>OZ038374.1:82348492-83691825 GCA_964036015.1 Leptarthrus brevirostris | reverse complement strand
TTTTTTATCACATGATGAGCTTTAATTTTTGTAACATTCTATCTACTCCAAGTGCCAATTGCGATATTCAAGTGATTTCAAGCACAGCAACAGCTTTACATGTTCAGCAGTAAATCGGCTTCGGTAATCTTGTAGAATGTAATTTGCCTGGGAAAATAGTTTTTCACACGCAAGCCATATACAAGTATTTCAAGGCAAGAGAAGACAATTCTGGGCAGCATTCTTTCTGAGAGTGCCAGAATTTGATAGGATCCGTATTCAGAGGTGCCGTGAGTCGCTTCAAATATTGCTGAAAATCGATATTCAAGCCGTTTGAAAAAATTTCTTCATTTTTTGTCGGTTCTGTAATTCGTAGTGATAAGACCACATATTATTATTGTCCCCGTCATTTCAATTACTTTTTTTTTCATTCAGGTTTTCAGTTGGTTTTTCCAATTGAAAATTAATTTCACGTACCATCTTCTATTTTGTCCTTGAAATGAAATTTCTTATATCTGGGGTCCAGCATCATCAAAGTAGATAACAATATATTGTACTCGTTGCGTCCAAGTCATTTCTCAAGTCCTTCCAACAGGCTCAACTTTGCCACTTTTCCAAGATCCGTTTCTGGCTTGAATTTTTCTATCATATTTGTGATGCACGAAGTGTTGGAATAACGTTACTAATAGTGACATACTTTTGTCCACTGATGTATTTTGTTGCTTCCTCGGCAGGTTTTATCAAAACGATTAGTTAACGGACAGCTTTGATTTCATCTCCTGTGACCATAGGTGGCGGCTTGACGGATTTGGGTGGATTCAACATCACTTTAGAGACTTCCTCTAATACTACGATGAAGCGTTCCAGCATATAGTAGATGGAGTTGCAACGTGTAGGAACGTCCTGAATAAGACGCATAGCTTGGCTTTGTTCCTTTTTTAGTGCATCAGGCTGAGAATGTCTAAAAAAGGTCAAAATTTTTCTGATCTTGCAAATCAACTCCTTGAAGTTGTCGCAGTCGAGAAGATTAGTGAGGACCAAATTAAGACGATGAGAGACACAATGCAAATTTTTGTAGCATCCGGTGTTACCATGACGCTTATTTTTTTGGTCGGTATATTCCATTCCTTTCAAATACATTGACAAACTCTCGATAGCTCTGCACTGGTGGACCTTGCAGTCAACTCTCTAATTTGCAAAGTCACAGATGACAGCTGGTCCTCATCGAGGAAATGAGCCGTCATTCCAAGGTAACTTGTTGTTGTGTGTGTATATTTCCAAACATCCGCGGTCATGGAAAGATAGGAAGCTTTTTCAAGCTTAATTTTCATTAGCTTACATATAGCTTCATATTTTTTTTCCATTAAGAATATAGTGGCATTTCTTCCAGGGATTTCGAAATACGGACAAATGAGTCGCAACAAATAGTGTAATCCGGGTTTTTCTGTGGCACTAAGTGGCAAGTTGTCAGGGCCAATGAAGTAAACAAGTGCATTTTTTATGGCGATGCTTTTAGATCCATTTTCTGAAAAATAGTTAACAAAATCAAGAAACTTGGCAAAAAATAGCGCGATAGAAACGAAACACAAGTACTACAAAAACACAAGTACCTTTAAATGATGCAATGTTGGTCAAAGTACCATCAGCTCGTGGTTGTACTTTCTTCTCCGGATCTGTAAAAGTAAAATTACAGAAAATAAAAATTCATGTAAAAAATGTATTGCAACTGCTTTCAGAAAATTACTTACCTTGAAAAACTGTTTTCTTGGGAATGTTACCAAATTCACCTGCTGGCAGCGATGGTACTTTTGACTCATTAGAAACCCCAGATACTGTTTTACACGTGGAGGGCTCATTTTCCTTGTCTAGCTCTTCAAGCTCGTCACCGTATTCAGATTTTTCTAATGTCTTTACCTAAACCTTCGATATCTTTTTTCGTAAGAAAATGTGTTCTCAATAGATGGTTCGATAAATGTGCTGTATTCGTATTTGAAAAAACTTTAGTATTGCAAATATTGCGAATTCCACCAATCCTAACTTTTCCAGCTCGTAACTCTGTCATGAGTTTCCAAACATGAGACACAGCAGATTTCCTTGGTTTGGACGCTGTTTTTTTTTTGCAGTTTGTGGAATTGAGAAATGGGTTTTTTTGTAAAATATTTGACCAAGTTACGCTGCACGGCTTTAAATAAATTTCATATAATAACCAATTTATGGATATGTACTCGTATATACCTTGACTTTGATTCAATTGCCTCATTTTGTTTTAAATTCCTTCGACAGGCAGTTGCTCATTTGAGTTTTCAGTCGCAGTTTGGTTGTTAAAATCCTTTTTAGTATTTTAGGTTTATCTGTTCCAGAATTTTGGATCAAATAATAAACATCGTCCTCGCCGTTTGGAATTTGATGTGCAGCATTTTTCTCTATTTTATTCTCTGGACTATTTTGAGACAACCGATTATTTTCACATTCAAGCGGCTCGCTGGAAAAAAGTAAAAATTATAATATTTATGTGAGTTGAATACTTATTTTTGGAGTCCCGAAACCCCAAGAATTGCTCAACAAACCTCCTCCCAAAACAGATTCGATTATTTGGTCCACATATTTTACCGGATAGATTAACAGCGACAACTATTTAAACTTCCTGCAAAATGATCTAATCGACTTAATTTAGGATATACCCTTGGAAATACGAAGAAGTATGTTATATCAAGTTGACGGGACGCCAGCTCATTGAGGAAGAAACATACTCCAGTGGTTAAATGGTATTTACAGGGGCAGGTGGATGGGGCGGCGCGGTACTTTTCCTTGGCCAGCTCTACATCCCGACATAACCTTACTTTATCTTTATTTATGATAAACCATGCAAGAAATTGTGTACCGGCAGAAGTGCAACAGGAATCATAACTTGATGTGCTTAAATTTTTCAGGTTGTGTTTGTATAGCCCGTGTGATAATACTTTTTGCACAAAATATACATTAGTATATCCTTTCGTTCCTTTAGATCATTTTACAATTATTGCAAACAGTACTCACTTTTTTACCAGTTCTATTTAGTTATAAAGATAGTACCAATGAAAAACTCGTTCAATCCCGTCAGTTGACACACAAACAGTCAGTTGCATTCAAATTGTTATTTAAATATGTTACCTTTTACCTTTCACAGAAAATTAATCAGCGAATTCGTTTACTATTGAATTGGCGTTTTTTGCAATATTTTTATTTGTTGAAGATATTTATTATTGAATTATTGATGAAGTTGGCTTTAAGTTTTGTGAATTAAATTTTAATAAAAACTTTATTTGCTTAAAGAAATAAGTCTTTCCAACCAAGCTATGCATTAAAAAATTTAAGAACTTAACAGAATTAAAAGAATTAACTTAGAAACACACAGAATGGACAAAGTCAGCAGGTTAACTTCTGACCCTTGACATTCTTTCCGCAACGAATCCATAGACCGAAAACATCCTTAGGGAACAGTAGATCGTTTTCAAATTATTTAAGGAGATAAGTCAAGTGCCTATAAATAAAGTTACCGAAGGGTTTCCAGGATTCACTTCATTAGTGAAAACAAGTCAATAAATCTTTTGGGAAGATGTAAACTCTAAGGCCTTCTCTATGGATACAATATGATTTCTATGTCTGAAGTTAGTTATGTACAAACAAATACGAAGGCTGGATTATATGTAGGGAAAGGTACGGATATTAAGTGACTAAAGTAATTCAGATACAATTAGCGCATTGCTTTTATTTTTATAGAAAATTTGGTATATCATCTATATATATAGTCTTGTATGATTGTAAGTACCGGTGCCAGTAAATAAACAGGATCCGTACCGGTGGGAAATATTTATTAAAAATTCATGAATGGAACTTAAACATTACCATTATTAATAAATACATTGGTACTGGCGAACGCCAGCAAATCACCAGTAAGAGCCAGTAATAACCAGTAACCACCAGTAACAAGAAGTAAATATAAATTATTCATAAATATTTATGGAAAAAGCATGCAATATTAAAACAGAAGACTAATTTTTACATCCATCTACTTAACAAAAATATTTTCAATTAAACTTTAACCCTAGATGTGTTTTACATGAAATTATTTCACTTTCATTTCATTTGGGAAAATTCGTAAAAGAGTTACCTTACATTTGGAGCTATACAATTGTGGTTACTGGTTATTACTGGTCTACTGGTTCTTACTGGTAGTTACTGGCGATTTACTGGTGATTTTTAAGTACGAGAAAAGATACTTAAATTTTTACTCAATTTTTTTCACCAGTATAAGTTCAAAAATCAGTAAGGATTTACTTGAATATCATACAAGATTGTCTACATATAATAAAACTGTAATGGGGCCGTGTCTGTTTTTTTTTATTTATATATGATTTATATTTATTTATATTTGTTGCCAAAGCTAAGGGGATGCACTATGATGCTAAAGCACAGCCTTGGCAGAAAAGGAATTAAGGATAAGGGAAATTGGTTAGGAAGTTGAGTGAAGGAGGGATCATTTGACGAGGGAAAAACAGAATATGGAAAACTGTTCCACATTCGTGTTGTTCTGCTTAGAAAAGATTCCAGAAATATGACGGTACGTCCAAATTTGACCTCTAGAGTATAGGGGTAGGAGCGACTTGTAGCTCTTAAATCGCGCGTTGTCATGTGTCTACAAGGAATTAGGTTAGCAATTTCGTTAGAACAATGGCCATGGAAATAGCGATAGAAGAGTGGAAGACAACCGACAATCCGTCGAGGCTTCAGAGAGTCAAGGCCCTCAGAGATTGAAATTGTACAGGAAAATTTTTAATTTTTTTTTATTATTATTGCCAAAACAGAAATTTTTAGAATTTTTGTCCGCGTGGAAATAATGTTTGATGGATTAAATGCAAATTTGTATTAGGTGGAGAGGGGGGTCGCGTAAGATTACCCCATTTTAATATAATGCCCTTTCGGTTTTCCAAAACTGCACGTGGTTGTTTAATATCCGCATCGAGTCTTGTTAACTGTTCACAGTATTTTTCCCTTGTGATTGTTCGCCGCGTTTGAATCCTGCCCAAACCTCAGCAACACCCTCATTGGGTGCAATCCAGCTTATACGACGGGTTCTGCACGTTCACTTGCTTTTTTCAAGTCCCTTTTCGATACACGTTGACATGGAGAATTCATTCTCCATGTCAACGTGTATTCTCGAGCCTTATTCAATGCATGCAACATAAGAAAAAAAAACCTCAGAAGTCCTCCGTGTAGTAAAGTTTGTGCCATCATTGAAAATCGGGTACGAACTTATACAATCACCCAACATGTTGGTAGATTATGTCCTGGGTGTTGACCTACGGTACTTTTTATTCCATCAGAAAATGCTGCTTCCGCGGGGTGTTCAAAAAAAGCATATCTCCGTAATGGCTCAATGGAATAAAATAAAACCTTCATGTTCGTTTTATAAAGCCTTGATGTTTCTGCAATTCACCAATATATGTCGCGACAATAATATGTCTGCTGTTCACCAATGGTTGCAAAAAACCAACTTGTATAGCAATTCATATATTTAATCTTGCAAATAGGATTTCATCACGAACGCAATCTTAATGGTAATTGATTAGTGGAAGAAGAGTTTTCCCAGGGCAGGAAAAAAATGTGTTTTACGGGATGCATTAAATTAATTGACCCTGAATTTCCTTTTGGGATCCATGATTTAAAAACCAATTTTATAACTTGTTTACTACCAACAAATGGATAAAAAATAGCAACAAACAATCTTTCCGTGGACGCACTGAATGAAAATACTTTGAGAAATTTCAGAAGATGTATAGTGCCAAACATTCGATCGAGCCTCCAAAATCGAATCTGGCTTCAACTTTTGATGATCCAGCTTTGGAATTTTCTTTTGGCGCAATATTGTGAAACAGTAGCTTTTGGGGAGCTGCCTCAGCAATCCAAAAGAGCTAAAAGGGAAGACCATGTTTTCAAAGTCTTAAGAGAGCAAGATGAAAAGGAAGAAATACGACGTTTAAAGTTTATGAATATAGAAATAAGAATAAAATAGTTTATAAAAAAAATTTGAACCGACTTCACAAAAAGCGCTAAAAATCATAAAATTATTTTTAACTTTATATCTCTTACGACATTTTAAAGCACAAATGTGCAAATTAAAAGAACCAAACAACTATAACAGAAGTATTTAATTATCCTTTCTTACGATTCCGTGAGCTGAAACGTTCAGGCAGTTTTATATATTTTCTTCAAATGTGGTTGGGTACTTGTTTTGTTTGTTTAATTTGCACCGACTTCAAAATGTCGTGATAGATATAAAAAGAAAAATTATTTTATGCTTTTCAGCGTTTTTTTGTTGTTGTGAACACTGTAAAGAATTGAACAGAATTTATCCAAATCCGGCAACATATTACGAAATAAGTCACGGTCTCGGTCAAAATCGGTCTACGCCTTACGAAGCTAGGCGCCGTCCTTCCTCCCACTCTCACCACAAGCCATATTTTTTTCAGGTCAGAATACAACAAGATAATTTATGCATTCAGAATCACCTAAATCAGTGCACCCGTTACAAAGTTAGGCTCCCCCCCCCCCAGACCAACCCTAGGTCAACATTTTTCCATATAGTAGTAATGAGGGATCATACTGTATACAACAAAAAAGAATCATTCAAATAGCTGTGTGCGTTAAGAAATTGCGTCATTCCCCTTCCGCACAGAGGAAGAGAAAATATAAAAACAATTAGCTCCAGGAACTCGATATCTAAAAGTAAAGAAAAACTATTAATACACTAACAATATAAAACAAAAAAGTTTAATATAACAAATAAAAAAACAGATTTCAATATAAATAAAATAAAGGATTTCATCACAAAACTTAACAAAAAAGTCATAGTGATATAAAAAAAAGTAAAAAGTGATATTTAAGAGACAAATAAATGTTTTACTTGGCAGTTATTACAGATTCAAAAAAAAAAAATTTTTCGTATATAAAACCGAAAGTAAACATTTGAAATCGGATTTTACTTAACTTCGGTATTATTAAAAATTTTTATTTTTATCTCAAAATGTAGCTTTTTAGTCCAGTGCAATTAGTCAATATAAATGAAAAATTACAGAACCCAGGTATATTGAATGGATTTGAATGATTTTGATGATAAAATAAAAAGTGTACCCATTAAAAATGACTCTCTAGAAATCTCCAAAAAAAATACAATTATCGGAATTTTTAAATATTTATTTTTATATACTTTTTTAGTTTTGAGATTGTTTATACAAAATTTATAAAAATATAAAACTTGCTACAAATAATTTAAAAATGGATGAAATTCCAAAAAAACATAATTAATGAAAAAATCGTAATCAGGTTAATTAATTGTCTCCAACGTTTTCATTTGTAGCTAGCTTCGTAACTACCTGCCGATATCCGTCATCCAGAATATTTTGGTTTTATTATTTAAACAACATTGGTAGCACTGACGTTTAACTTACAGGATCGCCATTTTGTATGTATTGATTTTTTTTTGTTAATAATCGAGACTGATAACGCATAATATATGGAAAAGCGAAAATCATATTAGTACCACTTTGTGCCAGTGACAGCTCAGTTCATTAAGCACCAGAACGCTTCGTGTGCATTTTCCAAATATAATTTTGTTAACGCAATTTTTTGCTAAGTTAAAATAATTGTACACTACACAGTACCTATATGTTTATGCCGAAGCAATAACAACATTTGGAAATCTAACACCACACTTTCTTTTGCCGGTTTTGTGCTGCAAAACACAGAAACGTCAAGACACTAAACTTCCTTGGATCAACAGTTTACTTGCTGCACAATAGTTCACAACTAGAAATTACAAAACTGTAACTGCAAAACAACTAGATGAGTGATACTCCACGCGGTGAAAAAATCAAGCGACGCGGGAACCAATTGTCTCCTGATATCAATAGTACTGAAGTAAGCACAATCGCTGTAAAAAGAACTTGCGGCATGAGTCAACTGAATAAGGTAGCTGACCTGTCAATGGCTGATCTAATGTCTGAAATGTCTTCTATGATGCAAAGCCAGTTATACAACTTGGCTACTAAAAATGATACTGATAAGATGAAAAAGGAGCTTGCTTTAATGAGAACAGAAATTTCGGTATTAAGCCACACGATTTCTGAGCTCCAAAAGCGTAATTCTGAACTCAATACCATTTAGGGGACTCCAAAGTAATCAGTATGATGACTCACTAGCAGAGATAAATAAAGTGCGTTCCGAGATTCTGGGTCTGAAAGAGCCTATTGTTGTTGACCATATAGTTCGGATAGGCCATGGAAACTTACAAAGGCCTCCCTTTTTTGTTGAATTAGGTTCTCATGTAACTGTTACTAATATTCTGAGAAATGTAAAAATGCTTAAGGTTTCTAAATTGGTTATACATAAGGATTATAGTAACGAGGTACGACAGAAAAGACGACGTTTATTTCAATTGCGGCATGAGTTATTGAGTTTGGAGAAAGATGTCAAAATCTCTGTGCGTGACAAAATATTTATTGCTGAAAATCGTATTACTTACAATAACAATCGGCTTATGAGGGAGAATTTTTCTTTTTACAAAATCTAAACTTTTTTTCACAATTCACTAATAGATTCACTTTATATTTGTGCAAAACATTAGCAACGTTTAATGTATTTTTAATATTTCGTAAAGTATCCGTTCTGCTTGATGACTTGGGCACAACGGTTTGACATAGATTTAATCACTGATTCGATTGTATTAGGAGAAATATTCTCCCATTCATTTTTTAACGCCTGCATTAAATATGTCTTGTTAGGAAATCTCTTCCCACTAATTTTTCGCTTTAAAATCCCCCAAAGATTTTCAATAGTTCAATAGTTGAAGCCATTCTTTTACCACTTTTGAAGTATGTTTTGGATCATTGTTGTGTTGAAACACCCATCGTAGTGGCATTTCTTCTTCAGCGTGTGGCAACATTATCGTTTCTAATATATATCTATATTGGAAACGATCCATTATACCTTTTATTTCGTGTAGAGGAGCCACTCTGCTGGCCGAAAAGCAGCCCCACAACATAACGCTTCCACCACCGTGCTTGAATGTAGGTGTGCAATTCCGACGATCAGTCCGTTTTCTTTTGGGTCTGCGAAAAAAGCTATTTCCATCGCTACTAATGAGGTTAAATTTACTCTCATCACTGAACAGAACTGTTCTCCACTTCTAAGTTGGCCAGTTGATGTGAGTTAAAGCAAATTTTAATCTAAAAACAACAAAGATATCAAAAAAGTATATCTCACTGAACAAGCTTGGAAATTTTACTTTTTTTGGCATGTCGCTTTGTCAATAAAGGTTTTTTTGCAGGACGATAACTACGTAAATTGTTATGTATAGCTACAAAAAAAAATAAATAAAAAAAATCGATTTTTTGAAAATTGAGAATAAGTGTTATGTGGAGGTTTCTCTATTAAAAGGGTAGGTACACATTGGCAATCGCATTGCACATTATTTTGCAGAACAACACGAATAATAATTTTCCGACAAAAATTGGTCATCACCTAAACGGCCTGAAAAAAAACAGAAATAAAAAAGACTTGTTTCAAATAATATTCAGCAAGGTCCAACACAGATTTTGTGGAAATGACTAAAAGTCTGAGTTGGTAAATATTTTTTATTCTTATCTTCTGATAAGCTTTGAAAAATGTCGATAAACTCGTTTAAAACCTGAACTGAGTTTGAATACTTTAGCTAGTATTTCGAAAAACCATGCTTCGGTTGAAAATTCTTTTTGCCTGACTCCTGAGAAATAACTAAATAAATAATAACTAAAGGCACTGTACACATCAGGATGAGAAACATGGTATGAAGTTTAGACTGTCGTCTTTTGGAGCCATTTTGAAATTGAATTGAATTAACCTCAATATCATACAAATATGTTTTGCCTGCCAATTTTACCTTATTACAAGAAGAATAGAAGATTATACTTTTCAGTAATTTTATTTTGGAGCTCCAAAACCTTATTAATAATTAAAAATTGGGTAAAAATTTTGAAAAGCTGAGAAAGGTCTGCTATGAAATAAAATATTCTTTTTGTTTGGACTCCCGGCCAGCGCCGAAATTTATCCACAACAAAGCTAGAATGAAATTATTAAATAAATCTCATCAATCACAAATTCCTCACCTACTACGTAATTATGTTCGCAACGGTCACATAGGAAATCACTAAAGGTCCAGTGTCCATCCTAAATGTCGGTCCTACCAGCCCTGAAGGAAAAAAAACCCCCAAAGATCACATTTATAAAGTTTATAAAACTTATCTAATAAAAATTACTTATAGCCTTAGATAAAATAATAAACAGGATAGGCCATTACGTATATGAATCGTGTACGTGAGACCAGCCACTTTGCTCGTTGAAAAGGTGAAGACGGGGAAGGAAACGAAGTTCACTAAGTTGAACTGTCAACTTTTAATTTCGGTGATTTCTGTTAAAGAGTTTATCAGAAAAGTTTTTTTGAATTTATTAAAAAGTTATAAGTGAATTAGTAGTTTTGTGTTACTAAATATACAAAGAACAGTTTAAATAGTGTTTTAAAAAACTCTGTGAGCAGTTAAAGTACTCAAATTAAGTTAATTTCGGAATGAATTGTGCAATTTTGTGCTGTGATAATAATCGCTGCAATTCGCGAGGATTATCATTTTTCAGGTAAGTTTTAGTTAATAAGTAACTTCTAATGACTGTTTATTGTCTTGTAAGGAAATGGTAATTTTACGAAGTTTTTATTACCATTTCCAGTTTGTTTACGTTCGGAAATTTTCATTTTCCAACTGTTCAATGGCGGTGCTTAATAATTTAAATTTGTTTCGAACGCCTCCACAGAAATTGTGCAATTTTACTACTTCCATGATGCACTTACACATGAAAATGCCTTTCCACTACTTAAAGAGATATGCCGAAGTTTTCTCAGCTTATGGCACTTCCTTCTTAATTATATATTCTAAGCTTATAGCCCAGTCATATTAGGTAAAAAAAGGGATCAACCTCGGAATGAAAGATAATAAGCTGTAAATTGGTATAAACCTTTGTTTTGTCGTTCTAAATGTTGTCTCAAAAGTCACAAATGTTTTCGTGTCCGCGTCTTAAGATATTGAAGGTCAAAAGTCATAAAAATCGGTTTTTCGCGAATATCTCGCTTTATATTGCTTAAATGAGATTTGCACCTATTATAAAAGTTGTAGAGCATAAAATTCTCTACAACTTTTGGTTAAACTTTTTTTTCATACGATCAACCGTTTTTGCGGTAGACCACGGTAGACCACGAAGAGTGCGCCGCGTACAGTCATATATGGCCTAATGCAAGGTCAAGCGTGAGTTACGGTTATCATTACGTTGTATAAAGTTAATTATTTACAAAATTATAATTATTAAACAATGCCCATTATTTATTTACTAATTATTAATTATTTATATTTAATTAAAATAAGTGACTTAATTATTTATATTCAACTATAGTATATTATAAATTTTGGATTATATATTTTAATTATATTTTAAGTTAAAACGACATTATATACGTTTTCTTTAAAACCTGTAAATTTTTGAATACTTATATACCTGGAAATACTTGTCCCTACCCTATGACCTTTTCTATGTATAGCCGGGACAGATGTTCTATTGTATTCAAGGCCACTTTCTCTTTTAAGGGACCACTTTGTATTAGTCAAGATTATTCGCTCATCAACATATAAATCGTTTCTACTACCAGATTCAAACGTGGTTAGGGAAAGACTTAGAACCTCAAGAATGGGGCTGGATGCTTGAAAATGAAATCCTGGAGCCCATAAGAACGTTATTGCCTCCAGCACCAGCCGAACTACTAAATATAATATTTTGCAATTGCAAAAACGGTTGTGGTTCCCGCTGTGGATGCACAAAATCAGGGCTACTATGTTCTTTAGCTTGTGGCCAGTGCAATGGACAAGCTTGCCTCAACGCGTCACTATATCCAAGTAATCCCGATGAAAAAGCGCATACGATCCTGAAATTCTGGAAGGTTTGGAGATGAATATGACCGATAATGAGGATGATGACAATGAATTGAACATTTTCGAGCGACAAAAAGAGGAAGACGACGAAGAAGAAGAAGATAACTAGCTTCCATTTACAATTTTATTATAATTAAAATTAACAAAAATTCTTTGCATATTTGAACTCATATTTCAATAAATGTATAATATGCTATATTTAATGATAAATAAATATATGTATAAAATATATTCCCTTACTGTCTTTTTAACTTAAAATATAATTAAAATATATAATCCAAAATTAAGAATATACTATAGTTAAATATAAATAATTAAGTCACTTATTTTAATTAAATATAAATAATTAATAATTAGTACATAAATAATGGGCATTGTTTAATAATTATAATTTTGTAAATAATTAACTTTATACAACGTACTGATAACCGTAACTCACGCTTGACCTTGCATTAGGCCATATATGACTGTACGCGGCGCACTCTTCGCGGTCTTCCGCAAAAACGGTTGATCGTATGAAAAAAAAGTTCAAACAAAAGTTGTAGAGAATTTTATACTCTACAACTTTTATAATAGGTGCAAATCTCATTTAAGCAATATAAAGCGAGATATTCGCGAAAAACCGATTTTTATCACCTTTGACCGCGGACACGAAAACATTTGTGACTTTTGAGACAACATTTAGAACGACAAAACAAAGGTTTATACCAATTTACAGCTTATTATCTTTCATTCCGAGGTGAAACCCCTAATATGACTGTGCTATTAATCTCTGTAGCCATCTCGGATAAGATCAAAACAATTAAACTTTCGACAGCAACATGACAGATGTCAAGTTACCAATTTGGCAAGGTACAGTCCGGGAAAAAACTCTACACCACAACAAAGCATATACATTAGCAAGTAACATCAAGAAATCTGTATTTAAATGCGCAAAAAGAAGAATTAAAGTACTACATTTATTAGAACATTAAAGTAAATAGAGATGTAATATTAATCTAGAAATGATCCTTCAAATTTAAAATAATTATTAGAAATCATTATAAGAAAATTAAATGTATAACTTAGTAAAAATTGTGAAATTTCAAGAACGGGAAAGTGGCAACAAAAAATAAAGCTTCGTCTATAAAAGGACTGCCGATAGATACCGCTTCTCTTTCTCGTTTATCATCTGGTTTTCGGTGAGAGATCTTTAAAAATATGTTTAAAGAGCATCTTTCACTTTATTCTTGGTTTTCAGCTAGAATAACAATTTTCTTCGTTTATTTTATTATATATGTAAGTATTATTATTAATGACATATATATATCTGCAATTCACTAGTCATTTCCTGAATTTTTATTACATTAAGTTATTCTCGAATCTTTTATTGAATTTGTATTTGTTAGTGAATTTAATTTAGTGATTATAATGGTAATTTTACTGATAGTAATTGATGTAAAAGAAGTTCTGTGATTTGTTATAAGGAGAAGAAAATAAATATGTAAATATGAAACTGTTATCCTTCATATTTGTCTTTGTAATTCTTATTTTGCGTGTTCGTCCTTTTACGGGCAGAATACTGTTTGAATCTATGGGATATTAAGTGAAATGTGTAATAATTGCCTTCATGTGATGTATGCCGAATAAATTCCATATTTGCTGATTGTGCGTTCTATATCATAAGTAATATTATTGACCTCAATACCTGCTGATTCTACCTCCTCTAATATATTTACAATCCTTTCCTTTAGTAAATCACCTACTTCAAAATTTCCATTTCATGTAGCATGAGGATTTACCGATCTTGTTCATTAAAGCATTTAACTTTTTCTCCTAAGACTAGAAAGAATTCTTATAAAAATCACGGACTAAATTTAATACCTTACTTAAGCTTTTGAGCAGGATACAATGGGAATGGAGGGGAAAGTTTTCTTGCAATAAGAAGGTTAGGTTAGGTTAAAGTGGCTGCCTAAGAAAGGCGCACTTAGGCCAAAGAGGCCCATTGTCATACCACGTTGAGGCTACAAAAATTTTAGCAAACCCCATAAAAATAACCTAAGAAATAAGAGGGCCGACATGTTGCGGCACCAAGCCACCGAGCCAGTTCCCTGTCTCCAGTGGAACCAGCTCTCGAGAAGTCAAAATAAATTTGAATAGGCTGGGACGGGTGTACAGCCTTAACTCGTAGTCGGGATCCGTTTTGAACTCCTGATAAATCGAGTCAGGTCCCTGACATCAGTAGAGCCTAGCTCGGTTAACTCTTCAAAGAAGGGGGAGCCCAGAAACCGGTTCCTGCGTTTGGCTAGGGCCGGACAGTTACCGAAGAGGTGCAGTATGGTTTTCTCTTCGTCTTCGTCATGGCAACTCCTACATAAGTCGTTTGAAGGCGCGCCCAGTCTATCGGCGTGTCTAACTATGAGGCAGTGACCCGTGATAACGGCTACGGTACTGCTAATTGTTTTGCGTCCGAGTAGGATGAGCTCCCTTGACCGTTTAGGGTCAAGCTTTCGCCATATCTGTCGGTTAATCAGCAGGTGTGTTCCTCCTGCCAAGAAGTGTTTGTAATCCTGAGAGACTCCTGTGAGAGTTCCAGTTTGCATGTGGCCAGCGGTTTACCCAGCTGGTGGTTAATGTCCGAATCAGGAAGAGCGGTAACAATTCTCGCTAGTTCGTCGGCTCTGCAATTGCCCGGAATATCACTATGTCCAGGCACCTAGATGAGCCGTACTTTCAGATGCTCAGCTTTGTCATTTAGTGCCAAGCGACATGTTATAACCGTTTTGGAGGTGGTGTATAATCCCGAGAGGGATTTAATAGCGGCCTGAATATCTGTGAAAATATATATATTGTCTGTAGATAGCGTTAGATGATTCAGGCGGTCCGCAGCTACCTTTATAGCCATGATTTCCGCCTGAAACACGCTGCAGTAGTCAGGCAAGCGGAATGAGACATCGAGGTACAAATGTTCTGAAAAAATACCTCCACCCACTTTGTCTTCCAACTTGGAGCCGTAAGTGTAGAGGTGCACCTCCCCGAATTGGGGAGGACCTTCCTCTCATTCCGATCTGATGGGAAAGAAGTAGTCAAATTTTGTTCCAAAGAAAGGCTTGGGCTAGGTATAGTCGATATTGCTGGCAGTTCTTCTGTCCAATATTTTGGAGTGACCAAAGTCAGTTCGCTTCCAGGTCTGGGTTGAGTTAAGCCTAATGGCGGCTGAGGATGCGGTTTGCTTACCAAAGAGGTCCAACGGTAGAAAGTGGAGAATAGTGTTCAGGGCTTTAGAAGGTTTGGTTCTAAGGGCACCTGTTATCAGGAGTGTTGCCATCCTCTGTACTTTACCCATTGCTTTGTGATGGGTTGATATATATATAGTGCCAGACAATCACAACGTATATGTATGTCGTATGACATTTGTATAGAGCCAATGCACAATGCGTGGCTCCATACCCCATCTTTTTCCTATAGCCTTCTTACACGAGTACAGCGCTACTGTGGCCTTCCTTATTCTTTCATGGATGATAGGTCTTCAGGTAAGTTTTCTGTCTAGGGCTAGACCTAGATACTTAACCTGATTACACAGTTTCAGCCTAACCCCGTTTAGTGTATGGCAGTTAATAGGAGGTGTTTTATGCCTCCGAGAGAAGAGTATTAACTCTGTTTTGTTCGGGTTTATACCCAGACCAAACCCATCATTACATGATAAAATCTTGGAGAAGCCGTATTGTTACACTTCAGCTAGTGTGTTGGGGTGCTTACCTGAACATATCAGGGCAATATCATCGACGTAGGCGATAACCTTGTGACCGTTAAGTTAGTGTTAAGTTTCATAAGAATGGTGAAGGGATTCCACCCTGAGGGATTCCTAAAGCTACCAATCTTTGGATACTGGATCCTCCCAAACTTGAGAGAATGACCCTGCTCTTTAGCATGAGGTTAATAAGTTCGATGAGAGGATCGTCAATTTCAATCCTCCTCAAGGATGCCATTATCGCTTCTGACCTGATGTTGTTAAAGACACCCTCAATATCAAGGAAGGCTGCAAGTGAGTATTCTTTTTGTAGTAGCGAAAGCTCTATGATTGTGGTAAGTTCGTGCAAGGCTGTCTCACGGACTTACCCTTAGTGTATGCGTGTTAAGAAAAAGAGACAACCTGGAAGGATTGATTGTCTTTTTAATATATATATATATATATATATATATATATATATATATATATATATATATATATATATATATATATATATATATATATATATATATATCTAAGAGTCTCTCCAAGGCTTTGAGCAGGAAGGAGCAGAGACTAATGGGCCTGGGCTTATAGTTTGAGGCTTTTCCTTCTTTAGGGATAAAGACCACCTTCACCATCGTTCATGAGGTTGGAATATAGGTGAGGTTAAGGCAAGCCTCATAAATGACCATTAGCCACGGAATCAGTATCTCGGAAGCTAATTGTAGTTCAGCTGGGATGAGGCCATCTAATCCCGGTGATTTATAGGGTTTGCCGCTTCTTTCCATTTCAGTTTTCTCTCATTGAGAATCTTGTGGACCAGTTCATGGCCGCTCGGAGTATCCGGCACCACTGGTTGCTGAGCACCCCGGAAAGTGCGTGTTGACAAGTAACTCCAGCGACTCAAGACTGAATTAAGTCCAACTACCATCACTTTTGGTCAAGAGGCTTGGGGTGATGGGCGTTGTTGAGAGGATTTTCCGCAAACGACTCGCTTCAGAGTAGTTTTCGATTTTATTACAGAAGCCCTCCCACGATGATCGCTTTGCTTCCCTAATCAATTTCCTAAATTCTGTGAGGCATTCTTTATAAGAAGTCCAGACATTAGTTCTTTTCGCTTAGTTAAAAAGTTTATAACACTCCTTTCTTAGGGTCATGATCTCACTCGACCACCACGGAGGTTGGCTTACCTGTAGGGACCCTGTCGGGGCGAAAAATGTGTGTCGTTGAATTACACACAAGGGTCAGAGTGTCCACGACCTTGTCAAGGGTTTGTTTGTTTTCAATTATATGTAGACCTGTGATAGGCAGGCTATTGCTGAGGACCATCCTGTAGAGGTCCCAGTTGAGCCTGTTTTTATAAGGAGAGCACACCTGCTTATGAAGTGTTATCCCAAATTCGATATAGGTGTGGTCGGAAAAGAATGGTTCCTTGGATACCTTCCACTCTGTAATTTAGTGTGCGGATTGTTCCGAGACTAACGTAATGTCTAAAATTTCCCGCCTAATTGAGCTAGTAAAACTGGTTTCTGCACCCATATTACAAATCTGCAGGTAAGTTCCAAGAATTAAATCGAAAAGTAACTCACCTCTTTCGTTGACATCCGAGCTGCCCCAGACTATATGTTGTGCGTAGGCGTCTGCTCGGATCACTAGCGTCTTGTTTTGCTCAGTGGCTTCCTTGACCGCATTCCTGAGTGTTGTACCAGAAATGTCCGCCACATCGTGCGCCATATAACTGGAGGTTATCCGGATATTGTTGTTTTTAAGCTCCAGTAAGTAATTATATTCATATGGCAAGGTATACGAAAATTGCAGACGGAGCAGTCTACATCCAAAATGCAACCATCACATCAGTTAATAACACCAATGAAAATGAAAATAACCTTCGTCAAATTAATAAAAAAAAATTTCCGAAAAGTGGACTATATTCCAGGTTTGTCTGAGGAAACATTGGCACTAAAACCCAGAAAGACTTTGGGGGTTTTGTTTTCCAATACAAAGGATAAAGTATCTTTATTAAACAGGCATGATGTGGTTTATGGTATTCCATGTGGAGGGGGTGATGATGACCAATGTGTGTTATGTAGGGACAACGGGTCAAATGTGTAACAGGACATAAATCGGACCTAAAAAACAAGAATAACTACAAGTCATCATTGGCTGATCATTGCATAAAGTTAAAACATTTTCCAAACTTCAAAATTATCAAAATATTGGATAGAGAGAGCATCAGAGAAAAAAGACTAACTATGGAAGCTTTACTAATCACGAATGCTGACAACACTGTTAACAAGAAAACAGAACGGAAGGAGTAAATGACATATATTGCTCAATGTTAGACAGATGGAAGCGAAGGAGGAAATAAGCAGTGATGATGGAAGGCGAAAAGAGACCCTCATTCAATGTTTTTGACAGTGCCAGACATCTTGGAGCTTGATAGAAGTCTATTAATATGTACAGTTTTTAAATTCAAAAGAAAATGTTAAAATTTTTTTGGTATTTTTCATGTTTTAACTATTAGTTTTTTTTTATACGATGTAAAACAGTTTTTAAATTTTGTTGCGAGGGGCGAAAGAAGATGGTATGAAGATAGTTTGGTTGTAAGTAGTGTTTTTTGTAGTTCTATTTTATTCATGTTGACATTTCGTTTCCATATTTCTTGTTCGAAAAGTGTTATTACCCTGAGGATGATTATGAATATAATCGAAACGTTGGAAAAATAAAGCTATTTTATGTTGATGGACGTAATTATTGATGACCAGAATCCTGCCTTCCCTACATAACAAAATTAAAAATGTATACTCCAAAAGTAAAAGGGAAGCAAAACTTTTGTGTGAAAAAAACGACCCCAAATCATTTCGATGTCTAATTTCAGAAACGATTCCAGAACATTTAATGAGTACGTACGAAGAATATTCTCGTAAATGGGAAGGTTTCTGGTCTCAACCCTAAAAATGTATATCTTGGGGAAGTTTTTTAAAATATACTGGGAGTGTTTTATTCTATCGTTTTAAACGGAAGTCACCGCACGTAAAAGTTGATAGGTCAACTTAATCTTCCTCCCTGTCTTTACCTTGCCAAAGGACAAAATGGCCAACGCAGCAAGTTGCCAACATTAAATTCCAAAATGTTCTATTCAAAAAAGATAATTAAGAAAGATGAGATTTGAGGAGCCTGTTCTTTTTAAAATGATTCTTGAAAGTCTGAAAGTGTATCATTATTTCCCCTTTTCGACAATTACATATGACTACCTCAGTTGAAAATTTCAAAATTGCCGCTGTTTTGGTTTACTATTCAAGTGGTAATTGTGATTAAAAAAAACATAAAGACTTTTTATATAAGACTGTTTTAATAAAAGACTATGTAAGCACGCAAAATTAATTCTTTGTCTTTTTAATTTATTGTAGAAAGGTTTTTTTATACCACTCACCATTGCTTAAATATCTTAATTTATATTATTTTAAAAGTGTAAAAGTTGCCAAATGTGAGACTTTAGATTAAATAAACTATTAATAAGTGTCAAATCTTTGATAGAGTAAAAATGTGCAGAACTCAAAAAAATATATACGCTTCTTTTAGGAGATTAAGATCTACGTCGAATCTACGTGTATTACACATGAGTTTCTTACTAGGATTATACGTGGAGTTGATGTGACGATTCCGCGTAAACTAATATGCATAACGCTAGGACATCGGTATACAAAATTTAACTTACTTTCGAAGCAATTCCACGTCAAATCGTGTATTCTAGGTGTTTTTTTTTGTGTTGGAATTGCCTACGCAGCAAAAAACAATTTGTATAAAAACTTAAAATCCCACATTCGAATATCACTTACTTTAGATTTTTCTTTTAATAACTTATTGTTTTCTCGTTGGATAATCCCCAAACCAGAAATAAAACATAACAAGCCACCAATAATAAAATCATACAGTAGGCGCTAAACTAAACAGTTAACACTAAAATATTAAAGCGATCACACACACGCATTCATCTAACATTTACGATCCTTTTAAAAAAAATTAGATTATTACACAAATTAAAAATAAAATGCAAAAGAAATCCACGAGTAAGCTTGTTTAATTTTTGGCACGTTTTAAATAGATCGAAATCGGAAATAAATAAATCGATTCGAGCTGAATCAGTCCCGCATAAAATCGATTCAGAAATCAACAGATCGAAGGCTAAAAGAACGATCTCTCGAGATCGAATCGAAGATCGCCCATCTCTACTACTAGCAGATGCAGTAAATAGTTGACGTGTGCGTGAACTGCTTTGAAGCCTAAATGCTCTAGCTTGCAGAACAGTGTTGAGGAGTGCCGTCAAAAATTGTTTTGACTGAGGGAAATTGTTACTCGCTAAATTTAGAGCAAACACGACGTAATAAGGCTGCGCTGGTTAAAATATTCCCAATAACAACAGATTTCAAAACAACTCGTTCTTGGGGGGATATATTTCTGAGTTCAAGCGGATAAGACAAAGCACGATATATTCATATTGATGCCCAGTATTAGACTATTGAATAAAACAAGGGAACTAATTAGAAAATTTGGCTTTTAGCAGGTCGAACAGTTCGTACTTAGTAGTAGTAATTAATGATTTCATTTCAGAGTAATAATATTTTTCAGACTGGGTATGCTTCGCTAATATAATTTACTAACCAAAATATTCGTAATAATTCGCTTTTCTTTATTTATTTTTACTGATTAATCGTATAATAGCCATAAGTTATAAGTTATAAAGCTAAAATTTGCATCAATAGGAGTTTGTTACATTTTTGAATATATCCTTACTTTAAATCGCAGATACATAAGTTTTTTTAAAAGAAAGAATACAGGGATGCCACATCAAAAAACGCTAAAAACCTACTATCCCAATGACCTTTTCAAAATTCTCAACAATGTTGATCTAGCTCTTACCATTACAAGCACAGTCACTTCAAAAAGTAATAAAAATATTTTGAAATTACCCAAAAATTCCCCATTCTCCTAAATTTTCTCCGAAATTCATGTAATTAATACACCTTTTTTTATTTTTCTTAAATTAGGTATTCATTTTATTACAATATGTCCAGCTAGAGAAAGAATTAAAAAAACCTCATCCTTAGAAATCTTTGACTACCTAATTATTTTATTGCACTTTAGGTAGGAATTCTTTAAATAAACAAAAATTTTCAGACAGAGTGTCGAGAATGTTTGTTTTGGGTGCACAGGTAATTAATTATAATTATTGCTGCAAAAGAGTTATACAAATTTTAGTCTAATTTTGTTTTATTGCCGACATTAGCTTGTGTTAGCCAGAGTTCACACATCGGCTGTACTGGAATATTAAAGGAGATTCCCTAATCGGCGAGCACCCCAAAGAGGAATATTTACACGGACTTTTCGAAGGTTAAGAGAAACAGGAAGTGTATCTTCACACGGCAGGGAAACGCGACCTGACACTTCGAAAATGTCTGCCGACATCAAGCAGCAAATAATCACACTAGTCAGGTAAGACCCTGAAACGAGCACGAGACGGGTCGCAATACGATTAGAAGTGTCTTTAGCTATAGTATGGAGGGTTATTCATCGAGAGGGATTACGTCCATATTACCATCACCCAGTCCAAGGGCTACTTCAACGAGATTTCGAGAGGAAATTATAATTTTGCGGTTGGCTTCCGGAATGCGATATTGACGACAGGGCTTTTCTGGACCGAATTCTGTGGATAGATGAATCCCAATTGACCAGAAATGGTATCAAGAACTTCTACAACCTCCATACCTGATCGGATAATAATCCAGACAGGACAAGGGTGGGCTCGTCGGCAACCATTTGGTAGGATCGTTCATTTTGCCGCAAGTACTCAACAGTAAAATTTATGTGAACATTTTGTAGAATACACTACCACATCTAATAGATTTGCCTGATTCAAATGGACATATTTTACCAACACAATGGATCATCAGAACATACTAAATACTAAATGGCAAATATCATAATTACTGGAATGGACGAGGTGCACCCAATCTATTGCCTGCTAGCAGGCCCGTGCGCACGGTGCGGGGGTGGGGTGGACCCCCAGGAGGGTTATTAAAATTTTCTGAACTTCTTGATTAGGACAAATTTGACTGAGGTACTAAAAAAAATAACCTAAAATCTATGTGACCATATTTTTTAATTAATAAAAAATTGTATAGCTCCTTTCTTTTATAGGGAAATTAGATACCCCCCTCCCCCTCGTGGGGGGAGCAAATCCTGCGCACGGCCCTGCCTGCTAGGTCTGAAGACTTTACTCCATTGCACTTTTTCTTATAAGGAACAATGAAGAATGAAAGTTATGCAAGCTCTATTAACACTATTAACACTAATTACCAGAATTGGGAATGGAGCGGCAAAAATACGGGAGATGCTGGCTACAATAGGCCTAACACAGAGTTAAAATTAGTATGAGTGTAGTTTCTTTAAATTGCAGATAGCTTTTCTTCTTATAAATTTCTGCATCTTTTCTCTACCTGGGCACGTTGTACCTTCTTGGAAAGGGAATAACATTGGCCATTTAATAATAAAAAAAAATTAAAAACAGATGTGTCAATTAATTGAATTTCGGCGAAAATTTGGAAAAATGCTGAACTTTAGGTAAACGCAAAACTTTTTTTTCACTTTTTGAAGTGACTGTACTTACAATGGTAGAACTTAGATCAACAATCTTGACAATTTTGGAAATGTCATTGGGATAGTAGTTTTTTATTTTTTGTTTGTGGTCATTGCGTTATGTTGCTCAAAAGATAAAAATTAAAGAGTGATGTGCATACTATGAAAATTGCAAGTTTATGAATGACCCTGTAACTCCCCATACAATTTTTCATTTCTTTAGGCGGGAGGGGTTATAACCTTTTATTTTGACTCACCAGATCTGAAACAGAGCCTGTATATAAAATGCTGGACGCCGTCGTCGGAAATACTGAAATCTTGTTTTTTACTTTACAAAAAAGTTTTTAAAAATATTTTTACACTTTTACTGGAATCTTTTGACTACATTAAACTGACTGACTAACCACAAAACCCTTTGATTTTTTCCCAATTTTAAGTGGTTACTGAATCAAAGTTTTTTATTGACAAAATGCAGTATTTTAATTTTGTCAGCTCTGGATTCTAATGTATGCTGAGTTGCTGTAGAAACAAAAATTAACCTTTATAATTTCATAAAGAAAATTAATTTAAAAGTATTTAAACAAAATAGGATAGTTAAAGTAACTATTGCTACCCTAACCTTGAACATTATATTACACTTCTATATAGACACATAATATGCTTTAAGAAAATTCAAAATACTCAATTAAAAGGCTGTGATACTCATTAACCTAAAATTGTTTTTCGTTTTAGGGCGATCTTACAGTGGAATGAATGATGAGATTATATGGGCCTGTATTGGAATGGGAATCACCATTATAGTCCTCATCACAGTTGCTTTATGCTACATTTTGTACGAAAAATGTCAGAAAAAGCGAGAGTACTATATCACCGCCTAATGAAGAAGAGGAGCGTAACGAGACTTCCTTTTGATTAAGTAGCTCGTAAGAAAGCGCTGATAGCATGATGTTCAAAATTTGACTTAATTAAGTGATGATGTGGTAACAAGAATACCCAAGACCCCCAAAACCCACAGAGCCTCATGGAGTCAATTTGCGTTTAATGGGACCAAAACAATGCCGCATTCCAATGTAACAGTAGAATGTTTATAAAATAATTAGGTTACTATAATCATTGAGTTCAAATTAGGGAACATTGTGCTCGGGTTTGCAAATTTAATTACTTAATCTCGATTTGAATGGAACCACCGTAATTGCAAACTGTGCACATAAAGTTAAAACTTAGATGGTAACGGTCATAACACAGATTGTATTCAACGTGAACGATGCTCTAAGGCCGTAAGAATAAGACATTACGAAAAATGTCTATACTCAATATACATACAAATATATTTTAGAGTTTATCTACAAACTGACTCAGTATTTAAAGATATATTAATTGAAGTTTTCTCATAAGGGACATTCCGAGTGTTGCAAGTCAACATGTTTTCATTGAATCATTGTTTGTTAATTTGTGCCAATAAAGAGTTGAATAATTTTTATATGTTAATTATAATAAATTTAAGTACATGACAATATGGTGCAAGTACAGATTGAATGTAAAACGTTATGGCCAAAGCGCTGTTGTCTCTTTTGAGCAAATTATTTTCACTCTGTTGTCTCCTTAGCAGAAAATGTTATACTCGTATATTAAATATATTAAATCACGTTGTATGTCTTTTTAAATTACAATAAAGTAGTTTGATAATTTCATTTAAAGTTTTTTAGTTCTTAAACTAGAATGTGATAGTAATATTTCCCATTTTTAGAGTGAAAGTATTACATTTTTTAAGCGTAGTTTTTTGAAACACTACTTCAAGTTTTGCGTCACTCTTTAACAGCAAATAAAATGATTTACAATTAAATTTTTAATCATAAAAGAAGACTAGTAAGCATGTAACTTGTTGGCGAAACTTGTTAAAAAATTAAAATAATTCATCTAGCATGCTGGTTTGTCAGTGAATTTATTGATTCAGAAAATTATGATTCGTCGAGTCGTCGGTGGTGTTTGTCAAAGCTGTAGCAATACAGTACTGAAAATATTATTCGATAAAAGTCAAAACACACCAAGTCATAGAAATTTTAAATATTTAGAAATTAATTAATTAAATTAATTTGTAAATTATGTCCATGTATTGAAATTTACTTTTGACACTTTGCTAGTATTAAAACTGTTTTGTAATTCTATCCTCGCAATTAAACTAATGTGACTATATGACTGTAGTGTGTTTTGCTGGTGAGCAGACGAAATTTTATGCGATTATATATAAGAGTATTTTAAAATTAATAAAAAATTTTCAAAAATATATGAGCTTATTTTATTGCTTATTCTCTGTTCTACTATATGAGCAATTTATTTCCGACGTGCCAGCTTCTTATTCTGGTTTTCAACCTCTCCACTGTGTTGTCACCAGGTGACTGTAACTTACGAGGTTCCTGGCTCGACCCGGTTAGAGTATAACGCCATAAAGTGTTAATTATGATAAAATGTATTTTAGGTTGAAGGAAAAGGATAACTTTGATTATTGAGGATAGTGTAATGCGCAAGTTAAATTTGTGAGGATGTAGGAATTGATGTGTCTTTTGTTGTGAGAGGATTGTTACTTGGGAGTTGGGGGGGAGTTGAAGAAATATAACCAGCGAAAAAAGATACTTGTTGAAATAATTTATGAAAAATGAAGCTGTAAAAATTATTTATATTAAATTTTAATTAAGTTAGTTAGTGTCACAAATCTCATGAGAGCTTTGGCACCTCTTTCATCTAGATTAGTTAGCAAATCAGTTAAGGAGACCGAGTCACTCAGCAGGGGAAAGTTTCTTCTGTTAAATTCGAATTTTATACAGTATAGTAGCATATGCTCTATATCATTGAAAACACCGCACGAGGGGCATAATGTAAGTTCTATTTTACCAATGAGTTCAAAGAATTTTGCATCAAAACTATGTCCACAAAACAGTCTGTTCAGAAATCTGACTTCCATAGGGGTTAAACTCCAATTGAGCCAAGGTGGTTTTTTTGGGTGTGGAAAAAATTTGTGAAAAAACTTTCCGGTGAGATTACTAAGTCTAGTGAATTCGTTATTCCAGTCGTTATTGATTCTTTTTTTTATTGTATAGAGTATGTCGTCCAGTGAGAGTTCAGTATCAGAAAAATTGGTATTATTACAGGCTTCTTTGGCTTTTTTGTCGTCAATTTCATTAAGTAGTAGACCTCTATGGCCTGGAAGCCATATGATCTTGTAGGTTCTTAAGGTGTTAATTTCAATTTTGTGTCTGATGCGGTGTGCATAAAGATTCAAGTTTGGTTTGCTTATGAGAGAGCAGGCAGACTTGCTGTCCGTGATAAATAAACAGTTTTGATAGTCAAAACTGTTTGCCCATTCAACCGCAGCCTCAATGGCCATTAGTTCCCCAGAGGTAGAAGATTTAAGACTGTCGTAGCAGTTTTGTAGAGTGTCGTGAGTGGGGTGTTTTACTACGCTGGTACCAGTGATTCCATTTTGTTCTGCTGCATCAGTGGCTAAAATAAGCCAATTGTAGAAGTGCTCATGTAAATTAGTTCCTTCTTGAGTCCCGGCGTTTTCATATAGTTTGTATCAATAAGAAGATTAGTTGGAGAAGAGGGAGCAAGTTTGCCTATTCTATCAAAGATGTCTTGAAATTTTAAGTATGTGAATGCATGATTGGACCATTTTGGATTAAGTTCTTCGATTCGTTTCGATTTCATTTGTGGCAATCATCTTTGAAAGTTCTCTTGATGATAGTATTAGAGATCGGGTATGTGGTGGTAACTCATTTGCAAGCATATAGAGGGCTTGTACAGGAGAAGTGGGTGATAGTCCTAGACAGGATCTGATGGCAGCATTGGTGATGGCTTTAAATTTTTTTTCAATATGAAAAGGTCTATTAACAACTGTTGGTGTGATCGCCTCCAGCTTGGCTCTTATAGTAGATTTAAATAATCTGAGCGCTGTTGACTGCGGTATGGGGGAGTTGTGATTGTTGAGTGTTTTCAGAACAGAGAGGTCCGGAGCTATCGATTTTATTAACGTGTTGTATTGTGGTTTTAGTGATAGAAAAGAATTGAACGTCCTGCCAATGAATTTTAGTTCATTTTTGATAGGCACCACATTGCCGTTGAGGAGTAATGCATTTGTGGGAGGATTTCTGCAGGAAAGCGGGAGCATTCCTATTTTATTGGGGTTGATAGTGAGGGAGAGTTTATTAGCAATTTGTGCAAAAGATTTTAAGGATTCTTGAAGTTCTTGTACCGCTAGATTTAGAGTGGTTCCTGTGGCAATAAGCATGAAATCATCTGCGTATTGGAATAGACTTGTGGAAGTTGCCTCAGTGGTGTGGAAGGTAGTGGTGTATAGATTGAATAGTGTTGGGCTCAGGACGCTACCCTGTGGTATGCCATTGTGTATGTTTAAGACAGCATTGCCAAGCTTTAATGTTCTGTTTGATAGGAAATTAAAGATCCACAAGATTAGTTTGTTAGGGATGTGATAGTTTATCATACATTTATTCAAGGTATTAATTGAGACAGATTCAAAGGCAGAGGAGATATCAATGGTCAGTAGAATGATTTTTACTCTTTCTTTTTGTTTTGGGCAATACAGTTAAGAATGGCATTTATGCACTTACTAACTGATTTGCCTTTAGTATATGCGTACGAGTTTTGGGCAGTATGTTATTGCTGTTTAAGAAGGAAACGAGTCTTTTGTTGACAATAGCATTAATACATTTCAGGGTTGTTGGAATGAGTGCAATGGGTCTAAAGCAATTTAGAGTATCACCCCGATTACCAGGTGTTCTGATTGGAATAATTTTAATGTTTCTTAATTTGTTAGGTATGTAGTTGTTTTTCCATAGCTCATTTAACAAAGTGAGTAAGCTGTTTAGTCCATTGTTATTAATGTTTTTCAACATGAAGAAAGAGATGTTATCTTCTCCAGGAGCAGAGTAGTTAAACTTTTTCTTCAGAACTTCATTGAGTTCTGTTATAGTAAGTGGAGTGAATTCATCCCTGTTAATCAGAGTGCTATTGATTAGAATGGAGTTGTTAGTGCAATTGTTAGCAGAAATGTATTTAAGAAAGTCTAATGAGAAATCCTCATTCCAGGTAAGTTGACAGTCAGCATTGCCCGTGTTTTTTCTCATGCATCTGAAAATCTTGAAGAGGTTTCGTGAGTCTAGATTAGCTAGTTCTTCAGCAAAGTTGTCGTTGTGAATCTTTTTTGCTTTTTTAATCCCTTTTTTGATTAGTTTGGAGATGGCTATATATTTATTTAATAGAGTGCTAGAGATATTGTTAACTAGTTCCGCAAAACATTGTTTTTTCTTTAGAAAGAGTCTTTTGATTTCGTCGTTCCACCAAGGTTTAGGTGTGAAGTTGGAGTGTGGTGCTGTGAAGGTATTTTCTTTTGCTATACTGGATAGCTTGTCTAAAAGGGATATATCTGTGGGGGTGGGGGATAGGTTGGCTAATTGATGTTTCAATTGTTTCCTTTTTATAAAGTGAATTTTCTTTGAGTTGTGGTTCATTCCTGCCACATTCAGCAGCAAGGGAAAGTGGTGAGAATTTCCAATTTGATGTTTGAGATTTGATCCATTGTTAATGGAGTGTAGATCCTTAAAAAAGGTATTCGAATTTGGCATTCTTAGCTTTAAGTTTGACTTTAGAGCATTGTTGTGCAGTATGTGTCCTTTTTGTAAACTCAGATCAATTCTTGTTATGTTACTATCCCAGAAAGAATTTTTAGCATTGAAATCACCGCATAGTACGACATTGCCTTTCATCGAGAGGAAAGTGAACAAGTCCTCTATGCCTTTTTTGAATGTTTGTAAGTCATGGATGAGGAAGCGTAAACAGAGGCAATGAGTAGATTTCGACTAGTGCTATTTAGTTGGTCTATAGTACAGTCTAGCGGGTTATCAAGTTGTATTTTGGTATAGTCTAGATGTTTTTTTAAGCCAATAAGCGAGCCACCATATCCGTCAGATCTATCACCTCTTATAAGATTGTATCCAGGAAGGGAAGCATGTTGAATTGGTTTGAGCCAGGTTTCATTTAAAGATATAGTATCAATTTTATTAGTGTTTAGGAAAATTTGTAGATTAGATTTATTTGCATTCAAGCTTTGTATGTTATAATGTAATATGTTTAGAAAAGATTTTTGTGTCATGTTATTATAGTTGTTTTTAGTTTCTAAAGTTGAGGTTAAACTGTTGGACGTTGATTTTTTGTAAGTTTAGGTCTTGGTGTTTTGAGCTTGTTTTATATTAGTGTTAACGTTCGGGTTCTCTATATCTATTATATCAATGTTGCTATCTAAGAGCTTTATTTTGTTCCTGAGTTCATTCAAAAAGTTTGAGGGGTTGGAAGGTTCGTTACTTAGAGTGGCAATAAGTTTGGTTCTCACCCAATTCAATACTTTTTCATATTCCGTGACTTTATTAGGAATATTCAGCATAGTACCATTTGCAGTTTTATTGTCAGTCAGAAAGGAATTGTAGTATCTATTTATGGTATTGTCGGGAAGTATTTTCACAATTTTTGAGTAGGTCTTACTTTTTCTTGAAATAATTTTGTTAACATCTTGATCAGGATTTTTTAAATTTGAGATCCTGGTTAGAGGCGGAAAGGCATTGTCTAGGTCTACTTCGTTTAGTAAACCAAAGGAATTCGAGAAATTATGTTTTTCTTGTTGTGTTACGATTCAGGATGCTTCCCTTCTCGAGCAGTTTTTTATTGTCATTATTTTCTGGATATCTACTTCATTTTCTTTTTGTGGGCAGTCTGTGCTGTCAGCTCTATGCTGTTCTTTACAATTTATACAGAAAGGCGGGTTGTTACAGGGAGTGGTAGTGCATTGATCACTAGAGCAATTTGTGCAGCGTTCCAGAGAGGCTTTACATTGTGGTTGAAAATGTCCCCATCTGTGACATTTTGTACAGAATCTTGGCTTCGGGGTGTAGTAACCTACGAATCTTAAGGCACCATAAATTGCAACTTCATTGGGTATTCTATTGCCCTTGAAGGTTAGTTTAATAATCGTTGTGGGGGTTCTTGTTTCACCTTCTCCTTTTTTTTGTAAAGCGCATAACCTCAGTTATTTGCACAGGTGATGATATATTTTGAAGTAGTTCCTCTTCAGTGATGTGAAAAGGTACCCCTTTTATTATCCCTTGCTTTCTGATATATCCTTTAGGAATAAAAGCCTTTTTGTTGTAAATAGACAGATCTTTTTGGATTAGATTATTAGCAGCTTTAAAGTTTTTGAAAAATACTTTAGCGCTATTTGCATTTTGCTTCTTGATAGAAGTAAATTCGATAATGTTTAATTTTCGGAGTAGGTGACCTAATCCAATGTCCGTGAGGTTATTCGAAGGGGCGTTTTCATTATCAATTTGTTGGACTATTACCCAGAAAGGTCCTTTGTCGCTCTCCTCATATATCAGAGGGGTGTTTGGGTTGTTTTCAGTTGGGTTTGGTGTTACTATAGGGGATACCGAAGTATTCGTATTCAAGTCGAAACCTTTAAAACTGGAGTCTACCGGAAGTGATGCTGGCTGCTCGTTACTTACATTCTCGTTCATTTTGTTAAATGATTTGATTAGAAACGGTGGGGGATTGTGTTTTCCTACATCTATTATTTTAACTAATTTTCTTTTTTCAGTCTTTAATCTTTCTAGGGAGTGTCTATTTCCTGATCTAGACCTGGATCTGGATCTGCTTTTTACGTACCGTTTGGGGTATTTATTTCTATCCGGTGGTGGATCCTCCAGAGGAGGATCCATAATTCGGATCTATTTATTCCAGTAAATGGATTGCAATGTTTCACTTAACGTCTCAAAAAATTGGTTACCAATGCTTGAGGGAGTTGAGGTAAGTTTATGCCAAAACTCTTTTTTTTGTTATGTAGTAGTTATTTTTATAATGAAAAGAAAGTTATTTGTAGGAAAGTCACAAATTTTGTCCAAGATACGTGAGGGAGTGGAGGCAAGTTTTTACACAAAACCCATTTATGTAATATAGTAAGTGTAATATTTGCAGGAGAAAACACAAGAGTACTAGCTCTGCTGAGTGATTGCGCAAGTAATTTATGTAATTATTTATCAAAAAATGCTTATAAAATTCGACGCCACAAAATGGCGGCTGTGATTTTGTTTTTATGAAATTTTGTTTTTCAATGAAAGAGAAAATACCATTTACCTTATGAAACTTGATCCATAAACTCTAAACAATTAGTTAAATTCTCTGCTTCTTTGCGATTTACACTTTATTAACTTTTTCACTGGTTATTATACTTCACTTTTGTGATGGGTAATAAACTAGGAAAATAACTTATGTGCGCTTTGTTCGAGTTTCCAAGTTGAAGTGTGACGTGCCAGCTTGATTCTAATTTAATAACATCCTGTGGACTGGCTAATATTTGACAGATGTGGTGCAAAGGATAACGTGCTTGCTTTTCATATAAAATTTGCAGGGTCATATCCCGCCGACATAGACCCGTGGTGTTTACTTTTGATAACATTATTTAAGTATTTTAAATGCTGTTAAGACCTGCGGCGTAACGTCTATGATTTGGAATCTAGCTTAAGTTGTAGTTGTACTTGTTATTTTTGTTAACAAACGTTATTTTTTTGATACAGCAATTCCAATTCGAGGCGGAGGAGACCCATTGTGAATGCCCTCTGAATGAAGACTAATACAGCTGGGCTTAAAAGGACATAGATTTGTGTATAACTTATTGAGATCCACCAGTGTTACAGCAGCTAAGTCATCCTTGTTCTCAAAGAACATTACCCCCAGCAAGGAAAGCGTTGTTCTCTTAGTGCTGAACACTTGCAGAATAAGTTTACTATGGACTCAATTTCTTCTTCATCCCTATAGCTTTGGCATAATTCATCTGATGGTACGCCTGGTCTAGTAGCTATGTCTCCAATGGGGTAATGTCCAATAACAACACCGACAAGTGTTCGAATACGTCTTCTGTTGAAGAATAAAAGATTTGCAGTTCTTTTATAGTTTATTATACTTATAATTCTTTTATTAGCTCACTTTCTCTGTCCGGGACAAATTTTTCGATTCAAATTTCGACTAATTCCAATTAAGATGTCGGATTATTTTCTTACAACCCCCTTGACATGGGTATCAAATGAAAGGGTTTGACGAATAATATATAACGAACTAACTTTGTAACGCGTGGACCGATTTGGATGGTTCTTGTTTTGTTATACAGGTATGATCCCCCCATTGCTAATAAGAGAAAAAATGTAGCCTACCGTGGGGGGGGGGGGGGGGATAGGTAGTCTAACTTCGTAACGCGTGGACCGATTTGGATAATTCTTGTTCTGTTTCCCTGGTTAATATCACGAGAAAAAAAATTTTGGTTGCGTGGGGGTGGGGGCTGGAACCTAACTTTGTAACAAGTGGACGGATTTGGATGCTTCTTTGTCTTTTGTTCAGAGTATGATCTCCCATTGGTAATAGGAGAAAAAATTTGGTCTAGGATGGGGGAGGGGGGAACGGTAACTTCGTAATGCGTGGAGCAACTTGGATAATTTTTTTTCTGTTGGGTAGAGTTTGTTCAATGGTTGATACCAAGAGACAAATTGTTGGTGGGATGGAGGTGGGGGTACGGGGTTGAACCTAACTTTTTGAATAGTGGACCAAAACGGTCATATTATGTCGCTCAACACTAAATGACATAGCTGAGCACCTGAAAGTACGGCTCATCTGGGTGCCTGGACATAGTGATATTCCGGGCAATTGCAGAGCCGACGAACTAGCTAGAATCGGTACCACACGTCCTGATTCGGACATTAACCACCAGCCGGGTAAACCGCTAGCTACATGCAAAATGGAGCTCTCACAGGAGGCTCTCAAGATTGCTAATAATAACTGGCAAGAAGAACACACCTGCCTGATTACCCGACAGATATGGCCAAAGCTTGACCTTAAGCGGTCAAAAGGGCTTATCCTACTCGGACGCAAAAAAATTAGCACTACAGTAGCCGTAATTACGGGTCACTGCCTCATAGGTAGACACGCCGATAGGCTGGGAGTACCCTCAAACGACTTCTGTAGGAGTTGCCACGACGAAGAGGAAGAGGAAACCATACTTCACCTCCTCGGTAGCTGCCCGACCAACCGTAGGAACCGGTTTTTGGGCTCCCCCTACTTCAAAGGGCTAACCGAGCTAGGCTCCATAGATGTCAAAAACCTGACTCGATTTATCGGGAGTTCAAAATGGTTCCCGACTACGAACTAAGGATGAACATCCCTCACAACCCAGTCAAAATAATTTTGACTTCTCGTGAACTAGTTCCACTAGATACATACAAAAAACTGGTTCGATGCACAGGAGACAGAATGTTAACCCTCCTTTTCCTTAGGTAATTTTATGGGGTTGTAAATTTCAAGCCTCAACGTGGTAGCACAAAGGGCCTCTTCTTAGGCAACCACTTTAACCTAACCTATCCTAACCTGACTCGTGGACCGATTTGGATGGTTCTGTTTTCGTTGTATATAGTAGAAGACACTAAGAAGTAAAAATCCAAAAACCAATACAATAAAATAGTTTGTAAAAAAAGGTTGAACCGACTTCACAAAAACCGCTAAAAAGAATAAAATAATTTTTAATTTTATATCTATTACATTTTGAACTTGGTGCAAATTAAACAAATGAAACAACTACAGAACCACAATTGAAAATAATATATAATACTACCTGAACGTGCTCAAGGGATCATAAAAAAGAAGATTAAGTACTTTTGTTGTGGTTGTTTGGTTTGTTTGATTTGCACCGACTTCAAAATGTCGTAATAAATATAAAATTAAAAATTATTTTATGCTTATTTTATGCTTATGGGAACAAAATAAGGGATCACTTTTAAAAAAATATCTTTTCCATAATGCTACAGAATCAAAAAAGATCATTTTCAATATAAAAAAGCGGGGTCATGTCCACTTGGCGGAAAATCGACGGTTGGCATTTAGTTAAAATATTTTCAGTGGTAGTTTTGTACACATAAATATAAGATCTGATGGAGAAATATTATTGATGCCAAAGTTCGGTTCAAAATAAACTTTCATCAGCCAGGCCGCGGCACAATATAATAAAATATATAAAGTCTGTAGAATAATTGTAATCCTAGGATCATCAAAACGCATGGTTCAAGTCTGGCAAAGAAAAAGTAAATTTTTTTAAACCCGCAATGGCAATTTTCTTTCGACAGGTCCAAACAGTTCTTTATTGAGAAAACATTGCAGTGCGGACTGGCGTTCCTTAAGCAATTTGAAATTTTATAAAAACGTGATTAAATGTAATATTTTTTATAAATATAAACAACACTTGCTAAATTCCACAGGTTTTAGGTATTATCAAGTGAGTGGTTAAAATGCTACTGAATTCTTGCTCTAGTGGTAGATTATACTATAGTAGCTGTTATTTGTAGAATAACATCACCTTTCAGAAGTTTAGGATCAAGTAAAGGGCTATTATTATTGAAATCTTATTGATCGTTTACCATGAATGAACCTTTACCTTTTGCTTTTTTTATTTCAACGATCTCATATCTGTCCAGTATTCTTCCGCCGCTTAAGCCATATATAAGCTTAACATTTTTTATTGTCGTTGTATGGCCTGTGTCAATAATATGTTTGGACAAACCAGAAGTGGGATGATTATATTTTTGGAACTCAAAAACCATATACATAATATATTATGAAAAATAAAAAAAATGTTATTAAGGTTCTTTATTTTTATTAATCTTTCAGAAAAAGAAGATAAAAGGATCAACTTTCACCCCCCTGGGAGGTTATTGTCAACCCCGAGGGTTGTGTTAAAGATTCCTGGAATATTCTTATTATTGCGGTTGCATACATTTTTGATCATTTTACCTGTGAACAACAACTGCCGACTATTATTGTAAGGGAACGCGTGAAAGGGGAGGTTTCTGCCCAGTCTAGGGGGTGAAATGGATGAAAGTAATCTGAAATATATTTTTTTGTAGTCAGCTTCCTCAAAAATAGGGTGATAATTGCTTAAACTCAGAAGATAGATGAGATCACTTTTGTACTCCTAGGAGGACAGAATCGGCCACCAAGAGTAGATACAGTCATGCCCCTGCCATAATTTTGCTTCTGAAGTACATTTATTTATTTATTTAAGCTTAATGCAAGCTATAATATAAGAATACAAAATAAATAATACAAGCTATAATATAAGAATACAAAATAAATAATACAAGCTATAACATAATACTAATACTACAAGCTATAATAAATAAATAATAAGTCATAACAGATAGTGTAAGCTACAATATGAGCTACGATTATGGTAAATACAAACTGGGAGGAAGAGGAATTAAGAAAGGCGATTTAGATGGATATAAGATTATAAGATATAAGGCTTTTTGAAGGGATGATTTACTCAGATGGAAGTCAAAGGAGGGAAGGTCGTTGACTTTTCGTAGCATACTGGTAATTGGTTCGCGTTGACCGTAGTTCGTGCGATGGCGGTCGAGTCGGAAAAAGGGAGTGGACCTAAGGTTGCGAGGATTCGTATAGACGCATAAAGATTGCAAGATTAAAGGGCAGTCTATGGCACCAGCTAATAGCTGATGAATGAAGAGAATGTCGGAAACATCAAAACGTTTACTAAGGGGTTGTAAGTCGATCAGTTTCAGACGGTCTTCATAAGATGGAAGCTTGAATCTGTCTACCCACGGAAGATCACGTAGAACAAAGCGAATGAACCTACGCTGGACAGATTCAATTCTGTTAATGTGGGTTGTTTAAGTAGGTGACTATACCTGGCTGGCATATTCAAGAAGAGGTCTAACGAAGGAGATATAGAGAAATTTGGAAACATAAGGATTGGAGATCTCTCTAGACAAGCGCTTCAAAAACCCTAGTGCGGAGTTAGCTATATTAATTATGCTATCAATATGGGAACGTAAATTGAGTTCGCTATCACAGATTATTCCTATGTCACACAAAGAGGTTGTTAAGAAATCTAAGTACATAGCATTTTATTTATTCAAACTTTGTTTATACCTCCATGCAAGATAAATTCATTTCTTAGTGCACAGTAAGCACTTATCTAATTTTATTTAAAACCAAAACTCAGTCCTTTGTACACAGTACCTAATGATTTCTTTTAATTTCAACCAACAAATTCTTCTCTAGCTAAGCAAGGCATCTCATATCAGTCAGACGAAATGTGATGCCCTGCCGTAAACAAACATGTGCACGTCAGTTTAACTCTTGTAATGAGTATCTTGCATGGAGTGTTTTTTTTGCACCCTTCATTGTATTTAGCGTAAGTAGTCTTATCATTTAATCGTAAGAATTGTATAAATAGTTACGGCATAATAAAGAAAGCTCTCTTTTTTGCATTCAGACGGTCAAGAATTTTGTTTTAATTCCGAGGTGATTGCTCTTCAAAGTCAAAGTTAAATTGTGTGCTCAGTTGTTAGTTGGTGCTACAATATTATTACTTCAAGGTACTTAGGTGTTGCACCTACAGTACTACACATCAAGAGTAAAGGGGATACACCTTGACTCAGAAATTACAGCGAAGAAGCAAAGGAGCTACTTCGCTATACAAAATACAGACGTAACGACAGGGACTGGTATGTTGATTAACATGTAGATTCTCGGGGTGGTGGTAAGACGCTTGCGGGAATAAGAGATGGACTGGCACGTGGAGATATTGAGCTCAAGCAAGTTTTTCATGCACCATGTGGTGAACGAATCGAGGTATTTTTTGAGAAGAAGAGAGTCGGTTGTGGAGGAGATATGTTTAATTATGTTCATGTCATCAGCATAAATGGACAGCTCTGAATGCTTGATGACACAATCAACATCATTAATTGTTAGGATGAAAGTTAATGGACCGAGGTGGCTGCCCTGAGGGACGCCGGAACGAGCGACAATAGGGTTAGAAATGGATGAGCTGACAAGAACATTGTACTGACGGTTGTAGAGGTAGGGTTGAATCCAGGAGATGAATCGAGGAGGGAAGCCTAGGCGATCAAGTTTGAACAAGATAACGTTATGAGAGATCTTGGTCAAAGGCTTTACTAAAATCGGTGGCGATAACATCAACATCTTTACCGTTTTCCGGGGCACATAGTGTTTTGGAGACGAATTCGGTAAGGTTGGTGGTTGTAGATCGTTCTTTGAGGAAGCCATGCTGGGAGGGGGAAAAGACTTACAGGGAAGAACATGGAATCATAAACCAATTTTTCGAATAGTTTAGGTATGGATGATAATTTATCAATGGGTCTGCAGTTGGATACATCGTTCTTGCAGCCTTTTTTGAAGATGGGAATAATATAAGAGTTTTTCCATAATTGAGGGAAAATCCCTTGAGTGACCGAGAGGTGGAAAAGCAGAGTATGGGGTTGAACTAGATGCATGGCAGGACCTGGGTGAAAGTTATCGTCAAGCCCGTTAATACTAGCGGCGATTTGTTCGGGGTCAGGGTCGAAAGATGTAAACTACGTTTGAGTGCATTTGTCCAAGAATGAAAAGTAGTTAAGGTCAGGTTGTAGGGAATTGTCGCTGAAAGATTTACTAAAGAAGCGTGTAAAGAGGTTGGCGATAACATGAGGAACAGACGAAGAGGTATTCTCGAGCTTTAGGGTGGAGGGTTAACCATTGGATTTTTTTTTGGAATTAACAAAGCTATAAAAACGCTTGGGGTCGGATATGATTCTTGTTTCCATCCGTTGGAGGCACTCATATTAGAGGGTATCACAGCGTTCAGAAAAAGAGGTGTAAGCAGACAAGTAGGAAGAATAGTCAGACTGGGTTAGAAGAAAAGTTGGCCAACGTTTATTTCTCCTGTTGCGGAGAGAGCGTAATTCTTTGTCGTACCAAGCGGGGGATGAGGAGCAGTTTTTACGAGAAAGAAGAGGGATAGATTGTGTAAGACAAGCGTGAATTTCCGAATAAAACGTCTCTACAGCAACGTCTATTGGAAGATGTTGAGGGATAGTGCCAATGTTGGAGTTGAGGAGCAAGTGATTTAATTTTTCAAAGTCGCCTTTACGAAATTTGAAGGAAAGAGAAAACTCAGAGCTTGAAAGAGCGTGAGGGTGTTCGTAGGAGAAAACGAGGAACAGGGAAGGATGATGACGATCGAGGGAGGAAAGGAGACGGTTGCTTTCCGCGACAGCCGAGTTAACTGGGTCTGAGGAAAAGATTAAGTCTAATTGTCTGTCCGGAAAGTTCCTGACTCCACTTACTTGAAAGAGACCAGAAACAGAGAGCTGATCGGTAAAAAAGGCTTCTTTGGCGGAAGAGGCGTTTAGGGGGACAAAGTGTGAACAGTCCTCAGACAATGACCATTGAATACAGGGGAGGTTAAAGTCACCCAGTATAATGAATTCATCTTAGGCGTTAACGTTCTCAAGCATGGTGTCTATCGTTTCACTTACGTGCTCGTAGGCTTCTAGAGGTTGAGAGGGACGAATATAACAACAAAGAATATACAGAATACACTTATTTAGTGTTAACTTGAAACATACAAATGCTGATATTGAAGAGTCGGAGGTCTTAAGCAGGGAGGCATCATAACGGTTGTGAGCAGCTATGAGGACCCCACGACCTGGTGGATCATTGGTGCCTACACAACCGTCAACACGGAAAATGGTATAGTTTGGAGGGAATAGTTCGTTGTCGAGAATTCCTGATGTTAGATTGGTTTCAGTTAAGGCAAAGATATCGTGCGGGAATTTGTGGGAGTTGAGGAAAATATTGGATGTTTTTGTGCGAAGTCCTCTTGCGTTCTGGTAATAGACTGACAAGCTGCTGGGGAGAGGTACTTGATCGGAAACCGCATGTGCATTAGGGGGGAAGTCAGAAATAGAGAAAGCGGGGGGTTAGGCGCGAAAGTAGTTTAAGGAGTCGTTGCGACTTTTTTGGAGATGGGAAATGTGGCGAGAACTGATGTACGCAGCATAGGTGGATAGATCTTCTGAAACCTTTTGGGAAGGGATATTGAATGATTCATGGTACTTAGTGAAAAGTTGATGTAAGAAGATTGGGTCTGTGGGCAGGCCTTCCTGATGCATACTTAACATGACTTTGGTGCTGGTTTTACCATCAATACAGACGGAATTCGGTTTGTCGTGCAGGCTAGAACGTACGTTTTCATAAAAGTGGCGGTATCGTCTATCGTTGGAATCCGCAGAGCGCAAATTCAATTTAACTGTAGGTGGGACAAGGGGATCGATAAATGAATGATGTGCGGATAAAGGAGTTTTGGCTAGCGGAATGGGCGGGTTAACGGAGGTAGAAGTTGTTTGAGACGGGGCGACAGTGTAGGAGGATGACGGCATGCAATTAGGTGGGCATGCGGAGGAAGTAACGGGTGCAAGGTTTGGTGTATACAGAGGAGCGGTGGGACAGACGGAAATTGGAGCAGAGGTGGTGGAGTGGTCGGAAGAAGTTGGCTTGTGATTAGGTGGGCACATGGAAGAAGTTGGGAGTGCATGGTTAGGTGGGTGCGCTGGATATAAGGAACTCAAAACAGTGTCGGCTGGAATGGACGTGTTTGAGGGCTTCGGTGAAAATGGAACAGGAGGATTAAGGGTGTGAGAATATATAAAGTAAGGATACTTGACTGGAGTACTTAGATTAAAGTTTGGAAATACTCCAATTTTGAGCTGCCAATTGGAGTTTGGATCACTAGCTTTAGGGTTAAAGGTGAGAGGTGCGTATCGGAAATGTTTTTTAAAGTGAATGTTGGAAAATAAAACCTAAATAAATTAAAAGTTCGGTTTTCCCATTTACATAAGTAATGTTTTAAAACTTTTATAAGAATTTATTATTACTTTCTCGCATTATGAAAAAAAGAGTTTTGATGAGTTTTATAATTCAATTAGTTATGTAAATGCCTTTCTTGCTGACACCTTATCTGAATAGAGTTGTGAATAATGGATATTACTAATGTTTCTTTAAAGTCTTCTAAGAAATACAGCAAAGTAAGGTATGAAAATGAGAGCAGAAGACTATAAGTACGCCGTTAAAGAACGTTACTGGAATAAAGTAGATTCTCTGTTTTGCTTTCCCAAAGATTAGGAAGGTAAATTTTTCAACCGATTTTTCTGGAGTGAGGCGTAACATTTTTTGTTTATTTGATGATTAACAGTTCCATAATTGGCGCTTTTCTACCAGGAATTTTGACGAACAAAAATACTAAAACAATTTTCAAACAGATTGTTTTGCATAAAGTGCGTCAAAATAACTGGGGTGATACATTTCACCTTTCAAAACAAAAAATTGCACGGGGGGGGGGGGGGGGGGGGAATTAATATCAATCGTTTGTCAGTTACAGAGTGATTTATAAATTCCAATTTTTCGTGGTATGCACATCACCACTCTTTCATTGTTATGTTCTGATCTATCTATCGCGGCGACATCAAACAGACGATAAAAAAAACTACTGTCCCAATAACCTTTCAAAAATTCTCAACAATGTTGATCTGCTAATATTGCAGCTACAGTCACTTCAAAAAGTGATAAAAATGTTTTGAAATTACCCATAATTCAGCATTTTCCAACAATTTCTACGAAATTCATGTAATTAATACATCCGTATTAGATTTTCATAAATTTGCCCAAGGGATGTAGAAATTCGTACATAGAAAACCTATCGGGAAATATTAATAAAAGTCTAAAATTTAAAGATACTAAACTCATACTGACCCTAAAATACTTTTTATTTTTGCTAACAAATTCGTCTCCATTGTAAACTGGTCTGGTTCATCCTTCTATATTTTTCATAAAAAAGGTTCAATGTAGTAATTCAGATCTGGTACGCCAAGGAATCAGTGCACCTCGTCCATGCCAGCGGACGGGACATTTTAATTCAGTATTGCCTTTACAACGATACCACTATACGCTGGTGCTCCATCGTGTTGATGAAGTATTGCCCAACATTATTCATAGGGATGTCCTCTAGTAGATTTAGTAGCTAGCCTATTTTCGACAAAGTTCACATAAATTTGGCTTTGAAGCAGTTGTGGCAAAACGACGGATCCTATTGAATGGTTGGCGATGATACCACCCCAAACAATGGCTCCTCCTGTTTTCAGGGTCGCTGAATCCGAATAACGTAGAAAAAAAGAAGCTTTTATTCATTCTTAACCCATAAAACGACCAAAAAGCACTAATAAAAGGTCTGTTTAAAACCACATGCATGTGATCTTGGTGTACATTTTATTAGCTTAGCAAAGTTGTTAGGTGTAACCCCTAGTACACCATCCTTTAAAGGAACAATTTGATGGCAAAAACTATAAAATTGATGAAAAAAAATTACAAAATGGGAAGACATCAGAATTTTTTCCGAATAAGATTTCAAGCGTCAACTCAGGTTAGCTTTTAAGGTTACCGCAATTCATATAAAGCCAAATTAATTCCAGAAAATTAAATTTAAATTAGCTACACAGGTTGTTGCGAATGGCCTCTATACTTTCACTAGTAACAACGAACCTTTCACTAGTTCCGAACCAGACAAAGGGTTTATTTTACATACCACCTGCTAAGAACTTATCGAACTTATCAATAAAGGCAGGTAAAAATGGTTTGAAAGTTGTACAAACTTTATAAGTATAGATTTCGGAGAAAGAAAAATGTTTGCTGGTTGTTTATTAAAACATACATACATACAAGGAAAATCATAAGTGTATCGCCCAGGAAATAGAAAATGAAAGATCTTGGAATACGTTTCAAAATTTTAAGACTCATAAAATTGGGAAGTTGCTTACGCAATCAATAGATTTTATAAAAGAATTGGAGGAAGCTGAATAAATTGTTATACATATATCATTTTACCACTTTAGTAAATAGGATAAATATCGAAAATAAGTTGAATATTATAATTAAAGATACCTATACATGCAGATTTATTTATTTATTTAAGATCCATCAAAGGGCTGATTACTTAACATGTAAATAGAAATAGTTATAAAATAAAATAAGAATCGCAATAATTACAATAATTTATAATTTATAAAAATAACTAGAAAATAATTAATAAAAAAAATAACTAGAAAAATTTAAAAATAATTAATAATACATAATAACTACAAAATAATAACAGAATATTTAGGAAAGTTTGGCCTTCACAGAATTTTTCGACAGATTAAATCAATGTTGTTAACATGCGAATTAAAAAACCGAGACATTGACGTGATGGGCTCGTGAAAACCGTAATTTGTGCGAGGCTGTGGAATTTTAAGAAAATCTCGATTTCTCAAGGAGCGACTCGGAATCGATATATTAAAAGAAGACAACAAGACTGGAGAGTCAACATTACCTTGAAGACATTCAAAAGCGAAAAAAGTTTTAGAGATGTTACGTCTGAATTTAAGAGAGTCTAGTTTTATGAGCTTAAGCCTATCTGAGTACGGCGGCAGGATAAGAGGGTCGGCGCTGGACTGCCGCTACCCGGTCAATTGAGTCACGATAAAATGGTGACCAAACACAACTAGCATACTCCAGAATAGGCTTAACAAAGGTGCAGTAGAGAAGCCTGGTGATATAAGGGTCGTCAAATTCCTTTGACATAGGCGTACACTTACTAATATTGAGGGGAAGATAGTTATCAGAACACCAGTTGTAGAAAGCGTCTAAGTCAGAATTTAAAAGTTTACAGCCTCGAATAGAGGACACAACACGGACAATTTTGGCGTCGTCAGCATAACAAAGAATTTTTGAATATTGATGTATATAATAAATAAAATCGGGCCCAGATGACTTCCCTGAGGTACGCCAGAGGAATTAAAAATAAACTTGGATAGTGATCACGGAAGGACACACGCTGAGTCCGATTGAGTAGGTAAGAACGAACCCAGTCTAGAAACAATGAAGGAAACCCGAGGGCCGTCAACTTGTGAATCAAAATTTGGTGGCTTATTCTGTCAAATGCCTTGCTTAAATCTGTTAAGATACAATCCACTTGCTTTCCAGCCTCGATTTTGGATAAGCAGAAATTTGAGAATTCCAGTAGGTTAGTCGCAGTAGACCTACCTTTCATAAAGCCATGCTGGAAAGTTCCAAGAAAAGGTTTGCAATGAAAGTATAGTGTATCGCAAGCTAATGCCTCAAAAATCTTAGCAATATAACACAAACTTGCAATGGGTCTGTAATTGAAAATATCACACCTCCCGCTTTTCTTGTGAAGAGGGATAATAAGAGATGATTTCCAAGATTTTGGAAAGACTCCACAAGAAATAGATAAATTAAATAAATAACAAAGTACACGCACGAAAAACTATCTGCCAAATTATTGATGTAATTCGCGACTGTATCGTCATCAAATGTAAGATCTTTCATTTCCAGTGAAGAAGGAGAAAATAATGTGAAGTAGCTAAAATTCTTAGAGCAAGTATCGCAGTAGTCAGAAAAAAAAGCTGTCTTAAAAAAGTCGCCGAAAAGGTTCGCAATCGTCAAGGGATCACTACTTTTAGTGTCACCTAGTTTTAATAAAGTAGGGGGTAGTAGGTAGCTGAATGTCGTGAAGCTGGAAATAATGAAAATTGATTGCGACTATTTATTAGAGCACGAATCTATTACATTTCAACATTTTTCAACATGGAAATACAGCAAACAAATTACAAACGAAGAGTTCTTACAGGGATCCATTTATAGATGAAATTCTATTTATTCTATTAAATGAGATAATTGGAATTGCTCCTTTATTCGCTTAACTAAAGTTTTATTTTATTTTTATTCAATTGATTGTTGAAGTGATATATTGTTTGAGTAGTTGTTTGGTAGTGATAAATATAATTTTGTCATTCAACAACTAAAATTTAAAGTTAGCTTTCACTGCGGACTAGGCCTAACGGGGAAACCAAGTAAATAAACGCATCTATGTTATTCTACCCATATGGTGATTTGCAAAAGCAGACAGAAATAAAAATGGTATATAAATAAGATATTACTTCTTACTTACTACTACAGGGGAGGGGGCAATCTCAGCCGTTTGGGAGTTACAGGATGATTCATACATTTCAATTATTCATGGTATGCACGTTACTCTTTTATTTTGATCTTTTGATTTACCCAGCACAGCGACATCAAACAAAGGCCAGAAAACTACTTTCCCAATGACCTTTCCAAAATTGTCAACAATGTTGATATAACTATTACCACTGCAGGTACAGTCACCTACAAAACAGAAAAAAATGATTTAAAATTACCTAAAATTCTGAATTTTCCCAAATTGTCTCCAAATTTCATGTAATTAGTACACCACTTTTATATTTTTATTGTATTGCCCATCATATTTCCTTTTCAAAAAGGTACAAGATGTCCAGGCAGAGAAAGGGTCAGAAATTTATAAGTAGAAAACTTATCGGGAAATATTTGAAAATCTGCAATTTAAAGAAACTAAATTCATATTAACTCTAAAATCCTCTTTATTGAATTCAAAACGTATTACAATTAATCTTAGTAAATTACTAAAGCTGTTCAAAATATCCACTACCACTTTAAATGAATGCCAACAATCTGCTTCTAAGTCACTGTTTAAGGCGTACTGCAGCCAGCCTCTCTCGTATTTTCGTCGCTGCATTCCCAGTTCGGCTAACTAAATCTTCCATAGTGTTAATAGGGCTTGCATAAATTTTATCCTTTATTATTCCCCATAAGAAAAAGTAAAAAAGGGTAAGGTCTGGAGATCTAGCAGGCCAAGGAATCGGTGCACCTCGTCCAATCCTGTGGTTAGGAAATATCCGTTCGATTATGCACAGGGATGTCCTCTTTTAGATCCAGAAGTGTATTCTCCAAAAAATCGGAATAAGTTTGACTGTTGAGCACTTGCGGCAAAATGAATAGTCCTACTAAATGGTTGCCGATGATCCGGCCCAAATATTGACATTGAATCTCTGCTGGAGTGTGGTCACCCTTGTCTTGTGTAGGTTAATTTCCGACCAGGTATGGAGGTTATGGAAGCTCGCGATACCATCGCTGGTGAATTTAGATTTATCCGTCCACAGAATTCGGTCCAGAAACGCCCTGTCGTCAATGTCCCGTTCCAGAAGGCAAGTGCTAAATTCCAGTCATCTCTCCGAATTTCCTTCGAGTAGTCTTTGGACGGACGTAATCCCTTTCGATAAATAACCCTGCAAACCTTAGATTAAGACACTCCTAATCGGCTTGCGACTCGCCTCGTGCTCATCGCACGGTCTTGCCCCACGATGGCGATTATTTGCTGCTCGACGTCGGTAGAACTTCCCGAAATTTCGGGTCGTCTCTCCCTGTTGCGTGAAGTTACACTTTCTGTTTCTCCTAACCTTCAGAAAGACCGTGTTAATACCCTTCTTTGGGGTGCTCGCTGATTAGGGAATCTTTTGATATTCTAGTGCAGCCGCTCTCTCACTTCCGTCTTGTACATAAATGTAAATAATATCCGCGAATTCCTCAAATTTAAATTCTACAATTTTTTAATATCTTTTGCTTAAGAACACCCATACTTATTGATTTGTTTTTCAACTATGATAGGTATTCTTGCTGACTAACCCTTTTTTATAGCAAAATTTTCCTCAGGTACGAGTAACAGAACTCAAGGATACAAGGGTGTGTATTCTAGCTAACCCAAGCTAATAACGGCAATAAAACAAAATTCCCCTAATATTTCTATAACTTTTTTGCAACAATAATTAAAATTAATTACCTGTTAACCAAAAACGAACATTTTCGACCTTTTACCTTAAAAATTTTGTTTAAACAATTCCCTACTTAAAGTGCAATAAAATCACTAGGTACTCAGGGAGTTCTAAGGATGCGGTGTTTCTAATCCTGTGCCTTTCTTGCCATGTTGCACCTTTTTGGAACGGTTGTAATATGAGCGATCTAATAAAAATAAAAAAGAGGTGTATTAATTACATGAATTTCGGAGAAAATTTGGGAAAATGCTGAACTTTAGGTAATTGCAAACCATTTTTGTCACTTTTGGAAGTGACTGTACCTGCGATGGTGGGAGTAAGATCAGTAGTGTTGACATTTTTGGAAAGGTCATTAGAATAGTTATTTTATAGCGTGTGTTTGATTTGGCTGTGTTGGATAGATCAAGAGATCAAAATAATAGAGTAATGTGCATACCATGAATAATTGAAATTTATGAATCATCCTGTAACTCCCAAACGGTTGAGATTTCCCTCTCCCCTGTAATAGTAAGTAAGTAGTAAAATCTTATTTATATACCATTTTTATTTCTGTCTGCTTTTGCAAATCACCATATGGGTAGAATAACATAGATGCGTTTATTTACTTGGTTTCCCCGTTAGGCCTAGTCCGCAGTGAAAGCTAACTTTAAATTTTGGTTGTTGAATGACAAAATTATATTTATCAATACCAAACAACTACTCAAACAATATATCACTTCAACAATCAATTGAATAAAAATAAAATAAAACATTAGTTAAGCGAATAAAAGAGCAATTCCAATTATCTCATTTAATATAATGAATAGAATTTCATCTAAAAGAGTAATGTGCATAGTATGAAAAACTGAAATTTATGAATCACCCTGTAACTTCCAAACGGTTGTAATGCCCCCCCTGCCATACACTTTTTTGTTTGTCTAGTTGAAATTTATCACCCCACTAAATTTTGCACGTCAGATCTGAAACACCCTGTATGATGTCTCGTTTTCTTATAATAAATTCCTAAAGTTTGCCCTTTTTTATTTTAAACCAGAAAGACCCTTAAAAAACCAAGTTAACCTTGAAAAATAACCCAAAAAGAACCATCAGATGTCTGCCTATGAACCCCCTACAAATTTTTTTCCAAAAACTTTTCTTGATTCCACTTAGTATTCGAGTTATTTGGCTGCATCGATGAAAATGGCTTACCCACATAGGATGATAGGATATGGAGAGAGGACGGCTACCATAAAGCAGAATAACTCTTTGGCAAAGTGTTTTGGGAGGGTCAACAATTGTAGGATTTTTTCCTGGCTATGCACTGGTGACCTTTAATTTGACTTTGACCTTAATCTTAAAGGTCATTTCTAGGTCAGGTCAAGTGTTTTGAATGGCACCCCATTTTTTTGACCTGGGAAATGCAGAGCAAAAAATTTTACAGTCAGGTATAATCTTGGCGGTCTTCACAAGGTCAAACTAGGAAAAAATCCGCCATTAAAACGAAAGTCCTAATGCGCACATCCCAGGTGTCGAGAAATTATGAGCCCATTCTCTTCCCGCATCATATCTTTTCTTTGCGTTCGTTTTCTAAAACGATTAGATGCCGCATCATTCTTTGGCCATTCGTTTTCTCTCTCCATTTCTCTACAAATCCATCATAACAATTTAAGGAAATATAGGAAATATTTCACGATCTCACTTTGTGCGTAATAAAAAAACAGATGGCGCAAGTTGTTTACACTTCTCTCGTTACCTAGAAACTAATTGAATTAAGGGGAATTACTATAATTTTGGCCAGAAAAACGATTTTTTAATGGATTTTTGTGGCATAAAATCTTTAGAATATTTCAATTCGAAATTCTCAATATTACCAATGTGATGATGATTTAAGTCATTCACGCGGCACGCAGGTACTTCAAACTTTAAATGCGCTTATCTCGGAACAGCTTTTTTGCGGCTGACTGACATGATAACTCTGAAACCATTGGCTCTATTGCTTTGAAATTTGAGCTGTATGTTGTGAACAAATTTTTCTTCGTTTGACCTAAAATGAAGTCCATATGTTCATTTTTCAATTTTTTTTATAAGAAATGTTGCCCATTTATAACCGATATTGACAGCTGTATCAAATTATGATACCTTACACTTAGTGGGACTAACCTTGCGGTAAAAGGTTAGTGGGACAGTGTAAGTGATCATAATTTGATACAGCTGTCGATATCGGTTATTAAAAATTTGGTGTTGGAGTTTCATCTAGCTTTCATTTTTTCGCGAAGGCGTCCAGCAGCTGAAGGAAGGTTAAACCTTTGGTGCTGCAGTTGAGAACGAGCCAAAAGAGCTTAACTTTTCTTCATTAGAAACGCCGATCGTGTTAAGAAATTATTATATTTCTTACGTTGCTCGAGTTTACAAGCAGTTTGTTTTGATTTTTATTTTAAAATTTTAATTGATTGATTAAGAAAAAACAAATAAATTAATAATTAATAGTATAATCTGTATAAGGAACTGTGCGAGCTGTGCGCAATAAGGGGAGGTGCCGGAATTAAAAAATGCCCAATCAAAATTCAAATTCAAAATGTTTATTAAAAAAAATTCAAAGGTTCAAATAAATAGTTCAACATTTAATCCTAATTATCACAGTCAATATCAGTTCAAAAAACAAAATTCAATAAATAATTCAATAGTTCAAAATACAAATAATAAATTCAAAAAAAGTAAATAAATAAAATCAAAAAAATCCACAGCTAATTCGGTGCTTGTTTGGTGCCTTCCTGAAAGAAGAAGAAGAGAGAAATTTATAAAAGCAAATTCAAAATTAAGTTTCTGCGGGAAAAATACAGAAGTAAGTTTCTGTGATAGTATTTACAGAAGTAAGTTTCTGCGACAGGATTTACAGAAGTAAGTTTCTGTGGTAGGATTTGCAGAAGTAAGTTTCTGCGACAGGAAATTTTCAAATTAAGTTTTGAAAATCACGGGTGGGATTGTTTCAGTCTGAATACTGAACAAGGAATGAGGTGCCATACTGAAAATCTCGCCGGTTTATATAGCTCCAGGTTAGCGGATTTAAACTCTTTTCATTCATGTAAAGTAAAGTGACATTTGCAAAAGTGAAAGGATGACAGCTGATTTGGTGGCAGAAATTCTGGTAAGTTTTTATTTTGCAAAATAATTATTAATTTTTTGTTTATTTCAGCTTGATAATTTTTGTTGGAGGGATGGTTGGAGCAGATTAGGAGAGTAATATGCACTTCCCGTGCATTCAGATAAGTATTTTCAAATTTTAACCCAAAGTTTGTTTACTTTGTGGATTATTTATATTTGCAGATTGGAACATATATAGGACGAGGAAAGGAACACTAAGGAAGTAGCAGGACGACATTTGGACAACGAGGGATTGTTTAATAAGTATTAATTTAATGAAATTAAGTTTCCATTAAATATATTTCTTTTTAGGGCAATAATTTTGGAGGGACTGAACAGGCACTAAGCACCTATTAAGTGAAATTTACATTTTTGAAATAATTTTATTGTACTTTATACATTATATAATTACAATTACTGCTTTTAGACCACAATATTAATATAGAGAAAAAAATTTTTGTTTGTTTTGTGTTGCTTTGATTTGTTTTTATATTGTGGTACATTTATGTTTTTTGAAGATTTGTTTTGTTCGTTCAGATAGATTTAAAATACTTACATAATTTGAAGCATTTGCAGTTTTGCAATGGGAGGCAAGGTAGGTAGAGTTTCTTTTGCCCATTCTTCTTCTTTAATTTGGCGCCACTTGTATTTAGCGATTCTTTTAAGTAGTTATTTGGTTCGGGGAATGTGGATTTCTTCTGAATGATTTATAATTTCTTTGGCTGCTTGGTCTGCCATTTCATTCCCCATGACACCGACATAGCTAGGTATCCATATTAATGTGATCTATCCTTGTTTTTCAAATTTTGTGGTTTCTGAATCAGATTATGATACGTTTTTTTTTAATTTATACTTAATGTCTTCTAAACAGCTTTTAACTCTCACTGCAAGTCATTGCCTTTTCATTATTTATTTCTGCTAATTTTAGTGCCCGAATAATCGCTATTAATTCCTGTTCGATGATGCCTAAAAAATAAAAAAGATTATGAATCAATACATAACTTGTCTTCAACTTTACTCACCTGATGTGCCTGGGAATTCTACAGGCACTCCTTCTCCTCTTTCTGATGTCCAACATATCCTGAAAAAGAAAGAAGAGATTATTCAAGGCATTTTATACAACAAAACAGGAAAAGTTCCAAGAAATTTGTAAACTTACAAAATGTTAACAAATTTCTTGGAATTTAAGAACAACAACAGCATGCAATTCTAGTACATGCAAAAATACGTGAAAAAACATTATATGTTGCGATCCTGATGATATAAAAACATAAACAGGTATCCGCAGCAAGAATTATATGTGTTTTGAAGCCGGGTGCATCAGTTGCAGGTGATTATATCGCAATTCATCACACCTGCGACAGCTGATGCACTTGGTTTCAATTACACAAAATTCAGCTTTTTTCACGCACTATTCACGATATTTGCAAAAAACACATCACACGCAATAATTATAAAAGGCACTTACCTGTTTACTAGACACAAATCAATCGTAATTCAAATAAAACTTCGCGACCACGAAACGTAACTTGAAAACCGCAAACTGACAGTGGATGTCATATGAAATTGAGGTAACTTTTCGCGGGAAATTTATTAGTGATCCCAGAATCGCGCTGAATTGCGTGAATTTTGAATAATTCCCGATTTAATTAATGTATATTTGCGTAATGAGTGCGAAAAAGACACACAAGGTAAAAACGAGAAGGAGAAACGCGCACGGATTTGGGGCTTATGTATGCAATTTGGGGTCCCCTCGGTAACTTGTCATATTTTTATGTTTTTCGGCACGGAGAATCGATTTTTCGAGGTTACCAGGCTCAAAAATTTGTCGTTTTCGAGATATGGCCCGATTTTAGTCAAAATTGGTGGTTTTTCTGAATTTTCCAAAAAAATAAAAACATTTAAAATTATTAACCAGCTTTATGTGAAAGATCTTTTGATTTTAAACAATTTATGTTTGGAGCATTTTTTTCCTAAAGTCCTTGGTTTAGCTGTAATTTGCAAAAAATGCCTCACATTTCTTATAGAGTATTTTAAATGGGATAACTTAAATGGGGCAAAATTCCTCAAGTGTACCAGGTGAAGAAATTCGAAGTCTCCGATTTTGTTCAAACTTCACCAAAATATTGTTACTGGTATAAGTAATTATCGTGCTTAATGATTTAAAAAAAAAATTTTGTGCAAAAATTATAGGGTTGTAAACTTTTGCATTTTTGCAGTTTTTCTCGTGATCACACCTTTTTTGAAAAATCATAACTATCGCCACCATTACAGTAGAACAGTGATCTTTAGTGATTTGTAAAGGTCGTTAAGTGCCGTTCCGAATAAAAATATAATTATCCAAAAAACAAAATTTAAAAAAAATAATTTTGACTTTGAAAAATATTTTTTGGTTTTTTACTCAATACTTGATCATAAATTTTTTTCATATTTTTTCAACTGAAAGTGTCATCTCAGCTTTAAAATCATCTATCATTTAGAGTGGCAAAGCAATGTTACGTGTAAGTTTTTGATTTTTGAAAGCCCGGGCACGCCTTTTTTGCTTGTTTGTTGCTTAGAACAGATGAACATAACATAAGAAAATGTAGCTGGCGCGTTAAAGAGTATTCTCACAGTCAGTATACAGTTAGATATCGCCACAAATAGTCAAAATGCCAGACAAGTTGAAAGATATACAGTATTGTTGCAATCCTTTGAAGGTGAAGAATCATGGAAAAACAAGGGAATGAGAAGAGTGACTTCACAAATTCATAAACAGTTTCCGACCCTTCCTGTCATCATAAAAGTATGTGGATCATGCAGAAACAAAGTGAAAGGAAGTTTGACTTAATTTTTTATGATAATGGGGATACAGTGAGAAATTGACTCCCGCTCTCTAAAAAAGTACGAGATCTGTAATGCTTAAATTGTAGAATAAGGAAAAATATTCGATACGTATTTGTTTGTTTGTATTTCCAAATTGGACGAGATGCAGTGCTTTGAAATTCACTGCCAGGTGATGTCATTTCCACGGACATCTATATATTGTAATCTTGAAGCTAGAATATCTCGGAAATTAACGACTTTTGGGGCAAATGATAAAATACACCTATAAAATATCTTTTTATTTTTTTTTTATATATCTCGTAATTTTTTAAAGACCGGTAGTCGATTTCTCACTGTATCCCCATTATCATAAAAAATTAAGTCAAACTTACATCGGGCACTCGTTCTGGGTCATCACCCCCAGATGAAATTGCACGTTCTTCTTCAGAAATCACTTTCACTTTGTGTCTGCATGATCCACATACTTTTGTGATGACAGGAAGGGTCGGTAACTGTTTACGAATTTGTGAAGTCACTTTTCTCATACCCTTGTTTTTCCACGTATGATTCTTCACCTTCAAAGGATTGCAACAATACTTTATATATTTCAACTTGTCTAGCATTTTGACTATTTCTGCCGATATCTAACTGTATACTTACTGACTGTGAGAATACTCTTTAACGCGCCATCTACATTTTCTTATGTTATGTTATGTTCATCTGTTCTAAGCAACAAACAAGCAAAAAAGGCGTTCGCGGGCTTGCAAAAATCAAAAATTTACACTTAACATTGCTTTGCCACTCTAAATGATAGATGATTTTAAAGCTTAGATGACACTTTCAGTTGAAAAAATATGAAAAAAATTGATGATCAAGTATTGTGTAAAAAACCAAAAAATATTTTTCAAAGTCAAAATAATTTTTTTAAATTTTGTTTTTTGGAAAATTATATTTTTATTCGGAACGGCATGTAACGACCTTTACAAATCACTAAAGATCACTGATCTGGTGGCGATAGTTATGATTTTTCAAAAAAGGTATGATCACGAGAAAAACTGCAAAAATGCAAAAATTTACAACCCTATAATTTTTGCACAAAATTTTTTTTTAAAATCCTTTAGCACCATAATTACGAAACAACAAAACAACATGAACAAAATCGGAGACTTCGAATTTCTTCACCTGGTACACTTGAGGAATTTTGCCCCATTTAAGTTATCCCATTTAAAATACTCTATAAGAAATGTGAGGCATTTTTTGCAAATTACAGCTAAACCAAGGACTTTAGGAAAAAAATGCTCCAAACATAAATTGTTTAAAATCAAAAGATCTTTCACATAAAGCTGGTTAATAATTTTAAATGTTTTTATTTTTTTGGAAAATTCAGAAAAACCACCAATTTTGACTAAAATCGGGCCATATCTCGAAAACGACAAATTTTTGAGCCTGGTAACCTCGAAAAATCGATTCTCCGTGCCGAAAAACATAAAAATATGACAAGTTACCGAGGGGACCCCAAATTGCATACATAACCCCCCCCCCCCTCCCGTTTCGGCCGGACTATTTGGTTCGTTAAAATTATGAACTTTTCTGCTGTCGCCATTTTATAGGACATTTTTAATTTAATTAAATTTCTACTCAAATCATACGTTTTAATTAATGAAGTTAGGTTAGTAAATTCACCAAAATGGTAAGGAATCTAACAAAACCAGTTTGCCAAAAAGGTTTTAGTTAGAAATACTCAAAATAATAGTAATTTATAGAATTTTGGCGGGGAAATGGGGACAGCAGACAGAAAGTATAAAAGGGACTTGTAAATGTCAACTCACTCTCATTGTTAGTAGTGAATTTTAAAAGTTACAAGGTAGTAAAGTGAGTTTTATTTTTGAAAGTGAATTTTGTGAGTTTGGCAGCCATTTTGGAACTTAAGAAAAAGGTTTTTATCTTTTTGTTGAAAATTAATTTACAAGTTAATTTTTGTGAACATAAACGATTGATTAATTTAACACTACAAGTGTTTCTTTTTATAAAGTTTTTTTTTACATTTCATTGCTTTACTGGTTTTTGTGATAAATTTCTGAAATTTATTTGAAATTAATTGAAGGTGAACTTTGGATTGTGATACACTTTTCCTTTTTGCAAATGAAGTAGTCAAAATATGCTTAGATTAGCATTTGACTAAAATATAAATTTTGGTGACGGATTTTTTGATTATTTTATTCATTTTTTTTTTACTTTTTTATATATTTTTATCTAATCATTTATTCCAGCAGTGTAATTAAGAGTTTTTTGAGTGAATTTATATTTATACGCAAAAATAAAGGTTTGAAATCAGTTAGGCCCAATTATTGTTCAGATAATCAATTAATGAAGTTTCATCTAAATAATTTATGCCTTTACGGTAATGCTATTCATGTATGGGATTCATTAACAGTTCGTTATCTTCTCGCCCATGTAATAACAGAATATTTTTTTCATAACCGTTAATTTGAACAGTGAATTTATTTTTACCGAATCGTGTATAAACTTGTAGAAGTGTATATTAAAACTGAAGATTGACCAAATTTGTATGCGTGTTTCTTTTTTTATTTTTTCTAAAGTTTAATTTGATCTTAATCTTGATTTCAGAGTTTTGAATTATTTGAGGTTAATCAGATACTTCTATTTGCTTTAGTTTTTTCTTAAAACAGATTCGGAATTTAAAAATTTGTCATGGTGTGATTTCGTCTGTTTCCAAATTGAGTAATTTCATCGACACTATTGTTGATTTGAACACTTTGTTTGAATCTTTTTAACAATATTATTATTGTTTTGAACAATTCCGCTTCCAATACGGAAGAATTTTGGTGTAACACATTCCTACACGCTCCCATATCTGGTTCCTAATTTTGCTTAAATTACAAATAGCAGTAGTTGGGTTACATAGTTTTGAGCGATCAGTATAATAATGATGGTAATCTTTGTATATATTTAGATTGGTTTGATGTGTTTTTAACCGACTTCCCAAAAACAAAGAAGTTCTAAGTTCGACGCGTATGTTTTTGTTTTTTGTTTTTTTTATGTCTGACCGGGCATAACTTCGTAACGCGTCGACCGATTTTGATGATTCTTTTGTGTTGGGTAGAGTATGTTCCGTGGTTGATACCAGAAGAAAATTTTTTTGGTTTTTTTTTCGGTGCAAATTAAACAAATAAAACAACTACAGAACCACAATTGAAAATAACGTTTCAGCTGGGATCATAAGAAATGACGATTAAATATTTGTGTTGTAGTTGTTTGGTTTGTTTGATTTGCACCGACTTCAAAATGTCGTACTAGATATAAAATTTAAAATTATTTTATGCTTTTTAGCGCTTTTTGTGAAGTCGGTTCAACTTTTTTTTAAAAAAACTATTTAATTTATGCCTTAGGTTTGACTGTGCAGTTTGTGTCCGTATGTGTTTCATCAAAGAGCAGTCTGCAGGGGATAGGATGTGGACTGTCTGGTGTGTCTAAAATTGGTATACCTAAGTTTTTTGTTGTTGCCCATGTTTTACCAAGGCCTGTATTTTCTTCAGCTCATTTTGCCATCTTCAAGGCTTGAATGTTGTACCGGTTTGGTCCTTTTCTTTCATATATGTTATTCAAAATTCGAAATTAACGTTTTATTATTTTTGCGGTTGCTGGTATTGGTGTACCTCTATTTTTTTGCAGCAAGTGCTTTATCTGAACTTTTAATTCGGGCCAACTAATATCTACATTTTTTAACTTTTCTGATCTAGCTAATTCAATTTCAAGGAGATTTAAATTTCGTCCGTTATGTATTCTTTTCCTGCTAAAGGTAATTGTTTTCGCTTTTTCTAACGATAATATCGCCCCTGTTTCCGAGCACCATTGCTGGATTTTGTGAATCGGCCTTCGGAATGTGTCGTTTGGTTGTTGCGATGTGCTGGTAAGTATAATGTTGTTTGCGTAGGAGAAATGTTTTGTGTTATCTAAATCGTCTAGCATGTGTTTGAGTTTATGTGTGTTAAATAGATTAATTTTCTAGTATTATAGAGATGTGTATCGATTAAAAATTTTGTAAACTTATTCAAAGCTCTTTATGCGAGAGAAGACTTCGAGATAGGGTAAATCTCGAAGTCTTCTCTCGCATAAAGAGCTTTGAATAAGTTTACAAAATTTTGGATCGATACCCCATATTTGTAATTGTTTGATATTGTGCGTACATTTCCTGTCATGGGCCTTTTCTAGGTCCAGTGATAAAACATGAAGCTCTTTGTGCTGATAAATTGCTTTCCATGGTAATGTATTCAACTCCAGAAAGATTGAGGTTGATGCTCTTTCCTTTCTGAAGCAGTATTGTCGTGTGAACAATTAATTTTCGAGTAAAAAATTCAAAAAGCCTTGATAAACAGAATATTGTGTGAAATTGGACGGAGATCCCTGGGAGTGATGTATGACGTTGATGTAGTCAGTTTCTTTTTATCGGGATATGTATTGCTATTTTCCAAGTGGTTGGATATATACCTTCGATTAGGATGGCGCTATACAGGTCGGGGAGACGAAGCTGGAGTTTAAACGCTGAGTTTTTAATTATATTATATGATATTTTGTCCTGTCCGAAGGCACTTCTTTTACACTCACCAAACGTTATACTTACATCCTCAAAAGTAATGGGGTATGATTTGTGTATATTTCGGTCCAGAGCGTAGGGTAGGTTACTTATTTTCAAGTTTTTCGTTTAAATTTTCATCAGATGAATATTGTGACCATTAATTTCGCTAGTTCATTGGCAATTTGCATGGAATCTTGGATTGTTCGGTCTTTTGAATACAAATTTGCAATGGGTTTGGCGGTTTATTGCCATAAAATAATTTGAACTTTTTACATGCATCGGCTAAGTTAATATTAGGATCAATGGTGTTGGCAAAATTTCCGCACGATTCCTTTTTCGCTAATTCTATTAAACTTTTAGCTTCTGCCAAGTCCCTGCGGTATAAAATTATGATCTCCGTTGTAGGGTGCCTTTGAGATTGTCTCCAAGTTCTCTTTTTTAACCGGATTTGTCTAAGGATAATTGAACTCATTGAAATAGGTTGATTGAATTTATTAGGTCTACTCGATGGTGTTTACTAGCAGATGCTGCCATTCTAATTATTCTTGCGATTTGTGCAGCTTCATTGTATATGTTTTAGAGGTGTTTGTATCATTTGAAATTTTGTATGTTATGTTTCTGAATTTTTTCCCAGTTTGCTTTAGTTTCCTCAAATCAGCTTAAATGTTTGATGTTTATTCTGGCTTTATTAAATTTTATAATAATTGGGAAGTGATCACTTCCTTGCAAATCTTCATGTCTTCGCATGTGATTTTAGGGGTAATTTCTGGAGATGTTCTGCTTCTGCGATTCCAATCTAGTAGTGGGTTGTGAGAATTGAAATCCTCTCAATATAATTGGTCTAGACAATTGATAAGTTAACTTTTCCAGTGCTGTCTGTGTCAACTCCCTGTCGCACTCAATTTATGTTGACGCTATGGAAACACATGAGGGTAGTTGGACTTTGACCGCACAAGCTGTGAGGTCTGTGTTTAAGTTAATTATCTCGAATATTAGAATGTCAGCTCCTACATGCCTTGTTTCCCTAATAGTATTTGTCGCAAAAAGGTGGTAAGGCCCGAGCCGTTGAGGTTCTTCGAATAATAAGTGGTTTGTTTCTTGTAGTAGAATAATGGGTGGCCTGTAAGTGGAAATCAGTATTTGAAGATTAGCAAGGTTGTTTAATAGCCCCCTTATGTTACATTGAAGGATGTTTATGTCCTCCATGGTTGTTGAGGTAGGTTAATTTCTTTTTAAATTAATATGTCATCGGATCGTCTCGTCATCCTCATCCTGGTTAAAATCTAGCAATTTTAGATGCAGGATATTTGCTGACGGACCAGCTACATTTAGCATCTCATAATTTTCTAGATTCTCAAAATTTGGTGTTTGTTGTAATTTATTGTTTTGTTTTCATTTGTTTGATTGTTTTGAATATTATATGTTGTTTTGGTTTTTTATTGTGTAGTTTTTGTTTTTGATATTGTATTTGCTGTTTGTTTTGGTGTATTTTGTTGTAAATTTTCTTGTGTTTGTTTTGTTCTTTTTTTTGTTGCGTTGTTTGATTTTTGTGTTTTTGTATATTTTGTTTTTCTCTTGCTTGTTTATTTGTAGTTTCTTTGTTTAAGTTTTGTGTTGTTTGTGATTATAGTGTGGTTTTAAATTGATCTTTTGTTGGAATATTTGTCTTTGTGCTTATTCTCAAAATAAGATTATATATATATTTTAGAGTTGCGTATCTGTCAAATCCCAATGTAATTATTACTGTTGGTAAGGAATTTTTCTCTACCATACGTGTAATTTTAAAAGTTTCCGTGACTTCTTGTGGTGCTAGTCCTTCAAGCATTTCTTGGCTGTTTAGATTATTAAAAATTTTGCAAAAATAGTTTTTTTTCTCGTTTCGTTTAGTTGTTTGTGTGTTTAGTGTTCATTTGAGCTTTAATTGGGATATTTTCCAGTTTGTCAAATTTAATAAAACGTTCCGCAATTTCCTTAGCATCGCATAATAATAGCAGACTGCCATCTCTTAGGAAACTAGATTTTGTATGTCGGATTGAAATTAAATCTACACTTTTCTTTTGTAAAATTATAAAATTAAATAAATATTAATGGGTTAAAACAACGCCATCTTGATAACTACAGGCCGTAAGGTAGAGCCAGTTTTGACCCGGACGTCAAATTATGAGGAAAAACGTGAAAAAGTTTAATTTCTGTCATCCGATTTTAAGAAGTGTGATTAAGTTTTAAAATCTTTCTAACCAAAAACTAATAGTGAATCGTATACAGAGTAATTTGCGGTAAAAGTTTTGTAACATTCAAGTGGCGAAGTGTATATATTTTTTAGTTAAAGTGAAAATTTCGGCTAATTCGCCTCGGACTTTCAAGTAATATTGTGTGAGTTTCAGACATTATTTAAGTGAAATAACTAGTGTGTGATAAAATTAACATGTAAGATAATGTTATGAGAAAGTTTCATTTAGATTTGATTAATTATGCGTAAGATATCGTCGGTCAAAATATTTTGGCAATTCCCAAAAGAACTGTCAAATTGAAGGAAAGTAATAAGTTGCATATGAAAACAAATATCTTATTTGCATCTGCTCAATTGCTTTTAAAAGTGAAAGAAATTACGTTAACTTCATTAAAGTAATAATATAATAGTTTTGTGGTATTGTGAAAATATGTGATACTAGTGATCCGAATTTTGTTGGTAAATGGGGATAAAGCTATTGATAATTTTTACATTTGAAGAGTTGGCTTAGATTTTTCTCTAATTGCTGGCACTTTACAAACATTTTTATGTTAAATTACCGATTATTTGATGTTACCAATTTCTTTCCATCTATTCCGATTAAAAAATGAAAAACACTCCTATATAATAGAATTATAGAAAATATAATTGACTCAGAAAAAAGTGATCAATTGATTAATTTACTGGATTTATGCATCGACCAAAATTATTTTACATTTAATGACAAATTCTTCATTCAACAAGAAGGCTTAGCTATGGGGGCACCTTTGTCACCATTTTTGGCGGACTTCTATATGAACCATTTTTTTTTTTTTTTTTTTTTATATGATGTTGCCAAAGCTCAGGGGATGCCCTATGATGCTAAAGCACAGCCTTGGCAGGAAAGGAATTAAGGATGAGGGAACACCAGATATTTAATAACAACTGTGATATAGGCAATAAGATACTGTGTTGGTTTAGATATGTTGATGATGTGTTTTGCATTTGGACAGGCTCTGAGCGACAACTAAATCATTTTTTTAGTAAGATTTTAAATAAAATTGACGACTCAATCAAGTTTACTGTGGAATTCGGAGGACACAGAATTAACTTTTTAGATATAACTATTAGTATTTTAGAAAATAGATTAAACTTCAGTATATATCGTAATGAGACTTCAACTGATACTGTTATACCCAATAACTCGAATCATCGTAACAATATAAAAATGGCATCTTTCCATTTAATGCTTGATAGATTGATTAAAACCCCTTTAAATAAAACAAATTACAGGAAAGAAATTAATACCATATTTTAAATTGCAGTTAACAATGGCTACTGAAAGAATTGCATCTGCAAATTATTAAGAAAAAAGAAAAAGAAATATGCCATTAAACTAGCCTACCCTCAAAACTTTGAAAAAAGTAAACTAAAATGGAAGAAAATACCTTATGTTGGAAACATATCTAAAAACATTGAGAAGATATTAAAAAAACGAAATATAAATCCAGCTTACAATACAAAAAGAAATCTCCGTAAACTAATCATTAACAATAAATTAACCCCTAAAACAGATACAATTGAAAAAGTGGTGTATACAGTATTAAGTGTTGTGATTGTGATGCGATATATATAGGAAAAACAAAAGGCTCAATTAAGACTGGATACTCGGAGCATGTTTCGGCTAAACATGGCTTATAACTATAACTTATACATGGCTTAAGTGGCGGAAGGATACTGGACAGATATGAGATCGTTGAAATAAAAAAAGCAAAAGATAAAGGTTCATTCCTAGTAAAGGATCAATTAGATTTCAATAATAATAGCGCTTTACTTGATCCTAAAATTCTGAACGTGTGAATGCATAGATTATGTTATTAAACAAAAAAACAGTTAATAGAATATACCACTAGATCAAGAATTCAGTAGCAGTTTAGCCTCTCACTTGATAATGCCTAAGTAGGGCGAAACGCGTCGTGTAAACTATCATGTTCAATTTTTATCAGACCAGTGTTGCATGCTATGACGAATATTTCTTTATCTTTAAATAAATATTCAGTTTAGTAAAAACATCATTTACTATTTGAATTCTGCTCTTCTTTAAAATCTTTTTCCCGTTTGATTAAAGGACCGAAGTATTTTGTCTTAATTTTTGCTACGCTTGCGGTATACATACATACTTTAACTTACCCATTCTTTGATCAACTGTACCTATATAGGTATTCTGAAACTGAGAAGATACCTAAAATATTTAGGAGATGATTAAGATTTAAGGATATGTGGAAAAGTAAAATAAGAACATTACTTCAGTCCTGGGTTTTGTTAAGCGGTGTTCAAGGGAGTTTTCTGATCGACAGACCCTCATTCACTTATTTTTTTCTTTAGTTAGACCAATTCTCGAATATGCATCTCAGGTTTGGTCTCCTTGCTATGCTGTTCATTCTAGACGCATTTCATCGGTGCAGCGGAACTTTGTTAGGTTCGCACTAAGGGACCTCCCGTGGAATGATCCATTAAGGCTTCCTCCCTATGAGGATCGCCTCCGATTGCTTAATATGCACTCGTTGGAGGAACGACGTAGAGTTGCTGACCTAGTATTTATTCACCAGCTTTTGAACTCGAATATAGATTCTCGCTCTCTTGCAAGTTTGGTTACTTATAGGCATACTCCGTATAGGTTAAGGAGATTGCCTTTACTACATGTTGTTCATTCTCGGTCTAACTTTGGTATGCATGACCCTATTAATTGCATGTGTAGAGCCGTGAATATGTGTTCTAAATTTGACCTGGCTCTTGCTAAGGATTTGATTAAACGATCTCTGTTATCAATGCACCCCTGATTGTTTTGTTTGGACGTGTTTTGGTTTTTTGTTTACTAATATTTTTCTTTGCATGGGTTGTGGGAGCCTCATTCACCTCAATATATGTTATATTCTGGTGAATCGGTCAATTGGTTCCAGGCTTCTGCCTGTGAAGTGCGCCTTTTGAGTTAGAAGGGTTAATTCTATAAAAAAAACACGTTCTTTTAATAAACAAAATAAACTATTTATTTTTACAGAAAAGTTTTATGACCAAAAATTCAAAATAAAATATATTATCTTCATAAATATATAAAAAAACAATATTTCATGTACCTAAATTCATGCATTTTTTAAAGAAACATTTAATGAACAACAATAAAATAATTCAAAATTTATAAAATATAAAATCTTCTAACTATAAAAAAAACAAAATAATTTATTCCTAATAATAAATTTTGATTTATAAATTCCTCCATTAAATCCCTCGTAGTCCTGCGAAACCCTCGGAGAAAAAAAATACATTTCGATTCCACTTTAAGAGTACTAAATTCTTACCGTAGTTGTAATTCCCATAGAGCTTCTCTCGCGAATCCCGCAAATAAATGTTCGGTGTTGATGTATACGGTGTTCCAAAGAAGAAAATTGCTATCTAAAAGTAAAACATTAACGTTAGCTTATACTCATAATCAAAATTATAGTAAAAGCAAAACTGAAAATAAAAATATCACAGAAGCAAATAACATTGAAACTGAAATTAAAAATATCACAGTAGAAGCAAAAATAAATAAACTAAAATAAAAAATATCACAGTGGAGCAAAAAAAAAATCAGACAACAAATTCATTAACTAAACATAAAAACTGAAATGTAAAATCTAGCCAATTAACAATAACAATAAAAAATCAAGTTAATACAAAAATATCACAGGCATCAAATCACAGATTCGTAGCTAATTTTCTTCTTTTACTTTTGGAATCTGCAGTAAAGTGAATTGTGTTATTGATATTTTTACAATAATTATTTAAAAATATGTTACTCCATGTAATCGCTATTTTTTGTATAATCAATAAAATGGTTTTTCACAAATGCACGAGCTAAGATTACTACTTATTTCAAACTTTTCTAAAATTAAAGTATTATATATAAAAATTGTTTTTGATTACTAAGGCTCAAAAAATCTAATTCAAAATCTTTGAAAATTATCACTTGAAAAACCTGATACGCGCTAATTGATACCTCGATTAGGAAATCAGTTGGATATTTCAATCCACCACGGTCTAAACTTTGCAAGTAAATGTTTTCCTGATCGAAATTATCAAATTCCATATGGGGTTGAGTTATTAAACCGGAGCCAACCAGCCACAAATACAATAACAGTTTGAGTTCGTTGGTCGATATCAACGTCGAGACTTCTAACCAAAATCTCTTCGATGTTATCAACAACGGTAACTGTCTCTTACTCCTCTACGTGGAAATCTACAATGAAATCCTTTATATTAATTTCACCTTTGGAATGCGATTGGAGTTTCAAAATATGTGTTACTTTTAATTTTCTTTCGGACTCTAAAATTTGCTGAACAGAAACATTATAATTACATCCACTCATACGTCCATATTTTCCAAAATGATCTTCTAATGGATCAGTTTGGATATTCCCTAACAATACATAATTAAATTTTAAATCTTTCAGAAGATATTCACACAGAAATATATACGCAGAAGTTGAATGAAACAGGGCGGATGGAGTCTCTAAAGAAAGTTTTCCAGGGGTCTTTTTCCCAAGCTTGGAGCCGTTGAACAAAGGACGAAAGATATTTCAGATTTTCTTGATCAAGATCTTTAATCGGGTAAGCGTATTTTTGCCTTAAATGAATGAAGAATATTTTCAATAAATGAAGAAATGTGTAAACTTTGAGAACCTAATTCAAATTGAAAATCCTTTTAGGCGATAATGTTTTCGAAAATTTTGAGAGCAATAAGTACAAAAGTACGGCGCAAGCTTTAAAGTGGAATTTCGTTCCTTTGGAAAATATATTTCAAATGTCGGATTTTTGCCGTTTGAACATTTTCTTCATTGTAGGGATCGTCAAAGGACGGGAAGCGAAAAGTTTGAGTTTCCTCATTTAACCAGTTGTTTCTAATTGTTTTAAGCAGATGAACGGAATCAGAGATAAAAAAAATGTTTTTCCTGGTAGGTACGTAGAGTTAACGTAGGGTTGAAGTTCTTTAGAAGGAGAAAATGACTTAAAGAGTTTTCCATTTACTTGATTGTTGTCGGAAAGAAGGGAGACTACTTCGTAGCCAATTTCATGTAAGAGACTCAATATTTCCTTTGTAAGAGTTTCCAAATAGGCAGAATCTAGTTTTTTACGGGATATAATCCGACAACATCTTTATTTTCAGATAACAAAGAAGTTATCATGAATATTTGGGCAGTTGTGGCAGCCATCGGTTCCTCTTCGGATACATTTCTTGCAAGTCCTTCTATTTTATTTTCTTTAAAAGAAATAACTGGCTTAACATATATTTCATCTAACAAAATATTAATATATTTCTCGTGGGGTTCAAGAACTTTGAACTTTTCTGTTAAATATTTCTTGGCAGCGCCGGAAGTTAAATTTCCTGTATTAAAGGTTTTCAAGTAATTTGGGTGGGGTAAAACCAAGCCGCTACAATCGCGAAAAAACCTATATGCAACTAAAAATTGATAAAAACAAAGAGATGAAAAAACAATCATATCAGAAGAATAACGATTTCTGCTAGAAAATAATAATCCAAGTTGCTCTTTAATAAATTATAAAGGGATGTTTTTATCTTCTTCCAGATTCTTTTCTATTATTACATCTATTTCTGCTTTAACATGACCAACTATATCTTCAAAAGAAGTTTCATCGACTTCAAAATCATCCAAATGTTTAATTAAACTATTAAATTTTGTAAATGTGTTACATTTAAATAACGAGCCTAAAATGAATTTGACCGACCGCCTTGAAAGTTGTGCGTTTTCCGAATATAACTGACCTTCTAAACTGTTATCTATTGAAAAGGAACAGACAATATGAGGAACTTCTTCAAATGAAATTTTGAAAAAAAAAATATTTTATTTTGATTTGTTTTGAAACTCCAATTTCGCAAGTCGAACTTTTCGGTGTTCTTCTCTATATCCTTTAAATTATTTATGTTATCTTCACGAAGATGGGCTTCAGTTTCTTCTTCAATTTTCTTTTGGACAATTCTTCTTCTGTCCTCCGGATCCTGCCATATTCTTTGAATAGGCCTTACATCACTAAATACTGTTGGAACGGCGTTATTTTTTAAGCACCATCTCTTTCTATGTAAATGAGTTTCTGTTCCTAAAAATTTCTGTTCGAATTAACAGATTGTTAACAATGAATATTTTACAATTCGTGCATTTTAAAATATCATATTTTATAATGGAAGATTCTTCAAAATGCCGAGAGCATACCCTCGAATATTTGTTAATATTGAGTTCTTTGTCCGATATGTTAGATAGCCATATATGTCTAACATTAGTATCCTCAGGAAAAGAGAAGAAATGTGTATCTTTAGAATCCGATGCACATTTAGGTACGCAGCATTTCATAGGTAATCTAAGAAATTAATTCAATTTATTTAATAAGTATGCAAAATCAGGTTATTTTTTTTTATGATTTGAAAAAGTACTACTTTGTGACAAGAATTTCTATTATAAATAAAAAAACTGACGGAAATAATGACTCATAATTGAATTTAACAGTTTCCAATGATGCCATTATTTCAATTTATCAGATGTAACCACCTGAGGAGGGATTTAGAAAATACAAAGTTTTCAAAACCGCTTTCATTTGGCAAATTATTTCTATCAAAGGTAAAATGAAAAAATTTGTGGCAATGGATTTAATAAAACAATAAGATATGGCTGCGACTACACATCATTGGACCGATAACTACGTCCTTAACATCAATGAAAAGTAAAAGTTATTGTTCGAGCACCATCGTCATCATTCAAAATTATTACCGTAACGTAATTGTTTAAGCTTCTTTCTATTGTTTTTTAAATTTACCGAAATTCTCTTAATGTGTTAAGTCAAAATTTGCCTATGTAGAAGTACTTCATTAGAGCCATCTAATGGAGTGGAGTGCGACCTTGACCCAAACGAATTAAACTCACATTTCATTGTCAGTCCCAGCTCTCGGTTACCTTCAACAGCCCCTGGTTCGTCGACTGGCGCTTTTGACTCTGGTACTGAAGGCAGAGAGTTTAACTTCCGTGGTGTTACAGATGATGAGGTTTTCGATACTGCTTTTGCCATACAATCTAATGCTATTGGTACGGACGGAATTTCTCCGCGTTTCCTTAAACTGATTCTTCCTTATGTTGTTCCGGCCATTACCCACATCTTTAATGCCTGCATTTCCTCTTCTAGTTTCCACACTCAATGGAAAACTGCAATCGTTATTCCTATCCCTAAATATAAGCAAGGTTCATCTCCAGAACATTACCGACCGATCAGTATTCTCCCAAACCTCTCAAAAATTTTTGAAAAACTCCTCAACCGTCAGATGATGGATTATGTCGCAGCTGAAAATCTTCTAATTCCTTGGCAATCAGGCTTTCGTCCTGACCACAGCTGTACAAGTGCCCTTATTGGTCTCACTGACGATATAAGGGTTGGAATAGACCAAGACATGGCTTCTATTTTGGTGCTACTCGATTTTACGAAGGCTTTTGACTCAGTACCTCATATTACATTGTGCCGAAAGCTTGAAGATAACTTTAACTTTTCCCATCTGGCTATCAAGCTCATATCTAACTTTCTCAGAAACCCGTCTCAAGTGGTGAAGGTAAGGGAAACTTTCTCCCACCCACGTCGGGTCTTATGTGGCGTCCCTCAGGGGTCCATACTCTCGCCGTCTTTGTTCTCCATGTTTATCAATGATCTGTCAAGTTGCCTAAAGTTTCCAAAGATCATTATGTATGCGGATGACGTACAGATATATATCTCTCGAGTAATAGGACTCCTTGAGGATGGAGTGTCCAGAATTAATGAGGATCTGCAGGCCATTTCGGCGTGGGCGCAATCAAATGGATTAATACTTAATGAAAGGAAATCTCAGGCTATCATAATATATAAAAGAGCACTAGATACACAAGAACTGTCACCCAATCTGCTTAATAACTCTGTTATAAACTTCGTAAATCTTGTCAGGAACCTGGGTCTAATCATGAATAAGGCACTGTCCTGGGAGCACCATGTTGACTCAATTACTGGTAAAATTTATGGTGGACTCCGTAGTCTTTGGTTTTCTGCATCGTTTACTCCACAATTAACAAGGCTAAAGTTGATTAAGTCTCTGCTAATTCCACTGATAATGTTTGGGGCGGAGATTTATGGTTGTTTGGATGCTGAATCTTCTCGCAAACTTAATGTAGCATTCAATTCCTGTGCACGATACGTATATAAATTACGTCGTTACGATCACGTGTCCTCTTTTTCTAGTACTCTTTTGGGTTGTAGTTTAAACCAATTTATTAAATATCGTAAGTGGTATTTTGCAAAAGTAAAGCCTTAGAGCACTTCAAAACCAACTAAATTTTTCTGAGTTAAAATACTCCTTTGTTTTCAATTTCTTTCTTTTTTTTATTTCTTTAATTTTTTTTTCTCTCTTCTCTTTGTCGATGGCAGTTTTGAAGGAGAAATTTAAGTTATTTCAACAGAACAGTTCCTTAGTTAGCATTTTTGTAACAAATTTATTTTTCAGTCTTTCCTTTTTATTACATCTTTTGTGAAGTTAATGGATTTTTGAATTTGATTTTTTGTACATTTTAAATATAAGTTTTGTCAACTTTAATGTACTGAAATAAAATAGTATTGAATTGAATTGAATTGTATGTAACTCAGTCTTTCGCCAGCTCGGATATAGGTCAGATCGACAATAAATTTGGAGTCAAAAAAATTGCATGTGTTTTATTTCAACAAATTGTGCGGTACTTGATTTAAATATAATTGCAACTATTGTGCGTTTACAGTTATTTTACAAGAATATGATATCACTGCTTTCAAAGACACGGATAGAGCTACTAATTTGATTTCAGCGTTACATAATTATATAAGATTGAACTGTTCAAACCAGTTGTTTCAAAATATTTTGCAAAAGGCTTTTAACTCCGTTTCAGAAATAAACGGGTTTATTATTTCGTCCAATAAACTAGTAAGATACTTTCGAAAAGCAAAATTACATCTTGAAAATTCTTTGAAATTATAGAATGCTACACGCAGGGACTCACATTTCAATATGTTTGAATATTCTTTTCAATCAATCGTTAAGACTCCGCCCAATAAATCAACTTCTCTTAATACATTAAGTTGATATATGCAAAAAATTTCAAAAGGTCTCTAAAAACTTGCAGAGTTCTGACTATGTAACTTTATATTATGTGAATACGACAATAAAATTTAATTTCCTAAAGGTTGCTGTAAACAAAACTGCGAAAATTCACCAGAAGTTGCTGCTTCAAAAGAAAATGTTTTAACAGGAATTCAAACAACATGGGTGGCAAATTTATCTATTCATCATAAAGTAGCTCTCTTCTTACATACCCCAACAAACCAACTTAAGCTTTTTGATCAGCAAACAATAACTGAAATTCATAATTCTGTGGAAATGATATAGTCACCAATTTAAATACTCAATCAATATGTACTAGCCAAATAAACACTACGGACACGGAGATGATTATCGTCGGAAGCATTTCTTTTTACCGGACTGATAAACAATGGTAGTGTTATAGATGACGAAGAAATAATAAGGCTAAAATACTCAAATCTAAAAATTAATTTGTACGAAAATTTTGATGTTTTAAAATGGTGGTTACAACATAAATTTGAATACGAAAATTTATACAGATTAATAAAAAAAAATATTTTGCATTCCGGCTACTAGTTCGCCATCAGAACCTGTAATTTCCATGGCTGGTAATATAATATCATAAAAATGTATTAGGCTTTATCCAGAAACTATTAGTAATATAATGTTTCTAAATTCTATTTCAAGCGACAGAAAGACATAAAAAATGTTTTTCATTCCGTAAATAGTTACTTTGTTTATTTAATCCGAAAAAGTGTGTTTTTTGTTAAATTTTTTTATGTTAATTTAAAAGAAATTGCTTCATTAAATTATTTGGTCACATGTTATACCTTGTTTTTCTTGTTAAAAATTACTTTCTTTTAGAATTAAACTTTCAGATAAAATTTTTCATACATCTTCACAATTCTAACTAAATTAATTGTAATATCAATTAGCAAACATCAATCAGATCAAAATTTTGCTGACAATAAACATGTAAGCAAGTACCTTACGACTGATTTCCTTTTTGGTTTTTTAGAAATTTTCTTTTCTTTCTAGAGCCTGCTCAGTTGAAACTTCATTCAGTAGTAAATTCATTTAGATATTTGCGAAGCTATGAATGTTGTTCTCAACTGTAGTTGAATGCATTTGGAAGATTACAACGCGACAACACAACTGATCTTGGTTTAGTAACTAATTACAAAGTCGCATTTACTCCAGTGACTGCAACTGTGTTTATAGTTGAAATTTTTCAAATGAGTTGAAATGGGTTTTAAATTTTTAAGCCAGATTAGTTGCAGCACTCCACTGTTAATATCTGGCTCTGACTTTCTTTTGGTTATAATTATCATTCAACAAATTTTTAGACGATAAACCTGTCTCTAATTTTTTTCCAGTATTTAGCGGGCTTGATTAACAAAAAATCAAACACCTCCAAATCACTCGATCTAAAAGTCAAAAAGCTGCACCTTGGACTATATTTCCTTGCAGTGTTGTTTCTGAGTTGGGGATTCTAAGCGTACCAAATTTTGGCTTTATACCTACTGGCAGAGAATTAGACCGGGTGAACGAATCCTGTAAGTGGAACGGACTAAGAGATTAGAGTCACTTAAAGGACTCATTTTTTCCATTTATAATCCGAATACTAAAACACACATTTTTTTGTAAGATGTGAAGAATAATTTATGAACCGATAAGATTAGTTGCATATTACAACAATTACTCAACATTACAGAATTTTTCTAATGCAATGAAAGTTGACTTCGCGCCAATTTCAATTAAACAAAATTGAGTGTTTTTCCCCGATGTACTCATGTAAAATTATCGACAACGTTTTTATGTAGCAAATATAATATTTTGAAAAATATTCCTTATCCTGGGTGTTTGGGGCTTCCTCACTTTACGCGCGAACTTTTACATAAATGTCAGTGGAAACTGTCACTTCAACAGCTGAGTACAGCTTTTCGTTTGGTCGCCTAGTTGGCGCTGGCTGCCCTTCCATATAAATTGACGTCATCATTTCTACCTTACGGCCTGTAGTTATCAAGATGGCGTTGGTTAAAATAACCAAGGTGGTATATTTGGTTCTGACACCATTTTTCCTAATAAAGTCTTGAAATAATTGGGTCACAATTATTTTTAAATATCAGATTTATTTAATTTTATCTGAACCCTTCATTGGTTTTTTGCAAAATGATGTTAACACATATTTTTTCTCATGAAACTAGTGAAAATTTCATTTCGAGAACGCGTCCCAACACACATTTCCGTATTTGAAATGTTCATAAAACAATGAAATACTAAATTAAAAAGAAAATGTTCAATCATGTTTGATACACTTGTATTATAGTAGCATAATCACAATTATAAATAAAAGAAAATTTAAGTAACTTTACATTTATCTTACCTATAACTTTGTCCGCTAGTTTGTAGGTCACTTCGTGAACGCACTCTATTCTGTCAAAAAGTATTGCCCAATTACGTCAAGCGAGGCGCTACTGCGCAGTCGCACGATTAAATATCTCGAGTGTATACAGCGTTCGGTTGTTTTATGGCGGGTTTCAATTAATTTTCTTGGTAAGATTATTTCAGTTATGTACTGTGGTACCGTAAATCAATAGAACATCATAACGGGAACGCCTCAAAATTATTAACATTACGATAAGTGAAAATAATTAGTCTTAATTCCATTAAATAATGCTGTTCTATTTCCGCCCAAAGTTGTATGCTGGCGCCCAAGATGGCCAATGACTATTTAAAATAATACGAAGCGTTGAAAAATCATTTCGAGAACGTGAATTTCGAGAACGTTGCCGAATATGACGATATGACATTTTATTAAAATAAGAGAACATAAGACAATGTAGAGTACAGATTTAAATATATTTTATTAAATATTTATTTTAGCACCGTATTTTCAAACTAAACTTTATTAAATTCATATTTAAAACAACATTATTTGAGTTTTGAAATACGTTCTCTGAATGATGTTATAATACACCCAGTATCTTGGGAATCCTGGATAAATGCGCGCTTCTTTTGATAGTAACGTGTATATTGTAAGTTATTTTTTGAATTTCCATGACGTGATAATTTTTACAAAATTTCACATTTCCAAATTCGTCACCTTGGTGATTTTGACCCTAATATTCTGAAGATTTTTCCCTCAGTTGTTTGAATACTGATAAATTTTGGAGATTCATTTTCAGAGTCTGTTGGTAACGATGGATATTCAATCTTCAAGTTCGTATAGGCTTTTCTCTTCTTTTTCCCTTAGGATCTTGGGGTCCTGGACTCTCCTTGAGGACACTGAAAACATTTTTGTCCTTCCTTAATTTGAGTTTTTTCTTTTATCAAAAACTTTTTTCTAATTTAATCAATTATAATAAAAATAACTTTTAAAATTTTTTTTTTTAAGCGATATCCCTTGGGTTGATAGGCCAGCTCATACACCTTCTCTTTTATATATCCCCAATAAAAACAGTCTAAGGAATTTAAATCCGGTGACCGGAGTCGCCACAAAATGCGGCCTAGGCGATAAACTTCATTTAAGAACCTTTTAACTTCTTGTGCGTAATGGGCCATCATGTTGAAGACCCCTGCGTGTGGTCAACGGTACATTTTCTAGAAGTGTGGGTATTCTATGAAATTGTGATAATTTTCACCGTTAAGGTTCGGAGACAATTCAAAAGGTCCAATTAATTTCCCGTTCAATATTCTGCTTCATAAATTTAATTTAAAGCGATACTGTGACCTTTCATCTCGCATTAAATGCGGGTTTTCAATATGCAAAACTATGCAAATTGTGCATGTTTATGAAGCCATCTTTTATGAATGTGTTTTCATCCAAAACAAAAGAGTGTACTGACTGCCAAGTGCCAACAAACACATACAGAGATATGCAGTTGAACGCCGCCACAAGCCTTTTCTTCCTAACTCATGTCTCATCTTAGTCCTACACGTCGAATTGCTTCACTGCAAGTACCTCTGGCTAATAATTGAAATAATTTCAAAATGAGCTCCTTTAGCAGTAAAATAGCAATATCTTTTTTTTACAGTTATACATGGTACTTGCTACATTTTTTTATAGTATGAAGAGTTAAAGTTAAGCATCAAAAAAAGAATAATTCGTAAATCAGGTAAAAATGTTTATTTTCCCAAAGGTTAAAGGCATTATTACTTTATGTTTTGGGTTGTGATCTCTAGGATAGCTTGTATTAAGCTTAAATAAATAAATAAATAGATATTCAGCATTACCTAACAAAAATTAGAATCCTCAAATACAAATTTTTGTAGCCAATGGCACTCGAAAAGCTGATGTAAGATGTCAATTTTGCGAAATTCATAAATACTAAGGTATGTTTTGTTATTCTGGGCAGGCATGAGCTGGCCTATCAATCCTCCCAGGGACATCTTTGAAAAACGGGACACGTTTTATATACCACATATGTATATACAGGATGTTTGGCAGCTCGATGGCAAGCCTTGTGGAGGTGATAGGTGAGATCATTTAGAGTCTATTAAGCCAAATATAACTTCATACAAAGTCATACGGTTTTCGAGATTTTCGATTTTTTCTAAAAACTAACATTTTTTTACATTTTCATCCTAATATCACACCAGTAAAACATTACACCTTGATTTTTAATTGTGTATCTCTCTAGTTATTAAAAACAATTAAAAATGAAGGTGTAATGTTTCACTGGTGTGATATTAGGATGAAAATGTGAACAAATTTGAGTTTTAAAAACAATCTAAAACCTCGGAAATCTCGAAAACCGTAAAACTTTGTACTAGGGTATATTTGGCTTAATAGACTCTAAATGATCTCACCTATAACACCCTGCATATATATATATATATATATATATATATATATATATATATATATATATATATATATATATATATATATATATATATATATGCCGACGGCATCCTTGTCCAGCTCCAGCCCTGAAAAAGAAGAAAAAACCACAAAGAATCATATTCCCTTATATAAATAACATAAAACTTACCTAATGAAATAATAAATTTCAATAATTTTATTCCGCAGCCATCCAGTTCACAATCAAAACAAATAAAACTTTGACACATCTTGACAGATGGCCAGTAACAAGTTTCTACACTGTTAAACGGCTTTGACCAATTCTCTTTTCTACATGCAACAAAACCTTACAAATGTCACAAAATTAATTCAACTGCGCGAAAACGACGATACTAAGGAATTAAATTTATTGCTACATGAAAGTAAACATAATTTATTATATAAAAGTAGATAATAAATAAAAATCACAAATCATTGTAATAAATTTGTAAAAGACATGAGTAGGTAAAAATTTCAAGAATTGGAAAGTGGTAACACTAAAGAAATTACGTCATTGATGGCAAATCATAGTGCCGCTAGCTTTTCATCTATAAAAGGACTGCGGATTCCGTTGATCCTTCTCTTTTATCATTTGGCTTTCGGTGAGTAAACATTAAAAATTATATTTGCGTAGTAATATCCACTTTATTCTGGGCATTGACTAGAATAAAGATTTAACTCCACTTTATTCAGGGCATTGACTTGAATAAAGATTTTATTCCACTTTATTCTTGGTATTGACAAGAATAAAGATTTCCTATCACTTTATTCTGGGTTATCGACTAGAATAAAGATTTCCTTACACTTTATTCAAGGTATTGACTTGAATAAAGATTTCCTATCACTTTATTCTGGGTTTTCGACCAGAATAAAGATTTCCTGTCCATCATTTTTAGTATACGACTTAAACGATCAAATTGCGATATAATATTAGTTATACTACTTTATTATATAAGCGACTATATTAACACAGTCATCGTATATTTGAACTTTTCTATTTCTTGAATTTATACTTGCTCCAGTCTTGAAATTTCTTGCACTGCTTTATTCTCAGGTATTATAATAACTTTGTTTCGAGCGAATATTAGTGAATTAAAGTGATTAGATTGTAAGTTAACTGATAGTGTTTATTGTAAGTGAAATCTGTGATACAATTATTTTTGAAAATTTTGGATAAACAAATTTTTTTAGATAATTTTGCACAAAGAAATTTTCAACAGGTTTGGTCAGATTCCCTGGAGAAATCTAAGAACTTCTGCCCCTTTGCAATTTTGCTGTAAACTCAACCATTTTCCTACCAACTGTATATATATATATATATATATATATATATATATATATATATATATATATATATATATATATGATATATAGTCGTTGCGTGTCTTGTCCTTATTTGTCTGTCTTTTACTGAACTGCAAGCACTTAAAGTCAAGGCCGGAGAAGAAAAAATGTTTTTTTAATACTTATAAATTTGATAAAAACCAAAACAATAATTTGCTTACCTTGATTTTGAAACGTGCAATTTTAACTAAATTATTACAATAATAATAATATATTTTAATCAATAATTTAAATTCAAATAATTTTAAGAAGAAAAATAATTTTCCCATTTTTACTAAACAAAATAATTTAATTAATGTATCGGTTATATTGTCTCGGATTGACGTGTGTACGTAAACATTAATAAGGTTTTTGATTCGTGTGAAATACAAATACTGTAACACAAATGAATTTAATTCAGACATCACACTATCATAAAACTCTACACAAACTTAAATAATATTATTATAGTATAATTATATCGTTATAAATAAAATAAATAAATAACAAAAAAACTTTATTTTAAATTTTTATGTGAACTCGCTTGTTAAATAAGCTTCGGCTTTCAAAAATAAAATAATAGGGTTTGGAGTTATCTAGGTGCTCCCATTTGGGAAGAGGAAACTTCGAAGGACTATTTATCTTATGACCCCTGAGCCATTATACATTATTATTATTATTATTAAGGATTGGATCAAGGACTAACTGCATCCTTAGTCACTACCAATTTGATCTTTTGTGACCTGATCCAGGTTCAGTATTAGGAAGCCCCGTCAATCTTTAGTTCCCTTATCAGACCTAAAAATTTTCTAGGGGCTGCCTTGGCTATATCTGATGTTGATGGGAAAGCCCCACCACGGTGTCTGAGCCTAATACGTGACAGAGGATATGTTCCGCTGTCTCTTCCTCCTTTAGACAGAATCGACAGGTTTCATCATCAGTCAGCCCCAGCTTTGCCTGAAATGTATGGGCAAGCGGTGCCTTTTTTTGTGGCACACTAACGCCACCTTATTAGATGTGTAGAGTACTTCCATACAAACAATAGTTACTATAACAGCTTTGGAAATCTTGGGGCACAACAGTGCCCCACCAAGATTGGACACAACCTACCTTTTCTCGAAGCGTTTTTTCGTATTTGCGAACCCTCATAGCTTAAGTCTGGATAATACCAGAGAGCCAAAATTCTTAGAATAAGATGTAGTTACCAGACTTATGAAACACACTAAGTTTTATTTGTCCAGGGTTTAAACAAACGAATTAGAATACTCAAATGCAAATATTCAATAAAGCAAATAAAAATCAGCCGGAAATAAACAAAAAGCCACCAAAATTTAAAAACACGTCCGCACAGGTCCACTTCACTCTTGTAAGGATGGGCGATCTTCGATTCGATCTCGACGGATCGATCTTTTACCGGACCGATTCAGCTCGAATCTATTTATTTATTTCCGATTCCCATCCATTGAAGACAAGACGAAATGCGCTAAAATAAAACTCAGCAAGCTGACGTGGGATTTTTTCGCATCATCATTACTTCGTGTAATAATTCTGCAAGTTTAGAATTTCGTATCTAAAAAATTGTTAATGTTAGATAAATGCGTTTCGGATCTCTTTAATATGTTAGTGTTATCTGTATCAGTGAGTACCATCATTTTGTGATTTTGTAATCATCGGTGGGTGTTTGTCCCAAAGATTACTTACAACTGGGCTCCCTAAGTTACCCAGCTAATTTTGTAAAAATATCACTGTCATCACAGTAAAACGAAATATATACAGCTTTTAAGGTCATAAGAATATACATGCAAATAAAGAGTACAGACAGTGTGCAGTCATTCACTCCTGTAAAAATTATTTGAGAGAATACCTTGCTTCTGTCAAAATTCTGTTCTCATCCGGAGAGAATCATTGACTTCTGTCAAAAAATTACCGCCAAATCTTGTTGAAGAGTAAAAATGTAACAAAAAGTACCACCAATAAAAAGAATTCATTCATTTTTCACTACTAGTATCTTTTGATCTAGTATTAAGTAAGTTTGGTTTGTCCTTTATTTCTGGTTTGGTGATTCTACATCAAGGAAAAAACAGGTATTTAAGGAAACATCAGAAATAAAAATTTTATTTATTTCCCAGGATTACAGAAACTAATCTGTAATCTTAACGGAGACGGAGTTGGATCAATTCGTTGAGCCGCACGACCATCAAGCCATGGGTCCTGGGTTCGAGACCAGATCTCCCCGTGGGTTTTTATTAAAAAATTAAAATAATCCACTCCGTCTCTGGGCTATTGTCTAGCTTGCAGCAATGCAAAAAACAAGACATAAAAGTTTCCTCACTTCCCTTACCCTAATTCCCTTCCGGCCAAAACCATGCTAACGCATCAAAGGGTTGTCCCCTTGGATTTGGCCAGATCGCATAAAACAAAACTTTAAGATTTTCATTAATCATCTACATTTTGCGACGTCACGGAAGAGGACAGTGGTGAGATCAATTCTCAAAATTGAGATTTCTAAATAAATGAAATCGATCTTTTTAGGGCGATTAATCGATCTTCGAAATCGGAAAAAAGTTATAGATCGATCCGTACTGAATCGATTTTCTCAGTTCGATCCCCCATCCCTACACTCCTGCACTTATAGTTTGTTAATTGGTGCCTCCTGCTAGGAAATAAGGCAATCATTTTAAAAATTACTTCGAAAAAATATTGCCAACATACACTAAAGAATTCAAAATGTATTTTCGCATTAGTCGGGAATTGTTTCGAACAATATCAAAAAGATATCAGGAGAGTACCATTTATCAGAAACTTCGGGAAGACAGACGCTTCACGGCTGATAAGCATGTAACGAAGTTACCAAAACCTGTCAACAGCACCGGAGGAGAAACAGGTTTTCGAGCGCCGCCAGACCCCCCCAGTTAATAAAATAAGTTAACGGGGATCAATTTCCCGCTCCCCGCAGCCGCCACAAAGTCGGAAAAGGCCACAAAACCTGTTAGCAGCAAGTTACAAAACCTGTCAACAGCAAGGCCGGAAATAAGGGTTTTTAAGCCCCGCCAGACCCCCCCGGATACGAGTATAGTGAAAATTCACCGAATTTACCACGCCCCGCAGTGGTAAAATACCCCTTTTCACCACAAACACCGTGGGAAAGTCCGACTAATGAGTGCCGCCAGACTCACTCCGCCATATACCCCGCAGGCGAACCCCGTAGAACGTGCCAATCGAGTAATCAAAACGATGATAACTCAGTACGTAGACCAGAACCAGAGGAAATGGGATGAACTGCTACCCGAGTTTATGCTAGCCTACAACACCAGCAAGAGTGAGACAACAGAATTTTCCCCGGCGTATTTAAATTTTGGAAGGGAACCAATTCCCCCGACTTCGATCTTCGCAGAGAGGAATGGCTTCCCCAGACACCAATACAATACCCCCACAGAGAAACTGGAAAAATTGCACGAGATATACCGGTTAGTAAACTTAAACCGGGGAAAAGCATTTGAAAAACATCACTACAATCTCAGACGGAGACCATGGTACCCAAAAGTGGGAGATCTCGTGCTCCGGAAGGAGAGACACCTCTCCTCCGCGCTGAAACACTTCTCAGCTAAACTGGGACCAAAATATAAAGGAACGTACAGAGTGACCAACATTATCTCACCCGTGATCGTGAGAATCGCTGACCGCGAGGGAAAACACTAGGCAACACCCACGTAAAAGATCTGAAGCCATACACAAGTACCCCAGGAATCAACTCAAGCAGACCTCGAACCGAGACAAATCAGTTTACGCGCAAACATGGCAGAGACCACAGCACGGAAAGCAATCCTGATCGACCCAACAACTGATCCGACCGTTCGGAAGCGCGTAATGCTGTGCAAGATCCCCACCGGCCGGAAAGTGGGATGCGTAAAAACAGTCCGACCAGTTACGACCACCGAAGCCCAATCAACCAGACCGCGGCCAACAAGTGGCCGCCCGGAGCACGTCAAGAGGCCGACGACATCCACGGCAGGACAGGGGGTAACCCTCAAACGTAGGTTGACCGGGGAATCAAACAGCCGGGACGACATCCTCAAACCAGCCGCCATAAAGCGGCCAAAGCCAGCCGTGGAAGGAAGCACAACTGGGCCACACGGAAACGCGAGACCACCACCAGCCAGCACCTGACAGTCTCCGGCCGCCATCCGACGACCCAGCACCGCCGTAACAACCGACCGTCACATTGTCGCCGCCCCGGAGCCCTCAACCAGCAGCTCTCCAGGACCGATCCAACGAGGCCCCACAAACAGTAGTCGGGAGGTCAGCGATCGTCCCACTGGACCCCCGAAACTACCGAAAACGCCCCGCGCAGCACCGAACCCCTTCCTAGAGGCCACCAATTGGCTACTTGAATGGACCGACCGCGAGGCGAATCAGTACGGGTCCTTCTGAACGACGACCATCGACGGAAGTAAGACGTGGAGAAACGACTTGATCGATTTTTACATTGAATTTTTTATTTTTATGAATTTTAGTTATAAATGTGTTAATAGTGGACTGAATAAATCCTGTTTTGTTAGTTACGAGTTATCTTTCCAGCTCCCACATTTTTAAATTTAGGCAAAGTCAGAGCCACCGTTGTATTTTCCGAAAGAAAGAGGGGGATGTAACGAAGTTACCAAAACCTGTCAACAGCACCGGAGGAGAAACAGGTTTTCGAGCGCCACCAGAACCCCCAGGTAATAAAATAAGTTAACCGGGATCAATTTCCCGCTCCCCGCAGCCACCACAAAGTCGGAAAAGGCCACAAAACCTGTTAGCAGCAAGTTACAAAACCTGTCAACAGCAAGGCCGGAAATAAGGCTTTTTAAACCCCGCCAGACCCCCCCCCCCCCCCCCCCCCCCCCACGGATACGAGTATAGTGAAAATTCACAGAATTTACCACGCCACGCAGTGGTAAAATACCCCTTTTCACAACAAACACCGTGGGAAAGTCCGACTACTCAGTGCCGCCAGAGCACCCTGGCACTATATAAGGAGGGCTCACACAGCAGCTCAGTCAGTCGTCGTCAACCAGCTCTAGAGGTAAGACTATATATAAATATAAGGAAGGCTGACTACCGTGGACGAGTCAGTCATCACCGACCGACGCAGCGAGGCAGATCACCGAGGAGCAGCGAGGTAATAATTTTTCGTTTTAGGGAGATCCCAGCATTTGGGCTATATAGGTGGGCCCCATACCGGATCGCCGGCAGTTGAAGTCCAGCGTTTGGACGGGCACCACGGCCAGCACGGAGCTGCCTACGAGGTGTTAAGATATACACAGGTATAGTAAGAGTTTGGTAGCTGGCGTGCCGCCCCAGCTACAACAAGTTGTATTGGACCAGATTTGGATCCACTGGTGGTGGGTAAGATTAGCATATAAATATATATCTCGCTCTATCTCTTGTACTAGCGTGCCTCCCTAGTACAAGACACTCACATAGCTGGCGTGCTTCCCCGGCTATCTAGTTATCTCTGTCACTAGCGTGCTTCCCTGGTACAAGACACTCACATAGCTGGCGTGCCTCCCCGGCTATCTAGATATCTCTGTCACTAGCGTGCCTCCCTGGTGACACACTGGCTTTATCTCTTGTCCTAGCATGCCTCCCTGGTACAAGACACTCACATAGCTGGCGTGCCTCCCCGGCTATCTAGTTATCTCTGTCACTAGCGTGTCTCCCTGGTAACACACTCGCTTTATCTCTTGTACTAGCGTGCCTCCCTGGTACAAGACACTCACATAGCTGGCGTACCTCCCCGGCTATCTAGTGTTCTCCGTCACTAGCGTGCCACCCTGGTAACCGACACTCTTAACCGGCAAATCCCCGGTTATCACTTTAGTATTGACGCAGTCTTCGCCAGTGTGTTTCCTGGCCCGTTTATGTGAGTGATTGTCTCTCAGAGCTTAGATAACTTAGGCCTTGTATTCTATTACGAAATCATTCTGTCCCCGTCTCTTTCCCCACAGGAAGAATAGCCTTCACCACCGCTCGAAGATTTCGTCCGGAAGCAAGGCAACCGTCCGTTCGTCATACTACGCTCCAGGAAAGAGGTCAATCCACACGTCCGGAATAACCCCGATATACCAATGGAGACAGAAGGAGTAGCCCGACCGCCGTATACCCCGTGAGAACGAACAAGTGAAATAAAGACACTTTAGAGAATAGGACGGACAGTGAATTGTGAAGATAAGACAAAGATCATGTGTAGAACTTAAGTTGTTAATACAACTGAAGTAATAGACTGTGAATAAACAGACATTTGTAGTGAGGAATTGGTGAGTTTCTTTCCAGAAGCCCTTGACCCTGGATCCGGCGAGCTTATCCTTTGGAAAGAGCCAGCGACCCTCCCCACTACCGGAAAACACGTTACAAGCATGTGTTGATATTTTTATGGTTTGCTGCGTATGAAGCATGCTCCTTTAGAGATATAGCTGATCGCTTCGATATGACAATATTTAGGGTCAGCAGAATTATAAAGCAGGTGATAACATTTATAAGCGATTTGTGCGACGAAGTTAAAGTATGGCCGAAGTAGGCGAAACGGGAGAAAAATGTCAAATTATTTTAAATCCAAATATGTACATATTTCCTTAAGTAATTGAATCAGCAATATTATAAACAAAAACTTTTTAACATATTGTTACAAAAGAAGAAAACCGCCTATTAAATTGTTATCGATTTTCTTATATTTTTGTAAAATATTTGTTCAATACTTTTAAATTATGAATTTAAATAATTTTTTTGTTCTATAAACTACTATGTTAATTATAAAACATCTAGTACTTAAAACTTACCCGGAACTGTCCGAACACTCCCCAGCACTAGTACTACACAACTCGTCACTCTGGCAAGAAATGTGATCCACGAGTTGTTGGTGAATTTCCGCTGTCTGTTTTTTCGATCACGCTTTTGAGCTGAAGTCCTGTAGCTGCCTAAAAACAGAAGAGGAAAACGAGGACAGATTTTTTGAGACTAGCGTTGATTTAGTTTGTTTAAATAAAGTGAAGTAAGAAATAAACGTGGATTTAACCAATCGAAGACGACTTTTACTGCCACTCTACCTGGCCAAGCGGAGTTCCTCATTTTGTTCCCGCATTCTGCACCCCACCACGTGCTGCAAAAAATACCGGCTGTAAACCTTAGGGAGATTGGTTGGGCACCTCATCTAAAAAAAAAAAAAAATCCTTTGCTTGAAAGGCGCTGCTGAAGGTGAAGGAATTTTGGCCTAAAAAGAAAGAAAAGCAGACGGAAGAATATAGGGCAGGTTAGTAAAAAGCATTTCAATTTCATGGAAACAAATTTAAATGGGACCTAAATAAGCGAAGCCTTAACTTTATTTGCTTACGCTGAGGAAAATTTCTTATTTATAATCTACTTACCATAAATTTATCTGCCATAAATTTCTGCGAATACCGACCTAACCTAAAGCAACCAAAAAAGGGTCGTAGATAATCGATACTTTCGACTATCTGAACGAAACTAGACCTATAAAACGTTTTGTTCTGTGACTAGGAGGGTACTAGAGTTTTAGTGCCAAGAAATCTAAAAGAATCGCCCGTCAAATGTCTTGCGATCCTCAAAAGATTCCCCAACATTACACCTCTTCGTAAAACCTAAACGCCAGCACACTCTTCACTTAACGAGAAATTTACGACGACGTTTGCTCGAGCTAGTACCCAGAAATCTTACGCAACCGCTAGCCAAATATTTCGCGGTCGTCGAAAGATTCCCGGACACTATAACTCTTCCGCTATCCCGCTAGCACAGGGACACAATCCTTATTCACGGTGATAAACTCCACTCACCTGACACACTTAATCCACTCATTATCCCAGCACTTGCGCTCTCCTGAAACTAGTTCTTACACCAAAATAAAACTGTGGTAACACCAAAAGAAAACGAACTATCACATAAAATCACTGCCTCCAGAGAGGGGTCATTGCACTCATCAGCTGATAGGACACTCTTCACCGAATTCATTCATGTAAACACTGCCTTTTGGCTTGCGTGTGCACAAGTAACACTGTATTCAACAGCACAACCTATAGCGCGAAACGTACAGCAAATAGAATTCGTAATATTGCGAATATCTACGGTTAGGTGAGCAACTATTTCGAAGATTGCTTTAATTTTCTTTTATCCCGTTCCACTTATTGCTGGCTGCAGACTAATTCAGCTGGATTCAGCGCACCTACACAAAGTTAGTGGTACAGCTTTGCCAGCAAACATTCCGCTATTAAGACTTTGGATAAGTTACCGAGTGGCGGTATGGAGCCCCGTATGTGTTAATTTCGCTGCATTGTGAACATCGAATCTGCAAATAAATGAGAAGGATTGCCAGAGTCACGACGACAGAGGGAAATTAGAAATAATTTTGGTACACGAAATTTTGCTGCACTTCGCAAACGCAAATAAAATTTTGTTACACTGGTGTCAGAAGTGGGATTACATCTTTAAGAAATTCTGAAAGGAATTCCCCTCGCACACAAAAAGCTTCGCTCGGCATTTTTTAATTTTCCTTTGGGATTGATTACAATACAAGATTACTTTTGCATCTTTCAAGCCTAATTAGACATTTTGCTATTGTAATGTCTAGTTCAAATTCTGCAAACATGGCTGTGGCCCTAATGAAATTATCCCAACAGTTACAGAAGATGAGTGATCAAATTGACGGTTTATCTAAAAGACTAGATGTCATGGAAACGAACCGTAACGAGACAGGCATGCAAGCAATGATGGATCTTAATAATTCCGAATTTCAAATAAACAATCAACCGACGATTACCCAAGTCGTTAAGGGGACGGAGAATCCGCCTACTTCCATGGATTACACCGCCGTGTCCCTAATTGATTTAGAAGATCCTGATATTATGGAACATTCTGTCACTGCGACTGCAGCAGATATTCACTTTCGTTCGACTGCCAATCAGTTTCTGAATTCCTTTGATCAAGCTAAGTCCGGTGGGAAACTTTGTTGCGGATGTGGACATAAACCATCAGAAGCCGTCAGCCTGATCGAGCCGGTCAACAGGTGCAGTCAGACAATAGATACAACAGGGCATGCATCTTACGACCCTAACCGAACTCGATTAAGCGGAAAGGAGCCAGAGGAAACTATTGCTGCACAGCCTACATTAAATTTGCAGTACACTAATTCTTTTACAACGCCCCAGTCGAAGGCCATTCAACCGCTTTCAAAATTAGCCTCGGAACCTTCATTACATCAACCACTTAATGTTGAAGCTAATTTATTCATTCCGCCTACTCGTATAAGATTGTTTCCTCGAGATTATGACGGTAAGGAGCCTTGGATCCTGTATAAGAGACATTTCGAGGCAGTTGCTAGAGCAAATGCGTGGTCAGCGGAACTGAAAGCTCTTTACTTGGCTCCGTACCTTAGGGGAACTGCCCTAAACTTTTTCGATACGCTTGACGAAAAAGTACAACAAGATTATGAGCTCTTAGGTAGCGCTCTGTCGGAAAGGTTCAGCGATGAATATCGTCAGTCCGTCGCTCACTGTCAATTTCGAGCGCGGGTACAGAAACCCCATGAAAACCTTTCGGAATTTGCCACAGATCTCCAGAGGTTAACGTACTTGGCTTTTAGTGACTGTCCAGAGAAAGCGAGAAATCGAATCGCACTTGCACAATTTTTGGACGGGATCGCCGATGCAGATTGTCAACAGCGAGTAAGGGACATCGAACCTAATACATTAGAAGTTGCTCTAGCTCATGCCACGCGAATTGAAGCTAGCCGTGAAGCAGCCAGATTAAGCCGTCGGAATATCAGAGTTGCTGAATTAACGGTGACTCGGCCAACTCCGAAGCCGAAAAATAAGTTTACTAAAAAGCAGTCGGGAAACGAGTGACGTCTGATTTTGAGGAGCACAAGTCAGACGTCGAAGTAAGCTCCACATCAACACCAAGATCTAGTAGCCTTAAAACATGCTCGCCTAAAGTTTCTTCGACTACTACATCCCTGGGCAACGCTGTAAACACTTCAGATAGACCAAACCAAATTGAAAACCATGTCGAAAATAATGTTACCGGATCTCTTAAGTGGTATAATTCATTAAAGAAATTTGGGTTTCTCCACCGAAAAGATGATGGGACCGAAGTATTTGTCCACTTCAGTGAACTAAAGAAAATGAAGCCGTTTCCAAAACCTGAAGAAGAAGTTATATTCGACGTAACAAAAACGGATAGATCACCAAGAGCCCTGAATGTACGCCGCCTTCCTGGGGATAAAGCCATACAATCTTCAACTACGGAACCTGGAGTCCAGCCTAACGCAATAGGTGATTGCAAGAGTTCCTCAGCTTATTCTTGTTCTGCCAACAACCTAACCAACGACGATTTAAACTGCTAACCGCTGATTCCACGGGGCGCGAGTCAGTGGGAGAATATGCCCCACAAATTCTGCCAATTTTTATCAGTTTTAATAGTGAAACCCGCCATCTATACCTGGAAGGGAAAATCGAAGGCACCACTTGTCGCCTACTTATCGATACTGGAGCCAGCCAAACAGTCATACATCCTCGCATCTTATCTCAGAGCCGAAGCCTAAAGGATATTGCAACTACAAATGCTGTTATAAGAGGAGTTAGTGGGGAAGTAATTTCGGTAAAGGGTATCGCCAATATAAAAATTGAAATTGCAGAATTTCGTACAATCCACTCTACTTATATTGCCGACATATTTGACGACTGCATCCTAGGCATGGATTTTCTCGCCAAACATGATTGCTGCCTAAACCTACGTATAGGGGAAGTCAACCTGTCTGGTAAAACTTTAAAACTAAACCGAATCTACTGTCCACAATTGATCGCGAGAACAACCAGTGGCCTGCAGTTACCTGCCAATAGCACATCTTTACTTGAAGTAGCTGTGCCGATAAAGGAACACTCGGATGTATTATTAACTCCACTGGAAAACCTGCCTTCCAGTCTCCAAGTATTCAATACCCTGGATTCCTGCGAAAACGGAAAATTGCGGGTCAGAGTATCCAACGTAGGCCAGGAGTCGTTTTACCTTCCAGCGGCCACACCTATATGCCGAGTCGATGACAGTCCTGAAGTCATCAACTGTGTAGATCTTAAAAAATGTGATGAAGAATTCGACCTGTCTGCCTTAGTTACCCAAGTTGCAGGAGATCTACCTCCTAATGCAGAGGAGAAAATGCTAGAGTTAATTAGGAAGCATGTCCACATCTTTTCCAAAAATAAAAGTGACTTAGGGCGAACTACGTTGTTGGAACACAACATCGATACGCAGGGAGCCTGTCCAATTAAACAACCACCACGGAGGATACCTATAGCCAAAAGAGGTGAAGCAGAACAAATGCTTCAAGAAATGATTACTAGCGGAATCGTGTTACCATCCAAAAGCCCCTGGAGTTCACCTGTTGTGCTAGTTAGGAAAAAGGATGGATCACTAAGGTTCTGCATAGATTACCGGAAATTAAACGACGCTACCAAAAAAGATTCGTATCCATTACCAAGGATCGACTTGACCCTAGAAGCCTTAGGTGGATCGTGCTGGTTTGCAACACTCGACCTCCAATCCGGGTATTGGCAAGTCCCGATGAACTCTTTTGACAGAGAGAAAACTGCATTTTCAATCGGTAGTGGGCTGTGGGAGTTTTCTGTCATGCCCTTTGGACTAACAAACGCGCCCGCAACGTTTCAACGTTTGATGGAACTAGTCCTCGAAGGCATCTCTTACAAAGTTTGTTTAGTTTATTTGGACGATATCATCGTCCATGGAAAAAGTTTTGATACGTTATTGCAGCACCTAGATATAGTGTTCCATCGCCTTGCCTCTGCAGGCCTTAAGTTGTCGCCAACAAAATGCCAGTTGTGTCGCAAAGAAGTGAAATTCCTAGGTCACAAGATATCCGCCGAAGGGATATCTCCAGATGCTGACAAAGTGAAAGCTGTAAAAGAATGGCCTACGCCGGCGACGAAAAAAGAGCTGCAGTCATTTATTGGCCTCTGCGCCTATTACCGGCGATTCATACAAAATTTTTCTGCAATTGCCAAACCTTTAACGAAGCTCACAGAAAAGAATGCGGCTTTCACATGGACTTTAGAATGTAAAGAAGCATTTGAGTCCCTAAAAGAAAAACTAATTAGTTATCCAATACTTGCCCAGCCGAACGAGGAGGACTCGTTTATCTTGGATACTGACGCCAGCCTCTACGCATGGGGAGCCGTTTTGTCCCAATTGCAGAATGGCGTAGAACGTGTTATAGAATATCACAGTAAGACTCTGAGTCGACCCGAATTAAACTACTGTGTAACAAGAAAGGAGCTTCTTGCCGTCGTAAAAGCTGTGAAGCATTTCCAACCTTATTTACTAGGAAGACCTTTTCTTTTGCGGACTGACCATGCCTCTTTGCGCTGGCTTACCAACTTTAAAGAGCCGGAGGGACAGATCGCTCGATGGATCGAACAGCTCCAGCAATACGACTTCCAGATACAACATCGCCCTGGGAACAAACATGGGAATGCAGATTCACTCTCGAGGCGACCTTGCATAAACGATAGTTGCCGATATTGTCCCCGCCTAGAACATAAAGAAGTCATAAACATTCGCTTGACTTCCGTCCAACAAGACTTACCTGCCTTACAGGAAAGTGATACCGACCTTCGAGTACTCAGAGAATGGTTGCAAAGCGCCGAAGATCTCCCGAACCCAGAAGAAATAAGTCATGAAAACCCGACAATAAAGGCATACCGAGCAATCTTTCCGACACTCAAAATGCACCACAACATAGCTTGCCGTCTTGTTTCCAGCTCCAATGGTACAGTATATCAGATTCTCCTGCCAAAAAAACTTAAAGGCAGATGTTTTAAATCAGGCACATAATAACCCAGTCGGAGGTCACTTTGGTATCAAACGAACAACAGATAAGGTCAAGGCACGCTATTATTGGATTGGCTGTAATGAAGACATCAGACGTTGGTGCGAAAGATGCGAAGTTTGTAATCAAAGGAAAGGACCAAGCCGTAAACCAAAGGCGCCGTTACAGTTGTATCTAGTTGGGGCCCCCTTCGAAAGAATCGCCGTAGACATTCTCGGACCTTTGCCAAACACTACAAGAGGTAACCGCTACATACTGGTCGTAATGGACTATTTCACCAAGTGGCCTGAAGCAATCCCTGTACCTGACCAGACAGCGGAAACCGTAGCGGAAATTTTAGTACAACATGTTTTCTGCCGATTTGGAATCCCGCTGCAACTCCATTCGGATCAAGGGCGTAACTTTGAGTCAAATGTGTTTCAAGAAGTTATGAAAAGACTTGGAGTCGAAAAGACCCGCACATCTGCACTTCATCCTCAATCCGATGGAATGGTCGAAAGGTTCAATCGGACTTTACTAAATTATTTAGCTAAATATACCAGCGAACATCAAAGAGACTGGGACGAAAGCATTCAACTTTGTTTACTAGCATATCGCAGCAGTGTGCATGAAGCGACGAAAGAAACTCCGGCCTTGTTAACATTTGGTAGAGAATTGAGACTGCCAATGGATCTTCAGTTTGGAGAGCTACCAGTTCAGCGAACAGCCAATGGGACGTTTGTTGAAAGACTTACCAATAGATTATACAAGGTGCATGAGCATGTACGACATAATCTGCAATTAAATAGCCGCATGATGAAGCAGCGATATGATTTATCAGCTCGAGCAAACCCATTTAAAGAAGGCGATAAAGTCTGGTTATATTGCCCTAAACGCCGGAAAGGAAAGTGCCCGAAACTGCAAAGAGATTGGGAAGGACCGTACTCCATTATCCAAACCATAGGCGATGTCAACTATCAGATTACGAAAGACAATAGTAAAAAAGTGCTCACGATACACCGGAACCGTTTAGCGCCGTATTTAACTCCTGATGAGTAAAAACATTCCTTATTTCCTAGTCGCAGTAACATAACGTTATGGTTGCCCATTTACCTAACCAAAAAGAATGCCAAAGAAAAAAAAAAACACACAAAACAACAAAAGCCCGCCCAAGCAAAGGTACTAAAGGGCGAGTGAGAGGCGCCCATTCACTAACTTCTCCATTGGCCGAGTAAGTTCGAACCTTCTAACGCTGAGGAGGAAATGCCTCTCGAACTTACCGGTCCTGACACCTGCCTGCGAATCGACCCAAGTAATGATGGCGAATGAATTCCCGAAATTGAAAGATCGAAGAACCCAGTATCAAATTAGTATATCTGTTATATGATTAACTAATTTTTGTTTTATTTTCCAAGGTGCATACATTTAAGAAATTAATGCGCATCATCAATCTATTGGAACAGAACGAACTGCCTAAAGAACGCTGAGGACAGCTCTTTCAACAAGAAGAGGGTGATGTTACAAAAGAAGAAAACCGCCTATTAAATTGTTATCGATTTTCTTATATTTTTGTAATATATTTGTTCAATACTTTTAAAGTTAAAGTTAAAGTTTGAGCTGAACTACTGACGGGGACGGACGTGCCGCCGTGTCTTGCTCCCCAATAAATTTTTAAAGCGGTTGCGAAAGCGAATCGAATTAAAAAAATTCAAAGTGCTAGTGCCATCTTGCCGGAGTGAAGGGCTTTTATGCTCTATTTGAAAGCACAGTCTGGTGAGTCCGTTCCTATCTATTTTTTATTTTCTTCCATCCAACATTCAATGTAGTACAATCGTGCTGCATTGAATGCGTTTAACGGGTCTCCACTGCTGAGCATTTAGCTGCCTTCGTCGAGATCAAAGTTCAGCACAGCAGGCATAACACTGCTGCTGGCTTTGTTTTCACAGAGGCGGCTTTGCTTTGCATCTGTGGATCCCGTTCGTCAGTCCTTGTGTTTGTGTACATTTTCGTTTGTTTTGTTTTGGGCAAATAAAGACCGGGACTATGCAAAAATTTTTATTTAATTTTTGCAACATTCGTGGCTTAAAAAGTAACCATTTTTCGGTTTACTGCCACTTGATCGCGGAAAATCCGGCAGTTTTTGCACTAAGCGAAACCAAGGTTGTTTCCGATTCTGATATTAATCAGTATCACATCCCTGGTTATCACTTAATGCCGCTCTTCTCTCCTCAGAGGGGAATCGCGGTTTATATTAGAAATGATGTGCCATTCTCCCATCTCCCTCAATTCTCTTCTACTAATCCAGAATTTAATTATGTCTGGATTAGATTTAAACTCTATCGGCACATTATTCACTTCTGCTTTTTATACCGCAGCCCGAATATGTCTGAAACTGACACTGTGTGCTCCTTCGATAAACTGTCTTCCGATATCGATAAGATTTTGGAATTATCCCCCTCTTCTGAAATCGTTCTTGCTGGAGATTTCAACGTCCACAACACACAGTGGCTCAGGCATTCTTCTACCACAAGCCCGTCTGGAAGACACGTCGAGTTATTTAGTGAGTCTTTTAATTTACAGCAACTGGTTGAGTGTCCGACTCGTGTTCCTGATACTTCGGGGCACAACGCGCACCTTTTAGATCTATTTCTAACATCGCATCCAGAAAAATACTCGGTTTCGGTGACGTCTCCCTTGGGTAATTCGGACCATTGTCTAATCTCCGCCCAATTCTCCATCTCCTCTCTGACAACCACTAATCTAAACTCCACCAAAAGATTAGTGTGGCATTATAAAAATGCTGATTGGGCGGGACTTAATAAATATCTCAGAGAGCTGGACTGGTCTGATTGCTTTTCTATGAAGGACGTTAACAGAAGCACCGATTATATCTTGAACATCCTATGGTTTGGAATGCATCGCTTTATTCCTCATAGCTTCAAGAACATCAAACCAACTAACACCAATTGGTTCAATAATGACTGTTTCGCAGCCATTAAAAAGAAGGAAACAGCCTTCCAGGCATATAAATTGTGCCCTTCAGAGGAATTGAGACGTATCTATAGAGATGCGCGGAATATTTGCAATTCAGCAATTAGCCGGGCTAAGTTCAATTTCGACCAGAGCATCAGACGGAAGGTATTTTCTACTCAAAAGGGTAGTAAGGGCTTCTGGTCTCTAGTAAAAACCGTAAAGAACAATTTCACCTGTTCGTCAACACCACCACTCATTTATAATGGGAATGTTTTTACTGACTCATTGGACAAGGCCAACCTGTTTGCTGCTAATTTTGCTGCTAACTCGTACTTGCCACCATCATCGCAGCCACTTCCATCTCTATCACAGTGCATTAGTAGGCAAAAGCCGCTACACTTTCGCACTCGGGAAGTTTTTAGAGTACTTTCGAAACTCGACGTGTCCAAAGCTACTGGGCCTGATGGTTTCTCGCCCCTTGTTTTAAAATGCTGCGCCTCTGCTTTGGCTAAACCTCTGCGCAAACTTTTTCACCTGTCATATTCAACAGGAATATTTCCAAGTGTATGGAAACTTGCTCATGTCCAGCCGATACTTAAAAAAGGAGAGGCATGCGACCCCTCTAACTACAGACCAATTGCGCTAACCTCGATCATATCCAAAGTTTTTGAATCACTCATCAACTCTCAGTTGTTGAAATATCTAGAAAATAACCAGCTTATCAACGATTGCCAGTACGGTTTCCGCGCTGGCCGCTCAACCGGAGACTTACTAACGGCTCTAACGGAGCGTTGGAATCATTGTCTCCATAATTTCGGTGAGTCCGAAATCGTCGCTCTTGATATTTCAAAGGCTTTTGATAGAGTCTGGCATGCTGCCCTTTTAGCCAAACTTCAAACATTTGGTCTGCATCCTACCCTCGTTAAATGGATAGAGAGCTTTTTGTCAGGCCGTTCAATCCGTGTAGTTATTGACGGCGTTACATCTGCATCCCACGAAATAAATGCCGGTGTACCTCAGGGTTCAGTTCTTTCACCAACTTTATTTCTTCTTTTCATCAATGATCTCTTATCCCTTACTCTCAATCCTATTCATAGTTTTGCCGACGACAGCACCCTTGATTTCGCGTACTCATTTGATTCTGTAATGAATTCACGTGGAAATGCTACAGAAGTCAATCGGGAACGCATGTTTAGATCATTAAACAACGACATTTCTAAGGTCCTCGCTTGGGGCAGAGCAAATCGTGTTACGTTTAATGCATCCAAAACTCAATGCTGTTTAATGTCCCTTAAAAAACGCCCAGTCCACCCCCAACCCATTTCAGTCGACGGAGTGAATATACCCAATTCACCCTCCCTAAAGATCTTGGGTATTGAGATATCCAGCAATCTTAGCTGGACTGATCATATTTTTGCAATCGCTAAAAGTGCGATGAAATGTTTGGGTTTTCTACAGAGATGTAAGAAATATTTCACCCCACCCGACTTAGCGTTGATCTACAAGTCCCACATTAGGCCTAGACTTGAATATAATTCCCATATTTGGGCAGGGGCAGGACACACCGCATTGTCCGCGTTAGACAAAGTTCAGCGTAAGGCTGTTAAACTTATTGGCGATTCCTCAATCTCTGAGGGCCTTGACTCTCTTGAGCATCGACGGAATGTCGGTTGTCTCTCACTCTTTTATCGCTATTTCCATGGCCATTGTTCTAACGAAATCGCTAGCCTGATTCCTTGTAGACTCATTACAACGCGCGATACAAGATCTACAAGTCGCTCCCACCCCTTTACTCTCCGGGTCAAATTTGGACGTACCGTCAAATTTCGGGAATCTTTTCTTAGCAGAACAACACGAATGTGGAACAGTTTACCATCTTCTGTTTTTCCCTCGTCTTATGAGCCTGGAACTTTCAAACGGGGCGTACATCGACACCTCCTTCACTCAACCTCCTAACCCATTTCCCTCATCCTTAATTCCTTTCCTGCCAAGGCTGTGCTTTAGCATCATAGGGCATCCCCTGAGCTTTGGCAACATCATATATAAAAAAAAAAAAAAAAAAAAAAAATTATGAATTTAAATAATTTTTTTGTTCTATAAACTACTATGTTAATTATAAAACATCTAGTACTTAAAACTTACCCGGAACTGTCCGAACACTCCCCAGCACTAGTACTACACAACTCGTCACTCTGGCAAGAAATGTGATCCACGAGTTGTTGGTGAATTTCCGCTGTCTGTTTTTTCGATCACGCTTTTGAGCTGAAGTCCTGTAGCTGCCTAAAAACAGAAGAGGAAAACGAGGACAGATTTTTTGAGACTAGCGTTGATTTAGTTTGTTTAAATAAAGTGAAGTAAGAAATAAACGTGGATTTAACCAATTGAAGACGACTTTTACTGCCACTCTACCTGGCCAAGCGGAGTTCCTCATTTTGTTCCCGCATTCTGCACCCCACCACGTGCTGCAAAAAATACCGGCTGTAAACCTTAGGGAGATTGGTTGGGCACCTCATCTAAAAAAAAAAAAAAATCCTTTGCTTGAAAGGCGCTGCTGAAGGTGAAGGAATTTTGGCCTAAAAAGAAAGAAAAGCAGACGGAAGAATATAGGGCAGGTTAGTAAAAAGCATTTCAATTTCATGGAAACAAATTTAAATGGGACCTAAATAAGCGAAGCCTTAACTTTATTTGCTTACGCTGAGGAAAATTTCTTATTTATAATCTACTTACCATAAATTTATCTGCCATAAATTTCTGCGAATACCGACCTAACCTAAAGCAACCAAAAAAGGGTCGTAGATAATCGATACTTTCGACTATCTGAACGAAACTAGACCTATAAAACGTTTTGTTCTGTGACTAGGAGGGTACTAGAGTTTTAGTGCCAAGAAATCTAAAAGAATCGCCCGTCAAATGTCTTGCGATCCTCAAAAGATTCCCCAACATTACACCTCTTCGTAAAACCTAAACGCCAGCACACTCTTCACTTAACGAGAAATTTACGACGACGTTTGCTCGAGCTAGTACCCAGAAATCTTACGCAACCGCTAGCCAAATATTTCGCGGTCGTCGAAAGATTCCCGGACACTATAACTCTTCCGCTATCCCGCTAGCACAGGGACACAATCCTTATTCACGGTGATAAACTCCACTCACCTGACACACTTAATCCACTCATTATCCCAGCACTTGCGCTCTCCTGAAACTAGTTCTTACACCAAAATAAAACTGTGGTAACACCAAAAGAAAACGAACTATCACATAAAATCACTGCCTCCAGAGAGGGGTCATTGCACTCATCAGCTGATAGGACACTCTTCACCGAATTCATTCATGTAAACACTGCCTTTTGGCTTGCCTGTGCACAAGTAACACTGTATTCAACAGCACAACCTATAGCGCGAAACGTACAGCAAATAGAATTCGTAATATTGCGAATATCTACGGTTAGGTGAGCAACTATTTCGAAGATTGCTTTAATTTTCTTTTATCCCGTTCCACTTATTGCTGGCTGCAGACTAATTCAGCTGGATTCAGCGCACCTACACAAAGTTAGTGGTACAGCTTTGCCAGCAAACATTCCGCTATTAAGACTTTGGATAAGTTACCGAGTGGCGGTATGGAGCCCCGTATGTGTTAATTTCGCTGCATTGTGAACATCGAATCTGCAAATAAATGAGAAGGATTGCCAGAGTCACGACGACAGAGGGAAATTAGAAATAATTTTGGTACACGAAATTTTGCTGCACTTCGCAAACGCAAATAAAATTTTGTTACAATATTTTCTGTATCAGGAGCAATTGACCTAACTCATATAGTTATAGAAGTAGAAGGGAAAGATGATCATATTAATCGGAAAGGGACTGTAAACCATATGTGATCATGACGCTCGTTTTTTGGATATTTTCGTTGCTTTCCCAGACTCTACGCACATATTTCACACAATTGTAACGGTAGCTGTAAATATATTTTAAATTTTGTTGAAAATTTTTAGTAACTAACATAAGGTAAGGTTAAGAATTCATTTATTAACTTTTACCCATTCTTAAATATATGTAGAAGTATTAACAACTTGTTTTTAAATCACTCATGCACAATGCTCGATAGCAAGCAAATGTGCCTACCCATCTTGAAATTCCCTACTGTAGATACTATAACTGGTTCCAAACTGTCCGGCCAAATAAAATAAAATAAAATAAAATTCTTTGCAAAACAACAACTTGCTTAGTGGTATAAAATAAAATTCGTAAACCTCATATGTAAGTTAAAAATTAATTTTATTTAAGAGTTTTGAAATAAAAATAAAAGCTGTAAGTTTTTTTAAAACAACTAAAAAAATATAGACAAATACAGAAAAATTAACAATTCAACAACATTATTATGAACGAGAAAATAAAATTAAATTCAGCCAAAACAATTCAAGGAAAAATACTTTAACTACCTAATACATATGTATATAAAATAAAATCACACAAAAATTGCAGGGCAATTTTCGAGGGTATCTTTTATCAATTTATTACCAATTCTTTGGAAAACATAGGGCATTCGTACAAGCATCGCGAACGGAAGGAATTTCTACTCATAATTTTTATGGATTGTCAAAATTCTTGATTTAGCAGTTGCTTACTATATTTTAATCGACAGCACATTCAAGGTTTAGAACTGAAACATTCTCTAAAATCGTATTGTTAAAATCAAAGCGAGTTTTTATTTGGGATGCTTATTCGATATAGTAAGACTGTATGTGTTTTTATTTCAAAAATTTCATGAAAACTAAGTTTAGAATTTCTTAAAAATTCGTTCGCTTTTGTTCACACTTATATTTCGTTAATCAGTAAGTAATTAAATATGTTTATTTTCTTTGCATCCAATTATAATTTGTCTGAAATTTTAATAAAGTTGGTTAAGATAACTTTAAAATTTTGTTCCATTACAGGATACAACAAGTGTAAGCGTAAATCTTGGGATTGGAATTTCGCATTCATTTCATTTATTATTTTTTACATGTATGACATGAAGATGAAGTAAACTTTATTGACTGGGTTGTTAAGATCTTCAGCTAACACTTTTGCGTTATTGTTACCATCCTCTAACTTACAAGTATAAAATAACATCGAAACTTAGTCACTTACTCCGAAATATAAATTACTTAAAAAGCGCACCAACCCCTATCAATGCCCAAAAGCAATCTAATCTCACGCCTCAAGTAGTTCTTAATTAAAAAGAACTGCACAGAACATCCATACACACACACCTGCTCATTCGCATCCTAAACTCTAATTATGCCGGCCATAAACCTTATGACAGTCATTCATATCCTGCACACAGTTCTAAGAATAAATACTATTTTACTTGAGATGCCGATGTTATTGCTGATGGATAGGGGAAAGCGCTGCAGCATTTCTTTGCTTGGCGGAGGGCTTTTATCTCGATTTGTACTTATCTTGCAAGCCGCCTGTTACAGTTCGACCAACCCATGTCGTCACTGTCCTCTGTGACAGTTGTACCTGGTTGTGACACGGGGATAATACATCCACCTGAGGTTCTAGGTAACTACTGCCTACGACTTTAGTCGGCTACGATATATCCAACCAAGGCTGATTTACCTTATATTATCTACATCCATCACCATACTCTAATCGTCAATGGAACCTTAATGTAGCCTCAACTGTTTTTATTAATCTTACCTCGAATAGCAACACCAATGTGATGCGTCCACTACTTGTTCCAACACAGTCCTCTCACCACTGCGCGATAGTCGGAACAAAAGTAAAAAGACTCTGATTACACAAAATAAAGAGAAACAATTATTGTAATATTAGTAAATTATTAATCAAATTTATTGAACTTCATCTGCTTCCATCTCACATTCGCTATCTGAAAAATCAAAGTCCATATTATATATATATATATATATATATATATATATATATATATATATATATATATATATATATATATATATATATATATATATATATATATATATATATATATATATAGTCACACCAAGGTTTCATGCGGCATGCCGAATGTACCGACTCTTAAGGTTTTCTTGTTATCTGTATCTCCTCCGCGTCCGTAATTACATATCGATCGTTCGGCAATACGGCCTTGACTTCGTATGGACCCTTATACCGTGGTTGCACCTTGCGCGGTTCCCCAGACGAAGAAGGTTCCTGTTTAATGAGTACAAGTAAGTTTCAAGCATCCCTTGCATGCTGCTACGATGTTATCATTTCGACTGAGACTTGGCTTCATCATGGTTTTTGCGATGCGGAGATTCTTCATGACTCGTATCAGATTTTTCGTAGGAACAGACATTCAGAATCTCTGTGTCGGGGTGGTGGAGTTCTGGTTGCCTGCAGGTCGGACTTTAACTGCAGCTTAGTTGAAGTTCCTTCCTTTTCTGGTTCACTCTCTATTGAACTATTGGTTCTCAAGCTAGTGCTACCTAAGCTCAATGTGTTTTTGCTCTGCTGCTATATTCCCCCTTACCTGATAAACTTCGTGGATAATGAAGGGCGCACTCTTTACGATATTCTAACCCTTAGTTTAGACTTCATCCATAATGTGACGAACAGTGAAGATGAAATTCTTCTTCTTGGTGACTTTAATTTACCCAATATTTCATGGATACTGTGAGGACGATGACTTACTTCCCTCTTGTTATCCCACACCTATGGTTTCTAAATTTCTTGACACCATTTCTTCCTCTGGTTTGCACCATATGAGTGATGTTAAGAACTCTATGGGAAGGCAGTTGGATCTTGTGTTTTCTTCTGATTCGACTAACACTATAGTCGAATTAGCTTCTGATCACATATCTTCTATTGATAATTTTCATCCGCCCATCTTTGTCTCTTTCTGTTACGATGGTACTTGTATTGTGGATCCCAATTTTGAACATCATGCTTATGACTATAGGAGATCGACCTTCTCTAAACTAACGTCTAATCTTCTTTGTCGGTTTTTCGGCATTACTTGACAATAGTGATATTGATGTCTGCGCCTTCCTATTCTATAACCAGATATATGATTTGTTTAACTCCTTTGTTCCATTAAAAAGGATTAGGTCTACATACTCCTCTCCCCCGTGGTACAATGCCAAACTCCGCAGTCTAAGGAACAGGAAAAACAAACTCTGGAAGAATTACTTGCGTTGCAATAGCGCAATAGCGTATTCTAACTTTGTGTCCTGTTAGGACAGCTTTTAGGCACTATCCTCCTTCCTCTATAAGGAATACCTTGTTAGTGTTCTCGATAATACGTATAATAACCCTTGCAATTTCTTTAAATTCGTCAATAGGAAAAAGAACTCATGCAACTATCCATCTACGATGTGGTATGAGGGGTCTTCTAGTAATAACGTGTCCGACATAGCAAACAATTTTGCTTCATTTTTTGCGAGTTCCTTTTCTTCGGATAACTTTGAGCCTTGTGTGAGTAATTTTGATCATATTCTGGATCGTCCCACTTCATCCGATTTCTTGCCGTTTATATCACGGGATCTTATTTTGGAAAAAATCAATGAACTTAAATCGGACTTTTCCTCTGGTCCTGACGGTATCCCTCCAGCCTTCGTCAAATCCTGTTCCGCTGCCCTTCTTACTCCATTAACGATTCTCTTCAATAGGTTCCTTCAAGGTGGTAAATTTGCTGCTTTCAAGCTGGTAAATTTCCTGTTCATAAAGAGGGTCACAAGAATATTATAATAAATTATAGACCAATCGCGAAATTATCTTGCATACCTAAATTATTTAAATCCATAGTGTATTCGCAGCTTATAGAGCTTTGTATTGGCTTAATCTCTCCCAATCAGCATGGGTTTTTGCCCGGTAGATCAACGACTACTAACTTACTTGAATTTATCTCCCACGTTATTTCTGGCTTCCAGCTTGGCATGCAGACTGACTGCATATACACGGTTTCAGTAAAGCCTTTGATAAACTCCCTCGCTCCGTAATTTTATTTAAACTCGGGAGGCTGGGTTCCCCCCTGTTCTTTTTGACTGGATCTATTCTTATCTAAGAGGCAGGTCATATCGAGTATCACTCTGTTGCGCTTCCTCTAGAATCTTCAGGGCCTTATCTGGTGTACCGCAGTTCAGTCATCCTGACCCTTTATTATTCGTTTTTGCCATTGACGACATTGTCCATCTGATCTCGTACTCTAATGTTCTAATCTACGCTGATGACATGAAGATCTTCTCCTATGTTAAAGATGGTGGTGACGCCGCCCTTATTCAAAAGGACTTAGATACGTTTCATGAGTGGCGCGAGAATAATGGCTTACACCTCAATTTTGAGAAATGTGAGGCTATGACTTTTTCCAGGAGCCCAAATCCACAAGTTTCGAATTACAACTTTGCGGGAAACGGTCTTCGTCGTGTGCTGTCCGTAACTGACCTTGGGGTAAAACTCGATAGGAGACTTGACTTTACTCTGCATATTAACTATGTCGTGTCCAGAGGCAGTTTATTCTTGGGCTTTGTTAAGCGTTGGTCTAGAGAGCTCTCGGATATACCAACCTTGATTCATTTATACTGCTCCTTAGTTAGACCTATTTTTGAGTATGCATCTAAGGTCTGGTCGCCCTACTACGCTGTTCATTCCAAGCTTATCGAATCGGTGCAGCGTAATTTTCTTAGATTTGTGTTAAAAGAGCTCCCATGGGACGATCCGCTTACACTCCCGTCCCACACCGACCGCCACCGGTTGATTTGTTTGCACTCGCTTGATAAAAGGCGCAGGGTTGCTGACTTGGTCTTTACTCACCAGTTCTTGAACTTCAATATTGACTCAGGTGTGCTTATTAGAAAGGTTTCCTTCAGACAATCCCAACATAACCTTCGAAGACTGCCTTTACTGCATGTTGAACCATCGAGATCTAATTATGACATGCATGAACCTATTAACCGTTTATGTAGGGCTGTTAATGCATGTTCTAATTTTGATTTAACTCTTAGTAAGGTGTTGTTTAAGAACTATATATTTTCTGTGCTCCCGTGACTCTCTGTTTGCATATTGCATGCGGGGTTTCCTTGCTTGTTTTCTTTTTGTTCCTTTTTTTTGTTATTTCTTCTTCTGCATGCTGGTGTGGGAGTCTCATTTCATCAATTTTATGGAATAGGTGAATTAATTCTGTGCTCCTGCCAAAGAAGTGCGCCTTCTGTGTTAGAAGGGTTAATTCCACATAAAAGATCTGTTGGTTTATACTTCCGCGGTCCGTTATGAGTAGCGTTGATTTTGTCAGCTTGTAGTTGTTGTTTTCGGTGGATCCGCGCTAAGACTTTTTCTCGTAGCTCTGAAAGTGGCAAATTCTCTTCTTGGTCGTCCTCAATTGAATCTTGGAGGGCTAATACTAATTTGTTTTTAAGCATGTGCAGAGGTTGATATGACATCAAAAATTCTTGTGGCGTAGCTATGTTAACGTTGAAGAATGCTTCAGGCTATTGAAAGCCCATTGTATGGCTGGATTGTGCTTGCCCCATTGTCCTGAAGTATCTTGCGTCAACGTAGCAAAAGCTGTCTTGACCGATCGGAAATACCTCTCTATTTGTCCGTTAGCCCGGGAAGTTCTGACTGCAGTTAGTATATGTTTGATGACATTTTGCTCGTGTCGGCATCCCGAAAAACTGTGTAATTTCCTCCAAGAGCTTGATCACTCCTCGACTGCTAGTGTTTCTTGTTGGTTTAAAGATTATAAATTTAGTGAATGCGTCTACTACACCATATGTATGTATGTATGTATTTCCGCTTTTGCTTTTTGGGAATGGGCCCATATGGTCAATATTCACTGTATAAAATGGGATTGGTTTCCTGTCGGGGCAGTGCAGTTCGTAGTTGCTTTCAACAAGTCCACGTTTGTTATAGAGACAGTCTATACAGGAATTTATGTACTTTTTCATCACTGCTTCCAAAGTCTCAACGACTGCCAACGCTTCCAATTCGTAGCTATGATATTTGGACTCTGCTTCTGTTGTAGCTCGGCTGTAATACATCACTGGCCTAAACAAATCTTCGCACCTTTGTAATACAATTCCGGCTATTCCATGGCAACTTGCATCAGTATCTTGCATGAAACGTCTAAAATATCCTGCTAGCCCAAAAAATTGACGTACCTCCCACCGAATATTTGCTGGCCTGCTATAGTTTTCAACCACTAAGATTTTGTTGCGTCCGGGTTTAATACCTGCTGATGATATCTCATGTCCTAAGAATTCGATCTTTTCCTAGAAGAATACGCATTTCCTACATTTAGTGGCAGTCCTGCTCTTCTTAATTCTATCAGAAAATCTTCAATGAATTGCATATTCTCTGTTATTGTTACAGTAGCAATATGTATATCGTCCATATACGAGATTATTTTATTTGGGCCGATGTTCTGAACTATTAACTTCATGAGCTTCATAAATACTGCTGGTGAGTTGGTGAGCCCAAAAGGAACCCTTTTGAACTCGTAATGCTCCTCGGGTGTTACAAAAGCAGTCAAATGCTGGGTTTTCACATCTATGGGAATTTGATGATAACCGCTCATCAAATCTAGTAATGTAAACACTTTTGTGTTCGCCATCGAATTGAGCGTTTCCACAATATTTCTGACTGGGAATTTTTCTCGTTGTGTAATACCATTTAATTTGCGATAATCGACACACATACGATATTCACCATTCTTTTTGGGAACTAATAGCAGTGTGCTCGCGTATTCGGATGTTGATGGTTGAATAATGTCAAGGTACAGTAAGTCTTTGATACTTTGCCTTAAGACGGGCTTTAGTCCAAATGGCACTTTATATGGATAATAATTAATCACTTTATTGTATTTTAGCACAATTTTCATTTTTATCAGATCCGTTTTTCCTAGTTCTCTAATATTTTTTGCGAAGCAGTCTCTATATTTGTTTATTAAGCACATTAAGTCGTTTCCTTCGTTCGCTGGTATTTTGTGTCCGACTACAATGTCACTAATCTGAAAATCCTCGCACTTTTTTACAATTCTCACATTCTTATTATTTTGTTCTTATGAAGAATCGTCTTTTGAAAGTTCTAATACTCCCCATCGTTTATTGATTATGATGTTTGGGCGATCCATAAAATCTTTTCCAATAATCATAGGGACATCCTGCGTTTTATCCTCCACCTCCTCCTGCTGCACAATATCCATTACTTTTAACGATTTATTGATTTTTCCGTTCACTTCACTATTTTTACCCCTCGCTAAGTGGTCGGTTTCGTCGCATCGAAAATATTTCCTAGTTTTATCATTTAATGGGCAAATCGATGCATAATGACCTGCTTCATCGCATCGAAAACATCTGCTTTTTATTTTCTTTGGAAACGCATATTTTTGTAGACCTGATGTACCTGCCTTCTGTCCCAGTTTTGCAGTCTGCTGCCAAAAGTACGTTGATCAAATTTTGATCAGATAACCCTGCTATAATATATTTAATTGTTGTAGTTTCTTCCAACTTTATTTGTTTCGCTAAAGCTATGTAATAAAGATAATCTTCGATACACTCATTTGGTTATCGCCTCCGCTCCATGATTTGCATAAGAATGGATCCATTATTTTGCGCCGACTGGAAACTTTCCATCAACTGCTTTTTAAAGTCCTCGAAGGTACTAATTGTATCCTGTTTACTCTGATACCAGTGTTGAACTAAAATGAGGATGGTCGTCGAGAGGATTCTGAGGGAAAAAGTCGATTTAAAAATTAAAAGGAGAAATACTAATTCAAACAAAATTTATTGGCTCCTAGTGTTACACAATTTTCGGTCCGGTGTTGTCTTGTCGGCTGTCGCTAAGAGAGAGCGAGCACCGAGCAAAAGCAAAACGAAAAAACCCCAACCTTCCCGGAAATTGCCTGAACGTCACGATGAAACAGGAGTACCAACTTCCGCGACCTCAACAGCTTTCCGCACCGGTTGCGTTCGGCTAACAGCTCAGCCATCCGTCCAGCCAGGATCGTCCTCGATGCTGATTAAGTCTTCGTCGTCTTCGCTAAGATCTTGAAGAGGATCGCCAATGTAGGTAGTACACCAATCTTTTATCTTGTCGGATGAATACACAGAACTAAATTTCCTTCTGCTGAGTTGGGTTCCTGGGATATCCTCGATTAAGTAGCGATCGTTTCCGAGTACCGCCTTGACGATATAGGGCCCCTTATATTTGGGATCCAACTTTCGTGACTCGCCTGTGGAAATTGAAGGTCTTTCGATGAGAATTAGGTCACCCTCATTGTATTGCCTTGGTTGCTTGTGTTGTGAATCAAAACGTCGCTTTTGTGATCTCTGACTCGCTTGAATTTCTAGTGTTGCGTTTTGACGTATTTCCGGGAGATCGGTTTCACTTGAAAAGACATCATTAGTACTTAATGCTAAAAGAACCTTGTTACCCAGTGCGTTTCTAGGTTGGAAGCCGTAAAGCAACTGGTGAGGTGTTCGTTTTGTAGTGGCATTTTGAGCGGAGATCATTCCCCACTGAATGGCTCGCAAGTGGTGGTCCCAGCTTTTGTCCTCAGATGTCATGGTCGGAAGTGCAGAGAGGAGAGTACGGTTACACCTCTCTATCTGTCCATTGGCCCTGGGCGTACGTACGGCTGTCATGATATGCTGAATGTTATTGTCTTCACAATATCGTTGGAACTCTTTGGATGAGAATGCCGTTCCTCTGTCCGTAATCAAACGAGTTGGGACACCGAAATATCCACTGACGTCTTGTAGCATGCGAATAACCGGTTTTGTGGTAGTATTTTTCACTGCCTTTAATATGACATATTTTGTAAAACCATCTATTAGCCCTAGAACATGCGTATTTCCTCCAGTACTACGTTGAAATGGACCGAGATGATCTAAGTGCACGGTGTGAAATGGGATCGGGACTCTTTCAATAGGGTACAGTTCACCTTCGAGCTTTCCACCTGGTCTCTTATTGTAAGCGCACTCGGTGCAAGACTTAATGTAGCTTTTCACATGTTGCCGCATGCGAGGAAACCAAAAATCTTTCTCCAAAAGCTCCAGAGTGCGATCCTGGCTATAATGTCCAATATCATCGTGATTTGCCTTAATGATGCGCCATCTAACTCCGCGTGTTACCACCCACTTATTTCTTCCATCGACTCGTCGAAATAGTCTGCTTCCTTCTAAAATGTAGTCGTTATGTATTTGATAATCTTCTGGTGTGATCGCCTTTCGACTTAGGGTTTCAATTATGTCCTTAAGTTGTAGATCTTGAGCCTGCATCGTTGCTAACCAGTCGTCAACATGTAGTTCTACCTTAAACACATTTAGTTCAGACGTATCCATCTCCGCCGGTGGATCTGTTGGGTTTCTACTAAGCGCGCCCACGTGTGCAATCCTTTTCCCTTGTCGGTATTCCACATCAAAATCATACTCGAGTAATTTTAACCACCATCGAGCTATACGTGGGACTAGTTCCTTTTTATTCATAGTGGACTTCAAAGCCTCACAATCCGTTATAACTTTAAATTTTTTTCCTAGTAGATAAACGCGGAAACGTTGCACAGTTTCGACGACAGCGAGACATTCCAGTTCGAAACTGTGGTATTTGCATTTGTAATCATTCGTCTGCCGGCTGAAATATGATACAGGGCGTAGCTCGTTGGCTTCACCTCTTTGCATTAGTATACCTGCCAGTCCGATTGCGCTGGCATCAGTGTGTATTTCGTGTTCGTAATGCGGGTTGTAGAGAGCAAGGAGTGGTTTTGACGTAAGTATTTTTTTAAGGGTCGCAAAGGCTTCTTCCTGTTTCTCAGACCATTCAAATGATGCCTCTTTCCGTAACAGCTGGGTTAAAGGTCGGGCTATAATTGCATGCTCCGGTACAAATTTCCGGAAGTAGCTGGTTAGTCCCAGAAATTGCCGCAGTTCGTGAACATTTTGTGGACGTTTAAAGTTTTTAACTGCTGTTGTTTTTGTCTCGTTTGGGCTTATGCCTGGAGAACTGATTTCATATCCTAAAAATTTTATTTCGGGTTGAAAAAAGAATGATTTCTCTAGCTTGAGGGTAAACCCTTCCTCTAGAAGTAACTGCAGAAATCGACGTAATTTGTCCAATCCATCTAAGAAGCTTTTGCAGGGGGTCAAAATATCGTCGATGTAGACCAAAACATCACCCGGATTCATTTTCAGAGCTATAAAATTCATTGCCCGTTGGAAAACTGAAGGAGCATTCGAAAGCCCAAAGGGCATGCGCTTGAATTCGAATTGTCCGTTGGTTGTTGAAAACGCGGTTAAATGTTGGCATTTTTCTTCTACCGGTATCTGGTAATAACCTGACGCGAGGTCTAGAGAAATGAAAAACTGATTGTCGCTCACTAAAGGTAATAGTTCCTCAATTACCGGGATTGGATATTTATCTTTAACCGTAACCGAATTTAATTTTCGAAAGTCTATGCACATACGATAGTCACCAGATTTTTTTCTGACTAGCAAAGCCGGTGATGAATACGACGATATCGACGCTGTATTATGTCGTTCTCGAGTAATTCTTGTACTAATTTCTGCAAAATATCACGTTGGGAAAATGGAATTCTATATGGTTTGAAATAGATGGGCGTGTGGTCCAAGAGTTCTATAGTAATCGCAAAATTCTTGGCACACCCTAGTTCAGAAATTTTTTTCGCGAAAACTTTTCGATATTCGTTCAGTAGGTTAACCAATGTAGTCTTTTCATCTATTGAAAGAGTATCACCAAAATTCACCTCTTCTAATAAAATATTGTCATAGTCAATTAAATTAAGAATATTTACCTCGTGGTTGACTGTGTTAGCCTTTTGCTGTTTGTGGTTACCATTCGCACTGTCGCTGACATGAAGGTTCATTTCTGCTTCCAAATACGCTTTATCGTGACTGTCGCTGCTTTCACATTTGCTAGCGCCCGCAACAGAAGCCATCTCCTCGGCCCCATCTCCTAATTCATTTAGCACTGTATCGGTGAAAGTAAGCCCTGCATTAACTTTATCCGCAGATCCGTCCATATGACATCCCGTGTAAATTTGTTTTTTCTCCACGCGAACCTCATTATCTTCTTTCACTACTCTTACAAAGGGTAAATCAACGAAATTCTGACCAATTAGTACGGAAGAGTCAATAGAAGAGTTTGGTACAATATAAAAGTCAATTTTCGCTGCCACATCTCCGATGATTACATTCGCCTCTATTTTACTGACTGCAAAACATTTTCCATTTCCGAACCCCTTTAGTGTAACATTACACGCGATTTGCTTGAGTTTCAACTTCTCAGCTACAGAATGTTTAATTACCGATACATCACTTCCTAGATCCAAGAAAGCGTCCACAGAGAAATTATTAAGCTTAATTATTTTGCAATATTTGTCTCTACGAATCAATGACACTCTAGCACTTTGTTTACTATCGCTGACCTTGCAGTCACTGCTCTTATGTCCAACCTTCTGACACTTTTGACAACGGTCTCGTTTTTGCGGCTTTGAGCAGTTGATCGAGATGTGCCCAAACTCACCGCAATTAAAACATTTTTTGACATCTCTGTTTGAATTACGGCTTCTTGATTGCCCGCTTTCGTCTGCTTTATGTGAAATATCGTTTTGCATTTTAATATTCTCCTCATAACGTTGCAAGTTCTCTAGTACTTGTGCCGGTGATTTGAACTCCTGCAATAAAAGAGTGCGCTTAATCAGATGATCATCAATATTATTTATTAAATAACGAATAATTGCTGAATCACTTAGCCTGGAACGATTTGCAATGGAAACGATGTCGTAGTAAAATTGCGAAAATGATTCACCATGTCGTTTTCGACGTTTTGTGAGTGCAGCGTGCACCTCTGCTTCGTCTCGAAATGATGGGAACGCTCTTGTCAATCCAATTTTTAACTGCGCCCAAGAGGTTATTTCAAGTCCACGGCTGTCATACCAGGATTTTGCTATGCCTGCCAATTTTGACGTTGCACTAAATAACGCCAACTTCTCAGTCCAGTTGTAGATGGTGCTCAAATTCTCAATTTGTTGTATCCAATGTTCGCTGGAGATGTCAAATTTTGCTGATGGATCGAACTCAGGTATGAGCATGCGTATGCTTGTTGGATCACAATAACAAGAACTAGGAGGTAAACCAACATTGTTTATTGGGGTGGCATTATTACTTGCGCTTACTGAAGAATTGTCGGACAAAGCTTTCTCGCGGCGAAGTAACTCCAACTCACGTTGCAACAACTCCTTTTCTCGCTTGAGCAATTCGATTTCGCGGTCTTTGGGTGAACTTTCTCCATTAGGTGTACTGCTCTGATGGGTCTGTGGTTGAAATGTATGCTCCACTACTGACTGCAGCGTTTCCACGCCCGAATCTCGAACAGATGACTGGTCCCGATGAATATTTTCGTTCGACGTACTCATGATCGTAAAGCAAATGTCCGAGTAAACTGCACGTGTTGCGATCACTTTTCGGAGTAGATCCCACTTCTGATAATGTTGAACTAAAATGAGGATGGTCGTCGAGAGGATTCTGAGGGAAAAAGTCGATTTAAAAATTAAAAGGAGAAATACTAATTCAAACAAAATTTATTGGCTCCTAGTGTTACACAATTTTCGGTCCGGTGTTGTCTTGTCGGCTGTCGCTAAGAGAGAGCGAGCACCGAGCAAAAGCAAAACGAAAAAACCCCAACCTTCCCGGAAATTGCCTGAACGTCACGATGAAACAGGAGTACCAACTTCCGCGACCTCAACAGCTTTCCGCACCGGTTGCGTTCGGCTAACACCAGTGAATATCTGCACCCGCTAAACGTAATGTGGAATAGAATAAGCAACTTCTGTCATCCCAAACGTAGACTTTCCGTAATCCTTCAATAGATTCGACCCAGTTCGCAGCGCTTATTGTTTTATTAATCGACGGATTAAATCCAGCAATCAATGTACTGATTTCATGAAATCCCATTCTCAACTGGCTATCTTTTTGGGATGAATTAGCTAATGGCGTCGTAATAGTTCCCCTGCTATACTCTGTCTCAAGCTCAACAGTAGAACCCAACTGCTCCCGAATATTTACTTCTTTTTCTCGTCTTAGCAAGGAATTTTCCCACCTTAATAATTCTAATTTAGAATTACCTTTGCAATTTCTTCATTTCTGCCGGATCCATTAGCTGGGGACGATCACTGCAACTCCTGAATTTCACTCTGCTCAGCATCCATAATTCTCACAGTTGTTCTTATTACACCACTCACTGTTCTTGTTTTAGATATCATTTTATTATTTTTCGCACAGTTACTATCACAGCTTTTCTTAAAATACTATTTTAACACTATCCTCGCACTGAATAATTTCCACTTTTATAAATCGCAGGGGAAGCGATGATCGACCTCACACCTGAACTGTAAAATCACATCGAAACTTAGTCACTTACTCCAAAATATAAATTACTTAAAAAGCGCACCAACCACTATCGATGCCCAAAAGCAATCTAATCTCACGCTTCAAGCAGTTCTTCCTTAAAAAGAACTGCACAGATCATTCATACACACACACCTGCTCATTCGCATCCTAAATCCTAATTATGCCGGCCAGTCATTCATATCCTGCACACAATTCTGAGAATAAATATTATTTTACTTGAGATGCCGATGTTATTGCGCATTTCTTTGTTTGGCGCCAGGAGGGCTTTTACCTGGATTTGTTCTTATCTTGCCCGCCGCCTGTTACACAAGATACAAAATACAGTATCAGTGCATCCCACTGATCTAACAATCTATTAATTACTCTTTCAAATGAAAGCCATTGTGTTTGTGAAACGCTTAAAATTGTATTTTTCTTGACATTGAATAGTTCTTGGAAATCCTCAAAATCAGATATTCTTTTAGCACTGTGGCCAAAAATTTACCAATTTCTTTGGCCATATTTTCTATTCGTGGAAGCAGCTTCCTACAAGCGTTACTAGCACATAAGTTCAGTGAATGGCATACACAGTTCATAAAAAATAAATTCGGATTAATTTCTTTAAATTTTTCTTGCAGTCCATTGCACTGCCATGCCATTAAACTAGCACCGTTGGTTGCTAAGCCAATTAAATTTTCAATTGGAATTTTAAGGGCCTGCAAATGGTCCATTTTAACTTTAAAAATTGTCTCCGAATCAGCTTTTCTTAGTTTTAACATTCCCAGAAATCTATCCTTAACACAAGAGCGAGTTACATCGAAAACCCTTGCAACTAGCACAAGGGCTTTGAACGTACTTACATCCGTAGTTTTCACTATAAGAGAAAAATTCCTTTTCTTTAGTACTGCGAAAATCTCCTCAAGGCCTTTTTTCCCAAGAATTTCTTAAGCCATTTTCGTCACTTTAGTTCTTCCGCACGAAATACTTTTAGCGATTGAGGAATCTGGGCAACAAGTTTTGAGCAATTCCGGTAAGTAATCCATGAAAGCAAAGGGTAAATGTGTTTATGCAAAACATTACCAGAGTTAATGCAGCGGGTTGTACACTTTGTGACAACGATGTTTCTGCGGGTTCCAAGAACTTATTTATTTTTGTTTGGGTATTTCGTTGAATCGAAATTGTTTTTGTGCAAGTCTAAATTATCGTGCCTATCTAAATGTGTTTTGATATTGTACAAGGCTTTGTTGCATACCATACAATAACTTTTCCCGCCTTTTTCCGCCAACCAAGAAAATGCTTGAACGCACTGCTCTCGGAACATTCTTCTTCATTGTGTTGTTGGTGTCGCTGAATTATCACTTTCTTCGCTTGAAAGTTCTTCTTGGAAAGTACGGGTACTGCAATTTATTAATTCATTTGTGTAAAACTAAATAAATGTAACTAAAATTTATAATTTGACGCTTTAACCCGACGTATGAATCTTCAGGTTCTATTGCTTCACTTGTACGCTACCGAATAATGCACCTTAAACATTCCATAAAGTGATATACATAATGGTATTCAAATTATAACTATCATACTTCTCCATAATTTATATACCTACATATATATGTGAGATAATTGTAGTCGGACAATTGTAAAAATATACAGGGAAACTTGCAACCTAAACGGCGCCGATGTTTAAAGGAAAGCTCGAACTCAAAATAACGAATTGTCAAATCGTGAAATGGGATTAGATGGCTTTGACTATTGGCTATGTAAATAAATGGCTGATGAGATTGCAGTAATAGTCGGGGAAAATGTAATAATGAAATATTATATAGTATATAATGAAATTAAATAGATTTGCCGCCGTCGTGTGTTCATAAATTAAAATGCTTTTTTAAATTTTTTCACTGCTTTAAGAAAAAATTAATCCATTGCGAAAAAAAGTATCCATGTATCCAAACTGAAAATTTTACAAAAACTGTATCCAAATGGGTCCAAGTGGCATCACAGTGGGCCAACTGGTTCATCAGCAGCCGGAGCTAGAAGAGATGCCGTTTGTAGAGAACTTTCACAGTAGACGGTAAGAGCATGTTTATAATGCAAGCCTTTCTCAACAATTTTATTTTATATTCAAAATATTTCATCCTTCGGGAATCAAACTCCAACGAATTATTATTATTTTCATTAAATGTTTGAAAATTAAGACTCCTTTGTACAGGGTGTTCAATTTATTTGAATATACTGAAATATCTCGAAAACTTCACATCAGATCAAAAACATTTAAAATTTAAATTTGCTCGTCTCGGAGGGGGACATCCAATGTTACCAAACTCGACACCCTACTTATTTGCGTAAACGTGAACGTAAAAAACGTGACAACGTAATTTTTTTTTAGAGTTTTGAGGGAAAAAATTTAAAATGTTGGAAATTTTTTACTCGAAAATGGTTAGATTTGCAGAAAAATTGCAAAGAGATAAAAGTACAGGGGATCTGACCAAAGTTTGTGAAGTTTTCCATAAAGAGTAAGTTTATTCAAATTCCCTGAAGAAATCGAAGCTCTTTTGCTCCTCTGCAATTGTTCTGTAAACTTAACCATTTTCCAGTAATATATCTTTAAAGTTCCGAAATTTTCAATTTTGTGCCACAAAATTCTCAAAAATTTGACGTTTTAAAAAAAAATGTGTAAGACAAAAGTTGTTCATGTTTACGCAAAGAATATGAATGTTACCTACATCTGGTGGGAGTGTTGTCAAACGATTGTTGGTAAATGAATCAGGCCGAAGATTTGAAGATTTCTTTCTGTTCGATCTCGTTCAGATTGTTGCAGGATATGTCAAGCGTCTCAAGAACTGGAAAAGCATCAAATCCTGTCGATTGATTATCAATTACTCAATGGTTGATGGCACATTCTACAACTTTTGCGTGGAAGAAAAACTCTCGAAGCTAATTGTTGACAAAATTGAGAACTTCCAAATTCCGCAAATTCGCAATAACTCTAGTGGCAGTTGTGTTATCCGTTTGTGGTTTAACGTGTGGCGAGTTATATTCACCATTAACTTTAAGCAGAAATGTATTGTGCCCTTTTTCCAAACAACAAACAATGACAGCTAATTAAAACAAAACCATAAATATTTGAAAGCATACTTCACTCAGAAATATTTCTTGACAGATCTCAGCTGTCAAGTTGTGAAAAAATCGGATGTCATCGCACTCAAATTTCCAGAAACGCATAGCTCAGTTTATAGCGAAACCTAAAGCTGGAATTATAGGAAGTCGTATGCCATCTCCTTTTAGCTTACCTCAATGATGTCATGTTGGAGAAATTCACGTGGACTTAAATACGAGGTCCAGCATGGAGGGTTATTCAGTCCACAAGTGTCAATAAGAAAGGTAGTAAACGTGCAGAATTTTGGAGAGTCTTTATTTTTGGTGAGCTAAATTTTAGAATAGCGAAAAATTATTGGAGTTGGGCTTCTTACCAAGCCAATAATTTTGAACAAAAAAATTATTTCCTGAAATTGGGATGTTTCCGATTTTAAAGAATATTAAAAAACAAACATTAAAAAAAAAAATTTATCGGAGCTGTTGCTGAGAATTAAGAAGTTAAAACCTTCATTGACTCGACTATAGGCAAGAATTGAAGAATTTTGAGCACTTAATATAAACTATTTTATGTATTTTTAATAAAAACAATCAATTACAAAATATTTCCGAGATATCATTAATCAGAATCTGTTTTTCTTCGTCACGGACAAAACTCTTTGCATGGATCTCACCACGGCAGGGAGATTGAGTCGTCATGTTCAAAATGTTTTTCCACGAAAAACTGCTTTTTGTAATTTTTTTCCCTACAAATGCGTGAACGTAGACACATTTAGCACTAAATTAACAAATACTACAGCCGACACCCGTTGCCTAATTTTCACTTTTCTGCAACACTTGTTTTTGATAATATAAACTTTTACTTGCTTTGATATATGTGTTTAGGCTAAAAACGGTTATCGGCCAATATGTCGTAAACTAAGCTGAATTGAGAAAAATTATACATGGTACTTTTCCGTTATTTTGTTGCAAGGAATGCGAATATCTATGACCTCTACTTTCTAATACCATAGGTAAAATTATTTTTGGGTGCTGCTAATTCCCACATGACACCAAAAACCATGTAACACGTATTTATTTTTTATCTCGAAAACCGTTGAGTTACGGAAAAAAGTTCATAGAACAAAATAGTCTTAGAATTCATCGAGGAACATCCTCAAATTTTTTCAGAATTTTTGGAGATGATTTTGAAAAATGGGATTTCCCGTATTTTTCAAAAATTGAAAATTCGTCTGAAAGAGGTCAAGACCTTTCATTTGGTACATAGTAGACCTCAATCGGCCTCACGGTGCCAGTTTTATAATCAATTGAAGGAAACAAAAAGTTGGGTCACGTGGTGTTGGCGGCCATATTGGGTCGGATGGTGGGAAAAAAGGCCACGTAAATTTCGAAAGCCCTTTTTTATACGAATATTTTAAGCCCTCACTCGATTTTTTTGGTGGCTCCTATTTTTGGACTCAGGGGCGGGCCACTTGACGTGGAATGTCACATATACATATATTAGTATTTTTGCTTCACTTGCTTAAGGGGGGAAGTACATGAAGAGGCCGAAAAAAAAGGACGTTTTTGGGATTTATTTTTGGGAATATGAAAAAGGTCCACATGAAATCGATATTATATGTATTTAGGGCAATGTTTTAAGAAGAGAAAAAACATTTTTTACATTTCGAAAAATAAAAAATTAAACAACTTTTGGTGGGTTTCGTAACTCGTGTCGCGGCTGACATCGAAATCGGCGTAAATTCTCCTGGCCGCAATTTTCATCTGAAATCAAAAAACCAAACATTTTTATACTCGAGGGGGTTGTTAATTCTAGATGGACTACGATCTTTTCGAAATTCGAACATTAACTATAAAAATCGGGCATGAAAAAAAAGTTGGCTTTTTTTTGCAAAAATTTTGATTATTTTCAGGTCAAAAATGGTCTTAAAATGATTTTTTTTGCTATGTTCGTAGTCTATCTAGAGTAGTTTTTTATGCCCTTTAAAATGAGTGCTGGATGAAGAAAATCGGTTCACTAGTTTTTTTGTAATCTTTTACGCCAATTTGAAAAACATGGTTTTGAGAAAACGCCGTTTAAAGTTTGTCCCCAAAAACTGACGAAAAAGATGCAGATAAGGAGAAGGTAAGAGGGGAGGGGTATTCTCAGAAAAATCGGTATTTGGACTGAAAACGCCGAGAACGCTCTTTAACAAAGTCGCATTCATCACTCTAAATTCCAGAGCAGAAAAAAAATCCGGTAAGCGGAATCACGCGCACAGCAGAGATCCTCGATCCCAGGCGCGCTGGGCCGGATCGGCGCCGACCACTTTCAAGTGGCATATCTTTCACAATTTTCGAGATAGGCTTTTGGAATTTTGGAATTATATTCTTAGAGCATATACTTATCGATTAAGACAATAAAAAAAAATCGGTTTTTGAAAACGTCTTCATGTACTTCTCCCCTTAAGGTAAAGCTGCTTGTGGTTCCCTCAGATATGGCAGGCGATACCGTGCAAAGGTTGCAAGTAAGTGAAATCAGAAGAAGTCCTTTTTATATTTATAGAACGTTCTCAACAAGTACCACTACAAAAGCCGATATGTTGTTTGTTTTTGGGATTCAAATTGTCATATTTATCAACTCTTTAAAAATGTACCGACAATCAGTCATAACTCAGACTTTCAGGAAGCAAGTAAATAAGGATAATTACAAAAGCAGGGAGTGCTATGTGCAAGTTATTGGAGAGTGAAGTGGAAAAAAAGATTAAGTGAAGTGAGATTGTGGAAACTATTAAAAAATTTCTTTAAATCCATATTGCATAGTGGAGTGAACAACTTAGAGAATTTATATTATTTTGAATTAGTGAACTATGTACATATTTTCATATATATATATATATATATATATATATATATATATATATATAGAAGCAAAACTTGATCTTTTCCACAATAGATTGATTTGAGAAAAATGAAAAAAAACTCTTGACTCCTATATTAAGCACTTTATCATAAAATTTTGCAGTTTATTAAAAAACGTTATGCTTATAGTCTCTTTTGAAACCAGGCTTTAAAATGCTTTCGATTTACTTTAGTTAATATTTGTATATGAAATTTGGAAAACTTTAGTTTTGTTACCGAACACTGGAAAAGTGAAGTTTTGCAGCTAATTGAAGTGGAAAACCGTAGTTCTGCAGCAGACGTGTAAATTAACAGTCATGTGAAAAGCAATAACCCTAATTCACAAACAATAATAATTACGCTTAAAATGTCAATATATTCCTTGGGGTTTATTATTGCTTCCTTACAGCAAATTTTTTTTCTATTTCAGCGAATACCCGATCAGGTGGAATGAATGAGTGAGCTGTTATAGGGAAAATAATTTACACAGATTTTACGTGAGCAGGTGCTTTAAGTAGAAGCCAATAAGAACACATTCACATCATAATCGAGTTCTTATTTTGGCCACCGCGTCCAGCAGCTACGAAGCGTACTTTTCTCTTCCCACTAAGTTCTGAACTGCAAAGGCGATGGTACACAGCAGAAGCAATCTGATTGGATCCTTTAGGGTAACTATTTTCAGTCCAAGCATACAAATGAACATTTTTCGGAGTAAGTTTTGACTTTGATGACCCTTCGACAGTACCAAAATTAAAAAGATAAATTTGTCGACTGTAGTAAGCTGTTTGGTCGGCTACTTCCGGTAAAGGAAGGTTTTTTTGACAGCCAAAAGAAAGCGTCAGTACATCACTAGATTCCTCCTTCAATTTGTTGAAAAACGCATTCGCGCGAAGTGTATGCACTCTTTTTTGCATGATAAGCTCGTTTTTTTTATTAACATCCTTTTCTATTTTCATCCGCTCCTTGAAGCTTATACAATACGAGCACTGATCAGTACTAGGCGCCTTAAAACCTAAGTTGAAGTGGTCCAATTTCAGTAGTTCATTTTCTGTTGCATAGAGTGTGATCCCCCATTGCTAATAAAAGAATAATTCGGTCCTATGGTGCGGTGGGGGAGCGGGATGGGTTCTAACTTCGTAACACGTGGACCGATTTCGATGATTCCTTTTCGGTGGAGTATGTTCCTTGATTGATACCATGAAAAAAAATTTGTTGTGTACTGGAGGTGGCGTAGGGGGTAAACCTAACTTTTTAACGCGTCGACCGATTTTGATGATTCTTTTTTCGTTGTATAGAGTAGAAGACACTAAAAAGTGAAAAATAAAATAGTTTAAAAAAAAAATTGAACCGACTTCACAAAAAGCGCTAAAAAGCATAAAATAATTTTTAATTTTATATCTATTATATATATTTATTATCTATTTCATTTTGAAGTCGGTGGAAATTAAACAAATAAAACAACTACATACAATACCACAATTGAAAATAATACATAATATGTACTACCTGAACGTTTCAGCTTATTGGATCATAAGAAATGCCGATTAAATATTTTTGTTGTAGTTGTTTGGTTTGTTTGACTTACACCGACTTCAAAATGTCGTAATAGACATAAAATTAAAAATTATTTTATGCTTTTTAGCGCTTTTTGTGAAGTCGATTAAACTTTTTGTTTTTAAAACTATTTTATATTAATACTTAAATCACCTTGTAGGTTTTGTATTTTGCATTGTTAGCTCTGCAGTAGTGAATCTCTTGAAAGTTCTTGAAATCTCTTAATTAAGTCTATAATAGCACGTTTCTTGTACAAATATTTCTGCGTACTATAAATGAGCGTGTATGACTAGCTTTAGATTGAATGGAAAAGAAGAGTTTTGCAGTATACACGATATTGCGCACTATTAAATATATAGGAATAATAAAGTTTTGCTACTGAATGGAATAACACACATTTGCAACTAACAACATGGAGGAGAAGTAAAGTTTTGCATCTAACCCATTACTTTGAAGTCATTTACTTTTGGAATAAAAGCAAAATGGCAAATTAGGATTTTTTAGTTTCAAAGTATTCAGAATCATTGCAATTTTGGCATCTTAACCTAAATTTTTTTGGAAAATGGAAAAAATCAACTTTTGCTTCTGAAGGTCACATATATATGTATATATATATATATATATATATATATATATATATATATATGTATGTATGTATATATATGTGGGACCGAGGCTTCTCCATGAAAAGAACTTTGGAACGGAGAATCGGCAACTGCGCTGGTGACCCAGTGGTTAGGGAAATGGAGTATCATGCGCATGGTCTCGGTTCAAACCCAGCTAGCCAAATGGTTTTTTAACGCAGATTCTCCGATTCCTACAATTTGGGGGCTCGTCCGGGATGGAGAAGACCTCATACGACGTAGCCTCACAATCGGTAATTAAAAAAGACGGACATCTGGGGGCAGATGTCATTTCAAGACGGCCGAGTTGTGGGATCGAGGCTTCTCCATGAAAAGAACTTTGGAACGGAGAATCGGCAACGGCGCTGGTGACCCAGTGGTTAGGGAAATGGAGTATCATGCGCATGGTCTCGGTTCAAACCCAGCTAGCCAAATGGTTTTTTAACGCAGATTCTCCGATTCCTACAATTTGGGGGCTCGTCCGGGATGGAGAAGACCTCATACGACGTAGCCTCACAATCGGTAATTAAAAAAGACGGACATCTGGGGGCAGATGTCATTTCAAGACGGCCGAGTTGTGGGATCGAGGCTTCTCCATGAAAAGAACTTTGGAACGGAGAATCGGCAACGGCGCTGGTGACCCAGTGGTTAGGGAAATGGAGTATCATGCGCATGGTCTCGGTTCAAACCCAGCTAGGCAAATGGTTTTTTTAACGCAGATTCCCCGATTCCTACATATATATATATATATATATATATATATATATATATATATATAGTGACTAAACTAATTGTTCAAATGTTTTCATTATTTTTTCAATGGGTGTTGCTGTCGAAAGAATAAAGCCTGTTTTTGGATTTAACAAATTTATATATTATAAAATACATTTTATAAAAAAAAAATTCGAAACAGAAAATATGTCATTTGAACAATAGTTGACTTTACTTAAAAATTAGGTCGCCCTTACATTTCAATACTTTGTATGTCCTCCTCATAGATTCTAACTTTAGGGTCGGATGAACATAGCGATTTTGGAGGCTTTCGCCCTTCTTTCTCCAAGTCCATTGTCGACTGTCTGACCCGCATCGGTTAATTTTGGTCTCATATGACCAAATGACTTTCGCCCAATCGCTGAGAGTGAAATGTTCATAGCGTTGGGCGAAAGCCAAACACAACGCAAAGCTCGATGCCTTTTAGTGAGCGCTGGCTTTTTGACTTTTGCATGGCCATGAAAACCATTCTACCGAAGAACTTTTCGAACAGCTTCAGGGGTTACGCTTACGTTGCTGAATCTTTGTAATTCAGAGGTCACTTCAACAGCATTGTTACAAGCGGCAGTAGTTATTTGCCGCAGAACTATTCGCTGAACCGCAGGGGTCAGTACCGCTTTTCTTCCTGCTACATTCTTCCCAATTTGTATGTTGAATTTTTTTCTGATGCTGGTTACGGTACCAATCCCAACCTTAACTCTACGGGCAATATCACGGTATTTTTCACCTTTTTCCAAAAAATTCCATATTTCGGCCACCTTTTCCTGACTAATTGGCTACATCTGTCATTAATCGAAAAATTAATCAATTAAAGAATTTTATTAAAAGCTTTCTGGTCACCCTTCCTAATATACAGTTCACTCATCTCTTTAGTTTATTAAAAAAATTACTTAATTTAAAAAAAAAGATCAAAATCACTATAAAACTGACCACCAATTCACTTAAATGTCCAAACTCAACTAATTCTTCAAGTGACATGAAACAATCAACCAAAATGTTTACGGTTATGACAAGAGCGTGTTCGCTCTTTTCCTAATAAATAAATAATAACAATATTTTCTTTGAATATGCAAACATTTGATGTCATTCTGTAGCATCCCGCGTGGACGAAGATTGATTGAATCAAATTTATCGTATTATGTGAAGAATTAGTTGAGTCACTGTATATATATATATATATATATATATATATATATATATATATATATATATATATATATATATATTTATAGAATATATAGAAGTTAAAAAAAAATACAAAGAAATAAAATAAATAAATTATAAATTAAAAATAAGTTAAGCGCTAATTATAAATTGGGGTTAAATTAAAGATTAAATTAATATGGGTAGACCTACTAAAGCAGCTGCCCGTTCGAAAAGACGCCGTTTGCAAGAATCAGCAAATTAAAGAAATGACCGTCTTGATCGTGACAGTGAAAGGTAAAAACAGAAGCGTCTGAGGGAGACCACCGATGAGCGAAAGTAAAGGCTTGATAAAATGCGCAAATATCCTAATAACAAATTAGCGAGGGAAATGAAGGAAGAAAGGGAACATCGCCTCCATTTAGTTCAAGAGCGGCTTTAATCGTTAATCGCCTTTCTTTGATTCACGTGCGTTTAGCAAAAGAAAGCGAAGAGCAACGCGACCACAGCCTTGATTCACGAACGTATAATAAACGATAGCGAAGAGCAACGCTCTCGTCGCTTTAGCTTGATACATAAGCGTTTGGCACATGAAAGCGAAGAGCAACACGCTCATCGTCTTTCCTTGGTTCATGAGCGTTTATCAGGAGAAAGTCCTGAAGAAAGAAATAATCGCTTGCAAATCATGCGCCAAGCCGCTCGAAACCGTAGATCAGTTTTTTATGTAGAATAATTTAAATCGGCAATTAATGTTTTGCTAATGTTCCATGTACAATATGCAAGAAAGCTTTGTACTCACGGCAACGGTGCCCTTTACGAAGACAAAATTGTTGTTCCTTATTACCTGAGGAATTAATTCTATTAGAAAATATTATAACGTGTTTTCGCTGCGCAAATAATATTAAAAAACGTAAAATTCCACCCTAATCATATTGGAATAAGCTGACTCTAGCTGCTGTTCCGCAAGAGTTAGCTGATTTAACAGAAATTGAAAAGCGATTTTTGTCCAGAGTTGTCCCGGTTCTTAGAATTATAAAAGTTCAAAACCGTTTCGGCCAAGATTGGTGCAAAGGGCAAGTAGTCCTGTCTGCTCAAGATGTGATCGAACTGGATGAACAGCCACCTCTTCAACCTAGCCAAGTCGGAGTGGTCCTAGTAGCAGAAAACCTCGAAAGTTCACAGCGTTCTAGAGAATTCCCAATCGATATGGTTAAATTGAAACGAGCTCTACAGTGGTTGCTGACAAGTAATTTACTATATAAAGACGTGCGGCCATGTTTTTCAAACGTAATAGATATTTCCGCTATAACGCAAATTTCAGCTGAGCCTGCTAATATGACTAAAGAACAATTAGCAGAACAATCACACAAAACACACACTTCCAAATAGGTGCGTAAGCTTTGGTGACAATGTATCTATCTTGCGCGGCTCGTTCCATCAAGCCAGTGACAGATTCACGGAAGATTATCGTAGCAAACAGTGCACAGCAATTGCAGCTGTTGCTTGCGTCGCTTTCCGTACTGTTGATCCCAACACATGGTGTTTAAGTGACATTGATTACATACTAATTGTAGGAGACAACTATTACCGCGAATGTATTGCATCTCGAACAAACCTTGACAGAAGAGAAATTAATTTTGTTTATCTTTCTGTTACAGAACTTTTACCCGAAATATTATATAATAGCTGTAAGATTCATCTCAGTGCCAGTTGCGAGGCTGCCTACGATGGCCACATTGACAATGATAATAGAACAGATGGCTTCCCTGGTTTAAGAAATACCCTTACTAATTTCTTCAGTGAAAACTCATATGGAATACTTAAAGCTAATTCTACATCAGTAGCTGTACATTGCAGAAGCCAGCCTGAGTCTACTACCTATTGGTTGTTTGATTCTCACGCCCGAGGTGCTAAGGGATGTAAAGCCCGATTAAAAGGTGCTTCTTGTTGCATGCGATTTAATGATCTGGACAAATTACATGCAATCTTGCGCCGAAATTTATATTCCAGTAGTGCTTCAGGTAATACAAATATTCTGAATGTATATTCACTGACACCATTAAGGATTATACCGAAGAGTAGTCCACCACATATACAGGAAGACAGACTAACATCCCAAGATGTTCAAAGATCCAGACACGAAAATGAAGACACCCGATATATTTATATGACGAGTATGCTTCGTGGAATATACGAAAGTGTCGTGTCCGTAAACAATCCCGAAAATGAAGTTAGATTAGCGGAGATTAAAAGAAGAACAGCACCGCCTTTAAACTTAGAGCGAGAACGAAGAATAGAAGAGTTAGGATGGTACTTTCTTTTCCCTGATGGAAAAAATGGTTTCGGCGAGGAGAGAGAGGTGCCAATTACACCTTAAGAATACTTTTAATCCCGCGTAATGAGCATGGAAAAAAGGTTACAGCGAACGATTATTTATTTTTTGCACTGTCCGTAGTAGAATATTTTCGCGCTAAATCTAGAATTTCGGTTTCATGTAGAATGCGACAGGGAGAACGCACACCTCAAGGTCTAGTAGCAAATATCCATCTCACAATGAGAAATGTGAGAGCGTCTGCATCGTATTGGAGACGCCATGGTGAGAAGTCTAGGACCTCCTACATGGTTTATGACTTTCTCCTGCAACAATCTAAATTGGATTGATATGACAAAAGCTTTGCTTATAGCAAACGGTCGTACTACAAATGAAGCAGAAAACCTAACGTTTAGCGAACGACTAGAGCTAGTTCAAAAATACCCAATAGTTATTGCCCGGCAATTTACGGTACGTGTAAATGCTTTGATAAGGTTCTTGAAAAGCAACGAAGATTGTTTGGGTGGTCCTCTATTAGATTTTTGGTATAGGGTGGAATTTCAGAATAGGGGAAGCCCGCATTTGCACATGCTGGTGTGGTGCGCCAACATACCAGATTTTTCGACAAGAGAAGTCATTTGTGTAATCGAGAAAGTTGTTTCATGCTCGTCTAATCCAGATAGTACTTCGTTGCGAAATTTGGTGAAAAATGTGCAGATACACAAACACACCAATACCTGTTACAGAGATCGTAACAATAGTTGCTGTCGTTTTGGATTTCCTAGCCCAACAAACGAAATTACGGTGTGTCTAGGACCTGATGAAACGGTCGATTCTGTGTTCTTCAAAGAGCAGCTGACGAAGCCATGGTAAATTATTACAATCCTGTTCTTCTAAGCCTTTGGGAAGGGAATATTGATATTTAGCCATGTGGAAACGTATCTGCTGTTGCATATTACGTAGCTAAATATGCCAGCAAATGTGAACCTCACGATACGGGAGAAATCATTCGCGAAGCAGTGACAAAAGCCAAACGTTGCGGCGGCACCGTATGGAACCAATTATTTTCTGTCTCAATGGCGATTCTTTCCCAAAGATTGGTAAGCGCTTCAGAATGCAGCTATCGTCTTTGCCACCTCCCACTTAAGATGAGTTCTCGTAAGGCCGTGTTTGTGAATAGCTGCAGGCCGGAACAAAGATTCAGAATGTTGCGATTCGAAGACGACGAAACATCCATTTATAATAACATATTCGACCGGTATGTCCTGAGACGCGACAATTTAGAAGACTTGAGTCTAGCTGAATTTGCTGTGCTATATGAGACAGTCTCGAGTACTATATGGAGTGAGGGAGATGGCGTTATGGAGCTAAGAGCAGATAATGACGAGCTCGCACGATTCATTAAATTAAAAGATAATACACGTATGCTTATAAGAAATAAGCCGGCCGTATTACGCACTCGTTATTATACTTTGAATAGCGACAAAGAAGGATATTAATATAGTTTACTTTTTTGTCACGTTCCATTTCGAGATGAAAGTCAACTTTTACTTGAAAATGAAACTGCTGAAGCATGCTTCTTAAGAAGAAAGAATGAATGAAGAACATTTCTTAACAATCTAAGTACAGAACAGTTTGCTCATGCGGAGCAAGTCATTCAGCAAGCACTTGGATCGGTGTGCAAACTGGTGCAGATATCGTGATAACCGAGGGCATAGAAAAATACTGGAACTTGTCAAAGTTGAGATCCCGGAATTGGAAATGCCTGTTGATGGTATAAGCAAAGTAAGGGTAATTGAAAGGCACCATGAAACGCTTATAAGGGATGGGTCACTCCCTGAAAATTGTGTAAGCGTCGTTACAGTATTCACGGATGGATCCCTAATTGATGGGAGAGCGGGCGCAGGTACGTTCAGTGATGACCTGAACCTGAACCGCCATCTTTGCCTGGGGATATACACCTCAGTTTTTCAGAGGGAGGTCCTGGATATGGATCGTAGGAGCTTGAGATGGCTGACGGCACTACTAACAGGACATGGTAACTTCAGATGTCATCTAAAGAGGATGAACATTCTCGAGGATGATATCTGCAGGCTGTGCCTTAAGGAGCAGGAGATGGCGGCACACATAGTTTGCCAGTGCCCTGCATTGGCAAGTAGAACAAGGAAGCTGATGGGACACCACTGGATGGAAAAAGGAAGAATTGAAGAGGTGTCCTATAAGCAAATGCTTCCGCTGACCCGAGGAAACGAGGTGAGGGAAGAAAACTGGATTAGTCCGGATCTCTCTCGCTGAGATCACAGGGATAGGGACGAAAAGGGACCCGGATAAAGTGGTCTGTTTCAGCTAATCCCTAGAGGGGTGTTTTCAGTGAGTACAAATCTCACACTACCAGAGACAATCGGGTCTCCTGGTGTCTTTGGAAGATTTTCACCCCTCACACAAAAAAAACGTTCCATTTTATTCATAATAATCTGCATACTGAATTGGACAATATTTGTTTTCAGTAACTGTGTAGAAAGCAGCAGACAGTAATAATGTTCTGTGTCTGTTTGGTGAGCGAAACATTGTTTTTCCCAATAACAACTATTTGGAACAGGAAATTCCGAAGGCATTTTTCACAGAATGCAACGTCTGGCTTTATTCAATCTGTAATTTAAAACAATTTCTTCCTCCGTTAGCTACTATGATTTCCTTCCTGTGTATGGCTTTATGATTCTTTTACATAGAGGAAAAATGAAAAAATGGGGCTCGTTAATATCATTAATTTTTGTGTTTTCCGGAAAGGGCAGTGAATCCCGTGGTTTGCCTTGTCCAAATTTTATTTTTGCAAACAGATTAGCATCATTTTAATAATACTAAAATACTAGCCAATTAATGTATACTAGCCAATTAATGCAGTCATAAAAAATAAACAAAACTTAACAGATTAAATAGTTCTAAAGAAAAGAAAAAAGAAAGAAGAAAAAAGAAAAAAAGAAAAATAACTCTAACCAAACTTATCCATAATTTGAAATTTAGACAAGTGGAAGTCAACAAAGTCAACAGGGTCATTGAACGGACGAGATAATGTTACACTGTACTCATGCAGGACATAGATTGTGTGGTGGTAAGGAATATGTCAATAGCTGCGAGTCTTCAATTCGGTGAAATTAATCACACCCCGCAGGTTGTCGAAAGAAAAGATGATTCCAGACCTGTTGTGTCTGGTCACAAGAGATTTCAAAAGAGAAGTATAAGCCAGTCAGCATATGGAGGTAGACGAAGAGGATCAGCCCAGAGAAGGCCACGAAGGGCAAACGAAACAAATCTGGACAGCCTCAATACGAACAATATGAACTGCATAGAAAGATGACCGAACGGTCCCAAGTCTCTGGTTTTGTCAAGTGTAATCAATGAGCTACCGCAGGTAGTTAAATTGAAGTACAGAGGATTCCTTTTTGAGAAAAACAAATAGCAGTCCACTTGCTAACATGCAAAGGAAGGAAATTAATAGAGCACTATTTTAAGAAAAGCGTCTAAGTCAGAGTTTAAAAGGGTACAGTCATTATTATTTGAAACAATACGGAACATTTTAGTATCGTCTGAAAAACAGAGGATTCTCGAGTCAGTAAGAAACATAGATATATCATTGATGTAAATGAGAAGATAGGGGGTGTTAAGCCTATGGTGAGACTTAAACGAAGAAGGGGTGCCGGGTCAATAATTGACAAGACCAAAAAATCTAAATTTTTAAATGGTTTTTATTTACGAAAAAATCTTAAAACTAAATAAAAATTCATAAATAATAAAAGTAATTCAATAATAAAACTCAAAATAATAAATAAAATACAAAATAATAAATTCAAAAAATAAAGAAATTCAAAAATAAAAAGTAATAAAAATAAAATTCAAGAAGAAGAAGAAGACGGTTCCAATCCAATTAAATTCTCTGTGAAAGAAAGAGAGAAAGCGAGATTAATATTTGCACAATAATGGTTTTTGCTGAAAACAGCACTAAAAAGTGGCCGAAAACAGCACCACGAAATTATGGACAGCACGAATGATGACCGAAAACAGCACCATACAATGGGGATAGGAAGGATGAGGAAAGGGAATTTTTGCTGAAATGAAAAAATTATTATAAAAATAATAAATACTAAAATGCTGAAATCAGCAATACCTTTAACAGAATAATAATTAGTTTTAGAGAAATCTCTAATAGTAAATGCACCGAAAGCGGTTTTAATCAAACTACTCGTTTGAGATCTGAAAGCAGAATGATTTTGCTTGCCGAGCGCACTCTATTTATATCATTCGAAAAGCATTGACTAAATGGAAAAAGTCCCGTAGCTGCTTTTCGAATGATATTTCTGTGCGAGTGTTTGAGACAGCTGATAGCTGTCATAATATTTAGTGAAATGTTGCTGTGTCATTTTGTTTTGGGAAAATATTGCGAGGTAAGTTTGTTTTTGTTAGAGATTTTGGAATTTTTAATTAATTTAATTATTTTATAGGAACTGGACTGGAAGGAAGGATGGACGGAACCATTTAGGAAGTAGGAATTGGTATTTGTAGGTAAATTATGTTAATATGAACACTTTTAACCTTGTTTTTCATTTTAGGTTGAGGATTCAACAGGGGGATTGTGCATACAGTTTGGGATCCCTCGGTAACTTGTAACATCTTTATGTTTTCCGGCACGGAGAATCAATTTTTTGAGGTTACCAGGCTCGAAAATGGTTCCTTTTCGAGATACGTAGGTTGCTACTTAAGTTTTGAGATATGACAACACCAGTGTGACTACGTCAAATCTGAGATTGTCATCATAACGTTTGACATTTTTAATGTTAATGGTACTCAGAACGTTTTGTCATACGAGTGCTATTTGTGTTGTTTACAGGTACTGGAAACATTCATCTTGGTCAAAAAATGGAATTAAATCGTGAACATTCTCATGCGATGATTTTCTATGACTTTCGACGTGGATTACACCAAAAACAGTGTGCCGATAAACTCGCTTCGACTTTTGGTAATGAAATAACATCTCGAGCCACCGTGTTTCGCTGGTTTTCATAATTCAATCGTGGTCGCAATTCGCTACAGGACGAATTTCGTGAAGGTCGTCCTAAATCGGTTGTTGCGCCAGAAAAAATCGATGCTGTGCCTGAACTGATAATACAAGATCGTCATGCACGTGTTGTGTTATGAATCTATATATATATGAACCCGAAACTAAGCACCAATCGACTGTATCGGTCTTTCAAGATGAGCCAAATTCAACAAAAGTTGTTCGCGCAGGAAGCACATCGAAGCAAATGGTCGCCTGTTTTTTCGGAATAATTGGACATGTCGAAACCGTGCCATTAAATTTTTAAAATTCAATTTTATGTACACCAAAGAGTCCATGAAATGCGACTTTATTAGCAGAAAAGCGATAATAAGTTTTGCTACGCGAGCCATAACCTGCGCGATTTCGCGTTGCAACGTGCTTTCCATTGCTAGCGTAGTCGCAGATAAGTATCCAGTTTGCACGGTCAATGGTAAACTGTACGAATCGTGAAAAATTAATCCAAGCGTTTGTATTTTTTGTTTACAAGACAAGAATTTAACAAAATCATTATTTGGGTGTGAAAAAGTTTTATTTGAACAAGGTTTTAAGGTGTTTGATTTTTGAACCTATTTTTCCGGTTATTACTGATCTTGTTGGTGCTCTAATTTAGAAATTTGTATTAATTGACACCATGTCTAGTGCAGAGCTTAATAAATATCAGAGGTTAAAAATGAAAGTGAAATTGCTGACAATCGATATTAATTTTCTAAGAGACTGCAAAAAGAATAAATTACTTCCCAATTTCATATCGGTTTCTGTAAATGTGAAGACCGATCGTGCAGAGAAACGCGTAGCGGAATCTTGCTGGTTGAACGCAGAATTAAAATATTTATATGCGAAGAGATCAAATTTGGAATTTGAGCTATAAGTCTTACATTTAAAGCTGACAAAAAGTATGTACAGTTTAACATTTGAGAGCTTCCTTAATTTTGAGAGAAGACTTTTTCAACGTATAGACAACTCATATAAATACAAATCGATCGGAATTAGAGAAAAATTAAAATTCCTATCACTCAATAAAAAAGAGAAAAATCGAAATATTTCACCAGATATGGAGTTCCCTCGTGAAAATTTAGTGATTAACCAGTCCTCGGCGATTTTCACAGTACCTGAAAATAAATTATTGGAAAATGGTTTAAAATTTTCACTTGAACCTTTAAAGCCTCCAATTGAAGACATTGTAGCAGACATTGAGATGGGAATTAATAGTCTGAATGAACCCGCTAAAGCAGAGATCAGGTCTGTTTGTATTCAAGCCATAGACAAGTACAAGGTAAGCTCCCACATGATTGAAAATGAACATAAAATGTACCATCGAACAATCAAAATGTTGAATGAAAAAGACTCTTATTTTATAAAGGCGGACAAAGGCAACAGTATCGTTATTCTTGACAAATCTAATTATAAAGATAGAATGTTTTCACTTCTTGACAACGGTCCATATGTAGAATTAAAAAATAACCCACTTAAAAAAATGGAAAAAGAGATTGATGATATTTTAAAAAAATATGAAACCTTTTTCTCTGACAACCACTAGAGGCGTAAGTTAAGAATGAGTAACTCTTCCCTTCCACGACTTTATGGCTTACCTAAAATACACAAACCAGGAAACAAAATGCGAGAAATTTCTGATAGTACCACAGCACCGTCTTATAAACTCTCCAAATGGCTTCTCCAACAGTTGGAGCAATTACCTAAACCTGATGGGAAATTCGTGAAAAACACGTTTGATTTCATTGAAAAGGTTAAAGATATCACCCTTGGGCAAGATGAGTTACAAGTTAGTTTTGACGTTTGTGCTCTTTTCCCCAGTGTACCCATTCTTAAAACGTTGGAATTAATAAAAGATTGGCTAATGGATCTCAATATTGACGATAATACTGTAGAAATGTATTATGAAATGATAAGCGTATGCATGAATCAGAATGTATTTACATTTGATAATAGGATCTTCAAACAAACCAATGGCACCACGATGGGAAACAGCCTTTCTCCATATTTCGCCAATTTCTTTATGTGTCATCTGGAGACCAAATTACAGAACGAAGAGTACTTTCCTAGAATATGGCTACGTTATGTTGACGATGTCTTCGCAGTTATCAACAAAGATAAAATAGAAGAAACTTTGAATCTCCTGAACGTGCAATTTCCATCTATCGTTTTTACCATTGAAAAGGAAACGGATAATTTTCTACCTTTCCTAGATCTAAAGGTCATAAGGAACGATAAAAATCGGATCGAATTCGACTTATTCAGGAAACCTACCCACACACCAAGGTTTATCCCCGGCAACTCTTACCACTCATTCGCCAATAAGTATGCGGCTTTCAATTCCATGGCACACCGGTTAGTTAATGTTTCTTTATCCGAAGAACGCTTTACCGCGGAAAAAACCTATTTGCTAAGCCTAGCAAAATTTAACAAACTTCACTCTACGCAAATTCTAAATATAATAGAAAAGCATATTAAAAAGAAAAAACTCAAAGAAACCCGCTTGATGCCACAAAAAGAAAAAGAAAATAAAAGATTTCTAAAGCTAACATACTACCCTCCCATCACCAGAAACATAAGTAAGATCCTTAAAAAATACAACATACAACCAGCTTGGTCTTTCAATTGTAAAATGAAATCTTTTTTAAAATCCACTAACGATAAAATAGAGAATACAGAGAAGTCAGGAATTTATAAGATCAGTTGTGAAGGCTGTGACGCTACTTATATTGGCATGACTTCACAAAAATTAATTCAACGATATAAGGATCATGAAAGGGATATTTATAATAAGACAGAAAAGACAGCATTATCCAAACATATAAAATTTGAAAATGAATCTCTGGGAAGAGGAAGAAGGCATCAGCGAAAACATGATATCAACTTGAACAATTTTCAGCTCTTGAAAAGCGTAAACGGGTACACAAGATTAATCATTTGGGAGTCAATTTTCATCAGAAAAAATAGCGACGTAATTTTGAATGATAATTTAGGACTAGTAGATTCAACTCTTTTAAGAATTTTTAATAATAATAATGTCTAATTTAAACTATTGTATTTATCAGGTTTTGTTTTACTGAAAGCTTTTTATTTCTTGACATTCTGTGAACCGTTTTTGCATCTCAATGTATGACTAAGCATTTTGTTTGTAGTATCGTTTGTTGCACAATTTCAAATTTAGTCTCTAGTTAAGCCTGATGATGAACAGTGACAACTGTTCGAAACGCGTCGTCCGTTACTAAATAAAAAGTTTTATTTGAACAAGATTTTAAGGTGTTTGATTTTTGAACCTATTTTTCCGGTGAAAAAGTTCGCAGGCAGCGAAAATAATAAAAGATGAAGTTTTTAAAAGACTGTGTAATTTACAAAGTTAAGAGCAGCTTTTTTCATATCACATGACCAACCAGCGTTATAAATCAAATACTGACAAGAAGAAAGTTTTAAGAGTTGCAAAAAAAAGAAAGTGAATCAAGTTAAAAAGTACATCAGCATGTTGGTCAAAATCAAGAGACATCAAATTTTTCACGAGTTGTAACAAGATCAAAAATAAATAATCATAAAAGAACTATTCATAGTGAATCTTTATGTATCATTTGTAATTTACCGTGGAGAACGTTTTTTAAAAATAACTCGATTTTTCAAGATGTCCTTTTAACACGTACTAGCGATTTCCAAGACTCAAATGAGGTTTTTGTATCTTACTGGTGCAGACTACACAAACAGGGTTGGTACGAAGCATAGTCATAGAATTACTAAATGTTTATTGTTTGTTTTACAATATGCAAAAAAATTTTAAATGCTTTTAAGGGAGGTTTTTCTAGAAAATCGTAAAAAATAAGCAAAATTAAATTTCTTTTTTTCTCAAAATCTTTATTAGATAAGTAAAGTATAAGTTAATTTTGAATCTTAATTATAAATCCTTAGACTATGCAAAAAAATCAATAAAGATTCCTGCTCTGCATTTGCTTGTTTTTTATCAATTTTTTGCTTTTTGCCAGTATCTGAAGCATTGACACTTAACAACTAAATTAAAACCTAATCCTACTTCACTATATTTTTTAAAACTAACTTTACCATCACACTCTATACACTTTACTCTATTAGATAAGGTATTAAAAATAGTCAAAAATAAAATAATGCATTGGTAAGTTAACGGATTTTCTGCGGGATCAAACTCGGTAGCATTGTTTAATTTTTTGGCTGCAGCACTAGTATAAGTATTTTCATCTACAGTAAATTGATTTCCTGAAAATTTCCTTTTTTTCTGTCGGCTTGGTCTTATCAAATTACCTCTACTTCTACAGAACTCAGAAACGTTTATTTTCTACACGTGGTATACACATTCACATGAATATATATTATAATTATGTATAATATATCTATAGCCGCGTTCGTTTTCTGAAACAGGGAGAGATGTAGAGAGATATTAAAAATTAAACCATTTCCCAGACTTACAAAAAAAAGCCGGAAACTATTTATTTACTCAACTAGTATTTAGGTTATAAAAAATGTAAACATATCGCAACATCTGACTTTACAGTTACGCACACAACTAAATCGGAAAATCTTTCCTAATCTCTCCTGACATTTTTAGGAAAGATTTGGAGAGAGATGGAGAAAGATATCGCCCGATCACGGAATGATGCGGCATCTCTCCGTTTTAGATAACGAATGCTAAGGAGAGATTTGGAGTGATTCCGCATGATGCGGAAAGAGAAAACGAACGCCGTTTATACATACACACGTACATAAACACACATACATATAATACGTATATTTTATTATTTTTTTTCTTTATGACCTTCGAAAAGTGAAAGAGAAGCGAGGATATTCAAGCGCTGGCAGCTGCTTTAATTTTACAGATTTTCACACTGTGGCGCGCTGTCCTTTAAGGCGCTGTAGAATATTTATTATAAGCGGGAATGATTTAAAATAACTTTTATCGTATTTGTAACCATTTTTTTTTATAAGAAAAAAAAATTCGATTTCAAAAAAAATTTTCAAGAAAAACCTCCCTTAATAATTCAAGAATTCAGGAACATCAGATTTAGATGTCGAAAGCTCTGGTAATAAAGGAGAAAGCTATTTTGTACAAGTTATTAAAAAAACCTACATGTACAACATTTGACGCACTTGGATTTTGGGTGTATGATTTTGCCAAAAGAGCAATTTTGGACTTACCGCTCACTAATAATTCAATAGGGCTGCATATTCTTAGAGCTTCTTTCGTCGTCTATGAACAAATTAATTTGTTAAAAATATACTGTACAAAATTCAAACCATTAGATTTTGGATACGAGTTAGATGAAGTTTTAATAACCAAAAAAGTACATGCATTATTGTAATTGTGTAAAAAGTGTTCCACGAAAGCCTACACATGTAGATCATCAAATTTACCTTGTATAACTTTGTGTGTTTGTAGATCGTACAATGAATGTTAAAACCCACATGATTTTCAAAATTTATCAAAACATAAATTAAATAAATAAAAAAATTCACTTATCTTTTCACGTTTTTAAATAATTTAACACGACTTTTTTTCTACTATATATATATATATATCAAAATCATAAGTATTTTAGAATATAAGTAAATCAAATTGTTGAAGAAACAAAATTATCAAGGTCCAATAACTTATCCTATTTAAAATACTTTATAAGAAATCTGTAAACCAAGCACTTTAGGAAATAAATGCTAGAGACATAAATTGTTTCAAATCAAAAGATCTTTCACATTTCACATTTCAGTTGGTTACTATTTTATTACTTTTCCGGAAAATTCAGAAAAACCACAAATTTTGACTTAAGTCGGGCCATATTTCGAAAAGGAACCATTTGCGAGCCTGGTAACTTTGAAAAATCGATTCTCCGTTCCGAAAAACATGCAGATATTACAAGTTACCGAGGGGATCAAAACTGTTTTAGGAGACTATTAAACTTTTGCGTTCTGCAACAACAATATTCTTACCCTATCTGGCAACCAATTCATTTTGTTCGACACGCTGGCACCTACTTTGAACATTATAACACCTTCAATTTCCAAAATTTTACTTATCGCAATTATTCTAAATTGCGAACCAAACATTACCATAACAAAAACCAAACTGATGAAAATTTTTCCACAAACCTATATTATTTATAAGTTTATTACAAGTATGACATAAGTGAGAAATATGAATATTATCAAAATTGGTTTGACTCGTAATTTTATCGTGAAAAATAAATGAAGATTTGTCCACGGCTTATAGATTCAAATTTGGATAGTTTCATTTCAACGGTCAGAGTCGCAATTTTATTTAATAAACAATGTTTACAGCTGACTTTGACTTATAGTACAGTCAATCTGGCGGAAAAAAGTCATAAGGCTGCAAATCACTCCAAAGTGATGAAACTTGGTGAGTCGTTCAAGAATGATGAAAGAAAACTTACCTGGCGATGGCCACCTGCTACCTGTTCAAATACTCAAAAAAAAACTCAAAAAAATATTTTGAAATGCATTTTTCTCGAAAACTATGCATTTTACAGAAAAATTTATTGAACTAAAAATGTAGAGGACATCGTTATCTACAATTAATGTCATTGGTGCTATGTCGTACAACAAAAAATATGCGCAGAAGGTGGCGCTAAAGCTGCCGGAGAAAGTCACAATAGGACCGAGAAACTTACCGTTAGCATCACTGCGCTGTTCACACAGCGCTATATGTATTACACTATAACTTTAAAACGGTAAGTTGTATGAAAAAAATGTTGAAATAAAAGTTGTTTATAAAATTAAAAGGAACAATTTTTCCATTTGAATCGTAACTGAAAAATGAAAATTTCAGGACAAAAAAGTGGAAAAACACTTTTTTTGGCACTTTAGCGCCACCTGCTGCGCACATTTTTTGTTGCACGACATAGCACCAATGACATTAATTGTAGATAACGATGTCCTCTACATTTTTAGTTCAATAAATTTTTCTGTAAAATGCATAGTTTAATTAATAATTATTAAGTTTTCTTTCATCATTCTTTAACGACTCACCAAGTTTAATCACTTTGGAGTGATTTGCAGCCGTTTTTGCCAGATTGACTGTACTATTAATACGAACAAATTTTGTTTGGCAGTGACTCGCGAAAGGGCTACATATAGCTGTCCATGGGGAAGAACACTTCACGCTCAGATCTAAGCCCGCAACGTTAAATATTTGACCTTGTGATTTGTTGATCCTAATTAAAAATGACAATTTTATGGGCAATTGCAGTCGTTTAAATTACAAAGGTAAATCCGTTGGTATTAATGGAATCCGGGGAATTAACACTGTTTCTCCAGTTCCACATCTGGTCAGTATTGTGCAACGTTTTTAAAGATTTTACCTGCAAACGCGTGCCAATACAGAATTTGGGTAGATTAAGGTTCCGTAATAAAATAATAGGATACCCTTCTTTTAAAACCAATTTATGTGGGGGCAATCCAGAGGGCTGCAAGGAATTGAGAAATTCTGTTGGGAAATGTACAGCCTCTTCCAGGTAAAGCACAGTGTCTACAGGGTAGTATGTTTGCGTCAGTGCATTGATCTTCGAAAAAATTAAGCCATTTACCTTACCTACTTGATCGATAGTAGGTGACAAAATAGCTCTCTCCTTGAACCATGGTAAAGAACTTATATTATAAATTTCTGGATAAACATTGACTTGTGACATTTGCCCTTTTCCTATTGTGAGCCTAAGCAGTTTTGGATATAGCGTAGCACCGACGGCTACCCTACTTTATTAAAACTAGCTGACTCTGAAGTAGTGATCCCTTGACGATTGCGAACCTTTTCGGCGACTTTTTTAAGACAGCTTTTCTTTCTGACAACTGTGATACTAGCTCTAATGATTTTAGCTACTTGACATTATTTCCTCCTTCTTCACTGGAAATGAAAGTTCTTACATTTGATGACGATACAGTCGCGAAACACATCAATGATTTGGCAGATAGTTTTTCGTGCGGTCCTGATGGGATTCCTATTTCCCTTTATAAGAACTGTTCTTCTTCCCTGGTTTGTGTTATTTGTTATTTATTTAATTTATCTATTTCTTGTGGAGTCTTTCCAAAATTGGAAATCATCTCTTATTATACCTCTTTTGTGATATTTCCAATTACAGACCCATTGCAAACTTGTGTTGTATTGCTAAGAATTTTGAGGCATAAGTTTGCGATATACTTTACTTTCATTGCAAACCTTTTTTTGGAACTTTCCAGCATGGATAAATGAAAGGTAGGTCTGCTGCGACTAACCTACTGGAATTCTCAAATTTCTGCATATCCAAAATTGAGGCTGGAAAGCAAGTGGATTGTATCTTTACAGATTTTAGCAAGGCATTCGACAGAATAAGCCACCAAATTTTGATTCACAAGTTGACTGCCCTCGGGTTTCCTTCATTGTTTGTAGACCGGGTTCGTTCTTACCTACTAAATCGGACCCAGCGTGAGTCCTTCCGTGGATCACTAGCCAAGTTAATTTTTAATTCCTCTGGCGTACCTCAGGTAAGTCATCTGGGCCCGATTTTGTTTATTAGCTACATCAATGATGTATCTTTATTCTTGAAATATTCAAAAATTCTTTGTTATGCTGACGAAGCGAACATATTCCGTGTTGTGTCCTCTATTCGAGACTGTGAACTTTTAAATTCTGCCTTACACGCCTTCTACAACTGGTGTTCTGTTCTTCCCCTCAATATTAGTGAGTGTACGTATATGTATTTTACTTGTAGAAAGAATCCTCTCGACTTCAACTACACCTTGTATGGCTGTGTTCTGGAAAAACAGTCTGGTTAAACTGGGTGTCTGGTTGAACAGTCGTTTGACGTTTTACGATCACATTGATAGGCTTATTCTACATTGGGTTTTTGTTAGGCCTATTCTGGAGTATGCTAGTTGTGTTTGGTCACCATTTTATCGTGACTCAATTGACCGGGTAGAGGCATTCCAGCGCCGTTTTGTTCGCTTTGCACTTCGTGGGCTTGCTTGGAGCGAGCCTCTTATTCTGCCGCCGTACACAGATAGGCTTAAGCTCATAAAACTGGACTTCTTGACTTCAGACGTAGTATCTCTAAAACTGTTTTCGCTTTGGAATGCCTTCAAGGTAATGTTGACTCTCCAGTCTTGTTGTCTTCTTGTAATATATCGATTCCGAGGCGCACCTTGAGAAATCGAGATATTCTTAAAATTCCGCAGCATCGCACAAATAACGGTTTTCACGAGCCCGTCACGTCAATGTCTCGGTTTTTTAATTCGCATTCTAACCATATTGATTTTAATCTGTCGAAAAATTCTATTAAGTTCAAACTACAATATTGTCCATAAGTGTGTTTATGCTGCGCAAATCGCGCATTGTTCTATCTAATGCTTCAACGGAAGTCTTGTTCGACATGTTAGCTTTGTCCCAAACTATTAATAAGCAATCACGCATAAATTTTCCAGTATTGCTTTGTTTTGAAATAGTACAAACAGTGGTAGTGTCTTCAGTAGCAATTTTTAGTGGAAGTTTGAACGTTGAAAGTGTAGCTGCAATTCCTGATGATGATACAGTTAATGCTATTTTACCAGCAGATCTTACTTTATCTAAGAGCAAGTTGATTAAAAATGTTTTTCCCGCACTTCCTGGGGCATCAAGGAAAAATATTTTTCCTTCGTTCCTGTCAATTGATGTTAATTACGTATCATATACTTGTTTGTGATCGAAGTTCATGCGATGTTCATCTTGACCTACAATTTGTAACAGTTTTGATTGATTATAGGAGATTTATTTTGTGTATTCGGCGTTGTTTAAATCCAAGTTGTTTATATTTGTAGGCATCGGCAGTCCAAAATCCTCAACAGATTTACCCGAACCTAGTTCCAATACTTTGTTCAATTCTTACAACGCTTCATCAAAAATGTTTTGATCATATTGAACGTCAACTGACATTATCTCTCGCCGTCGCCTAATCAGTTTATCTTCAGCCATATTTTCCTGATATTTATTCCAGAGAAATACAGAATCGGTCACTTGACAAAACGCTACAATAATGGAAAAACAAAAACCTCCAATAATGTGTTGTCCCACTGAGAGTCATCTTCCAAGAGACCCATCGCTTTGCACATTGCTTGATAGGTATAAGTTACGCCTTGTATAATTCTGAGGTGGCGAAAGAAAATGGGCCTTTTACAACATGAAGTAGCATTCTCAAGTGAAAACATTCACTGTTGTTGAGATGAACTACATAGAGCCTCGCAAGAGCATCGGTTTTTTCAACTCCAGGAAACCCTTCAACTGGAGTCCCTTGTTTTCTCCGCTGAAAGGTCTGGCAGTCTTATTCCAAGTATAATAGCTTGGAATTTGTGTTCATATGTCAAATTTTTACTGAAATCGTCTTGAGCACATAATTTAAAAAATGTTGTTAATGTTGTATCTCGCGGATTTGTAACAACATCACCAACAATTGTTTTCAGTAAAATAAACTCTCTGTTCATTCTCTAAATGAACGGCAAGATGGGTAATTGTAGGTCCCGGTCATTTACGTTAAATGATAAAATCCTCCATACTGTTTCGGAGCTGCAGATGTAACGACCAGAGTGATATTTCTCTACTTCGTTTGGTGATTGTAAGCTGAATGTAGCTTATTCGGTACCTTAAGTGACGTATTGTATAGATTTAATAGAACTGCACAATTCAACGTTAATACGAGCATCGAAAATTTTTAGAAGCAATGGGTTATAAGGAACAACCCACCGGTTGTCAATTTCGTGGTTTGGCACAGTGCCCACCCTCTTGTGTCGACGATATTTAGGATATCCCTCGTCACTGGTAGATGTTTTGCTCTGGAGTTATTTTGAAAAATTTTTGGTACACTTGCCTTCCCGAATACATGGAGATTTATGATTGAAGGCTCCGCAAGTTTCTGCCATTCTACAGTGTTACATGTGGCATCGAGGTGGACCAAATATGTGAGCCTTGTTTATTTATGAGATATATGAGTTTCTGTACTTTTAAATGCAATACTCTATTACTATGTCGTATCTGCCTTGTGGAATTGAATTGTTCTATCTATTTTCTTTGATTTCTGCCCAATTCGGGTTAGATGTTGCAGTTATAAAGAGATTAGGTTTAGCGGGATGTTTGACATAATTCATGGCGTCCAGCGATTTTTCATGTAAATATCTTGGCCCACCCGTGAATGATGAAGACAGTATAACCAATTGTCCAATTTCGCTGCTCTGCTCATTTGACTGTAAAGCATCCTGAAGATGGACGTAATTTTCTGCTCTCAATTTTGTTGGGTTGTTCTGGACATAAGCTAATCGCTCCAATTCAATTTTTGCATATTGATCGACTAAATATTGATTTGTTAACATTCCAAACCTAAGTAGGGGGTTTAAATTGTTATGCCTTAACATAACATGTCTTGTAGAGATCTTACCAAAGTATTATCAATTGGTTGGTTGACACTATTATACCGTGTTGAAGTTTTTTGTTTCCGGATCTGAAATAAAATAGATCTGCAAAAATTTGTGATCATTGGCGCGATATGGTTGCATGCTGCCTGCTAAAAGATGTAGTTGCCCCTAAATTTTTAATGTAGGCATAAAACCTCGCTCAACAACCTGCGTACTCTCAAAATAGGTTATTTGAAAAGCACCGTTATTTCGGCGTACTTTGCGCGTGAATGGTTTAGATTTAGGATGATCACCCATAAGAAGAGAGCCTAGTGGTTCGGGTGGAGAAAGAATTTCCTCTAATTTTATTTTTCCTTGTAAGTAACACAAGCCTTTAGATTCATACTTCCATTTCAAAGCAGAGCAATATTCACAGATAACAGACATTGGACCTATTGAAACGACAGGATCATTCTTGTATTCAATAGAAGAATCGTAAATCATGGCAGACCACAAATTAAGAGCCGTCATTGACCTGCCATTTCATGTATATATGTACCTATATACATGTCACAACTAAGACAAATTTCACGTTCAATGGAGGATTCCCTGGCTCTCTGTGGCCTATGTATATCCCGGTCAAGACTAAGACGCATTACACGTTCAGCAGACGTTTATCTATTCTCAAAGAATTATTTTCTCTTCTATTAGACAGCTTGATTTCTCGTTCTTCTTTGGTTTCATCATTAAGATGTAAACGTTTTCTGTTTGCTGCTCTGGTACTTCAACCTATACAGGGTGTTTCAGTTCTACCGTGCCAAAATGAGTAGAAAGTGGAAAAACACAAAGTTGTATGACATGGGGAGGGGGGGTTTGCAATCTGAAGCGTTTGGGAGTTACAGGGTTATGCACATTACTCTTTTATTTTTATCTTTTGATCTACCCAATATAGCGACATCAAACAAACGCTCAAAACTACTATCCCAATGGTCTTTCCAAAATAGTTAACAATGTTGATCAAACTCCTACCATTGCACCTACAGTACTTTCAAAAGTGAAAAAATGTTTGCCGATGATACCAGCCCAAATATTGACACTGAATCTCTGCCGGAAGGAGGTCACCTTTGCCCTGTGTGAAATAGTGTTCGACCAGGTATGGAAGTTCGTGATATCATTCCTGGTGAATTGACATTCATCTGTTCACAGACTCCGGTCCAAAAACCCTCTGTAGTCCATGTCGCGTTTCAGAAGCCAAGTGCTAAATTTCAGTCTTCTCTCGAAATCTCCTTCCAGTAGTCCTTGGGTTGGGTGATGGTGATATGGACGCAAACCCCCTCGATGAATAACCATCCAAACCTTAGATGACGACACACCTAATCGCCTTGTGACTCGTTTCGTGCTAGTCTCAGGGTCCTCACGATGGTGCTCGACGTCGGCAGAAGTTCCAGGAAGAAGTTCCGGATCGTGTCTCCATGTCGCATGAAGTTATACTTCCTGTTTCTCCTAACCTTTGGAAAGTCCGTGTAAATATCCATCTTTAGGGTGCTCGCCGGCTAGAGTATTGATATTCCAGTACAGCCGCTCTCTCTTTTCCGTCTATAAATGTAAATAATATCCGCGTATTCCTCAAATGTAAATTCTACCATTTTTTAATAATTTTTGCTTAAAAACACCCTTACTTATTGATTTGTTTTTCAACTATGATAGGTATTCTTGCTGACTGGCCCTTTTTTATAGCAAAATTTTTATCAAGTACGAGTAACAGAAGGTCAGGATACACGGGTGTGAATTCTAGCTAAGACATGCTAATATTGGCAATAAAACAAAATTCAACTAACATTTTTATAACTTTTTTGCAGCAATTATTAAAACTAATTACCTGTTAACCCAAAACAAACATATTCAAACCTTTACCTTAAAAATGTTGTTCATTTAAGGAATTTTCTACCTAAGGTGTAATAAAATAATTAGGTACTCAGGAAATTCGAAGGATGCGGTTTTTCTAATCCTGTGTCTACCTTGCCATGTTGCACCTTGTTGGAAAGGTTGTAAGATGGGAAATCCAATAAAAATAAAAAAGAGGTGTACTAATTACATGAATTTCGGAGAACATTTGGGAAAATTCTGAATTTTAGGTAATTGCGAACCATTTTTTCAATTTTGGAAGTGAATGTACCTGTAATGGTAGAAGTTAGATCAACATTGTTGGCAATTTTGGAAAGGTCATTGAAATAGTTTTTTTTTTATGTATATAATGACACTTTATTCGGCACAATCGTTATAAACAAAAAATCCTACAAAACTCTAGCTACCCTAAAAAATGTACAATATTCAAAACAAAAAGACACAATAGTTAACGATCAAAAAGAACATAAGAAATGACACGCTACGTTATTCTAAAAATGTTTCGTAAAAACGACTCTAAAACCTGAAGGCAGAAAAAAATAGTAAAAAACCTGTAAAAAAGAAAATACAAGAAATTTTAAAATGCCTCCAAGCGAGTACCAGCTCTAAGAAAAGTTCCTAAATTTTTTTTAAAAAATTCCAAAACTAATCCTAGCACTAAACAGAAATCACCGAAACCGTGAAGAAAATTAAACTGGAACATGATTGTTTGAGTGTTCCCAGAGGGTAGATGCAGCACCGGGCGAAGTTCCTACTTCGGGAACCACTGCTCCCAAGCAAATGCCCTCTCCGTAGAGCCGTTCGCCACTTTTCTAGTCCTCCGGGAGCACTCATCCAAACATGTTCTAAACGAACGCACAAAAATTTCGAACCGATTAGAGTCCCGCGGGACCAGTCTGCAGAGTTATTGACGTCTGCAAACTGCTCCCATCATCCTCCCAGTTCTACGATTCCAACGTGAGACTTGTCCTTCCCGCAGCACTTGCAGCAATACCAAAGCGAAGAGAAGCTTCGTGGACAAGCTGCTGCAAGTCTGCGGCCTGTTATTCCCAGTGAAAGACGAGGCTTCCGTTCCGCACCGCCGATAAAGGTTGCCAGGTGCAGTTGAATGTGTCGGCCTTCGTTGCCATGAACTCTAGGCGTAATCGCCTCTTCAATCTGGCGACGAAGTGGTTCTTAAGTGCGTGTGTGTGAAACTGTGGGTTAGTGGGCTGTTGCCCAGGCTCGATCCGCATGCAGTACAGATGAATTGTCGATTTAGCAAGTGTTAAGATAAAGCTTATCAAGCAATTTACCTGGTTACATGTCCTTGGCCCCAGTAAAAACGACGTTCTTGTAATGCGGAATGTCGGGCAGATATGCTGGCACATATCGCGAACAAGATTATTAATGTCGCACAAGGTCGGGCATGTGAAGTATCTGTGGAACAGGGTTCCTTCACCACCACAAACCGTGCTGACTCTTTGAATTCTTCGATCGATATGTGACAGCTGGTTTGGATGCACGAGGCTGTGATGGAGCAGTTTGAATGCCACATCAGAGTCTCTGTAATTGGACGGATAACTATAGATTACTGCTAGTTATGGTCCCCATTACTCCCAAGTCCACCCCAAGATATGCGCGCCATCTATTAACCCCTAAGGTATCCGTAGGATTTACTCCTACGAAGAGCTCGCGCAGCCTACGTGAAGTGAGTGTACTGAATGTCGTGTGCGGTGGTCGATTCGTTACGAATGCGTTTATCACCTCAGTGCTAGGTTCCCTAGTAGAGAGACGACTAAAACGCTCTCGGGCTGTATCCACCAATTCGTGTAATTGTGTTGTGTGGGTGTGTTCCCAGAAGCATCAATGATGTCTCCAAGAACTGTGAGTTGTCCTGTATCAGCCGTTACACCTCGAGCATTACTAAACACCGAATCTCCTAACTCAGGGTTCAACCTGATCGGAATTGCTGAGAAATCCCCGGTCCCAAGTTCATTCCATCGCAAATGAAATGTTGGTCTTATTCTGCCCCAGGTTGTAATCGTGGAGATTATGTCCTGGGACCAGTCATGCGGATATGGTGGGCGAACCGAGAGCAGATAGTAGTGCTCCCCTGCGCCGCTACCCCCCATAGAACTTACCCAAAGCTGCGAAATTAAGTTATCTCTTTGACAGAACACTCGTTGGAATGCCCGTACCTGAAGACAACGAAATTTCACGACCATGTCTGTAAGACCCAAACCACCCTCCCCTACTGGTCGGCAGAGCGTGCTTTCAGCGACCCATCGTCTTCCTCCCCAGAAGGCGTCAACGACCTTCGACTGTAAAAGTTTTACGAAGCCTTCTTCGAAGCACTCTCGAGGTAATCAAATAGTTGACAACGACCGCACGTCCTTTCAGCGAAAGTGGATGCAGTCTAGTCCGCCACGAATTCACAGCTCCGGAGAGTTTCTTCAGAGCCATGCGGCTATTATATGTTTTACCATCGAGCCCCACATATACACCTAAATATTTCAGGCAAGTATTCGTCCATTGTATGCCGAGGGGAGAATCTGTTAGATTCCGCCACCTCCCACACCATAGGCCTTGGCTTTTGCTTAGGTTAACCCTAGCGCCCGCTAATCGCTCATATTGTTCGAAAACCCTACGAGCGACTGGAAATGCTTCATCTTTCGTTACAAATATAGACAGGTCGTCCGCATACGCTAGAATAAGTGGCCTTATAGTAGTGTATGGTAAGTGAATTGAATATTGTCTCAACGATTGACGAAGATTTACTAGCAGCGGCTCTAGTGAAAAGTCATAAAGCATTCCTGACAACGGGCATCCCTGCCTGATACCCCGACGAAACGGAATAGGAGGCAATATATGCCCATTATGCTTTATGAGAATCACTGAATCTCTATACAGACCACTGATGATCTCAATCCATCTGGACGGAACGCCTTTTCTTGATCCAAAGAGATCATGGCCATTTGCGAACCAGTTTTTTCATGGTAGGCGAAAAGATGCTTTGCTACCGCGATGTTGTCGTAGATACTACGACCTGGAATGCAGTAGGACTGTGACGGGTGTATTACTGAGGCAATCACTGAGCGAAGTTGAGTTCCCAGTGTTTTGCAAACTATTTTGTAGTCGACATTACACAGAGTAACTGGCCTCCAGTTTCCCATCCTCTGAAGATCCCCCTTCTTAGGTATTAGACGCATAACGGATCTCCGCCAACTTGAGGGAAATTCGGTATGTCCAACCACTGCAGAATTAGAGACATCCAAAAGGTCCGAAATCAAAAGATTCCTAAAACGAACAAAGAATTCTGGAGTTAGACCATCATAACCAGGGGAAGTATGACGTCGAAGATCCTTCGTTGCGGTAAGCATATCATCGAGAGTAAGCGTTCTGTCCAGGAATTCTCTACTATCATCAGAGAAAGTAGGAACATGATGAAAGAATTCATCGTTGGACGAGAATGTTGGCAACGTCGATGCAGCATAAAGCCGCGTGTAGTAGTTGCGAATATAATTCGCAAGTTCCTCTCCGTATAGGATCTGGCCCGATTCGGCAAGAATCGAGTCTACTTCACAAGAAGCGGTACGACGTCGAGTTGTCTGGAAGAAGTACTCGGTCGGAGACTCGCCCTCTCGCAACCAGCGCGACTGGTTTCCGAGCACAAACTCCAAGCTATGCTTGTAGTTTTGTGCTGTCAGTCGTTCTTTAAGTCTCTCGTATTGTGCGAGTAACTCTGGTTGCGCGGGCAGAAGCGTACCAATCCGGGTGACTTCGGCCGTCAAACTCGATGCATGATATCTGCTCCGATTGAATCTCGTCTCGATAAATGAGCGAATCTAAAGCTTTCCAACATCCCACCAATGGCTAAGGTTTGAATAAATATTCTTGTTATCACGCCATTGGTGCCAAAACTGAATGAATTCTTCGATGAACTACTCTGAATTCAACAAGTTATTGTTGAAAATCCAGTAAGCAGTTCGCTTTTCGACCAAAGTGCTAGTTGCCACAACAAGAAGGTGATCAATTAATGAACACACTTCATGAGTGACACTAACGAAAAAGTTAAGAAGGCTAGACGAGACGTAAAGTCTGTCTATCCTCGAACCCGAAAAGCTACCCTGGACATTTCGGGAAACCCTTGTGTATGACCTAGTCGTTGGATTAAGCCAACGGTAGACATCCACAAGGTTGCTATGTCTGACTAGGCTCGATAATCGCGCGGCGTTCACTGAGTTGAATTCAACTCTAGAATGACGATCGATTGAAGAATTTAGTGTGCAGTTGAAGTCACCACCAAGGATAACCTCACCACCGAAGTTCGTAATATGCGACAGGATTGAGTCCAACACCTGTCTTGCAGTATCCTGGTCATGCGGCAGGTACACGTTTACTACCCTTAGCGTTTTGTCCCCTAAGACGAAATCCAAGGAAGACGCGAAACCTGGGAAGATATCTGTGTATACAGGAGACATCAGTGTAAAGCTGTGGGACACAGCAATTGCCACACCGGAACCTCTACGGGGTGTTTCTGTGGCAAAAACTGTGTAACCCTTGTGTAAATTAGAATTTGGTTCAAGACGTGTAAATGTGTCATGTGTAAAATTTGTCTCCTGTATAAGTGCAATGTCCGTGTTCCATTGTTTTATGTCTTCAAAAATACTGTGTAGTCTAGTGGGTGCACTCAAGCCCCCTGCATTTATCGATGTTATCTTACACATTCAAGAAATCGCAAGAACTCAGACAATGACTGTTCGACTCTAATGATGAAGAGTCCTGTCCAGTTGGAGATCCTCAAGGATCCCCGAGACTTTATTGAAGAGGCGCTCACACCTCGACACCTCATTATATTTGGCCTTCTTTCTGGCCTCTGCCATGAGGAGTTTCAGTTGGGGCAGGATCCTGGCTGGATCTCCAAGCTCACGCCTGAGAATGGTCAGGATCCTGTCCGAACTCTTCTACGTCCGAGAGAACTTCAGTGACTTCCATTGGAGTCACTGATGGTGCACTCGGAGCGCAAGGTGTAGCCTCTTCCCCCGAGACCCTCCCAGCGCTCACTGCCTTCTTCGGTGGTGGCATCACCTCCTGGTCAGGATTTCCCTTCGTCTTCCTCTTCATTCTCTTCTTCTTTTTCTTCTGACTACCACTTGTGACCTCCTCGTCCGAAGTGTCTGCCTTTTCTTGTGTTGGAGTAGCACCGTTTATAGCCGGCGTCGGAGTTGCCTCAGGGAGTGGTTCCTCAGACACCTTAGTGACAGGCTGCTCCAAGAGAACAGGCGCAGCACCGGGCGAAGTCACTGTTTCGGAAACCTTTGCTGGCGCAAGTGCCTCCTCCACAGTGGCCTCAGCCACTTTCCTGAGCCCCTTAGGACACTCCGCAATAAAGTGCCCTGCCTGATGGCAAGCATGGCATTTCGCTTCGGTGCTTACCTCAATCCAGGTCATCGATCCAGCAACACTCCAGTAAAAGCCGTCTGGAAGCACACACCCCTGGTTTAAAGTGACGTGTGCTTCACGGCTTAAACTCAAGATGCCGCGACCGAGTCCCTCATCCCCAATTCGAAGTGGTACTGCCCGGACCTTGCCGTGGATCTTTCCGAACCTTCCTAAGAAGGCCTCAAGATCCTCAGACCTGGCCCGGAGGGGGACCCGAGAAAAGCAGACTCTCGTCGGCTTCACTGAGACCGGGTAAGGTTGAAGGTGCCTACCACCCACGTCGATGCCCTCAAGCATCAGCTTAGTGGCTGCGTCGATGGTAGTGGTATAGACCTCCACCATACCGCGGCCAACCAGTCCGAAGGAGAAAATATTTTCCAACGGGACCACCAGTGACAAGGCCTTAAGGTATGCACTTTGGGTGCACCCTCGAAGGTGCTCAAAGTGCATACCATAGCGTTCATCCTGCCATTGACAGTCAAAGAGACCTTGAAGCCCCGCGACTGTCTTAGGCCGAGACTTGCTCAAGTCAGCCGGCGGCTGACTTGGAGTCACATAACTACCCTGAATAATAATATTGCTTGAACTTTTCTTATAGCTACCACTCACCTGTTGGGCATAGCTAGTCCCTGCTACTACCTCTGCGCTAACAGGTCCTGGTCCTTTGGGCACTGGCTTAGTCGGTGCAATCTTTTTAGTTCCAGAAAGATTTGGGCGAAAGGTTACAGATTGCGGTGCTGGCGCTATTCTTGACGCTTCTTTTACAACTTCTACCAGCTTAGGTGCTGGCAAAAGTTTGTTTATTGCAGCTGCCGTCGCAGAAGCCTTCATAGCTGGTGCTGCCGAAAGGTTAGTGAATGCAGCGGTTGTCCTCGGGGCTTTAGCAGCGGGTGCTGCCGAAAGTTTTTTGGTTGCAACAGCTGTCGCAGTCGCTTTAGCATCGGGTGCTGCCGTATCTTCAGCAAACACAGATGTTTCTGGTTGGATGGTTGCCGACTTCTGAGAAACGATAGATGCTGACAACTTGAGCGGCATCATGGTCTTCTTTAGTTTGGCCTCTTCTGTTGGGCCCTTTCTAGCCTCTTCTGTGGGCTCTTTTGCTGATGGTGGTGTTGGCAGGAAAGAGCCAAGGTCTACCTTTTGTCCTCGATCCCTTTTTTTACGAGTGTTAGGGGGTTTTTTCTTTCCCCCGGAAGCACTATCACTACTACTGTCGCTCGTTTGAGGACAGTAGTTAAAGTTACTTGTCGCAAAGTAGTTTTCGGCTACTTGATTTTAACTGACAGTTCGAAAAATAAATTATTAAAAATTCGCAAAAAATGTCAAAAAGTTCCTCAAAAGAGGTTGTATAAATGTAACACAACAGGAACTAAAACGAAATATTTTTAATAAAAATTCAATAGAACAGCGACACGCAAACGTAACGGAACACAATTAAATATAGTATATCTCCCGAAACTCTAACTTTTTTATTATTTTTGCTTCCGATATAAAGGCACGTCCGACACCTTGGCACTTTACACTTGGAATTGTACAAAAGACTTATAATCTTATTACTGTACCTACATACTATGGCTCGTGAAATAAAGTAGCGTGAATTGCAACAAGCAATAATACAAAAAGTGCAAAAATTAATCTAATTAAATCACTAACTACTTAAAGAGCATAATTAGACAAAAATGAAAATAAAAGAAACCAAAAAGAAAAAGAAAAATAGAAAAGAAAAGAAAATAAAAATTGACGAAATTAAGTGAACTGCAATACATTAAGAATAATCAAAACAATGTGCACCATTTACATCTATAAATCATTATACGATTTTATCAATCTAACAAAACCCCTGCTAGCACCTGCAAGTTGAACATTTCTAGGAAGGGAGTTCCATTTACGAATGGCCTGAACAAAGTAAGAGCGCTCACCATATGATGAAACAGATCTAGGCACAAGAAGTTGAAGACTCCTGACCGATTGCAAGAACTGCAGCTTTTCGTATAAATATGATGGACTTTTATTTGTTATAAGACTATGTAAGAAAGTGAGCTCACGCCTTGCTAGGTATGCTGTAATAGACGTCCCAAGCAGAGAGGTAACATAAGCTGATATATGAGCGTTGCGAGGTAGTTTAAAAACATATCTTACGACATCATTGTATGCTACTGACAATCTCCGTTTGCATTCAGAGTCAAGCTTGCTAAAGACAAGACTCCCATATGTAAAGTGAGGGACAATAAGTGTTCGCGCAAGCTTAAGGCGTAATTCTGTTGATAGGTAATGTGCGCTAATCCACAGTTGTCTTAGACTTCCATAAATCTTACCAAGCTGCTCTCGAACATAATCGCAACAAGTAAATCTAGAGTTTAATTTAACGCCCAAGCTCTTTACTGAATCAGCATAGTTCAAGATGGTATTGTTTAACGTAATGGCTGGAAGGTTCGACTTACTAATGTCACGTCTATATATAGCAATACAGGTTGATTTTGATGGATTGAGCTTTGAATCATTTATTGAAGACCACTCATGGATGCGCTCCAAGTCTTCGCTTATTCGTTGAGCACAGTCCTCGATTAAACCAATTGGCCTACTAAGGTATATCTGCGCATCATCCGCATAGAGGTGTATAGAAGCATCAGAAATAGTGCTTCGAAGATCGTATAAGCTGAACAAAAGTGGGCCAAGAACGGAGCCCTGAGGGACGCCTGAGTGTAACGGCATCGGGTTAGATAAGGACCTCTGTATCTTAACAGTCTGACTACGTCCATCTAAGAAGCTGTTTATCAGCCTTGCAGCAGATGACGAAAAATTGAATTTATTTATAAGTTTGTAAATTAGCTTTTGATGATTCACGGAATCAAACGCTTTGCTAAAGTCAAGTAAGACTAGAATTGTAACAAAATCCCGGTCAAGAGCTTCATGAATATCAGTAGTAATTTTCAATAATGCAGTTTCACAGCTGTGGCCGGATCTAAAACCAGACTGCCATGCAGTCATCATATTATTCTCATCAATGAATTTCATAACCTGTTTAAACATAATCTTTTCCAATACTTTAGCTAGAAAACCCAACAAACTGATAGGATGAAAGTCGCCAGGCTCAGATGGAGACGCCTTTTTAGCAATAGGAATAACAAGTGCCTCCTTCCATTTCGCAGGAAATTGAGACGTGGTTAAGCAAAAATTAAAAATGTGTACCAATTGCGTTGATATGTAAGGGGCGATAACTTTAAGGAATTCCGGGGGTAACATGTCAGGACCTGTGGCATTTAACTTGATAGAGTAAACCGCTTCAAGAACTTCATGGCTATCAACACATCGAAACGCAAATCCATCTGTTGATATAATTGAAGAGCCACCATCAGGGAATAATTGTTGTGCACTAGGCCGATTATTATGATTATTGGTAAAGAAATTATTTAGACTGTTCGGATCCATGTTAATTTGAGGGGGATCATTACTGTGTACTCTCAGGCTGCGAAGATTTTTCCATAATTTTTTCGCAGGTAAGTGCACATTCAATTTTGCAGCAAGATATTCCCTTTTGGCTGATCGAATTAATTTGGTTACTCTATTTCGCATCACTTTGTATCTGTTATGCATGTTTAAATCGCGTGTTCTCTTATATTGTTTGAGCAAAAAATCACGTTCAGCCATGGCATGATGGATCTCCCTTGTAATCCATGGGCAGCGAGGACTACGTACCTTAAAAATTTTTTCCGGGACATGCTTTTCAAAAAGATATGAAAGGGAAGTCCTCAAAATATCTACCTTTTCATCCACCAAGTTGCTATCAAAGAGTGAATTCCACGACATCTCGCAGCAATCCTCCATTAGAAGGTTTTTATCAATACTTTTGAAGTCACGGTACGAAAAACTCACACTATCTGGCAAAGGACCTAGGTTCATTTTATAGATTAAGAATAGAAAGTCATGGTCAAAGTTGCTAGGAGGTGTTATTTGACTATGAAATAATACATTATGTTTGTTGGTAGAAAGTATGTAATCAAGCTGAGATGGTGATCCTGAGTTAAAGTAGGTAGGCAGACAGGCAGACTGGATCAAAGCATTTCTCTTAAAATGAATTGCCTTGCGTAGGATTTGCTGATTATTTCGAGTCAGGCTTTCATTTGCAAATATTCTACTGTCCGAGCGGAAGGTTGGGGAAATTTGGTTCAGTAGCACTTTGCACCGCTTAAATTTTTGCAAGAATATACGTTGTTCACTGGTCGTGGAGAATTTAAATATTAGTGGTGATGAGCTTTTTGGGTTAATCTGCCCACGAGGTTTGGGTCTAGCCCGAAATGCAGTTGAATATGGAGAGAGATCATGATTTACCACAGAAGCGATATTTTCCATTAGTTGTCGTGGGTTCTCATCGCTTGTATATGGTATACCACTGACAACTGCATCGGATAGTCTGTGAGCATGATCAATATTATCGAGTTTCTGCTGAGCTTCTAGCAGTTCGCATTTAACGCTATCCAATTCTTCTCGGAGGTTAGTAATTTCAGAATTGAAAGTTGCGACGACACCATCCAGCTTCTGTGAGAGAAGCTCTTCGAAATGCTCAAATTTTTCAGAAATTACCTGTGACAGACTTTTTAGCAATTTCCGTTCAATCAGTTCGAATGTGTCTGTACAGATCACTGAGCTGGATCGAACTGCAGTACTTGGTGTGCTATTGCTGTCAATTTTTTCTCGTTGCTGATCTCTCAGATTACCTCTAGTGTTACGTGTGGATGTACTTTGGTGTGACTGTGTTGGTGTTAGCGCTTTTTACACTACCGGCTTTTTCGTTTTTGCCCATTTTCATTTGAAACAAAAATACTTATTTCAGTTCAAGTCACTCACCAACTTATAAAAATAAAAAAGAAAAACTGAAATTTATGGATCATCCTGTAACTCCCAAACAGAGATCCCCCCCCCCATACAATTTTTTTGTTTGGCTAATTGAGATCTATCACCCCACTTATGTTGGCACGTCAGATCTGAAACACCCTGTATTTGGTCGCCTTCTTCGCGGCATAATTGAACTAAAAAATTTGAACCGACTACAAAATGCGCTAAAAAGCATAAAATAATTTTTCATTTTATATCTATTACGAAATTTTGAAGTCGGTGCAAAGTAAACAAACCAAAAAACTACAACAAAAGTAATTAATCGTCCTTTATTATAATCCTGGGAGCTGAAACGTTCATCTAGTTTTATATATTCAATTGTGGTTGGGTAGTTTTTTGTTTGTTTAATTTGCACCGACTTCAAAATGTCGTAATAGATATAAAATGAAAAATTATTTTATGCTTTTTAGCGCATTTTGTGAAGTCGGTTCAAATTTTTTTCACGCGTTACAAAGTTAGGTTCCAGCACCACCCCCACCCCACCAACATATTTTTTCTCGTGATATCAAGCATTTAACATATTCTACCCAACAGAAAAAGAATTATCCTAATCGGTCCACGCGTTACGAAGTTAGACTATCTCTGCCCCTCACCCCGCCCTAACGAAATTTTTTTCTCCTATTCGCAATGGGAGATCATACTCTGTACAAAAAAAAAATAACCATCCAAATTGGTCGACGCGTTACAAAGTTAGGTTCCAACCCCACCCCACCAACAATTTTTTTCTCGTGATATCAACCAGGAAACATACTTTTTCCAAGAGAAAAAGAATTATCCAAATAGGTCCACGGGGTACGAAGTTAGACAATCCCTCCCCCTCCCACCCACCCCTAGTCCAAATGTTTTTCTCCTATTAGCAATGGGGGATCATACTCTGTACAACAAAAAAAGAACCATCCAAATCGCGTTACAAAGTTTGGTTTCACCCCCCACCCCACCAAAACTATTTTTGACATGGCACCAATCGGTGAACATACTTTACCCAACAAAAAAAAATCATCAAAATCGGTCGACGCGTTACGAAGTTATGCTCGGTCAGACATTACAAAAAATATATACACGTCGAACTTAGAACCATTCTGTTTTTGGGAAGTCGGTTAACAATTATAAATATATATAAATCTCACTGTGTGTATAATTTTTTTTAGTATGCGATAAATTTTTATCGCTGCCCGATCACAGGGTTGACCAACGAAATGGAGCCTTTAGTTAATGTAAAAATTGAAAAATGCACTTAATGAATTTTACCTGCTAAAATTAAATAACATTAATGTACTTAATGAAAAACATTCATATTATAGGCAACGAGGTAGGCCACGAAAAGGGAAATATTCAACGGTGTAATGCGCATGTCCCAGGTGGCCAGAAATCAAGAAAAGGAAATGTCAAACGGGAAAAGTCAAGGACGACTCGAACACATGGTGAATATGTGAGGTGAAAAATGTGTAACGGAAGTATCTAGAACTAAGTGACTGAACTTTCTAGAATTAAGCTAAGTAGTATAAATAGGGCTGAGCAGTAGCCCAGGTAGTTTTAGTGAAACGTTGCTATATTGTGAAGAAAACGTGTAAAGGAAATTGTAAAGAGAACTAATTAAGTAAAGACTAATAAAATTGTGAACATTTGTGACTGTAAATAAGTGTCTTAATTAACCCGTCGAGCCCGAAGAGCCCATTTACGTTACAATATTTATAGTATCAATTCTTTATTTAAATTAAGCATTAAGAAAGCAAAACCACTATTAATTCAAGAAGCACAGCCAAATAGTTAAAAATTTCATCCTCTCCACTCTCATTTGTATTCGGTTCAGGCAATCGCTTTGGACCGCTAATTCCAGTTGAAAAGTTGGAATATCATGGATGTAGTTCCTGAGGTATTGTTACGTCCTCGAAAGTATGTGGTGTTGGTTCTTGTAAATGTTGTGTGTTCTTGGGCTAGAACTAGTGATCCTGCAGACGGTCTTTGTCTAATTTCAGGATTATCAGCGAATTTTGGAATTTTCGGGATCGAAAATTATAATTAGATGACGACTTTTGGGGAACTACAAAACCTACTTTGATGCATTAATTTGAATATGCCGTACTGTCCTTGCGGTCCCTTGGGCGTTATATACCCTGATCAAACCTATCAATTTCTTACATCACATCAAAACCCACGGATTTGTCAATAGAAATAATACACATTTACACCATGACAAACCATAAACCCACAGATATGATACACTTATACACTTACGCTTATGTTGTTTAAAAGAAGGCGACTCCGACTGCTATTAGTTAAGTTATATAAGAGACAATTGTAATGTAGATTAAGAACATACACTAAGTAATGTAGAGTTAATTCTCTTGAATTTTTGAATTCCATACTTTACTTCATACGTAGTACACATATAATATTTTGTTATTTGAATTTCATACCTTACTTTATAGTACACAGATAATATTTTGTTATTTGAATTGCATACCTTACTTTATAGTAGGTACACAGATAATATTTTGCTATAAACCAACAAATATGATACACTTACGCAGATAAAATTTTGTTATACACGATTCAAAGAAATTTAAATGACGTGTGTAATTTTGCATTTACAATTTTTATTCTAGGTTTCATAGTAAGAAAATGAGTAAGAGTATTGCCAAGGATACATACATATGTTAATTCATTTAATTTTGAAAAGAAGTCATCTAGTCATGATTGATGATAATTTTATTTAAGAAAAGAAATCGTCTATTTAATTATCGAAACGAAAAAAAAGGATTAATCAAAACTAGCTCAGCATATTTAACATTAACTATCCTTAAAAGATTCTTTCCACGTTTCATTAACTATTCGTAAAAGATATCGAAATATCTACAATTGAAGCTCCATGTCTACTTAATAACAAACAAAATACAATAAACCAAACACGTACAATAAAACAATAACAAGTAACAATAATACGATAAGAGATACATATAGTGAAATGAACTATTTATAAACGTTAACATTTGAGGTGTTTAACAAGTGAATCAAGTCGCAAACGCTGAACTGACCCGGATATACCGGATATAAGATTGACAGTATTGGATCCATTTTGCTTTTGGCTGGGATCACCAAAACCTGATATCGTACTTTTTTTTCCACCGAGCGCTGTAGCAAAAAGTCGACGTCCCCGACAAGGGAAGTGACATTAAAATTGTGTTTTAGTCAATAATAAAAGAAAGAAAAGATAAAACAAAGTAAATAAAAGACGTGCAACAATTAGACGTGTAAATAATTTACTTACTGTGGTGAAACTCAAAACGAGAAAGGAGGGACATGGACTTCACCGGGAGTTACTTCTTATAAGCAACGTGGCAGGAAGGTTTTGGGAAGAAAAACCAGATAAGTAAATTTTGTAATTTTCATTTTTCGTGATACGTTTAGTTCGGGAAAATTTCGTGACTGGATGGTGAATTAGGGTTATATCTTTTGGTCAAGTATACCTTTTCTTTGTTTTCCTAAATTTATATAGTACTTACTTTTTTTTAAATTTAAATAAATAAGTGAATTTTACATGGGTAAAGTAAATGTTTTTTTTTCGAGATAGGTTTCGTGGTCTATCCAGCAATTAGCAAAAGACCACGTGGCGCCCAATATCTTTTATAACATAACCCATCCCCATCTCCTGAGCTAGAAGATAAGTATCTTGGGAGGACGTATCAGTATGTGACCAGCTTTGCATAGTTTCAGAAAACTTTTTTGCCCTCTTCATCTTTGTTTCTATTTTAAATAGTGTCCGAAGCTAAAGCCTTTAAGTCGAAAAAGTCTGTATACTTTAATAGGTGTTGTTAAGCCTATGATGAGATTTAAACGAAGAAGGGGTGCCGGGTCAGTTATTGACAAGACCAATAATTTGCATTCAATATGGCTTTTAATCATAAAAAATTGCCTTAAAACTAAATAAAAATTCAATAAATAAATTCAACAAATAATTGAATCAATAAATACTTCAAAACAATATATAATTCAATAAATAAATTCAATAATAATAAAAGTAATAAATAAATAAAAAAGAATTCAAAAGAAGAAGAAGCAGATGCCAATCCGATTAGGTTTCTGTGAAAAGAAAAGAGAGAAAGCGAGAGTAGTTTCTGTAATATAACTATTTTGCTGAAAACAGCACTAAACAGTGGCCGAAAACAGCACCACGAAATTATGGACAGCATGAATTATAGCCGAAAAGAGCACCGCAACTTAAAATGGGAATAGGAAAATGAAGAAGGAAATATTTGCTGAAATGGAAAAATTATTACAAAGAAAATTAATAAAAATGCTGAAATCAGCAATACCTTTAGAAAAAATAATAATTAAATGCAGAGAAATCTCCAGTAATAATGACACCGAAAGCGGTTTAAATCAAATTACTCGTTTGAGTTCTGAAAGCAGAATGATTTTTGCTTGTGCACTCTATTTATAGCATTTGAAAATCATTGACTAAATGGGAAAAGTCCCGTAGCTGCTTTTTGAATGATATTTCTGTGCGAGTGTTTGAGACAGCTGATGGCTGTCATAATTTTTTGTGAAATATTGCTGTGTCACTTTGTTTTGGGGAAAAATATTAAGAGGTAAGTTTGTTTTGATTTATAATTATGAAGATTTTAATTAATTTTATTAAATTATATGAAATATCGGTAGAGGAGAACATGAAGGATGCTGGGATACTGGAATTAGTACAGGTAAGACAGAAAATTTAATGTAAATAGTTTAATTTGTTTCTTTTTAGGTTGAAAATTCAACAGGTGTACTCTTTTAGACCGTGAATATTTGAACCCAATCTGACGTTGTGGCTTAGAACAGAAAACGAAAAGAAGTGCAATACCGTGTATAAACCGTGTACGTGTTTTCCGATTTGTTGTTCGTGTGAAAGGTGTGGGAAGGGAACCCAAAAGAACACCTTCCGAAATGTTAATTTTACGTCGACTTTCTGAAGAGTGCGCATTCAAAGTGTTTATGGAGTGTTTATTGAATAATTTTCACTGTTCTATTATTAAAAGTGGTGTAATTTTACAAATAAAGGCAATCAACATTTAAAAGACTGTTTTGGTTAAGTTTACTAAGAATCTGAGGTGGTTTATTTGAACATTTTGCGTGATGAAGTTTGCGGTATTTTGTTGTAAAAATAATCGACGCATTGGGTTTGGAAAATCATTTTTCAGGAAAGTTAAATAATATAATAAGCAAAAACTACAAATAATGTACGGAAAGTCAGTTGACCCGAGTGAAATTTACGAAAAAATTCAAATCAAACTGTTCAAACTTCGAGCGGAGCAAAAATTTTCATTTTCTTGACAAGAGCGGCGTTTCTAATAAAGAAAATCTAAATTTTTTATTCTGTACATTATTTGTACTTTTTGAAAAATATTTTACCGCAAGGTTAATGTGACAGTGTTAGTAATCTTGTGATACTGCTGTTTAGTTCGGTGTTTGATTTAGTTTGCTTAATATCCAGTTTTCGGTTGATTTCGAAGGCATCCAGCAGCTAAAGAAAATCTAACCCTTTGGTGCTGCTGCTGATGAAGAGCCAAAGGGATTTAGATTTTCTTTATTAGAAACGCCGCTCTTGTCAAGAAAATTATATTTCTTGGTCCGCTCGAGTTTTGAACGGTTTGTTTTGAAATTTTTCGTAATATAATAAGCAATTATACAGCATTTTCTTTGAAATATGTGCAAAAGCTGTATAAAAAAAAGCTAAATTACCAAAGAATATAAACATTTCTCTTGATGGTTCTCGTTTGTTTACATTTAAGATTCATCAGAGTTTTGGGTCGCCTTGGTGGTTTCAGCGACAGTTGACGGAAGTTTTTGCCTAGGGGCTCTAATAAAACTTTAAAAATATTGAAATATTTTTCTACTTTTTGGTATTTTAGATTTCCAAAAGATAAAGAATTCAGAGCACTCTGGTTAAAATCCATCGGTAGAAGTGATTATATACCATCCGATGGTAGTAATGTTTGCGAGGACCACTTCAATGAAACTTTTCTTTTCAAATGGAAAAGCAGAAAAATCCTTCATAGAGGAGCAATTCCAACTCATGATTCTAATTCATGTGAAATTTGTTCCCTACTTAATGTGAGTTTATCTTCCCTGGAATTATTGTTAATTTGTACCTATATTGCAGAATCGAAATAATTTTTTTAACTACAATTTTTTTACAACTGAACATAATCTGTCAATGATAGAGCCCGAAGTTTCTGAGGGACACGTGAACCCACCTCAGACAGAATCTCATCACATTTATACAACTTGTGGTGAGATTACTAATAATTATCAGGCTATGAAGCAGTTGTGTTCATATCGGAAGACTATTGTAATAACTTTCAAATTGGCCAGTTTTTAACCCGTCAAATAGAAAACGAGGCTCTGGGAATAGACGAAGGAGCAAATACTCTGGAAAATTACCCTTTATTACCAGTGATTTTTATATAAGTACATATGTATAATTGGCTTCTTAATAATTAGAACTTTTTCAGATTTCTGATGAACATGAAAATGTAAGCTGTCTTCAGCGTTGTCTTCAGCAAGCTGTTTCATAATATTTTTGTTTTTATAATTATTTATAATTTTATGATGCATTGAAATATAAATAAGTTTGCCATTGCATTCAACTTACTTAACTATGAAAACGAGGCTTAGCTACTGGCCTTGTTTCTTCTTCATTAGTCTTAAATCATATTTGTAAGGATTTAAATTAAAAATATTTACTTAGTTTAGTAAGTAATAAATCTGGATTTAACTTATTTCAAAGGAATATTTCCTTAAGGATGGAAAATAGTGTGAAGGCTTCAATTTGTGTTTCAGCTTTTGCATGAACAGTAGAAAAGTTATTTACTTATTTAATTACGATATTTATTTTTGAATAAGGTTAGTGTTAGTTAGGCAGCTTAGGTACTGAAATTATATTAAGGTAAAATTATACCCACAAATATTATTCGCATTTATGCTTCATTACAATCGCGTCGGTCTTACAGTACTGCAGTAATTGGCGTTATATTTCAGGAATAAAGTAAGTCCCTACGTGATACTAATATACATAGCTCGTTCTACTTATACCATACCTTTGTTATGCGAGATGTTAAAGTATTTTTGAATAAATTTTTATACATATCTAACTGATATCTTTTTTTCAAAAAATTAATAACTTTAGGGTTCACTTTGCAATAAAGAATGCATTGAAACCTGAGACGAGGACGATTCAAGTTACGGATCAGAAAAAGAAATAAGAAGACATATGAAATTAAAGAATTTGAGAGAACTGTTAATTTAAAAAACAAAGTTACTAAAAGATTGCAAGACAATAAGCGATACAAAAATCGGAAAATAACGAAGTTGTCGTCCTAACTTGCTGATGTGAAAAAAAAAAAATTTGATTGGGGAGGAAGCGTCTGAAACCCTCAGCGAAATAATAGGTCCTAATATATTTCAACGCCAGCTTCTAAAAAGTAAAGGAAAGACACTTTCCAAGGCATACAATACGAATATACTTGTTTTTGCGCTTAATTTAAGCTTCATGTCTCTTAATGCATACAAGTACGTCAGACAACATTTGAGCAATTGCTTGCCCCATCCTAGAACTCTGTGCAACTGGTATGAAAACATACACTGTAAACCGGGCTTTACTAAGCAGTCTTTCATGACAATAAATCATGCTTGCAATGAGGCTAAGAAAAACGGAGAAACACTTTTCTTTTGACGAAATCCATACCAGGCAACATATTGACTGGCGCTACAGTTATAGGCATTACCGTTGATGGTGCTTCAGCAAATTTAACAGCCGCTAAAATCTTAGGATGTGATATACGAGATGTAGACTGTACAACTTCGTTCAAGATCCATGACAATGATGAACAATATAGTGCACCCAGACCCATGTCATATGTTAAAATTGTATTTATACGTATATTTAACAATACATTTGATGTATTAAATAGCGGACAAGTAAGTGCATACGAGTACAAAAAAAGAGCTCTTTGTGAGAATAATTATGAAATTATTCAAGGTTTTGCGAAAGAAGCGATTGAGTATATCATTGGACTCAAATTACCATCTGGCACTTCATTGATAAATTCGCCCAGAAAGGTAGCATTTCTCGGCTTAACTGCTTGCCTCAAAAATATTAAAACTATTTATGGGCGATTTATTTCTACAGGAGACCTAAAATTTATGCCACTTTATAAAATAAACCAGGATCACTTAGAACTCTTTTTTAGCTCGGTTCGTATGCATTTGGGAAGGAATACAATCCATCGGTAAGACAATTCATGTCAATACATAAAAAGCTACTCGCCCGGTGTGCTATAAGAGAAGGCGGCATTGGTAACTGCATTCCTCTAGAGTATATTGACATACTTAATTTATCTAAAATTGCTCATGTGGATAGTGACCCTCAGTACAAAATAAAACAAAGCATTGAGAAAGCAGGTACGCTCTCAGAAGAGGATGAATGTATTTTAGATAATTTTGTCCTAGATGCGGAGTTCTCCAACGAATACATTGTCGGAATACTACATAAAGCATGTAGTTCATTACATAGCTGGGTTTGTGGTATTTAAAATTAGTAAGAGCCTTAAGTGCATTTCTTGCTTATCAGCTCATGAATATACTCGAGCTTTCTTAATAGCTTATAAATCGCCAGGCTTTCTCAAAATGCCTTCCCAAGCGTTAAGGACATTTGCGAAAAAACCGAAAGCAATCTTCGTCATAAGATTCATTTCTTAGATAATAATAATTTTAGATAAGAAACAATTTGCGCATATGGAAAATAACAATCACTATGCTTCACTTCTAAAATTAGTTATAAATAAATTTTTACACACTAGGTATTTCTTCATAGCAAAAAAGACTTGTGAAAAGAGTTCCATTCGCCAGAAATTAACGAAACTAATACATCAAAAAGGCATGTTAATATTTTAATAGCATATATAAATTACGGATCTTGGCCATTAACAATTAGAATAAGATGTCAAAAGCAATAGAAGAAATAACCGATGAATGCAGCCAATAACAATACCGTCTACCTTGGCTAAAATAGAAGGAGGGACTTGCTCAAGATTGTGCTAAATGAAAGTAACATAATAACATCTAGTTATAAATAACTTCATTTGCAATGCGAAACAAAGCAAGATGTGATAATTTCGTATCAAATTTTATTTATGATAATAAATTAGTTCTACTTTTGATGCAATGCAGTAAGTAATCAATTGATTCCACTACGATTCTTTGTAATGCATCTAGAAGTAAACCTAATGGCAAACACGAAAACTTGGTTCAACATGTGAATTTTAAGAGCAAATTCGGTTATTCCCCGAATAATAAATGTTGAGTGTCTCGTAATGCATTTCAGTTCAGTTTAGCAAAGGTTGTGTGAAGTGACAAGTGGATTGAGTGGAGTTTGCTTAATTATAAAAAGAAGGTTTCAAATACGGTGTAGAAAGTTTATTTGCAAGTAAGTATTTTGAAAATTATCTAATATAAGTTTCTGCATTAGGTTCGTTTATTTTTAGTCGCTTATTTTACTAACTACTATATTTAGTTATATTTCATGGAATAGTGCTTATAACTAACTTTTGTAAAATATGTACAGTTGCTCACAGAGGTATTTGAACAACGAGTTTTTTAAGGTTTTCCGGTAATAAAAGAAAAATATTTAAAAGTAGTCCTTAAGGACTGCTATTTAAATATAAACTACCAAGAAGCGTAAAGTGCTATGTTCATAAATGGGCTTTCTTTTACATCCCCAGCCATTGACATTTGACTCCTAGCCTACCATCAACTTTTATATAGTTCTTATACTTAAATGTTTGAGTGAAAAGTATAACAATTTTTCTGGATAGTTTTGTTTAAGTATGACAACTGTATAACATTTATCATGAGGTGAAGGTTAAAATCCAAATATCAATGGGTGTGAATATATTCGTAAAACAAATTGCTTTTATGAAAACACTGATATTTTTTCCATGGCCATCAAAGGTTTAAACAAAGCCAATAATTACAACTGTTGTATACGGCTCTCAAAAAGTTAATTTACTATGTATTTTATTGCAGATTTTATAATAGAACAAAATAGGGGCATCCTAGAAGCTTTAGCAGCAAACGCCGCTTTGATGAAAAAGCCAATAACGCAGGAACAAAATATGAATGAAGAAAATAAAATGTGTCCCTTAAAGTCTTCGGAAGAATTAGAAAAATTGGAAAGAGAACTTAATGATGAAAATTTCAGTTTTTATGTAAGTGTGAAGCAATTGAAAATAAACATAATTTTGTATTGAAACATCTGCGCCTTTTTTAGGTGCAATTGGTAAAAGAAGTAATTTATCCGGATGGATTTGGCCGGAATTTCGACAAATTAATGGATGAGGGCTTAATACTCCAATACAATTATGATGGAGGTCACGGAAAATTCCCTTTTAAGAAATATAGTAATATTAACAAACTGTTCACAAGTAAGTGGAAATCTTAAACTTTTTTTTTGTTATTTTAATAGTATAGTTTTGCAGGGGTGTATGACGATCCAGACTACGTTAAAATTATAAGAACTGCGTTTCACGTAGTTAAATCACGAATTAATAAACGTGCTTTTGTAGAGCGGGAGAAATTTCGAAATAATTAATATGTTATGTTTTTTGTTTGTTGTTTCCTCTTAGATATTAAGAATGAATATGAATTAATTAATGAATATATTTTTGTTCTATTTTTATCTTGTTTTGGTTTTTAAAAAGGTAATGAATAAATGTTATGTTATTGTTAAAAAAATGTGTTTTGTTGATTTTTGGTATAAAGGTTCACACATTTTGAATTGTTTTCTAATAAATATAAGAAATAAAAGACGGAGAAGCGTGTCAAATACAAAAACTTTGAATTTACTACTATAAGTATTTATAAAATTTCTTCGGAATCCTAAATTAATGCGTATTCGACATGCGCTTACGCGCTCTTTTCATTTGCTTTTTGTACATTAATATTTGATTCGAATTGAACTATTACAGAATGAATTTATTTTAACTGATTCAGAATACATTCTTTGTAATCGATGTAATATTAATTTCGTTTCATTGGTTCGGAAAACATTCTCTGCAATCGTTATAAAATATATTTCGTTTCATCGGTTTGGAATTGATTACGTGTTTTGCAGATGGTAATCAATCAGTTACAGCCTATGACATGCCTGTGTAAAAGTAATTGATTCTTTTTTCATACAGTAATCCAAAGTAAAATCAGTTTTAACTCTCAGAATGCATTCTGAATTCATTCAGAATCTATTCCTTTCCCAACTGGGTTTTCGAGCATGGTCAAAACCTCCGTGCGACTAAAATTTCACATTTAATCAAAGATTTCTTGTTATTTTGCTTAATAAAGTGTACATGTTTTTACTTTATTAGAAAGATCATTCAGTCTGCTTTAAGTTAATATAAAACTAATTTTTTCATATAACTAATAATTTTGGCGCTAGAGCGAGTTTAAGGAAAAATCACCCCCTGGCTACCATAAGAAACAATGTAAATTGGACCATTCAGTAAGACCATTTACGACCGCATATAAAAATCCAGAGTGCATAGAGTCACATTCCTTGAGTGAGTGGCCAGATTCTAAGAATTTAAGTTCAATTTTATTTAGATGTATTACCTAGGTGGCATAAAGTAAAATAACAGCAACCTGTTGATTTCTGTTTCGCCCTCCACATGTGTCTGAAAACAAGGAAATTTCTTTCACAGTTGAAGGCAGCGTCTGAATAAAATGAATAATATGATTGATCCAACTTCATTACTTCCTCTCTTGCCATTCAACTCATTCCATGTGTAGCAATGTGCAGTTTCTCCATATCCTAGATAAATAGTCAAATTATAAACAAACATTTTTCTTCAATAATAAAAGGCAGACACAGCTGAAAATGGCAATTGGAGAACGCTTTGTAAATCAAAATTGGCTATAATGAATGTTGGGTCATTCGTAGACCTTAACTTTTCGCTCTCTTTTGCTTCGTTACATTCTGTCTTTCTAATTAAATGCAAAGACAATTCAGCCTCTAACTCTTTAATTTTTTCGGAATTTGCATCTTCATATTTTACACACACATAGAGCATAAGTCTTTTTGAGGTTTGAAAAAAGAAAGATTATAATAATTGCAAAAAGTTCGTCAATAAGTGCATTTACTTATTCGCTGTAAACAGGGTGTTTCAGATCTGACGTGCCAACATGAGTGGGGTGATAGATCTCAACTAGACAAAAAAAAAATTGTATGACAGGGGAAGGGGGGAATCTCAACCGTTTGAGAGTTACATAAATTTCAGTTTTTAATGGTATGCACATTACTCTTTTTATTTTATCTTTTGATCTACTCAACAAAGCAACATCAAACAAACGCTAAAAAACTACTATCCCAATGACCTTTCCAAAATTGTCAACAATGTTGATCTAACTCCTACCATTATAGGTACAGTTACTTCCAAAAGTGAAAAAGATGGTTTGCGATTAAAATTCAGAATTTTCTCCGATTTTCTCCAAAATTCATAATTAGTACACCTTTTTTGTAATTTAATTGAATTACCCATCTTATTACCTTTCCAAAAAGGTGCAAGATGGCAAGGTAGAAGCAGGATTAGAAAAACCGCACCCTTAGAACTCCCTGGGTACCTAATTATTTTATTGCATATTAGGTAGGAAATTCTTTAAAGAAACAAAATTTTTAAGATAAAAGATCGAAAATGTTTATTTTGGGTTAACAGATAATCAATTTTAATTATTGCTGCAAAAAAATTTTCTCAGTTGAATTTTGGTTTATTGTCGATATTAGCTTGTGGTAGCTAGAATTCACACCCCTGTATCCTGGCGTTCTGTTATTCGTGCCTGATGACAATTTTGCTATAAAAAAGGGTCAGTCAGCAAGAATACCTATCATAGTTGAAAAACAAATCAATAAGTATGGGTGTTTTTAAGCAAAAATTATTAAAAAATTGTAAAATTTACATTTGAAGAATGCGCGGATATTATTTACATTTATGGTGTAGTAGACGAAAAAGAGAGAGCGGTTGTACTGGAATATGAAACAGATTCAGTAACCGGTGAGCACTCCAAAGAGGGATATTTACACGCACTTTCCAAAGGTTAAGAGAAACAAGAAGTGTAACTTCACACGACATGGAGACACGAGCCACAACTGCGGGAACTTCTACTGACGTCGAGCACCAAATAATCACCATCGTGAGGTAGGACCCTGAGACGAGCACGAAATGAGTCAGAAGGCGATTAGTAGCGTCGTCGTCGAAGGTTTGGAGGGGGATAACGTCCATATGTCCATCACCCAGCCTAAGGACGACTGGAAGGAGATTCCGAGAGGGGACTGAAATTTAACACTTGGCTTCTGGAACGCGACATTGACGATAGATCGCTTCTGGACCGAATTATGTGGACAGATGAATGTCAATTCACCAGGAATGATATCACGAACTTCCATAACCTCCATACCTGGTCGATCGCTAACCCACATAGGACAAAAGTGACCTAATTCCAGCAGAGATTCAGTCTCAATATTTGGGCCAGTATCATCGGCAACCATTTGATAGGACCATTCATTTTGCCGGAAGTTCTTAATAGTGAAATTTATGTGGACTTTTTGGACAATACACTGCCAGATCTAATAGAGGAGAACCCAATGGATAATCTACGAGGAACGTTTCACCAACACGATGGAGTACCAGCGCATACTACTAACTTTGTGAAGGAAATACTAAGTGAAAAGTCTCCTACCTGATGGATTGGATGAGGTGCATCGATTCCTTGGCCTACTAGATCTACAGACCTTAGCCCATTGGACTTTTTCTTATGGAGAACAATGAAGGATTAAGTTTATTCAAGCCCAGTTAACAATATGGAGGATTAAGTTAGCCAAATTGGGAATGCAGCGACGAAAATACGGGAGAGGTTGGCTGCCTTAAATAGGAACTTAGGAGGAGATTGTTGGCATGCATACAAAGTGGCGGTTGACATTTTGAACGGCTTTTGTTACTTATTAAGATTAATTGTAATTATTTTTAAATTCAATAAAAAGGATTTTAGAAGTAATTTCAGTTTAATTTCTTTAGTTCGTTGATTTTTATAATTTTCTCCGATAGGATTTCTACGTATAAATTTCTACATATTCTCTGTACGTGAACATGTTGCCCCTTTTTGGAAAGGCAATAAGATGCGCAAAACAATAAAAATAAAAAAGGTGTGTACTAATTACATAAATTTTGGTGAAAATTTGGGAATATGCTGAATTTTAGGTAATAACAAACCATTTTTTTTGCTTTTGGCAGTGACTGTACTAGTAATGGTAGGAGCTAGATCAACATTGTTGACAATTTTGGAATTTTTGGGATAGTAGTTGTTGAAAATTTGTTTGATGTCGCTATGTTACTTAGATCAAAAGATAAGAATAAAAGAGCAATGTGCATACCATGAAAACTGAAATTTATTTACTCCCAAACGGTTGAGATTGCCCCCCCCCTTCCTGCCATAGAATTTTTTGTTTGTATAATTGAGATCTATCACCCTACTCATTTTGGCACATTTTTTCTGTTCTTTGCAGAACCCTGATTTGTAGAATTCATACATTTTCAATATTGATAAATTTTTATCAAGATAATGTTTCTTACCAATTTTTCTTACATATAGTCCGGGCGCAATGGGGGGGTTTTGTATGCAAAAATGTAGGCTCAAAAATTTGTCGTTTTCGAGATATGGCCCATTTTAGTCAAAATTTGTGTTTTTTTTAATTTTCCAAAAAAATAAAAAAATTTAAAATTATTAACCAACTTTATGTGAAAGATCTTTTTATTTTAAACAATTTATGTCTATAGCATTTTTTTCCTAAAGTCCTTGGTTTAGCTGTAATGCTATAGACATAAATTGTTTAAAATAAAAAGATCTTTCACATAAAGTTGGTTAATAATTTTAAAAGTTTTTTATTTTTTTGGAAAATTCAAAAAAACCACCAATTTTGACTAAAATGGGCCATATCTAGAAAACGACAAATTTTTGAGCCTGCTAACCTCGAAAAATCGATTCTCCATGCCGAAAAACATAAAAATATGACAAGTTACCTAGGGGAACCCATATTGCATACATAACCCCCCCCCCCCCCCCCCGGACTAATAATGGCATTCCATAGAAGGAAAACTTTCGATGTGCTCTTTTACCATCGCCATTTCTATTTCTTTTGTTTTATTACCAGGCGTTTTCCTGCCTTTCATATCATCGGCTGAAAAGCATCCAGATAAACAAATTTCTTTCAACAAACTTTGTACACACTGCGGCGTCCGCTACTATTCTCGAGATAATCCGCCTTTGACATAAACCGAGCCTTGTCACTTGTTTCATCTATTTCACGACGTTTTGATGAAATCGCCTGAACATATTTAAAATAGAATCGTTTTGTCTATTATAATCGGAAAATCCCAAATATGATTTGCATATTTCTTTTTTGTCTTCTTCTGTAAAATTACTAAAACATTTAAATCTACAGTTGAAACAATCTACTGCTTTTGGAACTTTAGCTGGGAATTCCTTTTTTTTAAATATGGCATCTGGAACGTTGCGCTTTATTTAAATTGACTTTCCATTCCTTTGGTTTTCTTTTTCTACACCTGCTCAATTTTTTTATACTGCTATTTTCAGTTACCTATCATCGTCTGAAACTGCACTAAAATCGCTTTAGCTCTCACTAAAGTCATAGTTTACGGGTTCTTTTGTGGTAATTTGGAAAATTTGAGATCCGTATTTTCTTTTACTATATATCTTTCATTGTTCTTCGCTTTTACTTCTATGGAAACATTCCGATTACTTCCATCTAAATTCTGAAAATTTCAAATTTATACTTAAAAACCCATTACGAAACTCGAATAGTTATCTGTGCTAAGGATAGATATTGTACTTACCATATTTTCTATTATTCGGCCTTTTCTATTCTTTTCCATTAAAAGTTAAAGCATTCACTTCCTTACTGAATTAACTCTTAACTTAACTTACTTAATTAACTCTTAACTTACTTAATTAACTCTTAACTTACTTAATTAACTCTTAACTTAGCGCAACGGCCTAAATGTGTCTTTGTGTCTCGTGTTCACCCTGATACTTCTGAGACCGATATTGTCGATGACATCTCTTCAAGGGTGGGGGTATGATTGCTTGTAGGAGAATAAGCCCTGCTCACGGCCATGTTGGTCGCACATACACCGCTTCATTTAAGGTGTTCATTCCGGAAGATGCCTTTACGGCTGTGCTCTCTCCGGACATATGGCCCCCTGGTTCCATCGTTCGCGAGTTCACCCCTAGGTCCCGATCGGCTCCGGCTGCGCTGCCAAAAAACTTGCCAGCCGGATTTCCTTCCATTACGCCAACGTGATCGGGCTGCGATCAAAAACCGCACTGTTCTTCACTTCTTCCTGCGCGTCTGATGCCGACGTCATCTGCCTGACTGAGACTTGGCTTTGTGCCGGTATCTCTGACTCGGAGCTTTTTGGTCCTGAGTTTCAGGTCTTTCGTCGGGACCGTCATCTTTCCGACCCTTGCTCTCCAGTTGGTGGTGGGGTTCTGTGTGCGATCAGGGGGGGTATCTCATGCTCGGTCGTCGACATTTCCGACTCCGGCGACCTTGAGCTCTTATGTGTGGCTCTGAGATGCCCTACCAGAAGCCTATTTGTGTTAACTGTTTATATTCCCCCTTGTTCACCATCTACAGTGTACGAGATGCTCGCTGCATCCATCGATGGTTTGTCCGATTCCTTGCTTCCCTCGGAGGACATCGTGCTCTTTGGTGATTTCAATTTTCCCGGCATCGGCTGGGCTCACTCTCTCGATTATGATGGCCTTATTCCTTCACCTGCATCTGCTCCCCAATATGCTCTGTCCTTTTTGGACTCGGTAGCCTCCTCCGGGCTGGCTCAGTGCTGTGATATTCCAAATGATTCCGGTAGGTTTCTTGACTTGGTGTTTTCGTCTGACCCTGATGGTACGACTGTGAGGAGATTCCTGTTCCCTCTGGTTCCCGAATCGAGTCATCACCCTGCTCTCCTGGTCGTTATGTGCTTCGACACAACTGTTGCATCTCCTCCCTTACTGGGTGACTTCTACTTCAACTTCAAACGCGCTGACTTCTCGCGCATGGACGACTGGTTACTTTCATGTGATTGGTCTGGCGTGTTGGGAGAGCGCGACGTCGATCTGGCCGTGAGCGCTTTTTATGACGCTCTTTACGCTTGTTTTACCCAACATGTTCCTATTAGTATTTCTAGGTCTGTATCCCCTCATCTGTTTCGTCCCTGGCTTGATGGTGCCTCTCGACATTTGAGGAACTTGAAGGGTAAAGCTTGGAAGAGGTTCTGTGTCTCGGGACGCCATGATGACTACTTGGCGTACTCTGACCTTTGCCATCGTTTCTCTACTCGCCTGCAGGACTCCTACGCTGAATACCTGTCCAACATGAGAACTACTTTGCGTAGTGACCCCAAACTCTTCTGGAAATTTATTAACTCGAAGCGTAAATGTGACGCCTATCCTTCCTCTTTGAGGTACCGTGATCGTGAAAGTGACGACGCTCTCTCAATCTCTACCTTTTTCGCGGATTTTTTCCGAACGTCTTTCAGTGAATCCTCCTGCGATGTTTCCACTTCTGAATTTACCCACTTGGCGCGGCTCCCGCCTACCTCCCTTGAGCCTAATGATTTAGTATTGGATGATGCACACGTTGCTGAATATCTATCTAATTTGGCGGATGGCTTCACGAGTGGTCCCGACGGTATACCCCCTTGCTTTTTGAAGAAATGCCAACTATCTATTTCTGGTGTTCTCTGTTACCTGTTCAACCTGTCCCTGCAGACCAGCCGCTTTCCGCAACTTTGGAAGATTTCTGTGTTGATTCCTCTTCACAAGAAAGGTAGTAGGTCCTAGGTCTCCAACTATCGACCAATTGCCAGCTTGTGCCATGTTGCGAAGGTTTTTGAGTCTCTCGTCAGTGACGTTCTTCGTTTTCACTGCAGGCCTTTCATGGGGTCCTTCCAGCATGGCTTCCTCAGAGGGAAGTCTACGACCACCAACCTCCTGGAGTTCGTTAATTATTCTCTGCCAGCCATTGAAGCGGGCAAACAGGTAGATTGTGTATTTACGGACTTCAGTAAGGCTTTTGACAGGATAGACCATGGTATCCTGGCCTACAAATTGACTCTTCTTGGGTTTCCTTCCTGTTTTGTTAACTGGTTGTCCTCTTACCTGTCTGGTCGTACCCAGCGCGTCCTGTTTCGAGGTGTCCTTTCTGACGGAATCCTTGTCACCTCGGGGGTGCCACAGGGCAGTATCCTCGGCCCACTCCTCTTCATCCTATATATTAATGATGTTTCGCTTCTCCTGATACACAGTAAAATTCTGTGTTACGCGGATTATGCTAAGATTTTTCGCACTGTTTCCCACGAGGCAGATTGCAGTGCTCTGCACTCTGATCTGGCTGTGTTCTGCGATTGGTGTGTGCGCAATCGCCTTCCACTAAATGCCGAGAAGTGCACCGTTATGACCTTCTCCCGTAAAAGATGTCCTTTCCTCTTTAACTACTCCGCTGATGGCGTTACCCTGGGTAGGGTGTATAGGGCGAGGGACCTGGGCGTGGTTCTCAACTCTCGCCTTTCATTCGAGGAACATGTGGATTCGATCGTCGGTAGGGCTAATTCGATGCTAGGTTTCGTTAAAAGATGGTCTAGGGAACTCGACGATCCCTATCTCACTAAGCTTCTTTACTGCACCTTCGTCAGACCGATTTTGGAATATGCCAGCCCTGTTTGGGCCCCTTATTTCGCCGTTCACGTTGACCGCGTCGAGGCAGTGCAGCGCAGATTCCTCAGGTTCGCTCTCCGTGGACTTCCCTGGATTGATCCCTGGTTACTTCCCTCCTATACTGATCGCTTGGGGCTAATTTCTCTCGACTCCCTTGAAAAAAGGCGTAACATCGCCAAATTACTATTTTTGTTCGATTTATTGCAGGGAACGATGAATTCACCCGATCTACTGGCTGCCGTGAACATCTCTATCCCGCAACGCACTCTGAGAAACCGCAACTTCCTGCACGTCTCTAGCCATCGAACTTTGTATGGAATGCACGAGCCCATCACGTCGATGTCGCGCCTCTTCAACCAACACTTCGCCAATTTCGACTTCAATCTCTCTAGGCTGCAACTCAGGGGCATGCTTAGACGGTGTCTTGGCTGATGGGGGGTCGTGGATGGCGTCAACGGCCGTCCTTGGATTACGTTTTCTGATTTATTCTCGGCCTCTAGTTCGTAGTTTAGTCTGTAAGTTTTCATTATATCATTATATCAATATATGCTGTAGTAATCTCTTCCAGATGAATCTGTACAAATAAACTAAACTAAACTAAACTAAACTAAACTAAACTTTATATAAATAACAAAAAGAAAATAACAATAATTTTGTTTAATAATAAACTAGGTTAGGTTAGGGTGGCGGCTTTCAGCCCTACAACCGATCAGCCTCACATTTTGTTTGTTTGTTTCTTTAATAATAAACTAAAAAAACAGACTAACATTTTGAAATCACTTGTATTTTGTGCTTTGCCAATTCAAATTGTAGCAAAGCAACTTCGTGATTATTCTACAGTTGCGGAACCGTGGTTTTCTTTGGACCTGGATGAGTCATCCGATTTTACTGATCCTGCTTAGGTGTTACTTTTTATTCGAGAGATGGATAAAAATAAGAAGTCACGACTACTGGAGAAGATATTTTTAAAGAAGTTGAAAATGCTGTTGTAAGAAAAAATCTTCAATGAAAAAATTCGAAGTATATTACTACTGATGGTGGAAAAATCAAGGTGTTGTTGTTCTCGTATTAAATGCCGTAAACAATTCGGTGGCTCAAAACTTCAAATTGTAAATGACATCATTCATCAACAGACATATGCGCTCAATCATCGTCAATTTCGCGAGTTTATTGAAGAGATTGAAAAAAATTACTTACCATATTTTACTTCTTAGCTGCACAAAAATATGACTTTTTGAGTTCCGAGCAATAATCGAAATTTTCCTGAATGAAATGATTCGTCCTCCTGCTGAGCTCCATTTTACAATCATAAAGAGTATCCAACTAAGCCGTTTACCTTTGATTATTTAATTGAACACGTTTATTAATAAAATTTATTTTAACATGCAGTACAAAGGTGGAAATTCAGTGTTTTACACAACATCATTGAGGTGACCTCCTATACTCATTCGGCAGGACACCATTCTTTTATCGAAGTTTTCGAAGACTCATCTCAACCGTTTCACAGTTACAGGGTGATTCATAAATTTTAAATTTTAATGGTATGTGCGCATCATTATTTTAGTTTTATCTTTTGATTTACTCAACACAGCGACATCGAACAATCGCCAAAAATGTCGACAATTTCGGTGTAAGTACAGTCACTTGCTAAAATGAAAAATGTTTTACGCATACCTAGAATGCATCATTTTCCCCAATTTTCGTTGAAAAAGGTAAAACATACCAAGGAGTTAAAGGATTAGAAAAACCGGTTCCTTAGAAGTCACTGAATACCTTGTTCAAAAACAGTGATCAGATAAGTCAATATAAAAATAAAGATTGGAAGAAAAATCCAACGACGAAAAAAATTCTGAGCAAAAAAACTTCAATTAATGTAAAAAAAAAATAATAATGCAGGAATTAAGTGAATCAGAATCAAACTGAAGTATCCAATCGAATTCATCGAATACAAAATTCTGAAGTTAACGTTCAAGTCAAATCGAACTTTAGGGAAATTAAAAAAGAAACACACATACAATCTTAGTTTAATTTTCACCTTTAATTCCTACTTGTAGAAGTTTATACAACGAAAGAATATGCTATCCACGTTACAGATAAACAAATTCAGTGTTTAAATTGTTAAATTTATTAAAAAAATTTACTTACTAAATGGGCGAGAAAATAATTAACAGTTAATGAATCTCTTACATGAATAGAATTACAGTAAAGAGCTGAATTATTCAGATGAAATTTCACCAAAGTAATTATTTCCACAATGATAGGGCCTAACGATTTTATAAAAAATACATAAATTCACTGTGTAACTCAATAAACCAAAAAAAAATTCACTCAATTCTTATTAAAGAACAAATTCAATGATAAAATAGAATGGTTAATAAAAATGCAAAATGAAATTAAAAGTATAAAATTTCAATATTTTAATCGATTTATCATCAAAAAAAAATTTTGGTCAAAATGGTAATATCAGCATAATATCAGTATTTATTGACCGTTTTCATTCAATTCGCGAAATATATAAAAAAAACCAAGTGTTCAACACGATTTCGAAAATAAAAAATGGCCGCAATCTAATTCATAATTAAAATTGATTTCAATTTAAAAAAGCACTGTTGCAGAAATGGAATTCAAAAAAGAAATTTCTTAAATCTCATCAAACAATAGCAATTCACCAACAGCACTTAAATTAAAACAAATATCATAGTTACATTGACAGTTAAACATATCTTCAATTAAACCAAAATCATGGGCTTTGGTCAGAAATCGCAAACTATTGGTTTAGTTTTTCTTTGACATTTATTTTGCCTTAACGTTTCGCTCGTTGTCACAGAGCTTCATCAGAAGGTGTTATCTAAAATTATACAGCACATTAAACCTTAGATTTAAATACACGCTTTGCCAAACTTACTGCGTCAAATCATATAAAAACAACAATTTTTCAATATTTTGTAACGGTCACACATTTAAAACATGACATCACGATTAAAAACTCGCAACTATACAAAAAGACTATTACGCTATAATTACAAAACCTAACGTCATCTCCTTCGTGACCAGTCATCCAATAACGAGCAATAAGTAGAGTTGATGTTGTCCGTGTCCGAAGTTTCGGGATCATATGACAAAGGAAAACAGAAGATGGTAAACTGTTCCACATTCATGTTATTCGGCTTAGAAAAGATTTCCGAAATTTGACGGTACGTCCAAATTTGAGAGTATAGGGGTGAGACGACTTGTAGCTCTTGTATCGCGCGTTGCCATGTGTCTAAAAGGAATTAGACTAGCAATTTCGTTAGAACAATGCCCATGGAAATAGCGATAGAATAGTGAGCGACAACCGGCATTCCGTCGATGCTCCAGAGAGTCAAGGCCCTCAGAGATTGAGGAATCGCCAATAAGTTTAACAGCCTTACGGTGGACTTCATCTAACGCGGACAATGCGGTGTATCCATCCCCTGCCCAAATCAGGGAATTATATTCAGGTCTAAGCCTAATGTGGGATTTGTAGATCAGCGCTAAGTCAGGTGGGGTGAAATATTACTTACATTTCTGTAGAAAACCCAAGCATTTCATCGCACTTTTACCGATTGCAAATATATTGTTACATCCCAACCTGGCGGGGGATATGCAAAATTATCGAGAGGAAGTCTTTTAAATATTTAAAGGTGGGAAGCCTTGACGCTCTGGTATTTAATTATCGGAACAGGTAAAGGAAATTGCGAAACAATGCAACAGCGGCAGCATCAGCAGCAGCGATGAGTTTTTGTCTTTGCGTCGAGCAGCAAGCACAATGCTTAGTGATGATGGTCAAAAACAGCAGCAGCAATCATACACGGCAGCTGCAGCAACAGTTGCGCGAGTGAAGAGAGGAACAACTGCTGATACAATTCCGGGAAATGAAGTCAGAATTATCTCGCAACGTAAGACGATGATAACTTGGTTGCTAAATAAATTGCAGACGTCGTTTATCCACGCTACGATATGGTCTTGGCCTCGGTAATGCAACCTAATTGCCAAGTTCGTCATCGGAATCGGGAGTGTGTGTGTAGTGAAGTGTTCTAGTAGGCGAGCGGCAAAAAAAGTGTCAAGTTCCTGTGCGAAAAAAAATGTAAATTTAAACCAACTCAACCCAAATCCTTGCGCCTTTTTTCTTCTCGTTTTCGTTCGCACTCATTGCATAAATGTAAATTTATAAAATCGCGAATAATTCCCTCAATTTGATATGACGTTTGATGTCGTGGTGTTTTTCATATTTTTCGCATGCCTTAGATTTGCATGTTGTTGTTAGTGGAAAGTTCTAGGAACTTTGTTTACATTTGTTTGGAATCGAGGTGTGTTTGGTGATGTGCATGAATTAATCTTCGTTTTATTCTTCAGGTACTAAAAATTTGTAAAATAAACAAAATTTCTAAGAGAAAATGTTGAAAATATTTCTTTAGGTTACCAAGGTAAATAATTTTAATAACTGATCCAAAAAAGCCAGAAAAAATTTTTATATATAATTTTATTTTAGTTATTAACTTTTATTATCTCGTGTTCACACCCAAGTATTCTGGCGTTCTGTTGCTAATATCTAATGAAATTTTACTATATGATCAGACAGAAAGAATATCGGTCATTGTTGCAAAACAAACCTTAAATTATTAAAATTTGGCAGAATTTACTTTGTTGAATCCGCTTATATAATTTACTTTTGTTGTGTAGTAAAAGGAAACGATTTCATCTAAGTTCGTGAGGAACCTAACCTTATTATGTCAAGGCTCCAAGGTAACGGTGTGGAATGGCAAGTGCCTCTCTTCCTGGTTTGACTCTGCAATGGGGGTGAAGCAGGGGGACCCACATAGCCCGATCTTGTTTTCACGTTTTGTTAATGCCTTATATGATGAGTTGGGTCAAGGCTTTCTTATTGGGGGTAAGGAGATCCGGTTACTTATGTACGAACACGACATTGTCATTTTGGCTGAATCACCAAAACGGCTGCAAACAATTATCAATAATTTGGACAAGTACTGTGAGCGATGGAATTTGACACTAAACTTTAGATTGTAGTTATTAGAAATGGAGGAAGACTTTCAGAGTCCGAAAAGTGGTATTATCGGAGTTTTCAGGTTGAAATCATTAAAAAATATACATATTTAGGTGTGGACATAAATCATAATGTATCCTTTCAAGCAAATCTGGAAGAAAAATTGAAAGCAGCAATAACCGGGATAAATGTAACTGTATGTGTAATGCAGCCCAAGTTTGGGGTGCTTACGAGCATGATATGGTGGAAAGATGAAAAAATTTTCCATTAAACGACTTTTAGACTACCGTATAATACTCCAAACTATATGATCAAGATTGAAACCAGCCTTAGTAGTATGTATATGTTTGTCTGACAAGTTTTAACGTATGGCAACCATCGGCTTACAAAAGCACTAGCACAAGAAGTAATTAATAGTCAGATATATTTTGTGAAACAGTGGGAAAATTTGTGTAGAACGACTGGAGTAACGATAGAATTAAACAATTTTAATGAAGAAGTCTGGAAAGGAAAACATTGTGAAATATTAGAAACATTGTGGGAGAAAAATTGGAATTACTAGCACTAGGATCAATACATCATGATAAATACTCAAATTTAAAGTACAGCGGCATTCCTAATTATAATGATGATGAAAATGCAATATAAAAAATAAAGTGAATTTTTATAACTAGAGGCGGCCTTTTGGACATAAATGGAAAAAATACATTAGGTATATGTTCAATGTGCAATATGGATGCGACGGAAAACACCTACCACTTTGTCGCGATTTACCCAATTTTGAAGGAAATTAGAAAATTTTATTTTAGAAAAACTAGAGTAGAATTTTTAACAAATAAATAATGATAGAATTAACCCTTCTAACTCAGAAGGCGCACTTCACAGGCAGAAGCATGGAATCAATTGACCTATTCACCAGAATATAACATATATTGAGGTGAATGAGGCTCCCACACCAACATGCAAAAAAAAATATTAGTAAACAAAACACAGAACACGCCCAAACATAACAATCAGGGATGCACAGGCAACAGAGATCGTTTAAGCAAATAAGAGCCAGGTCAAAAAGAGAACACATATTCACGGCGCTACACATGCGATTAATAGGCTCATGCATACCATAGTTAGACCGAGAATGGAAAGGCAATCTCAATCTAATTGGAGGCGATCCTCATAAGGAGGAAGCCTGAATGGATCATTACACGGGAGGTCCCTTAGTGCGAACCTAACAAAGTTCCGCTGCACCGATTCAGTGCGTCTAGAATGAACAGCATAACAAGGAGACCAAACATGAGATGCATACTCGCGAATTGGTCTAACTAAAGAAAAAAATAAGTGAATTAGGGTCTTCCGATCGGAAAACTACCTTGACCACCGCTTAACAAAACCCAGGACTGAATTACTCCGAGGTAGGATATAGTTTATGTGCAGAGTGAAATCGAGTTTTTTGTCTAGCTTTACAACAAGGTCAGTAAGGACTCCGCACGACGGATAGTAGTTTCCGCAATGGTATAATCAAAGACGAGTTAATTGATGTTCCTAGAAAATGACATAACTTCACATTTATCCAGGTTAAGTTGGAGTTCATTCGAGGCACACCAAACCCTGAAGGTATTCAAATCATCCTAAATGCAGGAAGAATAAAACCTGTTTCTAACGCATGATTCTATACTCTTGGATATGTTTGTCATAATGCTTTGTATTTTATATAATTAGTCAGGCTGGCAGACGGCTTTAAGCCATTGTCTAGAATGTTAGTTAGAAGTAAGAATATTTATGAACTGTTAATTGAATTTTTCTGAATAAAACATTATTATTATTAAAATGAAACGACACAGCGGCTATGCTGGAGTATCAAGGAAAGGAAAGGAAAGTGTAACTTCAAACAACACGGAACCACCAGACAATTAGGAGTGCCTTCAGTTAAAGTTTGGAGAGTTATTCAGCAAGAATGGTTACGTCTATATCATCATATCCCAGTCTAAGGACTACTGGAAGGAGATTCAAAGTAAAGATTAGAATTTTGGGATTGGGTTCTGGAATGCAATATTGGGAACAGGGCGTTTTTGGACCGAATTATGTGCACGAATGAATTACAGTTCACCAGGGATGGTATCACAAACTTTCAGAACTTCTATACCTGGTCAGATACTGACCCACATATGTCAAAGGCCACACATGTTTGCGCTAGTATTATCGACACCCATAAATCATTCTTCTCAAGTGCTTAATAGCCAAATTTATGCGAACATTTTGGGGAATACACTTACAGATCTACTAGAAGCCATCCTTCTGTACAATCTTAAGGCAATGTGAAGGATGAAGTTTATTCAAGGCCAATTAACGATGGAGACGAAGTAGTTGGTAGAGTTCGAACTACAGCGACGAAAATACGAGAGAGGCTGATTACAATACACCTTAAAGAGGGAATGAAAAGGTGGAAGAAGTAGCAGAGAAAATTTCGAGTAGCTTTTGTAACATAATAACGTAAGTCTTATAAATTTCGAATTCAATAAAAAGACTTTAGGGTTAGTATGAGCTTAATTCCTTTAAATTGCAGATTTTTTGATATTCCCTAAACGGCTTTCTACGTATTAATTTCTACGTACTTTCTCCATCTGGACATGTTATGCTTTTTTGGAAAGGTAATAAGATAGGCAATTCAGATTATCAGTGGAAAATTACAACTACATAAATCTTATTAATCGTAATTGTTTAATATCATTACCTATTTATGTCACGTATTGTAAGCTTTTAGAATAAATTTTATATCACTAATTACAGCTGAAATGTTTAGGTTTATTATGTATGTATGTACATATGTCAGTTATTGTGTTTCTGAAGTGGTCCCTTAATGAAGGCATCTGATTATTATTTTGTATGATTTACTTACATTGTAAATTTTAGAATAAAATCAAAATAGACTATTTCGCGGGTCGCAGTTCGGAGACTCATGACTTAGCCTAAAGGCCTAAATACATAATACCGGCAAAGTTATTAGCTTAATACAATGCAACATCTTTTGAAATGTCATAAGATATTTAACACTCGGTGCAACATTTTATAAAAATTTATTTATCATACAAAAAAGCCGATGCGGCACCAATTCAATTAATTTGTCTTTAAAGCTCATTTTCCCGCGAAATTATTCGAATGTCAAATACCGAAAGTTGCTTGTAAGATTGAACATATTTGGATTTTTGGCGATTTTGCTGTCCTAACAAGTTTTGTTGGAAGCATTGTATTTAACCATTTAAACCATTTATTTCAAAATATATTGATAGGCAATTTTGTTGTGTTGCATACATTTTATTTAAGCCCTAATTCTAGCAACTTCAGTCACCACACAAAGTCACAATTGCTTATAGTCGCTATAGTGCTTATAGTGACTTCCTACGATACCTGATATATTTCTGACTTTCGGAATTTAGGATTCAATGTTTTCGATTACCCACGCTATGCGTTTTGCTCTGTACATCTGCGAGAGTAAGGGTTTTTGCCTCGTGCTACGGTACTGTAGCTTCATCGCGTTTAATCGCGCTGTGATTGTAGTGAAGCTTACCAAGCCTTCCTTCTTAGCTTCATGGGCAATCGCTCTCCATTTCCCTCGATCTTCTGGATAATCATCAACACTTTTGGTGGCTTCATACACTCCACTTTTCACGAAGGCCTTCGACTTTTTAACCGCTTTGGCGGTATCACTGATTGTAATATGTACACCTTTTGGGTGCGAACCAATGTGTCCAGGTGATTTTTTTGAAAATCCGTAGATGACGGATTCCTCAGGAAGGAAAAATTCTGTAAAATACGTTTTTCCGTATTGTTGTTCCATCTGGCTGAAAAGTTCGTAGACTACGTTTTTTACGATGAATCCTGCGGGGATATTCGAAAGTAACTAAGTGCGAGTATTTAGAAATAAAAAAAAACTGCAATTTCAAAGATTTTAAATAGGAAAATAATACAAACGGCATTGTACTGAACTTAATTTAATTTTAATTTTTTCTTAATATAAGCTTGAAAGGAATAATTTTCTGACATACTAACAACAATAACTCATTTTCGTATTGACACAGTCTCATATGTAATGATTATAAACATTATATGGTACGTGATTATGATAGCCGCCGACAAGGGATGATTTCCCCGGGCCCGTAGTTCTGGAGAAGTACTTTGATTGTATTTTAAAATTTATTTTTGTTGAAAGCAAGTATGATGAAAATACTCGAATTTTTTCACTACAAAGGTTCCATTATGATGGAAAATTTTGATTTTCACCGGATTTGCTTTCATTTAAGACTACTATCGCTCTAATCATTTTGAGATACAGTGAGCGAAATTCAAATAGCCGCACTCAAATTTTTCTAGGAATAAAAGATTTTTCTTTTTGTATGGCATGCACAATTTTAAATTTACTTTAGATGAAAGCATTACTTTGTCGATCGTACTTGAGCTGATTTTGTTTAGTTTTAGTACAGTGACCGCAGTGATAATGAATATTGTTATCTTTTAGTGACATTTCAAGTGCGAAATTTAAATAGACGCAGAATACCCTTTGGATTTTATTGTTTTATTTGGACACGGTAAGTACAACTTTTTGATCGTAAATCATTCTGTTAAGGTCGTCTGGAATTTTATGTCACTTAGAGACCGTGGGGGAAATTACAGCACTATGGGGAATAACACCAAGTTGACAGGGCGACAAAAAAACAACATTGTGACGAATGCTATGAAGGATCACTTGTTCGCAGCGCAAATCGTAGCTGAAATGCACTTGCCTGTAACTAGGATGCACCCGGAAATTTTAAAAGCAACCCCCAACGTGATGTACAAGAAACCCCTCAAAAGACCACATCTTAAGCAGCATCACAAAATGGCTCAGTTAGAATTTATGTGACAACACATTCCGTGGGCCGAAGAGTGGGGGGAGGGTTTTTTTTCGGACGAAAAAAAATGTTAATTTAGACGGTCCAGATGGTTTAACCCATTATTGGCATGATTAAGTGAAAAATAACCCTTCGAGAATGAGCAGAAATTTCGGGGATGGGAATGTAATGATATGGGGTGCTTTTTTGAGTTATGGAAAGTTCAGTTTGTTTCTTCTCGAATGAACTCTGCACACAATACCGAAATGTCAGACGAAGCTTTAATTTAATTTTTAGAGCATAATGTTGGTGACCAGGAGGTAATTTTCCAGCAGGACAACGCTCCGATACATGAGTCTTCAATGTCGCGACAGTGGATTGGTGAAAGGGAGATCCCGTTAATGGACTGGCCGGTTTGTAGCCTGGATTTAAACCCAATGAAAAATTTGTGCGGTATATAAATATGGCTTTATAAAAATGGACGCCAATTCCTAGTCCTTGAAAGAGGCGAAATGTAATAGGGAACCTCATTAACTCTATGCCCAACCGAATTTTTGAAGTAGTCCGAATGAATGGAGCTCAAAATAAGAACTAAATTAGTTTTGTTAAATAACTTCTTAAAATTAGTCATAAATATTAATAAAAACTTCAAAGAGGCTATTTGAATTTTGCAGTTGAATTAAACTTTTTTAAGGAATTTTTTAGGTTGAATAACAAATATTTTAAAATTTTACATAACATTACTCGTTTTTTTTTTTTGCGAGACCATTCTTTTTTAGCCCAAAACTTATAAATATTGAAGTGCGATTATCCAAATTTCGCTCAGTGTAGTTTAAGGGAAAATTTAAATACAGTCCTCAGTGCCCAGTAATAAATTAAACCATAACTGCCACTGCGAACCCTTATATTATTATTATTAGTGGGTTAGGGTCGAGGTGGCAACAGTGGCTATAGCGGCAACACTGGCGCAGTGGCCATTTGTTAGAAAGTATTAGGGATAACTATCTCTTTCTCTCTCACTCTTCGGAAGGTCTCAAAACACGTACACGACACAACCAGTCGGCTTCCATCTGCGACAGAACTTATGCGTGTAGTGAGTAGTTTTTTGTTTTTACGAGTGAAAAAGTTAGTTTTATTGTAAGATATGCTTTGTATTTGCTCACTAACCATTCGTTATATTTGTGATAAAAAGTAAGTTTAATTGAGGTCGTTTTGGCGTTTACTCCACCTCCATTTACGCAACAGCCTGGCGTGTGTTATGAGGTATATCCAGAATGGCGGTTTAGTACACAGTGGCTCAAATCACTTGAGTACACAGCGGATCATGAGCCACTGTGTACTATATTTATACCAACAAGATTCCCACCCATTAATTTAATCACCGGTAATTTAATAAAATGTCATAATTTTTGTTAATTTTCTTCTACAGGATGGCTCGTCCAGCAAGCCACGTTAAATCGGGAATCATACGGCTGATGATATGAAAAAAGCTTTAACATATATCAAGAATGGCATGAGAGTGAGAAAAGCGTCTCAAGTTTCAGGCATTTCTTTCACTACACTGAGGCGCTATTACCTTAAGACCAAACATTTAAATATGGATGAGGCTTGTTTGACGCCAAATTATAGCATTAATAAGATTTTTAGTGCAGAGCAAGAACAAATTTTAAAAGAATGATTATTTAATTATTGAAAAACAAAAGGAGTCAATTTGATTAATTTTAAGACTAAAATAGTCATTATATTTAATCTATAAGTTCCTGTTAATAAACGAAGTTAAATAAGTAATTTAAGACTGTTATAAAGCATAAAACTGCATTTTATTTAGTTTATTTTATGGACGATTAACTGTGAACCTACCTGATTCAATGTGAACTAAGTTCCGATTCACTATATCCGACCCCCAGTACACAGTGGCTTAAATAAGTTAGGTTTTTAAAATACGTTTTATCTCCTAATACGTTATATTGTTGAACTAAATCGAATATAATAATGAAAATACTTAAGTAACATTGCATACTATTCCCCTTTACATCTTCCTAACACTATTACAAATCAAGTGCAGGTCACTGAAAAAAAAGTGATCCACTGGTGCCGCCTTCACCCTACCCATATGGTGGCCTCTACAACCAATACGGTCTTTTGTGCCAAAACACCTTTTACTGTAAAATACGTTCAGCCACCCTCAAGTAGGCAATTAGGCTTTCATTAGCGGAGGATATAGCATCAGTCGGGATTTTCTGAGCCTATTTTTAAGCCATGCCAAAGCACTACAAAGCTGTAGTTAAAAAAGGATAAAATATCTAGTCAACTTTTTGCCGATATCGGAAAATTTAAGAAAATTTGTAATGAAAACCTAATTGAATAAGAAGAATATAATAAAAAATTCCGTTATTTCCGTTATTTGTATAAATCCGAAGAAATTCCGTATTTCAGTCAAAATCCATTGTAAAATCCGTTATTTTTTCGTCTTCCTCCTCCTTCACCACGATAATATTGAGTAACAAGTAGAATTTCGCATTTTATTTAAATATTTTATATTTAAAAACCTTTTGTAAATAATGGCAACGTTGATTTACTTTTCGAATTAAGTATTCCTGGCATCAACCAAACCTGACCATTACAGATAATTCAATTTACCAGTTATTAAGTTGTTTAGGTTTTCGGGATTTTAACATTTCACATAAGTAAATTATTTCTACCGAAAATGCTTTTTCGATGAATTATTAAGCATCCTACATACATCATGAACACTCAGATATATTTGAGCTGTCTATCAGAGTGTCTCTGCTTGATAAAAATAGTTTTCCAGAGTTGAAGTGTATGTCTGCCTATGATAAAAAGCTTTTGGATTATTCAATTTGAATAAGTTATTCAGTCCCTTAAATTTCTGTCTCTCCTTACTTTTACGGTTTAATAATATTATAAAAGTTTTAGGTACACTTTTGCCCTTACGTGACTTTTGCGAACCTTGCAAGTCACTTGTTTTGTAATTCACTTAGTTATATTTATATCTAATTTAAGGAAGAAAACCTTGCTTTAGAATGAATCATGCTGTTTATAAATATAAAGAAATAGTTAAAAATCTCAAAAAAAGAATTTTGAATTGAGAAGACAAATGGAAATGCTTTAGAACAGTGAAGCGAATCTCTGTTGCTTTTAAAGATCCGCTTCGAATCATCGAGGATTTCGAAGCCTTAAAGCTAACTTCGAAACTTTTAATACTTCTGCATGGAAACTTTAAAGGATATACTTTTTGGAAGTTGTGTGGTTTAAATAAAAAAATTTTACAGTTCATAAAGTGCCATGCATAATACATACTTACATACATACGCTTATAACTGGAAAATCGTTGCTCCGATTTTCATAAGGTTTTATTTCCATATATCAACATTAATAAATCTCTCTCCTTAGTTCACGTAACCCCTTGTGGGTCATGAGGCGGGAGCAGAACTTCATCCGATTCGAAACGATTAAACTTTAATAAATAAATATTCCAAAATCAAATTTAAAGAATTTTTCACATAACATACACATTTTCTCACTCACTCGCAGTCTGGTTTTGTGTTTATACGATTTTAATAACTTCACAAAAGCTAGCTAGGATTCCTGGGAAAACATAGTCTACAAAGAATTGCATTGATCCTATTAAAAATATCTCGGCCATGGCCTGCAATGAATTTCGTCTCCTTAAATTTGAATATCAGGAGCGGTGGCCAATTTGAAATCTTAAATAGGAATCCCTATTTTCTACCTATGCAATTAGGAGATGTGTGTGAATGTTGCACGACAAAAGTTTTCGACACCATTGGTAAGCGAGAATTGTTTCCTAAATGGTTTTATTTAGTTTGATGTTCGTATATTTGTTTGTTTATTTCAAATTTTGCAGTCAGTTTAACCCACTTCTAATTGTTGCGACTGACATTTTTCAGACTTATTCAATTCCGGTGACAATACCTTATTGTGATTCAAACGGTTTTGAGGGGAAGGGCATTGCATAAGGGGTTATATACAGTTAAAATTGTCCAGAAAACGATTTTTCTAATTTTTTTTCGTCATGTAAATATATCTAAGTACAAACTATATATACAGGGTGTTTCAGATCTGACGTGCCAAAATGAGGGGGGTGATAGATCTCTCCTAGACAAAAAAAAATTGTATAGCTGGGGGGAGGGAAATGTCAACCGTTTGGAAGTTACAGGGTGATTCATAAATTTCAGTTTTTCATGGTATGCACTTTACTCTTTTATTTTTATCTCTTGATCAACTCAACATAGCGACATAAAAAAACGCTAAACAACAACTATCCTTATGACCTTTCCAAAAATGTTAACAATGTTGATCTCACTACTACCACTGCAGGTACAGTCATGGCCAACATTGGAAAAAATGTTTTGAAATTTCAGCATTTTAAAAAAATTTATCCGAAATTTCTGTAATTATTATACCTCTTTTTTATTTTAATTGGATCGCCCGTCTTATTACCTTTTCAAAAAGGTACAACATGTTCACGTAGGGTAAGTATTTAGAAATTTATACGTAGAAATCCTATCGGAGAATATAATAAAAATCAACAATGTAAAGAAATCAAACGCATATTAACTCAAAAATTATTTTTATTAAATTCAAAACGTATTACAATGACTTTTAATAACTTACAAAAGCTGTTCAAAATATCCACCGTCACTTTGGATGCATGTCAACAATCTCCTTCTAAGTCCCTCTTTAAGGTGTATTGAAGCCAACATCTTCCCGTATTTTCGTCGTTGCATTCCCAATCCTGCTAACTAAATCCTCCCTAGTGTTTACAGGGTTTGAATAAACTTCATCCTTTATTGTTCCCCATAAGAAAAAGTCCAATAGGGTAAGGTGTGGAGATCTAGCAGGCCAAGGAATCGGTGCACCTCGTCCAATGCAGCGGTTAGGAAATATTTCACTTAGTATTGCCTTCAAAATGTGAGCCATATGCGCTGGTACTCCATCGGGTTCTCCTCTATTAGATCTGGAAGTGTATTGCTCAAAAAGTCCGCATAAATTTCACTATTAAGCACTTGCAGCAAAATGAATGATCCTACCAAATGGTTGATAATATTGACACTGAACCTCTGCTGGAATGAGGTCACCTTTACCCTGCGTGGGTTAGTTTCTGACCAGGTATGAAGGTTATGGAAGTTCGTGATACCATCCCTCGTGAATTGAGATTCATCCATCCACAAAATTCGGTCCAGACAGATTACACTAACATTGTTACAACTTTTTTGCAGCAATAATTAAAAGTAATTACCTGTTAATCCAAAACCAACATTTTCGACTTTTTATCATAACAATTTGATTTACTTAAAGAATTTGCTACCTAAAGTACAATAAAATAATTAGGTAGTCAGAGATTTCTAAAAATGCGGTTTTTCTAATTCTTTGTCTACCTTGCCATGTTGCACCTTTTTGGAAAGGTAATAAGACGGGCAATCCAATAAAGATAAAAAAGAGCTATACTAATTACATAAATTTCGGAGAAAATTTGGAAAAATGCTGAAATTTTGGTAATTTCAAAAAATTTTACCCAATGTTCGCTGTGACTGTACCTGCAGTGGTAGTGAAATCAAGATGTCAAGATTGTTGACATTTTTGGAAAGGTCATTAGGATAGTTGTTGTTTAGCGTTTTTTTGATGTCGCTATGTTGAGTTGATCAAGAGATAAAAATAAAAGAGTAATGCGCATACCATGAAAAACTGAAATTTATGAATCACCCTGTAACTCCCAAACGGTTCGGAACCCCCTCTACCATACAATTTTTTGTTTGTCTAGGTGAGATCTATCACTCCACTCATTTTGGCACGTCAGATCTGAAACAGCCTGTATAATTAAGTCAATCCGGCGAATATTCTCGGATTTACACGCATATTTATATAAATGTAAAGTGCTGTGTTTTTAAAGTTGATGAGCAAGATTTCTCGGAAATGGCTGAACCGAAATTTTAACATTAGTTTTTTAAGTATTGTTTTTAGTAATTAATCGAAGGTTTTATCTCACGGATAAATATTTTCCATTTTATAAACAATTTAAGGCCTACATTTTAGTCAAAAATCGATTTTTGTGTGTTAGAAGCCGCCAATTTGTCAAAAATTAATATTTTATTTATTCCTTCGATTAATTACAAGATAAAACATTATAAATATTTTTGGTTTTTTTAATTATGATGATTCAGTCCAGAGATATCGGTATCACCGCAAGACGCCTTGTTTTAGAGGTGGTCCCGGAGATCAGCTTTAGCAGCTTTCAAAATAATTATTATTACAAATAAAAATGTTAAAATACCGTTTACAGTTACCATAATATGTGTACAAATTTTTAACTTTAATAAATTAAAAGGTCTTCTCAAGAAAAATTCTTGAAAAATCGATTTTTTGGGGGTCCTGACGGTATATAACCCCTTAAGGGTACGAAATGTGCAACTAATCAAAACGAATCCATGCCTTTCGGGATCAGCCCTAGGGATGGGGATGGGAAGAGACCGGTGGATACTTCCCGTAGTAAAAAAGCTTGCACTGAAGGAGCATTGTTTTATATATTCATGTCATAATTTTTTGTTCATTTTTGAATCGACTTCTCAAACAGGATAAGGTTATAAGTTCAGCGCGTTTTTGCATGACCGGGCATTATTTAACGCATGGCCTCTGCAAATTTTGAAACTTTTTTTAAATGAGCATCATATTTTGAGTAGCATATCTGAAGACACTTAAAAGTGAAAAATGAAATATTGGTTTAAAGAAAAGTTGAACCGACTTTACAAAAAGCGCTAAGAAGCATAAATAATATTTAATTTTTTTAAGTTTGCATCGGCTTCAAAATGTCGTACCAGAAAATAAAATTGTATTTTATTTTATACTTCTGAACGCTCTTTGTGAAGCCGGTTCAACTTTTTTTTCAAAAACTATTTAATTACTAATAATTAGGTCTGGTAAGTTTTGATCTCATGAAGTGTTAATGTTATTTTTAAGATTTAAAAATTACAATTTAATATAAATATTGTACATATGTGTTCAAGTGCAAACGTTTTGAATTTTTTTCTTTTTTCTTCCTAAACCACCGAAAATTAATATTTTACGTATGCGCTTCAACCTCGGTGTCGGTAGGGCGCGTTTAAGAAAATCACTCCTTGGCTGCCATAAGAAAGATGTAAATAAATATGTGGAATAGGCATATAACACTGCATATAAAATGAAGTCAGTTCTATCTTTTGACGATCGCTTTTTCTGTGTTGACTTCCCATCACTAGAAGATTTACTAAAAAACACAGGATTTATAAAATTTCTTAAACAAGGCGAAGCGGAGCATATGAAAATGAAGAATTCTCTGCTAAGATTTCTCACTAAGAAGAAATAGCGATTTTGAATTAGCTTAGACCACCCAAAATATAAAAATTACAAAGTTAAAAAAACAGAAAACAAACAATTTATGCGACGGTGATGTTACAACCAATGGTTGCATGAGAATACTACGTTGCATTTTATCCGGTAATCGTAAAACTGGAAATCAGGTTAAGTAAGTTTTTAGAATATAATGTCATAACATCAATTTCAAATTTAACAAGTGCATTCAGCAGTGCTTGCCATTTCATTATGGAATAATACACAGAGATTCTTTCTCTCTCTCTAGTTCCCATAACCAATTGTGGGATATGGGGCGGTTGAAGAACTTCTCCCGCGTTCAGAAAACGATTTAAAATGGAACTGCAATTCGAAGTGGATTCCCAACCACTGATGTTTTCTCTGTAGCCCCATGGCCTTTTTATCGTGACATGTTGTCAACAGAAAACAACCATGGGTTACTGCCGATGGAATTTGAACCTGGGACCTCCAGATTCGTACGCACATTAGCAGTGACTCCACCTGCGACGACACAGAGCTTTAGTGTATACAAGTAGTGAAGATTTATTATAATAATATAGTTTATCCAAAGAAAACTTGATCTGACTTTTTTTATATATTGTAACATGCACTGTAGTCTGACATAGGCTACGTGATGAAAACGAAATCAAGTTGTACAATGCGCATGTCCCGAATTTCGGAAACCAGAAAAACATCAGATGCTGTATAAAGTCAAGGCCGACTAATTGTAACGTAAATGGGGCTCTTCGGACTCGACGGATTAATTAAGACAATTATTTTTAATCACAAATGTTCACAAGTTTATCCACTTCACTTAATTAGTTCGTTTAACAATTTCCTTCACAATATTACGTTTCACTTTAATGATTAATACCGATCACTTCACTGGTTAAAATACAACTAACTCACTAGGCTGCTAATCAGCCCTATTTATACTACTTAGCTTAATTCTAGAAAGTTCAGCAACTTAGTTCTAGCAATTTCCGTTATTCATTTCCACACCACAGGTTCGAGTCAGCCTTGACTTCATACGGAATCTGACGTTTTTCTGGTTTCCGAAATTCCGGACACGTAGGCTATGCCAGACTACAGTGCATGTTACAATATATTACTCCATTTTGAAGTCTGTGCAAATTAAACATTCAAAATAACTACAACAAAAGTATTTTATACTACTTCCTTATGATCCCGTGAGTTGAAATGTTTAGGCACTTTTTTTATATTATCTCCGATTTTGGTTACGAATTTGTTAGATACCAATTTAAATAATACATTTTGCTTTCTACGACTTTTTGTTAAGTTGGCTGAACTTTTATTTTAACTATGTGAGTTTTCACTTTTTAGTGTCTTCTACTCAAAAAATACCGTTCGCGCGAACAAAGAAATATTAACAGTTACAGAGGTGGTGCACTCTATAGAAAGGAAACAGAATTATACAAAACTGGCAATAAGTTACGCAATTAGTCACGCCAGTCCTTTTACACCTCACTTGGTACAATATTCTTACGATTCCGCTACTACTGGTGTGTTTTCGAGTTTGCCTCCGGTTGCATGACACCGGGGACATTAGGGACATGTCAGAACCGCATGAATTGCTTCCAATACTGCTGATGACTTCGAGAGTCAGGGTCCGTGTTTTTCTTTGTCTGGAGTCAAGAAACATCGAACTCGAATCGGTGCTAGCACCGGGGACATTAGGTAGCAAACTAAGACACGACTTTGATGGCTCCCGAGTTAACTCAGAAGTAAATTCGAAAACACCCTATACAAGAAACAATGGATGGAGGATGGACAGTTACAGCTTCAAGCGGTAGACACCGGTCAATGCAGCATAGAACGGAGCCAAGTACTAATGAGTGTTAAAAATTCGAAAAACTTTTCAACCGCACTCCTTATTTCAAAAAAATCTATAAAATACGCGCATTACACTATTTCTCATTATCGCTTTGTCTGAGGAAAATAGCATTATCGTATAAGGAATTTACACGGAACAGAACTCGGTTTGCTTACATTTGCCCTTTTCCCTTCCAAGTTCCTATAAAATATCCAGAGTTGGAGAGGGTGTAATTTGTACGCCAAATATTAAAGGACACTTTTTGTACATAGACAGGTAAATGGCAACAGTTGATTCGCTTTCCCTCTATAGAGCGGTATGTACCATTCATTTTTTCTCGTTTAAATAAAGAATTGGGGGAGGGGGGTTTGAAAAGTTTGTCCGAATTTTTAACACCCCTTCCCACCCCCTACGCTCCACACTCTACTCTACCACACACTAAAATTTCAAGAAAATCGCAGGTGAGCGGGTAGTAAGCCAGAAATACGTAATCTGCAACTAATTTGAAGAAATTCACTCTAATCGAGGCAACTATTGCAAGTGGACCTATAATTTAAAGTGGATTCCCCCATGGCCTTTGTTATCGTATTCAGCTGTTAACAGAAACCAATCATGAGTTGCCGCCGGCGGGATTTGAACCTGGAACTTCTGGAGTGGAAGTTCGACTCTTTATCGCTTACTCCACCGACAACTTAAAAAAGCATGGTAGTGTAGGAAAAACCATTGGGTGTATTCAAATTGAATTTTTTCTCGTGAGATTGGATTGGGAGGCCGACAAGTTATCCCTTACTCCACCGACGAATTTTTATAAGATTTATGTTAAGTTATTATTAAAGTAGTCACAGTTTATGTTTTGCTTGACGCACGTTCATTCCATTGCAATTCTGTATCACTTCAAAAATTCCCTTTAGGGAGTGATTCGTGTAAACTATGCTCACATGTAATTTTTATTTCGTATTATTTGCCTTCTTCCTAACATTCCGTGAAAGCCAGAACAAGCCATTATAGATTAAACTTAAATAATTTTAGCTGAAAACTATTTCTGAATTACATGCATGCACTATCTTGCGGCAATATTTACCTTTGTCACTTAAAAAGTTCTCTAAATCTTAATTCACTTTCCAACAGTTCTTTATACTTCATGGCATTTTATTTTCTTGAGATAACTAGTACATTAACTCGGTCATAACGGATCCAGCAGAATTGTGCTGACATGACAAGAACTTATTTTATTTCATTTTACCGGATTCGAGATAATGATTGTAAGTGAACCTATAATTTGAAGTGGATTCCAAATAGCTGACAGTACTCTGTTGTCAATAGAAACCTATTATGAGTCGTTGCTGGTAGGATTCCAACCTGGGACTTCTGGAGTGGAAGTCCGACACGTTATCACTTACTCCACCGATGACTTGAAAACATGGTCATAACAGAAAAAACCATCAAGTCTATCAAAATTCAACCTTTTCTCATTGGAGAAAATTACCCAACGCGAGCGGTGGTGGTCTTTTAAATCTTGATTTATTTTTTGCTTGAATGCGAAGAGCTTGCGAAGTGCCAACTTCGCCGCATTTGACATTTTCTTGTTTTTGCAAAATGTAATTGAAAGTAATACCTTTAAGGAGAAGGTAAAAACGTAAAGTTTGCCATACCGCGAGGACAGAGTATGTTTCGTCAGTGAACTGTTTGACGACTATATTCGTCATGGAGAAATGGCAGTATTTGGTGTCATGACGACTATGTCTGTCATGCGCAGAATTTAATTACCACTTGCTAATTAAATTGTAAATATACTATATGTTTATATTAAGTGAATCAGTAAATATTAGTAATAATATTTCTCATTTTATAAAATAAAGTCGTCTTTCTTAAAAGAGGTCGCTACAGCTGACTGGTTAAGTATGTGTATACAAAAAATGTAAAAAAAATTTATTTAATTGCCACCAAGATAAAAGCTGTTAGTTTTTCTTTAATTTTATATTGCCAAAGCTCAGGGGATGGCCTATGATGCTAAAGAACAGCTTTGTCAGGAAAGAATTAAGGGTGAGTAAAATTGGTTAAGAGGTTCAGTGAAGAAAGTGTCGATGTATGCCTCGCTTGAAAGTTTCAGGCTCATGAGATTAGGAAAAACATAAAATGGGAAACTGTTCCACACATATGTTGTTCCGCTTAGGAAAGATTTCCGAAATTTTTCAGTACGTCCAAATTTGACCTGGAGGGTATACGGGTGGGAACGACGTAAAGCATTTGTATCGCGTGTTGTCATGTATCAAGGAATCAGGCTAGTAGTTTCGTTAGAACAATGGCGTGGAAATAGCAAGAAAAGAGTGACAGACAACCAACATTCCGTCGATGCTCCAGAGAGTCATTGCTCTCAGAGATTGAGGGATGGGCAATACGTTTAATTACCTTCCTTGAACTTTGTCCAACACGGACAATGTACGTAGTCGGTTCCATAATGAACTGGACTGATATAGTTCTACTCGATATGTCGATACATGTTATGTTGCATCGGATAGTAAGTTTACCATGAACTTTGGGTACGAAAACTCATCAACTTGAAGAGCATAGGCTTAGTTAAGTAGTGGTTTGAACAACACGAATCCCGTATTTTTCAAAATGTCGATAACCGAGTATCGAAGCGTCATAAAGTTTCTGTTTAAAGAAGGCTTATCCCCCGCCTAAAAGAACGATTAAATGGTGTTTACAAGGAGTGTTCCCCCTCTTACAGAACAGTGAAAAATTGGGTGACAGAGTTTCACCTCGGGAGCGAAATTGTCGAAGATATCGGCCATGACGGTCGACCGGTGAAGGTGCTCACTAGCGAAACTATTTCTCTAATCGTGAAGACGTTTTGAGTGTACGCTGTCTGAAGATTAAAGAAATTGCAGCCAGACTTGGGCTCTCTGAAAGTACCGACAAACGTACATTCCATGAACATCTTCATATGAAAAAATTCAGTGCAAGATGGGTCCCGAAACTTCTTTCAGCTGTGCAGAGACAGGAGAGAGTGCGCTGTACTTCCGAGTTTTTGGATATTTGTGGAGAAAACCCGAAGAATTTGATCGAGCGACTAGTTACTGGTGATGAAACTATGGTCTTGTATTATGATACAGAAAGAATTAATGGAATGGCGTCATAGGGGTGAAAAGCTACCAAAAAAGGCAAAGGTGAAACAATCTACCAAAAAAATTATATACACAATCTTGGGATTTCCAAGGTGTTTCGATGATGGATTTTAAAGAACGCAATACAGTTGCGAATATTACGTTTCATTAATATCTAAACTGCGAGACATAATAAAGGAGAAGTTCAGAGGCAAACTGTCTAAAGGTGTCCTGTTGCTTCACGACAACGCCCCCGTTCACACTAACGCTGTTTCGAATGATGCAGTTCGTCAATGCGGGTTCACGGAGCTTGACCACCCACCTTATACTCTTCAGTCATTTTGAAGACAAAGCTGTGCTTATTTCTATAATGGCTTAAAAATGTTAGTTCACAGATGTCAGAAGTGTATCAGTATTGGTGGAGATTATATTGAAAAATGAAATTGGTTTCATTTAATTTTCTTTATTATTTCATGGTTAGGCCAAATCATTATGGGACCGACTACGTAGTGTGTGTGTGTATTTATTACATCTCTGTTGAACTTAGCCTTGTATTACGTCGTTGGAAAAATTATTATATCCCTTTGATATAAATTTTGTGCTGCTAAGAAAATTGAAAATATACGCTTTCACGAATTCGCAAAATAAATTTTTTTGAAATAACTTGCTGCGCTATCGCCTACTTAAGTGTTGAACGTGCAATGGAGCAAGTATGCCGCGACACAAAATATTACTGAGCAGTTTTTATTTACTATGATCACTCTTGCGGTTTAAAAGGATAGCATCTATTCCAATAACTAATGTAAATTAAACTGAGCTTTATCTATATTGCTTTCACGTGATTCTTTCATTAATTTTCGCAGTATCGTAAAATTTCTGGCCATAAAAGTTGAATTACCTGCACTTTCCATGAGCTATGAGATAACCAAATGCCAGACATTTTCTTGAGAATAATGTGGTCTGGAGATATTATGTAAAGAAAGCTCTCCATAAAGTCAGTGACATTAGATTAGTATGGATATGCGAGAAATTCTGGCGCCAAACACGAAATGGACCATTTTTGCTGCCATAAACCGTCAAGCTTGGAAAACGAAGTTTATTGTCCTCGTTTTCTTCTACTCCTACATTTAGTTTAATAACTTTGCTAATGACAGAAATGCGGAGTTGGTAAAGTATGCTATTTGCTTTTCACAAGAATTTGGCAAGAGTACTGCTGCAAACGTAAAAGGTAAGAGTTTATGTAGTATTTTTGACGTATTGTTTTATAGAGTTTTTATTTATTTTTAAGTAATTTTAAGTTCCTTTTGACGAGCTTATTAAATAAATTTGATGGCAGAATTTAAGACGTTAGTGAAAAAAAAGTAATTCACATTTAAATATTCAACTATAACTTTAGCAATATGACATTTATTACAAAAGAATTTTAAGAATTCATAGTTAAAATAAGCCGCAGTAATAAATTCCAAAGGACATTTTAATTATTCTTTCAAATTCGTAATGTAGGATTAATAATATAAAGAGAACAAAAGTTCTTAAAAAATAGTTTTAAAAAAAAATTGAACCGACTTCACAAAAATCACTAAAAAGCATAAAATAATTTTTAATTTTATATCTATTACGACATTTTGAAGTCGGTGCAAATTAAAGAAACAAACCAAACTACAACAAAAGTATTTAATCGTCCTTTTTTACGATCCCTTGAGCTGAAACGGTAAATTTATATAGTATCTTCGCTTATGGTTGGGTAGTTGTTTTGTTTCTTTAATTTACACCGACTTCAAAATGTCGTAATAGATCTAAAATTAAAAATTATTTTATGCTTTTTAGTGCTTTTTGTGAAGTAGTTAAATTTTTTTTAAAAAACTATTTTATTTTTCACTTTTTAGTGTCTTCTACTCTGTACAACAACAAAACACCATCCAAATCGGTCCACTCGTTAAAAAGTTAGGTTCAGCAAAGAATCTGTATCAATTGAAGTATCTACAGTTGCATTTCTGGAGAGTAGATCTGCAATGAGATCGTGGTCAGGAATATATTTTAAAACGAGATGTTAAACTAGTATATTGAGTAGTATCCCTTTCAATCTGGACGGTATTTCTGAGAGACTCTTTTTCATAATTACAACAAGTTACATTTATTTCATTATGTAGGTCGGTTCATGTTTTTATTCTTAATTCAAATCTTTTCAATGGCTTTGCGTTTCCGTAGTCGTTTTTTGGAGGTGTAATCTGATATTTAGGTTGGTTTTGATTCTGTTCTGCTATTTGGCTTGATGGATCAGTTTTTGGCTTTCTGTTTTCACTGATAGCAGCAGTAAATGTTTTCAGAATTGTGTCGGCATTCCATTTTGTTTTTCTGACTTGATCGAAGAAATAATCCACGATGTATGCGTGTTCAAGCTGATTGTATCCTAAAATAGCTTTTTTAAAGAGTTTCCAAGACTCATTAAACTTTATTCGCATTCTAGCAATGTATTCCTTCGGTGTGTTTACTTTAGCTTCTTTCTTCATATTCTCCAAAATTTGAAAATTTTGACTGCAGTTTTTCCTTCCCGCCTCATAAGCTCTATCATTATGTGCTATGCTTTTACTTTTAGGCTTCCTTTTTTTTAAAGTGGCGTTGTGGTCCGGTTTGGGTGTGCTGATCTGAAGTAGAGTTTTTACTAGTCGGTCTTTGTTGATGGTCTTCGCTTGGGTCGGTTTATCTTCGGGATTTATAACTCTTCTCTGTCGAGTGTGGACTGGTAACGTTTCTTGGTATACTAAATCTGGTTAGTCTGCTCTGAGCTGGTAGCTTCTCTTGGTCTGGTCTGACTGCTAGTCTCTCTTGATCCGGTCTGTACTGATATCTTCTCTCTGTCTGGTCCGTTCCTTTATCTTCTCTCGGTCTGGTCTTGGCTGATAAGTTTTCTCGTTCTAGTCTGGACTGGAAATCTCTTTCGGTTTAGTCTGGACTGATATCGGTCTGGTCGAAGGACTCAGTGTTCCTTTGTTCCGTTACCTCGGGTGAGGGTGAACAAAAGGTAGTTGCTGAAACCGCTACAATTTAACCTCGGTAGGGGTGAACACACTTAGTGAGAATGAATAAAGCTGTTTTTTAACTGGTTTATTACTTGAATCATATCTTAATTTATAGACAAGATATTTACAAACAAAGCAATAATTGTTTGATTGCATTACTCGATGTTGTCATTACTCAATATTGTCACGGGGTTCCTGCTGTTCTTTTGTTTACCTCCGGAATTATTTTGGTGCGTTGCTTTCTTTCTTTACGGAGTTAGCTGGCAGTAGATCAGCTATATTATGATTTTCACGTTTGCTGCGTAAACACATCCTTAGAAAATCGTCGCCACCAAATCAAGTTCGTTTTGTAATATGACTGACATTATCCCATCTGGTCCCGGCGACTTACTATATCAAAGAAGTTTATTGGCCATTGCTTGTGGAAGGTACTTGATCTTTACAACTTGGGAAGTGAGGGTCTATCAGGACTTCTAGTGTTTTCCTGTTGTCCTTGATTTGGTAGGACCCTTAGAAATAGCCTTGCTTAACCTCACTGTCTCCGAGGTTTTTTGGATTTGATCATGCAAAGAGAACTAACTCTTGCTCTTAACTGTTCTGATCTACTTCCTAGACTTTTATAACCACCTATAGGTACTGGGTACTCCAGATTGTAGCTGAGCACCCCCTTCCTCAAATTAATCCCCCCCCCCCTCACATTAAGGGGGAACAAGCGCAAGTTTTGTGAAGATCTTTTGCTTCCCTATTAATTTGGATTTAATTAGTTTTGGCCACCTCGCTTACCAACTTAATCGGTGCTCCTGACGTACGTGGTCCTAGTACTGGATTTGACCTTGCACTTAGTGACTTTTGGTTGGATTTACTTTTCTTCTTAGGGTTTGCTGGTATAGTCTTCTCTGTTGAATGTTGTCTCCTCTTCGCCGCTAGTTTTCCCACCACGTACTCCTCACTTATATTGCACAAAGTCGGGTCTTTAGCCACGAAAGTCTTCCTGCGCTCATGAAATTTCTGCCAAGTCAATCTTTTCTGCTCCTTAGTGGTGCAGCTTGACGTCTTTCCAAGAGACTCAATTATCCTCACGGCAGCCTAGTATAGAGATTCGCCTGTTTCTAGGAATTATGAGCTTAAGTTCATAAATTGTACTTAAAAGTTTGCGAAATTATCATAGCACTGCTAAACACATTATTAACGCATAGCAAATAGCCAATTTCAATGAAAAATTGAAACCCGCCCCCTTGGTGGGTTGACGATAGCGCAAAAGTCGTCATGGGCAAAGTTGTAGCGCTTGAAGCGCCCTCTACGATCGCATCTTTTTTATCGCCATACGATGAAAAATGGCCGAGATATAGGCGATACAAGCTTTCCGCCTGTTCGCCTCCCCCCGCGCCCCTGGAAACAGAGAAAATATAGAAAAATGTGGATTTAGTGTTTCCAGGGGGCCCTAAAACCGCATGCAAAAATTCAGTGAGGTAGGTGAACTTGTAATTAAAAGGTAGGTAAATGACGCCTGACGCCTGGACTAAACCTATAGCGATAACGTCATCTCAGTTACCGCAAGACATCCATGGAACCAAAAACAAGCTGCTTTTCATTCCATGCTGCACCGCCTTATACAGATCCCAATGGATGAATCTAAGTACCAGAAAGAGTTAAGAACAATTAAGCAAATAGCTACTTATAACGGTTATGGGTCTGACTTGATAAATACATGTCATCAATAACGGGTATAAAATGGATGCACTTGAGATCCTGAAAATTAATAGGCTCTTCAGAGACCATTAAATAATCACCCTGTTTTAAATTCACCGCCTCTACAACCATGAATGTGAAATGCGAAACCGCGGTAACGTAGTAAGGTAAATTAGTGGAATAGACAAATTCCGAATTTGTGTTATTATTAAAAATGGAATTCTATCAAAAATTATCATGTTAAAAAACTAATAATTTAATTCTTAATCTTGGTATGTGAAATAATGTCAATAATAATATGTATATAATATGCCTATGCAAGCAAATGAAAATGAATAAAATACAATAGTTCCAGCGCATTATCTCTATTGGATCTATGTGAAGCAACACAAACTTCCTGTAATCTAGCGATAATATACATAGGGTGTATCTCAGAAGTATTAGTTCAACTGTTCATATGAGATTGATATGTGTAGCACGGAAAGTCGAACAGACCAGACCAGGAGAGGCATATTTCAGAATAAGACTGACGAAGTATTAATATAAATTGAGTGTGTAGTAAGTAGCACTTATTTATACTAAGGTATTCTCTAGTACATCCTAAATACAACATTGGCAAGACTAGTGCAATGTTTTTGAGTATTCTCTAGTATCACCCATTCCTCCGCAAATATTTTAAATACTGACTCTTTAGGGGCGTTTCAGCACCGTTCAGTTTTCTCAAGTTTTTGAAAACGATGCCCAACTTTACTCAAATATTGTTATGTTGGTTAGTGCCATGGCCGCCTAGAGGGGGGGGGGCGAAGGGGGTAAACCTCCCGGGCCCGGGCTTTCAAAAGGGGCCCCGTCATCATGTTTCAGGATCGAAAAAGTGTAATATACTAGACAGATTTTAAATTGGAAGTCACTCATTCTGTTGTATATGGGCCCGAAATTCCTTTCGCAGAGGCCCGTATGTTGTAGCCCCGGGCCCGAATTTTGTATCAACGGGCCTGGTAAGTGCACAACTTCCACGTGCTTAATGATTGACGAATGTTCATGACCAATATTTTTGACTGTAAAATATAATAACGAAACTGAAATAAAATCGTCCTCGAAAAAACTACGTACCAAAAAGAGATTATCCTGAGGATTATTATACGGATACTCGTTAATTTCTAATAAGTATTTTTACATACATCTCTCAAGCTCAAACTAGAGGTGGTACTTTGCACAATAAAAACGAAATGGTACTTTTGTTGGAAAGCCCGCGGATCCAGCACTTCAATTTTGAGCAGGTTCAGTTGTAGGATGCAGTCAATCAGCCGTATTAAAAGTGGTCAGCAGAGCATTGAGTAGTATCGTAGATAAAAAGCTTTTTGGATACACTTCCTCTCACAACAGTGCAATTCGATGCTGCAGTTAAAGCCTAGTCAGTAATGAAAAACTAGCCTGAAATCATTAGAGCAATTGATTGTACATATGTATGTGTTAGAGAACCGACCTCTGTTCTGCATCCTAATGAATTGGAAACGTTTTTTTCGATAAATGCAAAAAATACTCTGCGTTGCCTATGAGAATTCCACTAGAAGTGACATATGGTGCCCGGAACGTGTAAACGATAGCCGCATTTGAAAAAATTCTTCCATTTATCCCATTATGGCAAAAAATCCTAAAAAGGTTATGGTTTAAAATCAAGGTTATAAATACCATACGAAAACCATAAGTGATGATTTAAACTTTTAATAATTTACATGCTTTCCATTGTAGTGTGTGGTGGGGGTGAAACCTAACTTTAAAACGCGTGGACCGATTTGGATGGCTCTTTATCTGTTGTATAGAGTATGATCCCCCATTGCTTATAGGATAATAATTTGGTTCTGTGGTGTGGGAAGGGGAAGGGGGAGGGGTAGTCTAATTTCGTAACGCTTGGCCCAATTTCGAGGATTCCTTGTCGGTTGGGTAGAGTATGTGCCCCAATTGATACCGCGATAAAAACAATTCTGGTGGAATGGGAGGGGGGGTTGGGGGTTGAACCTAATTTTTAACGCGTGGACCGATTTGGATGGTTCTTTTACTGTTATACAGAGTAGACGACACTAAAAGGTTGAACCGACTCCACCAAAAGCTCTAAAAAGCATAAAATAATTTTTAATTTTATATCAATCACTACATTTTGAAGTCGGTGCAAATCAGACAAACAACTACAACCTATATTATTTATCTTCAATTGTGGTTAGGTAGTTGTTTTGTTTGTTTAATTTGCACCGACTTCAAAATGTCGTAATAAATATAAAATTAAAAATTATTTTATAATTTTTAGCGCTTTTTGTGAAGTTGGTTCAACTATGTTTTTAAAACTATTTTTCTGATTAGCTGATTATCTGCCATTGTTTATTGATTTCGAACAACGCTAACTAAAGTTAAGATGAAATGATTGCACTCTTATCAACAAAAGTTCACAAATTGCTGGAGTATTTTTTTTTAGCTGACGGCTTTTACTGAAACAGAATGAGACTTGCTGTTTTCAAATGAAAATAAAAATAATACTTAGCTGAACAACGTTGAATTTACAGCGTTGACCGAGCTGCTACACTAAATTGCGACTATAAAAGTGCAGAAAAAATCAATATCCTAATGTCGCAACATTCGGAATTTAGTGCTTCGCCCCCGTGGTGGAAAAGGAAAGGAAAAATTAACAGATAATGTACTATCAAAAATTGAGTGATGAGTTGAAACAAATCCAGCATATGCTTTAAAGGAAATACAAAGACTACTTCGGGATCAAGATGACTTACGAGTGAGTATCCAAACATTAAGCAATGGCATGAAAAAATTTATCATAACCAGAAAAATGGGATATTGTGAAATTGAACGTGTGAGTGCTCCTGATACTATAGAGCAAAGAAAATCTTTCGCGGCTTTTTAACCGACGTCCCAAAAACAAAGAGGTTCTAAGTTCGACGCGTATATATTTTTTATTTTTATTTATTTATTTTGTTTGTTTGATTTTAATGATTCTTTTTTGGTTGGGTAGATTATGTTCACCGATTGGTACCATGTCAATAAAATTGTTGGTAGGGTGGTGGTGGGGGGTGGGAGTGAAACCTAACTTTGTAACGCGAGGTCCGATTTGGATGGTTCTTTTTTTGTTGTACAAAGCATGATCCCCCATTGCTAATAGGAGAAAAACATTTGGTCTAGGGTGGGTGGAGGGGGGAAGGGGTAGTCTAACTTTGTAACGCGTGGACCGATTTGGATAATTCTATATCTGTTAGGTAGAGTATGTTCCGTGGTTGGTACCAGGAGAAAAAAATTTTGGGGGGATGGGGGTGCGAGTGGAACCTAACTTTGTAACGCGTGGTTCGATTTCGATGGTTCTTTTTCTGTTGTATAGAGTATAACCCCCATTGCTAATAGGAGAATACTTTGGTGCTATAGTGAAAGGTGTGGATTGGGGGGGGGGGGTTAGTGTAACTTCGTAACGCGTGGACCGATTTGGATAGTTCTTTTTCTATTGGGTATAATATGATCCTTGGTTGATACTACGAGAAAGCAAACGTTGCTGTGTTGGGGGGGGGGGGGGAGGGTATAACCTAACTTTGTAACACGTGGACCGATTTCAATGGTTCTTTTCCTGTTGTATAGAGTGTGATCACCCATTGCTAATAGAGGAAAATTTGTCCATGGTGGAAGGTTGGGCGAGGGGAGGAGTAGTCTAACTTCGTAACGCGTGGACCGATTTGGATATTTTTTTTCTTTTGGGTAGAGTATGCTCCCTATTTGATACTTCGAGAAAAAATTGTTGGTGTGGATGGGGTGGGACCTAACTTTGTAACGCGTGGACCGATTTGGATGATTCTTTTGCTGTTGTAAGAAAGCAAAAATCAAAAATCCAATACCAATATCACGCAGAGCTAATTTTTAGTGAACTTTGTTAGTAAAATATAACATTTGTATGCTTTTAAATTTTCTAGCAATAAGTCAAAGCTATAATGATAGAAATCAGGTAAATTTGACGCAGGTTGTGTTACGACTGAGTTATTGGATGGAGCACCTGCCACATATGGCAAAATATTTAATTTCTGTGTTGCGGAAAGATGCTTAAATATAACAACAACAAAATTCTTAATGCCTTTGTAATTTTAGAAACTCACGAAATTAAGGAAATATCGTCGGGAGAAGGACATATTATGTGGTGACAGCAAATGTTTACTGAGGAAATAGTTCGGTTTGGAGTTTAATGTTGCAAGTGTGATTTATTGAGAGCTTTCTTAGTTTAAACTAATAACCGCTTGAATATTTAACCCTTATCCATTACTTAAAAAAAACGTACATGGTATTAATGGGTCATATTTGCCCAATGCATTTTTTAAAAGAACTTTTGCAATTATTACAACTTATTTCTATCTGTGAATGCTTCTTACATACAAAACGAATATATTCTGCACTTCGCTCAATATTTTGTGCTATTGGAAACACAATAAAATAGTTTTAAAAAAAAAGTTGAACCGACTTCACAAAAAGCGCTAAAAAGTATTAAATAATTTTTAATTTTATATCTATTACGACATTTGGAAGTCGGTGCAAATCAAACAAACCAAACAACTACAACAAAAATATTTAATCGTCATTTCTTATGATCCCGTAAGCTGAAACGTTCAGGTAGTATTATGTATTATTTTCAATTGTGGTTATGTAGTTGTTTTATTTGTTTAATTTGCACCGACTTCAAAATGTCGTAATAGATATAAAATTAAAAATTATTTTATGCTTTTTAGCGCTTTTTGTGAAGTCGGTTCAACTTTTTTTTTAAAAACTATTTTATTTTACAGTTTTTAGTGTCTAATAGAGTAGATATTCAACGAAGAAAGAACCATCCAAATCGGTCCACACGTTAGACGTTTTTTTTAACCCCCTACCCCACCCCCATTCCACTAAACTTTTTTTCTCATGGTATCAACCACGGAACATACTCTACCGAACAGAAAAGGAATCATCGAAATCGGTTCACGCGTTACGAAGTAACTACCCCTCCCCCTCCCCCACCACCACCATTGAACCAAATTATTCTCCTATTAGCAATGGGGCATCACACTCTATACAACAGCAAAAGAAGCATCCAAATCGATTCAGGCGTTACAAAGTTAGGTTCCACCCCACTTCTCCCACCCCCACCCCAGCAACATTTTTTTCTCGTAGTATCAACCAAGGATCATACTCTACCCAATAGAAAAAGAATTATCCAAATCGGTCCACGCGTTACGAAGTTAGACTACCCCTCCCCCCCACCCACACCTTTCTCCATAGGACCAAATGATTCTCCTATTAGCAATGGGGGATCATACTCTTTACAACAGAAAAGGAACCATCCAAATCGGACCACGAGTTACAAAGTTAGGTTTCACCCCCACCCCCACCCAACCAAAAATTTTTTTGACATGGTACCAATCGGTGAACATACTCTACCCAACAAAAAAAGAATCATCAAAATCGGTCGACGCGTTACAAAGTTATGCCCGGTCAGACAAAAAAAAAAAAAAAATACGCGTCGAACTTAGAACCTCTTTGTTTTTGGGAAGTCGGTTAAAAAGCAACGCAATCTTTTCAAGTTTTCTGTCATTTTTTTGATATTTCCTTTGGACGTAGTAAACAACGCGTTTAGCCCCAATATCTTGCGGCATTCGCTATCGACGAGATATTTCTTCCTGCAGTAGAGGTAAACCAAATTCTTCAAGGAAAGTGCGGCGATTAAATTTCTTCGAATAATTCCATTATGAGTTTACTGTTTTCCAAATGGCAAAGACATTATATGCTAATACATCCAACATATTGTAAAACAGCGATTGAGGCCATCTATTTGTTCTGCGCTTACAAGTGTATGTTCGTATAAGCTTGTCCATTGTATCTATCCCTCCTTTTTTCGTTATAAAACTGTATTATTTCAGGCTTTTTGTTCGCCTTCACAGATATTTCTATCGGGATGCAGTGTGCTAACAAGTAGAACGCACCGTTTTTTCTTTAGAACGTATAGATGCGTGACTAAATTCAACATGTTGAGTACCACGTTATCAAAGTTACTTCAAATGTGTTTTTATTCACCATTTTAATGAAAGCAACCAAAACTGTGGTTTGTGTTGAAACTAAGTTAGTCGGTGTTGAATTTAGCCACGCACCCTATGCCACAAGCGTTGTTGTATTGACATTATCGAACAGATAATTTAAAAAATATTTTGCCCTTCGTGTTATATCCAGAATTTGTTGCGTTTTGTTTTTGCGCCAAGTTCCACCCATTGCAAATTTTCTTTTTAGCAGCTCAATTCCCAATTCAAGTGATGGAAAAAAATTATCGCAGGTTATATTTCGCCCCTTTATGTTCTTTATCAAGTCAAGTACAACATGTTGACCTTGATTTTTCTCAGGCCTGTAATTTCGATCTTTACCAGTATATACCTGCAAGGACTACTGGTAACAACATCACAAAGCGCCCATATTTTCAGTCCATATTTCCCGGATTTTGGTGGAATATACTGATTGAAAGGGCAATATTTAAATAATTGTTCATCAACAGTAATATTTTCACATGGATCAAACAACTTTTGTAAGTTTCATTCCCATTTTTCTCAAACATCTCTAATTGGAGCTAGTTTATCTCGTACACGCCTTTCACTTATGTCAGTTCTTTTATTGAAACGGAAAATCCGAAATATATTTTTGAATCTTCTGAGACGCATTGTTGCTTTGAATATGGGTCTACCTTTCATATCGTCCCATAAACTTTCAAAGCTTGGCAATAAAATCGGTAAAATCCAGCCAGTATCAGCAGACCAAAATATGCCTGAATTATCGTTTGATGAATTGGTATCCAAATATCACCGAACAGTTTTGAGCCTGGAAAGGAAAGTATTATTAGGAAATACTGTTGTAATTTTTCCCAAAAATATGTTAGCTTACCTTCTAAGTTAGACATATAAATTTTAATTTTTTTCAAATGCCGATGGAATTCACAATTCAAACGTATATTTTATATTAGTAACCCTGGAAATGGCGTACTGAGTTGGTCCAGGTGTAGTACTTAATATATTTTCAGTACAATAACGACCCACACTAGAACGATCCGATTTTTCCAACCAGACATATTTCCTGCATGTCGAAAGATAAGTTTGCTGACTACAGCCTTCGTTAGCTGTACTTTCATCTATATTGGAAGCTTAACTTTTCGCCATCGGTAATACTAAGTTGGTTTACCGGTCCGCTATCGGATAACAATTCATCTTCCTCTGAGTCGCTGTCATCATTTTCAGAATAGCTTTCTTCATTTCGCTACTGCACAGCATATTCTCAATTTCTGCAGCACACAATCTTGCCATCTAAGAAAGAAGTTTTATGCATCGACATATATTGAAATCATAATAGATTCTAGCTTACCTTCAGATACTATATAATAATGGAAAAAATAATACAATACACACTTTTTTCTTTACACTTTGAATTACACAGTGGACTGACTACTATGCGATAACTTCATAGACCAAATGAATCAACAATGCAGTTGTATTATGCATATTATCGCGAACACTAACGAGGTATTCCTTAGAGAGCGAGGAGGATAGTGCCTTAAAGCTTTCACAACAGGTCACAAAGTAAGAATATGCTATCGCGCTATTACAACGCAAGTAATTTTTCCAGAGTTTGTTTTTCCTGTTCCTAAGACTACGGAGTTTCGCATTGTACCATGGGGGAGATGAGTATGTAGACCTAATCCGTTTTAATGGAACAAAGGAGTTAAACAAATCATATATCATGTTATAAAATAGAGAGGCGCAGACATCAATATCACTATTGTCCAGCATTGCCGAAAAATCGACTGAAAGAAGATTAGACGTTATCTCAGAGAAGTTTGATCTCTTATAGGCAAAAGCATGGTGTTCGAAATTGGGATCCGCAATACTAGTACCATCGTAACAGAAAGAGACAAAGATAGGCGGATGAAAACTATCAATAGCGGATAACTGATCAGGAGCTAAGTCGACTATAGTGTAAGTCGAATCAGAAGAAAACGCAAATTCCAACTGCCTTCCCATAGAGTTTTTTACATTACTCATTTGGCGCAAACCAGAGGAAGCAACGGTATCAAGAAATTTAGAAACCATAGATGAGGGATAACATGAGGAAAGGAAGACATCGTCAGCACAGTTAGGTACCCATAGAACATTGGGTAAATTAGAGTCACCAAGAAGAAGAATTTCATCTTCAGGGTTCGTCATATTATGGAAGAAGTCTGAACTACGGGTTATAATATCGTTAAGACTGCCCCCTCAGTATCAACGTAGTTTTTGTCAGGAAAGGGAGAATATAGCAACAGAGCAAAAATATATTGAGCTTAGGTAGCGATAGCTGAAAAACCAAGAGTTAAATAGTAAGAAGATCAACTAAGCTGCAGTTAAAGTTTGATCTGCAAACAACCAGTACTCCACCACCCCGACACAAAGATTTAGTGTCTGTCCCTACGAAAAATCTGATAAGAGTCATGAAGCCAAGTCTTAGTCAACATTATAACATCGTAGCAGCAGGCAAGGGATGCCTGAAATAGATGGTTTGTTTTAGTTCTTAATCCCCTTACATTCTGATAGTATAGGGACAGCGTACTTGGTTTTTTGTAGCATTCGTTATAACTCTGTCATGGGTACCGTTAGTAAACCTGCCTCGAGGCACAAATTCGTGTTCGATGGAATTGTTAACCTAGAAGTCCGGAGAAGAAATAATCTCGAAAAGAGCCGGGGAAGTTGTTAACTTCAAAGACGATACATATGCCTGAGACAGGCGAGAATTACGATGCTGACAACGTAGAAGTACAGAGTTGTCAATCTTGGACCTCATTCTCACATAATTTAGAATGTCATCAATAGAGGTAGAAGAATCGAGCGGAGAAAAAAAAAACTTAGGCATTGGGGCAGTATTCAGAGTGAAGTCCGTGCTCTGTGCTAGATCAAAAGAGCCAACCAGAGGTGCGTCCTGTAGAGAAAAAAAAGATCGGCCTAGAAGGTAGTACTGGAAGCAACAATAGCAGGGCCCGAAACAGCACCAGATGTACTAGGTACACCATTAGCAGGCTCAGGGTTCAACTGGTCAACAACGGTCACACCATCCGGGAAAGAACTAGCAATAACATGCGACGATGGTGCCATGCAGAGGGGAAGGGGCAGGGGCAACAGAGACGACAGGGATCACAAACGAATCAGAAGGGAGCCCAACCGGATGGGCAGAAATCTTGGAGACCAAACTCCTGACCTCAATCGCTACAGAAGAAATGAGTTCAGAGTCCCTGGAGACAGAGAATGCGGAGGTATGCGGTAAAGCTTTGCAAAAATATAATAATAATATTTTCAATTGCTCTGAATAAGCGCCTCGCTTTTTACATACTACCTTTTTAAAAACCTCTTAGGTATATCCATTCCCATTTCTTCCAGTCATTTGAAAGTATGTGAGAATATTAAATTTTTTCTCTTAAAACATTTAACAGCTGTTGTAAGTTTACTATTTTTTTTTGTTCTGGTAACTTTTTGTTTCAAAGTGAAAATTTTCCTTTCTTTAATTTAAAAAAAATTTTTATACTTAGTGTTAGGCACTACAATATTTCTTATTATCTCAGCTTGGGATATAGAAGTTCCCTGTACAGAGACGGAGGTAGAAGAGAAAATGGAATACACATATAATGGGTATAGATTTCTATCGTATTTATAATTTGCTGTCCTTCCAGGTCTATTGAAGTAGGCTTCTGTACAAAGATAGTGGAAGAAGTGGAAAAAGGTTCTTCCATAGTTTCGAGAATTTCTTCTCCTTCCGGATCTATTGCATCTTGCTTTAAGGGATTACTACTTTTAAATTAGTTAAAAATTTTACGACAAATAAAATAACCCTTTGTATACAAATTTGCAAATAACAGGAGAAACTTATAATTTGTAGAGCGATTTTGCTCGCCATGGTGAGAGCAGCTGAAATGTACCAATACAATTCATTGTCTATTTAATGGAAACCTTAAAAATTCAAACTATTTACTCCGCTTAGCCTTGTATTAACTGAAAAAATGCTTAGAATTTAATCTACCTAAACATTATAACAGGTTTTTCTTCTACATAAACTGCCTTTCGCCCAAAACAATTTTTCACTATACATTTTCGAAAATGCATTTTAAAAATATATACTGCTTAATAACGCGCAAATTCAGGCGAATGCGAATAACTTAAAATTGAGATAAAAAATGTCATATTGGTGAATCTCAGAAAGTGCAAAAAAGTTACTGCAATTGAAAATATTTTCGACAAAATTCTCGATCTCGATTTTAAAAGATTTTGATTTCCTTGGAAATGGCAATTTACCTAATAACTCCTCAAGCCTAAATCAACGTAACTTCGTAATGCGTAACTCCCGATATGAATAATTGTTGTTGCTGTATAGAGTATCGCCCCCATTGGCTCCTTTCCTAAAGCTTTGGGGGGGGGGGGGGGGTTTACTTTGCAACGCTTAGACAGATTTGGATGATTTGTTTGTTGAATAAAGTATTGTTATTATAAAAAAATTTTAGTCCTTGGATGGTGTGAACCTAACTTTGTAATGGGCGGACCGATTTGGATGATTCTTTTAGTTGTTGTATGCACTATGTTTTCCATTGCTGCTATGATGAAAATGGCGACCTAAGGTGCGGTTGGGGAAGGGGAGACTAACTTCGCAAGGTTTGAATTGATTTTGTGGTATACAGTGTTCCTTACATTGACAGTATGGAAAAAACAATTTTTGCGTGGAGCCCAGCTGGGGAGATGGGGCGGAACCTTACTTCTGGGTAATTCTAGAGTATGTTTCGCCATTGGCACCATATTCAAAATGTGTTTGTATTTATTGTACAAAGTTCATTCCCCATTGGTACTATGATGCAAATTTTGTACTTACTGGATGGTGTTGGGAGGGAAGAGAGAAGTTACCTTACTTTGTAATGCATGGACCGATTTAGACAATAATTATTTGCTGTATGGAACATGTTTTCCCTTAACAGCATGATATCAGTTTTAAATTCGCACCACCTTTGCAAATGTTGCAATCGCTTTGCACAATCACCCAGCCTTTTTAAAGTATGATATCTTTAAACGACAAAAAGTTCAAAGTTTTTAAAAAAATTGAACCAACTTCACAAAAAACGTTAAAAAGTCTAAAATAATATTTAGTTTTATTTTTATGACGTCATTTAAAGGCGGTGAAAATTTATTAAAACCAAAATAACTACCTACCTATAAAGGAATAAATACTATCTATACAAATATAGATAAATCCTCCTTACTTATGATTTCGCGAGCTGAAATGTTTAGGTAGATTTATTATATATCTTTATATAACTTTTGTTAAGAGAGCTAGTTTTTTTTGTTTAACATAATTTGGCTACCTAAAACTGTCGCAGCAAGCCTAGAGCTGCTAGATTTTTAGAGCTTTTTGTGAAGTAGGTACAACTTTATAAACAACTATTAATCCGACAGTTTTCTAGGATCAATGAATTATTTTAAATTATCGGTTATGTAATTTCTAAGAAACATGGTAAAGAGAATGTCGGTAGACGGTAACTTCTCTGTTACACAAAAACAAACTTATTTACAATAGAATCTTTTAAATATATTAACACATTAGTACTTACTGACAACAGCTCGTTCACATCTATTGAAGGAGCGGCCATTGACAGAGGTATTGATCTGCCGACGGTCCTATGGATTGGGGCAATGCTGAGTAACCGGAATATCACGGCGAGGCTGGTGGACAAATCTGTAACAGTAAGGGCCACCAGGGGCTGTCCTCAGGGGAGTTCTTTATCCTCTGCTGCGGTCATTTGTTATCGATGATCTCTTGGCTTAACTGAATGTTGCTGGCTACGCAGATGACCTGGTTATTACCATCATGGGCAACCAGGGCAGAACTTTAACAGTAAGACTGCAAAACGTTCTTAATATGGTACAATCCTGGTATACAAGCGACGACTCAAAGTCAACCCTAGTAAAAAAAACCATTGCACCCTTCGCAAGAAAAATCAAGCTAAGGTTAGAGGCTCCTACTCTTGAAGGAACAAATACACCTAAAGAAGGAGGCTGACTCGAGCGCCATAAGGCTAAATGTCACCAATCTCAGCAGGCAATCTGACTGGTAACATAAACATTCTTCAAGAATTCAGATGATCCTGTGATCAACTCAACTTCAACCCTGAAACCGTCACACAGGGTAACTTCAACTGAAAACATTATTCTGGGAAGCCATTCAAGTAAATCATCATCTTATATTAAAACGAGAAGGATAACAATAGAATAGAATTGAGTGCTTTGATTAGGAATTCTAAAAAAATAGTGATATCTCAAGGAGGGAGTTGGAACTGAGATCTTAAAAGCATGACTTCTATTGCTATTAATTCTCCTATGCATTGACTTGGAAGTCTCGTTGAATAGCTTCCTTACTTCATATTGACGCGGTTGTTAACAAGGAAAATTCGACGTTGGGTTTCGTTAAAAGGTGGGCTAAGGAATTTGACAACCCACATATCACACCGCTCCTATATTGTTCGTTCGTTCGACCTATGCTCTAGTATACCTGCGGTGTTTGGTCTCCATTTTACACGTCAATCGGTTTAAGGCAGTACAAAAGCGGTTTGCTTTTCGTGGAACTTGGGATAATCAACTATACGAGCAACTCGATTCTCTCGAAACTCGACGGAACAAATACAGGATTGTTTTTGCTTTGGATTATGTTAATGGTACTATTAATTTTCCTTTGCTGTGACAACAGCATAGGGGAATAAACAGAATATTTGAATTTGACAAAAGGGAGGATATATTATTGATGTAAATAATAAATAAGTTTGGATCAAGGTACTTTGGGGTACACCAGAGGAATTGTGAATATTATTGGAAAGAGAACTGCGGAACGATACTATCTGAGCATTACTCCTCAAATACGAGCGAACCCGGTCAACAAACGAAGGCAGGAATCCGAGGGCGGTCATCTTATAAATCACAATTACATGATTAATTCTATCAGATGCTTTACTATAATCGGTGAATATGCAGTCAACCTGCTTACGACCTTCGATTGCCGGGATACAGACATTTAAAAGTTCTAATAGGTTAGTCGTCGTTTACGTCCCTTTCATAAAACCATGCTGAAAAAATATTTACAATAAAAATACAACAACACAACATACATTAGCAACCGGTCCATAATTGGCTACATCGCATTTGTTGCTCTTCTGATAAGAGACAAATTCCAAGCTTTAGGGAAAACACCACAGGCAATGGATAATTAAAATAAATAACACAGAACAGAGACCAGAGAGCAAGAAAAATTCTTTAGCAAAGAAATCCCATCTGGTCCACACGAAAAACTATCAGCCAAGCTATTATCACAAAAAGCTGTTGTAAAAATGTCACTAAAAATATTTGCAATGTTCAGAGGATCAATATTCCATAATTTCAGTGAATTTCAGGTCCCATACTTCGAACTCACAAATCTCCAAAACTGTTTAGGATCATTACAACCACTGATTGCTTGCAAGCAGAAACGCTCTCCGCATGAATGTTCGTCATTTTTCTACTCCCCCAGTAGTGATGGGAACCGAATCGAAAAGTATCGATACTGGGCATTGCAATATATTGGCATCTTTCGGTACTTAGATATAAATATACCGTTGAAGAAGTAGCGATACTCAAAAGTATTGGAACCATATGAATAAAAAATGTACAAAATTATACATGGTGTAGAAATTGCATAGAAATTACAATTATTATCTTATTGGTTACTTTTTGTTGTTGCAAAACAATTTGCAACAACTTTATCGTTGAGAAATATCAAAATATCGATTTGCTCAAAAGATATATGCATTTGATTGAAAATTTCTTTCAAATGAAATCTTTTTAGCAAATGAATAATTTGAAATTTCGTAAGAACAACTAAAAAAGCAGATGAAATAAAGAACAATAAATTTTTATTTCACTAGAAATCTATTTTTAGCTTTTGCATTCTACCACACGACTAGAGATTGGACCCATACACCAAATAATGAGACGGTGTGTACTAGGCTGTCAATACTTCGAGTATTGAAAGAAAAGTATCGAGGAACGGTAGTATCGGGGACTGGTAGTACCGATTACAAAACCTCGAAGTATTGAAAGCAAAGTATCGATACTCCGGTATATCGATACAGTATCGTCCATCTCTATCCCCCAGAATAGTCAGCATCAAGTATTCTAGACGGATGCACGAGAAATTTTGACCCTGGTCCTGATCGAAGAGAGTAATGACTGAAAGTATATAGTAATGCTTTTCTAGGCCACTAATTCAGAATTCAACCTGATTTTAATTGCTGAAAACTCCCCGAAAAAAACACCCCCCCCCCCCCCCCCAACAAAGGCGACAACGATACATTAATACATATTTATCTAGACCTGTTGTGGAAGATGTATTTTTTTTATTTTGGTAACAATAAGTGTCGTATTTTATATACACGCAATAATTTTTTTTTAAATAAATCATGTTGGAACTTATTAGAAGTTTATATCTCCAAATAATGGAAACCTGGTCAGGAAAATATCAGTTTCTCAATAGGTATTCCTTATTAGTTCCTGAATATTCTTCTATAACACATGCCTTACGTTATCCTCATCGGACATGCCCGATTTGGTCATTATCATGTTAAAGCAGATTTTTCTAGTTAGTTTTGTTTTATTTATGTAAGCGTCCATTTCACAAATTGTTATTGCTGGATGCTTTACAATGCACTTTCTTACTTATGTTAGCACAACATCGGTTAGTTTTCTTGGTCTGTTCCACCACAAGATCTACAAACAATGATATTATTTTACTCCTCTATAAATTTTATTAAAAACTTCTTATTCTCTTTCTTAACTTGACTTAAATTGCATTTAGCACGATTTTCTAACATTTTTTAGGGAGCTTTAGTATAATGGCGTATTTCTTATATTTGCAAATAGTTGAGGTTGTTATAAATAAGATTTCAGAATTCAGGTGCATTTAATCCGGACAAATTTGTATTTATCCCGAAAAAGGTTGTAATTGATCCGAAAATGAAATTAATTATAAGAAATATGTCGACGCGCATGATTTCATGATTTAACTCATTCAGCCTTCAATTCTTTTTTAGTTTATGTGGACACACTAAAGCATATGATTTCTGAAAGAAAAATATTTTTCTTTACAAAATACTATAATTTAAATGGATATTATGTGAAATTTAAAGAGAAAATACTAAGTTTTGTTGTTACAACCGTACGCTGCGCTGACGCGTTGAATAGCACATAGCATTGTGAGTCTAGCTCATGGTCCACCTAAAGCACTACGAGTGCTGATCGTTATTTCTGCTTAAGCAATCTAAGGTAGATTTTGGACACAGCAGAAATCCGGTTATAAGCTTTTGATCGAGTTTTAAGGTTACTTACGATCAAATGATCTGACATTGAACTTCAGAAGATATCACCTAGATTTACTAACTTATAATTTCAACACGTCAACTAATGTAAATTTTAAGGGCAAAATTTAGTACAAATGCGAGGAAATCTTTCAAAATTGTTCAAACAATTATTTTGTGACTATACAACGCATAATGTTAAATTAAATTAAATAATTCTTCCTACACCTATAGAAACCAGTCCAAATGTTATGCAGAGTACAAGTTTATTTCGGAACCAGTCACTCTTTACGATAAAATATTTTGAAGAGTCTACATCTGAAATCTGTAGTATCAGAAGCTTTTCGATAGTATAAATTTGCAAAATTCGATTTTCAGTAATCTATTTATGTCTCCAAGATGAGGAAATCAGTTATCTGTGTAATAATTTTTAACATATTTCTTCGAGCAAGCTCTTTCCCTAATCTGAATATAGTACAGCCAAATCACCAAAATAATATTTTTGCATATAAGTAAGTGCTTGGTCTGTATTAAATATAACCTTAAATTGTTTTAATTTAATTTAGCATACAAATTGATGGCAAAACGTATCATAAAGCAACCGGATATGTGCGAGATGTCAAGGGTGAAAACATTATCGCGCAGGAAGGAATGTACGAGATTCACTTTCCAGATGATAAAGTGCTGAAAATTTATTATGTGGCAGATGAGAATGGCTACGTTGTTAAAAATAGTAAGACTAATTCTAAATGTTAAATAGATAATTATTCATTTACTTTAATTTTTCAGAGAAGCTTTTCACAGTTATGGCATCAGAAAATCTGGTTTCTGAAGGTGTTAAAACAGCGCCAATACCATCCAAAATAAAGCAACCTGTTTCAAATCTGATATCAACACTGCGAATCGTGTCGCCCACAGCCTCACCAGGACCATCGACGTCGTCTCAATCAACCTTAGCTTCAACAACATCCTTGTCAGCACTTTTAACAACAAGTGGAAATACTACAGAGCCTATTTTAATAGATACTAGAGAGCCTATTATAGATAATAAGGCAATTGGTAGCTTGGTTGGCTGAAAATTCCAATACAATATTTTAATTTTAAGCTTCAAGAAAACGTGAATTAGCTTAAGTTAATTATTTAAATGTATTGTAGAAGATACTATATAAGTGAACGACATTTTATCATTACACGTTTGGTATTTCAGAAGTGAAAGTAATCATAACAAGAAAATAATAAATACTTCGTTCGTAAAATTAGTGTAACCTCGCTAATTGTAAATTATTTATTGTAATTATTATATTATCATTTATATGCTACAGCATAATAACGGTTAACAGTTTCATTAAATCTACAAAAAGAATATTATTCAGCTCTTTTTATTTTTTATTATGAACTACAATTTTTCCGGAAAAAATCAGTGTTCTCAGTCAACAAAAGGGCGCCCCTGGTATGAGGATTGTAAAATTATCGTACAATAGTGAACATTATCTTTTAAATTAAATTAAGTGTATTATTGAATTATATTTTAATTTTGTTATGATAAATTAAAACACAGATTTTGTTAAATAAAAAATTATAAATAACAAAAAGTACCGGTTAAGAATCCGAATTTCGGGATGCATTCAATCGTCAGCTGACAACTCAGCCTGAAATTCACAGCCAACAGTGCTTAGGGCATTGCGCATTTTCAGTCCCGATAACAGGTCAGGGTGTTTCAGATCTGACGTGCCAAAATGAGTGGGATGATAGATCCCACCTAGGGGGGCAATCTCAACCGTTCGGGAGTTACAGGGAGATTCATAAATTCCAGTTTTTCATGATTTCCACATTACTCTTTTATTCATATCTTTTGATCTACACAACACAGCCACATGAAACAAACGCTATTATTTCCAAAAATGTCAACAATGTTGATCTCACTACTGCCACTGCAGGTACAGTCACGGCCAAAAATGAAAAAAAATGTTTTGAAATTACGAAAATTTCAGCATTTCCCCAAATTTTCTCCGAAATTTCTGTAATTATTATACCTCTTTTTTTATTTTTATTGGATTGCCCGTCTTATTACCTTTTCAAAAAGGTATAACATATTCACGTAGGGTAAGTATTTAGGAATTTATACATACGTAGAAATCCTATCGGAGAATATTATAAAAATCAACAGTGTAAAGATATTAAACTCATATTAACTCAAAAATTATTTTTATTAAATTCAAAATATATTACAATGACTCTTACTAACTTGTAAAAGCTGTTCAAAATGGTCACCGTCATGATGAAGTCAACATCTCCCGTATTTTCTTCGTTGCATTCCCAATCCTGCTAACTAAATCCTCCATAGTGTTAACAGGGCTTGAATAAACTTCATCCTTCATTGTTCCCCTTAAGAAAATATCCAATGGGTTAAGGTATGGAGATCTAGCAGGCCTAGGATTTCTTGCACCTCGTCCAATCCAGCGGTTTTCAAATTTTTGACTTAGTATTGCCTTCACAATGTTAGCATTATGCGCTGGTACTCCATCGTGTTGGTGAAAAATTCCCTTAACATTATCCATAGGGTTCTCCTCTATTAGATCTACCAGTGTATTGTCCAAAAAGTCCGCATAAATTTTACTATTAAGCACTTGCGGTAAAATGAATGGTCCTACCAAATGGTTGCCGATGTACCAGCCCATACATTGACACTGAATCTCTGCTAGAATGAGGTCACCGTTGCCGTGTGTGGGTTAGTTTCCGACCAGGTATGGAGGTTACGGAAGTTCGTTATACCATCCCTGGTGAATTTAGATTCATCCGTCCGCAGAATTCGGTCCAGAAACGCCCTGTTTTCAATGTCGCGTTCCGTTCTCTCGGAATCTCCTTCTAGTAATACTTGAACTGGGTTATGGTGATATGGAAGTAATCTTTCTCGATGAATAACCCTCTAAACATTAGACGGAGACACCCCTAATCGCATTGCGACTCGTCTCGTGCTTGTTTCAGGGTCTTGCCTCACGATGGTGATTATTTGCTGCACGATGTCGGCAGAAGTTCCCAAAGTTTCGGATCGTGCCCCAGGTCGTGTGAAGTTACACTTCCCTTTTCTCTTAACCTTTGGAAATCCCTTATAAAAACCTATTTTTATGGTGCTCGCCGATAAGGGAATCTTCTTTGATATTCCAGTACAGCCGCTCTCTCTTTTACGTCTACTACACCATAAATGGAAATTCTACCATTTTGTAATAATTTTTGCTTAAAAACAGCCGTACTTATTGTTTTGTTTCTCAACTATGATAGGTATTCTTGTTTACTGACCCTCTTTTATAGCAAAATTTCCATCAGATAAAAGTAACAACAGGATACGAGGATGTGAATTCTGGCTTACACATGCTAATATCGGCAATAAAACAAAATTCCAATAACATTTTTATAACTTTTTTGCAGCAATAATTAAAACTAATTACCTGTTAACCCAAAACCAACATTTTCGACCCCTTATAAAAATTTTGTTTACTTAAATAATTAGGGATTCAGAGATTTCTAAAAATGCGGTTTTTCTAATTCTTCGTCTACGTTGCCATTGTGCATCTTTTTGGAAAGGTAATATGACGCACAATCCAATAAAATAAAAAAAGGTACACTAATTACATAAATTTCCGAGAAAATTTGAGAAAATTCTGAAATTTTGGTAATTTTAAAACATTTTTCAATTTTGACCGTGACTGTACCTGCAGTGGTAGTATTGAGATCAACATTGTTAACATTTTTTGAAAGGTCATTAGGATAGTTGTTTTGTTGCTTTTGTTTGATGTCGCTACGTTGAGTAGATCAAAAGATAAAAATAAAAGAGTAATGTGCATACCAAGAAAAACTGAAATTTATTAATCACCCTGTAACTCCCGAACGGTTGAGATTGCCCCACCCCCTGCCATACAATTTTTTGTTTGCCTAGGTGAGATCTATCACCCCACTCATTTTGGGCACGTCAGATCTGAAACACCCTGTATATTCACTATTTCATGGTAAAGTTGCAGAGTGATGATGCGATGGAACAATTATCGTTGTTTATTTTTACTTTTAGAAATGTAGGGACTTGATCATGCGTCTAATTTAGTTTTTATGTTTACAAATTCTTTCAATTTTAATTTATTTATTCCCATATCAGTATGTTTCTCTATGATGAACTATAGTAACTATGATGAAGCCATGATTCATCTTCTGCTGCTAATTAAATTTTCTACAGTGTTTGGTACCTAAATATTTGTTTCGGTATAGCGGTTCTTTTCGATTCCAATTCTTCTAAGTACCTATTTTTATGATTTGTTATAAAAATACTGATTTCGGAACCGAAATCGAAAGAATAGCAATATAGGTTTCATATTGGTACAAAATTAGGGTCGGAATTTTTTTTATATTAATACTAATATTGAATTTTTATTTCAAACCAAAATATAAAAGTTTACAGATACGTAATAACAATATTATTATGTAATATTTTTATAGAAAGGGAGTTTTAATATTTTATACATAAATTTTAGTAATTAATATTCAATATTGTAATTGAAGATTTTCTTGAGACTAAAATATTCTCAAAATTAGAGATTAAATTAGGTCAAAAAAACTCTTTCCACAATGAATTGAGCGGCTGGAATAGCCATATTTTTCATATTTTTTTCATCGAAAATATTGTTACTTTTGAACGTATTACAGCAAGTTGCATTTTTATTGACTTCGAGATTAGTAAGGTCCTTTAAATGCAAGAATAGCTTTTTCAAATGAGAAATAGCTTTCCTTTCCTGATCTCTATTCACAAGGAATTTGAATCTTGGATTTAACAAAATAGCAGCTGATAAAACATCGGTGTTAAAAATATTATTTTTCTCTTTCATTGAGTTTTAACAATATTTGCTCACACAATTCTTTTGCCAATTTCATCAATTAGAACTTGACCTGTAACAACATTTAAAAAAAAAGCTTATAGTGAGTAACGAGTCTTGTTTTTTAATTGTTGCATTGGCTCAAAAGCTATAACGAAGGTCCATAATTTTTGTATTTTTGATATAAAAATTTTTCAATTTAAAAAGACTATGCAGCATGTCGTAGGTGGAGTTTCACCTAGTTGGTACATTCAGTGTAGAAGATTGAAAGTTCTCACTTTCTAATAGACTTTTCATTTTTTGAGTTCTTAATTCTACAATATATTTTCGGCAGTTATTAATATTTCTTGCAAAGTGCTCCACTGCGATGACATCGTGGACAGCTAATTGCATCATGTGTGTGGCACACCGGACAGTTTTGGTTAACCCATGATCCGAAAGCGATGATAACTCTGCAGAGTCATTCCATAAATAATCGGTAATTTTTTCACCCGACCACCACTGATTTCAATTAAAGTTTGTAAGATTGTTAGTATTATTGAAAAAAGACGGCAGGCAATTATTTTTCCGGACCTGTCGTGTCCTTAATTACAGGACTTCAAAAATTCACTAAATTTCCGGGTAGATGCGTTAAAAAATCATAACTGTTCTCGTAAACATCATATAGACCTCGTTTTGGGCTCATTTTACATTTTAAGAATCAAGCTTAAGAAATAAAATATAATATAATATATTTTTGAATTGGAGGAAACATTTTTAAGAATAACGTATGTGTCCTTTATTCTTGACTATCCTGAGAGGTAAAATTTTTGAAAATTTTTTTTCGCTAGGTAAATCTTTGTTTTATGTTGCAAATGCGTGTGAAATTTCAACTTGGGACCATAATGGGATCTGGATTTATGACATTTTATGTTATTTCTCAGGTACATTTTCATACAAAACTCAATAAAGGGAAAACTACCTACGTGGCATATAGAGAATCAGGTACAGTCACGCCATTTCTGGTTTATCACATTACTAACTGTCCTAGAGAGTTTGTATGATTAAATTCTTAACATATTGTTACTTCCATTACATTTGAACAATGATAACCTTGCTTAAGAAGTGTTTTTTTTTTAAATATAATATGCCTTAGCGAAACTATTTACGTGAGCAGAACAGTTAAGCGGCGATTTATATTAAAAGTGTAAGAAAATGGGTGGCAGATTTGTCCGATTTAAAATGTGTTGCAACCCTTTACAAAAACGTTTAGATTCTTAACGCTCTAGTGATTTAGGAATTATATAAGCCTGCACAAAAGAATTGATTCCTGGCTTAGATGCTACAAAATTCATTTGTTCAACATGTCGCAAAGAATTAAGTCGATTGCCCAAACCAGGATCGAGCAGAACTGAATTGCATGAAATTGTTATTACAGAGAATCTTTCAAGTAATAATGAAGACGTTTCTAGTGAAATATATTGTGAAAATAGTAACAGTGACATGTATCGGATATTGATAGTCCAGTGAAATGCCTTAATGAATGTGTCACCTATCTATGGATGGACGCAACTAAGGGGACTTTTTTCAAAAAGTTCAAAATATTCGATTTTTTTTTACATCAAAGCGTTTTTTAACATCACAGAAATACTGTCCTTAAACTGTTTTAAGAAATTGGTATAGGAAAAAAATTATACTTATATTTGTAACGTTAGTTATGAGCGTTTTATATGCAAACATTTTGTAACAAAAACTTTAAACGCGTTTTTCTCAAAATCAGGTTTTTTGAATTGGCTCCACACTTTTCTCGAAAACTACTCAAAGGATTTTAATAATCCAAAAACCATTCGATTCATTATAAAAAGTACTAGTAACTAAACCTTTAAAAATATCATGTTGCACACCAGTATTTTTTATACAGGGTTAGTTTGCCCTCAAAATATGGATTTTTTTGTGATTTTTCAGAAAAATATTTATAAAATGATAAATATATTAAAAATAAAATGATTTTTAGGTTTAGTTACTAGTATTTAGCCTTATGAATAAAATCCGGTTTGAATTCTTACTCTATCTGTTACAGGAAGCCCAAAAACTGTGGAGCCGTTTAAAAAGTGACGCCCTCTGCAGGGATCAAAATGTACTAAAACTGAAATAAAATAATTTTTTATATTCTTTATACATTTTATAAAAATGCTCAAAAGGAATCAGTTCAATAAATAAAATAGTGAAAAATCCAAAATAAACTTTTTATAAACTCGAGCGACGTGAGAAATATAACAAAATTCCCATTCATTTCAGCGTCCCAAGGTAACTTGGCAGGATGTCGACCCAAGTTAGCAACAGGAAAAGGGAGCTATGCGTGATGCATAGAAAAGCTTGGCGAAACAATCAAGAAAACCCAGGAGGAAATGAATAAAGATTTCTTTAAAAACCAAAAGCAAATGATTGATTATGAGCTTAACCTCTACTCGGAGAAAGAAAAAGAGTTCGAAAAAAGATTCAATGAATCTACAAAAGATATATGGAAGCAAACACCAATAAATTTTTAAAAGGCTTGGGAAATTTATTAAGTGGGACCAGCGGCCACCAGGACCAACATGCTCCAAGTACTTCCAGAAGCATTGATATTAGGGATTTTATTATGAACTTCTCGGAGGAATAATTATTAAGAGTGTATATATATATATATATATATATATATATATATATATATATATATATATATATATATATATATATATATATATATATATATATATATATATATATATATATATATATATATATATATATATATATATATATATATATATATATATATATATATATATATATATATACCGTAGTGGACAAATAAAAGTTACCACCCTACAATTAAGTGAAAAACTTCGTTATTTTCGAAATTTAAATGAGCAGTTTGCCATATTGGCTTGCTTTGATGAAAATAATGTGTCGGGTTAATACCGTTAAGTTTTAAGACATTTTATTGTTTTATCATCGCTTGGTTTGAAGCTCAGTTGGAATTTTACTCTTGCATCGTCAGCATGGGTCGCCAACTTACAAGTGAAGAAAAAAGTGTTATTGAAGTGTTACATAAAGAAGGATACTCAACAAGATCGATTTCAAAAAGAATTGGATGTAGCCATGTAACAGTAATTAAACTGCTTAAAAAAATTGCAATAACTGGATCATCAAGGAGGAAAAATGGTATCGGAAAGCAAAATAAAAAGACAACGTACAGGGAGGGCCGAATTAATAAAAAATTATGCTGTACAGATAGAAGAAAAACATCAAGGGAAATAAATACCGAGTTTTTCAAGAGGACGAACAAAAAAATCTGCAACAGAACGGTGAGTAGGAGGTTAGGCTCATTTGGATTGTTCGCCAGAAGACCACACAAAAAACCAGGTTTGACTCCTAAAATGAGAACTGCGAGGTTAAACTTTGCTAAAGCTCATCTCAATTGGACGGAGAATGATTGGAAGGCTGTGATCTTCACGGATGAGACCAAATGTAACTTGAACTCATCCGACGGTATCCAGTACATTCGTCGAAGAGCAGGGGAAGAATTGAAAAAAGAGTGCGTCTTAACACGGAACAAATTTCCAGTAAGTTATATGCTATGGGGCTGTATTTCATACTTTCGCCAAGGAGAATTAGTGTTTTGCACAGGATCGATGAATGGAGACAGCTACATTCAAATAATACAAGACCATTTGGTTCCTTCAATTGACAGTTTGTTTCCTGTTATAATCGACCCTATTTTCCAGGATGATTCTGCGCCTTGTCACCGTGCAAAAAAGGTACTTTTTGTAATTTTTTAAAAAGTTTAAATTCTCTAATAGTAATTACATAATAAAAATTCTGATTTTGTGACATGTGTCCGATAGGTGAAAAATTTTGTGTCAAACATTGGGTTAAAACACTTGATTGGCCTGGAAATAGCCCCGACCTTAACCCGATCGAAAACTGTTGGGCGGTTTTAAAAAAAAATAGCAAAAAGGAACCCAACAAGAAAAGAAGAATTCAAGTTGGCGATTCAAGCAGCTTGGCAAAACGATATTACTAAGGAATATTGTCAAAAACTGGTATCGTCTATGCCCAGCAGAATTCAAGCTGTAATAAAGGCACGGGGGGGTCACACAAAATACTAATATTGTTAAACAATTTATCTTTTAATAAACTAAATTCATTTTACTCCGCGAACTCTTACTTTTTTTTTTGAATAATGATATAAAATTTCTTGCAAAATAAACTTACAAACGAATGTTAAAACAGTACTTTTTTTATTTAAATTGATATAACGACCGATAAATGATTATGAAATACCGTTTTAAGGGCAGAAAGTAATTGTTAACAAGTTTAAATATTAAATAAAGATAAATAAAAAACAAACATGTACGATTTATTGGACTTAAACCAACATTTTGCACTAATTTACAGGTGGTAACTTTTATTTGTCCACTACGGTATATATATATATATATATATATATATATATATATATATATACATATATATATATATATATATAATATATATAATATATATATATATATATATATATATATATATAATTTTAATTTAAAGTCAATATTTTTAGGTAATTGTGTTATTGAAAACGATTGCAAATGTTTATATATGTATTTATGTTGCTAGGGTATTTAAACCTAGAGTGAGTGAGATATGTTTTCATTTAACATAAGTTCTAGAAGTCATTTTGATTTTTTTGTGCTATGAAAGCATTTTTATTTTATATTTTATTGTTTGAAGAAAAATTTATTAGACGTTTAATTCTAGAATAATTCTCTGTGTATCGTTGCATATCTGCTATAAAAAGATTTTTATTTCATGTGTTATTGCGTACATAATGTTTTTATTTGATTTAAATCTAGATGTGTAAGAATTAACTTTATTTTGAAATGTATTTCATATGATGATGTTTTATTGTATTCGGCAAAATTTGATTTTTTGTTAAATTTAGATAGTGTAACTCAAAAAGATTATGAATTCATGTTATTTTAATTTTACGTTATTTATTTAAGGTATGAATGTATTTTTATTTAACCTTTTAAATTCTTCCAACTGAAAAAATTCCTGTATAAAATTGTGATGAAACGAAAAGAACTGAACTGAAAAAGTACAAATAAAGAAACGTTCCTTTTTTGTATTATTTTATTTATTTAACAAATCAAATCTATTGTTATTTTACAGATTCTTACAGTAAAATATTTGTTACTATGGTATTAGGCTTTGAATAATATCAAAATTTGTAGCCATATAGTTTTTTAAATGGCCTCTAATTTCTTCACCTTGCATATTAGAGCTTTGCGTAGTTAAACACGGTTGAACTTATATACCTTCAGACGATCTAACATTTTCATTCCATAGCTCTCTATATGGCGCCTTTCTTCGCTCTAAAATGTTGTGCAGAATACAACATGTGGCAACTATGTGCGGAACGAAATCGACATTAATATCAATACGCTTTTGAAGGATCCTCCACCTCCCTTTGAGTCGTCCAAATGCGTTTTCCACAACTATTCGGGCTTTATTTAAATAAGCGTTAAACGACTCTTCCTCCTCTGTTCGTACACCTGTGTAGCCTTTGATCAGCTATGGAAGAAGCGGGTAAGCAGGATCTCCGATGAAGAAAGGAGATATTTCCATTCCGTCTATGGATGCCTTTGGTTGCTAAATATATTTATAGTATTTTTTAAATATAATATAAGAAAATTTTGTGTATACCAGATCTAATTGCTCCATATTTCTACACAAAAATGAGACCTTTAAAACGGTTGAATCGTGAGAAGATCCTGGATGTTTACATGTGATATCCCTGAAACTGTTAACAGAAAAATTAATAATAAATATCTTAATTGATATGTCTTATTCTTACATATAATTGCAGTCAACCAATGCTTGCAACACAACAGAGGGCCATCCTTTTCTATTAATGTAGTCTGAATTTCCGACAGTGGAAGGCGTCACTGGAATGTGTGTGCCATTAATAGCACCCAAAATTTGAGGAATTCCACATTTATCTCGAAAGCATTCCATAATCAGTTTGGCTTCATTATCTAGTTTTATTTCATCCTTTAGAAATACTTTCATCATCGCTTTACAAAACTGATACAGGCACTTTTGAACTGTACTTTTTTGAACGCCAAACTGATTTCCCACTACTCGATATTCTGCACAAGACGCAAGTTTATATATAGAAATGGCTACTTTCATTTCAACTGAAAGAGCCTCGCGAACACTTCCAGGATGGGGAGATAGATCCGCTGTTAATTTCTCATATAAAATTGAATGAGTCTCTGTCCATCCGAAAGTTTTCCAGCTTTCAAAGTCTTCTCTATTCATTACCCTATTCCACTAATGTCTACTTCGATTTTTTGTCCATACTTTCCGTACTTTTTTCTATGGAATATTTTCCAAAAAATTGTTTACAATTAAATCCACTCTTTTTAAATGAGAATTACAATTCCGTCTTAACTTTCGACACTGAGTTTTTAAGAAACGCTCGCTCATTATTTTTATACGGTGATTCAGCATTTATTGTCTAACTAAAATTATTTCCTGCACCATGTTCATATATTTCATGTAAGCACTCAAAATTACTTTTCTATTATTATCTTCCGTATTAAAAAACATTTAATTTTTTAATACACAAAACTTTAAAAATGTCTGCTGTCAAGTCAACCCAATTTCAACTCAAATTGAACTCAACTCTTCAACCTAGTGAACTCATATACGCGGATTGAAATTTCAACCTCAACTCGACTCAACTTTTCAACCCTGCATGTATACGTAGTATTAGTTAAGAAAATATAATTAATTGTCATGTGAAGTCCACCGGGTTTTGCTAGTTATGACAAATTCAGCTTAATGAAATCGATCTGTTTGATCTATGACCATCGATCTTTTTAGGGCGATTAATCGATCTTCGAAATCGGAAAAAATTATAGATCGATCCGTACTGAATTGATTATCTCAGTTCGATCCCCCATCCCTAGATTTTCAGTACGGTGCTGGAAGCAGATCTTGAAGGAGTAGATGGTGATGTTAGGTTCGAGATTTACGGTTCACGGGTCAATGCGATAGCATACGCTGACAATATCATCTGGGTATCCTCAACTCAGCGAGGACTTCAAAGGAACTTGCGCCTATTCCAAGAGGCAATCGAGAAGCTCGGCTTGTCCTTCATTCACGGAAAGTCAGACACACTTTCCATAGTCCCGTCAGGAAGAGACAAAAAGGCAAAGGTACAGGGGACTCCCTGGGCCTACATCGAGGAACACCCACTGAAAGCAATCTCGGTTGTGGCCCAGTGGAAGTATCTCGGTGTAGACTTCCAGGGAGCTAAGGGAGCTAGTTAGGAATCCATCTTGCCTAAATAGTAGCCTTAAGAAAATCGACAAGGCCCCCATGGAACCACATTAAAAAGTTGTGGTAGTGTGGAAGTAATAATAATGTGCTAATATCAGATCTGGCGGCTTGGGCACCCAAGTTGCAGGTCCCCGCGTTTAAACTTCAACGTCTGCCGAAGTCAGCACTTTTAAGCCCCGACCCACTGGTGTCTTGTGTGTGTAGCGCAAAGGTGACTAAGGAGGCCCTCCAACACAAAAGTCTATTAGACCGATTGGGGCTACCCTCCTGGCCACAAGCATCTACTGGGGAGCACGTGGACGAGCCGGCACTACTGGTTGAGTCCGTGGGTTCCACTCTATCCGGACCCGGAAACCGTATGCGTCATGGTGGTTGCCCGCACACCGAAACGAACTACCATATAGTACAGGTGTGTCATATGACACATAGTGGAAGGGTCAAAAGACACGATAGAGTGGTGACCACACTACAGCATAAGACCGGAAGCTTGGGATACCTGGCTCATAGGGAGACGGTCTTCCACACTGCAAGAAACCAGACCTTATATTAGTGAAAAATTACAGGGCTACGGTCCTAGATATCTAAGTTGTATCTGAAAAAAATATAGAAGCTGTGCACTCTGCTAAGATTAAGATATAGTTGGAGCACATACCAACTGTACAACGGTCGATTATGGAGCAATTACCATCTCGTGGAAGGGGGTATGGCATGCTAAGTCATTAGAGACCCTAGATGCTCTCAAGGTTCCGAAAAGCGTCCTTGGAGGTTTAATAGTATCACCTCGAGAGTGTGATGGCCACGGCCGGAAGATGATGGCTCTGACTGTTGACACTATGTCCTTTTGGGTCTCGGCCCACTCATGGAATTCTGGCTATGGAGCCGGTATTCAATACCTATTCCATCTGTGTGCCGGAAAGCACTAGACCATGCCAGGACATACAAATCATTGTATGACACTGGTTAGAATCAGTGCAATAATAATTGTTGCCAAATACTAACGTATTTAAAATTTTTACGCAACAGCCCATCAATTAAACATGGGTACAATAGTTCCAAGACAAGTAACCAGAAATATATACAGTGGTTCACAAAAGTATTCGTAATTCACACTTTTCTTCCGTTATGTAGAAATAAAGTAAATACTAATTAATTGGTTGAATTTTAATTTCAATTATTATTGCAATCAAACTGTGTACTTTCTTTTCGCAAAAGATCAGAATCCAATTTTCTTTGAAAATGAAATTATTTAAAAACAACAGTTATTGGTCAAATTTAATCTACGCAAAAGTATTCGTAAAATCCTTTTAAATAAGGAAAAGCTACTAAAAAATAAAATTTTTTATAAAAACTAATACCTCATGGGATATCCTTTTTTCCTCAAAACCTCTTTTATTCTGTTAGGCATTGATGCAATAAGTTGCTGTGTAGTTCTTGGGGTAATTCGCGCCCATTCCTCCTCTAAAGCTTGTTTTATCTGAGCTTTTGTTCTTACAGTTCTTTCCCGCACTTTTGTTTCGAGATATGACCACAGATGCTCAACCGGGTTGAGGTCCGGTGACTGAGGTGGTGTTTTCACTTTTAATTTTACTGTCGAAAATTATTTTGTATTTGATTTCTCAAGCCTGATCCTTAACCTGCAAAATAAGCCCAAAACGAGGTCTTTATGATGTTTACGAGAAAAGTTATGATTTTTTTAACGCACTTCTACCCGGAAATGTGAATTTTCGAAGTCCTTTTATTAATGTAAGGTGCCGGAAAAATTTGGCTACCGTCCTTTCTCAATAATACCAATATTCTTGCAAACTTTATTTGAAATTGGCGAGGATCGGGTCGAAAATCTCCTCTTTTTTATCGATGTTTTATTAAATTTAAATCCAAATTATTCATGATTTCTTTTATGAACTCTTCTTCTTCAGTTGTTATGGTATATATCTGCCTTACACTTATTTCGTAGCTTTCAAGAACTTTCAGTAATACTTCTTTTAAATGTCGAACGATATGTGATTGGTCTAACTCACAAATTGCTTATGTTTTTATATTTTATTTATTTATTTATTTAAGCTTAATACAAGCTAGTACATAAAAATACAAAAAATACAAGCTATAACTTAATACTAATTCTACAAACTATAATAAATGATAAGTAATAAAAAATAAATAAAAAGTATAAGCTACAATAATAATATTGTTACATGCACTGAAGTCTGGCGAAGTCTACGTGATAAAAACGAAATCAAATTGTGCAATGCGCATATCCCGAATTTCGGAAACCAGGAAAACGTCAGTTGTCTTATGAAGTCAAGGCCGACTCAAACCTGTGGTGACTTGGTGTGTTGAAAATGAATAACGGAAATTTCTAGAACTAAGTTACTGAACTTTCTAGAATTAAGCTAAGTAGTATAAATAGGGCTGAGTAGCAGTCTAGACAGTTAGTTGTTGACAGTTAGTGAAGCGAAAATTGTGAGAATTTGTGACTGTAAGTAAGTGTCTTAATAGGTCTGTTCACGTACGTAGTTTTGAGTAAATGCATTATGATATTTTTACCCAAACGTGTTCACGTACTAAGGAAATGGGGGTAAATTTGCTGACGTAACAGTTCCCCTATTTTAAAATGTTAGTCCAATTTTACTCAAACAAAATTATCGAGTATCTCATGTAAAAAACGCCAAATGTGAAATGACAAAAGTCAAATGAGAAATGTCAAATGTGGAAATTTTGTTAAACAGTTTCTTTCAAACATTTTAAATTATGAATAATTTCGAAGAAATAGATGTTCATTGTTCTCCAAGAACTTACCAAAAGATACAAAATGGTAACTATAATTGAATATTTGCAATTAGGTCAGTGAGGTTCTTAAATAATTGAGTATAAACTAAGAACTCACTCACTGAGAAAAATGGAACTTTGCAAGGAACAAGAATTTCAAATAAATTTATTTTAGATATTAATTACCTTGAGAAAGTTAAAGAACAAATTTCTAACGCCAGCAATAACGGAAGCTGTTTTGTGCAATCCTGTGACGATGCGCCGCCAGAGATGATATCGCAATGCCAAAATGACATAGATCAGTATTTTGCACAAATCGACGACAATGAAAATGCTGATTCGCCTAAATGCGAAAAAATGGTCGCAGAATGCGAAGAAAAGCCAGTTTGGCTAGAAGCTCAAACAAAGCTGTTGTTGTCGTTGGTGAAAGAGGTCAATGGCAAAGTTGGGAAGTCAATAAAATTCAAGAATAAAAGAAAATGTGGACACACATTCACGACTGCTTTGTGGAGAAGGGATATACTTTTTCAGTCTCCTAAATTGAGAACAAGTACCGGGCATTAGAAAGGCAGTTTAAGAAAGCCACCTCCCGCAATGGGAAAACAGGGCGAAACCGAGTTTCAATTAGATATGAAAGGTAATAATATTTTTAAAACATATATCTTCATTAATATTTCATTTACAGTGAACTAAGAGATATTTTAGAGGAAAGACCCGCTATATTCCCAGAACATATACTGGGTGGGAAAGGAACTGGCGCAGGTCTAAGCAAAGACCAGCTAATAAGAAAAACTGCGCCTCTAACATCCACACAACAGCCAGATAGAAGACCCTCCCCACAGCCATCATGCTCCGCTCTCTTTTACCATCTGAAATAATCACTGGTAAGCCTATATAATTAAGTTTAACAAACATAAGTTTTAAGTTATATTTTCAGAAACAGACGTCAAAACGTCATCGTCCAGTCAAACATCAAGCAGAGTTCGCACAAATTATAAGTCGAACATACTGAAAGAATTAAGATTACTTCGGGAAGAAACCCAGAAGTTTCATGAAGAAATATTAAAAATTCAATTAGGGCGGAATCGAGCTCTTTTACGCATGGGGGAGCAAGAGATTGAGAAACTAGACGTGTTAAGGGAGCTAAAAGATCTTTTAAAAGACTAAAGAGCTCAGTAACTGTTAAAGACTGAATTATTACATTTTTGTTTTGTTTTACCAAGAAGGTTTTTAATTTTAAAGAAAAAATTTTATATATGTTAAATTATTGTTATTTTTATTAAACGTTATAATGTTATAATTGTCTAGCACTTATTTCTTCGCAAACAATTTGCCGTAACTCCTTTCCTAAGTTATTATCGAGTGAAGTTACTTCATCCAAACTTTCATCAGGTACATCATCCCTCGTGCTTTCTTCACACTCTTCAAGAACAAAGAGTTCGTTCCATATCAAGTGCTAAATTATGTAGGACGCAACACGCTCTTATAAAATGGCAGAGTTTCTTTATTCCTCTAAGCTTACATCTTAATAAATTAAAAGCTCCATTGCGAGTGCCGCCTGCGACCTTACGACGGGGCACAAACTCATGTGCGATTATATTCTCAGGCCAGAAATCGGGGGCAGACATTATCCCAAAAAGATCTGGGGAGGATATCAACCTGAAAGATGACATGAGTCCCCGAGAATTACGAGAACCAAGAAGCTGACATCGGAGGAGTGCAGAGTCATGAGCCCCACTCCTCTGCCTCACGTAATTAATTACGTCATCAACAGATGTAGAAGGATCAAGACGAGAAACGAAGAAAGATTTCGGTAATTGCGCTATCCTCACAGTACATGTAAGCGCAGTGGAGACGCGTCCGTCGGCAGATATGCCAGAATGAGGAGGAGAAGGGGCGGTTCCCGTGGATTGGAGAGCAAAATCGCCATCAGCAGGCTCGGCGTTAGCACAAACGCCTGAAGGGTGAGGAGCCATGTTGCAATGAAGAGGCCCAGGGGCCACATAGGAATCGGGAGCATATATATATATATATATATATATATATATATATATATATATATATATATATATATATATATATATATATATATATATATATATATATATATATATATATATATAATTTAATTTAATTACCCCGATTTTAGCAAGTCATTTAAAATCAGTATGGATGCAAGTCAGCATGCAATTGGTGCTGTACTACTTCAAGATAATCACCCAGTTGCCTTAGCTAGTAGGCCTTTGCATAATCATGAAGTGGGATATAGTACTAAGAAAAAAGAATTTGTTCGCGTTTCACGTTTGCTGAAATAAACGTTAAACATAAAGCACATAACACATTCAAAACAACAACACCTTAAACATCACACCAAAACCAACTTATTCGCACAATGCAGCGGACTTACCATTCAACAGTCATAACCATGCGAATTATCGCAATCATACATCGTTTAAATCTAAAATTCTAGAGATAAGCTAATTAGTCTAACGCATTGTAATTTTACTTGCATTGGTCACTCTAAAATAAATAATATTATTGTATTGTATTGTATCAGAGTAGATATTACAGTTAGTCTTTTGCAAATCATTTTGCTGTTATCACATCGAACACTTGGAGTTTGGCCATCTAATAGTGAAGTCATCTTAAAAATCTGTAGCTAATTTCGCTGTAATTAAAGTACTTTATCTAAATCAAGTTGTGCATTTAATTTCAAAATTAAAAATAACATTTAATCATAAAAGAACGAACGTTTTTTGGTGCCGAAACCCGGGAGATACATCTTCCGAAGTATACAGACAATTTAAGTGTGGAACACGGGCATGAGATACCTGGATAATTAAGGAATTATTACTGCAGCTTTAACTTTCAGATATTAGTAGACTTTTTACTATCCATTTTCGTTTATTTGCCCTATTTAATTAAAAACAATAAATTCTTCTAACGAAACGGTAAAAAAGCTATTTGCAATGAAATTACATACATACGAAGAATCGATTTATTATTTCAAGACACATAATTATTTGGACAATATTTTCAATAAATAAGAGCTACGGACACACATAATATCCGTACCTCAGAGCAAAAGGGTATTAAGTCACAAAAAGTAAATTTTACAGGAGATAAAATGAATACAATAAGTTGTGTTGCACAGGCTACAAAGTAAGAAGAAATAATTATTATTTCTACTTGCATTTTAGCCTCTATAAATCAGTAATTTAAACATGATTTATATTACTTATATGAATAATGATAAAAAAAACAACAAACCGGAAAACTTAAATTTTGGACTTAATACCCTTTTGCTCTGAGGTAATAGCTGAGGTTCTGAAAGTGCGACTCATTTGGGTGCCTGGACATAGTGATATTCCGGGCAATTGCAGAGCCGACGAACTAGCGAGAATCGGCACCACTCGTCCTTATTCAGACATTCACCACCGCTGGGCACATGCAAACACAGGAGTCTCTCAGGATTGCAAACACTAATTGGCAGGAGGACCACACCTGCCTGATTACCCGACAGATATGGCCAAAGCTTAACTCTAAACGGTCAAGGGAGCCCACCTTACTCGGATGCAAAACAATTAGCAGTACCGTGGCCGTTATCACAGGTCACTGCCTCATAGGCAGACACGCCGATAGACTGGGCGCGTGTTCAAACGACTTCTGTAGGAGTTGCCATGGCGACGAGGAAGAGGAAAGCATACTCCACCTCCTCGGTAACTGTCCGGCCCTAGCCAACCGTAGGAACCAGTTTCTCGGCTCCTCCTTCTTTGAAGAGTTAACCGAGCTAGGCTTTACTGATGTCAGGGACCTGGCTCGATTCTTCAGAAGTTCAAAGTGGTTCCCGACGACGAGTTAGGGCCGTACACCCTTCCCAACCTAGTCAAATCTATTTTGGCTTCCCGAGAGCTGGTCTCACTGGAGACAGGGAGCTGGCTTGGTGCACAGGGGGAAACATGTCCATCCTCCTATTACGTACGGGTTGCTAAGGTTTCTGTAGCCTCAACGTGGTATCACAATGGGCATCCTTGGCCTAAGTGTGCCTTTCTCAGGCAGTCACTTTAACCTAACCTAACCTTGCTCTGAGGTACGGATATATATATATATATATATAAATGTGATTATTTGGAAAACATTTGAAAATTTAATATTTCGAAGCAGTGCAATTTATGAGAATATATGCATCTTAGTGCAACGTCATCTAAACAGTTATATATTGCAACGACTGTATGTTCTTTGTGAATAAACGGTACCCTATTTGTCAAATACTATAGCAGTCATCTGCTCTTAAATGCCTCGTTTAGTAGACAAATAATTAATTCCTTTATCTTTACGAATTATATATTGAAAATATATAAAAAAGTGTTAAATGCGAATAAAACATTTCAATTAAAAACTATCGAATTGACATAGAATTAGTGTGATTTATACAGTATTCAACAAAATGACTGAAGTGGCTGAATTAAAGTCGAAAAGGGTTCGGATGAATCATTTGTAGAGAATATTCCTATTGAGAGAAAAACAATTGATTATCTTGAATCTCGGTTAGAACTTTTAGAAAATTTTGATATGTTAGTGAATTTTGTGCAGTTGATGACAAATTAAATAGCCTTAGTGTTCCATCCGAATTTTCCGATTTCGAACATAAATATCTCGCAGTCAAACCTATTCTTATAAAAGAAATAAGTATCTTAAAGACTAATCGTAACGCACCAGATCCAGCGATTAGTGATCTTAACTCAACAATGACACGGTTCTTTGATCAACAACGTACTTTATTTGATACCGTCACAAATCAGACTATTTCTCAAGACAAGCCATCCATGGAAATAAGGTTACCACAAGTCCACATTCAACCTTTTTCTGGGGATTATAAGGATTGGCCTTCGTTTAAGGACCTTTTTATATCGTCAGTAGATAAGAGAGGGATTGTCCGATTCGCATAAGCTGCAATATTTGAAGGAATTTCTGAAAGGAGAAGCTGCGTCTTTAATCAAGCACATATCAGTAAGAGAAACTAATTATAATGAAGCTTGGTCTAAACTTGTAGCAAGATACGACAAAAAACATTACATTTTGAATTCGTACATTAAAACATTCCTCAATCAACCTAGTATTTCTCATTCATCAACAGCACAGTTGCGAAGACTTGCTGATACCTCTGATGAGATCATTAGAGGAATAGCAACACTAGGAAATGAAGCTAAGAATAGAGATACTTGGCTTATATATCTTATTCTTAACAAAACAGACGCTGAGACACGTAAGGCTTGGGCTGAATCGAATTCACACGAAGATTTTCCTGCACTGCAAGACTTTCTTGACTTTCTAAATTAACGTTGTGATGTGTTAGAAACTGTAGAACCAACTCCAAATAAAACTACTCTTCGAACGCTTCACAGTGACATTTCAGCAAAATGTCCTCAATGTTCGCAACAGCATACACTTTTTAAATGCAGAAATTTCAAGGCATTGGATGTGCAAGCAAGAGGTGTAAATCTAAATTTTCTTGCCACTTCTGCAAACAGTTTACCACTCAACCTTGTATCGGCAGGAAACAAATTTCAACAGTCAACTTACATCACACCTGTCAAACACCGAACTCATGCCAGACCAGTCATTGGCTCCTGCCATTCTTAACCCTAATGTAGTTACATTCCCACAAGGTCAACCAATTGCATCTACTTCGCAAGCAATTGGTACCACCCATATACATTCACGCACATCATTCAACCCGCACCGCAACGAATTGTTCCTTTTACCAACCTCACTGGTATATATCACGGATATACGTGGGACGCGCCAACCCTGTCGCATATTAATAGATTCTGGATCACAGGCCTCGTTTGTAAAAGAAGACTGCGTGTACCGCCTCGGTCTCAAACGTGAAATGGCAAGGGTACAAGGCAGTACAAGGATTAGGTTCAGCGAACTCAGGGCACACCAGAGGCAATGTCACATTTACAGTTTCATCACGCTTTGATCCATCGCAACAAATTAAGGTAGATGCTTACGATTTGCCAAAATTGACGTCACTTTAGCCAATTACTCATTTCAATGTTAAGAATTGGAAACACTTAAGAAAATATCCAATCACTGATCCGCAGTTTAATGAACCTGGTAAGATAGATATCTAGTTGGGAGCTGAACATTTTATAAAAATCCTGAAGCCAGGACAAGCTATTGCCTCAGATGACCACCCAGCTCTTCAGAACAACATATTCGGTTACATAATAGCTGGTTCCCTCAATAACTCTAAAGAGTCTAAGACACTACAAGCACTTCATACAAACATTATAGACATTGATTTCACTCTGCGTAAAGTCTGGGAATTTGAAGACATCCCTATTCAAAAACCAACATACACTATAGAAGAGCAAGCTTGCGAAACACATTTCTCTACAACCCACTATGTTGAAGATAATTCTGGCCATTAAACTGTGCGCTTGCCATTTAGAAAAAACTCCATACAGCTTGGCGATTCACTATATATGGCACTTCGCAGATTCAATTCTCTTGAAAGTAGATTCAAACAAAATCCAGCTCTTCATGATGACTACTGCAAGTTTATAAAAGAGTATCAGCAATTGTTGTCTAGCTCGCAGCAAAAAGCTCGCAAAAAAAGCAAAAAAAAAAACAAAACAAAAAAACTAGGTCACTTAGAACCTGTGCCGTCAGCTATGCTTCATAGCAATATGGAGCATGTATATTTGCCGCATCATGCGATTCATAAGCCCGATAGCATTACGACAAAACTCTGAGTAGTTTTCGATGCGTCTGCTACAACATCAACAGGCATATCACTACATCAAAAACTAATGGTCGGACCGAAAGTACGAAGAGACGTACCAGATTTCCTCCTCTCGGACATTTAAGGTAGCCATTACTGCAGACATCGTAGTAGTAAAAAATTAATTTAATTATTAGAAGAAAAATAGGAAAACAAATATTACCATCTTCCATTTCTCTACATATTTATATTTACAACTTTATAATACATTAATATTACACAACAGTGTTATGAGTTGCAAATGTTGCTGTACAGCATGTAACATATATTTCACGAAGCCTTTCATATCGAGGAAAAAAACGAACAACTCGGTTAAAATTCGCCGGCATATTCTCCACATCGCACAAATTATGGTACATACATATATGCCTCATCTCCTTAATAATCATTTTGAATTTGTTTAATTTCTCGTGGCGAGACCTCAACTCAAGAATTCGCTTTCCTAGGGTTACTTTTTGTATGTTTTATGTAATTATGTTATTGTTTTGATGTAGTAGTCAATATTTGAAGAATGTTAATAAAAAGTTAATAAATCAAAGGTTTTATAAGTTGAAACAAAGCTGTAAATCAAAGTAACATTAAGCTAAAGACAAACAAACTACTTAGCAAAATTGGAGATTAATGGAGTGACACTGAAAAATCATCGCAGACAACCCACGTCCCTTAGACGGGCTATAAACGAAGATTTTTCCACTTGCAGCACTTACCATTCTTAAATAGTTTTTTGAACTCTTTTTCTTCACTTTATATTCTATGTCTGCGTACACAAATTTACAAAAAGTTTTATTATAAATAAACAAACTTACCTAAAAATTGTATTTCCTTTTTTTCCCCTTCGTCCCTAAAAATAAACGAAACAAATTTAAAATATCGCCCCCTATAAAACTTTAATTAAGTTAGATAAAACATTAAATTAGATTACAAAAATTATATTAAAATTTAAAATTACTGTCACTTTGTTTTGATTTGAAACTATGGTAACACAACACTTAAATTTTCTAAACTTACACGTTTGCACACAATTACTAAGCACCACCTCGAAAGTTAGCGTTCGATTTTGACAGTTCTTGGCGCTTAGTTTTCATTCCGAAAGAGTTCGGTTCTAACCGTGAACGAAGTAGGTCGTGTTATAGAAATCACAGCAAACACGTGAGAAAAATTTTGTTAGGAAAGTGGCGTCGTTCGCCAATTAGGAATTTTTAGGAATTTTTAGTAGTGGTTGTGTTAACTAGAGACAGGACTCAGGTAGTTAATGGCTAACCTAATTAGGTACGAATGCACACGTTTAGTGAATGTTTAGAAGTAAAATTTGCAAAATTGTAAAAAGTGCGTAGGGCGCGGCGCGTAACTGTTAGACAAAGGAAAGTGGCGTCGGATGCCGACTTGGCGTCTATTTAGTGAAAGTGTAATTACACAAGTTAGGGAAGTTAAACAAGTGATAATTCAACAATTTAAAAACATAATTGCACACTTTATCAGTATTCACCTGATATTAAATTAAATTTTGTGGAAAATTTTGAAAATTGTTAATGCCCAAAGGTGAAAGCACCTGTTGCAATCACCTGAAGGCTCATTGATCATCTTCAAAGAGCTCTCGTATTTAGTGCCGTAGCACTAACACCGTACCTTTTTATATAGTAAAAAGTAGGTCTGTTCTTTACAGCCACTCCGAGTAGAGTAGGTCTCGGCTCGGAGCCAAAAAGAGCAAGAACTAAAATAGCAGCGCAGAGCTCTTCTCCAATCCGAGTAGCAAAACCAGAATGCACTGTTGACAACTGACTGACATTTCTATTTTAAGATAATAATAATAATAAACCTGTCTCCAATTTCTTGGTGTTTGGTGAGCATGACACACAAAATATCTTTCCAAACGAATTAACCATTGTAACTTTATGCATTTCGTAAAACAATGCTTTCAATTTACACTTAATTAATAAAAGTTCAAATACTTCCAAATAGATCGATCTGAAACGTCAAAAAGTTTAACTTCAAATAACTTGATATTAAACGTCAGAAAGCTGCACCTTGTTTAAAGTAGGAGCAAACAAGTTGGCTCTTAAACACTCTAGATTGTTGCTGTTTTCTCAAAGAACATAAAAAGCGCAAGAAGATTTCTACTCTTTTCTCAAAGAACACCGACTATAGTAGCAAATGGCTCTTTTTGGCTCTTTTTTACTCGGAGTGGCTGTAAAGAACAGACCTAATGAATCCCAGCAATGCTGGAGGCGATGCAAAATCACCAGAGCCAACGAAGGTAATCTTGGAACCTCAAAACAAAAGCCTAGTGGGCCAGTGCATCATGACTGATTCTCAGCAAAATGCAGCATTAAACCTGCACAAATACAAACAACAGGAGATGGACTCGGCGAAGTCCATCCTTTCCTTATCGCAAATAATGGAAAACGTTAAAAAGAGCCCACCCCCACTAGCCCTACAGCAGCAGCTGCAGTCACACTCGCAGCAGAAAAATCAGGTGATCGTATCGTCCCATAGGGACACCAAAAATTTGTCTAATGCTTCCTCTTTTAGCGAAAACAAGATTAACACAAGCCAGTGCAACAAGGAAAATGTGAGCCCAATGCTAAGGGCCGAATTCAATAAAAGTAGCAGCTATGATGAGCAGTTAGCTCAAGATATGAATATAAGTCAACTACAACAATTGATTGGTGACAGTGATGACATGGAATGCGAAGCAACGCTGGATGGATACATAACGCCGCCGAAAAAGCACACTAAGCGCAAAAGCACAGGATCTCCACAGCAGGAAAATTATAAGAAACCAACAACAGTTAACAGGTACGAGTGTTTCAGTAGAAGGTAGATGAAGATTTTATTATATTAAATAAATATATTGATAATAATTTAAATAGATCTAAAAATATAAATGTAGAATGCTCTAGTAAGATCAATGAGCCCTTAGAGGGCAATATTCAAAAAAATGGCAAAAGCCAAAGTGATAGTAGAAATAATAAAAATTCTAACGTTAAAACAGTATTAAATAAAAAAACAAATTTAGTGCAAAAAGATAGCCTAGTCAAGGCACAAGAAAAAAAAATATCTTCCACTTATTATAGTATCCAAAAACGATAGCGAAACCTTAAGACGATATCTTAAATTTGAGACCAAAGCAGTTTTTTATTGCCAAAAAATTGGCATGTTTAAAGTAAAAATTTTCATTAGAGAACACTTCAGGGAGGACAGGGAGCGCCTCCTTGCTATAATTAACCACGGGCATGAGATGGGAAAACCACAAATCAACGCCTATACATATACACCCAAGGGGGAGAGGGCAATAGTGGTCTTACTGAAGGGACTAAACCATCGAATCCCAACCGATGAAATTAAAGAAGACCTGCGAGAGCAGAGACCAAATATAAAAGTTATAAATGTTAGCTTATTTGAGACAAGAAGATATAAGGAACAAAATACTAAATAAAATATTTTCAGAGTCGTCTTCGATGCTGAAACAAGCAAAACAGACATAATGAGCATCAAGTTCTTATGCAATTGTGGTATAAAATGGGAGGGAATCAAAGCAGATGGACCTGTAAGGTGTAAAAGGTGCCAGGCGTATGGTCACCTAGCAATCAACTGCCCTAAGAACAGCTAAATGTGTGAGGTGTGCGGGAACACACAAACATGGAGAATGGCTGCTAAAGGAAGAGGAAAAAAGCAAGTGCGCTAACTATGGAGAGCAAGGGCATCTAGCCAGTTACAGGGGATGTCCTTTCTATAGAAGATATCTTGAAAAGATCAAACGCAATCGAACCCACAACCCAAATGCTATAGCATTGTGGCATAGCAGTTCGCGGGTGACCTCGGGGAATTCATTCGCGGACAATTTTCTCCCGCTCAGTAAAGGAACAAATCAAAATGTTCCACAACCCAATGCAAATTTTAACTCGAACAAAAATAACAGTTTTACTCAATACCTATGCTCAAAATGAGCAGCAGTTCAATGGTCTGGCAACATTTGCCGAAAACGCAAAAAGACTCCTCGGAGACAATATTGAAGAGCTTATGGAAGACATCCATAAATTCAATAGGGATTGTAACAACATGCCAGTATGGCAAGCCAAACAGCAATGCATCAACTTAATGATGAGGTTATCGAACAGTAATGTCAACAAATAAGTTAAATTATTCAATCTAAATGTCCGTAGTTTAGTAGCACAAACCAGAAGAGCGCTCCTGACTGAACTAGTTAACAATTTAAAAATAGATATCTTTTTTTAACAGAAACTAATTTAAACCAAAAACACAAAGTATTCATAGACAATTATAATTTAATCAGAAATGATAGTGACAATGGAACGTTGATAGGAAGAAATAACAAATACAAATATAAAAGAGTTTTTATAGATTCCCAAATACAAGTAACAGCCGCAAAAATTAAAATCTTCAAAAATCACGAGAACAAAATTGTACTGCTGGTTTGTGTTTACGTCTCAGCCTCAATAGACGCAGAACAACTTGAACGATGATAACTTAGCAGAATCATATAATGAAATAATAATAGCAAGTGACTTTAACGCTAGGCATACTTCGTTCGGGGATACCAAAAATAATACCTTTGGCATCAAACTGGCCAGCTGGATGATAAACAGAGGGAGCATAAATTATGAAATAGTTTCTCCAAGGGAAGCTACATTTCCACTTAGCGGATCCATTCTCGACTTGTTTGTTATTAGTAACATATTGTCCATAAATTCTAAACAATCGCTTAAAGTTGTTCCAACATTCTCAGACCATAATGCCGTAATCCTTGACATTGAATTCGATAGCTTAACTATCGAGTTCAATGAACCCGAAATCATATATAATTATAAAGACGTTGAATGGGATAAAGTGGAATCCGAATTAACAAAGAAACTTGATTTAATTGAAATAAAAAACAACATAGATTTTAAAAACGACGAAATCGATGGCAAAATATTACAATTCACGGAATGTATCCAGGATATGCATAATAAATACACCAGAATCCTTAAAAAGCCATTTAAAAAGTATCTAGGAATGCCAAAAGAAATATTAGATGACATTAAAGAAAAACGAAGAGCTAGATGGAGATGTAAAAGGATTCTCAATAGCACATACAACACAAACAATCCTGAATACATTTCGTTGATAAACAGAATTAATCAGTTAAAAATAATTATCCGAAATAAAATAGACATGCATAACGACAAAACCTTTTGTAAATAATTAGGAAAAATTAGACCGGGTCCCGATGCATTCAGGGAAATTAATCGAATTACGGGGAGAAAAAAGCGAATTGCGACAAATGGGATTGTAGCGAATGGTAGCAACAACGATCAGATTACGAATAACGACTCAAGTGGTATTGCAGAAACTTTCGTAAATTATTATAGTACAATCTACGAGAAAAAAGATCCTATGCATAGTTAAGTAACGAATCACGAAGTTAAGGAACGAGTAGAAAAATTTAGGGAAAACTACAGAAATGTAGATAACAATAGCATAAAGGAAATAACTAAGTTCAATAATAACAACCCCTCTGATGATCCTACAGAATGCATTTCGGATTTTGTACAACAGCTCGAAGTGGAAGAGATAGTTGTCTGCAGAACAAACAGAAAACTCTCAACGGGTATGGATGAGATCCCAAATTTGTTTTTGAAACACTTGCCAAAGTTGGCAATAACTTTCTTAACAATTATATTCAATAATTGTATCAACAACTCATACTTCCCGGATTGTTGGAAGAAGGCCAAAGTAATACCTTTACCCAAAAAATCAGACGCGAAAGATGTCAAAGATTTCAGGCCGATATCTCTGCTATCAAATATAGGAAAGATATTAGAAAGAATCCTCGCAGACGAAATTGATGATTTCATCAATAAGGAAGAATTAATTCCGGCGTACCAATTTGGGTTCAAGCCAGGCCACTCGACAGTTGACGCTCTAGGGAAATTCCATACGGATATAACTAATAACTTAACCAACTATCGATCCACTGTGGGCTGTGCGCTGGACATTGAAAAAGCATTTGATTCAGTCTGGACTGAAGCACTCATATTTAAACTAATAGTTTACGGCTTTCCACATAGGCTAATACTATGTATGGACAATTTTCTTGTCAACAGAATCCTTATAATGTCAATTAACAAACACTTGTCAAGGATTATACAAGTCTTTTCGGGCGTACCCCAAGATTCCTTGACGGGACCGAAATTGTATAATATATTCTTAATAGAATTCCCGCATATTAAGCAAGACAATGATGGAAAAATTATCTCAAGAACACTGCTTTGCGCAGATGACACACTGGTATATGCAGACAACTTATGTCCACTAATGGCAGCAAAAACAGCAAACGAACATCTTAGTGAGATAAACGACTATTATAAAACATGGGGCATTAAAATCAATGTGAATAAGTCCGAATCAATATGTATCCGAAATGCATACGGGAGAACAGTATCTACAGACGTAATTACGAAAAGTAGGGTGGTTAACACTCAGATAGGCGAGAATGTGATACCGCTAAAAGAGGAGATTAAATACTTGGGGGTACTATTTCATAATAGACTAAAGTTTAACAAACAAGGAAGGGCAGCACTAACTAAGGCAAGAAAAGCCTTTTACTCGTTAAAAAGTCTTTTCTTTAATAAGACGTTAAGCATAAAAACAAAACTATTAATGTATAAACAACTCATTAGGCCGATAATTTGTTACGCGTTCCCTATCTGGCATGTAATATCGCCAACAGTCGCGAAAGAACTTGCTGTATTTGAAAGACAAATTATAAGACTAGACACAAACGACACAGTAATAATTACATACATACTTAAAGAGGCAAAAATGGTTAATTTAATGATATATCTAATCGGGGCTATGGATAAAAATAATCACAGGAGTGAAAAACATTCAAATATCCTAATTAGGGAAGCGGTAGAAAGTCAAAGATACTATGATAGTGGGCGGGTTTACTATTAACACCATTCAACCATATGAATGAGAAATCTAAAGAGGAATTATTCACCTTTGAGCCTCTTCCAAATTTATCAATTTCCTTTATCACCCGTTTGCTTAGGAGTCACCTTTCTTCTTCCAAAACGATTCTCCTTCCTCCGATCTAAAATGATTTCTATTAGTTTCATCTGAAGAGATAACAGTAGCCCAGCCTTCTTTGAAAAAGGTTGCTTTACTTTCGCCCTATCTCTGAAAAGAGCTTTTCGACAAACACTCTTTTAACAGGCTCTGTGCTGACATCGACTTTATCGTTTACAAATAGTACTCACTGCACCGGGACTGCATTATCTTCAAAGAAAGTAATAATAGGTAATAGTTTATCACAGTCTGTTCTAGATACAAACCTGCCGGGGGAAGGGGAAGGCGGCAGCACCTAAGTTAATAAAGCAACTAAAAGCCTGATTAATTCACCTCTTCCTACCAGAAAGTCTCATACAAATCTGCTGTACTTTCCGTGTGTTTCCGTGTACATGGAAATTACACTGCAATTTGAGGGTGGTAAATAAGAACTCTCATCTTCGAAACCAGATAAACCAGTGCACACAACCCTGTATTATATGGATTAGGAGAGGAGAAGCCGAAGTCTTGGTTTATTTTTTGATGTGTCCAAGTTCAATTATTTTCTGTAACTGCTAACAGCGCCAACAGTCAAATGTACTTTGCTCGCCCGATTATAATGGCCATTACTCAATAATAAATATAATTAAGTATGTATGAAAATTACATTGATCTATTGAATATCGAAACGCATAAAAAGAACGTTAAAACGAAAAAATTTATTTTGCGGTACTGTTTTACTTACATTTGCAAAAATATTATTACTCAAAAGAGCGATCACGTGCACCTTTTATTAGTGAAACCACAGAAAACTACTGCTCACTATGAGTTAACCAGAACAAGCTTATAATTCTATTTGATGAGTAACGTATACAGAACGGTACGTCTTGACAGAGTAATAAACATATTTTACCAAATGAGGGAACATTTGATCGAACCTGTGTGTCACTGTACTTCCGAATAACCTTGCGAGCTTAAACGGTTAAGAAATTTGATACGATGCCTTTGGTTGTTGAAAACCACTACCTTTGTTTTATTAATTTCACACCGATTCCAAAACTAATAGCTATAAAATTAAATATGTCTGTTTTAACGTCTTTGATATTTACGGGAAGCCGATGCTTCTTTTGAAACATTTTTAATATTTCTGAAAAATGAAAACAGCGAAAAAACCACCTATTGAGAACTTTCAAAGTACAAAAACCATAGCGAAAAAACTCGGCGTAACTACACCTACATATGTATAGCTGCATTCCATTGGGCCACGCAGAGTACTCCGGCGTACTTCCCCAAAGGAACGCATTTTCTTTACACCAGTTTGACATTTCATAGCTTTTACTTGTGTATTTTTGATGTGCTTTTGGTATGTGATGCGATTATTAGGTCTGTTTGTTTCGCTGCACAGGAAGTGTAAATTAAGTGTATCATACAATTGTGGTGTAAGTCAAGTCACGTCAAAGGTGTAAAATTTGCCCTACACTTCTATTAGTGAAACAAACGATGAAGTGTAATTCCATCTTGACATTTCTATTTGACAGTAGCATTTTAAATTAAATTTGATTTTGTTACTTGTAAAAGATATACAGATTGAATTTTAAAATTAATTATGGATAATGAAAATTATCTCATTGCAACAATAGTGGAAGAAATGAGTTGTGAATTGGAAGAAAGTGAGGACGAAGTTGGAAATATCCTGAGTTCTTTGATTCAAGGTTTGTATTAAATCTCGTTTTCACTGATTGTGTGAAGCTTTCTGTTGCAAGAAATAAAAACACATGAAGCTGCACTCCGACCATGCCATGCTGGGGGGAAGATTGTTAAGATTAAGTGTATTATTAATATAAATAAACTCATATATTTTCAGCCATTCAATACTTGTACAACTTTGGGGGAGTTATACAGGGTGATCCAAAAGTCCGGGAGCGGCAGAATATCTCCGCGAGAGAGCATTTTAGAGCAAAATGTGAAACACAAAAGTTTCAGAATTTTTCCCTGGCTATCCGATGGTGAGCTTGACATTGACCGTGACCTTGACCTTGAAGGTCATTTCAAGGTCAAATATAATTTTTCAAATGGGACCCTATACTTTTGACACCAGAAATGAAAAAAGCGGAAAATTTTACGGTCAGATATGATATTGAATGATCCCTCCCTTTTGACCTTGGGGCCCCCACAAGGTCAAAATAATAATTATTAATTTTTTTAAACCCCATACTTTTATCAATGAAATGAAAAGAGCATACAATTTTACGCTCAGGTTGTGACCTTGACCATGACCTTCAAGGTAATTTGGATATTTTGAACGGCACTTGCACTTTTATCCCTGAGATTAGCCATTTCCGTCTTGGAAGAAATATGGTTATTCATTTAGTGGACCGTTTCGCTGAATCGGAAATATTTCGTTCTATTGAAGGTCAGTATAAAAACAGATTGTAACTTATAAAATAAAAAAAAATTTCAGTACTAATTACATTTTAATATTTGTAGGTAATGGAGGGAGATCAGTTCCTTCACCGTCGGAACATATCTTGGCATTCTTGTGGTTTAGCGGATATGAAGCTAGCTCGTACATTGGTGTGTCAGACAGATTTGGCCTTAGCAAGCAATGCTTGTTTGAAATTTAATAATGAGGAAATAGGACCACAGGCATTAAAACTTCAAACTGGAGAGGAAATGGAAATTACGAAATCATCATTTTAAGGGTTTCCAGGAGTTATCGGTTAAGGGTTTCCGGGAGTTATCGGTTATTTTTAGTTCTATATAACATGTTGTTACCCATCTTAGAGGCTGTTCTCGTAATAAACGAGTTCTTTCCGGAGCTAAGCTCCTCAGAGTCGGAGACAGAAGAACGACCACAAACAGCAACAAATATCAAGGACAGTTTGCAGAAGATCACTTCACCACAAAAAATGCGACCTTTTTCGCAACCCTTTGAAGCTCGCACTGCTTCCAGTAACACTAAACAGTTGGCTAAAGGGTCATGGATCAGAACCCCTACAAAGCCACGGCCCGTACCAACCAACAAAAGACGGCCTGTACAAACGTGAACAGTTCTAGAGCAAACAATCCCAGCACCAGCAGTCTCAACACCAATTGCAATTCCAGGCTGTTCAAAAGTCCAGAAACGATCCCAAAAGACCCCAAACATACGGCACATCATTGTCAAACCTGGACTCTGGAAAGAGGTATTTGCCGCGAATCGCAGCTTTCGCGTGCACACCGAAGATGGCGATTGCCTAAGGTTTGAGAAAACTGCAGGAGGCAAAATTAAAATCAAACAACAAGTTAAAAGCAGTAAGTTGACCTTTTCTGTTTCTCGTGCTGTCGTTTATCTGTCGTTCCTGTTTGTGGAGGCGGGAGGATGTTGAATCCTCAACCTAAAATGGAATAAGAAGTTAAAAATGTTCGTGTTAACATAATTTACCGTACTAATACCAATCCCTATTTCCAAAGGTGTCCCTTCCATCCTTCGAACACTCCAGTTTCCTATAAATAAAACAAATCAATTAAAAATTCCAAAAAATCTCTAAACAAAACAACTTACCTGTTAACATTTCCTACAAAATAATTGACAGCTATCAGCTGTCTCATCTAAACTCACATGAAATATCATTCAAAAAGCAGCTACGGGACTTTTCTCATTTAGCCAATGCTTTTCGAATGATATAAATAGAGTGCGCTCAGTAAGCAAAATTCATTCTACTTTCAGAGTTCAGACCGACTGATCATTTCAAGCTGATTTCGGCTATTAGAGATTTCTCTCTTATTATTTTATATTTTTTTTTAATTATCATTTTGGATTTTTATTATTATTGGATTGTTTTTATTATTATTATTTTTATGAATTTTTGAATTTTTATTTAGTTTTAAGTTATTTTTTCGTGAATAAAAATTATACTAAAATTACAATTTTTTGGTCTTGTTAGTTATTGACCCGGCACACCTTCTTCGTTTCAGTCTTAGCATAGGCTTAACAGCTTCGTTAGCCCAAAGCAAACGAGACAGAATCGGCAGGACTCTGCAATAAACCTGCACAAATATAAGGATATAGAAATAGACTAGGCAAAGTTCATATTAAGTTTAGCCGAAGCGTCAGAGGACAGTAAAATGGGGCCACCACCATTAATACTACAGCAGCAGGTTCAGCAGCAGCATCGGCAACAACAGCGACTGCAAATCCAACATCAACAACAACAACAAGCAACAGCAGCTAATAACGCAAAGCTCCAAAAATGTTACTGTATCGTCCCATAGGGACTTATTAATTTAAAGTAATGCTCCTCCTTTTAGGGAAAATATAAATAAAACTCAAAACAAGGACAACATAAGTCCGAGCCAAACGGACATGTACATTAATATCAGCTTTTTGGATGAAGAAAATGAAATTGAAAATGCACAGCAAATGGGAGCCTTTTTCGAGGATATCAGCATGAAGTACGACTTCCCACAGGAAGTACTTAGAACACCACCAAAGTATCAGCAAACGCCAACGAAGGACAGCTATGAAAAACATATCTCCATAAACAGGTACGAGGTGTTTGGTAAAGAAGTAGGTGAAGATTATATAAATTTAAAAAAAATGAATAGCTCAAAACAAAATTTAAATGCAAATAAATGCACCCCACAAAATAACGAGCCCTCAGAGGCCAATTTAATGAATAGTGGCCAAAGCCAAAAATATTAATATTAATATTTCAATTAAAGTACATGCTAACTCAAAAGTGGTCAATGAACCAATCAAATTATTAAAATACTTACCTCCGATATTTATGACAGAGGAAAAAATTGAAAGTATTAGAGTATTCTTAAAACAAAAATGCAATGCTACTTTTAATATTCAAAGAATTAATAGATTTAAATCAAAAATATATATCAGGGAAGATCATCGGGAAGCCTGGGAACGACTCCTTAAAGTAATAGACTATGATAGTCAAGTAGGAAGTGGGGAATTTGAAGCATATACATATACACTGTTGTAATGCTTGTGAAAGGAATGAATTATTTGATACCTACAGAAGAAATAAAACGGAAAATAAATGAGATCGTGCCAGATATTAAGGTAGAAAACGTTAGCTTATTTACGACTAAAAGGTCAATAGAAGAAAATATGAACTAGAACATTTTTAGTATCGTTTTCGGTCAACAAACTAATAAGGAAGATATTATTAATAATATTACTTATCTTTGCCACTGTAAGGTGCATTGGGAGGGGGTCAAGAGTGAACTTGTTAATGTTATGTGAAGGCAAATCAGTCAATGATGAAATGGTTTTATTTATCTTAACTAATTATGTTTACTTTAACAGATGGTGGATACATTTTAGCAGATTCCGCGTATCCGTGCTTGAAATGTTTAATTGTACCATATAGGGACAATGGACATCTCACCGCAGCGCAAGACCGGTTTAATAAAAAGTTGAGCTCAGCAAGTGTGATTGTTGAGCACGTCATAGGAACTCTGAAACAAATATTTCGTCAGTTGTACCATTTCAAACTTAGAAAGTATAACCGCATGATTTCCTTCATTTACGCTTCTTGCGTTCTGCATAACTTAGCAGACAAGGAACATTTAATCCTGGAACCTCCACTTTCTTCTGATATAGAGCAACTACCAGAAACAGATATGCAAGAAAATGCTGCCAATAATGATGACGAATGCTATGAAAATGGGAAAGATTTAAGGGATGAGATATAAAGACAGCTTGAATGTCTAACTTAAGATTTTTTTTTAACTTTTTCTATAATGTTTTTTAAACTTTTACTATAGGCAGAATGAAATATCTGCAGAGAGAAATCGTTTGCTGGAGCGTATGTGCAATTTACTAGAAAAAAGAAGTGAAAAGAGAAGAAGAAGTGATGACGAAAGTGAATTGTTTTAGGTATAAATTAGTGCAAATTTGATATTGTAACTAATTTTGTTTTACTTTTAGGTATTAACTTGCTGCTGCTAATTTGTCTTGCACTTATTTTCTACTTGAGTATTGGTAAATGTATAATTCATCAATAGCATCTTTTCTGCAAGTGTGATCCACATTTTCTTCACGTTTTTAATTCTTTTCCCAACCAAGCTTCTATTTTCGCTATAGAGCTGAATTAAAATTCGCGAGGAATTATCATTCCACCTCAGTTCATCCTTTTCCACTTTCGGTAAAGATTCCGTGGCAGGAGTTTAATCATTAAGATGAGAAGAATTACCGGTATTGGTTTGCTGAGAAGTGCTAGGCAGGCTTTCTTGAGCATTGAGATGGAAATGAATAAGTTTTCCATCAATTTCTGCTTCATACACATCCAAATTTTTATTTATGTCACCAAACGGAATAAAATACTTATACCCATCTACAATAATATTTCAAATAATAAAAGTTTATAACTTAATATATTAATATATCGAACCATTTCTTAAAAATTCCACGTTTCCATTGTTGTCCACAATGATTTCACCATTCTCATTTTGAACTGTATAAGCATATAGGACGACATTTTCAAGTACTAAAGTTTAATATTTGTTTAATTTCTTCAATAAATAAAGCATTTCAACTTACCAGTTATATTTTTCAAACGACTAACAATCAAATTATTCAAAATTAGTTCAATTTGAATTTCAAATTTAAAACAATAAACCACTGCCAGATGAATGACGACTAATTACACCTGAGTTAAAATGTACACTTGATCAAAAGTAGGTGTAAAAATTTACACTTGAATTGCTACAACTCCAGCGAAACAAACGATTTTAAGTGTAAAATTTACACCACGTCGAAACAAACGACTTTTGACAGTATTTCTGCTCTGAGTGTAAGAAGTGTAAAACAGGTGTAGCGAAACAAACGGACCTATTATAGTATGTTAGAAAGCGTTTTAACTTTTTACGTCTTGATGACTTGTACTTTTTGACTAAAAAAAAATGTCAAAAGTGTTTATTAAGAAATAGCTGTAACCAGACCTGTAAAATGAAAGTACAAGTACAAGTACAATTACCCTGTACTTAAAAATTTTTAAGTACAAGTATAATTCCTTGGTACTTGTATTTGAAAATTTTAAGTACCAGTATCGGGACTTGTACTTATAAGTCCCACAAAAGTACTTTAATATGTGATCTTAATTACTTTAGTACTGAAAAATTGTACTTAAGTACTTTTCAACTCCTTTTAAGTATTTTCAATTACTTTCAAGTACTTTCAATTCCCTTTAAGTACTTTCAATTGCTTTTAAGTACTTTTATATCTTTTAAGTACTTTTAATTCCTTTTAACTATCGAATTCCAGAACAGATATTCATTCACTAAAACACTAGTCTAAAAGGTGAACTACTATTATGCATAATAATAATAAAATTAAACAAGTAATGATAAATGAGCGTATGAATAATTATTATACTTATAATAAAAGTAGTAATAAACTAATAATAATTGTTGCGAATAATAGAAATAATATTAATAGTAATAAGCATTCACCCATTCAAAAACCCTGTTTAAATTAAGAAAACAACACAACGCAACACTCTGTATTTACTATCAATTAGTAATTGCTGCAACACTGAAAAATGTAAACAATTTTCCAAGCTTAAATTACCTTACAAAACTGGTAAGTATCAGTATTATTCATTGCAGATGTAAACAAATCCCTTGACACGAACATTTAAAACTTAATAACAGTTTCAGATTTCTTCAGAAAATAGAATTAACTGTACACTATTTTCTGAACTCAAAAATTTTAAAATTTGCATCTGTTTCCTTTTGATGTAGCAAATCAGTCTTGTTTTCCGTATCGATCGGACAAAGTTTTTTTAATCAGTGGCATTGTTATAACTTATATGTGGTTACTATTACTACTTACAGGTGAATTTAATAAATTAGTGTTTAACAAATTTTTGTGCTAGCTGCTAGGATGATTCTGAAATTTTTTAGTAATATATCCCGAGGGTGTTTAAGACGTTATTGTCTTCATCTTAACACCTTGTTGACCGGCAATTTTACCTGGAAGCTAACTCATGTCACCGGTTATTATTTGGTGATGTAATGTGGAAGTGAAACTTTTTGGACTATCTGACGTCTGTGAGATTTGCCGACAAGTTATCAAAAACACCATATTTCGTTATACTTATTTGCTCTTGTTAATAAATTGGTGGTTCGTTCTCTTAAATAGTGCATATATCTTTTTAAAGTATACAATCAGAGAGTATGGAAAGGAAAAAGAAAAATCTTAAATAAGAATTTGAAATTAGGTTAAAAATTTTGACAAATTGTGCAGTAGTTGAACAATTGTATGTTAGAATAAGTAACGCCTTTCTATATTTTCTCTTTGCCGTGATTTGTATGTCAAAATAAACCAACATAAAGTTTTCTAGTAAAAATCTCTTTAGTGATGGCTCTTACTGTGAACGTTTGAGATTGATTTTGATTCCGACGACTCCATTGCTGACCCAATGTATAAGCCAGTGGATTATAGGAAGAGAGCATCATCAAATATGATGGTGAACAAGGAATGGGCTCGGAACCAAAAAAGATGAAGTTGGATGGGGATACTGGACGAAGCCTGCTATTCTGCGAAAATTTTTTGGTCACGTTTATCAGGTATCCTACTCTTGTGCATCCAAATTAAGTATAGTTGTTCGTAATTAATCAGAGTCAAGACAAGTTATAATTGTTTATGTAAAATGTGGTGGCGGTAAATTTGCAGCGGGAGTGTCACAATTAAGAAGAGAATTGGGTTTTGTATGTTATATTTCGTTTCATGATGGGCATGGGTTTTCGTTGAACACACAGTAAAAATACGTAAAATAATAAAACAAGGTTTCTTGTTCCTTTAATTAGTTGAAGGATGAGAAATCTGGCATTTCTGCAGTTTGTCAACTGTGTAAAAAAACTATAAAAGGATCTCTAAGTGTTACCTCTAACTTCATCAAACATTTAAAGAGAATTCATCCAGATAGCTACGAAGAATACTCTAGGATGAGAAAAAAAGTTCTAGTGGCATTAATAACTCTACAACATCTGGTGGACCGAAGTCTTACCAGGAAGAGTTCGACAAACTTTTAATATCATTTATTGTTGACACAGCCTCACCTGTTTCAATTGTTGAAAGGAAATCCTTTCCTAACCTCTTGCTCTTTCAAAGGACTGGACTCAGTCTCAGCAGCCGACCTCGAGTTATGAAGCTCCTGGATGTACAGTACAAAAACATGGTGACGAAAATTAAAACCACCATGTCATCTGTGAAGTTCTTCTGTACTACTGCTGATATCTGGTCCACCAGACACCGTAGCTTTCTGGGATATACCTGCCACTGGATCGATGATGACTTTAAAAGGAAATCTGTGGCTTTAGCGTGCGAGCGATTTTGTGGTATTCATTCGGCGGATCGAATAGCAGACATGATCTCGGATATTAATTCGTCTCATAATTTGAACCATTTGAATGTGGTAGCTACGGTTACGGACAATGGTTCAAATTTTGTAAAAGCCTTCACGGAGTTCGGTGTAACAAATATATCAAATCTTGAAGTTGTTGACGAAAACGTAGCACATGAATGCCTCTCTGACGATGATGATATTCCAACCTGCGAGGCTATAGAATCTTCCGCTGCTTTGCCAAAACATTTGAGGTGTGCTAGTCATACACTGAATTTATTGGCAACGACGGATTTTTTAAAACTTGTTAAAAATGATAAAACTTTACACAGCAGGCATCTTCAGGTACAATATTCATAAAATTATTAATTATAACATTGCGTACTAAAATAACTTGTATATATACTTTATATAATTGCATAGGCTATCGAAAAATGCAATAATCTGTGGAAGAAAAGTAGGTGGCCAAAATCATCAGAAGTTATTCAGAATACCTTGGGTTCGCTCTTACTTATTCCTGTAGTAACGAGAGGGAACTCAACGTTGGTAGAATCTTGCAACATAAAGATGAAATGAATGACTTATGCACCAAGTTATCGGTTTCAAGATTTTCGCAAAATGACATGCAATATCTCCAACAATATTGTATTCTAATGGAGCCGTTGGCGGCGACGCTGGATTTTTTACAGCAGGATAAAAACCTAATTTATGGGTATTTTTTGCATGCTCTAGTAACTTAGAAGACAAAATTTCAAAATAGTTTTGTCTGAAAAGTTAAAATTATTAAATAGTATAGCCATCCAGCCAAAGGCACTACTAGCCATATAGAAGAAAATCTTGTGAGACGTTTTCGACAGTTTTTTCACTTGGAATCTGAATGTGATGATGCGATCGTTGGTGACATTCTGTGTCCTTCTATAAAAAAGAAATGGGTGAGCCCTTTGAACTCTGAGACACAGTATCGATCTGCTGAGGAGATAAATAGATTGATAATCAAATATGCTACAGAATTTGCTCAGTCAGAGGGTGAGTCGTTGGAAATAGGTGAAGAAGCTTCCAGTGGACAAGAAACCTTTTTGACTTCGACACATGGGTTAGCTCATTTTGTGTGAATGTAAGATGATGTACTATGATAAGCAAAATATTGTGTTACAGCTCGAAAGCCGTTGTTCTCCCAGTCGTCAACAATATGTAGTGATTAGAGATGGGCAAAACGGATCTTTTGAACGAACCGGATCTTCGGATCTGCTTCTTTTAAAAGATCCGGCTCCAAGAGTCGGTTCGAAAGAGTCACTGAAAATTTTCAGCTTGAGACATTTTGTCTCCAGTGATGGCCAAACTCAACCGACTTAATGTGAGGAAAGCTTAAAAGCTTTAGAAGCGTTTCGTACTGTTTATTTAATTTAGAACCTTAAAATGTTTACAAAAGCTTGTATATCTTAAGATATTGTATAATTGCTTACAAAACTACTTAAATATGACAATTTTTTTAACTTTTGTATGCTTTAACAATTAAAAAACGCAAAAACAGGAAACTTAATACAGCCAAACAAGTATATATACGAATTTAAAAGCTCAAAAGCTTACTTGCCCGCGGCCATAGGTTTGGACATCACTGTTCTAGAGCGAAGACCGAGGTGTTGGTGCGCTTCAGTAGTAGTTCTCGCAGAACTTTTAATTCCACGTTCTCCTGTTTTTTTCAAGTATTCCTCTTTCTATCATTCTCTTCTTATGAGCGCTCATTCTCACAACAAGAAGAACCAAATCAAGCTCATGCAAATGTTGAGAAATGACTCTTCAGGATCCGTCACGGGACAAAACTGAGATCAGGTTCACATGAGTCACTTTTGAGAGCCGCATCTTTGAACCGGTTCAGATCTGAGTTATCCATCTCTAGTAGTGATAGTTCAACCTCATGCAAAATTGAAGATCTTTTTGCAGCATATATGAACGACACGAGCACTGGAGTGGAAATGTTAGAGCGACTTTTCTCATTTGCAGGACTTGTGAATGTTCCCCGAAGGCAGGCACTCTCGGACATGACCTTTTAAAAGCTTGTTCTAATGAAGGCAAATTCGAACTGGCTATAAATGAATCGATTAATGTTAAAAGGACAGAAGTTCACGTAAGCTAATCTATGAAGAATTGAGAAAAACTATTTAATTCGTGCCTATTAACACTTTGGTGAAGCATCGTTTTTATTATTTTTGACCTCTCCATTTTTATAAAAATGACCTTAAAATGACTGGACTTCTGCCCTTTTAACAAAAATCAGCCAAGACAAGTAAATAAATTAAAATATAACGTTGAAGTTTTTTTAAAGCAATGAATGAAATTTATTTATAAAGCTTTAAAGTTAAGTTGAAGTTAATTTATTTGATAATTATAAGCTAATTGTAAATAAAGAAAAATAAAAAAGTGCTTTTCTAAGGTGTTTAATCACTATAAGTATTTTCAATTGAAAAACAATAATGGGTTACTTTATTATAGAAGTCTTTTGTGCATATCAGGCGCATAATTCAGAGATTTATTCATGATACTTAGTTTGGCTAGTTTAAAGACGTTTATTGGATTTCTACCCTCTTAACATTAATCACAAATTTAGAAAGGACCTCACTCGTATATAGTTTTTAGCAAGTATTAAAAAAAATTCAAATTTTGTGAATTCTGTTCTATTATTAATCAATAGAAAAAATAGTCAAATCGATATATACCCAGAGTGCACACTGTTTAAGAATATAGATAGTTGCGAAATGTGCAAAAAGTTGAATGGTAGGTAGTGGGTGGGAAGGAATTTAAGTTTCCAGTCACTTTTTTCACTTGACGTACTTTTTTTACAATCCAACTTAGACGTCATTTGATAAACTCTTCACCCGTTCCAAATATCCTCTATCATCACTCTATCCTACTTCAGTCAGGGATTATAGACCCGCAAAATTAAAAAAAGTTCCTGACAAAATGCAGAATTAACATTGCCAATTTGAATTCCGCGAAATTTTACCTGTCATTTGATGTATCTACCTAAATGCAACCACTGTGAAGAATCATTCTTCCATAATTCCGTAGTTCGCCTTTTTCACAACAGTGTTTTAATGGAAGAGTACTTGTATTGAAAGTTGGTATATAAAAGGAATTAAAAGTACTTAAAAGAAATAAAAGTACTTGAAAGGAATTGAAAGTACTTAAAAGGAATTGAAAGTACTTGAAAGTATTTGAAAATACTTAAAAGGAATTGAAAAGTACTTAAGTACAATTTTTAAGTACTAAAGTAATTAAGATCACATATTAAAGTACTTTTGTGGGACTTATAAGTACAAGTACAAGTCCCGATACTGGTACTTAAAATTTTCAAATACAAGTACCCAGGAATTATACTTGTACTTAAAAATTTTTAAGTACAGGGTAATTGTATTTAAGCTGTACTTCAGTCCTAATGTACTTAATTCCTTTACAGGTCTGGCTGTAACTCTGAGGAAAATAATTAGGAATTATGGATGGATATGGATCAAAGTTTGATATGTGTGAGAAATAATTTAAAATTAAAAATGTTTTTAATTAATAATTAATTTAAATTTTAATATTTAAACGAAACTTAAGCTCATCTTTTTAGATATTTGCCCTTGAAGGCGTGAAAAGTATCGGGAGCGAGGAAAAAGAGTATTTTATCATCCTCACGTCATCCTAATCACCTTCGTCATCAGACGAGGAAATTATTAGTAATAAAGTTAGAATAGAAATATACTATGAAACTATACAGGAATACACCGAAAAGCAATTAAAACAGCACTTTCGAATTTCGCGTATTGTTGCTCAGCGATTAATTGGTTAGAATATAATCATTGGCTTTAAAGTGCATAAATTTATTGCCCATATCTTTACAGATGAATACATATGTACTTCACAGAGCAAGGGATAATCAGGGTAGTCGACCAGAAACAGCTGGAGAAATCGACATTTATTTAATTGTGTGTTACTTTGGCCAATACCGAGACCTATCGCCAAATTTCGGATAGGTTTAATGTAACGAAAACTTCCGTGTTCAGAATATTACGTCCCGTGGTAAAGTGGATCGTTGAACAAAGCAGCAGTTATATTTGGTGGCCATCAGCATCAGAGGCAGAAATTAATAAAATGAAATTTGAAAGAGAATGTCATAGAATCATAATGTTGTAGGTGCAATCGACGGTTGCCATATTAGAATATATGCACCTACTAGAAATAAGGAGGCACTCTATAATAGAAAAAAATCCAACAGTATTTTACTACAAGCAGTTGTCGACCCCGATAAAATATTTATAGATGTCCATTGCGGAGAGCCTGGTACCATGTATGATACCAGCCTTTTCAGGAAATCAAACATTTATGCAAAATTGCAAGAAGACCAGCAGTCCATCGTACATTCTGGGTATCTTTTGGGGGACTCATTCATCAAGTAATTATTTAATACCGCCATACTTTGAAAGCCCAGATTTGGGATTCATTACAAATTGTGTTGTGGGGGCTTGCGTCAATACATAATCTGTATCTTGGAAATCGATGTTGAGAAATGGCTAGAACCTGAAGACTGGAACAGCTCTTAAGTTTGTTGGATATGGAAAATTTATTAAATTAAAACAAGTGCTTTTACTTTTCATTTTTAAATTAAAGGACTTTAATTTTTGGAAAACTTCATATTAATATGTCACAGCACACGTATTGCTTTTAAGACTAATTTAAAATAAAAACATAAACTTGTAGTCTTGTTTTTTTTTCTTTTTTAAGAAGCACCATTAACTCCTGATGACGGTTCTCTTTTTTGTCGAAATAGGGCTCCAACAAGTGCCTACCTTTTCGCTTCCCCTCTAATTTCTCATTATAGTACTGTTTTTTTATGTCCAACAGGGTTGTTTCTTTCTTTATTTTCATCGGCTTGGGTGAAGGATCCAATATGTTTTCGTTAGTCGTCATGGGTGCAGGCTTAGGCTTCTTTCGACTCCCACAGATACAATGTGGACAATCATGGAAAATTGTATCCATATAATATTATAATAATTTGGAGCCACTTGTTCCTCTGTCCCTCGCTAGCTTATAAGCTCTATATAAAGATTTCCACTTTGCTTCAACTTATACTGAAGTAGTGGCGAGACCTAACAAAGACAATTGCTCAAATAAAACTCGCATATATTTATTTTATTATAAGAATAACTAACTAACTAACAGTTTCCCACAACACTTTTTTTTCCTTATGCGACGGTATTCCTCCTTCATATTCTCGTAAATTCTAATTAAGGCTTTTCCTTTCTCATACGTCGAATTTTTCGCTGCAGTTTGAGATTTCTGTAAATATCAAAGACGTAAAAAGTTAAAACGCTTTTCAACATACTATAATAATCATATCACATACCATATTTTTCACAGCACATCAAAAATTAACAAGTAAAAGTAATGAAATTACAAACTGGCAGCGGCATGACCTTCTCGTGTAAAGAAAATTTGTTCCTTTGGGGAAGTACGCCGGAGTACTCTGTATGGCCCAATGGAATGCAGCTATAGATAGGTGTAGTTACGCCGAGTTTTTCCGCTAGAGTTTCTGTGCTTTAAAAGCTCTCAATAGGTGTTTTTTTCGCTGTTTTCATTTTTCAGAAATATTAAAAGTGTTTAAAAAGAAGCATCTGCTTCCAGCAAATATCAAAGACGTTAAGATCATATCATATTTTTCACAGCAAATCAAAAATGTGCAAGTACAATTTATGAACTACCATACTTGACAGCGGCTCGAAGTAGTCGGGTAAAGAAAAAGCGTTCCATCGGAGAAGTACGCCGGAGTACTCTGCATGGCCTAATGAAACGCAGCTATAGTAATCAAAGTGTTGTTCCCCCATAAACAACATTTTGTACACTGGGAATAATTCCCTTTTTAACTGACTTCCCAAAAACAAAGTGGTTCTAAGTGTGTTGTTTTTTTTTTGTATGTCTGACCGGGCACAACTTCGTAATCGACCGATTTTGATGATTCTTTTTTTTTGGGAAGAGTATGTTACCGATTGGTACAATGTTAAAAAAAATGTTGGGGGTAGGGGGTGGGGGTTATACCTAATTTGGAAACGCGTGGACCGTGGATGGTTCTTTTTTTGTTGTACAGAGTATGATCCCCCATTGCTAATAAGAGAAAAAAATTTGGCCTTAGGTGGGCGGTGGGGGTTTAGTATAACTTAACACGTAACACGTCGACTAATTTGGATAATTCTTTTTCTGTTGGGTAGAGTATGCTCCCTGGTTTATACCACGAGAAAAAATTTTTGGTGGGGTGGAGGGGGGAGGAGGGTGGAACCTAACTTTGTAACGCGTGGACCAATTTGGATTGTTCTTTTGCTGTTATATAGAGTGCGGTCCCCCATTGCTAATGGGAGAATAATTTGGTCCTATGGTGGGTGGTGGGGGAGGGGTAGTTGTTTGGTTTGTTTGATTTATATATTTTATGCTTTTTAGCGCTTTTTGTGAAGTCGGTTCAATTTTGTTTTTTGAGTAAGTGTTATACTGCTAAACTGTTATTTTGTATTCGTATGGTATTAATCTTACCTGTTATATCCACAGAGCCAATGAAAAATGTCAAGTAGGAGCGAGATTATATCGGAATCGCTAAACCGAAACTAAGAAGTCAAACAAAGCATATTGAATCACAATAACAGCCCAGATATAAGTATATTTTGATATCAACGAAAATAAGCTTAAATTTAATCAATCAGAAAGTTTCCTTTCAGTAAACACTTGGTGGAAGTCATTTATTTAAAAACGAAAAAGTAAAAGCACTTGTTTTACCTTCCACAAAATAGGAGAACAAATCCGTCATGGATGTCCGTGGTGGAAAGTGCAAGTACCACGTTGATGATGACCAGCTTGCACTTTCGGTCGAAACATCCATCTTTTCTTTGAGCGCTCATATTTTTGAGCGATCACCATCCCAAAGAAAAAATTTGTACTCCTATTTTGTGGAAGGTAAAACAAGTGTTTTTACTTTTTCGTTTTTAAATTTAATGTTTTGTTATGTCTACAAAAATTTTAATGATTTTGATTTCACTGATTTTTACAAGAAAACTTAATCTTAAAACACAAAAGACAACTTTTTAAAATTATGCAAAATTATTCTCAAAATTTTCTATAACTCACTCTAGAGATATTCATTACGAAACAGTTCCTTTATCTATTCAGATAATTCGAGCTAAACTTATAATTGGTTACTTTTTTAGGATCTTGAATGAGATGAAAGCGGCTATGAAACACTTAATCAGCAAACAGTGCATGTCGTTCAGCGAAACAGCTCCATTTGCAGCTCAGGGGAGCAATTTTGGACCAAAAAATGTTCAAAGCAGAAAACACGTATTTGAAGTGGTTATTAAGAAGCTTGAATCGTTGATGTCTCCCACGTCAAATAACGTGTTTTTGAAAGAAGTCGATGAATTTAAGAAAATATTAGACAATCTGTAAGCTGCTTCTGAAGAAAGAGACGATAAATTTATAATTAGTGCAAACTCAATTTTCAATGATTTTGGAATTACATTGCTGGAATACCAGCAATGTTTTTCTAGTAGTACTAATACTAGTACCACTGGCCAAAATGTCGCAAATGTCTTTGAATTTGGGGAAAGAACAAGATGTCGATGATAAAATTAACTCCACCGAAAAGAAAAGCAGCGCCGCAAATTTTTGAATGTTTTTGGATTTGGATTTTAAGAAAGAACAAGATGTTGCTGATATAATTAACTCTCCCGAAAAAGAAAATGTCGCAAATTGTCCACAATTTTCTGATTTGCAGTATAAACAAGATTTTAATAATAAAATTTACATTTTCAAAAAAGAAAACATCCCAACATTTGTCAGAAGAGTAGGACGATCGAGAGGAAAAGCGTTGAACCCGATTGGGTTAAAAAGTACAACAAATATTTAGCTGTTTTAACTACAACATCCTGTACAAAAAAAAAATAGATGTGTTGAATTGGCTCAATATAACAAAGCCAAGATTACTGAACGTTATCAATGGGGAAGTAAAGATTAAAAAATCTTTGATACAAAACATAACGGCCGAGACGTTGAAAGATTTGTGGGGACTAATCATGCTTCATATTTTGGTTCGAAGATTTTCTAAAAAAACATTTATAACTTTTTTTAAATTAGGTTGCGCAAAAATGTACGTTCTTGATTGTATTGGTTAACTGAGTAGGTCTAAAAAATTTTTTACTATATAAGTCAGAAAATTTGTAAAACGAGTTCAGTTGGGTTCAGATTTTTCAACGGGTCAATACAATTTAAAAAAGGAAAAAATATCGAAATAAAATAAAATTTTAAAAAATCAAAAATTATTTTATTTTCTGATAATCATCACCAGTATCGAAAGTAATTAAGTCCTTTGAGAAAAGGCAAAATTTTAAAGTCCTTGGGAGCTTGCTGCTCTGAAGGTAATTACAGATCCTGTAGGCCCGGAGCCTATGAGCAGACCTAAACAGTGAAAAAGATGTTAAGCCAATTCTTGAACTTTGGCGTAGAAAGTAACATCGTGAAGACCTAAATTGGTGACCCCGATGTGATTCAGCATTAATAATTTTGGTAGACGTGTACCCACCAGTGGTAAGGCACATTATCAGCAGTTATTTTAAATACCATCTAACAAGGGTACCCCCACCAGTGGTAAGGTACACTTTCTTCGTTAATTTAAACAGAGGTACCCGGCAACCAGTGGTAAGGTACGCTCTCTTCGTTAATTTAAACAGAGGTGCCCCCCACCAGTGGTAAGGTATACCCTCTTCACTAACTTAAACAAAGGTGCCTTCCACTAGTGGTAAGGCACTCTCTAAACATAGCCTTACCCTTTGTTGATTCAATGGGTGCCCCCCATCAGTGGTAAGGCATTCCATTAGCTTACAAATCTGCAGAGCCCAAATATTAAAGAAGAAAACCGCGGGCAAGCACTGAAATTCATGGCAAAATCCTGTTACCCCCGACTTAGAGGGAGTAGAAGGAGCAGCAAAGAAGAATATCAGCAGTAAAAGAAAACAGAAACCAGCAGCAGCAAAGAAGATTATAAGCAGTAAGCAAAACTAAAAAATTAGTTTTATTTTTTTGTTTGAAACAAATATTTTTAATATACCGGGGTAGGAATTCTCACGTTTCAGACAACCTGTTTGCCTTGTAAATACAATCGGAGTTTGTCAATGTGTTAAATTCGCGTTATGTATTGAACCGGGCCGCTGAATTTTTGGAATGAATGCATGGTAATGCTAAGCACCGAGAAATGTCAAAATCGAACGCTAACTTTCCATGTGGTGCTTAGTAATTGTGTGCAAATGTGTTAGTTTAGAAAACTTAAGTTTTTGTGTTACCATAGTTTTAAATCATAACAAAGTGACAGTTTAAAAGGAAATTGTAATTTTTTAAGTACAATTTTTTCTTATACGAAAATAAAGTGTAAAAGAGGACTAATTGGATTTGTTAATTTGTAGGCGCCAAAGAAATTAAGGAAATAAAATATGTAAGTAAATTTATTTATTTTAAATAAAAACTTTTGGAAATGTTTCCTCGCAGAGATAATAGAAATTGAAGAAAATTTAAAAGTGAAGAAATTGCAGATTTGAAAATTTAAATTATAAAGTGAATAAATTTGAAAACGACTGAAGTGAAGAGTTTGAGAATGGTGATTGGAAGATGAAATTGAAAAGTCTTCGCTTAATAGCCCGTAGATATGGGTTGTCTGCGGCGATTTTACAGTGTCACTTCCTTAATCTTCAATTTTCCTAAGTAGTTTGTTTGTTTTAATTTACAACATGTATTAAACAAAACAAATTTCCAAAAACGGATTATTAATGTAAAATGTTTGTAGAATTAAAATAAAACTTTCCACTAACTTTTTTATATTAGAAATATTTGTAAAACATTTTTATAAATGCAGGTGCTAAAGTTGGTCGCATAAACGTATTTCCGACCATCAAAATGGTCATTTCCTATTACCGAACACCATTAAGCCCATTTCCGACTGGATCAAATCCAATGCAAAATTCAACTTATTTTTAGATAAATAATTATTTAAAAGTAATGAAATAGCTATAAATAAAATCGAAAAGGCCACACATGAACAAATAATTTGGTTTATAAAATTTATGTATTTCAAAACCAAAGAAACTTTTAAGAAAAACAATTTCTAAAACTTAACATAAACTTATAAATTCTTTTCCATTATTATAAAACATTGGAATAAAAATAGTTCACATTTATAAATCTATTTGCACTTATATTAATAAACTTTATTTCGTAGAGTTTTAATTTTAGGGACATCATAGGTACCGCGAGTACCTATCTTCATATAATCTCACTCAGCAAGTACCCCCAAATATATTCTTTTTTTGGCCATTTTCAGTAATGCCCACTTATCGTCATTGTTTGAATTTTGAATTTCGTATTCTCGATGCTGATCACTGTTCCAGGGAAATATTCAACTTCATAATTTACGATAACAAAATCTCCACCATTCCACATTGGTAGGTCGGAAATACGTTAATACATGAAATCCTGTTTTCTACCTACTTCCGACCAGGGAATGGTGCAATTGCGACCATACTCTTTTATTGTTTTTCCGTAAATGAACCATAGCAATCAATAATTATTTTTATGTGTCATCAAAGATCAATGTGGATTGATACGAAAAAATAAGATGAATTAATTTATAATTTATTTTTAAAAGTTGTTGAAGCATTTTATGTGTTAAATTTCAGCGAGTGCAAACATCAAGGTCCGGTCGGTTAATCTCCAAATGAGAAAAGGTGTTACTCAGTAATGAACTTTTAAAAAATTTATTTACAAAATTACCTGTATGCTGGTGTTTTTAATTTTTTAGCTAGTTGACGCGATTTATCAATTAAATTCATGTGATTTATTGAAATATATGTGTATGTGTATGGATATAATATTTTCAAAATATAAATTGGCTGTTAAATTTTGAAATAAATCTTCAGTTTCCTCATCAATTGCACCATCTATATCATCATCAATACTGGTACTTAGCAACTCTGCTGTTTTTAGCATGTTGCTTCCATTGTCCGTCGTTATTGTGTGAATTTGGTTTTTATTTATGTCAAAATTCTTTAGCACTTTTTCAATTTCGTTTTTCAAATTATCCGCCGTATGCCTTGTATGAAGTTCTATCATATCTAATGTTTTAATACAAATTTTATTGTTTCTTACAAATTGGATGTTTACACCTAATATGCCTCGATCAAGTCGAGTGGCAGTATCAATTTTTAAAGACAATATCCTTTGCTTAATTAATTGTTTAATATCGTTTATCATTAAATTATTTTTTTCCGTTACTATTTCCATGATATTTCTTGAATTAATTTGGCACACACCAAGTCTCACAAATATTTCACATATTTACAGTAGAAAATCACGGATGACCAAAGAGAAAGTATTCTTTCCCTGATGGCTCAGCACTATCCCAACTTGCAAGGGTGCCTTCTGCCTAACAGCCGGCAAGTTAGAGAGAGACTGTGGAGGTCAATTGCTGTGGAACTTAATGCACTGGGACCGCCCAAAAGTGAAGAGAAATGGAAAATAGTAATAAATTGGTTTTCCAATCTTTTGTCTAATAATTAATTTAATTGTTTAGTGTTGGAAAGTCATGAAGGCGCGGGCAAAAGCGAAACTGTTAAAAATCCGGGTACGTATAAATGCCACAGGTGGAGGTCCACCTTGTTCCATAATCCTTTCCCGAGAAGAGGAAATGATTATTGACCTCTGTGGCATTTCATTTGAAGACGGTTTGGAAGAAGGTTCGGAGATGGGGTGTGTCAGACCATTCCAACCATTTCCTCCAGAAATGCGGTCACCTTCACAGTCGGTACCGAAGTTGAAGTGGCAACAGAGACAACAAACACGTTATTCAACATATATTTATTTATATCCTTATTTTTATATTTATTTGTAGAGTTGAAGAGCCATCAGGGAAAAGACGGTGGCTTCAACCACCTCAAAACTGTGATGAGCCGGGTCCCTCCTCTACGGTAACGAGGATATATATATATATATATATATATATATATATATATATATATATATATATATATATATATATATATATATATATATATATATATATATATATATGCTGGAACCTCCATTTCAACGGCATATTTTCCTCTGCATATGGAAGCATAACGGTTTCTAGTATATTTTTAGAGACTGGAATCTGTCCATAATGCCATCAATGCGATGTAGTGGTCCTACTTCTTGACCGGAAACACATCTCCAGACCATCACGCTTTTCCTTCCTCCCTGCTCAACTGTTCGAATACAATTTTTTGGATTCAACGTCGTCTTCGAACTTATATATAATATTTACATTTAATTAATTTCAGAATAGTACTGCGAGGAATTTACCTGCAACGTTGACCACTTTGGAAAATATGCAGCCGGGTCGCTCCTCTTTACAAGTCAACGTAATAATTTATATTAACTTTATTCGATATATGTATATATATTTAATCTTCCTGTAGATTAATAGAAATTTACAGCGCACTGCAGCCCTAAATGCGCAAGACAAAATTTTGAGCGAATTAAGGGATATTAAAAACTCGAATTCAGAAATACTGAAAGAATTAAAACATTTAAGTGTAATTCAGCAATCGAGTAACAAAATTATGATGAAAATGTTGGAAGCACTGAATAAAAAATAAGTAACGTAAGTCATTTTATTTTGAAAATATTTACAATTTTACATTTTTTTTCTTTTCAGAGTCATATTATGTATAACCCGAAGAAAATATTTGAAATTACACATAATTTAAGTTTTTATATATTTAATTTTTCATGGTTTTTTTCAATTGTTTTTTTAAATTTTTTTTACAATTCATTGTTATGATTTTTGTTTACGAAATTAAATAATTTATACAATAAAAATTTTTATTACATTATTTTTTCGTGAGGGCTGAAAATCTTCCAAAGACACCATGAGACCCGATTATCTCTGGTAGTGTGAGATTTTACTCACTAAAAACACCCCTCGAAGGATTTGCTGAATCATATTACTTTTAAAAAATTATATAGCATAATAATTTTTACTCTTTGAACTATCGGTCGTCCTGAAAAGGACGTTCGAAAAAAAAACTAACACAAAGAGAATACAAAAACACAAAAATACAAAACGGGATGAAGTAAAAATAGCTTCATCCCGGTTAACTTCATTCTCCTCAAACGGACCAATGTAGCCACTGAACACTAAATAATTGTGTATAGTGGCATAAGCATATACAATATTCAATGCCGTCAGATGGTCATATCGCAACTTCCTTTCTTTGTTAAGAAATCTGTAAATCAAACATTGAAATATATAATTTTTTTAAATTAAAAATTTGTACCTAAAACGATTCTTCAACAGCCCGATTGTCCGCTCAACTAAACTTCGACACTTTCCATGAACTTTATTGAAGTTCACTTGAGCGCTAGTTCCTGGATTACGGTATGGAGTGATAAGCCACGTCTGCAGGGGATAGCCAGAATCACCTAATTATGATAAGATATTTCTAATGTTATATTTATATTATTGTATTAGTATATCTTACCAAAAAGCCACACATTAGCGCGCCTCCTGTAACTATCCTCCATATCTGCTCTCGCAAGGCTGGCATTCCAGATATGTGAGTCGTGGGTCGCACCCAGAAATCAGGCATTCATGGTCCTGATCGCCATTTTGTTATCTGAAATCTGTATAACAATATTTATCTATTTAACTTGTTTGTACTTGAAAACCACTTACTATTTGCACATTAATGGAATGCCATCCCTTGCGATTCACATATCTGGCTTCAATATGTTTATGAAGACCAGACAGCGCGACATGGGTACCGTCAATTAACCCAACAATGCCCGGTAATTGCCACTTCTCCTCAAATGCCGCAGATACTTCATTAATGTCCTCATCCGATACTGGCAGTTGAATGTATTTTCTGCCCATCTTTTCAGTCATCAATCTGCTCAGGTGGCGCACTAACCTTGACACTGTAACCTGGCTAAGGCTACAAAATGTGTCACTGCCAACCCTCCGTTGGTAACCACCTGATGCATATAAATTTAACACGCAAAGAACTTGAAGGTGCATTGGAATGCGACAAGTGTTTTCCGGCTCGTCGCACTCACTAATCTCCTGCACAAATCGCTGTGCCAGTTCTTCCGGCATGCGGTACATTTCTATAAACCTTATAGAAAACATTATTATATTATTATAATAATGTTTTTTTTTGTGTCGTAGTACCAAAATATATGTTATACCTACTTTCTGGAATTTGCAATGGGTCCAATCCATCACGTAACGTTCGCTTTAAAACCCTAACTTTTGCTCTCCGTTCTTTTTCCTCTAACTCTTGCAAAATTTCCATAGATATCATCTACGGAAAATAAATATATGAATATATGGTGTGGTTTTGTAGTCAGTTTGCGTTTACACCACAAACGCAATTAAAAACTTTAAAACATTATTACACCTGTAAGAAGAGAATTAGAAGAAACAAAGAAGAGGAAGCAATTAAAGTTTAAACCTACAAAATATTGAAAATATTTATATATATTGTTTCGTTTTAAGTATATATATTATCGTATTTATAAATATGGTTATCTTTTCAAATTGTTTTTTGATTTGCTTAGTTGCTAAATTACGTGCCAACCATCCCCTACTTCTGTGCCAACCATCCCCTACTTCTGTGCCAACCATCCCCATTACGGGGTTTGTTGGCACATTTGCATCCCTTTATTAAACATAGTCAACTCCTTTATTTGATTTCTCTTGTATTATTATTCTATTTATATGAATATAAAAGAAGAGATTTCTGGTTTTATTTCTACACTTTCCTTAGTTTATTTAAATTGCTTCAAGCTTTTAATTTTTGCAAATTTAGTAAAATATCTATGAAAATTATAACAACAGGAATGACCAAACTGCAGGCCTAAGCCAATGCATTAATTTCATAAGCGTAGATGTTCGCCAAACTCACCTGAAAGAAAATTAAATTAATAGTCATTCAAAGAATGGAACGACACAAATTTACCTACAAGTAAATACTTATCTGAAGTACCTGAATTGATCCCACAATGAAGACAAATGTACCTGAAATCAAAAGAATGAAATATATTAGATTAAGTATACACTACAAACTATTTTTAGTATAAATGAAATGACAATGTACACGAAAGTTTCAACAAGTGAACACAATCAAAACAAGCAAAATCAAAACAATGAACTCAATATGAAATGTAAACATAAATAAAATGCAAACATGAATACATCGACAAAATTACACTAAAACTACATGAAATACATAAAATATATAAGAATACAAGTGTTTTCTTACCTTTTTTATCGTAAAGCAGCAGATAGACGATGGTAATCCGCCAATTCGCGACTTTTTTCGCGGCTTCCTAAAAGAGGAGAAAAACATTAATTTCCTTGAATTAACATTGCACATTCACAAAAATACACTTAAATAACATTTTGGAACACAATTCAAAACACCACAATTAATACTTACCAAGTATTTATTGCAAATTCACATCACTCGTGAATGACATTTGGCCGAAACTTCACTTATAAAAATACTGTCAAACTTTATGTGCTGCCAACATGCAGCACATCAAATTGATGTAAAATTTGATGAGGAATCGATTGGTGATAAGTAAATTTACCAATTTCGATTCCCCATCGAGATATTCTTAATTATTTATATTTCCTATACCCAAAATGAGTGGGAAAGAGAAAACATATATAGTTAAATTAGAAAGAGATAAATAAAATACTCTTTCAGTGGAGACCTTAAAATGGAGATAAACATTGAGCAGCGCCATCTCTTGCAAACGTTAAAACTACAATTAATCCCAATTTTGTGCAAATTTACCAATTTGGATAATTGCATAAAATATTTTAATGAAATTTTCATATGTAGAAAAGAGTTTCCGTCATTCCAGTCATAACAATATGCGGAAAAACTCTTTATGGACAACATATTTATTTAGAATTACCGCGAGAAAAAATGGCGCCGATGAAAGTCTCCACGAAAATGGCAGAAAGGCATATGGCGACGGACTTGATTTGTACAAGATGGCTGACAGGCTTATAAAAGCAGTGTTCCTGAGGAGATCGCTCTCTTTTCTTAGTGAGTTTTTGAATATGTAACACCCTTTTACATTCTGGAAAACCCCGACACGGAATATTTTGGACTTCGATAATCATCGTTTATCAGGAGCAGGAACAGTTATTTGAGGACACCTGTCTTATATATAATTTAATTAGAAAACTAAGTTAGTTTTATAAATTTCAGTTAGGTTAGCACATAATGTTTTTTATATCTTGTAAATATTGATCGAATAGCTAATAGGCGCAGTAGCTACTATATAAGAAATCAAATTAAATTTAAAATTATGTTAATTTTAAGCAAAATAAAAAAAATAAAAAAAACCGTTAGTGTAAGAATTCAGGGCCAAATATAAATAGCTCGTAAGTAGGTAAAAATTTTGACAACAATGTTAGCATTAGCTTAATAGTTTTAAGTCATCAAAATTGTAAATAGTCGCCAATAAAGAACTTTAAAACTTTAAAACTTAAAAGATCGCTCTCTTTTCTTAGTGAGTTTTTAGTGAGGCAACATCTGTGACAATTTCTTTTTTTTTTTCAAAGTAAGTGAACTAGCTACAGTGGTCAAGAAATTCCAAAGACGGCATTTTGACCACCACGTGCAGTTCTGCAAATTTTAAATAATCATTTTCTTTTTCAGCAAGTGCTACAATTTTGATTTATAATTTCTTTTTTTTTCATTTCGTTTAATTTTATTTATGATTATTATTTTGTGAACTATAATTTCCTTTGGTTTATTAATTTTTTGTTTGTTTGAAATAATTGCGAATAATTAGATAAAGATTAAAAGATGTTAACTTTATATTTTTTGTTATTGAATTTCTCTTTTTTTTATAATTTCATTTGAATCTTTTATGAATAAATTAATTTGAATTAAAGCCGCAAATTTACGACTTATTATTTCGAAAAAAAACCCCTTTCAAATTTCAGGACTATTTCGATTTTGTATTTTTTTTTTGTTGGTTGATTTTCTTAATATAATTAAAATAATTGCGAATAATTAGATAAAGATTAAAAGAAGTTAACTTTATATTTTTTGTTATTGAATTTCTCTTGTTTTTATAATTTCATTTGAATCTTTTATGAATAAATTAATTTGAATTAAAGCCGCAAATTTACGACTTATTATTTCGAAAAAAAACCCCTTTCAAATTTCAGGACTATTTTGATTTTGTATTTTTTTTTTTGGTTGGTTGATTTTCTTTTCTTATTTTTCTTGTTATTTTTATTTGCCGCTACACACCCAACAGTAGATGTGATCTACTGTCAATAATACAATTAAAACATTTTCTTATAAACATTAGTTTTCTTCAAAATATGGAAACAATAACCATTAATTTAATACAGTCATAAGTTTTTCTCATGGACAGCAAAGGTGAGAGCATGCATCTAAATTGATGATGAGAGCAACAAAACCAATGGCAACCTCACTTTTAACTGATGATTGTTGCTCTAGTTTTTTATGCCGTTTTGTTTCAACAACCTTTGAAGAAGTGTTGTGTGTTGCAATTCCTGAAAAGACACACATAACTGGCGCAAGTACAAGCATTAAACGCACCATAACTCCTGCAAAATATATGCTTGTAACTCCATAAAGAATTATGAAGATATTAGAATCCGATAGTTTGGAAAAGCAAAAATACAATCCTGCAGGAAACAGGATCACTAATATCTGCAAATCAAAATAAAATGAAGACCATGTCGTAGGTTGATGTTCCGAAACGGATGCAATAATGGGAATGTGATTTTTCGCGTACGAAGGATCTAATAAGGAATAAAATCTCCCCGTCCATGGTGATACTTTTCCGGTTATTGTTAATATTGTTCCAACAACCATAACAATAGTTGTAACTGTTGATAGTAATGTCTTGAAAAGTACTTCAAAGTGTTCCTTTGACATTCGAGAACGACCGTAATCTACAAATGCATGAATTTGGCACAATCCAAATACTCCTAAGGCCAGCATGTGTTCAGAACTTTGTACTGGCTGAAAACCAACAAACGATATTTGCATTGATAAAACTGTTCCAATACAATACAGAATGCTATAAGCCACATAAATTCTGTGTGAGAAGCGATCGGTGGCCATTAATGCTAAAACATGAAGAGGAATTAGATTTATCAGGAAAACGTAACCGCCCCAAGAAGAAACCATGTAAAAATACGCAGGAGCCGCCAGGCTACCTTGGCAATAGTTTTAACGGCTTTTATCCACATATAATACGTTAAAAGCATTCAAAATGCAAATGCTATGAATTTCTTTAGTTAACAAATATGTCACAATGGTTTTATGGACGAAAAAAATGGTGCCAGAAAAACGCGAACGTTTCTAATATCCACGGTTACATTAAGCAACCACATAATACGATATAAAGCCGCTGACGTTATCATTAATCCGGGGTATATTGTAGATTAGTTTTAAGCCTATTTCTTATGCATCTTTCTGCAATCTTTGTATAAGGCTCTTGAGCCTTTTGATTGCAATGTAATAACTCGAATGAATAAATAAATGAATAAAAATACAAATATACAAATATATATTATAACAATATACCTTTAAACTTTCCGTGACACTTCCAACATAAATTTATTTTTCAATTTGACAACTTTGACAAGCAGATTTTCCAGTTCAACCGGGCTCCTCAGCAACCGGCTAAATGCGGTTTGGTTGCCGCAGACAATCAAATTTAATGAGAATCGCTACCCAGGTGTTCTTTTTAGCTGTAGACATCAAAATGTAGCCAAAAGATGGCGTCCTATAAAAAAAATTTTAAATAAAGTTTTTTTGATTTGGTGGGGGAAGTCTGACCAAAGAAACTTAAACCCCACACCACAACCCCAAAGACGGGGGTGGAGTTAACTTTAAAATTTTAGAACCCATTCTTTTACTGCTGATTCGAATGCTCCGGACAAAAATAGGAAACTTGTGTCTCAAAATTTTCTTTTTAAAACGTAAATTTTTTAAGATTTTGGAAGGACAATATTTAAAATTTTGGAATTGAAAGCCTTTTACCTTAAAAATGGTTAGGTTTACAGAAAAATTGCAGAGGAGCAAAAGTGCTTAGTTTTCTTCAGGGAATCGGACCAAACTTTTTGAAAATTTTTTTATGGAAAATTTTCTAAAAAAAATTCTTACAAAATTTGATCAGATTCCCTGTAAAAATCTAAGCACTTTTACTCCTCTGCAATTTTTCTGTAAACCTAACCATTTTTGAGTAAAAAATCTTCAATTTTCCAAAATTTTCGATTTTGTCCTTCCAAAATCTCAAAAGATTGACGTTTTAAAAAAAATTGTTTGAGACAAAAGTTTCCTATATTTGTCCGGAGCATCCGAATTTACAGTAAAAAGTATGGGTTTCAATTTGAAATTTTAAAGTTGCCCCCACCATCACCTTTGGGGTAGGGGTGGAGGAGGTTTTAAATTTCTTTGGTCAGACTTCCCCCACCAAATCAAACAAACTTTATTTAACACTTTTTTTTATAGGACGCCATCTTTTGGCTATATTTGGATGTCTACAGTTAAAAAAACACCCGGTATATACATTACCTTAAAAAAATTGTTGTGTTACATTTACGTCTTTAAAAATTTTTAAACCACTTCTTTCTTGTACATCAATTGAATGGCAATGAATGAGCTTAGCGATTTATTGGGCCAAAAAACCAATAAGCCATGCGTTTCTGACCTGGGTCAATTGGCTGTCCCACTTCTCTCCCTTCCTGGTAAGTTAAAGCGGTTTCTGTGAAAACCATACCATTTTGGCGGTGAAATCCACAAGCATGGTTCCCCAAGCTGGAATCACAGTTCAATCTAGCGTTAGGTGAGAGCATTTTTAAAGAAATCAGCGATATCATTTCAAATCCTCCAACGAGTAATAAATATACAAGTTTTAAGGAAACGTTAACTAAACTAACTCTAACTAAAGTAACTCTTAAATGAGTTGGATTTAGGAGATTCTCGTCCTTCATTTTTATGGCGGGAAATGAAGATGTTGAACTCAGGCAAAATTTCGGAGGAAATATTAAAATCTTTATTGCTACAAAAGTTACCTGGAAACATATAAGCCATCCTAGCTTGCAGTACAGATACCTTAGACGAGTTGTCTTTTATCGAACTGAACTGTATTCGGTTTCAATCGAATCAACGCATCAATTTTAGATCCTGTAGGCCCGGAGGCTATGAGCAGACCTAAACAGTGGACGTTGGCGTAGGAAGTACCATCGAGAAGACTTCTACAAATTCATTTTTAGATAATCTTTTACAACCTGACAAACTTAGAAAAATCTCGAAAACTGACTTTAAGGAAAGTGCTTCAGAATTCTTAGAGCAGTTGATTTCCACACAAAAAAAATGAACAAGTGTACATGTGAATATAGCAAGAGAGCCGACCAGGACACAAGGCCGTTTCACACCGGCGCGATAGCGGTAGCGTTCTAACGCCTTGCATAATACGAAACAAGAATATTCACACCAACACGGTAGAAATTTGCGAAAATATTGCGGTGGACGCGTGATATTTACGATATAGCGGTGGATTGCTTCCAGACTGGTTCTATCGTGTCTATCGCAGAGTCAACAGGAGTGAGGAAGAAGTAAAAAAATATAAAATGAAGCACTATCCAAACGCTATCTCTATCGCGGCAGTGTGAAGCACCCTTTTATCGCAAATTCTATCGCTACCGCTATTGCTATTGATGTCTCTTGCCGGCACACTAGCAAACAAGCCGTGAAGTGGTAAATGCATATGTAGTATAGCCGATCGGTTGGCTTTCGGTTTTTAAACAATTTTGGAGGGAATGTCTGAAAAGCGCGCGACGACAAATAAATATAATTAAATTTTACAAGGTAAAGGGAAATATTTTAAAATTTAGTTACAATAACAACTCTAGTTAATCTAATTAATCGATACAATAAAAACTCTAGCGATATTAAGTTTTAATAGTGTATATTGCTGCATTGCAAAAGGGCCCTTTGGCTAGTGGCGTTTGTTGTGCTAGTGAAAAATGATGAAAATAAAAGTAATTTTACTTTACACGTTCCTGTCGACTTTTAATCAAAGAGTGGCTATAACTACTAAGACTGCAATAACTTATGTAGAATAAGTAGGTTATGCAGCATAACTCTGACGGTATAAATACTCTCAGAACAAAAGTTCTACTTCAATTACCCAAGTTACATGACAAACTCAGTTACAACTGAACACACTTTTCAATTTTCAACCTAAAATATAATCAGAAACTAAGCCGAAAAATGCACTGAAAGTAAACCGAGTTCAGTTTAAAAATGTTGCTTGGTTGAGTACACTTTTCGGTTTGACGTCTATGTAACTAGCGACCAGGTAGTAAACTCAAACACCGAACTGGCATCTAACACACTTATATGGCATTTCAAGTTCATTTTTGAAGGTGTCATGTAGCAAGAGACCCAAGAGGAGCGAGTAAATTAAATTAATGAATTATAAATTGAATACTGCATTCGAATTAATTTGGATTATCTTAATGATAAGCGGAATCCAATATTTCGGGAGAGTTGAAAAAATTAAAAATAATAAAGAGCATTTCACTTTCATGATAATTTATAGTCTAAATAAATTTTAAAATGTTTGTTATACAAAATATGTAAAACTTTTTTACATCCTTTAGTGACAATATAATTTCTTTGGATTACTGGCTTCAATGGAAAAGGGACATCATTCATGAACGAGCTTCGTGGGATTGCGAAAGAGGAACCGGGTAAGTCCTATTTTAGATATTTGTGACAGATAAATTCTCGGTTATTTTTAGGATACTTCGAAGGAACAAGGTGGGACGTTTACATATTAGGACCCCGAAAATTGAATTTTGATTACAGGAAACAGGATTAGGTGGATTTATTTAATGTTTTATAGATTTATTTATCCAAAGATATATTTTTTTATTTGATGCATTATTATTGTTAAGTTTTTTAGTTTTGAAGCTTAGGAAGTAGTGCCAGTCAGTCTGTCCGACATTCATTCGCGTAAATTATAATTTTTGTAAACTTCTCAGTGCAAAATGCCTGATCGTTGTTGCGTCCCGGAATGCAAATCAAATTGTGGCTTAAGGCTATTCCGCGAAAAGAATGGACGCCAACGAAGCACTCCTCAGTATGCGCAAATCACTTTTCTTATAACCAGATAATTCGAGTAAATACTGCAGGTCGCCCTTTAATACGTCCTAGACTTGCTACACATGCCGTCCCTTCCTTATTTCCGAATTGCCCTTCTTATCTGTCACGGCCGGAATCATCTACCGCGTACCGACCCTAGGGACCGAATAGTAAAAGCCAATACAAGAATCGAAGATCTTCTTAATAATAAACTTTTAAATGCCGATCGAATTAATAATTTCGTATTTTTTTTAAATCGATTTGAAACTGAGCTGAATTGGGATGGATGGTTCGTCTTAAAAAGTTCGGGAAATGTTGTATTTTTTTAGTTGAACAAAATGATTCAAAAATTTGTGTTTTTAATGTTAGAATTTCAGTTTGCATTTATTTGTCCGCGTTTTTATTAAAGATGAAGAATTAAGTGGCGATGAACTTTCTTGGATAGTACCCGTCATTAAAAAATTGAGCCTTTGGTCTCAAATTACAAATATTTTAAATAGATACAAATACGACCATCCTCCATCTGCGGCTTCTCGCGAATTTTACTTAAAAGAAGCTGTGCATAATATCGAGAAAGCTGATAGCTTTTAGCGATGATTATGAACACACCGTTAATTTAGGCCACGGTATGATTCCTCGGTAATTTTAATGGCTTTCATTATATATTCCCATTCTGCCGCTGTATACGACTAGTTAGAACTTTCTTTTTCTTCCATCTAAAAGACGTCTGCAATATATTTCGTCGTTTTTCAATATAACCCCAAACCATAGGAATGCAGATAACGATGAGCGGTACTAAGAGCACGCTGTGAAATCCTTAACGGATGAAGAAGTAATAGTTGATCTGTTAATCGACGAAATATATGTTGAGCCAAGTCTTCAGTTTAAATCCAACAGTATTATCTGTTGGTCTGACAATAACCCGAAGGAAGCAGCTCGAACCGTTGTTTCCTTTATGGTAAAATCTGTGTTCGGTACTTTTAAATAAATTGTTCGTCTTGTACCTGTTTTAAGTCCCGGCGGTAAGACTCTACATTCACTTACAGTTGAAGTTATTAAATTTGTTCAAAATCGCGTCTTAGTATTAATAGCAGAACAAATCAGAACATGTTCAAAATATTTCGGTCGGATGATTCAAACTATTTTGTCAATCCGGATTATCAAGATGAACGCATTTACTAAATGTATGATACAGTACATTTATTTAAAAATTTTCGAAATAACTGGATTAATTTAGAGCCTAAAATTTTTATTTTTCCCGATTTTTAAACCGGCGAGATAAAAAGAGCAAATTTCAATAATTTATCCGATTTGTACCATCGCGAGCAGAATTTAAACGTTAAAAAAGCATTCAAATTAAATTTAAAATCCATACAAACCAATAATCAGGATAGACAAAAAGTTTCATTAGTGGACAATATTTTTCACGACTCCACTATCGCTGCTTTGGAATCGGAAGGCTTCTATGAGACAGCAGATTTTTGCAAAATTATCCGGAAATTTTGGAACATTGTTAACGTAAAGCATTTAACTAATGGTTATGAAAAAAGGAACTTTACTTGCAAGCCAATTTTTAGTATATCAGATCCTAATTTAATTTTTTTGTCGAATTTTATAACATACTGCATACTTGGAATCGGGCAGAAAATAATTTCGCGATTTCGTCATCTGATACATACAAAGCTGCTGTTCTCACTACTTCAACCCTAATAGATATCGCTACTCATATTTTATCTGAACGACAGGCTGATTTGTTTTTATTTGGGGATTTTCAAACACATGACTTAGAAAGTAGATTTGGGTTATATCGATCTTTAGCCCGCTGCCGATATAAAATTTCATACACTGAATTAATTGAAGCAGAAAAGAAAATTATAATTCATAACATTTTTTTGCATAAAAGACAAAATTTTACAGAACTAATTAAAGATTATGGGGAAAATAGCTTACTTGAAGACGTGGATAGTTCCGATTTCAAGCCGATTTTTTATTCTTCATACTTAGCGAATGAATCCTTAATTATAGAGGAGAAAGGTACTCCTGCGAACGACGAGTATTTTGATAGTATGCAACGCGGACGGTTGTGTATTCCAACCCGAATAGTCAAAACTATTTTTTTACATATGTGTGCTATATTCCAATATATTAATTCCGAAGAAAAATATTTTAAACTTTTTTTTGAAAAACCAAATCAGAAGGGGGTTCTATGTGGTTTGGTTTTCCAATCTCTCCTTCCTACTCCTAATTTTATCGAGAATTTTAACTTTGACCATAAATGCAATTGCGGTTCGTCTATTTCTGATGTATATTCAAGTATTTGTTCACCGCTCTCCAACATTTTACTTAATAACTTTGTCAAATCATTTAACGATAATCCGTCCTACAATATTCGTAGGCTTAATAATTTTACTTAGTTTTTTTAGCAATTACTTGCTAAGCTTCAAAATTTTATAACAGGCTGTGGTATTTTTGTTACGAAAATTTAGAGTTCCTATCTTTTTTCTTAATTTTTTACAAAGTTTTATTCATGTTAATTTTTATTTTAAAGACATATTTGAATGTTTTTTATTTGTGTTAGTTTGTGCAAATGAGTTTTTGTTAATGAAATCTCATAATTTATTTGTTACGTTAATTGTTATTGAAATGATTTCGAATATTATTTAGTTTTTTAACGTATTATCTGTTTCTTATTGATATGAATTTGAATGTTATTTATTTTTTGTGGAGTATTTATTAACTGTTTGTCATATACATAAATTTGAATAGTATTGATATTCCGTTAAGTACAATATTTTATTGTTGCATTTTTAATAAACAGCTGGAAATATTTATACTTTTTTTCAATAAAATAATAAACAAATAAAGATGTGTTAATGTACAATCTATCCTAAAATGTGTTTAAGTAAATTTTAAACCCATATTTATAAAACTCTACAACTTAATGGACGTTCATCACTTTCCATAGGAGGCCTTTGCAGTATGCACATTTCAAGATAAAAGTTTCTTTGCAACAATGTCCTTTAGAAAATCTAATTGTAAGTGAAATTTTCAGTCATTTAGTTTTGTTTTAAGGCCTGCAGGATAAGTCAGATTAACCCCATGTGCCGGTTATATTACTTTATAATTATTGTCTTGTTTTATGCCCATGCCCATTATGGAAAGGGTTGCACACTCTATGTTCCAGTTTTCTTTTTTCAGGGAAACTTATTCAATCGTAATTGAACCATTTACATACACACATTAAACACCACATCTACTACATATTTACGTGCATTATACCCAGGGCCGCCGAGAGGGAGGGGGCGAAGGGGGTAAACCCCCGGTCCCGGGCTTTTAAAAGGGGCCGGTCATCAAAGGCATCAACAGAAATTTTTTTCCATTTTAATTATATATATAAAAAAAATGTCACGATCGAAAAAGTGTAATATACTAGACAGATTTTAAATTGAAAATCACTCATTCGATTGTATATGGGCCTGTAAACGCTTAGTCCCGGGCTCGAACTTCCTTTCGCGGAGGCCCGTATGTGGTACCCCCTGGGCCCGAATTTCGTCTCTACGGGCCTGATTATACCTAAATGTTTATCTTTCACATTTCTTTTATCAAATGAAATAAAAATGCATTACAGATACAAATAAATTATATCTGCAGGTTGGACCCATTGATTGAATTGTTCTTCTGTTAAACGTCCCAATTTGATTGCAGCTTCCTTCAACATTATGCCTTCCTTATAAACAATCTTAGCAGTTTGAGCGGCTTTATCGTAACCAATATACAGATTTAGTCAAATCGATTGAATATTTCGAGTGGAGTTCCAGGACATAATTGACATATTTCTTGAGAATTTCAAATCGTTCACTACTTGTTGGATCCCAGTGCTTTTGTTCTTTTATTTCTATATCCATAGTTTAATGAGAGCACCCCTCCCTATCAGACCAGCAGATACATAATATTTTTGTGATAAAATTTTTTAGCAAAGTTTGTAAAATCAATTCACCTTTTCTTCGTTGTAGTCTTCGAAATTTAATATGTCTTCATTTCCTATGACGGGGATATTTTCAACTTTTGAAACCTTTCAATATATCCCCAGTTAGAGATTTTCATGTGTCTTTGATCTCTTGAACGACCGGGAAACTAGAATTATAGATTGGTATTAATATTTATTTAAAATCTTCATTTAGTATTCTTACTGTAACAGCGCTACACTTTCGCATTTTAACTGTGTAGGGAACATCTCAAAGTGTGGAACCGCTCCGAACTATAGCTTCTAGAGTTTTTTGTCTCCTCTCCTACATTTCCTCGTCCTTGGTTGTATACAAATTATATAACAAACAACAAAATCAACGACGCTATTTTCTTGCTTCTTTACTAGTGTGCCGGGGGTTACGCTCTTGCGGTTCCATATGCAGTGTGTAAGTGCAAAGGCAAAGGGGAATTACACGAAAAGAATTTGGTTTTGTCAAAAATGTAGAATGGAAATTCTAGCTACTCTGAAAAAATAACGCATATTTTGGGTGCGTTCAAGAAGTCAGTTAAATGCGCATTCTCAGCATGCAGTCGTTCAACAAGTGCAATGACGATGTAAAGCATTGCATTCGATCGATCAATTTGACAGTTGCTGCAAATTAGCTGCGCATTTCTTGCATTTGGAAATTTCTAGCTGCTAAAGAATTTGTTTGGGGTGCTTTCTTAAAAACGGCCTAAAATGGATTCGGACTACGAGTTAAAATGTAAATTTATATTTTTTAGTTTATGCTACAGAATTGGGTGAACAATTTGAAAATATTTTTAATTTGTAAACTTCGTCTTTTAAAAAAGATGTTATTATTGCTCAAATTGCTGTTAATAGAATCACTATAGGGTTATAACACCAAATTCCATATTTATAGAAATTTTCTTAAACTGTCAAACAAACAACCTTCTTCGCTTTGCATTTAATCGTTCATCCCAGCATTCAGTTTTGAATGCATTTTGTATGCATTCGCATGATTATAATGGCTGCCTTTGGATGGGGGTTGTGTGGTGACTTTGACGACAGCTGTTACTTCACAATGAAAACGAAAACTGAAAAAAGTTGGCAACATTTTATTGTTGCAAAAAAAAAACGCCTATAGAAATTTTATATTTAAAAACATAGCAACCGTTCCTATCATTTTCTGGGTATAAAAGGACGGGAAAATTAAGATTAATTCAGTTTCATTTTATCTCCGTTCATATAAAGTTAAAATTGTTTTAAAATTAAAAATGTTTAAATAAAAATAAAAAGTAGTTTTATTAATTAGCTTAGGAGCCGCAGAAGCCCCAGCTAATCAATTCTTCCAAAGGGCGCAGCTACTTGCAACTCTCCAACAAGGACATCGAAAAGCTCCCCATATCCGCACGACACAAGTTATCACGACTCTTTCAAATAGCAGTGCAGTGGTAAGGCACGTGCTATTTGATAACTACAAGCTTTACTCTATTATCCTTCTTGCACGTCCGTACAAATGAAACGACAAAGACATACCCGTTATCCTGTAATGCGAAGGATCCAGTTAAAAAAGTTGACAATTGTAATCCTTCTGGAAATGGCGCTTAGAGGATGTCCTTTAAAACTTCATGGATGCCGCATTAACAGCAGGAATATCTACCACCCCAGCAGGGAGACTTACCACCTGCGGTAGTAACACAGCAGAAATACCTACCACCCCAGCAGGAAAACCTACCACCTGCGGTCGTTAACAAGTAGAAAAATCTATCACTTGCAAAAAAAAACAAATACAACTGGCAGTAGACAACCTACTGTCTCACAACTCCTACAGTCATTAAACCATCAATCATCGTGGCCAATACTTTCACCAAGAAGGACGTCACGAGGATTAACAAACATAATGAACATAGTACTTGCTCTGAAAAATGACGATACACAGTCACATCTTCAATCAACCACGTTTACTTCATCAATTTCTGAAAAATTACGACTCACAATCATACCTTCAATTCAGAATCTAATATCAAGCATTAATCTCCAACTACTGTGGCCTATACTTGAACAATTAAGGACGTCACGTAGTCTTTAACTACTACAGATATCTTTCAAATATCTTTACTTTCGTTAAACCTATGATTTAACTGGCAGGGGAGTACTGTGGCGACTGTGACGACAGCTGTTACTTCACAATGAAAACTTCAGATAAACGAAGTTGGCAAAATTTCATTGTTGCAAAAAATAAAAACACCTATAGAAATTTTATATCTAAAAACATAACAACCGTTCTTATCATTTTCTAGGTATAAAAGGACGGGAAAATTAAGATTAAGTCAGTTTCATTTTATCTACGTTCATATAAAGTTAAAATTGTTTTAAAATTAAAAATGTTTAAATAAAAATGAATAAAAATAAAAAGTAGTTTTATTAAATACACTCCAAGAAGTAATGATAAGACCACAAATTAATATTAAATTTTTTTGCGTGCATATGAGCAACTGTAGTGGTATGCACAAATTTAAAAGACAAGAACCTAACTGCACTTATAACGGCATTGTTTGCAAGTTTCTTTGTTTTTCTTGCTTTTCGCAACGAAACTTGATTTATTGTAGTGCGAAGTATTGATAAGACCACAGACGTTGACAATTATTTTCAAAAGTGTTTCATGCTGTAAATAAGTTCTTTTTGTTGTTTTTATTATTTTAAAAGGTAAAATAATTTTATTTAAAAGAAGTTACACTCAATAAAACAATTTAAGGCAGGAATACTTAAAACTATGGGTCGTGGAAAGCAATTAACCGAAGAGGAGAAAGGAAAAATACTAGCGCATCGAGAAAATGGATTGACTACCTCTCGTTTGAATAGGAGTAAAACCGTCGTAGTGCACTTTCTAAATTTGAAGGAAAATTACGGAAAGAAAAAAAGTAGCGGCAGAAAATCAAAGCTGAGTCCAAGAGACATTAGAGAAATAAAACGATTAGCGTGTAACAAGTCAATAAGTCCAGCAGATATAGTACGTCAGCTCAATCTAAATGTCACTGTGCGGTGGGTACAACAGATTTTAAGAGATGATAAAAACATTCAATATGTGAAACGCATCCCTAAACCTAGGCTAACGCAAAAACACAAAAAAGCTAGATTAGAGTTTGCTAAAAATACCAATTTTGGGATGAGGAGTGGTCAACAGTTATTTTTTCAGACGAGAAAAAATTTAATTTGGACGGCCCTGACGGATCACAAATTTACAGGCACGATAAACGGAAAAAAACAGGAGGTAAGAATGGCACGAAACTTTGGTGGTGGTTCGCTTATTGTTTGGGCTGCTATAAGTGTTCCCGGAAGGTCTCCTATTTGCGTTATTTCCACGAAAATGAACAGCCAGAAGTATATAGATTTGCTGGAAGAAGTTCTTCTAAATATTGGTGATGATATAGCAGAAGGCAGTTGGATTTTTCAGCACGACAACGCTGCCGTACATTCGTCGAATGCTACGAAAGACTTCTTGAAGTTCCGTAATGTTCCTGTTTTGGATTGGCCCGCTTGTAGCCCTGATTTAAACCCAATCGAGAATGTGTGGAGAATACTGTCGAAGCGAGTTTTTAAAAACGGGAGACAGTTTGACAACATAGAAAGTCTCAGGAATGCGATCAGTTATGACTGGGAAAAAATTGAGCAAAATATTATAGTAGACGTGATAAATTCAATGCCTCGCCGACTTCAACCAGTCATAATAAATAGGGGATCTCATACTTCATACTAATTTTCATATTTTATTTTTTTATATGCTTTACTTTTTATAATTTTGTTACTGAAACTGAATTTGGTCTTATCTTTTATTCGCTCCACATAAATTTATTTGTCGGATTTTGTATACAAACCTAAATAGAAATATATATACTTTAATTTTAAAAGACGCTTATTTGTGAGATTAAGTAATGCATCAAGTTTATTTTTTATTTTTTATAATAAAGTACAAGAATTTGTTATTTTTATCTTGGTCTTATCGTTACTTCGTGGAGTATATATATATATATATATATATATATATATATATATATATATATATATATATATATATATATATATATATATATATATATATATATATATATATATATATATATATATATATATATATATATATATATATATATATATATATATATATATATATATATATATATATATATATATGTATATAAGTTGATGTCAAACTTCAATATCATAATTGGAACTATTTTGTTGCACATTAGTTTTGTTCTACGTTATATTACTTTTATATTCTTGCTTGTTTTATAGAGTTGAAAACTTAGATTTAAGTTATGTTTCGCGAGGAATTGAATTTTATTTTTGTTTGTATTAATTTAAAGTGTCCACTTAAAATAAACACGTATTTCTCTTTTATATACTTTATTCGTTCGGAGATTAATCTTGCCTTAACCACTAAAATTGGAAGTTCCTCTTCTTAATCTCAACATTATTTAAAAGAATAATTAGGATAACGATTTTGGAAGACTGCAACAGTGTCATATTTATATTTAATTGACCGCACAATTCATCGTTACATAATTTAATGATCAAAAAGGTCTATAAATATATAAATTTTCGTAGCCCATCCCCGACACAATTTAGGAAACGTAAACACAATTTTATTTTTACAATATAAATATTTAGCAATCAATCGCAAAACTGCTCCCATTTCTAGACAACTGGCTAATGGTACCTTGTATTCGGTGTGATAGGATATTCCAGATTGCCCCAAAAGGGTGTTATTTTAAAAAAAAATTCACTATTAATCTTTATTATAAGTTTTCATTAAATTCTTGTTTATTTCACTAACGGTTTCAGTTAAAGTATAAATAAATCTTTCACTTCACAGACATGACATTTTTAATGATTTATATTATTCCAAAATCATGAAATCAAAACTTTTATATCTCTCAACAAAGCTACTTCAAGTAAACAAAACTGGCAATAAACTGAAATAAAAATACATTTAAATTAAATTGTTGTAAATAAAGTGAAAAAAATAATAATATAACAAAAAAGTATAAATCATTGTTAGTCATAAAACTTTGGAACTGGACTCTAGATGCGCGGCTTTGTAAGTTTGCATCATTCACTTGATGGAAATATAGACTTTATAATTACAGTATAATATAAACGAGTAATACTTATTCTTTATACTAAATTCTACGTGACAATAAGGGAAAACAATGAATCTGTCGACAATAATGTTAGCTGAAAGAAACAGAAATACCCGGCAATTTATTTTAAGTTATGTCATTAAGTCATATCAAGAGCAGACTTACTCATTAAGCAAAACTGTTACACAAAATATCAATTAGCAAAGTCACAAGTGCGGATTCGGTTGTTGCTTTGCTTAATATGACGTAAGCAAAGTGTCATAATGAGTTAAAGTTTAAGCAATAGATTCGGACAAGCCTTTAATTAATGACGGGATCTTAAAAAAATTATAAAAAAATTTTTAATAATTTTTCCTCAGAGAAATACAGGGACGAGAAGGATCCGTGTCAGGGATCCCTCCGAACATACAAGTCCATTTATTTAATGGCTTAATAGCTTGTTGGTAAAGAAAAAGTTTGAAGACTGTTTTGGGTAAGTGTAAGCAAAAGCGAATCCATTTACTTTTTAAAACTTGAACTATATTCAAAATAACCTTTACGACTGAACTTATTTACAATGAGTGCTTACATTTATAATGAAAAAATTTATCAATCAACATAATAGTACAAACGATCAAAGTTCAATGTCATTCAGTGCAAGTACATTTATCTCTCGTTTAGCTGACGCATAGATTTATGCTGTGTACAAGGTGCGTTGATCTTGAAATATGATGACGCGAGAATATTTACAGCGATGAAATACCTTATGCACTGAATGACTGAAATTTGATATACATAGAATGGAATTTTATTGATTTAGAAAAATTACAAATTCAGGAATACATATATGACTTAGTGATAATAAAAATTAAAATTGCACAAGTTAAGTTAAATTTGGAATTATGAATAACTTATATGTGCTCTGTACAAAGACTTTCAATTTTTCGGATTTCCGCATACCTTAATTTCCTTCCGGTCGAAGCCATGCTAACGTATCACACAGTTGTCCCCTGGGCTTTGGTTACATAATAAAATAATCATCAATTAACGGTTACAGTTCTTGAAATGGAATTGAAAATCTTTTCAAATTCAGTACTGAGGAATTAAACAAATGAGTTACAAAATATAACTCTTAAGAATGTTAATTGTAATTTAATTGAACTAACCTACCTCTGGCAATGGAGACAATACTCTACTCAACAGAAAAGGAATCATTCAAATCCGTCTTGCATTGCGAAGTTAACAGCCACTGTTCCCCCAATTGCATTCTAGGTACAAAGTTTTGACCATACTTTCGAAGGAGAGCCATGTTTAATGGACAAAAATCATCCAAATTGGTCTACGCTTATCGAAGTTGAGTTCCGCGCCTTCACCCTACCCTTTCCAAGGTACAATATTTGTTTCATTACAGCATTTTTCTTATACATCAAAACTAAATTATAAAAAGGGTTGTACCTGCTTCATAAAAAGTGCTAAATAGTATTTATGTTATTACATGCAAATTAATAAAACAAAACAACTACCTACTTACAATGGGAGCTATTCAATGTATAAAAACATAGTGTGGTTGTACTAGTAATTGGCCATGCAAGACTAGTTTTGATGTAACCAAGGCCCAGGGGGCAATCTTAAAACGCGTTAGCATGGCCGGAGGGGAATTTGAGTAAGGGAATCAGAAATTTTTTTAATGTTTTGCGTTTTGCATTTCTGCGACTTAGTAAACAGACAAGATACGGATGGATCTTTTATTTATTGCAATTGCAAATTAAAAACTGATAGGCAGGCCGATGCTCGAGCCTCTATACATCGCGTGATGATCGCGCCACTTAACCATTGATACAACAACAACAATATTGAAGTGTTGTGTCAATAAAATATTGATTTGACTCTTGCAACTTATAATTGCGCTTCTAGTTATTTAAGTAACTGTAAAGCTAGATAAAAAAAATGATGAACAACGACGATACATACCAATCTCGAAAGCTTGGTAAATTTTTGTTTAAAGATTAAAATTACTGAAATTATGTACATACATACTCTCTGTCAGAGGAAACTGCCGAAATGAAAAATTTACCAAAATAAACATTAATGAAGTGGACGTAATTGCAAGTCAAGGATTTTACGACCATTACTTTTCAAACGGTCACCAGAAAATTGTTCATTATGTTTCGGACGGAAGCGGTTATGTCGATAAAAGCAGTAATCGACTTTTATTTTTATTATCCGAGTAATTCTAATTTCCTGTCATACAAGTAAGATCGATTTTAAATGTATGCTGATGGTCTTCCGCAATGTTGATGCTTTTCCCAAATTTGGTTTTAAAGCAGACGAAATCAACAAAGGAGAATGTCCAATTTGTATGAAGGTTTGGACTTTTTCTTTTTTTGTTTCAACTCATGAAAATATTTGTTAATTAAAGTATATATTTCTCTCATATGAACATTATCTGCTTTTTCGGGCTCTTAGGAACCTTGATGACTATTTTGCGGACTTGTCCAACAAAGATGCCTTGTAAATTTTTATATTTTAGTTGGCAAAGAAATATTTAAAACGTCCTTTCTTTATTATTATAATTGTAGTAATTTCGATGTTATTGTATTTTGTGTACCTTTTTTATCATCTTTAAACATTTTGATTCAGTTTATCGACTGATGTTTTGAACTTCGTAGCTTATCTATTGCCAAATTGGCCTTCTGACACCGATCTCGTCTTTTTATTAGAATTAACCCTTCTAACTCAGAAGGCGCACTTGACAGGCAGAAGCCTGGAATCAATTGACCTATTCACCAGAATATAGCATATATTGAGGTGAATGAGGCTCTCATTACCCATGAAATAAAATATTAGTAAAAATCCAAAACACTCCCAAACACTACAATCAGGGGTGCAGAGACAACAGAGAACGTTTAAGCACATCCTTAGTAAGAGCCAGGTCAAAAATAGGACACATATTCACGGCCCTACACATGCGGTTAATAGGCTCGTGCATACCATAGTTAGATCGAGAGTGGATAACATGTAGTAAAGGCAATCTCCTTAAGCTATACGGGGTATGCCTATAAGTAACTAAACTTGCGAGAGTGCCAGAGTCTATATTTGAGTTCAAAAGCTGGTGAATAAATACTAGGTCAGCAATTCTACGTCGTTCCTCCAGCGAGTGCATAGTAAGCAATCGGAGGCGATCCTCATAAGGAGGAAGCCTTAATGGATCATTCCACGGGAGGTCCCATAGTGCGAACCTAACAAAGTTCCGCTGCACCGACTCAATGCGTCTAGAATGAACAGCATAGCAGGGAGACCAAACCTGAGATGCATACTCGGTCTAACTAAAGAACAAAATAAGTGGATTAGGGTCTGTCGATCAGAAAACTCCCTTGCCACCGCTTAACAAAACCCAGGACTGAATTACTCCGAGATACGATGTGATTTATGTGAAGAGTGAAATCGAGTTTTTTGTCTAGCTTTACTCCAAGGTCAGTAACGTAATCCACACGACGGATAGTAGTTTCCGCAAAGGTATAATCAAAGACGAGCTGGTTGATGCTCATAGAAAATGACATAACTTCACATTTATCCAGGTTAAGTTGCAGTCCATTTGAGGCACACCATCCCCTGAAGGTATTCAAATCATCCTGAATGCAGGAAGAATCATAATTGTTTCTAACGCATGAAAAAATCTTCATGTCGTCTGCGTAGATTAAAACTTTGGAGTGCTTAATCACAGTGACGATGTCGTCAATGGCAAGAATAAACAACAACGGCCCCAGATGACTACCTTGCGGCACACTAGATGAAGCCCTAACGACTCTGGATAAAGTATTACGGAAAGAGACACGGTAAGTCCTATTTTTTAAGTAAGAGCAGATCCAGTCGAGCAATAAAGGCGGAAAACCCAACCTTTCAAGCTTAAGCATAATCACGGAATGAGGGAGCTTATCAAATGCCTTGCTGAAGTCGGTGTAGACACAATTAGTCTGGAGACCTTGTTGGAAGGCAGAGATAATGTGGGATGTAAATTCTAGCAGGTAAGTTGTCGTCGATCTACCAGGCAGAAAGCCATGTTGATTAGAAGAGATTAACCCCTTACATTGCCCAACAAGCTGTAAATATATAACAGATTCAAACAATTTGGGTATGCAGGAAAGCTTCGCGATTGTCCTATAATTTATTATAAGGTTTTTATGCCCCTTTTTATAAACAGGAATTATAAAGGAGCTCTTCCATAACGTAGGAAATCTACCGGCCTGAAGAGATTTATTGAAGATGAGTTCCAATAGAGTGAGTGAGGCATCAGAACAGGATCTCAAGAATGCAGGTGGAACACCATCAGGACCAGAGGAAAAGTCCAGTTTAAGCTCCTTGATACCATTCAAGACAATATCACGAGATATAATGGGCAAAGCAATGCAGGTAGCGGGACGGTCCCGGATATGGCCAAAATCTTCCACGGAAGGGACAAAGTTGCCTGGTGAAAAGGCGCCCTCAAAAAACAATGCAAAGTTATCGGCAATATCGGGCGCGCTTCAACTAGAGGATCCGTTATACCACATTGTATATGAATAATTATCAGTTTTCTTCTTCAAATTTACAAATTTCAAAAAGGTACGATGATCATTATGCAAGTTACTGCGAGTATTATCAAGGTATTCCCTATATAATGATGAAGATAACGCTAAAAAGCAGGCATGACAATATACGAATTCAGAATAAGCTGACGTGCTTCTACAGCGCAAGTAGGTTTTCCATAACTTATTTTTTTTATTCTTAAGACTCCGTAGCGAGTATACCACGGGGGAGAATGACAGGATGATCTCGACCGCTTGAATGGTACACACGAATTAAAGAGATCATAAATCCTTTCATAAAACACAGAAACACAATCATCGACATCACAATCATAAAAAAGGGATGGGAAATCGATTGAGAGGATCTTGTTTGAAAGATCAGAGAAGTCCGCCCTTTTAAAATCAAGAACGTACTGATCTACGTTGGGGTCAACGATATTAGAACCATCGTAACAAAAATATATGGAAATGGGCGGATGTAAACTGTCGATAGCGGATAAATTGCGAGAAGTTGGCTCGGTTATACTGTTACTCGAGTCGGAAGAAAAGATAAGATCTAACTGCCTTCCCATAGAGTTCTTTACATCACTCATTTGGTGTAAACCAGAGGAGGAGATGGCGTCAAGAAAATGGGAGTCTTTAGCAGTAAGAGAATTTGAAGGAAGGTAGTCATCGTCATCAGCGTTGTATACCCATTGAACGTTGGGTAAGTTGAATTCACCAAGAAGGATGATTTCATCCTCTGGGTTTGTGATAATATTAATAAAATCTAAGCTTAGAGTTAAAATATCGTAAAGACTTCGATCATTTGCATCAGCATAGTTTGTCAAGTTTGGAGGGATATAATAACACAGCAGGAAAATGTGCATCTTCCCCAGAGATATCTTAAGAGATAAGAGCTCGATAGAGAGCGTGTCGGAAAAAGCAGGCATATCAACAACTCCACAATCCATGCTACAAGCACACCGCCACCACGAGCCATAGAGTCAGAGTATCTATCCTTACGAAAAATCTGATAGGACTCGTCAAGAATTTCTGCATCATTAAAACCACTATGAAGCCAGGTCTCGGTCAGAGCGATGACGTCGTAACAACAAGTAAGAGAAGCCTGAAATAACTGGCTTGTTCTTGTTCTTAATCCCCTTACATTTTGGTAGTAAAGGGATAGCGTACGTAGTTTTTTTGGGCGTTAGAAGAGGTTCCGTTTTGAGTGCTCTGGCGACGAAATCAATTTAAAAGACGACATGAGTCCTTGAAAATGACGAGATCCTAGAAGTTAACAACGGAGGAGTACAAAGTCTTCAGCACCACTCCTCTCCCTAACGTAGCCAATTACGTCGTCCCCAGAGGTTGAAGGATCAAGTCGGGAAATAAAAAAGGACCTCGGTGGCTGCGCAATCCTCAAAGTGAAACCCTCATTTCGAGACACATTAACAGATCGCAGCGGAAATGTGTCTGGCGGTGGCTGAGGATCATGCTGAGAGGCACCGGAAGATGTGATAACACCTGGGTCCGATGCAGGGGGCGATGCAAGGGGCGATGGGGGAGTAAAAGTACCTGTGACTAAAGTAGATGCAACAGGAGCACGCGGACGGCGGGTACGCCGACGGGCAGTGCGAAAACGTTTAAGTGTAACGTCGCGAGCTTCATGAGGGCCAGTCGAGTCACCTACACCGCTCGCATGGGTTGTATATGGGCGACCACGTTCCGCCAGGACTAGGGGAGCCAGGGGCACAGAAAGAGCCACGGAAGGTGGGCAGTCGTGGTTCTCACTAACTGAACCAGGTGCGTCAGAAAGAGCAAGGGCGTCAGAAAGGACGGGGACCTCAGAGATATCAGGGCCGTCAGAAAGACCAGAGGCAAGGGGGGACGCGGACAAGGACCCAGAGCAGGCAGAGAGAGCCTTCACATCAGCAGCAATAGATTCAACAAGAATACCATTGTTCGAAACCACGTCAGACCAAGAAGCAATGTCAAGTTTAACCTGCCGGACATTGCGGCGAATATCATCAACAATCGGCAGTACGGGTGAAGAGCCCAATGACGAGACCACACCTTGATCGAGGCCGGAAACCGCAGCCTGAACGTCGGTTAATGAATCAGTCATTACCAGTACTTTAGAGGACAGTTCGTGAGATCTCTCTATGGTATGCATGAGCCTATAAATCGCATGTGTAGAGCCGTGAATATGTGTCCTGTTTTTGACCTGACTCTTACTAAGGATTTGCTAAAACGATCTCTGTTGTCTGTGCACCCCTGATTGTGTGGGCGTGTTTTGGATTTTTGTTTTTTTTTCGTTTTGTGTTTTTTGTTTACTAATATTTTATTTGCATGGATTGTGGGAGCCTCATTCATCTCAATATACGTTATATTCTGGTGAATAGGTCAATTGATTCTAGGCTTTTGCCTATGAAGTGCGCCTTCTGAGTTAGAAGGATTAATTCTATGAATGTCCAGGTTATTCAAAACTGAAAGACTTCCTTGAATATACGTATATACGTTTGAAATTTTTTTTTCCAAAATGTAACTTATAGGCAGTCGACTGACCGTGCAAAACTGGAAGTAAAGTTAGAATCAATTGATGAGTTCTACCAAAATCTTATTGAAATAATGCCAAAATTAAGTCTACATTCATTTATAACAGATCAACAAAACAAATATTCTCAAGAGGTCAAATCTTCCCTACAATATGAAGACATTTTAGTCATATTAGACTTTTCAGAGAATTATTCGTTCATTATTCAGGACGAAGTTCAAGGATTTCATTGTAGTACTGACCAAGGAACTACTCAAACATTAAAACATGATTTTCAAACTGTTAATATATTTCAACGATAATGCTTATCATTTTTAATCCAGGATACGTTTTTTAAAATATAAAGGATAAAGGACGAAATTGGGATCGTTAATGTCCTTTTTACCTTTGCAGGGCTCCACAAGTATTTTTCTTATAATGCTTGAAGGTGTTTACCTTTCAAATAACATCTCAATGATTATTCTAGCGGACAAATTGTAAAACATGCGAATTTTTAATCACAGCAAGAATTCACAAATTTCAAGGGATTTTCAAATTTTTAAAGCGCTATAACTTTTAAAAGAAAATACATTGGACGAAAATAATTTACAAACATTATCCTATCCTAACATAGTTTCAGTTACCAAAGTATCATAAAAATCTGCGGAGGTCACTTCAGGAATTTGTCGAATTTCAGTGGAATTACCCATTGGATAATTTCATTTAACATCATCCGGTTCGAAAAAATTTAGATCAAACATGAGCATTGTCTCTTGTATGAACGTAACGTCGTTATGGAACTATTGTAAAAAATTGGCTAAGTAGTATTGCTAGCTTCAAAACACCCTACTGTTTTTTTCTGTTAAGAGTTTTGCTTCATATAACTCTCAAGAAATAATTAATTACATTGATTTTTAAATATTCAATCCTATCTTTCATTAAAAACTAAATCAATTATGTGAAATGTCTGGATGCAAATGATTTAAATTTCTTTTCAATTTAGGCACTCTTCGGCACAACTAAGCCAGCTATTTTAGATGGCAGAAATCCGGTTATGAACTTCTGGTCGAACTTCGAGGTTACTTCGGATCAAACAACCTGACATTGAACTTCAGAAAATATCACCTACATTTACTTAATTGTAGTTTCTACATTTTACTGGAGTATGTAAACTTTGAGGAAAACATACAACTGAAAATGTACACTGCATGATGCAGAACTAAATTGATTATTTCTTTCTTTGCGTAAAGAAACCAGTTGACATGTTATGCATGGTACAAGTTTTTGTTCTGAACATGTAACTCTTTACGACGAGGAATTTTGTAGACCGCCAGTCCATATGTGAACTCGGTAGCACTGTGACAGTTAAAATCTGCAGAATAGCTTCTTCAGTAATCTATCCATGCCGCCAAGATGAGGAAACTGGTTATCTGTGCAGTAGTTCTTAAAATTATTCTTCAAGCTAGTTCTTTTCCTAGTAGATCATCCCATTTGAATACAACGCAGTCAAAAAACCAAAATAATATTTTTGACTATCAGTAAGTGTTTAGTTTGTACTTTATATAACCTAAAATTCTTTTATCTTCATTTAGCATAAACACTAATGAGAAAACTTATCATAAGGCGGCCGGATATGTTCGAAATGTCGGGGGTGAAAATATCATAGCACAACAGGGAATGTATGAAGTTCACTATCCAGACAATCAAGTGCTGAAATTGTATTATGTGGCAGATGAGAATGGCTACGTTGTTAAATATAGTAAGAATAATTCTCAAAATGTAAATATGCAATTGTTAATAAGCTTGAATTTTACAGAGCAACAATTAAAATCCAAAACATCTGAAAATATAGTTTCAGGAGTCGTTAAACCAATGCTAATTGTATCCAAATTAATGCAGCCTGAATCACAATTAATTCCAAATCTGCGGATTGTATCACCTGCAGCCTCTTCATTTCTACCCACAGGACCATCGTCATCATCACAGTCAGATTCATCGTCATCAACATCCTCACCACCAGCAGAAGAAATTACTACGGACCCTATTTTTATAGATACTAGAGAGCCTGTGATAGATCCAAAGGCAATTGGCAGCTTAGTTGGCTGAAAATTACGATGCTAAAGTACAGTTCTTTTTAAATTCTAAGTTCCAATAAAACGTGAAATGCTGTAAGCTTATTAAATAAACATAATTTTAAAAGAATGTAATTAAGTGCTGTTTTGAAAAAATATTTTGTGAACATGTTCGGTATTAAAGAAGTGAAAGAAAGAAATAAAAGTTATTAACAATGTTTTGGACAAAATACCAGTGCCGCCGAGTAGAATTTAATTACCATTACTAATTGTGTAGCTCAATGACACTTTATTTTAAACAACCGGACTCGACTACAGCAAGAAGTTTTTATTTGCGATAAAATTAACAGCCGCGACTGCAAGAAGTTGGAACTAAACTAAACTTGGATTCCTTACCTAATTACATGCATCTTTTGTAAATAAAAATTGTTTAGGTCGTTGGAACATGGTGCGTCTACGCGAGTTAAGGGTACTTAGTTTTTTTCATATAAAAAATTAATGGGGGAACAAACAAACTTGTAAAAAGAAAGGTTCGAAAGTGTTTGCTTATTGTACGAATTTCCTAACTACTGTGCATTAAAATAATTAGGTACTCAGGGATTTATGAGGAAGCGAGTTTTATAATCCTCTCTCCACCTTGCGATGCTGTACTTTTCGGAAAGGTAATAAGATCTGGAACAGGTGTTTTATAAATTACATAAAGTTCGGAGAATAATATGCGATCCTATTATTGCATCAGATCTTCCTGCTCTATAAAAATTTCATCTTTTGTTACTTCCTCGCGTGAGGAAATGAAAGCAAGATCAAATCGGCTTCCAACAGGCTTTATTATAGGTAAATAAAATCAAACCTAGCACTTCAATTTTACCACAGATGTTGGTGGTATAAACTCTAGAGTTTGTTCATTCGTTGATGGCCGTTCGAACACCATTCTGCCTTCTGATGAGTTGCTGCTATTTGATGACTTCAACTTGCCTGCTATGGATTGGGTGAGTACGGACGATTAGGAACTACTGTCATCGTTGTCTTCCTCTTCTGTATTGTTTCTGGATGACATCGCTTCTGACTGACGCAGACCTGTGGCGTGCTGAACAACTTGGGCCGTTTCTTGGACCTCACCTGTTCCACTGATCCTGCGGGTACTCAGGTGAGACGATTTGTTGCTCCTTTACTACCTGAGTCATACCATCATCCTGCTCTGAATGCTATTTACTTCTTCGTTCCTGTTGCTGCGGTTGTCCCGCTGATGGACGAGTATTATTATAACTTTAAAAAACCAATCATTGCTAAATGATTGGTTTTCAAATTTCGATTAAAATAGTGTCCTCAATGAATCTGACATTGATATCGCCGTGAGTTCATTTTACAATATCCTTGCCTCCTGTTTCGCTCAATGCGTCCCTATCTCTGGGTGTAAAGGCTTTTGTACTTCACAACCATGGCTTAATAGGTCTTTAAGAAATCTAAAGAATTTATAAAACAAATCCTAGAGGCGGTTCGGCTCCTCGAGGAGTGACCCTGAATATCTGTTTTATTCTGAGTATATTGGTAGAATTAAACATACTCTGCGTAATGACCCTAAGCAATTCTGGAGATTTGTGAATTCGAAGCGTAATTCTGATGGATATCCTTCTACCTTATACTTTGGTTCTATGAGTGTTAAGAGCTCATTGACCATCGCTAATCATTTTAGTGACTTTTTTAAGGCTGCTTTCTTGAATAACCCTTGTGATATTAGCTTTAGTGATTTTGGCTTTATTAAATTAAAATCTAAAACAATCGACTTACTGGAATTCACGAATTACTGCATATCATCTGTATGTATTTTCACCGACTTCAGTGAAGCTTTTGATCGAATCAATCATAAAGTTCTCCTTCATAAATTGGCGATTCTTGGTTTTCCTGCTGGTTTTGTTCATTGGCTACGTTCGTACTTGTCCGAGTGCTCCCAACGTGTTTGAGAATTTTGTGTTATGCCGATGATGCAAAGCTATTTAGTTCTGTCTCGAACGATATTGACTGGCGTCTTTTGAATTCTGACTTGGACGCCTTCTGCAATTGGTGATCCATCAACTGCCTCTCTTTAAACATGTCCAACGTGTCATGTCCTTTCTCGTAAAAGAAATCCTCTGCTGTTTAGTTAATCCATGGATAGACACTCTTTGAATAGACTTGACAAATCCAAAGATTTGGGGTCTTACTTAATTCTCGCCTTTCTTTCGATAGCCAAATTGATACTATTATTGGTAAGGCTAATGCTATTTTGGGCTTCATAAGGAGGTGGTCTGTAGTCCGGGCGCAATGTGTGGGGGGGGGTTATGTATGCAATTTGGGGTCCCCTCGGTAACTTGTCAGAGAATCTATTTTTCGAGGTGGCGATATCTAACTGTATACTTACTGACAGTGAGAATACTCTTTAACGCGCCATCTACATTTTCTTATGTTATGTTATGTTCATCTGTTCTAAGCAACAAACAAGCAAAAAAGGCGAGCGCGGGCTTTCAAAAATCAAAAATTTACACTTAACATTGCTTTGCCACTCTAAATGATAGATGATTTTAAAGCTGAGATTACACTTTCAGTTGAAAAAATATGAAAAAAATTTATGATCAAGTACTGTGTAAAAAACCAAAAAATATTTTTCAAAATCAAAATATTTTTTTTTTAATTTTGTTTTTTGGAAAATTATACATTAAAGATCACTGTTCTACTGCAAGGGTGGTTTCTTCACCTGGTACACCTGAGGAATTTTGCCCCATATAAGTTATCCCATTATAATACTATATAAGAAATGTGAGTCATTTTTTGCAAATTACAGCTAAACCAAGGACTTTAGGAAAAAAATGCTACAGACATAAATTGATTAAAATCAAAAGATCTTTCACATAAAGTTGGTTAATAATTTTAAATTTTTTTGGAAAATTCAAAAAAAACCACCAATTTTGACTAAAATGGGCCATATCTCGAAAACGACAAATTTTTGGGCCTGGTAACCTCGAAAAATCGATTCTCCGTGCCGAAAAACATAAAAATATGATAAGTTACCCCAAATTGCATACATAACCCCCCCATTGCGCCCGGACTATCTAAGGAGTTTAATGATCCTTATATCACTCGAATTCTTTACTGTACATTTGTTAGACCTATTCTTGAGTATGCTAGCCCAGTGTGGTCTTCTTTTTATGGGGTCCATGTTAAGCATATCGAGTCTGTCCAACTAAGGTTTTCGCAACCTTCTATGGAGTAATGACTCCCTCCTTCTGTCTTTGTTAAGTTGAAACCTTTGAACTCCCTGGAAACCAGATGAAATAATGCAAGTACTGTTTTTGCGGTCGAGTGTCTGCAGCGGGCTATTAACTCTCCCGAATTGCTAACATGTCTTAACATAACTCTTTCGTCAAGCTCCTTGAGGAGTTATTACTTTCTCCATATTTCGCACCACCGTACTAACTATGGACGTAATGAGCCAGTTACGGCTATGTGCCGCATTTTCAATTCGGTATATCATCATATGGACTTTCAGTTGTCGAAGGGCATAATAAAAAGCCAATTGATGGGTCCAGCCTAGTTATGGTTTTTTCTATTTTGTACATAGATTTAAGCAACGAACAAATATTCCATAGAACCACTTCTCAGGCAGTGTGCCCAAATAATTTCGTTAACCTCACAACATTTGAAAGCAAAAATCACTTCTTGTGTGCGTGCATTCAGTAAGAGGAAAAGAGTAAGAAAATTAATAATATAATATAATTCCTTTACATAAAAAGATGACAGCAATAGGTTATTATCAGTCACGACATATACAAGTAAAAACGAGACATGAAATACTAGAGCTGAACTAACAGTATTAGTCCAGTAAAAATAGGCGTGAAAATAAGAAAAAATAATAATAATTCGTTACAGCACTCTGACAGCGGAACGTTGTCGAAGAAGCTCTTGTAAAAGAGGAAAAAATAAATCGAACCGACAACAACTATCCGGGGTGGAATGGGGTGGATTTTTAGGGGTTGAAAGCAGTTTCTCGAGATTTTTAGATAAACTGTGCATCCTATCGAAAAAAGTTAAATGTAAAAGTTGTAGGAAATAAAAAGATCTACAACTTTTGTATTTACCATTTTCATCTTAACCTCAAAATTTTTCGAAATAAAGGCGGAAAACCGGTTTTTCGGTTTTTAGTTTTTTTTCTTTGACAAAAAAATTTCTATGAAGCTGAAACTTGAGCAAAAGATATTTTTTAGGGTTGTAAAAAATCAGCAATTTTTTCAGACAAAAATATTTAGAGGTTGTTTAATTTAATTAAAAAAAAAGCGAAATTTTAAACTGCAATTCCTCTTAAAACTACGCTTCCTACGGAGTTCTGTTTTGGCTCACTCACTCGTTGTTATGCCTACTTTCGATAAGTGGTAAAAAAAAGGTATACTGCAATGGAAAAAATGGCCGGAAAATTTAAAAAATCAAAAATGTCGCTTTTTTCGTGGTAATTTGCATATTTATCGTTAAATAATTGTTATTAATTAATAAAACCAATCAAATTTTGTTATATTCACGTTAACGACGATTATTCAGAAACAAATTAATGAATAATTATATGCCATTGTTATGTTTACTTTATTTAATTAACAAAAAAGTATAGTGTGCATTTTTATGCCTTCTACGAGCGTCGTACATGGGATTGTTATTATCAAAGAAAACATAAGAAATGTACATCCCAAATAGGTATTAATGAACAATTTTTGTTTTTTACTCGAAATCAATTAGTTTACTGAACAATATGTATTCATACAATAGGTAATGGAGTGGATCTACAATGATACGGGTTTTATAGAGGGGTTTTCAATCATAAGACAGTATTTGCATGTTGCACGGAATAAGTTTATATTAATAGTATTTTTATAAATCAAAATTGTATAAAATATAATAGGTCATGAAAAAATCGAAGCATTTCACTGCCGGTCTCGCCAAATTGAAAAAAAGTATGCATTAAGGTCCTCTTCATGAAATTTTCTCTAATCTTGCTCTCTTTGCAGAGTGTTGGCAATTTTCTTCGTCAGATGCAACAAAACTGAACGATTCTTCAGTGTTTTCGACAGTTTCATTGAGTACTGTTTCAGTTAAAGTACATTGATCTGTTAACATTTCTTCACTTTTTTCTATAGAAACTTGTGGTAGTTCAGCATTTGAGCAATTTTCTAAATTAAAACAATTTAAACACAAGTTGGTACATTTCAGTCCATGTTTCATATTACAGAATAACAACCCTTTTCACAGCTGGAACCAAAAGTTTTCAGGAGATGATCGGGCATTAATTTATCATCTGTGATATACGGCTTAATGATGCCTTCCGCTGTTTCTTTTCAACCCCAATCTGTACATAGGAAAATTGGTTTTTACCTTACAAAATATTTTGTTACTAATTTCCACAGTCACTACAGTACATTATCGTGCACTTGCTCACATGCATCAACTTCATACGTGTATATTATTATTATTGTTATTAAAGATTGAGTCAAGGACTATCCGCATCCTTTAGTTACTTCGACCAATTTAATCTTTTGTGACCTGATCCAGGTTCAGTATAAGGCCGCCCCGTCAATCTTTAGTTCCCTTATTAGACCTAAAATTTCTCTGGGGCTGCCTTGGCTATATCTGATGGTGATGGGAAAGCCCTACAAAGCCTGATACGGCCAAGGGCCTCACAGTAACAAAGGATATGTTCCGCTGTCTCTTCCTCTTCTAAACAGAATCGACAGGTGTCATCATCAGCCAGCCCTATCTTTTTTAGGTGGTAGCCCAGGTGACAGTGACCAGTTAAAAGTCCTGTTATCAACCTTAAATCTGGTCTGCTGAGTGAGAGCAGCTCATTCGTTTTCTGTTTTGAGTAGGTTATAAACCTCTTTGCTTGTCTTGACCCTGGGATATTTGTCCAGTGTGAGTGATATTTCTCCAGTGGTCCTCCCATGACCGGATACGCATTGCTATTCGGCTTTTTGAGTAGCCACAGAATGGCTCCGATCCAATAAACTGATAATCCGCACCTTTTTTTGCTATGTTATCCGCCTTCTCGTTGCCTTCAATGCCTTCGTGCCCTGGTACCCATGCTAGCGTAATGCTGTTGCTCTGGGCCAGTTCTTTAAGAGCAGTGAGACAGTCCCAGACGATTTAAGACTCAAAGGTGTAGGATCCCAAAGCCTTAAGTGCCGCCTGACTGTCGGACATAATATATATTTCAGCACCGCGTATTCATCTGTTGGTAATTTCACGTGCGCAGATTTCGATGGCATGTATCTCTGCTTGAAAGATGGTTGGTGTAGAACCGAGCGATTTGTACAGCCTTAATCTTGGTCCACAGACCCCGATGCCCGTTCTGTCTTCCATCTTGGATCCATCCGTGTACCAAACCAGAGATCCCTTTTCAAAGAAATGTCTATTATTGAGCCAATAATCTCTGCTCTCAAGGATCAGCTTGAATGGTATATCAAAGTTGTGCCTCTTCGGCATGATATCTGATATTGAGTTGATCACGGGATCACCCATGAATTCTTCAAGGATTTTCCTATGGCCAGACCAGTTGCCTGCTGAGAGGAGATTGGTGCCAGTCAGCCTTATTGCGTTTGAGGCAGCCTCCTTCTTTAGATGTAGATGTAAAAGGGAGAGGTCTAATAGGGCCTTCACAGCTGCCGTGGGACATGTGCGCATGGCACCAGTAACTCCAAGACATGCTGACCTCTGCAGCGCGGTCCGTCTTTTGTTCTACTTTTGGCCACTAAAAGAGAGCTGCGTAGGTGACCACTGGTCTTATGATTGTTTCATATGCCCAGAGGGCCATTTTGGGCCTTAGTCCCCAGGTCTCTCCAAAGAGTCCTTATTTGGCATCACTGCATTAAAAGTCACCAGAAGTCACCGCGGTGGAAGATAAAAGTCACCAACTTTAAGACGTGTCTGAGAAAAAAAATTCTGTCACTAGGAAGGTGTTCGAAATCACTGAATTGGCATCACTGGTCTTACTGATAGGGTCCTATCCTGCTTGCTCTGGATGGTAATGACCAGGTCATCAGCGTAGCCCGTATCAATAGTAGCCAGCATTAGTCAGTTTGACCAGGAGATCGTCGATAACAAGTGGCCACAGCAGTGGGGAAAGAACTCCCCCCTGAGGACAGCCTCTAGTGGCCCTTACTGTTACCGAATTGTCCCCCAGCCTCGCTGTGATGTTCTGGTTACTCAGAATTGCCCCAATCCATCGGACCGTCGGCAGATCAATACCTCTGTCGGTTGCCGCTCCTTCAATGGACGAGAAAGACGTATTGTCAAAAGCACCTTCAATATCAAGGAAAGCACAAAGGGCAACGCCCCTACCATTGACAGCATCTTCTAGTTTTCCAACCAGACTTTGCAGTGCTGTTATGGTTGATTTGCCTACCTGATAAGCGTGCTGGTTAGCATGTAGCGGCGTCTCTTTCAGACAAGCGTACCTGATATGTTGGTCAATGATTTTCTCCATTGACTTGAGAAGGAAGAAGGATAGGCTTATCGGCCGATATGCCTTGGGCTGAGTCGCTGGCCGCCCCCCACTCTTGGGTATAAAAGCTACCCTTACCACCCTCCACGGATTGGGGATGTAGCTGAGTTGATAGCTAGCCCTAAATATTTTTGTGAGTATTGGCAACAGATCATCTATTCCCTGCTACAGAAGAGCTGTGAAGATTCCTTCACCACCGGGAGATTTGTAGGCTTTAAAGGAGTTAAAGGAGTTACCTTACTGTCCCGACTGTAAAGATTTTACCCGAAGTGCTCCTCAATCTGCGTGTTGACCCACCGCGCACATTGAGTGATTGAGTTCCTCTGTATTCTTCTGGCATTGAACCCTCAGGGAAGTGTGTCTCCAAGAGTAATTTCAGTGTTTCTCCAGTGTCAGTGGTGTAAGACCCATCAGTCCTCTGGAGGAGGCCTATGCCATTTGAGTGATCTTTTAAGAGTACCTTTTGGAGGCATGCTGCTGCAGCTAGATTGTCAATCTCTTCACAGAATTTCCTCCAGGTTTACCTCTTGGACCTCCTTAATTGTTTGTTGTACTCAGTCAGCGCCTGCTTGTAATCGTCCCAGGCTCCTGAGCGCTTGGCTTTATTGAAGAGTTTTCTTGATTTAGCTCTTAGTTTGCTTAGTGTCCTGTTCCACCAAGGCATATCTCTAGCTGTCTCTCTGCGTCTAACAGGATTACTATTTTCATAGTTTTGTACGATCAGGTCTTGTAGCTGTTTTGAGGCCCTTTCTAGGTCTCCCTGTGTTTCTAGCGGGGCGTCATCGAGTTCTTGTATGTTCGACCTGACGTGCTCCGGATAGATTCCCCAGTTGGTTAGCTTAGGAACCCTAATCGCTTCCAGCTGCACATGAGGGGCCTCCATATCAAATCTTATTTGTTTATGATCTGATAGGGAGAGTTCGTCCGACACGTGCCAGTTTGTAATAATTTCCTCCAAGTTTGGACTGGCTATCGTAAGATCTAGAACTTCTTGGCGAACTATGTTTGTAAAGTTGCTTTATTGCCCTTATATAATATTTCAATAATGTTTTGATGGAAGTCCCTCTATCAGCCTTCCATGAACTCAAGGTTCCTGTATAAGAGCCACATCTAGCCCCTCCAGCACGAATCTTCTGCTAAGCACATCAGTGGCAGCTTTGGCATGATGGAGATTGATTTGGAGGAACTTTAGAGTGGTTCTATCGACTGCCCTTGGCAAAGTATGACGGGTCTTTACCTTTGAGTTCATCGGTCCTTCGGAATTTTGGCCTGCCTGTCGTCCCCTCTTTTACAGGTCCTTTTGATTTGTCGGTGGCGGGCGTACTTTTCCCTGCCACTTCCACTTTCCTGTCTGGTTCAATATGGTCCTTGCAGGTCACCTTGGGTGTTGTTAGAACCAGATCAGTTCGGGTTGAGTGCAGCTCTGTGCCTGTTGTGACCGCAGAACATCCCACTTTTTGGCCTATTGAAGTTGAGGAAACCAGAGCCGTCTGCCCCGCTGGTTGCTTTTCATCAGCCGCGGTTTTGATCGGTGCTGGATTCGCTCCACCTCTCGAGACCGTGATACTTGCTTTTGTAGCCTGCCCCGTCGGGTTTTTAGCTTCTTTGCAGCTAGACCCCGCCGAAGACTGATCCTTAGCAAAGCCACTTTTGAGCCTGAGCAGTACCTGCCCGAACATATAGTTGACCTTGAAGAAGGTCTTTTTGAGAGCCTCAGCCGAGAAGTCATCTACTGAGAGAACTATTACAGTGGGTGTTCCCTCTGTCTCCCTCTTCAGTATCCTCCAGGCCGAAACCCTCAGTTGGTGATTCTGACCCTCAACTCAGTCAAGGATCTCCTCATTTTTCAGTTCCTGGCTATCCGGGAAGTAGGCTACCAGGACTTTGGAACGAGGAAGCTCCTCCTCCCCGACCGCCCTTAGTTTTGCCCCTTCCCATGGCTGAAGGTCAACCACAGACTGTTTAAGCCACTCTGAGGTGGCCTTATCAGCGCAGTTGATCATCAACCAGCCTGGCCTGTGTCCGGTGCCATAGAATGCGGGTTTAACCTCGCTATTCTTGTTGTCCCGAATTTTTCTAGGGATCGACCTTTGCACGAGCACAAGCTGCTCGGCCGAGAGCGATGCCTGAGGGAATTTATCCGGTAGGATGCCCATACGCACTCCTGCCGCGACTCCCTTGTATGAGAGGGCTATTGGACTCTTGCTTCCCTCTACGGGTGACTCCTGTTTTGCCTCCGTTGAAGTATTCGGAGTTCTCCTCCTCTTGCCCTCGGTTGGTCCAGGGGTGGGAGTCCTCCGTCCGGTTCCTTTTGCCTCTGTTCGGTGCCACCAGCCTAGGCGCCATCGCTAGTATCCTAGCTGCTTTCGGGTCGTGTCCCTGTGACAACAGTTTTTTCAACCATTTTTTGGCAGCTCCGCTGAGATTTTTCCCCATTGGTCTACTGTTGTCCACTACCTCCTCGGGACACTTCCCTGAGTCCTCTGCGGTTTCAGGTTTGTCAACAGATTTGGTAATGAATTCCCCATCGGACAGTAGCGACAGGCCAGACAGCCTGGCAGGACTTACACTGTTCAGATCCATTGGCATGTCTTCTGCCATTTGAGGCCTTAGATTAGCCTCAGAGGTTGGCCCTTCAGAAGTTGGCATTTTAAGAGGGTAGCCACCCTTAGTTTTTTCTCTGTTTATTTCTTCAATTGAAGTCCCACGCGTAGGGGAGAAGTGACGGTCCACCGTGACAGAGATCTCCGATATCACGGCAAGGCTAAGTAAAACCGGAGGTCGCCAGGTATCCGGAGTTCGCATACTAACGACCAAGTTCCTCCTTGGCCACGAGTCCCTCGGCGTATGCTGTTCCACTTTGGACTGGGGTATTTTATTTAAGAGAGTATCCTTCTCTCCGCCCGACTACTATTAGCCAGCACTCCTGGCAGATACATGACCGTACCAGGAGCCTGTTACCAGCCGCCACCAAGAGGAGGTTGCCGTCGCACTTCTGTCAGTGTACACAGTTACGGCGCGCAACCATAGGTTACACGTTGAATCCCCTGTGTACCTGCAAGCTGACGGCCATATACGTATGTAAATAAATATTAATTTTTATGTCCCACTGCTAATGAAGTCATCAATACAAGTAAAATTTTATTTCGCGCGTATCAATACATATAACCTTAATAATAAACTTAACAAAAAGCATGCTGAACAAAGACATCATATAGTATAGACTGGGCACGCAGACGGGACCAACACTACTACTCGACTATAAATATGCTAATTATAACGAAAAAAGCGATGTTTTTGATTTTTTCAATTTTCCATTGCAGTATACCTTTTTTTACCATTTATCGAAAGTAGACAGAAACGAGTAAGTGAGCCAAAACAGAACTCCGTAGGAAGCGTAGTTTTAAGAGGAATCACAGTTAATAATTTGGTTTTTTTTTTAAATTAAATTTAACAACAACCTCTAAATATTTCTGTCTGAAAAAATTACTGCCTTTCTGCAACACTAAAAACTATCTTTTGCCCAAGTTTCAGCTTCATAGAAATTTTTTTGTCAAACAAAAAAATTAAAAACCTAAAACCGGTTTTCCGCCTTTTTTCAAAAAATTTGTAGGTTAAGGTGAAAATGATAAATACAAAATTTGTAGATCTTTTTATTTCCTACAACTTTTACCTTTAACTTTTTTCGATAGGATGCACAGTTTAGCTAAAAATCTCGAAAAACTGTTTTCAACCCCTAAAAATCTACCCCGTTCCACCCCGGATAGCTGCTGTCGGTTCGATTTATTTTTTCCTCTTTTACAAGAGCTTCTTCGACAATATTCCGATTGCTGTAACGAATTTTTTTTTGTTCGAACCCTATTTCTGCCGGACTATATTATACATACATTTATTTCACTCAGGCGTGGTAGCGCTTATATGCAAAACGAAGGCAGAAAATATAAATCTTCTAGAAAAAGCAAGTCTGTTTTTCTGGCCAACAGAACGAAATGGAAAATTATTTTTCCCACCCGGTAATGAGGATATATTGTTTATTTTGACAGTTCGCCTTACAAAAGAATATAGTATCTTCTGAAAATTTTAAATATTTTAACGTGTAACTAAAATAAAATATGCGAAGATTAAATGTTATTTTTTAAAAGATGTTATGCTACATAAAAACAAAGAATTTGTGTAGTTGGAATTGCGAATTAACCACATTACGTGAGCTAATTGCATTGTAAATGTTAAGTAATTACAAAGTGATCAGCTGTAAAAAGAGATTTTTGTTCGGAAATGCGTGAGGTGGCTTCAAATACTAACTAAGTGCAATTGGTCGTATGTCAATGAAGTGTGTATTAAGTGATGGTATTCTGTTCTGTGAAAAGAGATACTTCCGTGTAAAAATCCATGAGGCTGCTTGATATATCCACTAGGTGCAATTGATCGCATGCTATCAACTAATTGTATGAGTAAATGTCGGAATATTCGGCTGAAAAGTTCAGAATTATAACGTCAACCTATAACTTCTTTACAGGTAATACTTTTAACATTTAAGAATACTATAAAAGTATGTTTTAGCTTAGTGGACCCAGAATTTGTGATAAAGTGATAATTGTGACATAAACATTAACTATTACTTTGATCGGATTAATGTAATCGGGTGGACTAAAATGAGATACATGACCTTCAATTATTAAGGGTAATGACTATATCTTCACAGTTAAAATTTCAGATAATGATCTTTAAATTTTTATAGATAAATATCAAGATTTTACATACAAAAGGAATTCCCCGGAAAAGTTTAATGAAGATGTCAGGGTACTTAATAAACACCAAAAGAGCATTAATAGTAAACGACAAAAAAAGTGTTCTTTTCCACATCACCCTAGAGGTAGAACAACATAGATGCGTTTTTAGGTGGTTTCTCCGTTAGGCCTAATCCACAATGAAATCTAAATGTTAATTGGCAAAATTATACTTATAAATACTAAACGACTTAAGAAATAATATATCACTTCCACGAACAATTGAATAAAAATAAAATAAAATATTATTTAACATTAGGTCAGCAATTACAGCAGCAATTATAAGAATAAATTGAATTTCACCTATAAGTGGCTCACTTTAAGAATTTTTCTTTTATTATTTGTTTGCTGTATATCTTTGTTAAAAAATTTTAAAATATAGTCGATCCGTGCTCTAATAAATAGTCGCAACAGGTATTCAATATTTCTAGTTTCACAACATCTGTACGTAAAGGTTTCTTTAATAATGCTGTACAATTTATTTTCAATATTTGTACTATTTACTAAAGTGGCAAAATTATGTAGAACAATTTGTTCAGCTGCTTACAATGCATTTAAAAAACCCGTTGATGGCGTAATCAACTTCCCATTTTTACAAGTTAAAATGTATGAACGTATTACATACAAGGTCTTTCATCTTCTATTTCCTGAGGAATTCTGATTTTCTTTATATTTTTTCCATAACCAACCAGCGAAATAGCACATAGCATTTTGTTCACCGAAATCTATATATCTAGAGTCAGTGTCAACTTTTAAACCGTTTTTACCTGTCTTTATTGGCTTTCTTGGTAACTCGATAAGTTGTCGGTTAACAGGTGGTAAAATAAGCTCTTTTTAACCAACTTCCCAAAAACAAAGAGGTTCTAAGTTCGACGCGTATTTTTTTTTTTATGTTTGACCGGGCGTAACTTTGTAATGCGTCGACCGATTTTGATGATTCTTTTTTCGTTGGGTAGAGTATGTTCACCGATTGGTACCACGTCAAAAATATTTTTGGTAGGGTGGTTGTTAAACCTAACTTTGTAACGCGTGCAGCGATTTGGATGGTTCTTTTTTTGTTGTACAGAGTATGATCCCCATTGCTAATAGGAGTAAAAAATATGGCCTAGGGTGAGGGGAGGGGTAGTCTAACTTCATAACGCATGGACCGATTTGGATAATTCTTTTACTGTTGGGTAGAGTACTTTCCGTGATTGATACAACGAAAAAGGGGGTGGGGGTGGAACCTAACTTTGTAAAGCGTGGTCCGATTTCGATGGTTCTTTTTCTGTTGTATAGAGTGTGATCCTCCAATTGCTATTAGGAGATTACTTTGGGCCTATGATGAGGGGAGGGGGGGGGGGGGGTAGTCTAACTTTGTAACTCGTGAACCGATTTGGATAATTCTTTTTCTGTTGGGTAAAGTATGCTCCCTGGTTGATACAACGCGATTTAGATGGATCTTTTGCTGTTGTATAGAGTACGCTCCCCCATTGCTAATAGAAGAATAATTGGGTCCCTGGTGGGGGGTTGGGTGGGGTGAGGAGTAGTCTAACTTCGTAACGCGTGTACTTATTTGGATAATTCTTTTTCTTTTGGGTAGAGTATGCTCCCTGGTTGATACCACGAGAAAAAAAATGTTGGTGTGGTTTTGGTTGGGGTGGGGGAAGGGAGGTGGAACCTAACTTTGTAACGCGTGAACCTATTTGGATGGTTCTTTTGCTAATAGAAGAAAAATTTGCTCCTATGGTGGTGGTGGGGGAGGAGGAGGAGTAGTAACTTCGTAGCGCGTGGACCGATTTCGATGATTATTTTCTGTTCGGTAGAGTATCTTCCTTTATTGATACCATGAGACATTTTTTTTAGTGAAATGGAGATGAGGTAGGGGGTTAAACCTAACTTTTTAATGCGTGGACCGATTTGGATGGTTCTTCGTTGTATTGAGTAGAAGACACTAAAAAGTGAAAAATAAAATAGTTTTTAAAAAAACAGTTGAACCGACTTCACAAAAAGGGCTAAAGAGCATAAAATATTTTTTTATTTTATATCTAGTACGACATTTTGAAGTCGGTGCAAGTTAAACAAATAAAACAACTGCCGTACTACAATTGAAAATAATATATAATACTACCTGAACGTTTCAGCTTACGGGATCATAAGAAATGACGATTAAATAGTTGTTTGGTTTGTTTGATTTGCACCGACTTCAAAATGTCTCTTAATATATATAAAATTAAAAATTTGTGAAGTCGGTTCAACTTGTTTTTTAAAAACTATTTTATTCGGATTCGTAATTTGCAGTTTTTGAAACTTTCAAGAACTTAATACTAAAAACTTTTTTAAAAGCTGCAGAGAACTGATTCCATGTGGGGTTGTGGTCCATTTTCTAATGCATCCTGATTAATACGCCTGGTAAAAATATAATCAATCTCTTCTCCTGTAAACATTTTCTGTAAAGCAATAAGGCTTAAAATTGAAACTCTCCAGCCCATTAAAAATTTAACGCTGTTTGTTACATCTTTGTTATTTGCGTCAATGATTCGCATTGATTATAAAAAGTTTTTCATATCTTGAAGATTCAAGATATTTGGTTCTCTGATCCCCTGAAGGGCCTTTTGAGCTCTTTAGAATGGGTGTCAATTGCAGTCGAAGATGCTTCGTTGTTACTAGTGAGAGTATATAGGCCATTCGCAACGGTAGAGCTTACAACCTGTGCTAACTTAACTTTCATCTTCTGGAATGAATTTGGCTGAATTGCGGTAAGCTTAGGAGCTAACCTGCGCCTGCAGTGATTTAAGGGGTTATGGTGGTGAGAAAGGGGTAAAAAAAGAGTTTATTCTGGAAACTGTCAATAATGAACAACTGAACATATCGATTTATTTTTTTTATTCGATTCCTACATATTTCGACTAGACATTACACTGGCGGAGGGACCTTTTTCAATTTCCTTCGCTTCCTGTGGCGACAAAGATCAAATTTTTATCATCTTGTGCGGCGGGAGTGATAGCGACGCTCCCAAGTATCTGAAATGAAAACATCAAATTGATTTATATTTGTAAGACCTGCAATCAGGCATTGACCAGAGAAAATTAAAAAATTGACACCCGTTCAAAAATGGCGCACGCTTAAATACGATTGTTGAAAAAACACGTTTTGACCCCCTACACGATGGGGTCAATTTATGAAAAATGATATTTTCAAATCAAGCTCTGGTCAATGCCTAGAAGTTGGTTAAATAAAAAGAACAAAAAAAAAGTCGATTAGGTCAATCCGTTCTCTTGCAATTGAGAACGCCAGGTAAAAAAAGGTGTTTCGAGATAAAGCGGTTTAAAGTTTAACTCCCGCTTTTCGAATACAAAACACTGATATTTTCTAGTCTTTTCGATACTTACCAATCAGAATCAATTCCAGGGGCATACAATAATCCCTCTACTTGCTCGTACTCTTCTTCAAGTGCAGATTGCTCAGCACGCTTATAAATTTTTCTTCTCTTCTCCTCGTCTGAGCTGCGGCGATCAGCTGTGCATGCTCCGATTTATACCTGGCCGCGCAACATTACAAGCAACGGTTAAGGCACTTAGGGCCGGCGTATCGAATTCAAATTTTCAGAGAAGGTTCTGAGGACGTCTGACAATCATATTATTTAAAAAAAAATGTTTCATCACCATAACCCCTTAAGTAAATGCGGCGGATCAAAAAAGAAAAAATGTCTGTACCACCTACTTTAAATGGTGGTTTACTAGGGGTTAGACCTAACAACTTTGCTAAACCAATGAAATTTGCACCCTGATCACAAACTGTTCCATGTGGCTTAAACCGACCTTTTCTAAAGCTTCTCTTGCATTAAAAACTAATCTCTTAACTTTATCTTCTGGACAAGGTGAATTCGAAAGGAAGTATCCTAAAAAATGATTATAATTGTGCGTTATACCTGTAGCCATGAAAACAAATGCAGTTTTTGCAATCAAATTTTTCTTCTCGGTGCCGTCATCTTCCAATCCAATGATTTCACCATTCATAAAATAAGTTTTCTTAAAAGCCATTTCATCAAAAGTTACTATGCAATGTTTTGCAATATCAGGCAATTCTTTCAATTTTAATTGCAGTGCTTTTAAATATGCATCATGCAATCCTGGACCGGCTGGCCATGTTTGAACATACTCGTGAAGCATATTCTTTGCAGGAAGAGTAATTGTTTGCGATAAAAAGGTATATGCAGATGACGTAAAAATTACACTTAAAACAAATTGTTTTAGCTCGTGGTTATATCGGTAACCTTTTTTCGTTTTGCTAAAATTTTTAATTTGGCATTCAACTAATTGCACAAGTTCTCTTGGAAGGAACTCATATGACTGCTGAATAAAACTGGTGTGATTTTCTCTTTCTTTCGTCATATTATTTATAATCTTATCTTTTTTAGCTATTTGTTTTTCCAACTACTTAATTCTACGCCTTAACTTGATTTTTCGTGGAGTAATTTTAGATATCCTCTTTCTGTTTGAGTGCTTGATATTGTTAGGAAATTTTTTTTCCACTAATATTGGGCAGGTTAATGATAGAGAGGACTTCAATTTTTTCCTCTATAATGGTTTTTACTGGTGATGTGTTACTAATTTCTGAAAAATTAATTGTATCGCTCGTTTTTTCAACATCTACAGTTTTGCTGGGAACTAAATCGTTTTGCTGAGATTTATATTATAAAGTAATAAAAATTTTGAAAGAAAAAAAACTGGTTAATGAAAATAAAGAATGATGTGGAAATGGAAGGGAATAAATAAATATAAAGATTGTAAAAGAGAAAATAAAAAGAAGAAAACTAACAAAGAACTTTTCTCCTAAACCTGTAAAAATATTACATTAACTTGCGTGATAAAAAACCAAAATAATTCCAAATCAGTGGTCCTCTTTTGAACAGGAATGAGGTATATAGGTGAAACTGCCCACGGATGTAAACGACGCCCCGTTTTTGTTAAAATTTCATCTATGAAATGTTTCCTACATACCCGATACTTCGTTCAACGTCCACCTTTCGTTCCTTCAAAAAGTTCAACTTGTCCAATTCGTTCTAGCCATGTCATGATTCTGTAAGTTGCAAATTAATGATATGTTTCAATTTCTTAACATCAAATAGTAATAAGTATATGGTGCTTAATTTATGAAAAAGTGTTTGGTATAATTTCCTGCAGTGAATAAAGCGACAATTGAATTAACATTGATTTACAATCCGTGGCCGGCCAATATACTTAATTTACCAGACATGTTGAAATGTCAGATGTGTTTGACAAATATGAAAGAATGCCAAAGATAAAAGCGTTCATTTCGAAATATGAATTTATGTATTTATTTAAACATTTTTATAAGCAAACAAAGGTTAACTTTACACGCTCAACAGAGAATATTTTGTGAAGTTGTGAAGTTTTTAAAGTTTCATTTATTTATTCATATAGTTTGATAGTTTTAATATGCATATATACTCGTACGTCCATTCATAATGATGTGTACCTAATTTAGCAATATGTATTTGAATTCTGACATGGAAATAGAGGCATTATCAAGAAACTCAATATGTCCCAATAAAACCAAAGGCGTCGCGGTCCAATTTATAATAAAAAAATTTATTTTGTAAAACTAAAACAAGATTCTAAAAATAACAATCAAAACTATTGCATTTCAGCTACTAGGTGACGTCAACAATGTAAATTTCTTTAATTAAAAGTTTATAATCCAATGATAGCTTATTTATAATGTACATTACAAAAAAAATTTCCAAATTACACCATTAAATTATAAGTCTATTTCAATCATATGCAGTACTATTGGCTTGTTATAAAATACAAAATTGAGAAATGCAAAAAAAAATAAGCGTAAAATTGTAAACGTAACTACAGAAAAATAGTTTGAAAAATTACCCTTCCTCAGAGAATCTCCTTTAATCCAACTGCAGCAGTCTTTAACAACTCTCATTTTCACACTTCACTTTGCTGTATTGTTAATCAATATGATTAATCAAAATATCCTGTGTTCAGAATAAAGGTACACAATAAACTTAACGACGTAATCACAAAACTCTATTACGATAGTTGTCAGCAAGAAAAGCATTTACGTAAATAATTTAATTATAAAACTTATCAAAACTCTAGCTTTATATTCAGAATGAAATAGCTTTTCATATACGAGAAAGTAATAATATATTCTGATTAAAGTATTTAAATATTATTTATGGAAATGCGAGAACCGAACTTTTAATTAATTAAGGTTTTATTTTCCAAAATACACTAAAACACTTCCGAAATTTAAAATCACATCCGAAACTTAAAAACGTTTAAATGCATCTGAAAGATTCAGATCCCGCGTTTTTCCAGGAATAATAAAACTATATGATTACCAACACAAAAACATCGCGCCGCGGCAATTTAAGCTAATATAAATGTTTTGCTGCTCTTTATATGGATTATAAAGAAGTAACATCTGCATCAACCCACGGAACAGCACGTGCTCGCTAAATAAGCATGCCAAACATTTTCACTTTTCGATAAAAGTGTATATATTAGGTGTAGTAAAAAGAAATCCATTATTTTTGCATTAAATTAAAAGTTTTATTTAGCATAGATAGAATGATACGATTTAGGTCAAATATGCACCGTTTTCTTCGGTAACTTGTTGCCATTTTGAAGGTAATTTCATAATGCCTCTCTCATAGAAACCCTCGTCCCTATTGGCAAAAAACTGGGACAGTCGATTTTCACAATCTTCTCTTGAGGCGAATTTTTCACCTGCAAAATCATTCGCCATAGACAGGAACAGGTGGTAATCACTTTGTGCCAGGTCCGGACTATAAGGTGGATGCATAAGAACTTCCCAACCAAGCTCCCGGAACTTCTGGCGAGTCACTATCGATGTATGCGGACTGGCGTTGTCCTGATGGAACACAATTCCTCTCCTATTGGCCAAAGCTGGCCGCTTCTAGGCGATTGCTTCTTTCAGACGGTCCAATTGTTGACAGTATAGGTCCGAATTAAGAGTTCGGCCGTAGGGGAGCAGCTCATAGTAGATGATTCCCTACCAGTCCCACCAAACACACAGCAAAACCTTCCTCACTGTCAATCCTGGCTTGTCCATCGTTTGCGCCAGCTCACCGCGATTTGACCACGACCGCTGTCGCTTGACGTTGTCGCAAGTGACCCACTTTTCATCACCAGTAACCATCCACTTCAGAAATGGATCGATATTGTTGCGATTCAGCAGCAATTCGCAGATGGAAATTCGGTCCATGAGGTTTTTTTGCGATAACTCGTGTGGCACCCATACATCGAGTTTCTTTTTGTATCCAGCCTTATTTAAGTGGTTCCAAACGGTTTTTTGTGCAATGTTTAGCTCCTGGGCAATCGAAACAGTGCTTACGTGACGGTCGGACTCGGACTCGGATTTCCATTATTTTATCGATATTTTCGACAATTGGCCTTCCAGAGAATGGTGCATCTTTGACATCAAAATTACCGGAACGGAATCGACGAAACCAAAATTGCGCATGATTGGCTGTTACAGTATCAGGACCATAAACACTATTCACATTTTCAGCTGCCTGGCTTCGTTTTCGCCTTTATCGAAGAAAAACTGTAAAATATGGCGTATTTTCTCTTTGTTGGTGTCCATCTTTGACGCGTGCTAAAAAATACTGAGTCAAGTAATCACAAAACTGTATCAGAAGCTTTTTTAGTACGAAATCTTATCTTTCTAACACCATCTAGTCTAACCCGATCGCACTTTTACAACGGGAGATACAGACTCCTAAAGCCATTTATTGGCAAAATAATTGATTACTTTTTACTACACCTAATATGTAAGTCTTTCTCGCTCTTACATGCGTATTGTTTCCATATAAGATATATTTTTCCTTTATGGAACTGTAATTTCATTTGTTTTGCTTTTTTTGTTTAATTTTATCTATACAGGGTGTTTCAGATCTGACGTGCCAAAGTTGGTGGGGTGATAGATCTCACCTAGTCAAACAAAAAATTGTAAGGCTTGGGGGAGGGGAACTCTCAAGCGTTTGGGAGTTACAGGGTGATTCATAAATTCAGGTTTTCATGGTATGTACATTACTCTTTTATTTTTATCTATTCATCTACCCAACACAGCCACATGAAACAAACGCTAAAAAACAACTATCCTAATTACCTTTCCAAAAATGTCAACAATGTTGATCTCACTGCTCTACCACTGCAGGTACAGTCACGGCCATAGTTGAAAAAAAATGTTTTAAAATTACCAAAATCTCAGCATTTTCCCAAATTTTCTCCGAAATTTATGTTATTAGTACACCTCTTTTTTATTTTTATTAGATTGCTCGTCTTTTTACCTTTCCAAAAAGGTGCAATATGCCAAGGTAGACAAATAATTAGAAAAACCACATTTTTAGTAATCTCTGACTACCTAAAGTGCAATATAGGTAGCAAATTCTTTAAGTAAACAAAATTTTTATGATAAAGGGTCGAAAATGTTTCTTTTGGGTTAACAGGTAACTAGTTTTAATTATTGCTGCAAAAAAGTTTTAAAAATGCTAGTGTAATTTTGTTTTACTGCCGATATTAGCTTGTGATAGCCAGAATTCACATCCTTGTATCCTGGCGTTTTGTTACTCGTACCTGATGGAAATTTTGCTATAAAAAAAGGTCAGTCAGCAAGAATACCTATCATAATTGAAAAACAAATCAATAAGTGCGGGTGTTTTTAAGCAAAAATCATAAAAAAATGGTAGAATTTTCTTTTGAGGAATACGCGGATATTATTTACATTTATGGTGTAGTAGACGGAAAAGAGAGAGCCGCTGTACTGTAATACAAAAAGAGATTCCCTAATTGGCGAGTACCCCAAAGAGGGGTTTTTACACGGACTTTCTAAAGGTTAAGAGAAAGGAGAAGTGTAACTTCACACGACACGGAGACACGACCCGAAACTTCAGGAACTTCTGCCGACGTCGAGCAGCAAATAATAACCACCGTGAGGCAGGACCTTGAGACGAGAACGAAACGAGTCGCAAGGCGATTAGGAGGGTCTTCATCTAAGGTTTGGAGGGTTATTCATCGAGGGGGATTACGACCATATCACCATCACCCACCTCAAGTACTACTGGAAGGAGATTCCGAGAGAAGACTGAAAATTAGCACTTGGCTTCTGGAACGCGACATTGACGACAAAGCGTTTCTGGACCGAATTTCGTGGACAGAGGGATGTCTATTCACCAGGAATGATATCACGAATTTCCATAACTTCCATACCTGGTTGAACACTAACCCACACAGGGCAAAGGTGACCTCATTCCAGCAGAGATTCAGTGTCAATGTTTGGGCTGGTATCATCGGCAACATTTTGTAGGACCATTCATTTTGCCGCAAGTGCTTAATAGTGAAATTTATCCGGATTTTTTGCACAATACACTGCCAGATCTAATAGAGGAGAACCATATGGATAAACTTAGGCGAATGTTTCACCAGCAAGATGGAGTACCAGCGCATATGGCTAACATTGTGAAGGTTATACTGGGTGTTTTCGAGTTTGCTTCCGAAGCATGACTCCGGAGACATTAGGGATATGTCATAACCGCAGGAATTGCTTCCAATATGGCTGCTGACTCCGAGGGTCACGGTTCGTGTTTTTGTTTGTCGGGGTCAAGAAACGTCAAATGTCAAAAATGGCTGATCCAGCAGTATAATAAGTCAATTTTGGATAGAAATGGACGATTGAGATGAGAGTTCGGAAAATATAGACGAGCTAAATAAATATTTTAGAAATCCAGTCGAGAGAAGAAAAAGTGAAGATATGTGTATACAGCGAAAGATTAGTTGAGATGTACTCAGAAGCGGGTAAATTGCTTTATATATTTATTTAATTTATAATATATTAAGTAATGCATGCATTTTAGATTTTCAAAGCGACTTCCGTCTAACTAGGAGCTCTGCTGAAAAACTGCTGAGGCTATTGCAAGATAAGAGCGCTAAAAGTAATACTTATGGAAATCCCATGATTCCTTTAGAGAAGCAACTGCAAATATCTCTATGGATATTGGGCAACCAAGAAGTATACAGGTAAGATGAATCTACTTTTACGAATAACATATAAATTGTTTAAATTTATAGATCAGTAGCTGATAGATTCGGGGTGTCAATATCGACATGTTGGCAGTGCGTAATGAGAGACTACGAGCCCCTGGTGCAGAACCGCGCCGACTTCATTAAGTGGCCCAAGGGTCAAGCTGCCATCGATGAAATTCGGAAGTTAGAAAACATATGTGGCTTCCAAGGAGTAATAGGTGCCATTGATGGGTCGTACATTCCCATCAGTACACCATCTGTTCACCAGGATGCTTATGTTCTACTGCAATGGTGGCGATAGTTATGATTTTTCAAAAAAGATATGATCACGAGAAAAAGTGCAAAAATGCAAAAGTTTACAACCCTATAACTTTTGCACAAAATTTTTTTTTTAAATCCTTTAGCACGATAATTACTTATACCAGTAACAATATTTTGGTGAAGTTTGAACAAAATCGGAGACTTCAAATTTCTTCACCTGGTACACTTGAGGAATTTTGCCCCATATAAGTTATCCCATTTAAAATACTCTATAAGAAATGTGAGGCATTTTTTACAGATTACAGCTAAACCAAGGACTTTAGGAAAAAAATGCTACAGACATAAATTGTTTAAAATCAAAAGATCTTTCACATAAAGTTGGTTAATAATTTGAAATTTTTTTATTTTTTTGGAAAATTCAGAAAAACCACAAATTTTGACTAAAATCGGGCCATATCTCGAAAACGACAAATTTTTGAGCCTGGTAACCTCGAAAAATCGATTCTCCGTGCCGAAAAACATAAAAATATGACAAGTTACTGCGGGGACCCCAAACTGCATACATGACCCCCCCATTGCACCCGGACTATTTCGTAGTGGTAATCCTTTTCTCTTTAGGAATTTAACTGAGTCTTACTTCTATGTAATTCTTGTTCGTTGGATTTGTAAGTTTGCTTTATGTAATCAGCATTTGATGAATCCTAAATAAATAAATAGGGCAAGAAGAAATTTCCTAACCATTCAGAGCAACCTCACGCTAAGTCTATACAGAAGTACATTACTGTTTGTTCGCGAAGCGAAAAAAAATTTGGAGCAATTTTGAATTTTGTTTTGTATCGCATATTGTTCTAAACCAGGGGTGGCCAACCCGCGGCCCGCCTTGACCATTTTCCGGCCCGCGAGATTTATCACACTTTTACAAAATATATTTATTTTATAATGGCCAAAGAAGTGAAAACCAATGTATTAAATAAATACATTATTTGTGCATCCATGTATTCAAAAATAACTGTCGAAATTATGAGAAAAAATTATCTTTGATTTTAAAATAATATTCTTGCCAATATATGACAGATATTTCCTGTTTTATTTATCTGGCGCAAAAAGTTGTTAGCGCTTTTGGTTCAACTTACACCTGCGAATCGTTTTTTTCGAAAATGAAAACAAAACACGCTCAAACATAACGGACGCTAATCTACAACAAAAAATGTCAAAATCTAATATGGGGATATATAATTTTATATGCGGCCCGCGGAGTTATGATGCATTTCCAAAGTGGCCCGGAAGTTTATTTGGGTTGGCCACCCCTGTTCTAAACCATAGAAATACAGTGAGCCAAAAGGAAACAATTGTTGTGTAAGTGATAATGTGCATGAGTAATAGACAAGTATTGAAAATTTTAACACCTATGTATGTATATTACAATAGAGTTAGCAGTTTTACAGAATAGTATAAAACAGTCTGGTTCAATAAATTTGGAAAGAATAAAAGAACGCATAGTGGGTGTGATCAATAATATTATATCTGGTATTTTGGCCGGAATACCCTTTCCTTCCTACTCTTCAATTTCAATTTCTTTCTTATTTATCAATGCAATTCATTCAATTCAATCTATGTTGATAATTTTGTATAGGTGCATTAACAGTTATACTTTAATTTATGGAAGTTACGTTCGTGGTCTTAAAACGCGAGAATACCTTGGGAGTACATTGCCATTGTTTAGCCTAATCCAATATGATCGCGGCTCTTTTCACTACACAAGTCTTTTTCCATTTATTTCCTTCTTTAACCCAAATGTTTGATCCGACTTCTAAATCTTTTTTAAATCCCGCATTCCTATCTTAATAAAACTTATTTTTACCTGAGTTTTCTCTAAATTTTTATTTTATCGCCTCACTTTTCTTATATTTACAAACCTTTCAGAAAACCCATTCGATTACGGCTAGTGAGGGCTTGCTGTGATAATTTTGATGACCAGTTCTGTGGCAAATTCCGTAAATGCGAACGATCCGAACTGCACCTTGTCCGCAATTATAATTCTCAGTATCCCATGTTCAGAAAATATTAGCTTTAATTTTTTTTATTATTGCTTGAGTCGTTTTCCTATTCAATTGCATTTTATCTAGATATTTCGAAAATAGTCTGCATTTACGAGAAATATCTTTCCTTCCATCGCCATAATATCCACGCCAACTTTGTAATGTGGGATATCTGCGATTTCATGAGCAATCATTAGTTTCTTTATACTCAAAATGTTATGCTTTTGACACACTGGACCCTTTGCGATTAAATTTTCAATATTTTCACTTATTTCCGTAAGTGCGATTCATGTATTTTGTTCAGTAAGTATTCTCTTAATGCACAGGAGTGGGTCTCCTTTAGTTTATCTTTTAAAAAGTGAGTTTTTTTTCGTCATTTACGTTAATTGTGTGGATAACCTCATTAAGATCCTTAATTTCTGGTTCACAAGGTTTTGAAGAAAAATTCTTTGAGAGTAAATCTAAGTATAAATGAGATTAATATCATATATTGAAAGATGTTATTTCATTCGTTGCAGTGGAGGTGTTGAAATTTGTACAATATCTTTAGTCATCACTCCTAGTATCGGTTTAGGTTATTCAACGACCGTTTATGTGCCTGTGGTATTTGCTACACGAAAACATTATAGCTAATATTTCCTTATTAATTTGTCCATAAATACTTTCCGCTTGGGTCAAACTGCGTGAAGGAAAGCTTACAGGCTTATTTTATTGCATTAGGCAACAACCTAAATCAAACGCTTGAGTAGTGATATCCTTGTACGCGCCAAAAGGCTGCTGAGTAGGTGCATGTACTTCTTAATTTCGTTTAGATGATTTTCATGAACTTGTTGCCAATTAAAAATACTTCGCCCCTTTACTAATTCCCTGATAGGTTGAGATAGATTGATTGATTGAGATAGATGATCCTTTTTATCCGCGGGGGACTTTAGTTCTATAATGGATCTCATCCGATTGAGATCTACCTGAATGCCTTCTGCCCCAATTACATGACCTAAATAATTTACTTTAGCAACTCTGAATTCTATAATTCCTTATTAAATTTTTTATTATTGTCTACTGCTCCTTTCATTACCATTGCTAAATTTCTGTCATGTTTCTCTAGAGTTTTCCCTCCTACTAAAACATAATGTAGACTAAAGTACCATCTATATCTCCAAACATTTCTTCAGTTAATTTTTGAAAAGCTTCAGGTCCCGATTTTATTCCAAATGACAACCTCTTAAATTTATAACATCCGAATGGAGTGGCAGACGTACACAATCTACTTGACTCTCCGTCGAGTTTTACCTGCCAATATCCTTCTTTCAGGTCTAACACCGTAAGCCAGCCGTACAATTATGTCTTTAAAAGTGGGAATAGTGTGTGGTTCCGTTAAAATTACCTAATTCAAATGCATTGGGTCGATACAACGTCTTGTTGCGCTTCTCGACTATGACGATATTTAAGACACATTCCATTGCTTGATCGACGCGTTCAATAATTCTCTCCGAGTAAATTTAATTCTCCTTGTAGAGACTTTAATACCATCATTGGAACCGTCCAAATAATTTTATATTTTACAAGAAATTTCCCCAAACCATCATCTGTACTAAATTTTTCAATAACTCCTATTTTATTCGAAAACTAGCTTTAATTTCTTTAATTCGCTCAATTAATCCCAGTTCTATGCATCCTTGCAATTCTTAAAGAGGCGTGGATACGTTTTCAACAATAACAAAATCTTGGTGTGAAACTGCTTTATCACTCATGCATTTCAAATTTACTACCCCTTTTACTTTGAATGTGGATCCCCCATAATCCTCTAATATAATATTTTTGTAAACAACTTGCGCACTATCAATCATTGGAACAAACTGCAATGGCAACACATTGACTTCCGCTTCGGTGTCCAATTTGAATGAGATTATTTTATTATTTATTTTAATTTTTTTGATTCATGCAGACTTAACCCTTTGACGTATGTGTAACACCGGTGTTGCAAAACCTTACTCGCTCAAAATACTTATCCTGTGTTATTTGTTGGGAATTTCGATATGTTTTTTCAGGAAAAGTGGAAATATGCTAAAACAACAGATCTTCTACTTAACCAAGTCTAAAAAAATCTATAATTAAAAAAAAATAGTTTTTTTATGTGCGCCAAAGAGTTAAGTTTATTTCAATTTTCGTTTAGAGTAGAATCAATATAGAAAGTCTCATCATATTCCTTTGATATGTTTGTCCCGCAAAATAAACAATTTGTCCCTGATCCAAAATAATTTGATTGCTTATTATACTAGTTTACAAAACTTTAAAAATTGTGTGCCTCTGGACAGTGAATCAGACAAATCCTAGGGGACAACCCTTTGATGCGTTAGCATGGTTTTGGCCAGAAGGGAATTAGGGTAAGGGAAGTGAGGAAACTTGAGTGTTGTTTTTGCATTGCTTCGAGCTAGATAATAAAATAAAATAAAAGCTCACGGGGAGATCTGGTCTCGAACCCATTCATTCATTCAGTATTTGCGACAATTTTAAAAGGGATGAAATTGCCAGTTGCCAGCCTCCTAAACCGTTAATTGTTTTAGTGTGGTATTTACCGTTCCTATCGATTACCCGAATGAATTCAATGAATTTGCTTATTTCATCTAAAGCTGCGAGTTGACTCTCACTCCCACTGAAAGGAGCCTTATCCGGATTCGCAATATAGTATCTTGAAAAATTAAAGATATCAAATGCCCTATTTCAGGTTCTTACAAATTCGGCAGTTTCCAGAGCATTTAAAGGTAACAACCCTCCGTTAGCCAAAGTGTCAATTCCAGCTGCTACGGTTGAGTTTAAAACTTGCGTTGTAAGTTTTACCTTCATTTTTTGGAAATTGTTGAGGTTGATAGGAGAAATTGTCAAATTATGAGCAAGTCTAATATTAGACTGAATTTCATGCTCCCATAATTTTTCTACAAATTCCCAAGAAGCCTTTTTATTGGTATCGAAACAGAAATCGTACTTCATGAACATGTTTCGAATACTTTTAGTAAGATGGGGAACATCGTGCATAAAGCAAACGCTATGATTGTCTACTTCAAAAAAAGGACGCGATGGACTAACTTGAAGGTGCTTGAGAAGGCTTTGAAAGTTTGTTGCTTGGTCGTTAACAACAAGTCTTGGCTTAAACCCGATGTCATATAATTTTCGTACTACGTCAAAGATTATATTTTTTAATTCTTTCGAATTACAAGACTTGCTCAAAACAATATCCAGTAATTAATTCAAGTTTGCAGCAATGCCCCGAACCACTACAACCATTGCATACCTAGCTGGTAGTTTAACCCTTAATTTTCCATCATCCTGAAGCCCCACAATTTTCCCTCTTTTTTGTCATAAAACATGTTTTTTTAATTGATATTTCTGTGAAGCCTATGATGAGACTTAAGCGAAGAAGGGGTGTCGGGTTAGTAAATGACAAGACCAAATAAAATGTTTAAATTCAATATGTTTCTTCAATCGAAACTAACTTAAAACTAAATAAAAAATTCAAATAATAAATTCAATACTAAATATATAAATAATCCAAAATAATAATCAAAAAAAAAAAAAACAATTCTAAATAATAATTCAAAAAAATAAATACAAAATAATAAATTCAACGAAAAAAATAAATGAAATGAAATAATGAAAAGCCGATGAGCCCAATTATTTTTCTGTGAAATAGAAAGAGAAAGCGAGATTAGTTATAATGAAATGAAAAAGTATAATACTGAAAACAGCACGAAATTATGGCCGAAAACAGCACCACTAAATCTGAAACAACACGCAGGAAAAATAAAAGGAAAAGGGAGAGGAAAATTAGCTGAAAAGGATATCAAATACAAAGTATACAATATAAAAAAATCCTGAAATAGAATAAAGAATTAACAGAAATGCTGAAACCAGCAATACCTTTTTAGAGAAATCTCTAATAGCCGAAATCAGCTTAAGTTGACCAGTCGGTCTCAACTCTGAAAGCAGAATGATTTTTGCTTGCTGAGCGCACTCTATTTATATCATTCGAAAAGCATTAATTAAATAGGATAAGTCCTGTAGCTGCTTTTCGAATGGTATTTCATATGACTTTAGACGAGACAGCTGATAGCTGTCAATTATTTTAAGTTTGTTTTGGTTGGAGATTTTTAGAATTTTAATAAATTTGACTAATTTATAGGAAACTGGAGTACTGAGGGATGGAGAGGACAACTTAGGAAGTAGGGATTGGTATTTGTAGGTAAATTATGTTAATAAGTACAAAAAGGTAAACTTACTACTTTTGACTTGCAATTTGATTTTAATTTTGCCTCCTGCAGTTTTCTCAAATCTTAAACAATCCCCATCTTGTGTGTGCACGCGAAAGCTGCGATTCGCGGCGAACACCTCATTTCATGGAATGGGTTGCGGGCACACCTCTTTCCAGAGTCCCGGTTTGACAATCAAGTGCTGTATGTTTGGGGTTTTTGGGGATCGTTTCTGGACTTTTGAGCAACCTGGAATTGTAAGTGGTGCTGGTGCTGGGATTGTCGGTGCCGGAACTGTTGGCGTTTGTACAGGCCGTCTTTTGTTGGTTGGGACTGGCCGTGGTTTTGTAGGGGTTCTGCTCCGTGGCCCTTAAGCCAACTGTTTAATATTACTTGAAGCAGTGCGAGGCTTCAAAGGGTGGCGAAAAAGGTCGCATTTTTTTGGAGATGTAATCTTTCGCAAACTGTCCTTAATGTTCGTCGCTGTTTGTGGTCGTTCTTCTGTCTCCGAATCTGAGGAGCTTTGCTCCGGAAAGAACTCGTTCATTACGAGAATATCTTCTGGTATTGGTAGTGACATATTATAAAACTAAAAAATAAATAAAATGAGAAGTAAATAAAAAATGAAATTATGGGTTTTCTTTCTTACCAAAGCAAATAGTATGAGAAAAGAAAATAATAAAATGAACGGAAATAATAAACTGAGAGGAAATAAAAAGGAAATAATAAAATGAAAAAAAAAAAATAATGGAATAAACAAAGGGAAGAGTAGACACGTTTTTCACATTTGACGTAAAGGGAATTGACAACTAAGGTCAGGGTACATTCAGATGGATGAGTGGTTTAGGATGGTTTCCAATTTGTAAAAGGTTACTACAGGATAGGTAGCTTGCATAACTTGGTGATAGGACGTGTAAATATTTTTTGAGATGTTTGAATTTTTGCTACTCTAACCTTATTATCACTCCCATAATGAACTTCAATAATTTGACCTAATGGCCACTGAGCTGGTGGGTGTTGATTGTTTATTATTAGGACTAGGTCATTAGGTTGAAGATTATTGTCTGCTGTCATCCATTTTGTTCGTTGTTGGAGGGTGTGCAAATATTGCGTTGACCAGTGTCGCCAAAATTGTTGCATCAAATATTGTATGTGTTGCCAACGTTTGAGTGGCGAAATGTTACCGTCATACTGTTGTTCGGGAAGATGAAGTAGATTTCTTCCTGTCAAAAAATGCCCTGGTGTTATTACGTTGTAATCACCAGGATCATTTGACATAGCAAAGAATGGTCGAGAGTTTACACACGCCTCAATTTGATTGATGACAGTTGACAGTTCTTCAAATGTCAAAGTTGTTTTCTGGAAAATTTTGCGTAGATGTGTTTTTATTAATTTAACGCCGGCTTCCCAAATACCTCCAAAATGTGGAGCTGCTGGGGGATTAAAATGCCATGTAATGCCTAATTCGGGCAGTTTTATTTAAAGTGTTACGAAGTTGTTTTTCTAATTCCTTTTGTGTGCCAACGAAATTGGTACAGCAGTCGGCATAAAAATGAGAACACATGCACCTTCTGCTAATAAATCTACGCAATGCTGCAATAAAAGCAGCTGTGGTTAAATCGGAAACAACTTCAACATGAATGTCCTTTTTCGCTAAGCATATAAATATACTTAAATAGCCCTTTGTAATTTTTGCGTTACGAATTCTTGACTTTTTGATGTCGATTGGACCAGCATAGTCAACTCCAGTATGCTCAAATGGCAGTGATTTGTTGACTCTAGGAGTTGGCAAATTGCTCATTATCTGCTTAGCAGGTTTAGGTTCGGAAACAAACTATACATTTGTGTATTTGTTGGCGAATAGTATTTCGGGCGTTAATAAGCCAATATTTGTTACGTAATGTATTTAGAATTAATTGTGTTCCGCCATGTAAAGTGTATTTGTGTATGTGATCGATAATTAAATAAGTTACATGATGTTGGTTAGGAAGAATAATAGGATGTTTTTGGTTATATGTGAGTGAGGAGTTTTCTAAACGCCTAAGAATGAAAAGTAGTTAAGGTCAGGTTGTAGGGAATTTTCTTTGAAAGATTTACTGAAGAAGTGTGCAAAGAGATTGGCGATAACCTGAGGATCAGAGGAAGAGTTATACTCGAGCTTTAGGGTGGAGGGTCAACCATTGGATTTCTTCTTGGAATTAGTAAAGCTATAAAAACGCTTGGGGTCGGATATGAGGTTTGTTTTTATCTGTTGGAGGTACTCGTGGTTGAGGGTATCACAACGTTCAGAAAAAGAGGTGTAAGCAGACAAGAAGGAAGAATAGTCAGACTCAGTCTGGGTTAGAAGAAAACTTTGCCAACGTTTATTTCTCCTGCTGCGGAGAGAGCGTAATTCTTTGTCGTACCAAACGTGGGAGGAGGAGCAGTTTTTACGAGGAAGAAGAGGGATAGATTGTGTAAGACAAGCGTGTATTTCCGAATAAAACGCCTCTACAGCAACGTCAATTGGAAGATGTTGAGGGATAGTGCCAATGTTGGAGTTGAGGAGCAAGTGATTTAATTTTTCAAAGTCGCCTTTCAAAGGGCGTGAGGGTGTTCGTATGAAAAAACGAAGAACAGGGGAGGATGGTAATGATCGAGGGAGGAGAGGAGATGGTTGCTTTCCGCGACAGCCGATCGATATATGAGTTATGTTCGGATGAAGTAGTTTTGGTTAGCGGAAGGGGTGGATTAGCGAAAGTAGAAGAAGTTTGAGATGGGGCGATAGTGAAGGAAGACGATGACTCGCAATTAGGTGGGCATGCGGAGGAAGTAGCGGGTGCAAGGTTTGGTGTATTCAGAGGAGGGGTGGGACAGACGGAAATCGAAGCAGAGGTGAAGGGCTGGTTGGGAGATAATGGCTTGTGGTTAGGTGGGCACACGAAAGAAGTTGGGAGTGCGTGGTTGGGTAGATCCCCTGGATATACAGAACTCGAAACAGTGATGGTAGTGTTTTCGGCTGGGATGGATGTGTTTGAGGGCTTCGGTGTATGTGGAACGAAGGCCAAGCCATACAACTTCACGAGAAAAGATTTAAAAGGCAGATTTACGAACAGCAACGCAAAACAAAAGATAAAACAGCCTGAAACACTTGTCCCAAGCAAATAACAATTCCAAAATGAACCGCGATATAGTCGTGTTGTATCCGCCAACATTATGGTTTCCCAACTGAACTTAATCCCAGACGGGAGCAGCCTGGCTTTAAATGCAATTAATTCCGAAGAAATTAATAAATTCCGCAAGGAGCTCAAATATTAAGAGGAATTTATTTTTTATTTTTTTATACGATGTGGCCACATCCTAAAAATCACAACACGCCGAATCTCAGTATAGATGACAACATGAACAGCGACAGAAATTCATGGAGACTCGTCAGTACTAACAAAGATGGTCCAAACGGATAATGATCACAAACACCCTGAAGGACACGAAGACCAATCAAAATTAGCAGCTTGAAATACGAAGGAAACCCAAACCATTCAAATTCTAATTTTATTTTGGCAATACTAGGCAATACTAGCATGATAGTTGATAACATTACTTGTAGAAATTAGTACGAAATTTTAAATAAAATTATATTAGGGAACGAAAATGAAAACTTTAACACTAGACCTGCTTCGACTGAGCGTAATTTAACGAAAACAGTAAAGAGCGATGTTAGGGCTAACGTAAAAGTGTCAATAAAATTAATTTCATGGAGAGTGGAAATAAGTCAGATAGCACTTATACCCAGGGGAGGGTGCCAATGTCAATTTCAAAAAACTCAGTACAACACCAAAACCCACTCCAATCATTGCAAAGGAAATCAATGCCAGCAAGCTAAGGGAAAATCTGATACTATCACGCACCAAAGCACGCATAGCAAAACTCAATTCAGGGTCATGCAAAATTTACAAAGCAGCAACGAAGATAAACAACTAATTATAACATGAAATTGAACTTTTTATTTAAATTTCTAAGGAAGATAAACCTATAAGCCTAGGGCCTATACGAATTAACCACAAAGGAAGAAGTCCGAGCAGAATTCAGGGAAGTTTTCCACTGAAGATATCTAGGTTTGAAACCAGTCAATCCAGGAGATTGTAATATCCCCTGATCCACTTCATTGTTAAACTAGATCCAAAATCAGACCTATAAGAAGTCCTGAACACGAAATTTTTCCTGTTACAAAGGATCAAGAGCGAGGGTCCTACACTTTTTAACTGCCAGGGATTTGGACACATATCGATCAACTGTGGCCGTAAAGCATCGTGCCGAAAATGTGCAGGCAACGCTATGGACAAAGAAGATCAAGGGTACAGATGCATTAACTGTGATTCAACAGAACACCCGGCCAATATAGAGGATGCCCCAGCCACAAAAAATACACTGACTCTAGAAAACAAAGAGCAGCCCGAACAAAAGTGAGAAATATAGAAGACTTTAACAGGAAAGAACTATACTCCTCAGACTGTAAAATGGAGATTACCTACAGAGATGCCTTTGTCGGGAGCCCAGCCAAACCAGCGCGAACACTAAACAACCCAAATGGTAGAAGAGCTAAGCACACGACAGATGGAGAAATGGGTGAACTGAACAGCTGTGTTTCCGGAATGTTTGGACTGCCCCTGGATGATATTTTCGGGGAAATTAACAATCTTATGATCTCGTTGCATAGATACGAAACATTACCACAAAAAAGACAGGCCATTTTAATGTTTATATTCAAAATGTTATATGGGGAGTTTTAGACAACATTTCTAGAACTAAACACGGGTTCACTAATTGACAGAGGAAGAAAGGTCCAACTGAACAATCTCCTGGAGTTGCACAACCCAGAATTTGGGCGCTGCTCTACTAATAAAAAGATATATTGAATTCTCCACAGTTTTCCTTGACGCCATGCCAGTTCCCATGGTGCTCGCTGAAGTAAAAACCGGAAGCTCTTCACCTGGCTCAAATATGTTGGTAAGGAGCATATATATCCCCCAAATCCACAAGAAGTTCATCCATCCTGAACTACTTCTTGACTACAGAAACGCAGGACGGTTTACTACACGGACAGCCTGTAAAAGGGACACCTGTAAAACTTGTGGTGGACCTGGGCGGAATGTTAAACAAACTTGTAACCTTTAACAGCCAACACCGAGATTGGATAAAGAAGTTTAACACCCATGTACGAGAGTGTAAAAGTAGACACATTAAAAAAATATCCCAGAAAAGTCAAAGAAAATACCTCAAACTCCCCAATTCCATCACAAACCTTCTTAAAACCAAAAGCCAATGGGTGAAACAACTAAGGAAACTGTTCCTGCGAACACTCAGCAAAGACTCTCTGAAATATAAACCTTCCGAATTAACTGTCTCAAAAAGATAATCCCCGAAAAGGTCAACCTACACTTCAACAAACAATTTAATCAAGCTCAAGGGCCTGCAGATCACCATTAAACACAGAAATTCCTTACTATCCTCTACAACCACTGCATATACATATAATAACTAATTCCCCAAGGCCTGGAAAATAGAAAATCTGACTTGGATAAGGCCATTCAGGCCTATCAGTTTGGTTTCAGGAGAGAACATTCCGCAAACCACGCTTTGATCAAACTCCTCAGTGATGTAACGAACAAGTTAAAATCTAAGGAATGCAGAACTGTAGCTGGCATAGAGGATTAATCTTTAAGCTAATTGCCCATGACGTCCCTGATTAGCTGATCAGACTTTTTAACTAACAGAAAACTATACATAGCAAACCTCGGGAGTCCCCCAGGAATCGATAACTGGGCCCGCACTTTATATTTTTTTTCAATCTGACTTCCCCCACATCCACCCGACCGGGGCAGAAACAACAGACTATTCTGCTGGAATATGCATCTCATGTCTGGTTGCCATACTACTCTGTACATTCCAAACGTATCGAATCGGTGTAGATTTTCGCTAAGAGGTCCCCTTGGGATGATCCGCTTAAATCCCCGCCTTACACCGACCGCCTTCATTTGCTCGGTTTGCCCTGACTTGAGAAAAGTCGTAAAATCGCTGACTTAAGGTAGAAGTACATAGCGTGCTTGCTTTGACAGAAGAACGAACGAAGCAAGCAAAGCATCTGAAGCGAAAGTTGACCAACTTTCTACTTTTGAAAGCTTCGGACGCTTTGACATGTCAACATAAGCTCTAAAATTAGACGCTAGCTGCTAGCTAGCATAAAATATGTCACACAGTAAAGAAATAAATTTTTTTAAATTCATTATAATATGAAATTTCATTTATTTTTAAATTTCAATAAAATATACACGCTTCCCGCACAAAAACTAGACGGAACGCGTAATGTCAAAGCAAGCGGACATTTGGTCACGTAAATATCTGAAGCATCCAAAGCACATAAAGTTTTAAATAATTACAGCAAGCGAAGCAGCCATTGTACTTCCCGCTTTAGTCTTTATTCACCAGCTCTTGAATTCAAATATTGACTTAGGTACTCTTGTTAGCCAGGTTTCCTTTAGGAAATTCCAATAAATTTCCAATGAACCAGTTACCCGTTTATGTGGGGCTGCTAATACATGCCCGAATTTCGATTTAACTCTTAACAAGGAGTGCTTTAAGAACTATCTATTCTCTGAACTCCTGCGATCCGCTGTTATGTATGTTTTGTGCGGGGTCCTTCCATGTAAATAGACTCACTAGTTTTCATGGCTATGTGAAGAAACTGAACCTTCAACTTCAAACTTCATTGCATGACTTTACTAAAATTTTACTACTCTCTGTTCTGTTAACGCTGCACTGCACTGGGCTGACAAATCCAAGTATATCAGCTTCTGATACATTCATAGACGGACGAAGTAAAGGATATATCAGACACAATCAGTTTACGTTTGCATAAATGACGTATCTCAACAAGAAAAAAAAACATTTTGATTTATCTTGCAAAATCATACCATGTGTTTCCTTAGTTTTGTCCATAAGTGTACTTTATTAGGACTAGAACCATATCTTATCCTTAACAAACAACAACACATTTTAATATAAAAGTTTATGGCAATCATCGTAAGCCTGGATAAGAAAATTTAACATACTTTTAAAGAGTTTTAGGAGTACTTACAAACAATATAATATAAATTGTGTTCTATTAATAACAATATGGTAATGGTTGTTTACTGTATTAAAAGTTAAGAAATACTTTACACTTCAGTGTCCAGTATAGCAAGAAGCTCTGCGTTTTGCAAAAGCTTAGTACATGGAAATGGACAAAATATAGCTTTTATGAATTTACAGGAAAATTATCCTTAGCAAGCTTTTCTACAGGGTGTTTCAGATCTAACGTGCGGAAATAAGCAGGCTTATAGATCTCACCTAGCCAAACAAACAATTTTTTGGCAGGGGGTGGGCAACAGCAACCGTTTGGGAGTATTTTTCTTTATGTTTATTAGATTTCCCATGTTATTACCTTTCCAAAAAGGTACAACATGTTCAGGTAGATTAAGGATTAGAAAAACCGCATCCTTAGAAATCCCTGATTGCCGAATTACTTTATTGCACTTCATGTTGTACATTCTATAAGTAAACAAAATTTTTAAGGAAAAGGGTCGAAAATGTTTGTTTAGGGTACACATGTAATTAGTGTTAATTATTGCTGCAAAAAGGTTAAACAAATGTCAATGTGGTTTTGATTTATTGCCCATATTAGCTTGTGTTAGTCAGAGTATCCTGACTTTCTGTTACTAATATCTACCTGATGGAAATTTTGCTATTAAATAGGGTCAGTCAGCAAAAATATCGATCACAGTTGAACAACAATTCCATAGGTATAGATGTTCTTAAGCTAAAATTATTAAAAATTGGCATAATTTACTTTTGAAGAATGCGCAGATATAAATTACATTTAATGCGTAGAAGTCTGCAACGAAAAAGCAGCTTTACTGGAATATGAAAAGAAATTCACTAATCGACGTGCATCCCAAAGATGGGTGGGCATCTTCGTTGGCTTTCCGAAGGTTAACGAAAACCGGAACTGTAACTTTAAACAGCACGGAATAGCTATCTGAAACATCGGTAGATTCTGGCGGCATCGAGCAGCAAATATAGACGAGTCGTAAGACGACTAGGAGTATTTTCAGTTCAAATTTGGAGGGTTATTCATCCAGCATGGTGGCGTTCATATCATCATATCACAGTCTAAGGACTACTGGAAAGAGATTCCGAGAGAAGATTAACATTTTTCATTGGGATTCGGGTATGCGATATTGAGAACTGGGTGTTTCTGGGCCGAATTTTGTGGACGGAATCGCAGTTCACAGCAGATAGTATCACAAACTTCCACACCCTTCATCCCTGGTCGGATACTAACTCACATAGGACAAGCGTACCTCCTTCTAGCCCAAATTATGAGCCAATATTTGGAAGGGTATCATTGACACCCGACCATTAATTTTGCCGCATGTGCTTAAAAGCCAAATTTATGGGACTTTTCGGGAAATACACTACTAAACCTATTAGAGGACATTCCTCTGGATAATTTTAGGGCAGTGTTTTACCAAAATGATATATCGCCAGTGCATACTGCCAATATTGCGAGGCAAAAATTAAATGAAATATTTCCTGACCGCTGGGTTGGACGAGGTACACCCGATTCCTTTGCCTGCTAGAGCTCCAGCACTTACTCCTTTTAACTTTTTTTTATGGAAAACAATGAGGGGTTACGTTTTTTCAAAATCTGTGAACAATAGAGACGAATTAGTTATCAGAATTAGGACTACAGCGATACTTGTACAATGTTGTTGCGTTGAGTAGATTAAAAGATAAAAATGTGCATACCATGCAAAATTTAAATATCTGTAACTCTCAAACAGTTGAGATCCCCCTCCCCTCCCCTCCTGCCATATAATTTTTGTTTGGTTAGCAGAGATCTACAACACTACTTATTCCTCTGAAACACCCAGTATACTTGAACTGTTAATTTTGATCCAATGAATAATATGTAAAATTTTTAAAATACTTTTATAATATTTTTTTTTGCTCTAAAATTACTTTCACAACTACTTACTTTTACAACTCAAATCGCAAATCAGAAGAAAGAACCAACGAAATTTAGGTTTTTTTTATTAGAAGTCAATCAATAATGTTTAATACTTCCCACTCGTTTTGAACGGTCGCCAAGTTATCTAGTCCTAAGGTAAGCTTAGGTTAGAGTGGCTACCTAAATATACAAACTTAGGCCAAAGAGGTTCATCGTGATACCACAGTTGAAGCTGTATTTTATGACCCCATTTAACGCGAAGGAAAAGAGAAGAGCTCACCTAGACCTCTCTGCGAAGCGAGCTAGTTCCCTGTCACCAGTGGAATTGAGTTCTCGGGGAGCCAATGTACAGAATTCCACGGTGAGGGGGGGGGGGGGGGAGGATTTAGCCGTATCACGTATCCGCGAACCATTAAGAGCTCATAATAAGCCGAACTAGGTGCCTAACGTCAGTGGAGCTTATTTCGGTTAACTCTTCAAAAATGGGGTAGCCAAAAGCCGGTTCCTAACGTTGGCTAAGGCCGGACAGTTTCATTGGAAGTGGAGTATGGTTTCCTCTTCGACTTGGCAACTCCTAGAGAAGTCGTTTGTAGGCGGGTGTGTTCCTAATGCAATCTCGTATTTACAATATTGAGAAATGCTTGTGAAATCTCTAGTTTGCAAGTGGCCACAGACCTTCCAAGACGATGGTTAATGTCCGAGTCAGCACGAGCAGTGGTAATCCTCGCTAGTTCGTCGGCTCTGCTGTTGCCCGGAATTTCACTGTCTCCATGTACTCAGATTAGCCGTACTTCGAGATGCTCAGTCATGTCACTTAAAGCTGAGCGACATGCTGTAACCGTTTTGGAGGTGTTATTTACTCCCGTGAGGGATATACTAGCAGCCTGACTATCTGAGAGGATACAGATGCTATTCATAATAATAATATATTTCATTCATTACAAGTACAAAGATAACATAATCTTAAAGTGCACGAAGTGACCTGAAATTGATTAATTTTGGAGACATTAAAGTATTAACTAAAATCTTACACTAAGCTAATACTAGAATTCAAAACAGATACCTATAATGTAAAAGAATAAAAGGTAAATAAAAAAAATTAAGCAAATTACCAACGAAAAGGAGAGAAAAAAGAAAAGAAAAGAGAAATAAATCAAACAAAAGAAAAGCTCAATATAATTATGTACTTAATAAGAAAATATGTAGCACTCAAATTGCTGCAGTGAGACTTATAATATAGTCAATGTCTTTGTAGATTTATAGAAAACTCTGTTGGACCACGCACGCTGAATATTATGTGGAAAAAGATTCCACTTACGAATATTTTGGACACTGAGATCTATGTCGTAGGTTAGTGTGTCTGGTCGATTGCAGGAAGTCAAACTTCTGGAACAAATATGCAGGTTGTTGGTTGTACTATATATAAGTTTGCAAAGAAACTTCAGTCTATGATGCGTCAAATAAGTTTCTAAAGGATGACCAAGCAAAGATGTTGTGTAGGGAGAAATGTGACTATTCCGGGGCAACAGACAAAACGTGTCACGTCATTAAACGCCACCAAAAGTTTCTTACGATAAAATGAGTTAAGAACTGAAAAGATCATACAACCATTGGTGAAATGAGGTATAATAAGAGCTTTCACCAGTTGTTTCCTTATGTGTAGCGTTAATACCCTGGAATTCGACCAAAGTTTTCGTAAGCAACCGGTTATCTTTCCTATTGTAGCATTAATGTAATTGCAACAAGAGAAATTGGAGTTGAGTTATTTGAATCAATATCGCGCCTGTAGATCGCTAAGCAATGAGACTTGCTAGAATTCAATGCCAGATTATTTTGTTCGGACAAGTTATATATTCGTGCGAGATCATCATTTATTCTGCATGCGCAATCATCCATTAAGCCAATCGGTCTACTCAGATAAATTTGTACGTCATCACCATATAAATGAATAGACGCATCTTTGATAACACTTGGAAGATCGTTAATGTATAGGCTAAAAATTATAGGACCAAGTATAGATCCCTGGAGTACCACGCAGTTCAGAAACACGATGCTTGAGACAACATTTTGTACTTTCACAAATTGATTGCGACCATCTAAAAAGTCTTTTATATAAAACGTATCGTGGACGAAGAAAACTTACTACTCAGCAATTAACTAGCTTGGCAAATAGTTTTGAGAGATCTATTGAATCGAACGCTTTGCTAAATTCAAGCACAAGAATTGTGAGATAGTCATCATCTAAGGCTGTATGAATGTCTGATGTAACCTTTAACATAGCTGTCTCGCAACTCTGAAATGAACGGAATCCAGGTTGTTTCTATTGATATAGTCAAGCATGTAGACAATTTTGTGGGTGGCTTGGCTAAGTAACTTAGGAGGCTGATTGGCCAGTAGTTGTTTGAGGATGATGCAGTTGATTTTTTTGGGACAAGAACCATCAACGCTTTTTTCCACTGTTGGGGGAATTTTGATGTAACAAGGCAGTGGTTGAAAACATGGGTTAACACCTATAATATTGTTGGTGCTATAACTTTAATAAATCTAGGTAATAGACCATCTCGTCCTCTTGCATCTGATTTAATAGAGCAAATTGCAATTTTCATTGTATGCATATCACTCTTTTATTTTAAACTGTTAACACCTGCTAAAAGAACTATTATCTCAATAACCTTTCCAAAATTCTTAACGATGTTGATCTAACTCCTACCATTGCAGGTGCAGTCCTTTCCAAAAATGATAAAAAGGTTTTGAAATTACAAAAAATTCAGTATTTTCCTAAATTTAATATCGCGGAATACTATAAGAATCTGCAATTTATACAAACTAACATACTAACTCTAAAATCCTTTTTATTGAATTCAAAAAAATTTAAAATTTTTTTTTTGCATATTTTTTTATTTGATAGGACAACTCTTCAAGAGAATCTAGTTATTGGATTGGATTGGAGCAAAACTTCCGGAGATACAGTGCCTCGGGTCTCCCTCCATCCGATACATCCCATATACAAAGATCAGTGTTAAAACTTTAAACGCGTTTTTCTTACACTTAGCTTTTTCAGAGTCGGTGCCCACTGTAGCTAAAAATCTACTGCACCGATCCTTTTGAAATTTCGCACACTTTTCCTTTACATAAATTACGAGGTAATGACTTCGAGTTATTTTTTTTTTTTAATTTTAACGTATTTTAAAATCACAAAATTTTCTATTTCTTTTATGTAAAGCGGCATTTTGACTTCCAAGTGCTGTATAAAATTGAAAATCAATAAAAAAAAACTCGACGTCATTACCTGCAGAAACTTATGAACTAAAAAAATCATTTTGGTTTTTTGACTTCAGATAATCCAATGATGAGTTATGAGGGGCACCGCAATCAAACTTTTTTTTGAGACGTCCGCGGAGATTCGCTGTCAATGACTCATTTCTTCATAAAAATTAATGAAGATTTCACGAAATGTTCTTCAAATGTTGTTTTATTATGTAGTAATTACAGAAATAAATATATATTAACTGTGTTGCCAAAAAAAATTATCGAAAATATGCTTTTGTTGTATCGAATTAACCTTACTCCCCCCTTAAAGAACTCATGCCTAAAGTGCAGCAAAATAATTAGGTAGTCAGGGATTTCGAAGTATGCAGTTTTTCTAATCCTTTCTCTACCTGGACATACTGTACCTTTTTAGAATTGTAATAAGATGAGTAATCTAATAAAAATAAAAAGACGTGTACTTATTACAAGAATTTCGGAGAAAATTTAGCAAAATGCTGCATTTTTGGTAATTTCATAACATTTTTATCACTTTCGGAATTGAACGTATCTGCAATGGTAGGAGCTATATTAACATCGTTTGGATTTTGAAAAGGTTATTGAGATAGTAGTTTTTCGCGTTTCTTTGATGTCGCTGCGTTGAATAGATCAAAAGATAAAAATAAAAAAGTGTTGTGCATACTATGAAAATTGCAAATTTATGAATAATTTTGTAACTTCCAAACGTTGAGATTTCCCCCCTTCCAAGTAATATTTTGTTTGCATAAGTGAGATTTATAAACAGATCTAAAACATATATATACAGGGTGTTTCAAATCTGACGTGCTAAAATGACTAGGGTAATAGATCTCAACTAGACAAACCAAAATTTGCTTGGCAGGGGGTAGGGGCAATCTCAAGCGTTTGGAACTTACAGGGTGATTCATACATTTCAGTTTTTCATGGTATGCACTATCCCAATGGCCTTTCCGAAATTTTCAACAATGTTGATCGAACTCGTACCATTACAGGTACAGTTATTTCCAAAAGTGAAAAAAATTTTGCGATCAGCTAAAAATCAGCATTTTCCCAAAATGTCTCCGAAATTAGTTTTTTATATTTATTAGATTATTACCTTTCCAAAAAGGTGCAACATGTTTCCGTAGGGAAAATACGTAGAAAATTATACGTAGAAATCCTATCGGAGAATATTATAAGAATCAACAATTTAAAGAAATGAAACCCAAATTAATTCGAAAATGCTTTTTATGGAATTTAAAAATAATTACAATTGATCTTGATAAGTAACAAAAGCCGTTCAAAATATCCACCGCCATTTTGGATGCATGCCAACAATCTCCTTCTAAGTCCTTGTTTAAGGCGTATTGCAGCCAGCCTCTCCCATATTTTCGTCTCTGCATTCCCAATTCGGCTAACTAAATCCTCCCTATTGCTAACTGGGCTTAAATAAACTTCATCCTTAATTGTTCCCCATAAGAAAAAGTCCAATGGGACCTTACTCCATTGGACTTTTTCTTATGGGGAAATCCAGCAGGCCAAGGAATCGGTGCACCTCGTCCAATCCAGCGGTTAGGAAATGTTTCACTTAGTATTATCTTCACAATGTTAGCCATATGCACTGGTACTCCATGGTGTTAGTGAAACATCCTCCTAAGATTACCTATCAGATATGGCGGTGTTTCTTATAGCAAAATTTCCAACAGGTACGAGTAACAGAACGCCAGGATACAAGGGTGTGAATTCTGGCTACCTGAAGCTAATATCGGCAGTAAAACAAAATTACACCAACATTTTTATAACTGTTTTGCAGCAATAAATAAAATTAATTACCTGTTAAACCAAAACAAACATTTTCGACCTTTTATCTTAAAAATTTTGTTTCTTTAAAGACAAAATGTGCAGCAAAATGTGCAGCAAATATTCACATGACCCGAGTTAATTTTCAAAATAAAAATAAAAATAAACTGCGGCGTTTCTAATGAAGAAAAGTTAAGCACCTTTGGCTGGTTATCAACAGCAGCACCGAAACGCCGATTTCGTTAAGAAATATTTATATTTCTTACGTTGCTCGAGTTAACAAGCAGTTTTTTTTTATTTTTATTTTCTTTAAAGAATTTCCTACCTAAAGTACAATAAAATAATTAGATACTCAGGGAGTTCTAACGATGCGGTTTTTTTAATCCGGTGTCTACCTTGCCATGTTGCACCTTTTTGGAAAGGTAATAAGATGGGGAATCCAATTAAAATAAAAAGGGGGTGTACTAATTACATGAATTTCGGAGAAAATTTGGGAAAATGCTGAAATTTAGGTAATCGCAAACCTTTTTTTTACTTTTGGAAGTGACTGTACGTGCAATGGTAGGAGTTATATCAGTAGTGTTGACATTTTTGGAAAGGTCATTCAGATAATAGTTTTTTAGCGTTTGCTTGATGTATTTGTGTTGGATAGATCAAGAGATAAAAATAAAAGAGTAAGGTGCATGCCATGAAAAACTGAAATTTATGAATAACCCTGTAAGTGCCAAACGCTTAAGATTGCCCTCCCCCCGCCACACAATGTTTTGTTTGTCACTTCAGATCTGAACAGCCTATATATATATATATATATATATATATATATATATATATATATATATATATATATATATATATATATATATATATTTGTATTACCTTTTATGTTTTCGAATCCACCTTAAAAAAAAGATTAAAAAATATTTCCTTTCGCAAGATTGAGTTGTTCCATATAAACATTTAAAGATGATTTCAATATATACCAATTTATTCAAACTTTACAAATTTAAATAATTCTTTAAAAGTTATATTTCAATTTAATTTAATTCCACAGTTCACAGTTCACATTACTAATTGCAGTTTAATATTTAGATTTCACTTATATTTAAATGCCTTCTAGAATTCACTTTATTTAATCTTTGTAATTTCAATTTCAAATGTTTATTAGATTTCAAAGATTTCAAAACGTAATTATTCGATTTCCACGACCATCGCGAACAGGATTTAAACTTCGACTGACTTTCACTTTCTCCTCCAACCCTGCGGTAAATTAGAAATATTAATATTTTCACCAAATATGGTAAATTAAAATTGACGATTTGAAATTTCTTTCTTTTATGGAAAGTTTCCTGAAGTTTCTACCCCTTCGTTCGTATCTGTCTCAACTCCTAATATCGTCTATTTCGCTTACAAATAGCTCCATTTCTGCCTTTTATATTGAGCAAATTTAACGAAAAATGATGCTGTCAAATAAATTTTTATTTTCATGAAATCAGTCAACTGTCTGTCAAATTTAAATTAAATTGTATTTAGTATTTTAACGCGTTTTTTAATCTCGATTGGATTGTAATTATTATTTGTTCCTTATCTGTTCTGTGAACTGGGGATTACAATTGGGTAAGTTAAAAATTATAATTTAATGTTTGTTTACATTTTGACAAATTTTTTTTTCTAGGTTCTACTAATATTGACAAAATATCAAGATATGAAGGACTACAAAATTATTGCCATGGGGAAAGTCAGATAAGTATGGTCTTGATTTTGTTGAATATGATACTTTGTGTTATCCCCTTTCAGATTTTAGCAGTCTTGCCGGAACAATGGGATCCCATTTGACATTTTAAAGTTGCCCCCGGGGTGGGGGGGATTTTACCGTCAAGAGATGTCCCCTTCCAACCGAGTAACATTCGTCTGAGGTATTTTTCAGTAACCCACATCCCTGGCGAAATAAAAGCATCCGAAGATTAGAATGACTCACCCTGTATGTATATATATATATATATATGTGACATTCCACGTCAAGTGGCCCGCCCCTGAGTCCAAAAATAGGAGCCACCAAAAAAATCGAGTGTTAGTAGTAGGGATATGTATGTTCTGGCGCAAATGTGCAATGTGCACATCGAAAATGGTCAAATTGTGAGGGAATTTGAGGTCTGACGTCACATTTTTGCACATTTGCGCCAGAACATACATAACAATTCTGGGAGAGATAAGGAAATGGCTGGAGATAAGGAAATGGCTGAAGATAAGGGAACGGTTGCGTGATTCCGAAGGTCAATTTTGTAGATTGTTTTTTTGGCGGCGGCGCGCTAGTAAAGATAAGGATGGGTTGCACCTGGGTCTGGATCTGGACCTGGACCTGGACCTGGAGCATGGGTATAGAAACGAATGTTAAGCTAATTGATAAGAGAGCTGGCTATAGAAATTAATAATTTGGTCGCAATGTTGTGGTCGTTGGGTGATAAGGTTTTGTAGATGAACCTGGGCTCGTGCTGAAGATAAGAGTTTGCTGCTTTGAGTTTTTACTATGCCGGATATTTTCGGCGGGAGCTTTTACTACGAGTGATGATAAAATAAGTTGCTAGTGTAGGATTACGTAATTTGGGCAGTAATATATCTTGAGGTCAATGGATTTCCGAGATATTGAGTATGGTCAGTAATTATGAAGTTAAAATTGTTATGAACATTTTCTATATATTTTCTGGAAGATATTTATGAAAATAATTTCGTGTTTAACCACGTTTTGTGCTAATGATGAATTTACAGGGGGAACTGCAGAGAAATTAAGCACTTGAGCGTGAGAAAATTTTGTAAAATAGGATAGGAATATTTCTTCTTGAATTGTATTTAAGTATTCATTGATTTTTTATTCTTTTCTTTATAGTATTTCTTAATAAAGATTTCACCACTTTGAGTAAATGGGTGAAGATTGTTTTTTTGTTTTTGCAACTTCTTATTTCTGTGAGATCATTTGTTTCCAAGCAAGTTCTAACATGTTCTCAATAATGTAGATTCAAAAGGAAATTGCGGTTTTTAATTTTTTTCCAAAGGATATTGGGGTTGTCGTTTGCATCCCCACTCTAGTTCTATTATATCTCACTTCTCGCATAAATATCAAGAGTTCTTAGATAGTCTTTTAGTATTCATAGTGAAGTCAACCAGTGAAATTGTCGCAATTAAAATTCGTGTTCGACCTCAGATTAAAATAATAATAAATTTTGTGTCATCTCCTTACAAAAAAATTAAAAATGTACCAACAAGCTATCAACGAAGCAGTCATCGAAGACTTCGAAGTATTGGAGGAGTTAAATTCTGTAAATTTTAAGCCCGCACTCGCTGTTAAAGATATGGAAGAATCGCAGAATTATAAAATCATAAGCTGCAGAAGAACAACCACGAAATATGGACCCAGGATTCTTTTAGAACTAGAGAGTTATCATGTTTTCTTGCCGCCTAGATTCGACGCTAAAATAACTGATCGTTCAATTGATAAAATTAACAATGGAGGTTTCTTTGTTGAAAGAAAAGCAGCAGGTGGCAGCTATTTTAATTTAATGTTTTCTAAGATAACACCTAGCACTGGTTATTATTTAAATTTATAAATAAATAAATAAAGTATTTTTATTAAATATATGTTTCATTTCACTTAACCTTACAATCATTTCCCTCCCCTAGAGCTTGAAAAGAGTAAAAGTTATTTGCAGGCTGACAATTGAATCAAAAATGCAGGAGGATGGTATATATATGACAACTTCATAAAATTCAATTAGTTCTCGACTTCAAGTCACCAGCATTAGCATTAAAAATGGATAGACGTTCAATAAATCTTTTATTTTTATCGCTATGCATCTTACATATTAATAGTTTACCGATCCCGTTAAGTGTAAACCTAATGGATAAAAGTAGCAGCAATTTAGATTTTGCGCTCACTCTACCAAATAATGATTCTATTCAAATTGGATTAACTTTTAAACTGATGACTTACAGTAACACAAGCAATTCCAAAGAAGATTCAGCTTCTACCTTAAAAGAAAGTAATGACGAGCCAATTCCCATTACTACATCAAGGACTACTACGATTGATAATCCTAAAAAGAAATTTGTGTCTATTGACGAGGCCATTGAAGGTTTCAGGCAAGAACTATTAAAGAAAGAACTGGATATTGCAGGAATTATTGAGAGCAAAGATATCTTTTACAGACACTTTAAACTTGAATTCGATGACGAAACTATGCTAACCATTCGTTGTACATATGACAGTAATTACGTAACTCGTTCATTGAAGATATCATGCTATGAATATCGTGAGTTTGAAACTGAAAGAATTCTAAGTAATGGTGAAGTAGAGATGGTTAAACAAGTTGATGCTAATTATAAAAGCGATGTGGAATTAGTGAATTTAAGAGGAATGAAGCAAACATATCAAATGAATATTTCAAAATAAGCAGCTATAAAAGGAAGTGTAATTAATTTTTAAGCCAGTTCAAAATGGAGCACATTCATACAAAAATAATTTGGGATAATATTTGCAAATTAATCGAATTAACAGATTATAGTGAACTTATTGCAGCATATAAAAAGCTAGATTTATTAAATCCCGCTATTAAAGAGGTTATAGAGGTAAAGCCAACAAAGTAGACATTTAATTATATATTTCAATTCTTTCTTTATAGAACGAACTTTTGTTTAACGATTATCAAAAGCATGGGAGGTTCTTTCTTAAGATTTCTAAATCTGATTCAGCAGCATATAAAAAATTCAAGGATATTTGTAGGAGTTTGCACCTTCAAGATGTATTGCTTTTGCTACAAAAAGAAGAAGAAAACGTCAAAGCAGTGGGAGAAAAAGTAGTTCAATTTAATATCATCCCAAAGATACATTTCGTTCCAATATACGAGCGTAAGGGTCCCTGGCAAACATTTGCGTTGGACAGATTTCGATTTCAAGAGCGAATTCGAAATATGAAGGATATTTTGGATCCCATTTTATTCATCTCGCATAGAAATAAAATTTATAGGTTAAGATTTAAAAATTTTAAATAAAGTAATAAAATAAGAACTCAAGTACTTTTAATATAAAATATATATTTGTATAACAATATTATAATACATTATCTTTCTTAATCCAAGAGTTGTGTTTTGATGAAAATCCGAGCCATTTAACATAAACTTTATCTGCGGTTCTCTTCAATATTTTTTCTACGAGGTAAACATCAGGATTCTTCGTCTTTTGGAGCTCCATTTCATAAAAACTACCCTTTATTGCGGTTCCTTCGTGATCTTCCAAGAGATATGTTACAGGATTCGTTATCTGAATTTTTGCGATCTTGAAGATCTCTGTAGTCCAGTTTGGTGTATACCCCTTTTCAAATACATGTTTATATTTACTAATGCGAACAAAGTCTCCCATCTTAAATTTTGGCAAATGAAACGTCTTTAAATGATTGTAAACTGTTGATAGCAATTTCTTCTCATTATGCTTTGTTACATCACGTGGTCTCATTTTTATTGTTCGATGATTACTTGAGTTATATTTTACGAGCAATTTCTTAACCATATCTATCCATCGGTATGAGCCCTGCATACTAAACTCTTTCCACATCATGCTTTTTAATGTTCGATTAAATCGTTCAACTATAGATGCTTTTAAAGGGCTGTATGTAGAAAAATGATTAATGCAGGAGTTTTTCATTAAGTTTTGAAATGAGCTATTGAAAAACTCTTTTCCATCATCAGTTTGTAAATTTGTGGGACTCCGACCTTCTTTTAGTATGGATTTCATAGCTTGAGTAACTTCCACACCAGTCTTTCTTTTAATAGGAATTGCCCATGCATATTTAGAAAATCCGTCTATTACAGTTAATAAAAAATTATGACCATTATTGCTTGTAGCATAAGCACCCATTTCAACTAAATCGGCTTGCCATAAGTCATCTATTCCTTTAATTACAACACGTCTTCTTATAAAATTTTTTCTGGCTGGTTTATGAAGCTCATTAACTACTTGGGTTTTATTCATTTTGAAATTGTCAGAGATTCTACATTAATTAACGCTTTTAAAGTGTCATTAATTTCCTGTAGATTCAGATCTATATATTTCATCAACTTCTCCTGAACGTCAACAATTAATTCATTTGTATATAATTCGTATGCTATTTTGAGTTTTCCTTGTAGAAGGGCAATTGATTCACTCGTATATAATTGACTGGCTCCTTTATCTTTTTCACTTGTAATATTTATTATGTTGCAGATCTCCTTTAACTCTTCTTTAAGAACGGCACTTTCCTTAAGTATTTGCTCAGTTAGATTGTTGCTGACTAACTGAATTTTTTCATTAGCGTGAGAATTACTTAAATGTACTACCTTATCAGCTACATCGTCGACATATATTTTATTGGCTGCATCATCTCTTTCCATTGGGCTTTTAATATATTTCAAATTTTTAAACCCTACATTGAAATCTCCATCTTGAGTGAGCTTAAAACCTACACCATTTAGACCCTGTATTCCCTGGATCCCTTGAGAACCAGGTTCACCAGGTAGCCCCCTAGGACCACGATCGCCAGCAGGTCCGACCTTTGCTTTTTTAGAATATCTTCCAAACTTGTCGACACTCATTATTACATTAAAGCTGAATACGTTTAAAGATGTTATTTATATTATAATGCCACCTTCTTTTAACTCTTCAATAATTGAGATAATTTCATTGTTGTGGTTAGTGTGTCCAGCACCTTGAGATGCTATTAAAAGACGAAGTCTATCCACAAGCTCATTCGGATCATTCCAATAAACGTAATCAATATTTTTCTTGGGTATATGCATCAACCCTTTGCCATCATGAGAAATCAGTTTACTTATAATTTCTGTATACTTTGAAGCTCTAGTACCTTTTATTTGACCGTCCGTTCTATATTCTCTTTTATAGGCATTAGTTTCTTTTAAGATAGCTTGATAATCTTTCAAGTCATCCTTACTATACAAAGTTTTTGCAGGTTGTTTCATAAAAAGCAATTCACAGAGACCTAGCGTTATTTTATACGGTTTTCCGTTAATAAGGAAATAATCTTCCTCAATTGCAATCTTTGAATTTCCAATTTTCCATTCGTTATCATCAACTAAATAAACTCCATAAGTGTTGTCAATTTTTGGGCTTTTGTTAATACATAGTTCTAAATATTTATCAACTAATCCACTTGATAAATTAAGAGTAGAATCTCTCTTTTCCATCAAAGTTCTAGAATGTGTAGGTGTTGCAAATTCATCGTCTTCCGACATTAAGGAATAATCTGGACGCTTTATAGGTGTACTTGTTGGCTCCATTTTCGGGAGTTTAATTTTAGGAGTAAAATTTATATTGTCGTAATCATCATCATTTCTGTATTCATCTTTAATTTTAGGCTCATATTTTGTTTTTGTTATGAATTCATGAAGCGGTTTTGTTATGGGCTTAAATGTCTCCTCAAGACGAGTTTCAGTTTCAACTCGGCCAGTTTTCACAGCGCGGAATTTCTTCTTAATGGCATTTCTAGTTTTGATAAGATTTTTTAATAGTTCGTCTCTCTTTTTAAACATCTTTCTAATGAGATTTGAACTGGTCTGTTAACTGAATTATACTGATCTGAAGAGGTCTATGAACAGCTTTATCAGGTCTACGAATAGCTTTTACCAGGTCTATGAACAGCTTTACCAGGTCTACGACCAGCTCTATCAGGCATACGAATAGCTTTTACCAGGTCTATGAACAGCTTTACCAGGTCTACGACCAGCTCTTACAGGTCTATGAACAGCTCTTACCAGGTCTGTGAACAGCTTTACCAGGTCTACGACCAGCTCTTACCAGGTCTGTGAACAGCTTTACCAGGTCTACGAACAGCTTTACCAGGTCTGTGAACAGCTTTACCAGGTCTACGAACAGCTTTACCAGGTCTACGAACAGCTTTTACCAGGTCTATGAACAGCTTTACCAGGTCTACGAACAGCTTTACCAGGTCTACGACCAGCTCTTACCAGGTCTGTGAACAGCTTTACCAGGTCTACGAACAGCTTTACCAGGTCTGTGAACAGCTTTACTAGGTCTACGAACAGCTTTACCAGGTCTACGAACAGCTTTTACCAGGTCTATGAACAGCTTTACCAGGTCTACGAACAGCTTTACCAGGTCTGTGAACAGCTTAACCAGGTCTACGAACAGCTTTTACCAGGTCTATGAACAGCTTTACCAGGTCTACGAACAGCTTTACCAGGTCTATCAGATATATTAACAGCTATAACGGGTTTAATATCGGCTACACCAGATCTTCTAAATTTATAGTGAAATATATGTATCAACTCCTTTTCGATACCGTCCGTTAACCAATAGACTGTCTTTATCGATTACTAGAAAGCCATATCGGTCTTTCCAGCAAACACTGCAAATATTACGAAATTTTTCGAAGGTCATATCTGTGTTAACGTGGTCATTATATATATGCCTAAGATTCATATCATCTTGTTTAAATAAAATAAGAAAGTTAGCGTTGTCACGTATTAAGTGCTTCGGTATATGGGTGTATGTCTGACAGAGATAGAAACTATCAATATTATTGTGTCGTCCCATGCAAAAATAATCACGTATGTTATTTTGTTTCCCACATGCTACATCATCGAAAATAAAAACAGAATTTTGTTTAGCTTCCTCAGGAGATATAACTTCGCAATTATTAGAAAACGTGTAGTAGCCCAGACCAGCAATAGGACTTATCAACTGCTCTAGATACTGATATTTGGGCTGATGTAGTGATTTTGAATAGATGTAAATATTTTCGAACTTGAGTCCATTTGGATGTTCTATAAGACCAATCATAAGATTGGTTTTTCCGCAGTTAGAAGGTCCCACAAGAATTCCTCTTACAGTATCAGGTATAAGTGAGCTATGTCTTTTGACTTCATTTCCAGATTTTATATCTAGATTTTTTATTGGTAAAGTGACTTTCTGCTTCACGAACTTCATTATTAGAACTGAAATATTTATTGCACGACACTGATCTTTTATATCAGTCATCAGCTCAGTGTGGTCTTGTGTGGACGTATAAAAATATATTCTATCTATCGAATGATTGATCATTCAAAGAATCAAAATCGTCCTCGCCAGCGTAAATGTCGAAGAGGAGGCGGTTTGCTAAATACAGCAATTAGTAATTTACCATTTGAATTTCATTTGCCTGGATATCAATATTGCGGTCCTGGTACTAAATTACAAAAAAGATTAGCAAGGGGTGATCCTGGAATTAACCCTCTTGACGCAGCTTGCAGAAATCACGATATCGCATATTCTCAGCATAAAAATATTGAGGATCGTCATATTGCTGATCGAATATTATCAGGTAAAGCTTGGGAACGAGTGACATCTTCAGACGCATCTCTTGGTGAACGTAGCAACGCCTGGCTTGTAACAAACGCTATGAAAGCAAAAGTAAAATTTGGAATGGGGATAAAAAAGACCAAAACTCGTTCTAAGAGGAATAAAAAAACGTTAACGCTTCAAAAAGGAGTTCGTGAAGCTAGAAATATATTAAAAGTGAAAAAACCAGATTCTTTAAAAGAAGCTATTACACTTGCACTTGCTAGCACTAAAAATGTATTTAAAAGAAAAAAGAAGTATGTAAAGACTCCCCGTATAATTCCTATACCGAAGGTTGGAGGAATATTACCTCTCATTCCTATTTTTGCTGGGCTTTCTGCACTGGGTGCTTTAGTGGGTGGTGCATCTGGTGTTGCAAAGGCTGTTAATGCGGCTACAAGTGCTAAAGAACAGCTGAAGGAAAGCAACCGACATAATGAAACGATGGAAGCTATTGCTTTAGGAAAGAAAGGTAGCGGCTTATATTTAAAGCCTTACAGAAAAGGACTTGGTCTATTCTTAAATCCACCTTCAAAAAACTTCTAAAACTGCTACCTAATCGAGCATTAAATGAAATCGATTTATATAAATATGCGAATGATTTACCACATTTTAGAGGTGTTTTTATGCTTGATGCTCTCCCCAACAAACCTAGAAAATATGAATGTGGAATCGTAAATTTGGATACTACCACCGGTCCTGGAAGTCATTGGGTAGCATATTACAAAAGGGGGTCTGAAAAGGAGTACTTTGACAGCTTTGGAAACTTACAACCACCAAAGGAAATTTTAAGCTATTTAGGAAAAAACATTGTTTACAATTATAAGTCTTACCAAAATTATAATATGATAAATTGCGGTCATTTGTGTTTGAAATTTTTATATAAACATTGTAATAATAAGTAACCATAAGTTTAAGAATTTAATTGACTATTGTAAGTTGGACTATAAATAAACTCTGTTTAAACATAACAGTTTCATTTCACTTTTACCTACTATGTCATTAACACTAACTTTGACTGGGAATTCATCTGTACTCACAGTTGAGTACTTTCCGCCGCTGGATCTTACATCGGAATACGTTTGTGGACTCATTGATTTACAGACATATAATTCAATACCTAATGTGGACAGCAGAAATAACTTATTTCATGTTGGTGATGATGAAATTAAAATTCCAGAAGGTTCCTATGAGATTGATGATATTGCGGGATTTATCAAAAGAGAACTAGCTAAAACGAAAGCTAAGCCTATAGTACAATTAGTAGCTAATAATAACACATTGAAAAGTGAAGTTAGAAGTTCTACCCGAATATTATTGAATAAGAAGAACTCTATTGGACCATTATTAGGATTTAGTAAACGTGTTCTAGAACCTAATATTTTATATCAATCTGATTTACCAGTGAATATAATAAAAGTTAATGTAATACGAGTTGAATGTAATATAGTATCAGGCGCCTTCATAAATAATCAACAAGTTCACACCTTACACGAGTTCTCTCCTAAGGTGGGTCCGGGGTATAAAATAATCGAAGTTCCTAAGAATGTCATTTATTTGCCTCTGAACCTCAGACGGATAAGTTCTCTAACACTGAAGTTCGTGGATCAGGACGGTGATCTAATAAATTTTAGAGGAGAAACGATTACAGTGAGATTGCATTTGAAACCGCAACATGCTAATATATAATAAAACCATTGATAATAAATACAAATACAAAAGTGTTAAGTCTTCTAGTCAGTCTGAAGCCATACAGCAGTCAGGAATAACGCTAACAGGTGCTAACGAACAATTCTTAAAAGCTCTTGGTCTTAAGTTAAAAAAATGAATGAAATACTCGATATTACTCAAGGTGCAAGCTATGATAATAGCATTACAAAAGTTGAGTATCACAGCTACTCTCCGTTTTTAGCATCATATAAGAATAGTGATGAAGTACGAATATCATTACAACATCAGGATTTGTATATTTTACCAAGTGAAAGTTTCATATATATAGAAGGCGCGATAACAAAATCAGATGGACTTGCATCAACAACAGTAAAATTAACTAATAATGCTTTATCTTTTCTTTTTGATGAAATTCGCTATGAATTAAATGGCGTAGAAATTGATCGCACGAGAAATCTGGGGTTTGCTACAACAATAAAAAATTACATATCTTTAAATCAAAATGAAAGCAATGTGTTACTAAATGCGTCCTGGTCTCCAGATAATTCAATATTACCTACAAGAGGATTTTTCAATTTTTGCATTCCTTTAAAGTTGTTGCTCGGCTTTGCTGAAGACTATAAGAAAATTGTTATAAATGCTAAACATGAACTTATATTGATTCGAAGTAGAGGCGATGAAAATGCTTTTATATCACCAGATGATGAAGTTAAAATAGATATTTTCAAACTACAATGGCGAGTACCCCACATAAGTGTATCCGATGAAGAAAAACTATCGCTGCTTAAGTTAATCGATACTGGACGACCAATACAAATGAGCTTTCGTAGCTGGGATATATACGAATATCTTATATTACCTACAACTGTTGATCATAATTGGACAATTAAAACATCTACTCAGTTAGAAAAACCTCGATATGTCATTTTAGCACTTCAAACGGATCGAAAAAACGAGAAGAGTAAAGATGCAAGCAAGTTCGATCATTGCGAACTTTTAGATGTCAAACTTCACCTAAATTCTGAAACATTCCCATATGAAGACTTAAACATTAAATTTGATCGGGAGAGATATGCTTTATTGTATGATATGTATATAAAATTTCAACAGTCATATTACGGACGTCTCCATCAACCGCTGCTTACTCGAGAGAAGTTTAAGGATAGTGCTCCCATTGCAGTTATCGATTGCTCACATCAAAACGAGGTGATCAAATCAGGACCCGTCGATATTCGTATACAATTTAAAACTCACAGCAATATTCCTGCAAACACAACCGCTTTTTGTTTGCTTTTGCATGACAGAATAGTCGAATATAGTTCGTTGACGAGTGAAGTTAGAAAAATAATTTAAGAGTACAAATGGATGCAATTGTGGATATTCAAGGATTTAAAGACGAACATAACAAGTTTATTGTGAAAGAATTGGCGATTTTGACAAATGAAAACCAAATGCAGCACTTTATTTTTCAACCTCCATTCAAATTTAAGGAATTAACACCTGCAAAGAGAAGAGAAGCGAAATGGCTTCATAATAATTATCATGGATTCAGATGGAACGATGGATGTATTCCCTATCATCAATTACGTGCTATAGTGTCTCCTTTAATAAGAAACAAAGTACTTTATGTGAAAGGCTGTGAAAAGGTTTGCTGGATCAAAAATACATTTGATGAAGGAGTAATAGTATATAATATGGAAGAAGAATTGCAGTGTCCTAATATAGAAGTTTTAAAATCTTTTTATAGTAACATCCCCTGCTGTTTATGTCATCAGGGGCAATGTGCCCAAAAAAATGTATACCTGTTTAAAAAATTTTTAGATAATAGCAAGAAATAAGAAATAAATGTTTTATAATTTTATACTAATAAAAGTCTTTCTGTTAATGTTAAAATAGCATTTTATTCATTTACTCATTTATTTTCCTTCTACATATATTTATTCATAATTCTTATTTTAACTATTTTTAGATAATCTATAGTGACCCCAAGCATATGTTTGGATATCATCTTCTCTTATAAATCTTTTATCGTCAAATGGACTCAACGCTACTTTATTAATATATTCCGTATATATTGTATGCAATTTACTTCTAAATCCTAACATGTTGGCATAAAATAATTTTTTCTTATATAAACAATCTCTGTAATTATCTAGAGTTAAAGTATTAACAGCTGTTCTTTTAATACCTTTAGCTTTTTTTATTTCGGTTTTTTCTTCAATACTTAAAGAGTACATCTTTGATCGTAACCCTATAAACTCAGTCATAATTTTTCCTTTATTCTCATCTTTCATTAAACCTAAAACCTTTTTATTTACTAACGGTATATTATAAGGATTGTCGTGGGGATATTCTGATGTATCGAATCTTTCATTAATATCTAAAATAATATCATTATAAAAATCGTTAACAGAAATAGAATATATAAAAGAATCTGTGTCCATATAGTTCAAGGAGACCATATCTTTGTATTTAGGCTTCATATATTCATAATGAAAGTTATACATTTTTAGCTTTGATAGCTCTAAGACTGTGAAGCCTAAGTAAATTGGTTTATTATAAATTGTGTGGACTCTTTTTAATTGAACTGCAGTCATATCTGATGTAAAATGAGAAAGACTATGAAAATTAGGTTTCGCTATAAGAGCACGCAAACCCTGATGTCTACCACGGCTTTCCCACTCTGTTGCAATTTTTACATCTTTTCTTTTATCTACATTTTCCATAGTCTTTCCATACACCGAATTATTTAATAATTTAAAAAAGTCTTTTTCAAAATTATTTTTTGCGGCAGTTCGATGGAAATTATTTAAATCGATGTAGCTCTTTAACCAATTTGATTGTTTAAACATTAAAACTCTATGAATACGCTGCAGTTCTAATCCGTGCTTTACACACTGCTGTAAATTTCTATAGTGGATAACATAATGATATTTATTTTCTAAATCAGCAATTAACTTTTTAATCTTGGCTTGAGGGGGTAATTTATTTTCAGGACAAAAGGGGAGATCATTATGAGCGTCATGAGATAAATCTGGATAAATTAAATCAACTTCTAAAATATATCCTACTTCTGAATTTTCAGGAACTTTCATGAAATCTATATTATCAAAGGTATCTACCCAAACAAAACCTGCATATGGAAGTGATTCCGACATAGCCCATCCATATAAATTGTTAGCATCAAGGTAAACCAAATATTTTGAATCGATTGAAGGATTAAAATTTTTCATATATTTATTATTAGCTAGAGAATGTCTTAAGGAACATTGTGTTAAACCTCCTCGAATACCTTTTTTCATGAAATTATACATATTTATATCTGTTAACAATTCTAATTTAATTTGAGTGTGTTTTAACATTGCATCCCACGACAATCCTGGGGCTGTGTAATAATGACATGGGTCCAACTCATAGATATTTATGCATACTCTTCTAAAATTCTCAAAAATATCTGCTAACAACAAAACATCACACTTTAAATATAATAGTAAATATTGTGAGATATTTCTACAATTAAATCTGTTCCATACATTAACAGCATGCTGATATTCTCCTTCTGTACATTCATTGTTCGTAAGTTTATTAAAAAATTGCTCGCGAGGAGGTAGACATGTTTCATTTAATTTATCAAAAGAATTTAAATAATCATATGGAAAAACTCCCTTTCTCCTTATTAAATTAAAATATTCATCATCTTTAAATTCATTACGGATTATTCTAAAGTCTTCATCAGGCAGATTTTTTGCCAGATTATCTAAACTCGCAGGCATAAAACGAACGGAATCTAAAAACCGTAATTCAATCGTTTTATTCTCAAATAAAATTTTCTTTGACATTGATATGTATACCTCTTTATTTAGAGGAATAACGTTAATAGAACCTTCAATTTCATTTAATGATTTAATAAATAAATGACTGTCGTAACCAGAAAAATTGTGTAAAAAAACTGGGAAAAATGTTGGAACTCTATACCTTAGATTACATTTATTATGAGCTGGACCCCTGTATTTTCCTGTAAGATGACAATGATCGATAACCCTATCATTTGCTAATAATTGCTTACAAATATGACAGTATTGCTCTTCTCGTTGCATCCTTATTTCATCTGGTGACATGGGAACAAGCGGCTTACACTTTGACACGTGATTTTTATAGATGTCTTTCACGTCGTCTGCTAATAACTCTACAAATCGACTAACAGCATCTTCACCTTGATAAATCCTGAACTTGCTTAAAGCGTCATCATAAAAGCAATGGATGAAATAAGAAAAAGCACAGGGTATGTGCTCCTGAGTGTTGGTCGTTGAAGACAGCATAGGATTAGGTATGCACGTTTTAATTTCCTTCAGCACGCATTCAAAGTCAGCATAAATAACAAATGGCACACTTAACTTGCGTTCATACTTCTCAAATTCCAAAAAAGCTTTTTCCGAGGTAGGCATAGTAGTCACTATTTTACAGCATTCATTTTTATGTATAGCAAAAGATTCTATATTAGAACAATGTTGAAAACACGAATTACAAAAGTAAATTTGTCTTTTATGCTGTGTTAGTTGCTCGTTAAGCAATCTTGAAATATTCTTAATCCAGACATAGTGATTTAGAGTTTCATCTTGAAGAAGCAACAAATTTATGTGATTTTCTTTCTCCTTTGATGTACAATAAAAAGGTCCCACAATCTGACAACTACTTTTCACTACTTCATAACCGAAAACATTCACGCTTATATTCGGATTGATCTCTTCAAATACTTTTATATCATACAAAGTCATGGGGAATTCCAGCCCCGTAAAATTTAATTTCACTCCATTTATTAGCTCTATTTCTCTATCTGATATATCAGAAACTGAATATGAAGATGTCCTATCAGAATCGCGATTTGGTTGGTGTAGAGCTGATATAACAGCCCACTTAAAGCAGTACATATCATTATTTTTCACATTAATGCATGCTTTCTTGTTCATTATAACCTTTGGTAAAGGTATGTAGGAAGAACCTCTTAATGGGTGATATTGGTTAATGTTGATTTCTAAATGAATTATTCGAATCAAGGACCATCCACTGTCTTTCTCTTGAAATTCTTCTGATTTGGTGTTAATGCAGTTAATCATATTCTTACATAAAGTTGATAAATCGCTGTTGTTGAATATGACAGTCATTTTGGATTGAAATGATTTTATTGAAGAAATAATTTCATTTTTTTCTTCTGAGTTTGCAACTTTGATATATTCTGCAAAAAGTTCGATATTAAACTTACAAGAAATATGTTTTTCTAACGACATATTTAACACTTCCAAAAGTTGACGTTTAGATTCTTGTAAGAATTTATTTATATCGAGTAATCCTTCATCTCCATTTTCAAGAATAAATGTTTCAATTCGTTCCCCGAAATTTTCCTTAACACACCTAAGATGTTCATTTATAGGTATAGACGCTTTCTTTTTATGAGCATTGGTACGTAAATGATGCGTCCAGTCTTTTATTTTAATTTGCAAATTACATGCCTGACAAAACATATGTGTTAAAGCGTCCTTTAATGGTGTTTTTAACGATGACATTGATGGTGAAACTGATAACGATATAGGTGTAGCCATATTTTTGGTATCTTCTTTTAGACGATGCGATCTTGAATACAATGTGTTGCTATGTATACTTTTTATATGCCTCTGTAGGGTGAAGTTCCTTTTAAAGGTTTTTCCACACACTTCACACAATATGAACTTCATTTCTATTATATTACACTTTCTGTATAATTATCAAGAGTTCTTAAGTAGTCTTTTAGTATTAATAGTAAAATCACTGCGTACTTTAAAAGTTTAAAATAAAGTTTTCTTATTCCTTTCTCTTTAGTCTTAAAAACATTTAATAAACCACGCTTGATATAGTTTACAAAACACACGTCCGACTCTCATCTAATTCAAAATTGAACTGAGTTAAATGTGATTCGATGGTAGTAAAATTTAAGTTGTTGGGAAAAAGATGACCGCAAACGTTTTTTTGTTGTTGTTGTATGTTAAATATGATAAATTTCAAGTAGCTTCGAAAGCAGGAAATATTTGCGGTTTATTTGATATAAAACTGAAATATTCCCATGCTGTTCTGATTACGATTAATTTTCATTAGCTCTGAAAAAGTTGCGGTTACCTTCTTTTGAATAAACATGAAATGTTCCCATGATACTTTTTGATAACATTCAATTATCAGTAAGTTACAGCAAATTCCAATATTGTTTTGAAAAAATTAAAAACCGCAATTTCCTTTTGAATCTACATTATTGAGAACATGTTAGAACTTGCTTGGAAACAAATGATCTCACAGAAATAAGAAGTTGCAAAAACAAAAAAACAATCTTCACCCATTTACTCAAAGTGGTGAAATCTTTATTAAGAAATACTATAAAGAAAAGAATAAAAAATCAATGAATACTTAAATACAATTCAAGAAGAAATATTCCTATCCTATTTTACAAAATTTTCTCACGCTCAAGTGCTTAATTTCTCTGCAGTTCCCCCTGTAAATTCATCATTAGCACAAAACGTGGTTAAACACGAAATTATTTTCATAAATATCTTCCAGAAAATATATAGAAAATGTTCATAACAATTTTAACTTCATAATTACTGACCATACTCAATATCTCGGAAATCCATTGACCTCAAGATATATTACTGCCCAAATTACGTAATCCTACACTAGCAACTTATTTTATCATCACTCGTAGTAAAAGCTCCCGCCGAAAATATCCGGCATAGTAAAAACTCAAAGCAGCAAACTCTTATCTTCAGCACGAGCCCAGGTTCATCTACAAAACCTTATCACCCAACGACCACAACATTGCGACCAAATTATTAATTTCTATAGCCAGCTCTCTTATCAATTAGCTTAACATTCGTTTCTATACCCATGCTCCAGGTCCAGGTCCAGGTCCAGATCCAGACCCAGGTGCAACCCATCCTTATCTTTACTAGCGCGCCGCCGCCAAAAAAACAATCTACAAAATTGACCTTCGGAATCACGCAACCGTTCCCTTATCTTCAGCCATTTCCTTATCTCCAGCCATTTCCTTATCTCTCCCAGAATTGTTATGTATGTTCTGGCGCAAATGTGCAAAAATGTGACGTCAGACCTCAAATTCCCTCACAATTTGACCATTTTCGATGTGCACATTGCACATTTGCGCCAGAACATACATATCCCTACTACTCATGTTCGTATAAAAAAGGGCTTTCGAAATTTACGTGGCCTTTTTTCCGAAACCCACCATCCGACAAAATATGGCCGCCAACACCACGTTACCCAACCTTTTGTTTCCTTCAATTGATTATAAAACTGGCACCGTGAGGCCGATTGAGGTCTACGATGTACCAAATGAAAGGTCTTGACCTCTGGGTGCTGCTAATTCCCACATGACACCCAAAACCATTTAACACGTATTTATTTTTTATCTCGAAAACCGTTGAGTTACGGAAAAAAGTTCATAGAACAAAAAAGTCTTAGAATTGATCAAAGAACAACAAACAACAAATATATAAATAAATAAATAAATAAGATATTTAATTGCAGCAAAAACAAATTATATTTCTTGATGGGGATATTTCATCACCGAGCACGGAAACAGTTCCATTTCCTCAGTACTCGCCAAAGTTTGATCTAAATTTTTTGCTATAAATGTATAATCAATACAGGCAATTTTTGACGAATTAAGACAGAAAATATTTTTTTTTTTTTAATGGTGCTAATGGATCCTAACGACTGCGTCTAGATCTGCTGCCAATGATCCAGCACAAATTCCATTAAGTCGCAAGGCACTCTTATTTGTTATACTACAGGAATGGATACTTCATTTTCAAAACTAAATAATATTTTAGAGTGCCCTCAAAAGCTACCACTAAGTTTTTAGTCTTTAATTAAGTTGCCATTAATTTAAGAGCGGATTCATTTGAAGGCAATGTGATTCGCCGAAAATATTTCTAATTTTCTAATTAAAATTTGTTGCTTTTAGGTTCGCGTGTGGTCCACCATATACGAAAAAAGGAAACCCTGGCTCCTGAATAGTGTTTTACATAGCAGTGCGCCGGGTTTTCTTTACTAAACTTCCAGGTTTATTACTTATAAACCTGGAAGTTTAGTAAAGAAAAAAGTTTTTTTTAGTAAAGTAAAGTTATTATTTTCAATTATGGAATACGGATATTATTACTTTTTTAGATTTAACTTCACCAAGTTTTTAGTTATATTCGATTTGTCCTATAAAATCTATTATTGAATTCCATAAAAAAAATACTTAAAAAATGACTGAGTTCTAATTTAAAACTAACAAATCCTCTCTTTGTTAAAGCATCTGTAAATCTTACATTGAAATATGTTATTTTTTTAAATAAACAATAATAAAAATAAATGCCTAAAACGATTCTTCCTTAGCCCGATTGACCGCTCCACCAAATTTCGGCACTTTATGTTAACTTTATTGAAGCTCAGTTCAGCGCTAGTTCGTGGATTGCGGTAAGGGTTGATTACTTGAACTATAACCCCAAGTTGTAAAATTTTTCTATAGCATAAGTAACTCCACCTGTGTGGACAAATAGGAAAGGGCTTCGCAATCACTATATCTGTATATCTTAAAGTATATTACTATAAGGAGAAACCCTAAAGCCAAAAAACCTCGGCACTTTTTTTGATGTAGTTGAATCGTTGAGTTGTGTTTGTTTTCGTCATGGCAGTAGTAAAACAGCGACACTTCTAGAGGAGGAAAAAAAAATAAATTTGAATTAGAGCGTAATCGCATTTTACAATTACCTCAAGGAATTGCGAATGATTTTCCTTTGTTAGCGAATCTATATCACAAAATTAAATAAAAACTGTTTAGTGTCCCTTTATAAAAGTTAAATCACGAGCCACTGGGTTAGCTAAGAAGAAGCAAAAAATTCGATCTTAGAAAATAGGTTTGTTCGATAAGCGGCAGTCTGGAGCAGTTCCGAATTTTTCGAGAGCTGTCAAAAAAACCTGGGGCACCCTAGGATTTGAAATGTTATCGAACGCAAGTTTGATTGAGAACTGTCATCGTGACAAGAGTGACAATTTACGAAAGTTGTGTTAATTTGGTAAAAGTGTAAATTTAATTAATTATTTGTAAAATGGATGCAATTAATATAACTCTGCTGAGTGAAATATTTGACGATGATTGGTTGCTGTTAGATGAGTCCAGCCTTTCAGATGAATCCACCGATGACGAACAATATGTTGCCAATTGTTTGTATCCCAAATTACTTTGAAGAAATAGTGCCTAAATATACGGTCGATGAGTTCATTAAGAACTTTCGAATTACTCGAACTTTATTTGAAATAATTTCAAAAAAGTTTAAAGAGAGTGAAGAATATTCGACTTTGAACTCATCCAAAGCATACAGTCCAGCAAAGCACATAGCAGATTTGACATGTCAATATCTACAGTATGCCTTATAATATATAGGGTTACATATTTTATAAGTGGACTGGGCGACTTAGCTTTTAAATGGCCAAATGAAACAGAAATGGAAGAAAGTGCTGCTTATTTTAAAACTAAACATGGCTTTCCTGGTATCATAGGTAAACAGTTCCCTAAATAACTAAAACATAAACAACAAAATACTTCTTTCTTGTAGGGGCCATAGACGGAACACATATCGTGATTGACCCGCCAAAAAGAAGTAAAGATGATTACCTGGATAGGAAAAACAATTAAAGTATTTGTCTACAAGGTATTTGCAACGAAAAAAGAAAATTCCTGGATGTGTTTATTGGTTTTCCTGGATCAGCTTATGATAGTAGGGTGTTGAAGAATTCCGCCATTTATCCAAACCTTGGAAATCTATGTAAAGGTATTGACTTTATTATCAAATTAGCAGTATTTATTACAACATGAATCATTTTTAGATAATCATTTATTAGGGGATTCCGCGTATCCATGTTGCAAATTTCTGTTGACACCACATAAAGATAATGGACACTTATCAGCAGCACAACTGCATTACAACAAGTGTTTAAGTTCCTCCCGGGTTGTTGTTGAACATACGTTTGGTATCCTCAAGCAACGCTTTATGCAATTATATTATTGCAAACTGAAAGGAATGGAAAAGCTTTGCCATTTTGTAAGAGCCTGTTGTGTCTTACACAACTTTTCTGATGCTTCAGAAATTGAAGATTTAAACACGATTACTGATGGCAAAATTGCACATGTGAATGAAAATGGCAACGAAGATAACATGGCTGGAAGAGCAAAACGAAATGAAATATGCACCTTATTGAATTCGCAAAGAAACTTGAACAAATAAAAACATTTAACTTATTGCACTTTTGTTTTTAATTAGAAAATATTATAATCTGCATAAACTAAAAAAAATTAATACATTTCTTTAAATAAAAAAAAATACATTGCACAGAAACTAACCTAATAAAACTAATTACGATTTACATTAGCCAGCAATTTCTCCAAGAGGTCATTCTTTCTCTGGAGTTCTTTTTCTATAACGGCCGTCCGCGTCTTATAAGCATCCACTTTTTCCTCTAGCAGCTTATTTCTGTCTTCTTTTAATTTAACCAGCTCCTCACTCTCGCTGCTTTTTCTTTTCCTTGGCTGTTGTGAAGTGCCTGGGATCGGAGAACTAGACAGATGTGTATTTGTAGACGAAGATGACTGCGAGGTATCTTCCATGTTTATATCTATTGTGAGTGATACAATATGTAATTATAATTTATCTAAAAGTTAAACTCTTTTAAATATTTACAATTACCTTGGTTAGCTGCCGGTTGCTCACAAACACTTCCCTTGCCCGTTGAATTCAGCAAACATTCCGGATACATGGTGGCTCTATTTTGAAACAGATCCTGCAAATCGCTGAAATTGTTATTGTTAGTCACTAGCTTATTTAATATATTTCCTACTAAATTCACTTACACTTCAAAAGGTTTCTACATGCGGAGGAGAAAATTTGTATCCCTTCTCTGCCATAAGTTTGGATACATGCTCAAAAAGCTTCTTTTTTGTTTTGAACTTTAGGGATTTCCCTAATTTCGGCCTATTCTCTTTAATAAGGCTAATTAATAATTTAGTAGGTGCATCATGCCATTGTGAGGCTTCTATAATTTGTTGGGTTAAAAGTCTCTATACTTTATAGTTCAGTACAAACCATTTTCAAGATCTTTAGGTGCAAGTGAGGAATCCGTTTCTTGTACATTTGCGCTGTTGCTGTCCATCCCTTGCTCGTACATTAAATTTAATAATTCGGGATCTGTATAAAATAAAATAATGTAAACAAATATTTCGCATATAACCAGCATTACTTACTCCCTGCCGCTTCAGCTGCAGTTTCAGAAGTGCACTGTATTGTAACACATTTACTCGTCTCATGATTAGTTATATTTAGTTCCTCCATTTTACTGTAACAGCTCGTTTATTTTAGTACACATACAATAAATTAATTGTTATATTTACCTCTTTTGTTCCGAACTTTTGTACTTTCGCACTTTCAATTAAAATAAACAAAACACAACTAAACTTGACAGCTGAACAAAATGACAGCTCTATTTTCCTTCTCCAACATTTTCCTGGGGCGAGTTGAGAGCACTTCCGAGCCGCTACAAAGTTCTCATCGAACACAGAACTATGAGTTCGGAGCAGCTCCAGATGGTTATCGAACGCGTTGGAGCGCTCTAGAGCGCTCCAGGACTAGTTATCGAACAGACCTAATGTAAACAAACTAAGAACGCCAAGAAAACTTCAATTTTCTTTACGTACCCTTGCTTAAGAACTAACAAAATATTATTTTAATCAAAAACTTCCCTTAAAAACGATATTCCACGTGTACCACGCCGATTGTTTGCACAACACAAAACCGCGCACTTCATTTCAAAAATGTCTAAAATGTATTAAAATACACTGTCTACACTTTAAAAAGTTGAAAGCTATTAGCTTTAAAGTTTTCTAATATACTGCACTAAAATAAAGAGTGAAAAAGACTCAGAACTTTATATGGAATTACAAAACAAAATTGTTAAACCATCGGACAATTCACGGTAATAACTTTGACAGTTCGCAAACTAAGGAGAAGAGCTCTCCGTCCTCACATCGCCTAAAAGAAAAGTGCCGATCACACGTACACGGTTTCACAGCTGAGGGCCTTTCCTGTTGTTATATATTCTAAGCTCTATACACAATACTACTACCCAAGCGGAAGTAAACTTAAAAAGCTTTAGCTTTGCAAGAAGTTTTGCTAGTACAGTAAAGTCCGACGTAAAGTTTTAAATCTTAACGTATAAGAGCTTTCCTAACAAACAGGTAGGTGGGTGGTCCTGAAAATTGGCTTACTAAACAGTTATACAACTAGCTGGCGGTTGTATAGAATGTTTTTTAATTTCATAAACTTTATTTCGAGTTCGAAAAAACACGTTAGCTTTTAGAGTGGACTTTTAGTGGAAAGGAAGAATTGTTTTAGTTTGAGTTACTATTTATAATTTTTCTCTGTAAAGAAAACAAATGATTATTTAATTCTTAGCAAGAAGCTGTCATTCTTTCGCACATTCTTCATATATTTTCATAATTAATGCTCTTTCAGATATACTATGGAGTTTAAAATTGGAAATCCATGATTCGAACATAAATATTATTTTTCATATTTTAATTTTAAAGTGTTACAAGAAACAAATTATAATGTGACAACTCAACAATTGTCAAAATTCTGTTTCGTAAAAATTTTAACTATTTTGAAAATTTTTCGGAAAATTCAAACAATTGTCAAATTTTCGAATCATACGGAAATTGTCATGACCAATGAAATTCTATAAAATTCTGAAGGATTTTCTGACAAGGTCGAGTTTAAATATAAAAGTGACAATTCCGAATTAAATCCATTCAGAAAAACAAAATGAACAAAAATTTTTATTCAAGTGAAAGTGATGATGAATTACAATTTGATCAGAATTGTGTTAGACGTGTAAAACAATTTAAAGAAAGAATAAATAATGACTTCAATGCATTGTCAGATATACAATTTAAAGAAAAATTTCGTGTTGGACTGCGGAATATATTTTATTGAAAATTGGTGAATGGCTTAAAATCCGACAAATAGAAATCATAGGCCCTGACTTTTAGTGAGAAAAAGTGCTAGTTGGTGGGGATAACATCAGTGCATGTTGAGGAACGTAGAGTACTTTTCAGTGCCAAGAATGAGAAACGTCAAAATTGACAGTTCGTAGGTGACAGTCGAACAATTTTAGTGTGACGCCGGTAATTTGTGAAAAGTTAATTATATTTTGTGATATTGTTCATTTAATCGAAAATTAAGAAGAGACATGAATCAACAACACTTGTGTGGGCCATACTGAACGAAAGTTCGGATGAGGAAGAGTGTGTCACCAGAAACATCGTTTCAGACGTTGATTAAGTGCTCCAGGACGGTGATATGGAAGAAATAGTTTAGAACTTGGTGCCTCCTGCTAAAGCAGAAGACAATCGTATCAAAAATTACCTAGAAAATGTACTGCCAACGCACATTGATAAAGAATTTAATATGCATATTCGCATTAGTAGGGAATTGTTTCGGTCAATTTCAAAAAGATATGAGGACAGTACGATTTATCAGGATCGCTTCGATAAGTCAATAACTAGCGTCAGCAGAATAATAAAGTGAGTCATAACATTTATAAGCGGTTTGAGCGACGAATTTTTGGTGTGACTGAAAGAAGCAAGAACGGTGGAAATTTCAAACTATTTTCATACGAAATATGGATTTCCGTAAGTAATTGGTAAGTAATTGAACCAGAAATATTATAGCCTGAGCTAGCAGAGATGCCGTTTGTAGAGAACTTTCACAGCACACGATATGATCATATTTATGTTACAAGCGTTTTCTATAACAAACTCCAATGAAGTATTATTGTTTTAAAAATACGACTCATTTACATATGAAATAAAACTAGAATGAAGACGTTATTTTTATATATGCGGATATTAACTAAATTAAATTAAAATTAAGACTGTGTTTTTATATATAAATAATAATGATATAATAAAATTTAGTTACAATTACGAGTGTTTTTTGTCTTGTTTTCGTTATAGTGAAAGAAGAGAAAGCTGAAATATTTAACCGAATTCCGGTAAAATAAATCACGTTGAATACAATAGATTCGACGTCGAATTGTTCGCAACTCTACTTTGAAAGTAACTTGAATTTTTTATTCCGATGTCCGTGCTATTCATATTAGCTTACGGGAAATTTCACATCAACTCCAAGTGGAATATGGGTACACTTTCCAGGTCACTGTTTGTAATTACTGAAACCTTCCTTTTGAAATTATTTTATCAAAATGTATAAAACAACAAAATTCTCACAAGATAAAGTACAAACTATTTAAAATATTTACTAAAATCAAATATTTTAGAAATGTAGTAGATATCACTGTCTTCTCTAGTTCACTCATTATTGAACTCTTTCCTCTTAAGCTATCGCTAGCTAATCTAAATATATTTTTGTTCTATTGTTATATTCCCCCTTATCTGACAAATTGCGTTGATACAGAAGGGCGCAGTCTGTATGATATGCTAACACGGAGACGGAGTTGGATCAATGTGTTGAGCCGCACGACCACCATGCAATGGCCCCGGGTTCGAGACCAGATCTCTCCGTGCGATTTTATTAAGAAATTAAAATAATCCACTCTGTCTCTGGGCTGTTGTCTATCTCGAAGCAATGCAAAAACAAGACTCAAACTTCCTCACTCCCCTTACCCTAATTCCCTTCCGACCAAAACCATGTTAACGCATCAAAGGGTTGTCCCCTAGGATTTGGCCACATCGTATGAAAAAAAATAAAAAATAAAACACTTAGCTTACACTTCATCTATAACATGACGACCACTTTCCGTCATGTTCTCATACAGCTAGCGTTTCTAAATTTCTTAACGCCATCGCTTCCTTTGGTTTGCACCAAATGAGTGATGTAAAAAACTCTGCGGGAAGACAGTTGGATCCGTTCGAGTAACATTATAGTCGAATCAGCTTCAGCATCAGTATTAGTATTGCGGATCCTAAATTAGAGCACCATATTTATGATTATAAGAGATTGAGCTTTTCTGAGATAACGTCTAATCTCCTCACAGTAGATTTTTCGGCACTGCTGGATAATAATGATATTGGTGTCAGCGCCTCCTTGTTTTATAATAAGATTTATGATTTGCTTAACACTATTTTTTTCATTTAAAAATGGATTAGGTCTATCTGCTCCTCTCCCCCGTGGTATAGTACCGAACTTCGCAACCTTACGAATAGACAGAACAAACTCTGGAAAAAATTACTTGCGTTGTAAAAGCGCAACAGCGTATTTTGATTGTGTGGTTTTAAGACATTGTCCTTTTATATAACGAATACCGTGTTAATGTTCAGGATGATATGCATAGTTACCCCCGTAATTTCTTTTAAGTCGTCAACATGAGCAAGAAATCTAGCAACTATCCATCTATAATGTGGAATGAGGTGTCTTCCAGTAAGGTCGTGACTTAGATAATAATTTTGTATCATATTTTGAGAGTGCCTTTTCTTCCGATAACTTTGAGCCTTGTAACAATAATCTTGTTCATATTTTGGATCGTGCCGCTTCATCTGATTGTTTGCACTTTATATCTCGGGATCTTATTTTCGAAAATATGAGGGCTGTCAAAGTTTAATCTCCCCCCCCCCCCCCATGCAATCAGCATCATTGTATTTAAACTCAGGAGTGACTGGATTTCTTTCTATATAAGACATTGGACATATCGTGTGTTGCTCAGTGGCTCTACCTCAAGAATTTTCAAAACTTCATCTGGTTTGCCACAAGGTAGTCATCTCCTTTTACAATTTGTTCTTGCCACTGATGTCATTGTCAAACTGATCTCGCACTCTAATGTTCTGTTATACATATGCTGACAACATGAAGATCTTCGCCCTTGGTGACAGCGCCCTCATTCAAAAGGACTTAGACACGTTTCTGGAGTGGTTCGTGCACAATGGCCTACATATTAAATTTGAGAAATGTGAGGCTATGTCCTTCTCCAGAGCCTTAATCCACAAGTTTTTGACTGCAACTTTATGGATAATGGCCTCCGTCGCGTGCTATCCGTAACTCAGGTTAGGTACATAAGTACAATATATTTTGTGCTTCCGTGACTATCCGTTACACATATTGTATATGGGCTGTCCTTACTTGTTGCCTTCCTATTCTTCTGTGTTGATTTAGGAGCCGCTTTCCACCGTTTTGATGGAATTGATAATCAATTGATTCTTGGCTCCTGCAAAGAAGTGCGCCTTCTGTGTTAGAAGCGTTAATTCTATAGTAACAAAAATAGAAATCACACTTAGCTTGAGTGAAATTTTTCGAAAAAAAATCAAAACAAACTGTTCACAACTCGAGCAGAGAAAGAAATATTGAAATTTCTTTACGCGATCCGCGTTCCTGATTAAGAAAAACTAAACTCATTTGGCTCTTCCTCAACAGCATCACCAAAGGGTTAGCTTTTCTTTAGCTGCTGTATACCTTCACAAAAACTGAAAACTAGATGGGAATCCAACTGAACTAAACACCGATCTAGACCAAAGTATAATTTGATCACTAACACTGTCACGCACGGAGGAAGAGCCAAAGGAGCTTTTCTTAATCAGAAACGCCGATCGCGTAAATAAATTTTGATATTTCTTTCTCTGCTCGAGTTGTGAACAGTTTCTTCTAATTTTATCGTGAGGAAAACTATTTTCAATCACAAAATGTATTCAACAGATTCGGAGAGCTAATAATCAGTACGCTTACATGAATACTTAAGTTTTATAACAGCAAACTTTTAGTGATCAAAGTATCACATAAATGAACATTGACTTCAAGTTTACTGCACTCAAGTACATCATTAAATCAAAATTTTGCTAATTCGCTGATTTAAATCCATCACCTTTTATTGACGCACACTCAAAACATAAGGTAATACTATGTTTCTTACGTTTTCAAATCTCCACCGTTTAACTAAAAATTGAAAACCAATTACACTCAGCGTGAAATGAAAAATTAAAATACCCTTTTTTTTAAACTTTATTTACATTATAAACTTACAAAAATATAAATATATAGGGTAGACCCGCGTGAGTTGTCATACTTTTTTTTCAATTGGCTAAAACTAAGGCATTGATAGCTTATGTATGGAATGAATGGGAGCGATTTTTCCGTGTTCCAACTCAACCTGCAATTTTAGAGATAACCGGGTGTGTTCAGGCTACCCGCTGAAAAGGGATACTGGTTACGCGAAAATTAAAGATTTATTGCTGATAAAATAAGTTTTATTCATTTCAGTCTTTAACACTTGCACTTTTATAATTCACTTTACATTCACTTCAAATTCTCAACCTAGCACTTAAATACCTTATTCCTACACTTATGTTTAATTGCTGAAAGAATTTAAAATGTTTATTAGCTTAAAATATTTATCTTAAAATAATTCGAACAGCCAGGTTCTAAATTATTTCTTAACAAGTGTTTAATTAATGTGATATAATTGGTTGCTGGAGAATGGACGGACGAGTTGAAGCCTTCTAGGATACGGTGATCCTCATCTGGATATTCTCAAGTGTTAGTTACACCTCCAAGTGGTAGCAACCGGGCAATGCATCCTAGAATGTAGCCAAGTAACTAATGCGGGAGGAGATAACCTCTTGAAAAATCCCCTAACTCCAAGAGAGTCTGCAGTGTTGCGTCCCCTCTGCAGGACCCAGGGGTAATTGGATCGCAAATGGCGTTTTCCTCGGGCGCTTCTGTGGTAGTGGAGGTGGATTGTATGGGAGACCCCAACAGGTTGGCTATACCCACGGTACCCGCAACACAGCAGTAGCAGTTTTGGGAGAATTATCTTTCGAAGGAACTGTGGCGGCTATGGAGGCTGGCTCGCTCTTCCACCGGCTGAAACTGCTGCAGCAGTCCTGGAGAAGGGTGCCATTGGCATAATAACAACTAGCACTTCTTCAGGTGCGGCGGTGCAGAGACGGCAGACTCTAACGAGTTGGCTATCTCCGCGATACGCACACCAGGAGAAGATGCAGATCTGCCTTCCAAAGGGTTAGCTGCGGTTAATCCGGAGGGGGTTTCTTGTCCTCGCTCAGGACTAAAGCGTTACGGCCTGGAACCCTTCAATGCCGTAGGCAGAGAAGGGATGAAGGTTGTAACTAACGCATGGACCAAAAAGGAACACTGGAAACGGTGGGAAAATATGGATTTATGCAGATCTGCCCTCCGTAGGGTTAGCTGCGGTTAATCCGGAGGGAGTTCCTTGTCCTGGCTCAGGACTAAAGCGTTACGGCCTGGAACCCTTCAATGCCATAGACAGTGAAGGGGTAAATGATGTAACTAACGCATGGACCAAGAAGGAACACTGGAGACGGTAGGAAATCATGGATTTATGCAGATAGGCTAGGATTCTAGCAGTGACCCAGGAAACCGAGGTTAGTGGCGACAGTGGGATAACTGGATACTCAGTTGCCCCCACTAAGGGAGACTGGGAGGGGACGAAAAGGGACCCGGTTATGTGGTCTGTTCCGGCTAATCCCCAGAGAGGTGTTTTTAGTGAGTAAGAATCTCACACTACCGGAGGGCACGGGCTGTCTGAAGATAAATACGGACTCAATCCCTTTATCCGACTGTGACTAGAAATTTCCTTCTTCCAGGATAATTGTTTGATATCATCATGGAACTCGGCTGATTGTACTATCCTGATGAGTCGTGCCTCTATTTCTTGAATTTCTTCCGCGGTTAGTGGTCCAGTCCTTCTTCTGTTCTTGCAATTTTGACTAAACCGAAGACAGCAGCATAACACTCGAGTAAGACGATGATATGATGAAAAGCGTGCAATGATTTCTTGTGAATTATGGTTGATTGCTATCAGAGTCTTCGTTCTTAATTCTTCTTCCAGTTGTTGCTTTGGTGCCTCCCATGTAACTGTTGGCCACGTAGACTGGTCATCCCTTAGCCAGGTTGGTCCATGAAATCATAATTCGTTGTTGACTAGTGTTGTTGGGCTTATTCCTCTGGATGTGCAGTCGGCGGGATTTTCTTTAGATGGGATGTGATGCCATGAATTCAGTTGACCATGGTCCTGGATTTCAGCTACTCTGTTGGCTATAAATGTCTTCCATCTGCTGGGGTGTCCTTTAATCCAACTGAGGGTGATTTTGGAATCCGTCCAGGAGTAGCTCGGTATTTAGGTTATGCCCATGTCCCTTCGAACTGAATTTATCACTTTGCTCAAAAGGACTGCAACACATAGTTCTAACCTAGGTAAAGAAATAGTCTTAATAGGTGCTACTCTTGATTTTGAAGTTAATAAATGAGTATGAACTTGACCATCTTCTCCGATGATTCTGATATAAATAACTGCTGCGTATGCTTGCATGGAGGCGTCACAGAATCCGTGAAGTTGATAATGTTGATGAGTAGATTTTAAGTTGATCCAGCGGGGAATCCTTATTGTTTGTATGATGGAAATGCTTTCCTTGAAGTATTTCCATTCGCTGACAAGCGATGGAACAGGTTCATCCCATGTAAGACCAGAAAGCCCAAGTTTCTGAATCATGATTTTTGCTGCTATGACTGCTTGGGCTAGCCAACCTAGGGGATGAAAGAGTTGTGAGATTTCTGATAATACCTTTCGTTTGGTAAGAATTCCATGTGTCTCTCGAATGTTGGTTTTAAAGCTGAATTCATCTGTTGAAAGATGCCAGTGAATTCCTAATGGCTTGATCCTTTCTTCGTCTTCAAAGGAAAGTGGAAAGTTGATTTCGCGGTCTTCTGGTATGTTTTCCAGTATTTTCGGATGATTACTAGTCCATTTGCGTAGATTAAAACCGCCGCCTTTAAGTAACTTGGTAAGCTCTTTTTGAATAAGTGTAGCCTCTTCAATGGTGTCTGCTCCAGTTAGGACGTCGTCTACGTACGAATTTTCCATGATGATTCTAGATGCTCGTGGATACTTATGTTGATAATCTCTTGCAAGCTGTTGTAATGTCCTGATGGCAAGAAATGGATCAGAAGCTGTTCCAAAGGTGACGATAGTCATTGCGAATTCTTGTAGGGCATTATTTGAATTATCTCTCCAAATAATCCGTTGATACTGCTGATCGTCTTCATGAAGATGTATCATTCTATACATCTTTTCGATGTCGGCTGATAAGGAATATTTGTAGCTCCTCCATTTGAGTAACGTTGCTAATAAAGTTGGTTGAAAAGTTGGACCTGTAAAGAGTTGCTCTTTAAGAGACTTACCATTTGAAGATTTGGCGGACGCGTCGAAGACCACCCGAAGTTTTGTTGTGCTGCTTTCCTTGAAGTCGGCGTGATGAGGCATATAAAAGTGTTTTATAGCTTCCGAATATGCTCCATCTGATTTGTTGATTGCTATTGGTTTCATGTGATTGAGAGTATGATATTCCTTGATGACACGTGAGTAGTCCTCATGTAGTTGTGGATTAGTTGAGAATTTTTTTTCCAGTTGCATAAATCGTTTGATGGCCATGTTGCGTGAATTCCCCAAGATTGGCGGTTGTTGTTCCTTAAACGGTAAGCGAACTTCATATGTTCCATCTGGCCTTCTTTTGTGTGTTTGGATGTAAAATTCCTCGCACTTCATTTCATCTGAAGTCCAAGTTCTAGTTTTGGGTATGTCTTCCCATTCCCAAAATTTCTTAAGTTGATTTTCTAGCTGTAGGAAATTGTTCTCGATGTTGAGGGTGAAAACTGATTTCGGTTGATCTGCGTTATTCGTTGTTCCGAATAAAATCCATCCCAATGATGTATTTTGTGCTGTAGATGATCCTGGTTGTGTATATTTCTTGATTCCGTCTAGAAGTATGTTTGCGTATACTTCTGCTCCTAGGAGTAAGTCAACCCTTCCTGGTTGGATGAATGTAGGGTCTGCTAATTGGAGTCCTTTGATGTGTCCCCATGCATGATGTTGTAACCCGTTTGGAGGTAAAGCGTCGGTGATGTGTTTCAGAACAAACGCGTTTGTATGAAGCTGATATAAAGTGTTATTTAGCGATTTTAGAGTAAATTCTACAGCCCTTGTGGCTGTAGCCGTTTTAGTTTTTCCAAGTCCGTTAATTTGAACTTCTGTAGAATTACCTTTTAACTGAAGTTTTTGATATGCTTGTTCGGAGATTATGTTCACTTGTGATCCAGGATCGATGAGGGCTCGTAAAACCAGCGATTGCCCTGATGTGGTTTCAACTTTTACAAGTGCGGTGGCTAATAGTGCTTGAAATTTGCAAGCGTTGATCTGTGTGTTCACAGATGTACTTTCTGTGTTAGACGATGTAGGAACGATGCTGCTGTCGATCCCCTTATGTTGAGTGTTGTGTGATGAACCTTGATGAGATGATGAGTTTGTGCTCTTTGATCTAATGTTGTCAGAATGTAGAAGAGAATGATGTTTCTTGCCGCACTTGAAGCACTTGTGCTTACTTTTGCACTCTGAAGTTGTGTGATTTGCTCCTAAGCAGTTGTAGTTGTTTTTTGATGTGATGTTGCGTCTTTGAGCGATATCCATCTTGTGAAAATTGGAGCATTTGTAAAGCCTATGCTTGTCGTTGCATATTGGACAGATTGTAGATTGTAGAGAATGGTGAGTTAAAGTTGTTGTGTTGCCTGAAGGTGAGCGTAGAGGTTTTGTTGATCGAGTTCCCATGATTGCTTCCAGTGTTCGATAACGAGCTTCTAAGAAGTCCATAAATTTTTGCAAAGTTGGCAATTCCTGTGTGTTCCCAAGCGTCTGTTCCCAAAGGTTGTGTGTTTCTGGTGGTAAACGTTGAACCATCATGTGGATGATTATGGTGTCCCATTGATGTATAGATACACCTAATGCCTTCAGTTCATTCAGTCGTTCTGAAGTGTTGTCCATTAGTTTCTTGATTCCTTCCGCTGTCTCAGCACGAATTGGAAATTGATTGCACAATTCCTTGATATGATTGTTGACCAGGATTCTTTTGTTGTTGTAGCGTTTTTGTAGTAATTCCCACGCTGGCTGATAGTTTGCTAAGATTGTGGTGAATTTGTTGATTAGGCGTTCTGCTTCGCCGCATAGACTCGCCTTTAAATAATGGAGCTTTTGTACAGCTGGAATCCTCGCATCCTGATGAATAAGTGATGTGAATAAATCATGAAATGCCCTCCAGTTTGAGTAGTTTCCATCAAATTTTGGGTAGATTTATCCTTGGTAGTTGTATATCTGATTTCACTTCTGGCTTCACTTCTGTAGGCTCTTGAACTGGCTGTTTTTCCTTAAGAAGATCTTGAAGTTCACTTAAATAGTTGAAGTACGCTTCCTCTGTCACTGCATATATGTCGTTCTTGATGTATTCGTGATTTTTACTTCGTTCGCAATCCATGGAGAAGATTTCCTGGTGATTGTTTGAAAATGTGTCAATAAAATCCTTTACTTGTGTGATCCTAGCCTGAAGATAGGTTCTTCTAGCCTCTCCTGTTTTCTTGAAGTTGACGATTGCCTGAGACACTTGCTTTGATATTGTCACTTGTTTTTTCAATAACACTTCCATTGTCACGCTTTCTCACCTTTATATACAATGTTCACTGAGTTTTTTAAGTTTTCACAAATGTTCACTAAGTTTTCACAAAATTGTCACTACTCAGACTTCAATGTTTTAAAACTTTAATCTTTCTCAGCAATATCCGGCTCGAAGGACCAATGTTTAGGCTACCCGCTGAAAAGGGATACTGGTTACGCGAAAATTAAAGATTTATTGCTGATAAAATAAGTTTTATTCATTTCAGTCTTTAACACTTGCACTTTTACAATTCACTTTACATTCACTTCAAATTCTTAACCTAGCACTTAAATACCTTATTCCTACACTTATGTTTAATTGCTGAAAGAATTTGAAATGTTTATTAGCTTAAAATATTTATCTTAAAATAATTCGAACAGCCAGGTTCTGAATTATATCTTAACAAGTGTTTAATTAATGTGATATAATTGCGAACAGCCAGGTTATGCAATTATATTGACAATCTATTCGGAATAATACTTATTCGAGCAGCCAGGCTCTGAATAAGTATTGGGAAGATATTAGTGGGAACACAAAACGAACTTCTGTATTTATTCGAGCAGCCAGGCTCTGAATAAATATGTTAATAAACGTTAATAGGCAACACAATAATTTATTCGAGCAGCTAGGCTCTGAATAAATTGTTACAAATAGGTTAATTTACACAAAGTAAATATAATCGAGCAGCCAGGTTTGAATTCAAACGGTTTATACAAAAATATCGAATTTGGTTGAAATCGAGAGATAGTCGTCATGTTAATTAGCATTCGATATTTTTTCGCCATGTTGAATCAAAGAATTCAAATTTTAACTTTGATGTTGGCGGGAAACTTTTTACTTTACAGATTTATAAATTGACGTTAAAGTTTAAGGTTTATTATTAATATATTAAATGAGATCATTTAATATATACTTAGTTCTTGGTTACACGGATTATATCCAAAACGAATATTAATTCCGAGATTCGTTTACGTCGGTTGCTGAGCACCGTGTTACCAAATTGCTCTTGCCAAATATCAGCTGTTTTGACAGACTGCAGGGATGTTTGGCTGATCAGAAGAGGTAAAACTTTGGATTTTGTTATTTTCCTTAAATTTGTTTATTTTTAGGTTGTGTCGCAACAGGGTGAATCAGTACAAATTATTTTTTTAACTAATGAACTCTTACTGACGCACACTCAAAACATAAGGTAATACTATGTCTCTTACCTTTTCAAATCTGCATAGGGTAGACTCGCGTGAGTTGTCCTACTTTTTTTCAATTGGCTTAAACTAAGGCATTGATAGCTTATGCATTATTTTCATTAAATGGAATGGGAGCGATTTTCCCGTGTTCCAACTCAACCTGCAATTTTAGAGATAACCGGGTAAATCCGTACAAATTATTTTTTTAACTAATGATTGAAAAAACCTCTTTTTAACGTCTGAAAATATGTTTTTATGCAATAATATAAAGAGCTTCATACATTAATAGTACTTCTAACAGAACCAAATTTTATTTTCAAACTTTCTTTTTCTTGATTTTCCAATAATTCTGGCTAAACTTCTACGTGGAACGCCATAATTAGCAGCTGCTCCTCTTATGCTATTACTGAAAACCAACATTTCCGCTAAAGCATTTTCAACTTGTGACTAGGTATAGTCGCATCTCTTGCTTAAACGTTTATATTTACCTATTTATGTCGATTTACTGTCAAAAAGATACAAAGAACACATTTTAGTAAAATAAAAAATTATGTGCCAACTCACCCGTGCGTAGTTTTTCAAAATATTGACAATATTTCAAAATCTTTTATTTTTTTTATAAAACTTGTATTTGATTTTTAAACTACAGTACCTTAACTATATTTTTCTGACAAAAAGTTAGGTAAAAAACCTTTCTTTCCACTAACAGTTAAAAAAAGTCAGGAGCAAACAATTTACTTTTTTAGCGTCAAAACGCATTTTCGCCATTTTGAAAAAAACTATAGTAGTTGACAGATTTATACGAAAATTTCTTAAGTTTCCTCACTTCCCTTACCCTAATTCCCTTCCGGCCAAAACCATGATAACGCATCAAAGGGTTGTCCCCTAGGATTTGGCCACATCGTATAAAAAAAAAAGTTATTGAGATTAAGATAACCAAAAAGATCTTATTTCAATAAGCATCTTAAACTAAAACCCAAACATGAAACCTAAAACACAACAGAAATTATTATTACTTAACCTACGACAATGAAACGTTAAAAATATTCGTTTTGCTTAGCGTGGAAAAATCCCTTCAATCTTAATATGATCCTGTGATATTTTGTCCTTTTCCTGCGCTAATTCGTTGCTTTCCTTTTGCAATTTTTCTGCGTTTTCAGTAGATTGTATTATTTTTTCTTAAAATACCTTCCTCTCCTCCCTCATTTGCCTTATTTCGCTTGCTAAACCGCTTGGATGGAGTTGGCATTTCATGGCTTTCTGAACTAATTGAAATGCAACTATTTTACAATATTGAAAAACAAAAAGAAATAATTTCTTACCATCTCCGGTTGGAGAAAGCAGATCGCTGTTGACGTGGATGACATTGGCTCTGTAGCTGCCATTAGCTCATCCCGCGACATTTCATTTTGGGTTCCTCTACCCCGAATTGGAAAAGCATACATTACATTGATAAAAAAAGAACAATTGGTAATAGTAACTTGAAATAATTTCAATAAACTAACTTACTTTTCATAAGGACAACTCCGCCGATCTTTGCCCGTTTTATTATTATGATTCCGGGTCCTGTTAAAAGACTTTTATAAACCTATATAATTATTTTCTATTTGTGTTATTGTGAAGTTGTAACCAGTGGCATCTGAAACTTCCCTTCCATTTTCTTCTTAATTTTCTATTTTAAAGATTTTCCCACCTTTCGATTTAAGTCAAACCAAACAATCTTGCTTGTCTTGGTGATAAATTTTTAATTACGTGTGGCTACGGCGTTTACATAGCCAAATATTTCATTAAATAAACGCAATTATCTTGCAACTAAGTCTTGCTTAGAACTTTTAAAAGGGCAGTCGAAGCTGTAGTTGGGTTTGAGTTTATTTACTTCATTTTTTTATGATGATTCTTTTACATTTAGCGAATTAACACTTTGGCAAAATATTCCCAGGAACAAACTAATTGAAATAGCAATACTTGCAGGCGATTTAAATGATCTGCAATAAAATGTACACTAATAAAAACCCACTAAAAATTGGTTCGAACTACTTGCATCGTATTAAAAGGGAAATACTGTAAGCAATACTTCCAAAGTATTACTCCGAGTTGGCAAGTATTTTTTAATAACTTAATTAAAGCCTTTTATTATTCATCCATAAGAAAGTATACATTAAAAAAATAAGATAATATATATACATAAAAGTTAACCGTATAAATCATAAATTATACATGAAAGATATGGCAAAGCCAGCAAATATTCAAAAGCCATTTTTCGTTCTAGAGTTTAGAGAACCAAGAAGAAAATTGATCCCTTTATCCCTGAAATACGCTCAACACAATTGCATTGTTCAATATTTCCCTCACGAAGTGATTGCAAATCATTGATTCCTTCTATGTACAGAACTATTTTCGTACCATTGACAATGGTCTACTTGAACTCTTCCGAAGTGGTGAAAGGGTAATAATGTATTCTTGACTGCCTTCTATAGCAGTAAAACGATTTTAAATTTTCATGAGATTCAAGATTACATCCCATAAAGTATTTCAAAACGACTTCTGAGTATGAATTGGTAGTAAAAGCGTGTTAGTAAAATGTGCGGTAACTGAGTTCATATAAGAAAGAGAGAATTTACATTTTCCTTTCAAAGGTAATTTTAATTATGTTTTCAATCTTTACTTTTTCGTCTGCAAAAATTAATCTAGCGCGTTCCAAAACTTTAAAATACGTTCGGAAATTGTGTTTATCACATTTCATGAGGATCTTAATAAAAATTTTCAGAATAGACAAAAAAAAGTTGAACCGACTTCACAAAAAGCGCTAAAAAGTATAAAATAATTTTCAATTTCATATCTATAACGACATTTTTAATTTTTTTAAACTATTTTATGTTGTAGTTGTTTGGTTTGTTTGATTTGCATTGACTTCAAAATGTCGTTATAGATATGAAATTCAAAATTATTTTATGCTTTTTAGCGGTTTTTGCGAAATTGGTTCAACTTTTTTTCTTAAAACTATTTATTTTGCACTTTTTAGCGTCTTCTACTCTGTACGGCAAAAAAAAAAACCCATCCAAATCGGTTCACGCGTTTAAAAGTTACTTTCAACCCCTACCCATCAATCAAGGAACATACTCTTGCCAACAGAAAAAGAATCATCAAAATCGGTGCACGCGTGACGAAGTTAGACGAGCCCCCCCCCCCCCCCCCACCCCTTCTAAATCGGTTCACTCGTTACAAAGTTACATTAAGAATACCATAAATAAAAGAAATCTTTTGTAGAGTTTTGCATTTAGGTACAGACTCTTGAAAGGGTGAAAAATGAGAATGTGACAATTTCTTACCTGCCTCTCTCCAATCGACACTTAAGCTGGTTTTTCTCAATTATTTTCCTGAACTGCTATTTGAACGAAAACTAAACTAATAATAATGAAATTATTCTTAATACAATTCTGCACAAAATATGTTTTCAATGAATTCCGGGGTATTTTTTTTATATACCTATATGATGTTGCTACCAAACCCACGCAAATGGTTTTTGAAGTTTGGGGTAGTTTGGACCGAAAGTCAATTTTACGCGCGAATAAATCGGGACTCTGGTTTAATTGAAAAACATTGTATAAAACAAACCTCTCGTTCTCGATTTTAATAAATTGTTGATCATATGTTCAAATTCTTGTGGCGTCGTCGATATATTCCACCGTGATCCTTTTTAGAACTATTGAAGGCAATCAAATTTTGTTTTCCGGGATGGACACGAAATGCCGAGAATGATGGTTGATCACTATTTGAACCCCCAATGTGTCGGGCGATTTTCATGACTAGTCGAGGTAAACACGTAAACAAATTTTCGTCAAAGTCAGGGGTCTCCCCTAATGAGAACTTTATCCATATTTTCTTTTTCAGATAACTTTATACTTATTCGGCTTTTGCTTTAAGCAGCGAAATAACCCTCCTTTAGAATTAACCCTTCTAACTCAGAAGGCACACTTATTAGGCAGAAGCCTAGAATCAATTGACCTATTTGCCAGAATATAACAATATTTTTAGGCGAAATAGGCTGCCACATTAGCATGCAAAAAAACCACGCCCACACACAACAATCAGGGGTGCGCGGCCAACAGAGAACGCTTCAGCAAATCTTTCGTAAGAGTCAAGTCAAAAATAGGACACATATTTACGGAGAACACAGGACACATATTCACCGAGAATACAACATGCAGTAAAGGCAATCTCCTTAAGCTATACGAGGTATGTCTATAAGAAACCATACTTGCGAGAGTGCAAGAATTTATGTTTGAGTTCAAAAGCTGGTGAATAAAGACTAGGTCAACAACTCTACGTCGTTCTTCCAACGAATGCATATTAAGCAACCGGAGGCGATTAACATAAGGAGAAAGCCTGAGTGGATCATTCCACGGAAGGTCTCTTAGTGCGAACCTAACAACGTTCCGCTGCACCGACTCAATGCGTCTAGAATAAACAGCATAGCAAGGAGACCAAACCTGATATGCATACTCGAGAATTGGCCTAACCAAAGATAAGAATAAGTGAATTAAGGTCTTCCGATCAGAAAATTCCCTTTATAAACGCTTTACGTAACCCAGAACTGAATTACTCTTAGAAACAATGTAGTTAATGTGCAGAGTGAAATCAAGATTACGGTCAAGCTTCAGACCTAGGTCAGTAACGGACTGGACGCGACAGATATTAGTTTCCGCAAAGGTATAATCAAAGAAGAGCTGATTTTGGTTCCTAGAGAATGACACAACCTCACATTTATCCAAGTTAAGCTGCAGGCCATTAGACCCACACCAGTTCTTGAATGTATTTAAATCATCCTGAATGCAAGAAGAATCGTAACTGTTTCTAACGCATGAGAAAATCTTCATATCATCTGCGTGGATTACAACTTTAGAGTGCTTAATCAGAGGGACAATGTCGTCAATGGCAAGAATAAACAGCAACGGCCACAGATGGCTACACTGCTGTACGCCAGATGAAGCCCTAACGATTATGGGTAAAGTATAACGCAAAGATACTCGGTATGTCCTATCTGTTAAATAAGACAGATCCAGTCGAGCAATAAAGGCAGAAATCCCAACTTTTCAAGTTTAAGCAGAATCACAGAATGAGGGAGCTTATCAAATGCCTTACTAAAGTCGGTGTAGACGCAGTCAGTCTGGAGACCTGGAGGAATTATAAAGGAGCTCTTCCATAACGTAGGAAATCTAGCGACCTGAAGAGATTTGTTGAAGATGAGTTCCAGTGGAGTGAGTAAGCCGTCAGAACAGGATCTCAAGAATGCAGGTGGAATACCATCAGGACCAAAAGAAAAGTCCATTCTAAGTTCCCTTATACCCTGATAATATCACGAGGCAGCGGGACGATCCTGGATATGAGTATGTGCACCATGGAAGTAGAAAAAAATGTCAATATATGTGTAGTGGTCACGAACAAATTTAAACATGTTTCCTCTAAAAGTACTTTGCACATTCTCTTTTAGCCAAGATAGTTATGATATTTTTTATTTGGTCTTAACTGAACACTATAGCTGTCTAATCATTACATTGCTATTGAGTGCGTTGAAATTGCACATAAAATAAATATCTTCAGCTTTTTAAATATCTTTATGTTAGTAATGATACGCGTAGATGATGAAAAAAGTATTGTTTTCAAGGTGTACTTAAATGAAGTAAAAGTGAACTGACTTTTCTGAATTGGACCGTTGGTAGGGGCTTAAAAAATATCAAAACAATTTCCATAACAAACGTTTTGGTTTCTAAACAACCCTCAGTCTTCGAAAAAATTTTGAAATGTAAAAATAGTACAGACAAAAAACGATAAAGTGGCAATATTTTCGATTTTATTCGCGAGAAAATAAAACATGTAAAAGTGATATGATTTGGGAAGCTGTGGTTTAAATTTCAGCTCGAATGAGCCAATATTTTTTTAGCAATCTTACTCCAACTGGTAAAAAACGCTGTTTCTAAATAATTGTTTTTAAACTTTGAACAACAGAAAAACTAATGAAAATCAGCGAGTTTTCTACTAAACACCTTAGTTTGTTATGCCGGGTCCATACATCCGGCCTCCTTCTTCCTCATCACCACTAGAAAAAAGATAAATTAAGAGACAGAGGTGGGCCGGCTCGGTCTGGGCGTGCCTGGACCTGTAGCCCAGTTGCTCTATTAGCTGCTCTTCCAAATAAATGTCAGGGCTTCGAAAATTTGGGCTACATGCCTCTGAAAAACGCCTGGTTTTCGATAATTCTCGGTTTTAACAATTTTTAGAAAATTATAACTTTAAAATTGAGAGCCTTTATTCTATCGACAAATAAAACTCTATTAAACTATCTGTTATTGCCGTACAAGAATATAGTACAACTCATCGATGCAGTGGTTAGAGAAGATTGGAAAACTCTCTCCCTTTCTTTACCATCTTGTGAAACATTAGACGCATACTTCACCTACTCCACACCTGGTCCGGTTCGGCTTTCTGATCTTTTAAAGATGTAGCCTTTAGCTCTTGCCACGATATTTTTATCCAGGTACTTTCTTCTTCTAAGTATTGTTGGTAATAAACTCCAACCGATGGATGTTAAGGTTGCGCCTGAGACACCGGGGCATAAAGGCTAATTATCTAATACTCTGTTTAGTGACCCTTATTTTCAATTACAGACTTTTTTATACGATGTGGCCAAAGCTAGGGGACAACCCTTTCATGCGTTAGCATGGTTTGCCGGAAGGGAATTAGAGTAAGAGAAATGAGGAAACTTGAGTCTTGTTTTGTGCATTACTGCGAGCTAGAAAACAGCCTAGAGACGGAGTGGATTATTTTTAATTTCTTAAAAGCTCACGAGGAGACCTGGTATCGAACCAGGGTCGTGCCGCTTAACGAATTGTTCAAACTACGTCTCCGTGATGCACATCTTCTGGGCATAGGTTTTATCATTCAATATGTGAAGAAGGTATTTTATTCACCGCCATTTTAATTCCAGTGAAAAGTTGATCATGGGTGTTGTAAAAGTGTCCTCTCACATTCCGCTTAACCATTTGCAAAAGATTTTCTATGGGGCTGAAGTCTACAAATTGGGTAGGCGATTTTCAGAAATTCAACATTTTGCGGAGAAAACCAATAGGTAGCGCAACAGCATTTCATCCTCCGCATAAGGTAGCATAACACTTTCCATGATACTTCTGGAATCCAATGATTTCATTATTCCTTGTACCTGATAAAGAGGTAAAACGCTTGGAGCTGAGAAACATCCCTAGCCCATTACAATACCTCCTCCATGGTTCACAGACCTAATAGCATATCGCGAATTTAATCGTTTTTCCTTGGGTCTTCTTACTACTTGTCCTCCATCTGCTCCAATAAAATTGAACTTGCATTCATCCGAAAACGGATGGTCCAAATTGAAGAGTAGTGGCTTTATCGCGTCCCTGTAGTATCTAAGACCGCTTTCTATGGCTCATGTTCTTATTGTGGAAGTACTCACATCCATATTTAAGTTATTTTTTTACTTTTCGTAAACTGAGAAAAGGCTGTGATTTGATTAAAATTTTGATTTTTTACCTTCTGCCTTTCTTGTTTTTCTAAGTCTACCACCTTTATGAAAGCTTTGACCACTTACAGTCTCTTTTAAAAATTGTGTAATTCGTGATACGGCCGAGTTGTCCATTTTTCGCAAATGTCAACAGTGTAATCACAAATAATTATTTTTTTAATTCACAACTGATGATGGCCAGTATCAATTAATATATAACGACTAGACTGCTTGTACTAATTCAGTTTTCTGCACACAACAAAACATTGGAAAGCAGCATAAATAAAATCTAATTCAACTGCACAAAAACGAAGGTGTAAATTTTTAATATTTTAAACCATAGTAATAATAATTTATTTGTAAGTTAAGAACATTATAGTACAACATTTCAAGAGTCTTCTGTTTAATTTTTGGGTAAACATATTGTGAATTGAGAGACTGACAGGAAATCTTCGTATTCACGAAAGAAAAATGTTGTTTTGCGGTGATCATCATAGCTCATTATTGGATCATATGTTGACAAAAAACCAAAAAGATTTCGTTAGTTTATGAGTTTCTCGAGGTAACAAAAAAGACGAATTTTTTGAACTTATGAAAATTTATTGATAAAAATCGGCGCATTTGTTGTTGTAAAATTAATTAATTAATACAAAATACAAAATCTCGACATTGTTACCTCGCAATTTATGTATAAAAAAAGTGTGCAAAATTTGAGCATCATCGGATGAGTAGTTTTTGAGTAACAGTGATCACTGGCTTTGAAAATGCTATATTAAGTGTAACATGCAATTGTAATGGAAGTCAAGTGACGTCAAAAGTGTAAAATTTGACATTTGTATTTGACAGTAGCATTTTAAAATAAATTTGATTTTCTTACTTGAAAAAGCTGAATTGGAGGAAAGTGAGGACGAAGTTGGATCATGATATTTTCATTTTTTTGATTACAGATTTGTATTAAATCTTGTTTTTAATGTCGAATTGCGCTGGTTGCGTGGAGCTTTCTGTTACAACAAAAACAACACGTGAAGCTGCACTCCAACCGTGCCATGCTGGGTGGAAAGAACTCCAAATTAGTTAAGATTATGCAGATTATGAATATAAATAAACTCAATTAATATTTAATTAAAATTTTTAAACATCATATCAATGTTTTTGTTGTAAAAATGAATTACAAAAAATTGTAAATCCTTATTCAGTAAACCAGAATAGCCTAACTGGTTAAATCTTAAAAATAAATTAAAAATATTTAAAATGAAATCTAAACTAAATTGGTTCCTTCTTTTAAATATTAAAATGTATCTATTAATTCCAGATACAAGGAAGTAGTAGGGTTTGAGGTTCCATTAACAGGGAATACGGCCTCTCATCGAGATTCCTTTAGGGCACACACAGTGAGCGTTACGGCTAACCATCCTTGATGATAATGATGTTGTTTTGCTTGCCGGACGTTGAATCCGTCTTGTGAACTTGAAGTTATTTTCCAATAAATGCGAATGTTGAATTGATAATTTAATTACAACCATGTGTATCTAAAAAAATTTGGCTCTCTTTGATTTTGGTAGATTTTATTTAAAATTCAATACAGACACAAAAATAAAATTGTTTTAACTAAACGCCGGTGTTCTAAATCTCACCTTTGAGTAGAATTCTCCACCTCTAAATCTCACCTTGGAGTAGTAGTAGTAGTAGTTAATAATTATTCAATAAAACAAATTTATAAAAGCCTAATTGTTTCTACAAGGAACTGAAGTTCTCTAAATATCTTGAGATAATTACAACTTCATAAATTATGTCAAACAAAGTCGTTTGTACTGCTATTCCATAAATCTTTCCCTTAAGAAGAGGATTAAGCCCACCTGTGGTTGACTCTAAAGCAGACAACAAATGGCTACTTGCACGCAAAGTAAACATAACAAGACCACTGAGTGTAGTTTCTCTTATCCTAAGCAGCACTAGTGCATAATTCACCAAGTGCTCCTGGACAATGCCCTGTGACGGAATTTGTATTGCTAAATTTATATTAATTATTCGACCTGGAATTTGTCTAAGAAAAAGTTATTTTCAGGCACAAATAAATAACCTAAGGAAAATTCATCGGAAATATTTTTGTATTTTATACTAAGAAAAAAAAGCAAGTTTACTTTTAGAGATCTCTTTGACGGCACTTGTTGGAACATTAACGACATTTTGATCAGAGACAAACACTTATTAAGTTCCAAATTTTCTTTAATATTATAAATACGTACAGATGTAAAAATACGTACAAAAATGATGATTTCGCCTTATCAGGGCATCATCAGTTCTCAATCTGATGATGCCCTGATACGGCGAAACGCGTTATTTTTGTATGTATTTTTAGATCTGTACGTATTTATAATATTAAAGAAAATTTGGAACTTAATAAGTGTTTGTCTCTGATCAAAAAAAAGTTTACTTTTCTTGGTAAAAATTCCCTTAAAATGAATATTTCTTTGTTACAGTCAGTCCCACGCAAGGTGAACTTTGCCTTTGGTCTAGGCGCTCCAAGCTCAAACTATCCACACAGGTTAGTAGCGTTGCTCAAATTTAGATGATTTCGTCGTAACCGAAATCAAAGGTTAGTTAATTTGGTCGAGACCTAAATTAGAAATATACTTAACTAAAACAGCGTGCCCGTTGCCCAGGTGAATGTTAATCTGATCCTAACCCAGAGGAGAGATATATGTAATATTAATGCGTTCTGGTCGGCACCAAGAGGAAATGGCTATTTACCAACTTCCAACACTACGAAGAGAGAGAACTGCGATTTATGCAAAATTTATTTTTAGCACTAAACAATGCGAAAAGTTAAAAAATCTTACAATATGTGATAAAAGAGAATAATTATGATAAATAAATATTAAATCATTAAATTATCTTTGAGTTTAATGAATTTGTATAATTTGAAATTAACTAAACCTTATAAATGTTAAAGATAAAAATATTGAATAGACAATACATGAGTGTGTGAAATTGTAATTGTTTGCAGTATTAATTATATGAGTACCGCCAAGCCAGATCTTTATAATTGAATGAAGATGAGTGGAGTGAACTTAAAGATATCAAACTATCAGGTGCATCTTTGTCAATGGTTCGTCTAATTATTCAAACCATAAGAGAATTTCATTAGTGAAAGACTTGTCTGTTCCTTTTGCTATGGATTGTAAGGAAGTATCATTTTTAACGCAAAAAGCGTAATTCTTAGATTCGCGTCTCAAGGAGCCGCCCTTAAAAAGGAAGGCAATTAAAGAAGCCATTGCGGAAGAGATAAATTCACTTTTGTCAACAGATCAGCATTTTAGTTTTAAATTCTTCGAAGACTATATTCTTCCAAGAATGGCCTTTGAAGCTTAGCTCAGAAATCGTCGAAGTTTTGAAGTGATCTTCGAGGCTTCTTCGATAACTCGAAGAAGGTGAACACAAACAGCTCTAGTTCGAACCCCACCATGGACGACCAATGGTCATCCTATGCTGACAATAAGTTACAACAAAACGGCCATTAGGTGCTGCTGGGTAATATCGGTGGTTCGGAATCTTCCATCAATTGTAGGTTCACCTGAAATCATTTTCTCGAATTGGCTGCCTCATGCCTCACAAGGAGATACGAGAACGAATGAAACGGAGCGTTGATATCCTTATGTGTACCAAAGTTATATTGATCTGTTCCGACAAGCAACAATAAAGACCAGCACAGAACTGGCTCATCGAATTAACAATCCTAACTCAGAAGGCGCACTTCACAGGCAGACGCCCGGAATAAATTTACCTATCCACCAGAATATAACAAAATATTGAAGTGAATGAGGCTCCCACACCAGCATGCAAATAGGAGTGCAATAGGCAATAGAGATCGCTAGAGCCAAGCCAATACAATACATACATAAACTAACATTAAAAAAAACCGTACAAAAACGAGTGAGTGCTACAGGATGGCTACAAGTTGTAGAGGCTACTCCTTAATGTAACCTTGTCCACGTTAGTGCTGAAAACATCACCAAAATCGTTAGCAAACCTACATATGCGGGTAACTGGCTCAAACATACCGTACCTAGTTCGCGAGTAAGCTATCCGTTAGCTAGAACGGTTTAGAAGGGAAAAGGACAGTTCTCTAGGTAAAATTTTGGAAGAAAGTTCCTCACTATCAATCCTCCCCTGCAGAAGGTCGTGTAGAAAAATTATATTAGCAACCCAACGGCGCTTCTCGAGAATAGCGAGTTGTAGCAGTCCCAATCGCTCTTCATATGGAGGCAGAATAAGAGGGTCACTCCAGGGCAAAGCACGAAGGGCCAATCTCACAAATCTACGCTTAACGGATTCAATACGTTTAATGTGAGATCTGTAAAACGGAGACCAAACCGGACTAGCATACTCCAGCAGAGGTCTAACAAGGAACATATACAGATGAAGTCTTATGTGAGGGCCAGGAAATTCCCTGGACCAACAAAGTATAAATCGCAGCATAGATTTGGCCCTGGAAGCGAATATTAATGAAGTTAAGTTGTCTATCAAGGTTGTCGCGAAAATCCTTCACTCCTTCCACCCGTTGAATACAAGGACCATCAAACTTGTACTGAAAAGTACTGTAGTTGCGGGACCTCGCGAAGGTCATAACCTGACATTTCCCAATGTTTAATTTCAGATTATTATTGTTACATCAGCTATAAAATATGTGTAGGTCCGGCTGCAAGATTTCGCAATCCCCAAAAGATTTAATTGGGAGAAAAATCTTGATGTCATCCGCATAAATAAGAATTTTACTTCTTTGAAGCAAATAAGTAATATCATCAATAGATAAGATGCATACCCTGGGGAACCCCAGAAGGAGCCACAAAAGCATCAGAGAGCACGCCCCAAAAACGCACTCTATAAGTCCTATTAGATAAATACGACTTAATCTATGCAATGAGTGGGGGCGGGAAACCCAACCTGGCCATTTTGAAAACGATAATAAAGTGAGACAGCTTATCAAATGCCTCACTAAAATCAGTATAAATGCAGGCATCCATCCAAAAATCCACCCACCAGAAAAAAACTCCAATTAGTTGGATACCGTGGACCTACCCTGAAGGTACCCATGCTGCCGGCAAGAAATTAAACCCCTACACTACATGGACAATTGAGTGTAGGGGTGTAGGGTCATCTGTTCGAAGAGTTTTGGAAGTTTTGCAAGACAACTTAGCAATTGGTCTGTAGTTAGCAATCTCTCTCCTATTGTCACTCTTAAAAATGATGTCTTCCAGAGTGCAGGGAAATGGCCCACCGAGAAAGATTGCCGGAAAAGTAAAAGTAAGGGACGTAATAAGGCCGAAGAACACTTCTTTAAGACAACAGCAGGAACCCCGTCAGGACCATAAGAAAATTCACCCGGAAGATCTACAATATGTTTGGACAAGATCTCCTCCGTGATAAATGGAAAAGGTACGGTGGATGTATTTTTTGTATTATAGATTCAGCAAATAAATTACAAATAATCTTAGAATCATTACTGGAACTTAACCCGAGTTCCATAGTCGATGGATAGTTATCTACCCTTCTCCTCATGTTGACATAATCAAAAAAAGCACGGGAGTCAGAGAATTAGCTGCAGGTTCTGAAGGTATTCTTCATATAGGGAACTAATGAAATGTTCGTGGCCCAGAATAAATTCACGCTTAGACTCAACACTGCCCACACGCCGGTACTTTTTCCAGAGTCTATTTTTCCTATTTCTGAGAGTTTTTAATTCTCTATTAAACTTGGGGGAGCGGATTCTCTACTGCTAACCCGGACATAGGGAACAAACCTCCCGAAAGCTTCGTACAAAACTTCGTGGAAACCAGATACGTTGCTGTCGATATTGTCACTAGACAGACAAGTAAGGAAGTCAAAATAACCAAGATATTCATTCAGAGCCTCAAAATCGATCATTCCAAAGTTAAAACTATATTCACATTCGAGATTATCGACACGCACGTCCGAGAGACAATGAAAAGTGATAAGCAGTGCAGAGTGGAACATATTAAGGTTCGTCAAGAGAATGACACTGGGTTCAACAAAAGTGAGCATAGAGTTCGTAGAGACAAGGAAGGAGACGAGGAACAGTGACAAGCCAAGTTATTGGGAAGATAGTTATCGTCATCATCATTCACTACCTATATCACGTTGGGTAGGTTGAAGTCCCCCACGAGGATAATTTCGTCATAAGAATCCAACTGGTCATGGCTATAGTCGATATGCTGAATTAGAATATTATATCGACTCAAACCACTATTATCAACTACATTACCCATATCTGGAGGTATATAACAACAAAACAACAAATTAAAAAGAGGTTGCCCGCATCAAGTGAAATTTTTACTAAAACTTGTTCCAGATCAAGTTGATCAGAAAAAGAAGGAGGGTCCACAAAATTAGTATTTAGAAAACTCCTACATGCAATAAGAACCCCACCTTCTCGTGCAGACGAAACAGCATGCCTATCCCTACGGAAAACCTGAAAAGAGTCATTAAACAGCTCGGCATCCAAAATACCCTGGTGTAAGCACGTCTCGGATAATCAAATCAAAATTACAGTTAACTGATGAGAAATAAAAATTATTAGTTTTAGTCATCAGCCCTTTCACATTCTGATAGTAGAGAGAGAGCTTATCCCGTTTTTTTTTAAATGGGAGACTGAGCGACTACCGGCCTGACACGGCGGTGAGGATGGGGCACGAAGATCTTACAAAAGATATCCACGGGCCACAAATTATCACCAAGAAGAATTTCAGCTACTGGAGTAGCGGACAACAGGAAAAATGTGTAAGGTTTTGAAGTACTAATAATCTTCCTACAGGACAATTCAGACGTGTCAATACCCTTAGACCTAAGGAAACGCAACATAATCTCACAAGAGGTACCAGGTGTAAGTCGAGAGACAAAAATCAATTTCGGGCAAGGAACGGCAGATAGCTCAACAATGTCACCAACGGTCTCACCACCAGCCCAACCTTCCGTCATGGGGAACAAAACAGCTTCCGAAGGACATTGAGAGACAGATGGAATAGGAGGAACATCCAGCCCCGAAACAGCTGGAGTAGGGGTGGCAAGAGCCTGATCACCGACCAAAGGGCCAGAAGCTTCCTTAGAACGGTGTATGGAAGAAAAATCAGGCCCAGACTCAGGAGCAGAAACAACAGGGTGCTCAGGACCAGGGCCGCATTTACTACCTGAAGCCGGGTACACAAATTAGTAGTAGTATCACAAAATAACCCTACCTTCTTAAGATTTGGACCAATTTTGCATTTCTTCCTAATGTTTTCTTCAGTACTTACTACAGGACGGTCAACGCAACTTTGCTTGCCAAGTGGTTATTGCTGAATCAGATCATAATACTATAGAATTGAAAATCAAGCTTAATTCTAATATAAATTTGCTATCTGTAAATGAAAACGGATTCATAAGTTTTGCAAATACTAATTAAGAGGAATTTTCAGACTTCGTAATCAATGGACTAGCTACTATTTAACTTACGTTAAACAGAAATCTAAGCAATCCCGAAATTGAGAACCGCACTGAAAAATCTACGTCTATTATTTCTGAAGCAATCAATAGATTCGGCTCCAGGTTGTCTCACAAAACTTTTAAATATGTTAATCTTCCCTCATAACACTTAAAACATTTTGGATGTGGAAAGCGCCAAAGCGCATTCGTAGACATCACCTTAACACAAGAAATACCGGGAGTTTTGAAACTGGGTAACTTTATAGATTTCGCTGGAGCTCAATAGAAATATTTAGTCTTAGTCATCAGTACACGCCTATCGTTTTACAGTGTAAACTGTTTTATTTGTGCTAATCCATTGCAAGAAAGTGAAGTGATTGAAGTGAAGGAAAAAGGATTGGAAACTTTTCGTAAGTCAAGTATTAAAAGAAAGGACAACAAGGATAAACTTTTGGTGGGACGATAAAAAAAATGCGCGCTTACTCTTCCTCAAGGTGGTGTGGAAATGAGTTTTTTCGCCAAAACGCGTGTTGAGCTACACTTTCCGGCTATAACATAAATTGTAGGAAATTTTCTCTAGCTTCATTTTGTATATAAATGTTTTCTTCGTGAAATGAGTCGGAAAGGAAATATTGTCAAAAAATAGCTTTCAGGCGCCACATTTCCAATATGGCGACTCGAGCGGCAAAGATACGATGTGGCAAAGTTGAAATTCGGAAAGAGCACATCAAAATGTATAAAAATACTCATTTTCAAAACTCCCGGAAAACTTTCCAGGGAAAACTACCAATTGACTGTACAAATTCCAGAATAAATTAAAAGCCATTAAATTACATTTAAACACATTCAGGAAAGTGATCAAACTTGTACGTCGGAACCAAAATTTTCCTACCCAAATTGAATTTAGCAGTTCCACTATTTCTAACACTGACAGCATCGTCAATTCGTTTGCAAATAAATACTCTGAATATTTTACAGCAAATCCTATTAAACCAAACTTCAAAATGAGAATTGAAAATGAAGTAAGACGTTTTCTTGACTCACAAAAAATTCCTAGTCGGATTGATTCTGGCCGCAAGCTCACCAACCCTCAGTACATCGCCTGACTTCTTAAGCACCCCTACTTAAACCGAGTTATTGATTAAAACCGGCAATAGCAGAAAGTCACAGAACCCCGATAAAATTTTACCTTTCATTCTCAAGAAACTGCCTTCTATCTTGTCTTGACGATAGTTTTTAATAACTCCCGGTAGATTGAAACTGGCTAGAATTTTTCCATTTCGTAAAAATATTAGTTCCACAAAAATTTTGGATTTTCGATTAATCGCCCTTATATCAGCCATTGGGAAGAAACTTGGAATCTTAATAAAAGACTTCATTTTAAGAAGTTGTGACAGGAATGGAGTTAAGCTTAAAATTCAGTTCGGTTTCAAGCCTGTGCATTCAACGGTAGATGGTCACTTCTCCCTGCTTCCTTTATGTATCGAAAACCTTTGACAAAGTCTGGATACAAGGCTTAATCTTTAAACTGATTAAATTTAAACTTCTCAACGAAATACTCAACACATAATTGTAGAGAATCATAATGACATGAGAATAAAAATAAATAAATAAATAAAATAAATAAATAAATCAATAAATAAAATTAATACATAAAAACAGAGATAATATTTTAAATAATGATGGTCCAATTGAGTCACCTCTCTTTTTCTTAACGATCCAAGAACGGTGATAAAAGATCATTGAACTCAGCTTATCGGTCATCTGTAGCTGGGAGATTGCTTCAGTCTGCGTTGCTCTGCTGACGATGGCATGGATACATGCCAAAATACATCCGTATTCGGATTTTTAAACGGTACGTGAAAAAGTTTTTGTTTTAAATCAATTTGTAATCTTCCAACGAATTACTCAAATTTGAAAGGAAAGTATTAAGGGCTTGTACTGCTAAATAGTTTTAATCTCTTATCAGGTACTACAGCAATAAGGATATCGACAAGACGGCCTCATGGCTAGAAAAAGCCACTGACCAAACACGTCATCAGACTGGCAAGAGGGTTTTTAAAAAGATAGGAGAGACATCCGAACAAAATAACGGTATAAATGGTAAGACGGCGCAAAGGACTGAATGCAGCGAACGAATACTGGGACGTATTCAAAATATACAGCAAAGGACACCTATTCAACGAGGAAGACTACATAAAATTCAATAACACGAAAACAGAAAATTCTTATAGAGGATAAGTTTAATAAGGAAATGCCAACAACTTCGATTAAAAATATTAAGCCACGGTATTTGAAATAAACGAATTTAAGTGTTGCTATAAAATTTAGTGTAACTATAGGCGTACGACGTAAATAACAAAAATGAAAAAAGCTATATTGTACTATAATTTTTAGAGAATGAACGTTAGAATAATTAACTACAGTTAAATCAGTGTTAGACTTCAGGGCTAAGTTGTAACTAAGTAACAAGTGAAGCTATACGTTTTAATAAGTAAAGTTAACAGTATATTATGAAAAAAGATTGTAAAGGAACTAAAGGATGTTTGTTTGATGGTTGTTAAAATTTTAAATAAAAAATGTTTTCATCCATCCACAGAATTCACTCCAGGAACGCCCTGTTGTGAATGTCGCGTTCGAAAACGCAAATGATAAGTTCGAGTCTTCTCTAGGAATCTCCTTCCAGTAGTCCTTGGACTGGGGTATGGTAAAAAAGACGTACTCCGTCCCAATAAATAAATCTCCAAACTTCAGCTGAAGTCATTCCTATTGGCCTCGTGCTCGTTTCAGGACTTTGCCTGACTCTCCCTCTCTCTGGTTACTTTAAACCCTTTTGAGGCATAGGGTATATATTACACTGACTTTCCGCGTCATAAGGGCATAGGGTGTCTACTTCACGGACTCTCCAACTGGCCTAGTTCTGCGCCAACGCCTTTAACTGTTGCCTAGATTTGTTGATCTCCGTGCCTTCCTTCTCTACGGATCTTCTCCTTGTGTTGCGCAGTCGCCCAATTCGGCGTCTTCCTTGGAGCTCGTTCGGGTTCCAATCTATTTGTGATTTTTCTTAGTGATACTTTTGACTTCAAATGCTGGTGGCTATCTTGTCTTGCCCTACAAAGCTGTGTAGGCATTCGTTGGTAATGACCTCCTCATCTGCAACTTTGTAATGTTTGGATATTAATACCTTTCACGTTCGCGGTCTTCACGTAATGTTCGTCTTTGATTTACATTTGTCAAGTAATATCAGACCGGTTGTCGGTTAAAGTTTTAATTCCTGGGAGCAGCCTCAAGGCTATAGCTTCACTGGAGCAGCTAAATTAGCTATTGCTCCAAAGCTAAATAATCCGCGAGAAAGAGCAGCTACAATACTCTTATTAAATAAAACTCGTTGTCGGATTAATTTTAACTGAATCATTTATTGAAATTTCTTACTCTATTTATATACAATTATTGTGCTTACTAAACTAATGATCTTTGGTCACATTCTCAATTGCTACATAATTTGGCCCCTTTAGTAATTAATTACTGTGAAAGAAATTCGTTTCAAATTGCACGCTTTGTGATTCTTCGCTGGCCCACTTACATCATACAGCGCGAGTTCATATTTTCGCTTTGAACTGGTCGCTGTAGATGCTTGTTTGTTTACCTAGTGCAGTGTGCCGGTAAAAAGAATAAAAGGTAATATTGTTTTGCCTGAGTTAGTTGTAAAGGCTTTTCGGTATATTACAACTTAATTACAAAGCATCTTGTACTGAGAGGGGTACTTATGAAAAGATTTTAATAGAAAAACAAAATCATTTATTTGGCCGAAAATAATTTGTACATTTTGATAAACATTATGTCTTCTAATAATTCAGGTGACACTCTGCTACGAAAATGTGATAAAATGAAACGAAGCATTGAAAAAAGCCTCTCTACACTGACTTGTGTTTCAAACGTACTTTTCATTTTCCCAGAATTTAAGAAGATTTTCATTTTTCTTTAGCCGTGGCCTTTGAGTAAATCCATCCAGCTTAGCTAATATATCCGCCTTTGAGGAAGATGTAGTTGTTTTTTTCGAACGCTTTTCTCGTTTTCTTTCAGCTCTCTGTATTAGACGTTCCAGATCGTCTTCTTCTTGTGGAATGCTACCTTTGTGCAGCTCTCCAAGGCGAATCCACACTTTTCAGGGATATTATTTTGCTCTAACTTGATCGCTGTTCGACAGAAGTACATTATAACGAGGATCAAGAAAAATTCTAGCGAGAGAACCATCGTTATTGAAAAGGAGGTATTCTCTTGTCTTTATATTAACATCGACTGCCTTTGCAATTGGAAGTACAGTCTTTTTAAGCTGTAACTCACAGTTTCGCCAATTAGCGAAGCAATCTCCTGGAGTTAGCTGTTCTCCTTCAAGTTTAACGGTGGCATCACGCGCAGAAGTTTTCGAGCTGCATCTTAAATTTTGGAAATTATGGACTTCCATTTTGGCATTTTGATTTTATCTCTGATGGCTAGTTTCGGGGTGTGAGGAACACATCTGAAACCTCGGAGAATGTCATCATCAAGTTGCAACTGATCATTGTTGCAGCAATCATCAATGCGGTCGTCTTGTGCTTCCTACTCCTCGTTCTCTTTTTCGTCACCAGAAGCAGAGTTATCTCAAGAAGCTGCGGTTCCGAATGCAATCCGTTCACTGGCTGCTATTTTTCTGGAGTGGAAGTAGCACTCATGTTTGACGCATTGTCATGAGTTATCGAGTAAATTTGCTTTATATTGATGGAGTACAAGTTAAGTGTTTCAATGATGATATCTTTAAAGTTTTGAGCGGTGTGAGAGGTCTTCATGTCCCTGCATGTTAATTCCAACAAATGATCGACCCAGCCTACTAGCTGTCTCAATTTTAAGACAAATAAGTTTTCTTTCAACCTCTTTGCCAATTCGTGATCGCAGCTCCGTGGCCTCGTAAGAAATTTCTCCGCGAATCTTTTCTGAATTAAAAGTCAGTCCCATAGCTTTCAATAAGGGGTTGATGATTTTACAAGGTACAGAGTCATCCACTGCATTGAGGTGTCTACCGTTTTCTGTCGACCATTCAATGAAACTATCCCGTACAGTTTCCGGACTGATCTGAACGGAATATACATGACGCTTGTTTGATTTCTTCGTACGTGGTTCTGCTTTCTATATATCTTTATCATAGTGCTCGTAAGCTTCTTGCGTACAGTTGTCAGCTTTTTAGCTAGCAGTAACTCGTACTCTCTTTTGTGTTGTCATTTCAAGTGTTTCTCGAGGTTTGATCCGAGTCTCTGTAATTAAGATACAGATTTCATAGCAGGTAAAAAGTACACAAATATCAAGCATTATCGTTATTATATTTAAAATTCATTTAAAGTACAATTTTTCATGGGAGCAATCACAACAAAGTGCAGCGCAATTAAAAATTAATGATATATTTACAAAAATGCGACTACAAGCCCTCTCATAATCACACATAAAAACCGCTAAGAGCTAGGTGCCAAATTGCTTTTTCACCGACTTCCCAAAAACAAAGAGGTTCTAAGTTCGACGCGTATTTTTTTATTAATTATTTTTTTCTCCCATTGCTAATAGGAGAATAATTTGGTCCTATGGTGGGAGTGGGGGAGGAGGAGGGGTAGTAACTTCGTAACGCGTGGACTGATTTCGATGATTCCTTTTCTGTTCGGTAGAGTATGTTCCTTGATTGATATTATGACAAACATTTTTTTAGTGAAATGGAGGTGGGGTAGGGGGTTAAACCTAACATTTTAACGCGTGGACTGATTTGGATGGTCCTTTCTTCCGTTACCTTTGCGGATATTTGAGCCGCATGCAGGTTTTCCTCCTTTCCCTCATCACTTCCTTCTCATTGCCTTCTTCCCTTCACTCTTCGCCAGTATCTAACACCCACTGCCCCCCCCCCTTCCCCAAAAATCACGCTAATACAACCCGCCACTCGCTCCTACCCAGCACCCATTTAACACTAATCTATAAAACCTATACAGGGTGTTTAAGATGTGACGTGCCGAAATGAGGGGGTGATAGATCTCACTTGGGGGGGGGGGGGGGGCAATCTCAAGCGTTTGGGAGTTACAGGGTGATTCATAAATTTCAGTTTTTCATGGTATGCACATTACTCTTTTATTTTTATCTTTTGATCTTTCCAATATAGCGACATCAAACAAACGCTAAAAAATTACTATCCGATTGACCTTTCTAAAATTGTCATCAATGTTGATCTAATTCCTACCATTACAGGTACAGTCACTTCCAAAAATGAAAAAAATGGTTTGCCATTACCTAAAGTTCACAAGTATCCCAAATTTTCTCCGAAATTCATGTAATTAGTACACCCCTTTTTTATTTTGATTAGATTGCCCATCGTATTACCTTTCCAAAAAAGGTGCAACATGTCCACGTAGAGAAAATATGTAGAAATTTGTACGTAGAAATCCTATAGGATAGTATTATGAAAATCAACAAATTAAAGAAATAAAACACAAATTAATTCTAAAATGCTTTTTATTGAATTTAAAAATAATTACAAGTAATCTTGATAATTTACAAAAGCTGTTTAAAATGTCGACCGCCAGCAGTCAACCGGAGCAGACCAACTAGGAGCCAAGTTAAGGTAATTAATTTTCTTTTTATGCAGAATTGTCACCTGATGGCCAATCCCACCAATTCTGAACGAAGCAAGGCCGACAGCAGCAGCCGTCATCCGGTGGTCAGCCCGACTACAACCGACCGATCTCAGCAGACAGCAGCAGCCGTCATCCGCTGCTCAGCCCGACTGCAACCGACCGATCTCAGCCGACAGCAGAGCCGTCATCCGGTGATCAGCCCGACCACATCCGACCGATCTAGGCTGACAGTAGCAACCGTCATCCGGTGGTCAGCCCGACCACAACCGACCGATCTCAGCCGACAGCAGCAGCCGTCATCCGGTGGTCAGCCTGAACACAACCGACCGATCTCAGCCGACAGCAGCAGCCGTCATCCGCTGCTCAGCCCGACTGCAACCGACCGATCTCAGCCGACAGCAGAGCCGTCATCCGGTGATCAGCCCGACCACATCCGACCGATCTAGGCTGACAGTAGCAACCGTCATCCGGTGGCCAGCCCGACCACAACCGACCGATCTAGGCCGACAGCAGCAGCCGTCATCCGGTGGTCAGCCCGACTACAACCGACCGATCTCAGCCGACAGCAGCAGCCGTCATCCGGTGGTCAGCCTGAACACAACCGACCGATCTAGGCCGACAGTAGCAACCGTCATCCGGTGGTAAGCCCCACCACAACCGACCGATCTAGGCCTACAGTTGCAACCGTCATCTGGTGGTCAGCCTGACTACAACCGACCGATCTCAGCCAAGAGCAGCAGCGGTCATCCGGTGGTCAGCCTGAACACAACCGACCGATCTAGGCCGACAGTAGCAACCGTCATCCGGTGGTAAGCCCGACCACAACCGACCGATCTAGGCCTACAGTTGCAACCGTCATCTGGTGGTCAGCCTGACTACAACCGACCGATCTCAGCCAAGAGCAGCAGCGGTCATCCGGTGGTCAGCCTGAACACAACCGACCGATCTAGGCCGACAGTAGCAACCGTCATCTGGTGGTAAGCCCGACCACAACCGACCGATCTAGGCCAACAGCAGCAGCCGTCATCCGGTGGTCAGCCCGACCACAACCAGCAGCAGCCGTTAGCCCGACCACAACCGACCAACCCAAGCCGACATCAAGCAGCCGTCATGCGGTGGTCAACCCACCACAACCGACCGATCTCAGCCGACAGGGGGTGTAGGAGCCGGAAATTATAACTCATAATTAACGATAAAAGGGGTTTTATTCGGGTCCCTTTTTATAATTATTTCTTATAGCTAAAATTCAAAACAAGTCAACTAATATTTCTTAAGGCTAAAATTTAATTTTTAAAAAAATTGAAAACGAAATAAATTCAAAAAAGAAAGGAATGTAAGGAAGAATGGTGTCTTCGGCACATGTTTCTTCGGGCCTCTAAGTCCTAGGAGCTGGGTTTGCGTCTTGGAGATGGACGATCACTGACGCCCATTCGAACCGCAGCTTCAAAGCTCCATCTACCAGTCGTCTGCCTCGAACCAGCCCCATTGGCGTGGAATGCTGACTTTTCGCGTTACCCATTCATGTAGATGGCTGGTCTCCTCGACGAATGGATTCCTCCTGTGTTGTCTGGCGGTGGTTCCTAGTGGTCCCTGGCGTGCCGGGTGGTCATGCTGCTGCTGCCGAACGGCGTATACTTAGGGCCGGCGGACGGTGAGTAGCCGCGTCGGTTGACGGACGGTGGGTAGCAGCGATGGTTGATCGGTGTCGGATGTCGGCGGTTGACGAACGGTAAACTGTAGCGGCGGTATTTGCTGTCGGCGTTTGCCGGCCGGTGAGCTTCAACGGCGGTGGACCAGCGGTAGTCGCTGTCGGCGATCGGTGGGCTTCGGCGTTGCTTAGTGGGTGGCTCGTGGTTGGCCGTTGATGGTTGATTTTGACCTCTCCGAGCGGCCTGTTCCATTCTCCTTCGTTGCAACGTCGTTGGTTATGTCTCGTTCTTCCCCGAAATTCTATGTTCCTTCCGGTTTGATGGGTGCGTCGGGTCCCCTATCTTGGTGGCTCCTTGGCACGAGCCCTCTGCTGTTATTTTACGCCGTCCTGCCTGGAACCCTGTCGGTCGTGGTGTCGAAGATTCTTCTTGCCCCCCGGGCGTTGTGGCATCCCGCATTTCCTCACTGTTGGCTCTGGGGTCGACTCGATGAATATGCTTTTTCGTGGTGCTTCCTCAGCCATGGTTGCGGTTGAACTGACGGCTCCTTGTATTGGGTCCATACTTGTTTGCAACTGTTGGCGGGCGACCACCGAATGACGGCTACTGCTTGGTTTTCCAAGATTTTCTGCAAGAAAAGAAAGTTAATTACCTTTACTCAGCTCCTAGCAGATGTGCTCTGGTTGACTGCTGGTCGAAGAGTGACTGCTCTGTGGTGCCAGGGGGCTACGGCGGCGAATTCGATTTTGGATTTCACCCGTTGTTTCGGGGAAATCTGGCCTGCTTATGGTACCGGATGTTAACTAGTTACCTATTTTCGTGAGGGTAGTGCCGGGGATGATCCGGGGATGCTTAAAACCCGTTATTTCCTCCGGCGCTACTGACAGCATTTCCATCGTTAACAGGTTTTGGGCCGTTTGGACTGTCACGGCGGGTGCGCAGGGTGGTGGATCAGTTTGATTTACCTAGTTTGACGCCCGGGGTGGTCCAACAGCACTCAAAGAACATTTATTCCCTCCTGTGCTGTCGTAAGGTTTTGCCTCAATTTGTAACTCCGTTACATTCCTCTCTTTCTTTCGGAAACGAAACGGTAATGAGTATTGCGGACTATCTAAGGGGGTGTAGGAGCTGGAAAATATAACTCATAATTAACGAAAAAATGGGGTTTTATTCGGGTCCCTTTTTATAATTATTTCTTATAGCTAAAATTCAAAACAAGTCAATTAATATTTCTTAAGGCTAAAATTCAATTTTAAAAAAAATGGAAAACGAAATAAATTCAAAAAGGAAAGGAAGTTAAGGAAGAATGGTGTCTTCGGCTCTTGTTTCTTCGGGCCTTTAAGTCTTAGGATCTGGGTTTGCGTCTTGGAGATGGACGATCACTGACCCCCTTGGAACCTCAGCTTCAAAGCTCCATCTTCCAGTCGTCTGCCTCGAACCAGCCCCATTGGCGTGGAAATGCTGACTTCTCGTGGACGCGTTACCCATTCGCGTAGACGGCTGATCGCCTTGACGAGTGGATTTCTCCTGTGGTGTCTGGCGGTGGTTCCTAGCGGTCCCTGACGTGCCGGGTGGGCGTGCTGATGCTGTTAAACGGCGTATACCGAGTACCGGCGGACGGTGTGTAGCCGCGTTGGTTGACGGACGGTGGGTTGCAGCGATGGCTGATCGGTGTCGGATGTCGGCGGTTGACGGACGGTAGCGGCGGTAGTCGTTGTCGGCGGTGGATGGGCGGTAAGCTTCAACGACGGTGGGCCAGCCGTAGTTGCTGTCGGCGGTTGCCAGCCGGTGAGCTTCAACGGCGGTGGACCAGCGGTAGTCGCTGTCGGCGGTCGGTGGGCTTCAGCGTTGTTTTGTGGGTGGCTCTTGTCTGGCCGTCGATGGTTGACTTTGACCACTCTGAGCGGCCTGTTCCGTTCTCCTTCGTTGACACGTCGATGGTTGTGTCTCGTTCTTCCCCGAAGTTCTATGCTTCTTCCAGTGTGATGGGTGCGTCGGGTCCCCTATCTTGGTGCCTTCTTCGCACGAGCCCTATCCTGTTACTTTCCGCCGTCCTGCCTGGATCCCTTTCGGTCGTGGTGTCGACGATTCTTGCCGCTGCCTTCTTACTCGTCGGGAATCGTTGTGGCATCCCACGTTTCCTCACTGTTGGGTCTGGGGTCGACTCGATGAATATGCTTTTTCGTGGTGCTTCCTCAGCCATGGTTGCGGTTGAACTGACGGCTCCTTGTACTGGGTACATACTTGTTTGCAACTGCGGAGCGGCGGTGTATGGTTTCCAATCCTTCAGGGGTCTCTGTTTTCCTAGAAAGTCCGTGATCATATCTTCTTCTCTGGGAACGAGATTGGTGGGGATCTCGACCTGGTAGCTATAGGGTTTCTCTACTGGTTGCGGTACATTTCCTCTCCCCATAGTGTCATACTCAAACCGCATTTACTCAGCAAACCCATACCTAATATCATAGCTTCGGCTTGTCCTGGCATCAGAAAGAACCTATGTCGTACTCTCCTATTCTGGATTTCGACGGTTAGATCATACATTCGTCGTGTGATGACCTCACTTCCATCGGCTAAAGACGTGTTAAGTCTGCAGGGCTGTTCTCCTATTCCGATGTTTTTGGTGAGTCGATGCACATCCCCTCCTATAAATGATCGGCCGGCTCCGGTATCTACTAGTGCTTCGAATTTATGATCTGCGATTTGTATCGGGAGGAAATGTCGATTGTCAAAATCTAGTTCTAGTCGCGGAGGTGTACTTCTCTGGGGTGATGTCTTCTGTTCTTCGGAGCGCAGTGATTCGTACTCTTCGGCCATTTCCACAAGATCGGCTAGAGTCTGAAAATCGGTGCGTCGTATATAGAAGCGGTAATCTTTGCGCAGATTGTTATATACCCGCTCTAGTTTCTCTTTCGGGCTCATATTGGGGTGCCGTCGGGGAGAGCTGCCCCATTTCGGTGAACTCGAGTTCGGATTTGTTCTGCCAGCTTGACGTGATATCGTGGTGGCAGATAGAATTCTTTAAACGCGCTAACGAAGTCGCTCCACCCGGCCCAGTCGGCTCGGTTGTTGCGATACGAAGCGAGTAATTCTTCGTCAGTAATTCTGGAAGCGCTTTTTGTCGGTGTCGTCGCAGTTGGCGATATTTTCGTGAATGTCGGGGGAGCGGTGCTTACTGTATGTTCTGGGTAGATCTCCGTGTCAATGGTAGAGATGATGCTCTGCTAGATCTGACGCTTTACCGATGTCGACGAAAAGCTTTCCTGTTTTCTCCTCTGGGACGACTTGGCTCAATCCTTTTCACAGCTCCTCTACTGTTCCTTCGATGTCCAGTTTCCGGCTCCCCAGTTCTCGTTGCAGTTCGTTTTACTTCAAACAGTTAATCGGTGTGCGAGTCCTCTCAATCTCTTTTCCATCCGGCTTTATTGTTTGTTGCTACCACAGCTTTTCCTGTGTATCTTCGGTTGACATTATTATGTCCCTGCTCGGGCACCAATTCCTTCCTTCTAAGTCCCTGTTCAAGGCGTATTGCAGACAGCCTCTCCCGTATTTTCGTCGCTGCATTCCCAATTCGGCTAACTATTATTATTATTATATCAGGGGTTACCCATATGGTGGGCACTACGACCATGGAGATCTTTTGTGCCGGAGCCCCATTACTGCAAAAGACCCTCAGCCACCCTGAGGTAAGCGAGGAGGTCTTTAACAGGGGAGGATCTAACGTCAGCCGGGTTCAGAAATTCACGACTGAAGGTCCTCCTTCTAAGCCATGCTTATGCAGGACAGAAGCACAAAATGCGCAATGTGGTTTCGTCGGCTTCCAAACAAAGCCGACATTCAGTCACGCTAGACAGACCTATTCGGTGTCGATGATACCTAAGCCCATAGTGGCCAGATAGGTAGCCTGAAAGCAGTTTGAGATCCGCCTTGCTTAGGGCGGTGATATCATTATAAGCGTAGGGTCTGACAAGTGCCTTGGCCTGGCGAAGCCCAGAGACGTTCCTCCAGTATAGCAGCTGTTGACTCCTATCCCAATTTTCTGCAACAGCTCTCGTCGAAGCCCAACTGAGGCTGCAATAGGGTTCGGGACCTAGGCAGCGAGAGGATGAGCCTTTCCTGGCCAGTTCATCAGCGATCTCGTTGCCATCGTTACCAGAGTGGCCTGGTATCCAACAGAGCGTGACCCTGGAGGTTTCAATGGCATGGATTTCAGCTTGAAAGACGCTGGGCCAACTACCCAATGCGAGCGAAATCCTAGTGTTGGGTCCAAAGACACCAGCACCGGCACCGTGTGCCATTTAAGAGCCATCAGTATACCATTTGAGGCATCTGGGATCCAGACGTGGACCACCGCCATCCCAGTATGCTCGTTCAGGGAAAATGGTCCTTAACCTTTTGCCAAAGCGCAGCTCCTTGGTCATGTGATCCGTTACGGAGCACACATCTAAGCCAGGGATGCGATTGAGGATGCTCATGTGACCCTTGTCGTCAACCGGCATATTATTCAAGAGCTGCAATCTCAGGGCGCTGATAGCAGCAGATTTCAGATTGCCTCCATGGGAGCGGTAGGACGAGTCCTCATTGCTCCTGTCATTAGATCAGTGACAGTAGCGTCGAACTTCCCTGTGATAATGATGGCAAGGTCGTCCGCATAGCCAACGGCACGGTAGCCAAGCTCACTCAGCTTGCTTAGTAGGTCGTCTACTAATAGAGACCAGAGCAGCGGCGACAGTACACCGCCTTGTGGGCACCCCTTAGCTGCCCTGATACACACAGAGGTGTTGCCCAGGGTGGACGTAATTTCCCGCTCTTTAAGCATCGTATCGGCTAACTAAAAGCCTCCCTACTGGTAACTGGGCTTGAATAAACTTCATATTTTATTGTTCCCCATAAGTAAAAGTCCAATGGGATAAGGTCTGGAGATCTAGCAGGCCAAGGAATCGGTGCACCTCGTCCAATCCAGCGGTTAGGAAATTATTTTTTCACTTAGTATTTCCTTCACAATGTTAGCCATATGCGCTGGTACTCCATCGTGTAGGTGAAACATTCTCCTAAGATTTTCCATAGGGTTCTCCTCTATTAGATTTGGCAGTGTATTATCCAAAAAGTCCGCATAAATTGCACTATTAAGCTCTTGCGGCAAAATTAATGGTCACCCCAAATGGTTGCCTATGATACCAAGCCAAACATTGACACTAAATCTCTGCAGGAATGAGGTCCCCTATGTCTTGTATGAGTTAGTGATCGACCAGGTATTGAGGAAATGGGAGTTCCTGATATCATTTCTATTGAATTGGCATTTATCTGTCCACAGAATTCGGTCCAGAAGCGCTCTGTCGTCAATGTCGCGTTCCAGAAGCCAATTGCTAAATTTCAGTCTTCTCTCGGAATCTCCTTCCAGTAGTCCTTGAGCTGAGTGATGGTGATATGGACGTAATCCCCCTCGATGAATAACTCTCCAAACCTTAGATGACGACACTGCTAATCGCCTTGCGACTCGTTCCGTGCTCGTCTTAGGGTCCTATCTCACGATAGTGATTATTTGGTGCTCGACGTCGACAGAAGTTCCCGAAGTTTCGGGTCGTGTCTCCAAGTCGTGTGAAGTAACACTTCCTCTTTCTCTTAACCTTGGAGAGTCCGTTTAAATACCCCTCTTTGAGGTGCTCGCCGATTTGGCAATCTCCTTTGATATTCCAGTACAGCCGTTCTCTCTTTTCCGTCTACTATACCATAAATGAGCGTATTCCTCATATGTAAATTCTACCATTTTTTAATAATTTTTGCTTAAAAACACACATGCTTATTGATTTGTTTTTTAACTATGATAGGTATTCTGGCTGACTGACCTTTTTTATAGCAAAATTTTCATTAGGTACGAGTAACAGAACGCCAGGATACAAGGGTGTGTCAAATCAACTTCAACTTTGATTTTTCAAATGGAAACCATTAATTTTTCTTGCATATTCTTATTCTCCCCACAAAAATACGCCTCTTTTATTAAATTAAAAATTTTGGAACTTTAAGGATATTTTACTCGAAAATGGTTGAGTTTGCAGACAAATTGCAGAGGGGCAGAAGTTCTTAGATTTCTTCAGGGAATCTGACCAAACTTGTTGAAAATTTGTTTATACAAAAATTTAAAAAAAAATATGTTTACAAAATATGCTTAGATTTTCTGTACAAATCTAAGCACTTTTACTCTTTTGCAATTTTTCTGTAAACCTAACCAATTTTGAGGAAGATATCTTTAAGGTTCCAAAATTTCCAATTTCTCCCTCAAAAATCTCAAGAAATTGACGTTTTAAAAAAAAAATTTCCAGCAAAAGAAGCCTATTTTTGTTGGGAGAATACTAATGTGCAAGAAAAATTATGGGTTTCCATTTGAAAAATCAAAGTTGAACTTGATTTGACCTTGAAATTTGGGCTCAAGGTCAACGACAAGTTTATGTGGTTGCTGCAGAAAAAACCATCACGGAAACCTGCCTGTTCATCATGTACAGTGTGCTCGACAGACTACTTGATTCGCATTAAGATAATTTTTGCTACCAAATTGGAGACTGCGATAATTCCTGAGGTCACTTTTTTGGCGAATCTTTACAATTGCACCAATTTTTCATTCAGGGGTGATAATGTAAATTATTTTAAAAAGGTGAAATAAAGATTTCTTCGTAATAAAACACTTTGTTTTTACAAAATTTAATGTTGGCCAAGCAGCCGTTTATTTACAAGAATATACACTGTGTCTTCGTTGAGAGTTAAACCGAAAAGAAAGCAAGCACTCAAAAATGAACTGAACGGACCTGTTAACCTCACGATAACAGTACTGACTACAATGATAAGCAAGAGAATTGCAATATTACATGAAAAGATTGCAAAGTAGTTAAGTGCATATTAAACTAATACAAATATGAGGTACAGGTGCGGTAGAAACTAATTTCTCGGTATAATGTATTTTATAAATTGAAATATTTGCTGAATCGTTAAGTGTTGTTTAACTTGTTGTGAGTTTAGTGATGATTTCCAACATTCCGCCCGCCTCGTAATGATACGACAAAGATCGCACTTTCTCCGCCCGCCTTGATCCATCTCGTTGCCCAATAAGTCGGTTGCCAGGATTATCTGTTAAAAGAGCAGTAGGTATGAGGTAAGTACTACGGAAAAACAAGGCGTTCGAAATAATAAGGAAGTAAGAAGTAGGGAAATTTGGATAGGTTATGTAACTAGTTAGTTGTGTTTGCAATAGGTAAAACGCAAAGTTTTGTTATTGGCCTAGTAAAACAGCCATCCTTATGTTTGAGTTTGACTACGCGAACATTGCCATCAGAACCTGGATATGTTTCCAGCACACGACCAAGAGCCCATTTAAAGGTCATTAACCTTAACAGAAGTCTCTTTCTGGAACCATTTGTGACGAAGTTGAAGGGAATGCACATATTCTTTATACCATCTTTGCCAAATATGTTCGTACATTTGCTGAACGAGTTGCCATCTGTCGAGACGATTAATCGGAGTATCCTTAAATGATGGAGCGGGTGCCGTAAAGAGATTTTCTCCCACGAGAAAATTGCCTGGAGTCAGGGCCGATATGTCTTCAGGATCGTCGGATAGAGCATAAGGGGGCCGGGAGTTTAGGCACGCCTCAATTTGTGTTACCAGGGTAAGCATCTCCTCCATTGTTAGATGGTGATCACCGACAACTCTTCTGAAATGATGTTTAAATGCTTTCACCCCTGCTTCCCACAACCCTCCAAAGTGAGGAGCGGAAGGTGGTATGAAATGCCAGGTTGTAGAATCCTGAAGGAGAACTTGTGCCACTTCTGAGTTCTTGATAAGCTGGTTAAAGTGTTTTGATAAAGTTCTATCCGCAGCGACAAAATTAGTAGCATTGTCGCTGTACAAATTAGCACACCTCCCACGTCGACTTATGAAACGTCTATACGCAGCGATGAAAGCATCGGCAGTTAAATCTGTTACGAGTTCTAAATGGCATGCTCGAGTAGAGAAGCAAATGAAGACAGCTACATACACTTTTATTGTCCTATGACCTCTTCCTTTCACTGGTTTGATGTTAAATGGTCCGGCGTAATCTACCCCGCTATGTAAAAAGGGTTTTGATGGACGAACCCTTGTTGAAGGAAGTTCACCCATCAATTGTTTCTCTGTGGTCGCTTTGTGACGGTGACAAACGATGCATCCGTTAATGTATTGGCGAACTTTGCTCCGTCCACTAAGTACCCAGTACTTAGTGCGTACTCGATGTAGTGTAGCCTGAGCCCCGCCGTGTAGAGTTGTCTTATGAGCCTGAGCGATGATAAGCTGAATAAAATGGCAATCTTTCGGTAATATGACGGGATATTTCTCCTCATAAGATAGGAATGATTGTTGTAGTCGTCCAGAGAGACGCAGCACACCATGGTTATCAAGAAAAGGATTCAATTTGAGCAGTTTGCTGCTTGAAGGTAGGGACCCTTTTGTTGCAATGCACTTAATGTCGTTTGTAAAGAAGCCTTGTTGAATAATTTTTATCCACCGCTGTAATGTTGCATTTATTTCATCGGAAGTTAATTGACCTTGCCTACGGTGACACTGTGAAGCCTTAGCATTATGATAAAATCGGAAGCAATACGCAGTAAATCGCAACAACTTGTTGAGATCTGAGAATCGTAGAAGTATTTCATTGTTAAATTCTTCTTTTGTGCAGACTAACACAACAGCAGGACGTAATTCGTCTTCAATCGATGGAGGTGATGAACAAATTGGATTTCGAGGCCACTCCGAGGACCTTTTTTGTAGCCACGATGGTCCAGACCACCATAACGTACATTCTTGAAGTTGTCGTGCAGATATTCCACGAGTAGCACAGTCTGCAGGGTTATCGCTTGTAGGCACATGATGCCATGTAGCCTGAGGCAATTTACTATGAATGAGTGAGGTCCGGTTTGCGATGAAAACTTTCCACCTCGAAGGATGCTCCTGAAGCCAGGATAAAACAATCGTGGAATCCGTCCACACGTGCACTGGTATGTTATCATTTGGCAAAATCGCTTGAATAGATTGAAGAAGTTCAGCAACAAGTCTAGCTCCGCAAAGTTCAAGACGAGGCAGCGAGATCGTTTTCAACGGACTAACTCGTGTTTTTGAAGCTACAAGTGATGTTTGGACGGCATCGAAATTATGGATGACACGTAGATAGACTGTTGCACTATATGCTAACAGCGATGCATCACAAAAGCCGTGCAATTCAAGTCCTATATGCGAATTAGTAATTCCTAACCACCTATCCAGTTTAATTGTCTTTAACGATTTGATATCTTCTCTGTAGCTTAGCCATATGTTTCGCAAATCATTCGGTAATTCGTCGTCCCATCCTAACTTGGCGAGCCACAACTTTTGTAAAAATATTTTTGATGAAATCGTTGTAGGCGACAACCAACCTTGAGGATCGTATATCCTGCTCACATCGGCAAGAATAGACCGTTTGGTATGTGTTCCAATATCAGGCAGGTCGATTTTACAATTGAAAGTATCAGTTGCAGGACACCATCCAATACCCAATGTCTTAATTTGCGTGTCATTCACAATTTTCGTTGTAACATTTTTATCAATCTCATCAACAGGAAGATTAGCTAGAAGTTCTGGAACGTTAGATAACCACTTGCGAAGTTTAAAACCACCGCATTGCAAGAGATGTCGCAATTCATTGCGAAGATAGATGCAAGTGTCAACATTAAAGGCACCAAAAAGGGCATCGTCAACATAGAAGTGTTCTCTTAGAATTTTAGCCGCCATTGGGAACTCTACTTCATGATCGTCAGCAAGCTGTCGGAAAACTCGACATGCTAGATATGGTGCGCTGGCTGTGCCATATGTGACGGTAAGGAGTCGATACGTTGAAACTGGCTCAGACATTGAATTTCGCCACAAAATTCTTTGAAAGTCAATGTCTCGACGATCTACAAGTATCTGACGGTACATTTTCTCAGCATCAGCGGCTAGGACGAATGGGTATAAGCGCCATTTAAGGATTACAGCAAAGACGTCATTTTGAAGCTTCGGACCAATTTGTAGGATATCGTTAAGCGAAGTGCCGTTTCTGGTCTTCTGTGAAGCATTGAAGACTACCCTTAGCTTTGTCGTAGTGCTACTTGATTTCATTACGGCATGGTGAGGTAAATAATACGCATTGTCGGCTGCTTCTTCCCTTGCAGGTACCTTTTCCATATGATTTAACGTTAAATACTCAGACATAAATGCTTCATACTGTTTAAATAAGCCCTCATCTTTCCAAAGGCGACGTTCCATTCTATATAATGCAGCAAGAGCAGCACCTCGTGACTGGCCTAGTGAAGAAGGATCCGATTTAAACGGAAGGCGAACAACATACCGTCCTCCGACAGTGCGATAATGTGAAGCTACAAAGAAGTTCTCGCAATCTTCTTCGTCAGCAGTCATGCTAGATATAGTAGGAACTTCCTCCACTTCCCAGAATCTTTTTAAGAACGTGTAAATATCAGTAGATGAAGTAGTGGAGTGAAAACTATGGGTAGCGATCGCCGTACACGGAGAACTGTCAATTGCTCCTGAAAGAATCCAACCTAATGATGTCAATTGCGCTATTGGTGTCCCAGGAGGACCTCGTCGCACCTCATCTCCAAGCACTTTAGCGTAAATTTCAGCACCAAGAATCACATCGATCTGAGCGGGTTCGTGAAACTCAGGATCAGCTAATTCTAACCCAGTTATATGAGGCCATTCTTTTCTGAATATGTGTTTTGATGGTATGAGGTGTGTTAGAGACGGCAACACTAGAGATTGAATTGCGTAATTGACTGATGGACTTATAGACGAAATGATTTCATGTTTTACACAAGCTTTTGCTAACCCTGCATGGCAGCTTCCAACACCAGTTACGGATACGTGAACAGACCGTTTCGGTAGGTTTAATAGGTCTGCAAGAGACGATGATATAAAATTAGATTCTGAACCTTGGTCCAATCATGCTCGCACTCGAAGTACTCCATTGTGAGTAGATGGAATGAAAACAATTGCGGTAGCCAATAATATCGATGACCTTGAGTATTGAGTACCAGCTACGTGAGCACTAGCTGAAGTACTTGGACTACCAAAAGAAGGACTACCAGACGGTAATGCTAAGTTTGACGTAGGTTGATTAGAACTGAAGCACAATTTATGCAACATCGTATGGTGTTTCTGGTTGCAATTTTTACATCGATTAGCCGATAGACAGTTGAGTGCAGCATGACCTGGCTTAAGACAGTTATGACATATCTTCTTTTCGTTGACAAACTTAATGCGATCTTCGATTGATTTTGACCGAAATTGAGGGCAAAATAAAAGAGGATGTTTTGTCTGACATGAGATGCATCTTTTATATGAAGCTGAAAAATGACTACGTGAAAATGTTTTAAATGGTTGAGAACCAGGTGTTGACTTCCTTTCAGGATTATTGTTAATTGCGTCGAGCATGTGTACTCTTGCCTCTAGAAATTTTTGTACGGACTCGAAAGTGGGTACATCAGTGGATGTTTTTAAGGATGCCTCCCAATCCTTGCGTGTATTTGAATCTAGTTTTGATGAAATAAAATAGACAAGCCAGTCATGCCATTCTTTTACCGGTCGCTCCATATTTTCCAAGGCACGAACGGTCTGAGTAAAGGAGTCTAGCACTCGTCGAAGTTCTAATGAAGTTTCAGAAGTCATGCCGCGTAAGTTTACTAAAGAGGCTAAATGAGCATTGACTAAGATACGGGTATTGTCATAGCGAGTAATCAGTATGTCCCATGCTGTATTATAATTAGAATTCGTAACTGATAAATGTTTTAAAAGCTTGGCAGCTTCACCTGTAACTGATGACTTCAGATAATGGAACTTTTGGATATCAGGCAATGACGCATTTTCGTGGATTAAGGAAACGTACATGTCATGAAATGATGACCAATCGGTATAAGATCCAGAAAAAGATGGGAGATTTATCTTCGGAAGCTTAAGAGCTGGCATTGAACCAGTAGATTTTGAATTAAGAAGTGACAGAGGGACGTACTTCAGCTAGCTCATCTTTAATCCAACTTAAGAATTCAACGTAGGCACATTCAGTCCGCGAAAAAACGTCATCTGAGAAATATTCATCGTCTGCCAACTCCTCAGAAGTAGCTTGCTCAGTTAGCTTATCATGTATTTGCAGATACTGGGTCCAATAATTTTCTAATAATTGTAAACGCACATTTAAATAAGATTCGGTTCGCTTATCCTTTCCCGTCTTTTGAGTGTTCACTCTAAATTTTTCTATTCGTGCCGCGATAGCTAAAGCCTGATTTTTTAATTTGTCCATTTTATTTTCAGTTGCGGAACTATGAATTATATATATTTGTCTATTTACTATGTACGTTTTAAATGCAAATAAATATAATCACCTACGAATTCGCGAATACCGATACACTGCACTATAGTATTCTGTAAATAAGTTGTATTAACTGTTCACTAGAAATGAATGCAATTTACTTCAAACATTTTTTCAAAAAATGTTCAAATATGTCAATAAAATGTAAATTATACTTCTTTTTGTTGTTTATTTAATGTAGCAATGTTTTCAAAATTCATCATGCATTGAGAAGCGCATCAGCTTGCACTTTGCTCAGATATGAACATATGGCTTTGTTTTCACAAATGTGCGTATTAGATGTAATATGATTTGAGATAAGTAAGAAAAGGAACGGACTTACTTGTTTTTTATGAATACTTATCCGTTGTTGGATGATTAATGACGTCAATGTTGATACGCTATGTATGTGGTTGATTTTACGGAACCGTACGTTGACCCGTTAGTTCTTCCATTATGATACACGTGGGATACTAAAATTTTTATTGTTTCAGCGACAGCAAAATTTGCCCTATTTTATTATTGACGCAAATTTGTTCAATTGTATGCTTTCCCTTTTATGTTTATTTGATTGCAGGTATAAATACCTGGTAAATACTCGTGGTTCACTGGAACACAAAATCGTTTAATTTGCACAAGATATTAGAATTTGATTTCACAGGAAGCCCCGATAGCCACTATCAATGTTTAACTTTAATGTTTTCGCTTATAAAGTTCCACCTGTATATTTTGTCTTTATCCGATAAGTCTCGCCGTTTTTAAATATTTCACCACACACTGCTAAATCCGGCTCGAAGGACCAAAATGATAATGTAAATTATTTTAAAAAGGTGAAATAAAGATTTCTTCGTAATAAAACACTTTGTTTTTACAAAATTTAATGTTGGCCAAGCAGCCGTTTATTTACAAGAATATACACTGTGTCTTCGTTGAGAGTTAAACCGAAAAGAAAGCAAGCACTCAAAAATGAACTGAACGGACCTGTTAACCTCACGATAACAGTACTGACTACAATGATAAGCAAGAGAATTGCAATATTACATGAAAAGATTTCAAAGTAGTTAAGTGCATATTAAACTAATACAAATATGAGGTACAGGTGCGGTAGAAACTAATTTCTCGGTATAATGTATTTTATAAATTGAAATATTTGCTGAATCGTTAAGTGTTGTTTAACTTGTTGTGAGTTTAGTGATGATTTCCAACAAGGGGGATAGGCCCGGTTCCCCAATATTCCTGTATTACGTTAAGAAGAATATTAGCCGCAGCAGTGGGATCCACCTTAAGTAGTTCCACTGATATTCCATCACTACCTGGAGCTTTACCGAGGTCCACCGATTTAATTGCGTCTGCCAACTCCAATATGTTTGGGTTTTTGATGTTCATACTGGTCATAGATGGCAGATGTTCAGGCTCGGGTAAAGGGGTACATATTCGACGAGGTGTTCTTTAGGACTTCGGACTTATGTTCCTCCGTGACTAGAAAGTCAGTATAAATTCCCAGCAGATATTGATAATGAAGAAATGAAGAAATGTGTGAGTACTTTCGTGTGTCCGAAATTAAAAATTAATAACAAAATATAGTTTAGGGAAGAAAAAGAAAATATTTGTATCATGATAATTTGCAATTCCTTTTGAAGATAGTTAAAAAGAATAACACAGACTCATGTTTAGCGGAGCTATGTGAAGAACCTTTGAATTCAATCAACTCAATCTTATTCTCAACACATTTGTGAGGGACAATGTTCAAGAAAACAAAAAAATTGTATGAATAGTGTAGATGAAGCTATAATAAAAAGGCTTAGAGATAAAACTAAAGAGGTGGATGAAGATAAAACATTTTTTATTTCCATAACTCCAGCATTATATAAATTTAAGTAAATTCGGAAATTTCAATTTCCAGCTAATGTAATGATGTTGATTTAGACAATCAGTCAAGGTCCACGAGGAAGTAACTAAAGGAGAACCACTATCGTGTATATATCGTGTGTGTGAGCATGGCAAGATTTTGTTCTGCGACTGAGTCTTAGCTGTCAAATTTTTGTTCTCGTTATCTGAGTCCCTGGGTTGTAGCTGTCACTTGGTATTGACGTTTCAATGGTTAATTTGACTTCGCGAGTGAAAAATTACTATTATACTTTTATTAAGTAATAATATAATATAAAAATTTAGTTGTGTTATAGTGAAAGACGTGAATAGATTTATTTAATTAAACTGTGTTTCGAAAGTGTACTTTTAGTCGTTAGGTAAAATGAAGTGCACTGTGCAATCTTGCGGAAATAGTAGCCACAGCCGCCCTACTGGAATGTCTTTTCACAAGAAAGATAACTTTAATGAATTGCCTAATTACAATTAATAAATGTAATAAAATTTATAACGAAATGTCCACTATTTACATGACTATAAAATTCTTATTTACATTTTGCTTTGAGGTAACAGTTGTTTTCGTACGATCTGTATTGGCGGCACGTAAAAAGTTACACAGGGAGGTTTTGTGAAAATTTTATTTTTCTTTAAATAAACGTAAACTTTTTTAAAATAAACTGAAATTGTAATATATATGAATTAAAATCTGCATTATTTTGTGATTACGGCTTGTCTCCATATACATATATTGCATGGCCTGGCACATGCTTTTTAGCCGAAGACAGCTTTGCCGGCATAAAATTATTTAACAATATAAATACATAAATATTATATTAGATTTCCAAAAAATATTGTCTTGCGAGGAAGATGGTTGCTAGCTATTGGGAAGATGGAATTCCAAATCAGTAAAAAGAGCCTCGTTTGCTCAGAACATTTCTTAGCCCAGACTTATTTCCAACAGGGAGAGGAATAAAACTGGGCAATGGCGCCACCCCACAAATTAAATTGTACTCAACTTCGGTAATGTTGTTTGAGGTGAATATTTTCAAGATGTGGAAACAGTTTTTTCGAAGAACTTTTTCTTTCACTAAGGAACTTATCCAAGAAGGTTAATCTGAGGAACTTATCCAAGAAGGCTGTGTTGAGCAGTTCGTTGAACTAAATAAATCAAATTTCAGTGAAGTAAGAAAGATTTATAAAATTGATGAATTTTAGTACCAAGATTTTTCTCTCAGTTTTTAAACTTTACACCAATTTTACAGCCACATTATATATCTGAAATTGTGGCAAATATAGAAGTGGTAAGTTGTATAAATTTTAACATAAGGTATTAATTTTTTTATTTTAATATATAAGGCTAAAGAAAGCATATACGTTCACGCTAGATAAAGTCGTTGGAAAAATATGTATTTATGATTTATTATTGGTTACTTAAATTTCTTACCTTTCTTTTATGAATCCAAATTCTGAATGGATATATTTTACTTCCCACTAAAATCATGCTTATGAAACAAGGTACGTTTGATAATGAATTGGTAAGTATTTATTAAGTTTGAATTGCAAATTTTTTAAATAATGACCCCATACAGATAATTGCGAAAAAGTTAAACGAGTCTTGTGTAGAAATAATGAGAGACCAATGTACTGAACGAGAGGCTTATAACGATGAGGTATTTGGTATATTAATTATTATTGAAAATATTGCTTTTGAATTCAATTCTTTGTGTTCTATAATTTCTCGAAAAATTTATTAAAGTAACGTTTTCGTTTGAAATTAATATTTTGGTTTTCCGCAAAGATTTTATTTAAATACTAATACTTTAACAACTCTACCTATACTTGAATTATAAGATAATAATATTTTAATATTAATTAGCTATATACTTCGTGTGTTTATCAAAATGTAAAAAGAAATAAAAAATTGAAACAAAAAAAACTGTGTAGCGAAATAATAACAAATTATTTTGTGTAACTTATATTCAATTTATTAAAATTAATTAATTCACTCAAACACTTCAATCAATTTTCAATAATTCATTCAAAGAAATTCAAAATACAAAAAAATGAGATTAAATAAAAAGTAATAAAAATGCTAAAAGAAAAATAAAATTAGAACAAGAACTTAATAAATTGCATATGAATATGCAGTGACCAACCTTTGGCCTATTGCAAATTTAATGGCAAATTTATTGTTCTTTATACACCTCCAAAATGGCTGTTGATTGCACCGCACTGTCTTCAAAAATATAAAATTTCGGCTTCACTGATTACGAACTTAACTCCACGAATTTCAAGAAAAACTAAGAGAGTGATGCCCTTGTGTCAGCTCCTTTTATAGCCTTCCAGCCGCCATTTTCCAATAAGTTCCACATCAATAATTCAAATTAAATGGAATTCCTTATTTATGTTTGCAAAAAACTCTTTCTGCCTTATGGCCCATTTAAAAAGCCATCCAAACAATCATCTGTTTTTTCTATTTAACAGAGAATATTCATATATTTCATGATTTTAATTTTTGCTATAATATGGCGGATTAACAATATCGCAGCCATATTTACAATATTTGATTTGTGGAACGTGAATTTCTGCTATCCCTTTTACTCGTTTTCTCTCTTTCCCACTTATTGCGTAAATTAGAATTAATAAAATCGCGAATATTTCAAAAATTACGCAACTCACCTCAAATCTGACAACGTCGTTGGATTCCCCGCAAAATTTCACCCCAATTTCATGTGTCAGGTGTCTACCTAACATGAAGTTGACAGTTCGCGTTGTTTATGATTCGTTCCGTGCGATGTCTAAGTTTTCGCGTGTTTTTAGTGGTTTAAATGAACAAAACAGGTAAGTTTTAATTTTTGTGTATGTTATTGTGTTTTGTGACTAATTTGTGCTCGTTCAAATCGTGTAATTTTAACAATTTACGTGTATTTATAAAATTTCACAGGAGCTGTCACAGGTGTGATATTAAGCTTATTTCACCTGGGATGCCTGTTGAAATTCCCTTCAACTGCTTGAATTATACTCTAGGACATCCATAGAGTATTTTTATTCAATCAGGTTTGAGTAGATCATGAATTTTACACATAATTGTAATAATTCGATTTGCCGGTTGTTGTTGTTTTCGCCAAGAAGTTGATTTGTAAGAATTCAATGAACTTCTTGTGTGAATTCATTTTATGTTTTCAATGTTCGTTTTATTATTCATGTTTGTTTGTTAATTCAATGTAAATAATAATTCTTTTTTTCATTTCAGGTAAATATCTGGGTTTTGGTTGTGCCTGTAGTTAACCCAGGCACACAGGTAAACAAATGTATCATTTTAATTGTTTATTTCATTTTTTAATTCAATTTCTTTTTAGGTCGTCGATAAACATCGTGGGTTAGGTTGCAGGTTGTACTATTCGATATTAAGTAAAATAAGGTTTTCTTAAGAGATATCTAAGCACCTGTTTAGAGTTTACACACAGCGTATTACTAATTATGAATAGGTCAAGTATAGATCCACTGCGTGAAAATGTAGCTTCCCTTGGGGAAACCATTTCGTAGTTTATGCTTTCTCGATCTTACATCCAGTTTGCCAACTTTATGCCAAAGGTATTGTTTTTGGTGTCACCGAAAGAGGCATGTCTGGCTCTGAAGTCGCCTGCTATAATTATGTCGTTAAATGACTCTGTTAGATTATCTATTGTATCTATCAGACCCCTAAGCTGTTCCACAGTTATCGTAGCTGAGATATATACACATACAAGCAATACATTTTTTGCCTCATGATTTTGACAAATTTTAATTTTCGCCGCTGTTACTTGTACTTGTGATTCAATAAAAACTCTTTCATATTTATATTTACTATTTATCCCTATCAATGTTCTGTTATCATTATCTTTTCTAATTATATTGCAATTGTCTACGATTACTCTATGTCTTTGGTTTAGGTACGTTTCAGTCAAAAAGAAAATATCAATTTTTAAATTATTAACTAATTCAGTTAAAAGCGCTCTTCTATGTTGTGCAATAAAACTGTAAAAATTTAATTTGAGTAACTTTAATTTATTTTTTGCCATTACTATTTGTTAATTTCATCATTAAGTTAATGGGCCGTTGTTTGGCTTGCATATTATTACAATCTCTATTAAATTTATAAATATCTTCCATAAGTTCGTCAATATTGTCGCCAAGAAGTCTTTTAGCATTTTGAGCAAATGCTATTAAATTGTTGCTCATTTTGAGCATATTGAGTGAAAATTGTTAAAATTAGCTTGTGGAACATTTTGGTATGTTCCTGTATTGAGTGGAGGAAAGTTGCCTCTAAAATTATCCGCGGATGACTTTTCCGGGGTCACTCGCGAACTCCTATTCCCCAAGGCGATATCATTTAGGTTGTGGGATCTGTTGTTTTTAATCTTTTCGATCTATCATTTGTAAAAAGGACATCCCCTGTAACTGGCTGGATGCCCCTCTTCTCCCCAATTAGCACATTTGCTTTTTTCTTCGTCTTTTAATAGACATTCGCCTTGTAAATGTGTCCATGCACACCTAACACATTTAGACACTCTCACACAATTAATTGCTATCTTTTGCATCTAACCGGCCCATCGGTTTTCAGCCCCTCCCATTTAGCACCACAGCGGCAGAGAATTCTGATACTCATAATGTCTGCTTTATTGATTTCTGCGTCAAAAACGACTCTAAGAATGTTAAGTCTTGTATTTTGTTCTTTTGATCTTTTCGCTTCAAATCTGCTTACGTTAATTACCTTTATATTAGGTCTCTGCTCTTGTAAGTCTTGTACTCTCATCAGTTGGTATCTGTGACGGTTTAAACCCTTTAACAGTACAACCACTAGTCTCTCACCTTTGGGTGTACGGTTTAAACCATTTAACAGTACAACCACTGGTCTCTCACCTTTGGGTGTATACGAGTATGCATTAATTGGAGTTTTTCCCGTTTCATGACCATAATTTATTATTGCAAGGAGACGGTCTCTGTCCTCCTTGTAGTCTTCCCTTATAAAAATTTTCACTTTGTATTTGCCAATTTTTTGGCAATAAAAATCAGCCTTGGTTTCGTACTTTAAAAATTGTCTAAGTTTTTCACTATCATCTTCTGACACTATGATTGGTGGTAAGTATTTAAGTTTTTTGGGTTGTACACTGACTAAGTTTGCTTTGTTGTGTACTGTATTTGTTTTATTTTGTACTATTGCTTTTACGCTATTTACTTTAGTATTTTTAATATCACACTGGTTTTTGCCATTATTTTGTAAGTTACCCTCTGAGGTTAACTTTTTATCTTTTTTTCCAAATAAAATATATAAAATTAGTCTGGTCCATATTGGGTTACTTTTTTCTTCCATTCGAATAGGTCTTCTCAACAACAGGAACAGTTCCTCCGTCAAGCAATTTATTTTAAGATACAAGAAATTGCTTTTCCGGTGTCAGATTAGCAAAATGGTGTTGGAAATTGCTTACCATTGGAGGAGATTACTCTATTAAGTACTACTTCAAATCACCCGTTAGACACAATTTACAATAGTCTCTCAAAGTCAACAATGCTGCAACAAATAATTAAGAGGAAAGTACAACAGAATTTTTAAGAGAACATTCGTACTCTCAGGATCAACGAGAAATAACCTAGAATATATTGTTGTAGTTGAAGACTATGTAGTCTTCATCTTAAATAAGCAATTATTTTGGTCATCGTGTTTATCAACTATTCAAGGTACCTTTTCATCTTCTTCATTGATTGTTTACAAAACCAAAGATCTTTTAAAAATATAATCAAAAAGTGTGCAGAAAATCTGCGAAGAAGTGGAAAAAGAAATTCGTTGCACAATGAAATTATATAGCATCAATACAATATATCAAATGCCAATAAAAAATTGGAATAGTATTATTTGCTGATGAAAGCCAGCACCTAACACATAGTGACCATTATGCACTACTCCTAAAGGTAATTACTGAATAAAATAGTTTTAAAAAAAAAATGAACCGACTTCACAAATAGCGCTAAAAAGCATAAAATATATATATTTTTATATCTATTACGACATTTTTAAGTCGGTGCAAATCAAACAAAATAAACAATCAAGGTATCAATTAAGGAACATACTCTACCGAACATAAAAGAATCATCGAAATCGGTCCACGCGTTACGAAGTTAGACTACCCCTCCCTCCACCCACACCTTTCACCATAGGACCAAATTATTCTTCTATTATGAATGGGGGATCATACTCTATACAACAGAAAAAGAACCATCGAAATCGGACCACGCGTTACAAAGTTAGCTTCCACCCCCACCCCCCACCCCCATCCCCCAAATTTTTTTTCACCTGGTATCAACCACGGAACATACTCTACCCAACAGAAAAAGAATTATCCAAATCGGTTCACGCGTTACAAAGATAGAACACCCCTCCCCCTTCCCCACCCTAGGCCAAATTTTTTTTCCTATTAGTAATGGGGGATCATACTCTTTACAACAAAAAAAGAACCATCCAAATCGGACCACGCGTTACAAAGTTAGGTTTCACCCCCACCCCCACCCTACCGAAAATTTTTTTCACATGGTACCAATCGGTGAACATACTCTACCCAACAAAAAAAGAATCATCAAAATCGGTCTACGCGTTACGAAGTTATGCCCGGTCAGACATAAAAAAATAAAAATAAAAAAATATAAAAAAAAATACGCGTCGAACTTAGAACCTCTTTGTTTTTGGGAAGTCGGTTAAAAATATCTAAAGATTAGGTTTCAGTTTATTGCAATGTCGGCAAATGACAAAATATCTATCCGACAGAAGCATAATAAGACTGTATTATTTAAGTGCATGCAGGTTTAAGGAATCATTTACTATAAGTAATTTGTTAAGTGTTTTATTTATTACAATATAAAATGGAATAAATATACCGTTACAAGAACCTAATAGTTAAGAACTGTGCCAAAACGTAATTGTATAGAACTGAATTCATATTAATTTAATAACATTTTAAGAAATGGTGGTAGGCTTAATGGGGAACCGGCCATTTAAAATAAACGACAACGCGCCTAGATGCATTACCTCAAAAGGTAAACTCACTGTTTCAACATGTATTGGTTTTTCAATTTTAATTATAAATATTTAATGAAAGAAATTACATGTTACTACTGTAAATATATCTTAAGGTGGTGTGGAAAAATGCATCGTTTTAATACCAGCCTAATTTTTGCAAATTTAATAAATTTAAGCACATTATTGTTCCAAGTATTGTTGTTATTAAAAAATGTATTGACTATTAATACTTGCAATCTTTTATTATAGCACAATTACAGTGTATGATTGTTTTGAGAAAATTCATTTATAAATTATAATTTTAAAAAGATCGCCAAAGCCCCCTCCCGCACTATATCTACGGAATGCTACATTTTGACGCTCAAGAAAGATAATGGTGTGGAGTCATTTCCTGTTTCCCCCACCTCTTTGACGCACTGTTGGTGTACAGGGTGATCACTTTCAAGTTAGGTTTCTTAAAGGTTTTAAAGAATGCTCTGCAGCTCGTTTGTGGTAAATGTGATTGGCATGTGTCTCCATGTACCCATTTTGCTCTGCAATAACCTTGAAAAATCAGCGGTTTTGTTACAAGCTTTTGCAGAGCCACCGTTCTTTGACCAGCTTCAACTCCACCAATCGCGACAAAAGAAGAGTATTTACAATATAAGCCTTTTTTGGCATGAGCAAAGACAAGCCATGAATATTTCTTGAGGTACTTGTGCTAGATATATCGCCTCACTTCATCATGTTTGAGGAATACGAAAACCTCCTCTGACAGGTGTTCAATAAGAGCTGATATTTTGTATGGTTATCTACATGTTTCCCTAAAAAATTTCCTATATCGTAAGGAACGCTCGAACTATTGCAGACTCGGAAGAAGCATGGACTACTATCTTGTTATCATCAGCAACAATATCTTCTCCAGAAGTTGTAGTGTCAGTTGACAGTGGTCGCTTACTGACAGGATGAAAAAATGTTTCAATGCCTCGGGTCTGTGATGCTCGAGGACGCTTTTCTAACAACTGATGAGTTGTCTGGTCTCACAAACTTTATCTTAGATTTTAATATAAAAAGCACTAAAATTCTCGAGACATTATTAAAATAAAGCCTATTGCACAGTTGAGAAGTGTACGAATATAAACAGATAATTCACCCTTTCCAAATTTGTGGTAAACATATTTTTCTCTGCTTGATATAAGTCGTTCATGAAACCTCTTCTCCATATTTGTTATTTCATTTCTTTAAACTTTACACTAACAAATTTATATGCTGAATATGGAATTATCTGAATGTGGAATTATTGCTATCATTTGGGATCAACACACGATCATAGTACAGAACACTACAGTATGAATGAATTGAATGAATTGAATGAACACAATACTTAGTGACGACAACGGGATTAGGCACCGGTTCAAGCGTCGGTCGTACCGGGGAAACCTAAGGGGGAGTCCAAAAGTATGCAAATTTTTGAATTTTTTTGTTATATATAGTAATAACCTGGGGCGTGTTCAAGATTTTTTCTTCAGCAGTTTTAAGAGCATAAGTAACCAATTTACAGAAAACTATCAAACCATACTTGAGTAATAAAAAGATAATCCCGATTTTGAACACACATTTTAAGAAATGACTAGGTTTTGAAAACGATCTCTGCAGACTTAAAAACACTGAAGGTATCAAGGTCTGCCAACATGCACAAGTTTAAGAACTTAAAGCGGCAATATGCTACCTCAGCCCACACAAAAACGGGAGTAGCACCGAAAACTTTTAAATATTTCAATGAACTAGATTAAATATTCGGTTCTGATCCAGACGTTTCCCCAGTGACATTGGCATCATCCTTAAATCCCAAGTGTCGAATAGAAGCACTTGATAGTGATTCTATTCAAGATATAGAAGAGATATAGAAGATATAGACTTAAATGGGTCTTTTACAAATTTTACGTATGTAAAAAGATGTCGTGTTCCAGCTTCCCAACTGCTACTGCAATCTTAAAAGGAGAATCAAGAAAATGTATACAGTTGTTTGGTGAACAATCAGGTACTCTTAATGGAATTGCAGAAGCATTTGATACTGGTAATGAATTAAACAGGAAATTTATGGAAAGACTCCTGGATAAATTACAAATTTTAACACATTTGTAATTCCTAAATTCCTAATATAGTGTTTTCTTAAAAGACTGTAATGCATTTTTATATATATTTTTTTTCTTCTAAAAGACGCAGAAATGTATTTTGCATTTTTTAATAATAAAACGCTAAGAATCTTATTGCTAATTATATAATAAAACCAAAAACAGAAGAGATAGAAAGCAGTGGGGTCTATGAAATAGGTTGCAGCGATACATAGGAAAAACAAAACAGAAATTGAAAGCAAGGTTTCTTGAACAAATGGGAGATCATACTCGGGCTTATCGAAACATTTGTCAGACACAGGTCATAACATTCAGTTAAATGAAACTATTAAAATATTTAGATGGAGGAATTATTTTGGATAAATTCGAGACAATCGAAATAAAAAAAGCAAAATTTGAAAATAAAAATATCTTAAAGGATCAGTTATATTTTAGAAATAATAATAGGTATTTGGTCGGAATTAGCTGAAAACATAACATTACTTTTAATTTGAGACAGGATTCTCAACATCGTATAAGAACCAGAGTATTTGAAATAATTGAAGCTGAGGATGCCTGGCATAAGCGAAAAGTTAGGGAAAAAGCTAGATGCAAAGTTCGACATGGTATTTACGATAATAAAAACAATTATTTCATTAATGAGCTACCTTTAGAAAGAATAAGTCTTATATTGAGATATAGGTGTGGACTAATAGATCTTAACGCCAGCCCGTGGAGAAAAGAAGGCTCTTCTATGTGATATTTGTGTAATATGTCTGAAGATGAAGACTTGCTACACTTTCTTGCCACTTGTCCTATCTTATCGGAGTTTCGTGGGGGAAGAAGGTATTAACAGAAAACGCAATAATTGATATGCTGAATGGGCTTAATCATTATAATAACTTGTTTGATTTTATTACGAAAGCCTCTTTGCACTGAACTTGTTTATGCTATTTAAGATAATTTCTATTACCTTATTTTTTTATATATAGATACATATTTTATTTATTTATTTTTATTTTCTTTATATTTTGTGTTCTAATTCACAATTTATTTTACGATATAGGTTAAAAATTGAAATACAGGTATTTGTAATACTTTACTATAGAAAGCAATAGGACTATTGATCTATAGCTAATTTGAATTTTTCCAAACACGACAGACGGCTTCGGAGGCTATTGTCGTAGTTTATAGTCTTTATTTAATAATTTTTTCATGTTAGTTTTTGTAATTTAAAACATTACATTATAAAAGTACTAAGCAATGAATTATTAGTAGAAAGGACTCTACTGATTAATACTGAATTAGGTAATAAACTATTATTATTATTATTATTAGTCCGTTTTTAAATCCACCCTTGTTCGAACGTAGGCATAAATACAAAGAATTGTACTGTAGTCAGGAATTTAGTTCCGAACCTTATGATGCCCCAATAAAGCGAAACGCGTTGTTCTCAGTAAATTAATTATTTCAATATTTGTGGAACTAAAAAGTGTTGTTTAACTTTTACATAATTTTATGATTTCTTTATTTGTTTATTTGTTCAATACAGATTCATCACCAATGACTATTACAGCAGTATATATATAAATTATTAAACTAAAACTAAAAATAACAGTGGGGCAGCAATCAACAGAGTTCAAATTACCCACATCAGCTTAGGCACTGCCTGAGTAAGCCCTTCAGCCGCAGCCTAGAGAAGTCCATGTCGAAGTTGGTAAAATGTTGATTGAAGAGGCGAGACATCGACGTGATGGGCTCGTGCATCCCATAAAGAGTTCGATGACCAGAGACGTACAGGAACTCTCGATTTCTTAAGGAGCGTTGCGGGATCGAGATGTTAACCGCCTCCAGTAGTTCGGGTGAGCTTATCGTTCCCTGCAATATATCAAACAAAAATACTATTTTGGCAATATTGCGCCTCTTTTCTTTCGAGGGAGTCGAGAGAAATCAGGCACAAACGGTCGGTGTAAGAGGGAAGAAGGAAAGGATTAATCCAGGGAAGTCCGTGGAGAGCAAACCAAAGGAATCTACGCTGCACTGCCTCGACGCGGTTGACGTGCACGGCAAAGTAGGGGGACCACACATGGCTAGCGTATTCCAAAAATGGCCTAACGAAGGTGCAGTAGAGAAGTTTGGTTAAGTAGGGATCATCAAGCTCCTTAGACCATCTTTTAACAAAACCCAACATCGAACTAGCCTTAGCAACGATCGAGTCCACATGATCCTCGAAAGAAAGACGACAGTTAAGGACCACGCCCAAGTCCTTCATCCTGTCCACCCTACCCAAGACAACACCATCGACAGTGTAGTCGAAGAGGAAAGGATATCTTCTACGGGAAAAGGTCATAACGGTGCACTTGTCTGTGTTTAACGGAAGGCGGTTGCATGAACACCAATCACAGAACGAAGCCAAGTCAGAGTTCAGGAGACCACAGTCTATTTCGAACAATGCGAAAAATCTTGGCATCTTGGTTAACGAATTCAAGAAGGTTTGTAGTCGTCGATTTGCCTTTACGGAAGCCGTGCTGGAAAGACCGCAATTGATTGATTGATTGAATGGAACTGCTTCCTGTGAGTATAAGAATGGCTCTTGATCTGAAAACCGATTCGGGATTATGTATTTAATTATTATATATATATAAGAAAATATCTAACTTTAAGACTTCCTATTTACCAAAATCCAAATAACTGCCGGAACTTGTCCGTCAATTGGAATCGATGTATTGTTAGGATAATTGTCGCAATACGGCAGAGTAAGTTCTTGCAGTAAAAATTTATATGCTTCTATTTGCATCCTGAAATTTAGCTGAAACTCCTGTCTTGTTAAATTGTTTACTACTTTCTCAAAAACAAAAAAATTCACTACGCTTTGGTGGATCCTTTAAATTATTCATGATCACTATTTCCTCGTTGTCATTTTCATCAGAAACATCATTCAAGGGGTTAATCTATAAATATAGATATGAATTTAGTCTTGTTTGAATTTACTTACGTTTACCACTCACCACCGCCGTAATCGCATCTAAAGATATCTTAAATTTTGATAACAATAACATTGCAGAATCCATCTTGTATTACAATGACAGCCACACACACTAATAAAATTGTATTTGATCATTTTATTTAAGGTCCACACTGCGAGCAAATAAATCTACTCACAGAGCTGATTTTTTCTCTATCTTGAACCAATAAGATGTAAAAAATCGAGTAAAAATATCAGCCATTTTGGCGCTTTGAACACCGGATAGTAAGACAAACCAGCTAAAATCAACTCGATTAAAAATCTTCAACACTCCTCTGAATATTTTTGTAACTGAACATTAGTTGTAATTGTACATATTTTGGCAACGATACTCTAAAATCTTATTTTAATTTATAAAAATATAGTTTGTTCGATAAAACGATTATTATTTATATTATACAAATTATTAACATATTAAAAGAATTTAGACTGATAGCCTTTGGTAAAACGTATCTACCAAAACGTGAATGTATTTCCATTCTTAATGGTTTAAATTTCCAAGTACTCAGACTATATATGCAAAATTGGTCTGAAAATATAGGAAAATGATCGTAAATTAGTATAATTGTTAATATTCTAATATATTCAGTGCTTTACAAAATTATTTGTGCATTCTATAAAAGTAACTTTGAGTAAACCCAATTTTACGTATATAATTCAAAATGAAAGATATTATTCAAGTCTTTTTGCAAGTAGATACATAAATATATACTTTCCTGTTATCTTAATAAAACATAATTAAATTCGTTCTGCAATAAAATAAATAATAATAAATCCAATTCGCAGAATTATTTGTGCATTAAAATTACTTCACAAAATAATTTGTGCATATGTGTAATGAAAATAACAAATTCATTTGAAATATCAATTGTGTTATTTTACTATGAAGTGTTTTCACCTTTAGCTTTGCCTTCAAGCGCTTAGGAATAGATTCAACAAGTTTTATTAATAAATTTAATGGAATTTCCTTTCACAGGTTTTGGATCTCCTGAATAGCATCAGCTGGCACTTTTTCAGACTTCTGTGAAATTTTACTTTTAAAAAGTGCCATATATTTTCACTTGTGTGCCGGCTCATTATCATGCTGAAGAATAAATTCTTGACCAATCAGTTCGTTTCCTGATGGAAAATCATAATCATTTAAAACATTGATATGTACTATTTGGTCAATCTTATTTTTCAAGGAAACAAGCTCTCCGACACCGCTGTAAGAAACACAACCCCGTCAAATCAAGTCATAACATTTTCTTCCATAAGTACCATCCACAGAAAATCCACTTTCATCGGTCCAAAGTACTTATTTTCAAAATTCAATTAAAGTCTCAGCATTTTATTCTTCAATATTGTGGTGGTCTTCTTTATGGTATAAGCTTGGTATTGTCTCTTCGTATACTCATCTGAACGATAAGTGCTTTTTTAGTAAAATTTGTAGTTTAAAGTATTTCGGGAATACCTACGTTTTCGGCACGTCCAGTAGTTTTATATTTCCGGATTTTATAATTTATTGAATTTTAAGACAATTGTACTCTTTCGCCAAGTAGGACACACTTACACTTACTGCTTTCGTACAAACAATAGCTTGCCTATCTCCTCTCGAAAACTCGCGTTTTTTACCCATTTCTACGACTTTTTTAAAATTTATTTCTGACCGAACGAAGCAACATCTATTCAAAAACTGTGCTTATAAAATATATTCCACCTATCGCAATAATTTTACAGTTAATTATTACTCGAAACTAAATGCACGAATAATTTTGTGAAAGAACTGACGTGCACAAATATTTATGTGAATTAATTTCATTTCATTTTTTATAAAATGATAATTGTTTTTCAAATAAATAGCATTACTTTCTCAGTTACCATCACTTTTAGAGTATGCACAAATAATTTTGTAAATCAGCGTACATAATTGTACATTATTGAAGCGATCCAAGTTTTTTATATCAATTTACAATTAATAGTAAATACCTAAAATATGTAACGACTGAACTGTTGATAGAATTAATCGAAATTACACTTGGCACTTGGTGGAATTTGTTTCTTTTTCGGGAAGATTTTTTATATAAATAAAAACGACACTTGATAAATTCCACAGTTTATTAAATAAATTTGCACGACGCGTTTCGCCCCAATTAGGCATTATCAAGTGAGTGGCTAAACTGCCACTGCATTCTTGCTCTAGTAGTAGATTATATTAGCTGTTTTTTGCTTAATAACATCATCTATGTATTTACACATTCAGAAGTGTAGGATCAAGTAAAGGGCTATTATTATTGAAATCTAATTGATCGTTTACCAGGAATGAACCTTCATCTTTTGCTTTTTTTATTTCAACGATCTCATATCTGTCCAGTATTCTTCCGCCACTTAAGCCATATATAAGTTTAACGTTATTGTTTGAGTAAGAGCGAGCTTTTTCGTTTTCACTATTTATTTAACTTAACAACCGTTTTTGTTCATATTTTCACATTGAAATTCATTAAAACAAAACTTAAACTATTACATAGTATAAAAACAAATTGTAGTGGATGCCCGTGTGCTTGAAGTATTTAGTCAAGACTGCTCGATATTGTTGCTGGAAGTTGTTCCCCTTCGATTGATGGATCCATGAAGTTGGAGCCGATCCCACTGTGCCAAGTTTATGGATTTACTTGGTGTAAGTAGTGCCATGTGAGTAGGCGCGTGGGTTTAATTTTATTTAAAGTTTTGAATTAATTTGATTTGTTTATTATTGAGTTCATTAATTATATTATGTTATTATTTAGTATATTTTGTATGTTTCTCGAACATGCCCGGGTGTTAACGCCGCTAGATCGTTTGGGTCTGATGACATTACCTGAATTGGCCTTGAATTTAATATGGACTCGACTTGAACTACTAGGGTTTTCAATTCTTCTTATGTCAAAGACTGGCCTTGCACGACTCTTTTGAGATGGTACTTTGCCGATTTTACAGCAGCCTCCCACAGCCCACCAAAATGCGGAGACCTTGGAGGGATGAAGTGAAATCAAATGTAATCCTTGCTGCACATTTCGATTATTTCGGTTCTTGTTTCCTTAGATAGAAAAATGTTTCGTAATTCCTTGAGGGTTGAGTTGGCTCCAACGAAATTGGTAGCGTTATCACAATATAGGTTTGCGCACAAGCCCCTTCTTCCAAAAAAGCGTCGTAATACCGCAATAAATGAAGCTGATGTCAGGTCGCTTGCAAGCTCCAGATGGACCGCCTTGGTCGCAAAACAAACGAATATCGCTATGTTCGTTTTTGTAGCTTGCCTTCCTCGTATTCGGAAATGTGTAAAGAATGGACGGCAGAAGTCAACTCCGGAGTTTACAAAGGGACGGCTAGGCTGGACCCTCTCTGCCGGCAGATTTCCCATTATCTGGTGAATTCCTTTTGGCCTTGTGTGGAAACATGTTATGCAGGAATGGAGAATTTGTTTTGCTAAGGTTCCTCCCTTAATAGGTCAGAAGTTTTGACGAGTTATGGATAGTAATGCTTGAGGACCAGCGTGCATGTGCTTACAACGGAGATGAGTCATCAATGCCTTTGTAAATGGATGGGAGTTTGGTATAAGCGTTGGATGCTTAGCGTTATAAGGTATAAGCGCGTTTTTTAGTCGTCCACCTACTTTCATGATACCATCAGAGTCCAGAAATGGGCACAACGGTTTTAAACTGCTCTTCTTTCTAACCTCTCCGTGCGCGGCTTAGGATTTATAATCATCTGAAAAGGCCTCCTTTTGTATGATTTTCACAATAGAGCTTAAAGCACAGTATCTTTCATCAGGTCGTATAGGTCCAAGTGTTCGCAGCGAAGGAGGTAGTTTCGAATTTTTAATAAACCTAATGATGTATGCGAATGTGTTTTGTAAACTTATAAAGGAGTTGATATATTTGCAACTTTCGACAATATTTTTCTCTTCAGAAACAACAAATGCCAATTTGACTTTTCGCCTCTCAGGTGCAGGAGATTCTGATGTGTGCTGACCTAGTTGAGACTTCCACGCCTCTTCGGATTCCATCAGAAAAGCAGGTCCATTAAGCCATATTTTGGATTTAAGAAGGTCTTCTGGTAAGGCTCCACGAGAAACCAAATCTGCGGGATTGTTCTTACTTTCAACATGCCGCCAGGCATGTACATCAGATAACTCTTGAATATTGGATATTCGATTTGCTAGAAATGTTGACCAAGTTAATGATGACTCTGCCAGCCATGAAAGAACGATTTTTGAATCAGTCCAATAGAATATGGAGCAGGTGATATCTTTAAGACTGATTTTATTCGAGCTATGAGCTGCGCCATTAATTGAGCGGCACAAAGCTCCAAGCGAGGAATTGTTGTCTGCCTTATCGGAGCGACTCGTGATTTGGCGCAAAGTAAACATGCGTTAATATTGTGGAAATTGTCCATACATCGGATGTATACACAACATCCATATACTCTTTCGCTTGCATCGGAAAATGCATGGAGTTGAATGTCCGAAACAGAATAAAAGGAGTGAAAGCGTGTAGAGATATTGAAAGATTCTAGCATGTGAAGTTGGCTTTTATACTTTAACCAGCTAGTGTATAAATCCATCGGCAAGGATTCGTCCCCATTTAGTTTTGACTTCCATAACTGTTGCATAAACACCTTTCCTAAGACTACAATGGGATCAAACAATCTTCCGATGTCTGCTAAAACAGTACGTTTGGTGATTTTTCGGTTTCCGGCGTCACTCAGATTGATGCTAAAATTAAACTGATCCAGGAGTGGTTTCCAAATTAGGCCCAATGTTTTGATTGTATCTGATTCGCTAAATTGAATAGTTCTGTCCCGTTTCTCATGTGGTATTTCTTCAATGAACGTTTTATTATTTGAACACCATTTTCGCAGCTCCATGCTTCCTCCTTGAAGCATTTCCTCGATTTCTTGTTTTATTTTTGTAGACTTTTCGAATGTCTCACAACCTGTGATTAGGTCGTCGACATAAAAGTCTGATTTTATTATACTTGACCAAATGGGGTGAGTTTTTTCAGAATCAAAGGCTAACTGCAACAGAGAACGAGTAGCGAGAAATGTTGCCGATGAAGTTCCATACGTTACGGTTTGCAATTGTTATAATTCCATTTTTTGAGACGGGTCGTCTCTCCAAATTATGTTTTGGTATGTACAGTCTTCTGGGTCAACCAAGTTTTGGCGATACATTTTTCATATGTCGGCTGTTATAGCGATACGATGGACTCGAAATTTTAGCATAATATCGAATAGTTCTTGCTGTATAACTGGACCTACCATCATGACGTCATTTAATGAGTAATTTGTGGTCGATTTCGCGGAAGCGTCAAACACTACTCTTAACTTCGTAGTTGAACTTTCCGGCTTAATGACACAATGGTGCGGCATAACATATTTAACGGCTGACACTTATTCATCCTTAACTTTATGCATGTGTCCAAGTGAAATGTATTCGTGAATGAAATGCTTATAACCACTCAATAAAGACTGATCCTTATGAAGGCGTCTTTCTAAATTAAGAAAATGTTTAGTGGCCATTTGTAGAAGCCGTTGTCGCTTTACCTGCTATCACCCAACCCAAAAGAGTCTTTTGTAGTATAGGTCGGTTTTTCCCTAAATCTATTTGTCCAACCTGAAGAAGTCTAAAATGACGTTCTGCGCCAAGCAACAGATCTATGCGATTTGGCTTTTAGAAGTCTGGATCTGATATAAAATCAATTGTGAAGCGGAGTCCAAAATTGCTCTGCAAGAAATAATATTGCCACAAGCGTCCCTGATATTGACCATGACTGTGGGCATAAACACGTATGACCTTTCTTTAAGAGAGGACTGGCTTGAGTGTAATGAAAATTGATTGCCTCCACTTGGCGCGAAAGATTGGCCAGGATGGACGGATGCATTGTCCTTTGTCCTATTTCCATCACAGTGAATCAATGTATGATGTCTGCCGTTACAAGCTTGACAATTGTAAATAGATTTGCATAATTTATCGTCATGTTCTCGTAAACAATTAGAGCATAGTTTAAGTTCACGAACCTTATCCTTTCTATCCTTTAGAGACATTTGTGTGAATATGCGGCATTTATTAACTGCATGTCCCGCCTTGTTGCATACTGGACAATGACAACTCTTGCTTGCTACTAGCGTAGTATTCGTGTTCCTATTCGCCTTTGGAGGACCTGCGTTGATATTAACCGTCTTTCTCGTGGCTTCAATTTTTTCAGATTTTTTGCTTAAAAATTCTTTGGTACGTTCCTGTTGGTCAATAAGAACAGCCCGCTGTGTTTTTAAACTAGCTAATTTTTTCTCACTCATTTTAAATCTGGATGTAATATTTATGTATGTATGTAATTAGGGTCAATTTTACCAAACCGCGAAATTAAATTTTGCCGTGAGATCACATTTGTAACACACTATCATGCGCACTTAATTAAGTCACTAAGTTTATATTGTTTATCTCAATTGCCAAAGTATTCTATTTATGTCACTTTGCATACAGGAATTAGTTTGCAAAAATGTATTTATTTATTAGTTTGCAAAGATGTATTTATAATATGTTAAGTTGAGTCAATATAATTTAATTAATTATTATTTATTTCTTTGAGTTATATTGTGGTTAAGGTGATAATCGTTTTACTTACAATCTTAACGACTTGTTTGGCACAGTGGGTACAGCTGATGAACGTGTTGTTCGGTTGATGCTTTGATGCAATTAGCAGTAACCTTGAATTTGCTGAGACACAACCTTGCCAATGAAATCTGCACATGAGACCTTGACCATGAATTTGTTGCAATGAATTAATTGCAGTTACGGGCTAGTTAAATGCACTTGATGTATTTTTGTTTGCTGAAATTTAAGATCAATACGAGTAAATGCACACACAATAAATGAAGGAACGATACTCAAATTTCGCCGTTGACAATTTTGCTGGGTTTAAATGCGAATTAGATGTTATCGTTTATGCCATAAACTCCGATGCTTGACTGCTATGGTGAAGATTTTCACTGCTCGTGTTCCTCCCATGATAATTATCAGCTCTGGAGGAATAGACTTGTGAATACTTCGATGAAGATCTAATTTTGATGCCGTTGACAAAGTTAGATTTCTTGATGTGAAAGTCTTGACTTTACTTTGTGACTAAAGCAAAGTAAGATCCATATTGTTGCGATAGTTCAAAAATATCGTAAGCGCGATTTCTTTGGGATTTACTGAATTTGGTTGACAAATTTGCAACTGATTCCGCTGATTTCGCCGATATTTTCGGATTTTATTGCGATTTGCACATGGCGATTGTGCAATCCGGCTCACGAAGGACCAAAAATGTTTGAGTAAAAGCGAGCTTTTTCGTTTTCACTATTTATTTAACTTAACAACCGTTTTTGTTCATATTTTCACATTGAAATTCATTAAAACAAAACTTAAACTATTACATAGTATAAAAACAAATTGTAGTGGATGCCCGTGTGCTTGAAGTATTTAGTCAAGACTGCTCGATATTGTTGCTGGAAGTTGTTCCCCTTCGATTGATGGATCCATGAAGTTGGAGCCGATCCCACTGTGCCAAGTTTATGGATTTACTTGGTGTAAGTAGTGCCATGTGAGTAGGCGCGTGGGTTTAATTTTATTTAAAGTTTTGAATTAATTTGATTTGTTTATTATTGAGTTCATATTATGTTATTATTTAGTATATTTTGTATGTTTCTCGAACAGTTATTTATTGACGTGGTATGGCCTGTGTCAATAAGATGTTTGGATAAACCAGAAGTGGGATGATTATATTTTGCAGCCGAAACATGCTCCGAGTATCTAGTCTTAATTGAGCGTGTTGTTTTTCCAATATATATCGCATCACAATTAGAACAACTAATACTGTAAACACCACTTTTTTCAATTTTATCTGTTTTAGGGGTTAATTTATTATTAATGATCAGTTTACGTAGATTTCTTTTTGTATTGTAAGCTGGATTTATATTTGGTTTTTTTAATATTTTCTCAATGTTTTAGATATGTTTCCAACATACGGTATTTTCTTCCATTTTATTTTACTTTTTTCAAAGTTTTGAGGTAGGCTAGATTTTTTGAATAAAAAAAGGAAAAGATAGAGGTTCATTCCTGCTGAACGATCAATTAGATTTTAATAATAATAGCACTGTACTTTATCCTTAACTTCTGAACGTGTAAATACATAGATGATGTTAATAAACAAAAAATTGCTAATATAATCTACCACTAGAGCAAGAATTCAGTAGCAGTTTAGCCACTCACTTAAACTGTTGAAACTTATTATTTATTATTAGAATTAATATTCCTTACTCGATTATTTCTCTTGATGTGCTCTAGGTTAAATATTAAAAAACTAAAGTTATCTTGCAAACAAAATTCTTAAACATTTCATTTGGTTAAGTTGCACTATAATATATTTAAACGATGTCCCTTTATCTTATCACATTGTTGGATGATTTTTGCAGAATCGGAAATAATAGATGGGGTACCTGTGAGAATTACTTTTATGCCACTTCAGATTCTCCTCACGCTTTACCAATTTTGCATATCACGTACTGACGCATTATTATTCAGGTCCATAAGGGGTGAAATAACCCCGCGAAAAAATAAAAGGAGATTTACACGGCGAATGGGGAAATACTTTTGAAAATGTTTGAAATTTTTATGATTCGTTTGAGAGTTGATGTTTCAAATTCATAGGTTTGTAAATTGAGAGGTATACGAGAGATTTGTTCGATTTTCACTGAAAAACGTGAGAAGAACCATAATTCAAACTTCCCTGGTTGTTTATTGTAGCTTGAACTAGGTACACTTCAATTTATTAACACTTGGCCTCGAATTGGAGGTGCATTTAGCGTCAGAAAATGATCCATTTAGAAATGCAGCTAGGTGCACACGATGGCACTAAAGAAATGTCACATTTTGAAAGCTTTTATTGAAGTCTGGAAGGGTGCACTTTGCAGGATTGATGCTAATGTAACGACTGAGTGCGATTAAGAGTGGTTTTTCCAAGCAAAAAGCGCTAATCGGTAAACGCGGTGCATGCTTGTTGCAGGTAATTTCATGATTTTTCCTTTAAGAAAAGACCGCGACGCATGAAATTCACTTTTAAAAATTTCAGTGCACTGCAGCTAATTAAAAATGTACAAATGAGTGCATTTTAAATTTGCTAACAACCACTTTGAAGAAAATCCTTTTAACTGCTCGTATATTATAAAAATTTTCTGCCTTTGATATTTCATCGAAATACATGACATATTTTATAACGACTCCTTGATTTAAGTATTTTATTCAGGAAAATTTAAGAAAGATATTTTGAAACTGCTTAAGAAAAGTAGTATACTCCAAAAATAATATTAAATTCAATAAAATGCCCAAAAACTAAACACACACTGCACAGGAAAAAAAGCCACTGTTAAAATCAACAATTTTCGTATTTGATGGCTCAAAATGAAAAAGTTGTTGGTCCAACAAATATATTGTTGAATTAAGTGGGAAATTGTTATTTCTTGGTTGTTGATTTGCTAGTGTCTGACTTGATTCAAAAACGTAAAAGTTTTTAATATGCCAACAGTGTAGATTGTTGTGTTAACAAATAAAGTTATTAACTTAATAATTACGCTCTTGAAATAAATTACTGTTTTTCCCACATACTTGTACGTAAAAAGGTTTCAAAGCTTCAGCATCTTTCGTTTTTAAAATAGCATCTTTTTTGTTCCTCCAACAAATAAGTTCTTGAACAGGTTTGATCGGAGCTACAACTAAACTCTTATTCCATTGTTTTCAGAGTCAGTGCAATTTACGAAGTAGTGCGGTGTCAACAATGTGGTGTTATGAAAAATTAATAATTGAAGTGTTTAAATAACGTGTATATTTAAATAATATAAAAAAAAATTACATTTTTGTGCAGGAAATTCGTACTAAGAATAGTAAGAGTGATATTGTTTGTAAAAGTGCATTAGAAATGTCGGAAGTAAGTGCGACTGAACTTAATACGAATATGCCTGAATTTATGCTAGACATAAATTTAGATTCAGATTTTACTTCAAATTTAACTGTAATAAATGCTCTCAACGATGCAGTTTTTTTGTTTTTAAAATGACATATTGAAGCACTTAAACGCTTCAGCGCTTGCGGTATGTAATCCACAGAAATTTAAAAAAGTATCCATTCCCATGATTTGGACAGTATTAACTAATTGTAAGTAAAGCTTTTAATATTAATTTACTCATACCTAGTTGTCGGGCCAATATTAAAGAACTTATAAATGTAATAGTTTGAGTTTCTAAGTTGCTGTGGAACTGACAGAACATTAACAAATACTATATCCAATTGGCTATCTTCAAATGAATCCACAATTTCATCTCAAATATTTTTTTTTCTACTGCTGGTGTTAACCCAATATTTAATTTGGAAGACCTTTTCAGGAGAACAGTTAAAGGTCAAGAAATACTAAGAGAATATAATACCAATAATTTGTTAACGGAGTGTGGACCGAATTCTTTGGACAGATGAATGTCAATTCACCAGGAATAATATCACTTCCATAACCTCCAAACCTGGACAAACACTAACCCACACAGGGCAAAGTTGACCTCATTCCAGCAGAGATTCAGTGTCAATGTTTGGGGTGGTATCATTGCAACCATTTGGTAGGACCATTCATTTTGCCGCAAGTGAGTAATAGTGAAATTTATGCAGACTTTCTAGAGAATACACTTCCAGATCTAATAGAGGAGAACCCTATGGATAATCTTAGGGAAATGTTTCACCAACATAATGGAGTACCAGCGCATATGGCTAGCATTATGAAGGTAATACTAAGTGAAAAATTTCCTAACCGCTGGATTGGACGAGGTGCACCGATTCCCTGGCCTGCTAGATCTCTAGACCTTACCCTCATTGGCCTTTTTCTTGTGGGGAACAATGAAGGCTGAGGTTTATACAAGCCCAGTTAACAATTTAGTTAGCCGAATTGGGAATGCAGTGACGAAAATACGGGAGAGGCTGGCTGCAATGTGCCTTAAACAGGGACTTAGGAGGAGATTGTTGACATGCATCGAAAGTGGCCGTGGACATTTTGAACGAATTTTGTTACTTATCAAGATTAATTGTAATTATTTTTAAATTCAATAAAAGCATTTTAAAAGAATTAATTTGAGCTTAATTTCTTTAATTTGTTGATTTTTATATATTCTTCGATAGGATATCTACGTATAAATTTTTACAGATTTTCTCTACGTGGACATGTTGCACCTTTTTGGAAAGGTAATAAGATGGGCAATCTAATAAAAAAATTACATGAATTTCAGAGACAATTTGGGAAAATGCTGAACCTTAGGTAATTGCAAACCATATTTTTCACTTTCGAAGTGACTATACCTGCAATGGTAGGAGTTAGATCAATATAGTTAAAATTTTTGGAAAAGTCATTGAGATAGTAGTTTTTAAGCGTTAGTTTAATATCGCTATGTTGAGTAGATCAAAAGATAAAAATAAATGAGTAATGTGCATACTATGAAAAACTGAAATTTGAATCACCCTGTAACTCCCAAACGGTTGAGATTGCCACCCCCCCCCCCCCCCCTGCCTTACAATTTTATGTTTATCTAGTTGAGATCAATCACCCTACTCATTTTGGCACGTCAGAGCGGAAACACCCTGAAACTTGATTATACTAAAAACCAGTGAGACTCAGTAACTTTACTACTAAGATACGCTACTTCATAAACCACTCCCTGATGATTTTCATGTAGTTCATTGTAGTTAAAAATATAAAACTCATTAAGCAAGATTTTAAATCGACATCAATTTTGTAGGATTTGATTTGCTCTTAATTAGTTTATTCTGTCCCCTAAAAGCAGGTCTCGTTCTCAAGCTAATTGCAAATGATTCTTGAGTGAATTTATTTCAACTCCTTTCATTTCTTAAATGCATTATTCTCTACGGAGTTTTCTAATTTATCTTTTTATGTATATTTAAATTTTGGCAAGTACAAATTATATGAAGAACCCATGTTGTGGCAAATATCAACAGTTTTTCCACTGCAGAATAAAAACATCTAAATGAGGGTAATAACAATTGCTTCTCTAAATTTGTCCCAAAGCCACATATTTCTGGTCGCCGGAATTGCAGTGCTCTAAAAGCATTTCCTAAATGGCCACTTACTAACTCCACCAAATTTGAGTTCCAAAGCCCTTGAACGCACTTTACGCTTTTAGCGATGAACGGCCACAACGCAATGAATTTGGGCGAAACTGTAAGCACATTTGGAGCTCAGCACAACATTCGCATGGCTGAATGCAAATGATTCCCGGAATCGAAAATAAGCCCCTAATCCTTGGCGATTAGTTTAATTGCATTTTGTGGCAGTTTTGGTGTCGATTTATTGGTGTAATTACCTGCACCGTATTTGCATCGAGATTTCGCTTTTATTCCACCTCCGAAACGACGAAGAAGCTTATGGGAAATTTACGTTTAATTTTACACCGTCGCTCTGAGATTATGGTTAAATTGGAAAAAAATAATCCTTTATTGAGCCGCATTCCAAAAATATTACCTAAATTACCCCGTTTAATGTAAATTATTGTCATTAATTAATTGAAAATCGGTGGAATGCATCCTGTTTTAACTCAATGTAAATTTAATTCAACAACCGAGCCATTTTCAATGTAATTAAGTTGCATTTATAGATTTGAAACAGAGTAAATAATTACTATTAAATGTTCATTTAAATTTAAAATTTCCTTTACTACAACTTATGTTTGAGCCCTTACTTGGCTCAAGTGAAAAGAAAGGTTTGCGGGTAACAAATGAGAACAATTGGATTTTTGTAAATATATATTTTGTATTAAAAAATTTAAAATCACTAACCAAAAAGTATTCAAAGCAAAAATAACCGCAAAAGAAACAGAATCAAAATAATAAAACAAAATTATAATGTAAAAATAAAATAATAAAATAAAAATAAAATAAAAATTTAAACTAAAACAAAAATAAATAATAATTCAACTTGAAGAAAAAGGCTCCACTGTTATAATGGTTCCTGTGGAAAGAGAAGAATAAATCAGCTTTCTGGTAAAATAAAAGAAATATTTTAAATTCTAGCTCACTTCGCTGGTACAAATAAGCCGAGTTTCAAGACTCCTCAACTGTAAGCTGTAAGAAAATTATATTTTATATATTAAAATTTGTGGTCAGTAATGACTTGCTTCAATGCAGCAAGCTTTGTTCCGATGTGTTCGGTTTGATTGCTCAGAACGTAATCCTAAAGGTGGGCTCGTATACGTTTATTTATACGCACCGAGTGGAGAATTTGTCGTAAAGACGGAAGACAACTAGCTATGATTGCTAGACTAGTTGTTTAATGTGTAAGTTTTACAAGCTATAATTATCAGCCTCAAAACAGTTGATGAGTGGAGAATTGTTCAAGGCACAATTCTATTAATAATATAATTTTTGGTTTCAATAAATCCACCAAATATTGTAAACTTCTTCAAGACCGCAAGATGTGAACGCGTTGATTGTTCAAGACACAATGATTTTGTGTCAAGTTAAGTCAAGTGCGGACGGCGCGTTTTTAAAACATTATCATTTATAATTCTTCTTGATTCCTTATCGTTTTCTTTTACGTAGAGGCTTATATTCGGCCTTCAGTTCGGTTTGTTGTCATCATTCGTTATCCTTCTGCGATGTTTGTCTTCTTGATGAACTTCTCGTTGCGTTGTCTTCCTTCGATACCGTTGTTGCGCTACATCAGCCGTAGGTTTGTCGTTCTCTTATTGAGGTAGTAGTTAAATAAGGGTGTAGGAAGAGGATTTGAGACGAATTTGGGAATTTGGAGGATGTTTAGGTGCAGTTTCGTCCTAATTAATGCTGAGCTTAAGATTTTGGAATACCCTCGAGATTACCGAGGCGTTGCATGTAGGTTGGGGAGATGGTGTGCCAAATAGGGAAGCCGTACGTAATGACTGGTCTAATAAGATAAGTTTGCTTTCGGTTGAGAGTCCACTCCTGACGTTGATGATTGGGGTGAGCAGGCTGTAGGCGAAATTTGCTTTGGTAATAACAGCTTTGGCATGCATTGAATCTCAGGAGTTCATTGAAGTTCACTCCTAGATATTTTGCTTTCTGGGTCGAGGCAATAATTCCGCCAATGTAGGCGGCTTTGAATTACCTGGATTTTGAGACTTTCCGGTTTCGCCCGCTTGAAGGTTTTCGAAGACAGATGAGTTCAGATTTTGAGACATTTATTTTGATTCCCCACTTTTAATAGTAAGTTTGGAGCTTTTCGAGGTGGAGGTTGATCTTATTTACGGCCAAAATCGGGCAGCGTGATTGGGCATATGTTAAGGAGTCATCTGTGTACAGAAGTGTTGTGCAATTTTTATTTGCAGGTTGATCAGATGTGAACAAATTGAAGAGTATGGGGCCTAAGATTGACACTTGTGGGATACCTGCCTCTATCGGTTTTAGTGCTGATTTTTGGCTTTTTAGTTCCACGTAGAAGTTTCTTTACGTTAGGAAACCGTGGATTAGTTTGTTAAGGTGTAGTTGAAAACCGAATTGGCTTAGTTAGAAAATTAGAGAGAGTCGTGAGCTATTTCAAAACAGCGTTTGAGATTTGGTCAGGGCTCGATTTTTAGTTGTTTTCGTAAGAATGAAAATTTGAAGAGGGTTTGTGAAAATGGATTTCTCTTGTTTATGAATTGCTTGATTATCCACGCTAAAGAATGTTTGAGCTATGGTTTCGGTATTATCCAAGAAGGTGTTTATGCGAGTATTCACCTCATTGAAGAAGGCAGGTTCGCTCAGAATTGAGTTGTCTTTGAAAGTTCCTTGCAAATATGTTGCGAAGGCATCGCACTTTTCATGTGGGAGAATGAGAATCTCCTGCTTGTTTGAGATTGTTTTGGGAAATTTGGGCTTCCTGCAACTTACTTTGTTAATATTCCCAAAAGTGTGGGCATTTGGTTTATTTTTTTCAAGCCTTTTCCTGAATTGTTCATCACAATGCAGTTTCGTTTGTTCATCAATAATATTTGATTTACATTTGAATTGCGAAAGCACGGACTGGTATACTGAATTTTGGGTATTGAGGGTCCTATGATAGATGCGGTTGAGTATTTTCCGCAGTTTTTGCCTGTATTTGTACAGGTCTTGAAGGCCAGATGGAAAGTTCTTATATTTGTGGTTGTTTGCAGAAATCGTTGAGGAGAAGGGGTTGATGTTATCCTGAAGGCAGTGAGTGAAACGCTTTATGTGCGTTTCAACTTCACAGATTTTGAAATTCCTGTTGTTGGGTGGAAGATTGTCTTGGTAAAGAGCCGTCAGCCTATTTTGGAACTCAGTCCAATCAACGTTTTTCAGGGTGGTTATGGTTTGAAGACTTATAGTCAATATATTCCGAATTGATTGTCAGTTCCACCACTAGATGGTCTCAAGAAGCATGGTGAGTGGTGCAACTGTAGTTGCTGATTTGTGGTAGGAGGTTTAAAAATTGGAAGTAACTAGATAAAAATCGATGTTGGAGCCTGACCGAGGGAAGGTTGGGGTGTTTGGAGAGACTACTATGAAATCGTGGTAGTCAGAGTTGTTTGTCAGCCAGTTAGAAATAGTTTTCCCGTGGCTGTTCTCAAGTGTGTCATTCTACATCGGGTGTCTTGCGTTAAAGTCTCCTCCAATTACCATCTAAGGTTGTTTCCGATTTATCAGTTCGGACTGTTGAGAAATTCTCAAAAACTAATCTGTGTCTGGGGTTTAGATGCGTCTCGTGCAAGAGGACGAAGTGGGGGAATTGCTCACTGAGGATGGAGTTGAGGCCGTTTCTTTTGTTATGCCGTACTAGAGAATTACAATTGAGTATTAGTATTTTTAGTCTTTTTAGTTCCCTAGACATTAGTTGAAAGCAAATTGCAAATATGCGCTTTGACGTTCCACGAGGGTGGTAAGTTTCCTGTATTGAGGAATAAAATGATTTATTTTGCCCATAAGGGCGAAGAGGCCACACCCGAAAAGAGCCTCCGCTTCTTGGATGCAGAAGTTGTCCACGTCATTTTGCGACATTTTTTGGGCGATTTTAGGTGCCACTTTCTGTTGGGAGTTGAGGATAGTAAGTTATTGGTTGGTTAATTTTATTATTTTTATTTCGTGCTTGCGAAAATGACATACCTGGCTGCATATAATTGCTGGTGGATTCCCTGGCGAACTGCTCTCTCTCTCTGCTTCTGTTGTTCTTTTTGTTTGCTGCGGATTTTCCTGATGTCCTTGTACCTGGGACATTGTTAGTATTAATTTTGCGATACTTTCTACGATGTCTTCCGGGAAATGCGTAATCTTGTTTTCCGCGAACACTTGGCGCACATTTTTTTCTCCTCTGTAAAAATGTCTATATCCCCTGTCATTTTTATCACTTAGTTAACACTTGTCTAATTTCTCCAAAATGCCCTCGGCAATTTCTTAATTTAACACTTTAGAATCACTATCTCACTGATTTTTTTTTTGCTCCGTATCCTTTTGCAGCTACATTTCCTACAACACAGGTACAAAACTTGCCGAGCTTTCACTTATCAATCGCACAGGTGTTAACTCTTTGACTGACTCACAATGAAAAACCTGAATGATTTTGTGAGCTCAAGCCGCTCTATTTATATAATTTCGTTTACACGAAATTATGTAAATGTATAATTGTGTTAGTGAACACAATTGAAAAAATACTAACTTTAAAATAGTCAGTAAGAAATTTCAAAATTGACGCAATAGTTCTTAAGTAGAATTACATATACGCCGTCTAGGTTTCAGTGGCATCAACCACTGAAATCAGAGCGAACAGATCAGCTTCATGCCAGCCGACCTACTCTTGTTGATTGCAAGCAGCGCAAGTTGTGAAGTGTAGTACTGCTGCTGCATATGAGGTTTTCAATGCTAAGTGCGTACTTGACTAATAAACGTGACTATTACGATTTCACATTTGTTCTGTTCGTTTTCCGTCAAGTTTTGACATTTCATGTTTTGTTTTTGTGCTTAAAGCCCAGTATGCAGCTCAAGCAAAATTTTCGCTTGCCTTTTGGGCATATAAGTCGTCACGGAAAAAATGTGTGTAGAATTTGAGTGGAGACTCATTCAATGGCAAATTTTAATAATTAATTTTAATATTTAAACTGTGTATTTGTTTCAAAATTAATTATTTAAAATAGCTCAGAAAAACCTTTAACAATGACAAAATCTGAAGATCTGTCAAAATTTCGGTACGAAATAAATGTCTGAACTTGGTAGTGAAACTTTCCTTAAAGACCGCATGGTGTGGAAAGTAGTAGTAGTCCTTGTTTTAGTCTGTTCTTTCTTCCTCTATATGTTTGGTTGGTATTTCCTCCATGTGTTTCATCTGTGTGTGTTCATATAAACAGTTCTTGTATGGAAGGTGGTAGGTTTGATCTCTGGAGAATCGTTTTTCTAACTGTAGATACTGCTTGAGTGCCAGTTTTCGTGAGTCTACTAAATCTCGGCCAGTTACATCTCGAAATGGTTATTTTACCTGGTATTGGCCGTTCTCTAACCTTTGATGCGTTTCTTTGTATTGTTTTTCACACTGATCATCCTCAGGCGCAGAGACAGAGATAGTTGTTTGCACTTCTTCTAATTCCCAAGAATTCTCCAGCTGTTATTGCAGATGGTTGTTGGGATCCACGTGGATTCTAATTTTCTCATTGTGTCTTGAGTCAATTTTTCCCATTGATATCCAGCCCAATTGAGTGAACTGTGCCGTGGGGTTGCCTTGGTTCCTCGGATTACTTTTTCTCCGATGATTTCTGCGTATATGTCAGCTCCGAGAAGCAGATCAATCGGTCCTGGTGTAGCAAAGCATGGGTCTGCTAGGGGAAGCCTTTTGCCGTATTGGATATTTGTTGTTGCGATGTAACTAGCCGGCATGAGATCAGTGATATCTTTTTCAATACTAATGTTTGGGCTTTACCTAACCCTGTAATTTGCCTGTCGTTTTAAGCGTAGCAAATTACTTGCACGTTCGGAGATAAATGAGACTTGAGAGCCTGAGTCTATCAGCTCTCAGGGTTTGCTTGTGCCCTCTCTCGTCTGCAACTTCGACGAGCGCTGTTGACAGCAATGCTCTCCTTACATTTGCTGTAATGAAGGTTTGTACTTTTGCATTTGGAAAATCCTTACCGTTTTCGGACTTTGTTGGTTGTTCCAGTTGTGGTGTCTCAAAATGTAAAAGTGTGTTATGCCTTTTTTTCACATTTAAGGCATGAGAATTGTAGTGCATATCACAATAGAATTGTGAATTAATTACAAATCCTAAATTATTAATTGTTATATTTGTATCAAAAGCTATTAATCACAAAGTTCACAAAAGAAACAAACCTCCAAGCAAGAAAGCTCATTATATAACAACACACGCAAATTGCTAGAACAAAGTTAAGAAAAGTTTCATATTTCTTACACGACTTTCTTTAACGTAATTGCCCAGTTGGTTAACTCGTAATAAAGAATAAAAATAAATAAACGTGACCACTGCGCAATGGTAAAAGAATTAATCACGGCACGCTTCAAATTGCTGACATGAGTTCTTGATGGTTTGCTTACATCTTTCAATGAACTCATTGTACTCTTGTGATTTTCGTATGCCGATGAGTTATAACAATTACATTGATTCATAATGAATTTGCATGCTCTGGACTTTTCAACCAATAACTAATAATGCTGTTACTGCATTTTTACTTCCGATACTGAACTTTTCTTTGTTAATTTGACATACACAACTCTAAGTTGGGATAAGAAAATTTGTATAAATATTGTTCACAACAATAGTAATGTTGTGAAACAAAAAAGTATTTAAAGAAGCGTTTAAATGAACAACAGTGTCGATAAATTACTCTAATTAAAGAAAAAAGAGATTACGCAATGAAACGTTAATTTCCGACACTGCTTTAAAAGGAAATCAGAGAAAAACAGAAATATTTAATTAACCTCAAAAATTATTCAACTCTGAAATCAAAAATTTAAATTTAGGAAAAGAAAAAAAGGAAACTTGCATACAAATTTGGTTAATCTTCATTTTAATCCACACTTATACAAGTTTATACACGACTGTAAATTAAATTCCACTGTTAAAATTAACTGTTGTAAAAATAAAATGTTCAGCTATGATATGGGTGAGAAAATAACCAACAGTTAACGAATTTCATACATGAATAGCATTACCGTAAAGGCATAAATTATTCGGATGAAATTTCATTAGATTGATTATTTGTACAATCGTTGGGCCTAACTGATTTAAAATTTTTATTTTTTCTGCATACAAATATAATTCACTTCAATTTAAAAAAAATTCACTCAAAAAAAATCTTAAATACTGTAATGTGAGCCATGCCTTATCCATTCAACGTGCATTTTATACCCTGTGGTTGTCGCCCCTGCTAGCTGCCACGGAAGTAATCTTTTGGGGAAGAAGAAGATTATTTCGTGACAGCTGCCAGAGGTGATCAGCAACAGGAAGTAAGTGAAAAAGAAAAACTTTTAATTTTATCTTATTTTATCCGCGACATCCCTTATGTAAGATAAAAGTAATATTCTGGTAATTTATTGTAGGAAAACTCTCAATCAGTACAAAGTGGGGGACCAAAAAGCAGATCACGATCAAGGTCTTAGTTACCCCATGATCGCAAAAGTTACAACACGGTGAAAATCATAATCCCGTAGCATTTTACCACATCGACGACGGTGTGTTGGACGCAGGAAACATCCTCAACAGAGTTGCTATTTAGGAAAATCTGGATTAGGCTATCCGACTGAAGACAACAGTACGGAGATTTACTCCAAATTTGGGCAAATCGAGGTTCCTGCTTCGTAAACTTTGGGAGCTCCAAAGATGCCAATTTTGCAAAGGAACAGTACTCCGGTATAGAAATAGATGACAGACGAATTAGGGCTGACAATTCCATTACAGCGAAAGCTCGTACACCTGCCCCTGGAGTATAAGGTTTTTAGTTTATTTACCTAATAATATATTTGTACATTTATGCAATTGATTTACATAGGCATGGTATAGTTAAGTTTTGACATATTGAACCAAATAGACTATATAGGAACATTAGCGAAACACTCAGAAGTACAGTGCTTTATAAAGCCTTTCGTAACAGGTCAATATTTCCATTGACCCGAAAACGGATGTGGATACACTATTCGGTTTCAGGTGATCTACTTGTGCATAACTGAGTTTTAGTGAACAGTTTTTATGGCAAGCAAAATAAAAAGGCGAGCTGAAAGTGTGCAATTCTTGCAAGGCAGTCAGGCTATTTATAAAAATTGCTATGTAAGCAATGTCACAAGCAGGTTAGGTGACAAAATATTGTACAGAATCTCAGATACGCTGAGATAAGGATTACTAAAACCTCAAATACGACAAAGACAGTCATTCGGCTCCAAGTCTATGCCGAGGTAATTCAAGCATATCGTTAATTATTAGCCAAAACTTCAGATTCGATTAGGATTTTAGCGTATTTTTAAAGTGTGTAGTTCCCGGATTTTCTTACAGAACATCTTTCCCTATTATAAGAGTTAAGTTTCTTTCAAGTGTTTAAATTACCTTAATTTCAAAACGAAAAGTCATATTTGTTGCAATATTCAACTTTTGCAGTTCATTTTTTTTGTTGTAGTGAAAATTTGAAGTTATTCAATTCTTTGATTCATTAGCAATCCACTATATATAGATCTTGTTACAGATTAATTTTCCATTCATGACAGTATTTTTGTGAGACTTAAATTTTATCACTATGAAGTATATCTATATAGAATATAATTGATTGTAGAGAGTTCATATTAGTAAATGTTATTCTGTTTGTGCACAAACATTAGTTAAAGAATTGCTGCCCGACATCTAGAAGATGTATTTTAATTCCTATAGGATAAAAAGTCGATAATTAAGAATTTTAAATCGGGTTTCGTGAATACAGTAAGTTACTACCTATGTTAATGAGGTGTAATATTCCAAAGTCTAAAATCTGTTGAGAATTGATTTATCATTTTATTCGAAACTAAACATTAGTGTTATATAATATGACCGCCGTATAAATATCCATGCAATATCAATTAACAAGATCTTAAATGGAACTTTAAATTTTTTATTGATCAACATATATTTAAGTTTCTCAACATAAATACTATTTAATATTTCTTTTTTATAAATAATATTTAATTAAGAATTCGAGTAGCGTAAGAGTTGTGTATACATAGTAATGAATTGTTGAGTTAACCTATTTAAGTTTGCTTTATATTAATTTTCCTTTTTATACCTAATTAAATTAAATATGTTATAAATAATTTCTTTTAATTTCAGGAACTCTCTAACGCTTCTTCCCCTTCTTGCTTCCCTCCTCCCTATATTCTAATGTTTTGATTAAATTTTTTTTTGTATTTTTTTTGTTTCAGCACCCTTTATAGGTTGGGCCTGTACCCTAGCCAGGTACAGGGATGGTGTGGGTTAGTGAACTGAACTATCGCTATGGGGGTAATCTTTCTTTTGTTTGTATGTTTCAAGATAGTTCAGGGCGGCTAGGAACAACTGGTGACACCACACCTGTTGTTCCTCCTTCAATATCTGTTTCTTGGTTTTTTTATCTTCTTTGTGGCAGACCTGAAGGAAGAATTCCACAACCTTTCTTCGCCACAGGCACGCGAACTTCTGTTTGCGATGTGTGATAGGATGTCCAAGCACCCTGACCCCATACCGACGAGCTAGGACGTGCTGCCAGCTAGCGCGTGCCACTTGGACTTTCTGCGGCCACTTCACGTTGAATAAATTACGCACACACATTACAATACACAGCTGAAAGAAAATGATTAAATAAAAAATATAAAAGTTCAAAAAAAAGGGTAAATAGCTCCTCAAAATTCCATCACCAATCGATTAATTATAATCGAAATGCTAATTCAAGCATGTGTTGATTAATGCACTGTTCGCCAAATTATATCAAATTCACGAAATAAATATTTAATGAAAGAAAAAAAAATTATCAAATTGATTAAAAAGAATATATACTAATAATTATTTGACGCGCAAAAGTACTTGAAACCAAAATCAAATTCACAAAAATTTTTTCCTTGATTTGCAAATAAAATGGCTGCCAAACTCAATTTTTACAAAAAATTTAAAAAAAAATTGCATCACACTTGCACTTTTGAAAAATCACTACTAGAAGCCCCTTTTATATTTTCTGCCATCGCCATTTCCCCTCCAAAATTCTATAAATTGTCATTAATTTAAGTATTTCTAACTACAACCTTTTTGCAAACTGGTTTTATTAGATTCCTTACCATTTTGTTGAATTTATTAACCTAACTTTATTAAATAAAACGTATTATTTAAGCAGAAATTAAATTAAATTAAAAATGTCCTATAAAATGGCGATAGCAGAAAAGTTCATAATTTTAACGAACTAAACCGAAATCCTTGCGCGCTTATCCTTCTCGTTTTTACCTTGTGCGTCTCTTTCGCACTCATTGAGTAAATATAAATTAATTAAATCGCGAATTATTCAAAATTCACGTAATTCACCGCGATTCTGGCATCACCAAATTATTCCAAGCGAAAATTTACCTCGATTTGATGTGACGTTCGATGTCAGAATTTGAAGAAACGTCAGTTCGCGGTTTTTAAGTGTCGTTCCGTGGTCGCGAAGTTTTTAATAATTCCGAGTGATTTATTCGATATAAACAGGTAAGTGCCCTTTAACTTCATTGCATGTGATGTGTTGTATGTAATTCGTGCAAAAAGTGGGCAAAAACTGCGGAATTTTATGTATTTGGAGGCAGGTGTATCAGTTGTCACAGGTATACAAAATGCAAGATAATTACCTGTAACTGATGCACCTGACTTCCCAACATGTTTAATTCGTATTGCCGACACCTATATTATGAATTTCTGTTGTTAGGTGTCGGCAATATACAACATATTTCATGTTTCATGCCTCTCATGAAATTCATGTTGTTGTTGTTGTTGTGCTCTAAGAAATTTGTTTACCATTTGTGAGTGACAAATTTCTTGGAACTTTTTTCTGTTTTGTTGTTTTAAAATGCTTTAATTAATTTCTTCTTTCTAAATAAATTTTAATTCATTTTATTTTCAGGGATCATCGAATATATAGGTAACATTTGAATAAATCAGAAGTAATTCTTTGGACAGAGAAGTAATAGTTTTACTTAAATCCAGTCCGAATACTATCGGCAGAATTGCCAATACTACCTTCTCCCCTCTTAATTGCGGTGGTCCTTAGACGCCAAACTATCATAGTGCTGATAAATTGGCCAAGCTTTTCTTGCCGAGCAGTAAAATCCGTTTCTCAATTCAGCGTTTAAAAGAGTAGAAGAATCTTCTTGAGCACGTTTGAGTGCTGTGTTTCGGGAAAATACAGTTTTTACATAACTGTTTTCGTCGAACTAATTCCATTGTTTTGGTGATTTCTTGAATTCGGGGCATTTTTACTCTATGTGGTTCTCTTTACATAGGGCACAAGAACAGAATTTGTTAAGGAATGAATGAGTATGAGCTTTGGGTCACTGTGTATTCATTCCTGGGTTATTTGGTTTTCTGCAGTCTTGAAGTGCTTCCAGCGTGTGGAAGCGTGATTCTAAGAATTTACTTAGACCATTATATGTTGGGAAATTAGTTTTGTTGCCCTGATTTTGTTCCCAAAGGTAACGTGTTTCGTTTGGGAATTTTTGTACTAGTGTGTACACTAGGATTGCGTCCCAGTTTTATGATTGGATCTCGAAAGCTCTGAGTTCGTGTAAACTCTCTTCTGTTTGATCCATGAGGGGTTTGATAGCTTCAGAAGACTCATGGTTGGCTGTGCCAATAAGACTTTTAGCTGAGAATTAATTAATACTAGCTTATTGTTATACCTTTTGTCTAGGAACTCTCATGCCTATTAGTAGTTACTCTCAGTTATATCGAACTGGCGTAATAGGCGTTCAGCCTCTCCGACTAGACAAGTCTTAAGGTAGTGAAATTGTTGTACCTTTGAGAGATTGGGATCCCTGTAAACAATTGACTTGAAGAGGTCGTGAAAAGATCTCCAGGATTTGTAAGATCCGCCAAATTTTGGTATATTAATTTTAGGGAGATTTATTTCTCTTGTCGGTATGTATTGTTCTTGAACTGAGCTAGATTCTAGTTTGCTTTCCGTAGGAGTGAAAGCTTTGAGTTCTTCTCTAAATTCGGAAATATACTCAATCTATATTTCTTCAGTGTTTTCGTATAAGTTACCTTGTATATAATTCTCAGTTGTAGGGGATTCTGCTTGAAATAAAAGCAAGTGATTTTTTTGGAATTGTTTCCAAATGGAGTCGAAAGTTTTTGTTCTTGCTCTAAAATAGCTTTCAGTACGTTTAGTCTTGCCAGTCTTTACTTAATTAACGACTGCTCTTGAGAGTTGCTCGTGAAGAGCTGATTGTGCCTTAATTAACTTAACGCCATCGATATTTACTCTTTCGAATTGTAATCTGGCTCGAAGGACCAATGTTTGAGCCGTTACTTGGCTCAATCGAAAAGAGGGTTGCCGGGTAACACATGATAACAATTGGGTTTTTGTAAATATATATTTTTTATTAAAAAATTCACAATCAAACTAAAATAAGCGCAAAAGAAACAGAATCCAAATAATAAAACAAAATAATAAGAAAATAATAATGTAAAAATAAAATAATAAAATAAAAAGAAAATAAAAATTCTAAATAAAACAAAAATAAATAATAATTCAACTTGAAGAGAAAGGCTCCACTGTAATAATGGTTCCTGTGGAAAAGAAAAGAATATATTAGCTTGCTGGTAAAATAAAAGAAATATTTATAATTCCAGCTCACTTCAAATAAGCTGAGGTGCAAGACTCCTCAACTGTAAGCTGTAAGAAAATTATATTTTATATATTAAAATTTGTGGTCAGTAATGACTTGCTTCAAGGTAGCAAGTTTTATGCCGATTTGTTTGGTTTGATTGCTCAGAACGCAATGCTAAAGGTAGTCAAGTCAAGTCAAGTGCGGACCGCGCGTTTTTAAAACATTGTCTATTTCTAATCTTTTCCGATTCCGGATGGTTCCTTTCCACGTAGAGGCTTATCTGCGGCCTTCTGTTCGATTTTTTGTCGTCCTTCGTTGTCCTTTTTCGAAGTTTGTCTCCTTGTTGAACTTCTCGTTGGGTTGTCGTCCTTCGGTACGGCTGCTGCGCTACATCAGCCGTAGGCTTGTCTTTCACTTTAAGTGTTAGTTGTTAAGGGAGGGTGAAGGAATAGGATTTGGGAGGAATTTGGAAATTTGGAGGATGCTTAGGGTCAGTTGGGTCCTAATTTTTGGTGAGCTTTAGACTGGCTAGACTACCCTCGGTAGTGAATTCATTTCATATCATAAAAGGTTACTCTTCCGTTGTGGAAATAAATATCTCTGTTTTCGGGCTTCGTGAGAAGCAGGGGTGAGAGATATCTGAAGTCTTCCGGTATGAGAAGGTCCGGTAAGTTGTTTATGAGGGAATTGGGATGGAATGGAATCTTTTCCATTTGTTTTGTTGCTAGGTGTACTAGGTATTCTTTGATAGGAGTAATGTTTGGGGCTTCATAAAGCTCGCTATTGGAGTAGTATTTGTGAGGCTCATGCACGGAGAATCTTCCTCTCGAGATTACTGAGGCGTTTCATGTAAGTTGGGGAGATTGTGTGCCAAATAGGGAAACAGTACGTTATGACGGGTCTTATAAGTTGCTTGTACAGCAAAAGTTTGGTTTTGATTGATGATTGGTGATTTGATTGATGATTGGGCTGAGCAGGCTGTAGGCGAAATTTGCTTTGTTAATAACAGCTTTGGCATGAGCATTGAATCTTAGGAGTTCATTAAAGTTCACTCCAAGATATTTTGCTTTCTGGGACGGGGCAATAATTCCGCCATTGTAGGTGGCTTTGATTTGCCTAGATTTTGAGACTTGCCGGTTTCGTCCGGTTGAAGGTTTTCGAATGCAAATGAGTTCAGATTTTGAAACATTTATTTTGATTCCCCACTTTTTATAGTAAGTTTGGAGCTTTTCGAGGTGGAGGCTTATTTACGGCCAAAATCGGGCAGAGTGATTGGGCATATGATAAAGAGTCATCTGCGTACAGAAGTGTTGTGCAATTTCCATTTGCAGGTTGATCAGACGTGAACAGATTGAAGAGTATGGGGCCTAAGATTCATCCTTGTGGGGCACCTGCCTCTATCGGTTTAAGTACTAATTTTTTACTATCTAGCTCCACGTAGAAGTTTCTTTCCGTCAGGTTTAGTTTGTTTAGGTGCGGTGGGAAACCGAATTGGTTTAGTTTGTAAATTATACCATTGGTCCAAACAGAGTCAAATACGTTTTCAACATCGAGAAAGCAGCTGACTTTGCATTCACTTTTGTTTAGAGCATGAGTGGCGTCAGTATGAAATATCAGCAGTGGGTGTAGTGTAGAATGTTGCGGCTTGAAGCCGAATTGAGATTCCTGCCGAATACTATTCTCTTCGCAGGAGTTTGTGATTTGTTGCTGGATGACTTTCTCAAAGAGTTTCCCCACATTAGAGATTAGTGAAATGGGTCTGAATTCCTTGGATAAAGTTTTTTTAGGAATGGGGAGAATACGGGAGGTTTTCCAATTTTTGGAAAGTAACAATTGTTGAAAATCGACAAGAGAAAGTCATGAGCTAGTGGTGGGAGCTTTTTCAAAACAGCGTTTGAGATTTGGTCAGGGCCACTCGATTTTTTGCTGTTAATGGTTTTTGTGAGAATGAAAAGTTGAAGAGGGTTCGTGAAAATGGATTGCTCTTGTGGATGAATTGCTGGATTATCTACACTAAAGAACGTTTGAGGTATGGATTCCGTATTATCCAAGAAGGTGCTTATACGAGTATTCACTTCATTGCAGAAGGCTGGTTCGCTCAGATTTGAGTTGTCCCTGAACTTTTCTTGGAAATATGTTGCGATGGCATCGCACTTTTCTTGTGGAAGAATGAGAATTTCCTCGTTGTTTGATACTGTTTTGGGAAATTTGGGCTTCCAGCCGCAGACTTTGTTAATATTCTCAAATGTCTGGGCGTTTGGTTTGATTTTGTCAAGCCTTTTCCTGAATTGTTCATCACAATGCAGTTTCGTTTGTTCATCAATAATGATTGATAAACACTTGACTTGGGACAGTACGGACTGGTATGCTGAATTTTGGTTATTAAGCGTCCTGTGATAGATGCGGTTGAGTATTTTCCGCAGTTTTTGCCTGTATTTGTACAGGTCTTGAAGGCCAGATTGAAGGTTCTTGTAATTGTGGTTAAATGCAGGAATCGTTGTGGAGAAGTGGTTGATGTTGTCCTGAAGGCAGTGAGTGAAACGCTCTATGTGAGTTTCAATTTCATAGTTTTGGAGATTCCTCTTGTTGGGCGGAAGATTGTCTTGGTAAAGGGCCGTCAGTCTATTTTGGAACTCATTCCAATCAACGTTTTTCAGGGTGGTAATGGTGGAAAGACTTATAGTCAATATATTAACCGGAGAATTCCGATTGATTGTCAGTTCCACCACTAGATGGTCTGAAGAAGCATGGTGAGTAGCGCAACTGTAGTTGCTGATTTGTGGTAAGAGGTTTATAAAATTTGAAGTGACTAGGTAGAAATCGATGTTGGAGCCTGAACGAGGGAAGGTTGGGGTGTTTGGAGAGACCACTATGAAATGGTGGTTGTCCGAGTTGTTTGTCAGCCAGTTAGAAATTGTTTTCCCGTGGCTATTCTCGAGTGTGTCATTCCACATCTGGTGTCTGGCGTTAAAGTCTCCTCCAATTACCGTGTAGGTGTATTCTTTGGAGAGATTGTTTATAATTTCAAGATTCCGTCGTACTTGTGCGGTCGAAGCGCCACACCTGTTATACAGCGAAATCAACAGGAGAGATTCCTGGGAGGTAAGAAAGACTTTTACAGCCGTGCATTCCATATTGTTAAGACTATCAATCTTAACTTCTGGGAATTTTAGGTGTTTTTTTATTAGGACAGCTGTTCCTAAGGTTGTTTCCGATTTATCATTTCGGACTGTTGAGAAATTCTCAAGATCTAAATTGTGTCTGGGGTTTAGATGCGTCTCTTGTAAGAGGACGAAATGGGGGAATTGCTCACCAAGGATGGAGTTGAGGCCTATTGTCTTGTTATGTCGTACTAGGGAATTACAGTTAAATGTTAGAATTTTTAGTCTTTTTAGTTCCCTAGACATAGGTTGAACGCAAATTGCAAATACGCACTTTGACGTTCCGCGAGGGTGGTAAGTTTCCTGTATTGAGGAATAAAATGATTTATTTTGCCCATAAGGGCGAAGAGGTCGCATCCGAAGAAAGCTTTCGCCTCTTGGGTGCAGAAGTTGTCCACGTCATTTTGCGACGTTTTTTGAGCGATTTTAGGTGCCTCTTGCTGGCGCACAGTTGTTGGGATTTGAGGATAGTTACTTTTTGGTGGGTTAGTTTTGTTAGTTTTATTTAATATTTGTGAGAAAGACATACCTGGCTGGATGTAGTTCCTGGTGGATTCCCTAGCGAACTGCTTTCTCTGCTTCTGCAGTTCCTTCTGCTTGTTGCGGGTTTCTATGATGTCCTTGTAACTGGGGCATCCTCTGTAGCTGGCTGGGTGTCCTTCTTTCTGGAAGTTCACGCAGAAAGGTTTTACTGTCTCGTCATTCTTGATGCGTCGGCACTCTCCTGGTCCGTGGTTTTGCGCACATTTCACGCATCTGTATATTTGAGCGCAGTTTCTCGCTACGTGGCCGAATCGCTGGCATCGCTTGCATTGTGAGATTCCTTTGACGTTGTGCTTCTCCCAGTGCACGATTTGATTCATGAGGCGGTCCACCTTCATGAGTTGGTCGACATGTTTTCCGTCGAAGGTCACAATAAAAGCATTTAGTTGCCTTGCTGTAGCTTTGCTGCGTGGAGTTATCACCCTCACCACGGTCTTAACTTGTATACCCTTCTGCTCGCGTTCCAGGGCATCCTTGACATCTTCCTCATCAAAGGTGTGTTGCACACCTTTGAGGACCAGCGTCGTATTTCTCTCCTCCTTCGGTGTGAAGGTGTAGGATTGCACCTTTATCTTGTTTAGGAGTTCAAATACCATTTTCGGTCCTCCTCTGTTGCAGGCTTTATTTTACATTTACGGCCGCTGCTCATCTTAATGAAGAACTTTGGCCTGTTCCCCATCGTGTCGAGTGCCTTATTGAATTCCTTATAGTTGAGGCCATGCGCTATTATTGGCGGTGGCCGTGTTGCCGGTTTTACTTTAATTTCTTCTACTGCATGTTTTTTCTTGGGCGGGACGATGAATTTGTTATATATTTGTGGCGCCTGATAGTAATTGCTGCTCTTCCTTGGGTCTTGTGGTGTCGCTTCCTTGGCTTTCTTTTTAGCTGCTTCCTCCTGCGGCTGCGCGTCTTTTTTAGGTTTGCGCTTTTTGTTTAAAACCAACTCATAGTCGCTTCTTTCACTTGCTGACTCTGGAAGCTCGGAAAATTCTTCCTCGCTCATGGCTTCCCCGGCGTTGTCTCTGCCGGTGATGCTGGAACCGCTGCTGCTGCTGCTTCCGCTGCTTGTCGAATTTTCCACGTTTAGTTTTCCGTTTAGTATTCGCTTCGCGATACTTTCAACGATGCCTTCCGGGAAATGCGTGATATTGTTTTCCGCGAACGCTTGAAGCACATTTAATTTCACTTCACTAAAAATGTATATTTTGCTCACACTTGATCTATGCATTGTCACTAATGTCTGTAATCCACTGTCACTTTTATAAGTTCACAAATGTCTGATTTCACTGAAATGCCGTCGGCAATTTCTTAGTTAACCACTTAAAATCACTATCTCAAATGATATTTTGTTTGTTAAAAAGAGCCTCTTTCTCTAGAATTTCAATCATTTGCTTATCACAAACACTTCACTTTGCTATTTTTTCGCACGTATTATTTTGCAGGAATTTCCTACAAACAGGTAATTTGCCAAGCTTTCCGATCAGTCGCACAGGTGTTACCTCTTTGACTGACGAATGACGAGTCTCTCTCTCTAAAGGTAGGCTCGTAGACGTTTATTTATACGCACCGAGTGGAGTATTTGTCGTAAAGACGGAGTTGTTGGTTTCAAATAATCCACCGAAGAAAGGTGAGACAACTAGCTATAATTGCTAGACTAGTTATTAAATGTGTAAGTTTGAAACGCTATAATTATTAGCCTCAAAACAGCTGATGAGGAGAGAATTGTTCAAGGCCCAATTCTATTAATAATAATTAATGTTGTAAACTTGCTTCAAGACCACAAGATGTGAGCGCGTTGATTGTTCAGGACACAATGATTTTGTGAGCTCAGGCCGCTCTATTTATATCATTTCAGTATACACGAAATTATATGAATGTAAAATAGTGTGAGTATAACACAATTGAAAAAATACTTACTTTAAAATAGTCAGTAAGAAATTTCAAAATTGACGTAATAGTTCTTAAGTGGAATTATATATACGCCGTCTAGTTTTCAGTATCATCAACCACTGAAATCAGAGCGAAGAGATCAGATACATGCCAGCCGACCTACTCTTGTTGATTGAAAGCAGCCCAAGTTGTGAAGTGTAGTACTGCTGCTGCTGGTTTTTAGGTTTTCATTGCTAAGTGTGGCAATACTAAACTACTTGACTAACAAACGTGACTACAACGATTTCACATTTGTTCTGTTCTTTTAACGTCAAGTTTTGACATTTCAGGTATTGTTTTTGTGCTTGAAGTAAAAAAGTGTTTATTTTGTAATTTTTTCGCGTTTATAAGTTTTAATAGAAGTGTTTAATAGGTTTTTATGTGCTTGCACTTTGTGATTGAGATATTTGTAGTGCGTGAACAAAAATTGATTGCTTTAAATTGTGCTGAAAGGGAATCAAAATTTTGCTTGTAATAAGTGATAATAGTGAAATTGAAATAATTTCATTTGCTAATACAATTAAATTCATTTGCTAATACAATTAAATTCATTTGCTAATACAATTTGCTAATACAATCGTTAGATTCGTGTTCTGAGAATGTTGTCTTAAAGTTTCAAAGTCTGAATCCGTATCCTCAAGAGAATCGTTGCCGGACGAGCGAGCGCGAGGCATGCCGCGACTTTTAGGTGGGATGCTAGCCGCCCACGTTCGACGGCCACGTTGGCTATTTCAGTATAGCTGCGATCATTGACGAAAATAGTAATGTATACGTTCAAACGAGCTATTTCAGGAAGCCAAGGGTTTACTCTACGGGCCGGGTATAGCTGATTAACATCTAATCCTCGTAAGTCTATTTTTCTCATATATAAAACTTTAAACCCCGTTTTCTCTTTATTTTCTTTTTAAAGACGGTGTGCAGGATTTAAAAAAAAACTATTGAATATATTTGAATAATTTTTTTTTATTTTGTAGATAATTTAAATTCCCACAAAGTAGACCTATAATATTCATAAAAATATCGTTTAAAATATATTTTTAGGGCAATAATAACTAGAAAAAAATAGTCAAAAATTGAACTTTTTTTTAAACAATGGTTTCATTAGTAGATTTTTTACTTTTATATGATATTATAGGTCTACTTTGTGGGGTAAGGCCTTCCGATTAAGAATGTGTTTTCCTTTCTTGCTTCAGATGAAAACTTCGGGCTACATCATGCACACCGTTTTAATTTTCTACGGCGAGGCGTTGCTAGAAATCTTATCATAAGTCCGCCATTTTGAATTTTTGAATTTGATGTAAAATTCTTACGTGTTTTTTTTACCTTACTCCTAAAAAAAATTTTCCTTAAAAGCACCTTTTTTTTCGAGCAATCCATGAGCGGACCCCCTTAACGCGATGACAGCTGATTTGATACAATTAATAAACTTGTTCTGCCTCAAACCGTGAAGTCTAATTTAGTCAACATTTGGTAAATATTTTGAAATTTCTTTTTGAGTAGTGAAAAAGTTGTTTATTCTGCAGTATTATATTCCTTAATTTTCAGCATATTGTTTAGTGTAGGATTTTTCATTACACCTAAAAATCATGCCAGGTTCGAGTACATCTTGTTTAATACATCATGCGTACATATTGTTAACGAAGAATAAGTTAGATTCTTAAAAAATTCTTTAAATTTGCTATATAATACTTAATACCCATTTCTCAAAGACATGAAAACACAAAAGTTCGCGAATTTCAATGTTCATACATCTCTTGGATAAAGTAGAAATCCAATTACTAAACTTATATCAGATAATTATTTAATGTTGGAAACCTAGTTGGCGGACAGACACTTTAAAATATCTTCCTGCAGGTATATGCATAAAACTTATGGGAATCCGCTGAATGGTAAGTGAAAATGCAGTGATACACAGTTTTATAATATTTTTAAAAACCTTTTGGAAAGAAGAAGCGAAAACGTCTCAAATGAGAACTTCCAAATAAACTGTCACATCCATTTGACGGTTTCCAAGTGTTTATGAAACGTAATTTTTCGTACTAAATCTTGTAAAAACTTAAACGGCGTGGAGGTGCTTAGCTCAGAAATTCTCCCCCAGTTTCAAAGTAAAGGAAAGCTTTTCAAGCATTATTGAAATGTTGTGCAAGATTTTACTTGCTAGCAAGTACGCGAACAGACGTATTGCGACAGCTCTAATCTTTCGACAAAAACAATTTACAAAAATAGCAAAGCTAGATTGAGTCGAGTATACGTCAGTCTCAATTTGATGGTCCGAGTCGAGTTTCGAAATTGGAGCCTAGTTTTTGAGCATTCACCACGACCTACAGAACTTGCCATTAAAGTGACGTAAACACTTTTCAGTGCGCCTATTGATTTTCTAGAGGGAATTCCTCTGACAGAAGGTTGGTCCTATTTAATTTTAACTTTCTCTCTCTCTTTAAATTTCACTCTTTGACAAAGAATTCCTTCATACTAAAAGTATTTCTCGGAATCATCAATATAAAGCTCTTGAATATTGATAGAAAATTTAATATATAGTTTTATCTTAAAATAACGGATGAGTTTAATCCTCATTTTCAAGTTTATTTTGTCAGCAAAGTTCGGGTAAAGTTGTATTCCTATAGCAAAATTATCAGCACTCCAGTCAGACTTGTTTTCTGATTGTAAAGAACCCTTTAAAAACCACCACAGATTATTTTATTGAGTATACAGGCAAACTATAGCTATAGTAGAATTTAGTCAAACGCTCCAAAGCCAACTACATAAATAATAAAATAGTTTAAAAAAAAAAAGTGGAACCGACTTCACAAAAAGCGCGAAAAAGCATAAAATAATTTTTAATTTTATATCTATTACGACATTTTAAAGTCCGTGCAATTCAAACAAACCAAACAAATATTTAATCTTCATTTCTTATGATCCCGTAAGCTGAAACGTTCAGGTAGTATTATGTATTATTTTCAATTGTGGCACTGTAGTTGTTTTATTTGTTTAATTTGCACCGACTTCAAAATGTCGTTATAGATATAAAATTAAACATTATTTTATGCTTTTTAGCGCTTTTTTTGAAGTCGGTTCAACTTTTTTTCAAAAAACTATTTTATATTTCACTTTTTAGTGTCTTCTACTCTATACAACGAAGAAAGAACCATCCAAATCGGTCCACGCATTAAAAATTCACTAAAAAATGTTTCTCATGGTATCAATAAGGGAACATACTCTAGCGAACAGAAAAGGAATCATCGAAATCCGTCCACGCGTTACGTAGTTACTACTCCTCCCCCTCCCCAACCAACACCATAGGACCAAATTTTTCTCCTATTAGCAATGGGGGATCGCACTCTATACAACAGCAAAACAACCATCCAAATCGGTCCACACGTTACAAAGTTAGTTTCCACCCCCTTCCCTCACCACAACCCTACCAACATTTTTTTCTCGTGGTATCAACCAGGGAGCATACTCTACCCAACAGAAAAATACTATCAAAATCGGTCCACGCGTTACAAATGTTTTTCTCCTATTAGCAATGGGGGATCATACTCTGTACAACAAAAAAAGGGCAGGAGAAGAACTTCTACCGATTTGAGACAACGATTGAAAGTGGGCCTACAACTTGAAGTGGCTTACGAACCACTGACATTTTCTCCGCAACCCCGTTTCCTATTTATCGTAACCATGAGTCACCGTCTTGCCTTAGTATTTTATATATACCTTTAAATTGCATACTTTATTACCATTCACAATATCATCTCCTTTAATGGTATCCTAAAGTACTGGTCAGAGCCAATATATGCCAGGACAGCGTTGTGACATTTATTTTGATTTCCTGACACATTCATTTCTATTTGCCGCTTTTTATCGCATCGTTCAAGTAATCCAAGTAATCTTAGCTAAATCCTTACAAATAGCCAGAAAAATGAGTGTTTATCAAGATAGATAAAATGTCAGCAGGTTAAAATGAAGACACCCTCCTGGACTGCGTCTAAAGGGCGCAATATAGAAATAACAAGAAAAGCGATACCTGTCAATGTTAAGCTCGTATCATTAATTACGTCACCCATGAAAAATAAATTCTAGTATTGCTCTCAGTCAAATTACCAATCAAATTTCTCGTCTTTTTTTTAATTTTTTCTTATAGAAAAGACAAACGTTCAATTCCCACATTCAGTCCTTCCTCGCGGGGAACCTCTGCTAATCTCATCCATTCAAGGTTTTGTGGCACGCAACCCTTTAATTGAGCTTTTGTGTGCCTTAAGTAGAATGAGTGCTCTGAACGAATAAATTTCCCGGAAGGGAGCATGAATGGAGCCGTTAAAGGTAATTTGGTGCAACGTTCTGGAAATTGGGAGATAAAGGGTTCGTACCTAGGCACTGGAGCTTCAGATTTATTAGGGATGAAATGATTACGTGACACTTTAAATTGTTTTGTGCAAATGTTTAGCTTTAGGTTTTAATTAGACCAAACAAATTTCTAGAGTATTTATTACGCTCACTTAACCGGAATATTCTCTGATGATTGTGCATACAATTCTGCTGAGATTCTGGGCTTATCTTCCCGTAAATCGAGGTCGATATACTTAGATAATACTTAGATAATTGTACTGGCTAAGTTTAAATAATTATAATTCATCAATCTTCGAGTAAGTCTCAACTTATTTCAATGTATGCTTAAGAAATCTAAAAATATTTCAATTCTTCTTTCGTTTATTTATTTCATTTAAACCAACACCTCACAGTATTAATGTTCAGCGAAAAGTAGTTTCTAGTTTCTTTTGCGGGATTGTTATTCTGAAGTTTGTTATTGTTGAGATTGAATATATTCCGGTAGTGGGCTTACCTGAGTAGGGATCTTAATTGCAATAGTACTAAGTCGAATAAAACTTATATTTTAATATATGTATATATATATATATATGTATATATATATATATATATATGTACATATATATATTTCCCTATATGAATTTAATATTATTTCCAGTGTTTATTCTGTGTATATGATAATCATCGAAGAGGGCATAATTTAATAAATTCATTACCACTATTTTCGTCTATTTTACTGTTTTCGCATTATTTTATAATACGTTATGTACTACTGATCTGCACGATCTACTCATTTCATATATTTAATATATTCGATGGCGCAGATCAGTTTTTTATTGCCAAACCTTGTCAAACACTTAATCATAAGTAATAAGAATAGTATACAGGGTGTTTCAGATATGACGTGCCAAATTCAGTGGGGCGATAGATCACAAATAGACAATCAAAAAATTTTATGGCAGGGGGGGAGGAGGCAATCTCAACCGTTTGGGAGTTACAGGGTGATTCATAAATTTCAGTTTTTCATGGTTTGCACATTACTCTTTTCTTCTTATCTTTTGATCAGCATAACATAGCGACATCAAACAAACGCTAAAAAACAACTATCCTAATGGCCTTTCCAAAAATTTCAATACTACTGATGAAACTCCTACCATAGCACGTACAGTCACTTCCAAGAGGTAAAAAAATGGTTGGCGATTACCTAAAATTAAGCATTTTTCCAAATTTTCTCCGAAATTCATGTCATTAGTATACCTCTTTTTTATTTTTGTTTGATTGCCTATCTTATTACCTTTCCAAAAAGGTGCAACATGGCAAGGTAGACGAAGGATTAGAAAACCGCATGCTTAGAAATCCCTGACTACCTAATTATTTTATTGCACTTTAGGTAGGAAATTCTTTAAATAAACAAAATTGTTAAGATAAAGGGTCGAAAATGTTTGTTTTGGCTTAACAAGTAATTAATTTTAATGATTGCTGCAGGAAAGTTATAAAAATGTTAGTGAAATTTTGTTTTATTGCCCATATTAGCTTGTGTTAGCCAGAATTCACACCTTTGTATTCTGGGGTTCTGTTACTCGTACCTGATAGAAATTTTGCTAAAAATAAGGGTCAGTCAGCAAGAATTCCTATCGTAGTTGAAAACAAATCAATTAGTACGGGTGTTTTTAAGCAAAACATATTAAAAAATGGTAGAATTTACGTTTGAGGAATACGGGAATATTATTTACATTTATGGTGTAGTAGACGGAAAAGAGAGAGCTGCTGTACTGGAATATCAAAGGAGATTCCTTAACCGGCGGTCGATTAGAAGTGTCGTCATCTAAGGTGTGGAGGATTATTCATTGATAGGGAGTACGTCCATATCACTATCACCCAGAGCAAGGACTACTGAAAGGAAATTCCGAGAGGAGACTGAAATTTAGCACTTGGCTTCTGGAACGCGACATAGACGACAGAGCGTTTCTGGACCGAATTCTGTGGACAGATGAATGTCAATGAAGTGGTTAGGCGAATAGAGCTCCTTTTTAATATGGGGCGTAGTACCAGAGCCCTAAACCCAAAAACTTCCTTTTGTATCTGAAATCTATTAGATACATTATATTTCAAATTAAAAAAAAATATTTTTTAATTTTATTTTATTTAAACTTTTATTTTAATTTTAATTGTTTTTAGATCGGCAGATCTGGTTATACTAAAAATCTATTTACAATTTTTGCTTCCTACTTTACAATTAATACATAGATTGTATGTACATATTTTCTCTGTATTGAGTACAGTATTTTATTGTCAATGAATAAATGATTATGATATTTTTCAAAGTGTTTGTGTTTCACACTATTCAAAATTTATCGAAGTGTACAGGTTGACTAAAATATATTTGACAGTACAGTCTGATTGGATATTATTGAAGTGGATTTGAATAAAAATATTTTATTAATAATATAATCAAACTTAAGAAATTTTAATAAAAATTAAAAATTAAATTTGTAGCTACATTACTCCCCCTCAGTGAAAACGTCCATTTTAAGTGAATCGTAAAATTAAGAATATGATGAATAATAATATTGTTAGTAATAAAAAAATTATAATTGAAATTTTACTTTCTTTTTTGGTTTGTTTTTGGTTGGTGTAATTGTCTGTCCTGTGTGTTCGATAAATGCTGGTTTTAGTCTGTCAACTGAAATGTTCGTTACTTTACCACGGTAGTCGATTTGATAATATTTATCAAATTTGTTTATAACTTTGAAAGGACCTTCATATGGATTTTGTAAAGAAGATTTGCTTCTGTCGATTCTAACAAAAACAAATTCTGTATCCTTTAAATCTTTAGGTACGTAGACTTTAGAATTTTGTTTTCGAGAATGTGAGGGTCTAAAGTTATGCAAGATCTGATCTTACTTAAGAAATTTAATGGATCTTGAATTGTTGAATTGTTGTTAATGATAAATTCTCCTGGAACGCGAAGAGGTTGTCAATAGACAAGTTCTGCTGGAGAACATTGCAAGTCTTCTTTAATCGTGGTTCGGAAACCTAAGAGGACTGCAGTTAATTGCGTGACCCAATTATTTTGGCCGTCACGAGCACGTATGGCTGCTTTTAATTGTCGGTGAAATCATTCTATCATTCCGTTTGATTGTGGATGAATTGTTTAGCTTAACGCTTCATTCCCGATTGTTTAAAAATCAAGAAAACAAATAAAAGTTTTTTATTCTAAAAGTTAAGCGTCGGATCAAGGAAAATTTTGTAAAGCAATAAGGCTATAAGGAAGAACTGTTTGTTTTTGAAATAAACATACATATCTAGAAATTTTATGATACATTTGTAAACTTTTTTATTATGGATAACGAGAGTGATGTGATAAAAAGGAAAAAGTTTTTAGTGATGCTTTCAGCAACAGAAGATGATAATGAATCGTCCAGTGACGATGAAAGTGAACTTCACACTCTGTTGCTGGGTAATAATCCTTTCAATACAAGTGTATTAGGACAGCTAACAACAGATGGCACAAAAAGAAACTGCATAAGGGATTATGTGGAAAAGATTGTTCCATCCTATACGGAACAAGAATTTAAAATGCATTTTAGAGTTAGTCGCCAACTTTTCCACTCACTTAGCCAACGTTTGGAGGAGCATAAAACGTTTGAAGAATTGCGATACGATAAGAGGTTTCCAGCATCAAAATATCTAGTTTTGTTCTTATGGTTCGCTGAGCACGAGGCCTGTAGTTTTCGGGACATTGCGGACCGGTTTGATACCTCGTTGTCTAGTGTCCACAGAATAATTAATAGAGTAGTAGAATTCCTGAGCAGCCTATCGGAGGAAGCGATTCGCTGGCCTTTGAAGAAACTAAATTTCCCAAAGTAATTGGTAAGGAACCCCTACGATCGAAGAATAATTCTTTACATTTAAAAGTATTTATTATTTTAGGAGCCATTGATGGAACCCATATTGTCATTGATCCACCAAAAAAGGGAAAAATGACTACATAGACAGAAAAGGACAAACAAGCATTTGCTTACAAGCAATATGCGATGAAAATAAAAGGTTTATTGATATTTTTGTCAGATATCCTGGCTCTGTCCATGACAGTAGGGTGTTGCAAAACTCATTTATTTGCCCTAAACTAGAAAGTTATTATTCATACAATTAAATTATGATTTTGGTGGTAATGTGAAGAATTAATTACAGATTATGTTATTCTTGGAGATTCTGCATATCCAGTAATGGCTAATTTATTAACGCCTTCCAAAGATACTGGTCATCTAACGCCTGCACAGAAAAATTTTAATAGGAAACTAAGCTCTTGTAGAGTTGTCATCGAACATTCTTATGGAATGCTTAAGCAGAGATTTCGGCAACTGTACTACAGCAAGCTGAAAGGTTTAAAGAAACTTTGCCACTTCGTGAGAGCATGTTGTGTCCTGCATAATTTAGCAAAGGAAACAGACCTGGATTTCACTGAAGCGGATAAAGAAATTGAACTTATTGTTTATAATTTGTCGAGCATTCGTTTCAATATTTCATTTTTTTTCCTTTAATTGCTCCTCCTATCTCCTATATGACTCATCTCTTCTCTTAATTGAATCCTCTAACAACTTCAACACTTTGTCGTTATGTTTGCGTTGTTCTGCCTTAATTTCTTTCGGTTCTTCCAGAATTTTATTACGGTTATTTTTTTGAACTGATTGCGAAGGGCTACGGCTAGGGCTTGGCAACTCCATCTCAATGTCCGGCTCAGTGCTGTCGTTGACAGAAACTCGTTCAGTTCGAGGTTCTGGATCAAAACCGGATGTAGTGGCGGATATAATTTTGTCCTGCGAAAGACTTTCGCTTATATCCGCCCCGAGAATATATTCCGGGAAGACAGCAGGTCTGTTGTTAAAGATTTCGGAAAGTTCTCTACAAAATTTAGAAAGTAAGTAATAAATATAGAATGTATAGTTTTGCATACTTCTCGCATGGACACAACAAACAATTTCTCCCAGTTTTATTATTATGACACTTCGCTTTTTTAAAGGCGCGCTCCAATGATCCAAATTTGTTCTGAATCTGCTTCAGGGAAAATCCGTAGCCATGTTTCATCAATATTCTCTGAACTTCTAGCCACATTTTCCCCTTATTCTTCAACTTGGAGCTTTTCCCAACCCTTGGCCGCAATTCTTCAACCGATGACAGAAGCAATTTTACTGGAGCATCCAGCCAAGCACATTTCTACTTCTACTTCATCGGGTAGATCTGCAAAGAATCAAAACATAACAACAAAATAAATTAATAAAAGAAGCAAATCCAAAACCATTATTCTCATATTCAATTAAAGAAAATTCCTCATCAATGTGTTCATATTCCTGAGAACTCTGTGCTGCCGGTTCGATGCTGCTACATGGCTGTACCCCCGTTGCTTCTGTTCCTGCCTCAGTGAGCCAGTTATTTATGATGTCGGGATCTATTGATGAGGATTACATTTATTTTAAAATATTTTCACGAAACTGCAAATATAATGTAAAACTTACTCTCATGAATAATTTTTGCAGTTCCTGGAGAACATCCAATGGTAATGGCATTGCTAATATTGTCCATGGTTTTATTTTAAGCTAAATTTAAACTAACCCTATCAAAAATTGTTTTTATACATATGGAAACTAAACAATCACATTTCTTCCTTATAGATTACTTCACTTTCTTAATCCGACGCTTAACTTTTAGGATATAAAACTCTATAAATTCTCTCTATAATTCACAAATTTCAATTTCACTCAATTGACGTTCGGACAAATGTCACTTTGACAGAAAGAAGATTTTTTAAGCAAATTGCAGCTGGTCAAAGTAGCTGCAGAATTCTTAAATTTTGTGCAGCAGGAGAAGTTGTGACGTAGGCAAAATCTTCTTGGAGAAGTGAATACGGGAACACTTTTCTGCAGTATTCTGCAGTTTTCTGCGAAGCGCTTATAATCAGGTACGGAAACAGACCTTATATAGTCCGTTCCTTAGTAGATTATCACATACAATGTACATGCACATGAATTCGATAAATGTTCTGTTACTTTTCTCTCTCGATTGAAAGATTTACATAGAGGTAAGTCTAGTCACTTGCAGTTGTGAATTCAGACAGGGCAATCAGTAACATATTGAATTATAATAAAGTTGAAAAAATATTAAAGCCACAAGTTGTTTCAATTAATTGCTCTGTAACAACATTTATTCCTCGGCGTTGGAAACCCATTTATTTTCACTTAATTTCGTGGAGCAGAAGGTAAGTCAACTGCAATACCTTGGTGCTTAACAAATTTTCATCACACTAAATTTCGTGGTGCAGAGATTAAGTAGTCAAGTTTCATGAGCTAAACTAGATATTTCCCCATTTCAAACAGTAAATGATCTCCAACACAACTTAGGTGGTGTTCGCTTAATTTAAGCCGTCGCCATTCCTGTTTAGTTTTATACTGTAATAGTGCACTGTAAAGAAACGAAACACAATTATCCAAAAGTAGTCAAACTAGGTACAACAATTTTATCATGTATCAATCAGGAAACGTATTATGTACAACAGAATCAAAATCGGTCTATGCCTTATGAAGTTAGGCGCCGTTCCTCCTCCAACTTTCACCACAAGCCTCAATTTATGAAAGATTACAAATAGATACTCGATGTATTCAGAATCATCTAAATCAGTCCAAGCATTACTCCCCCCCCCCCTCCTCACCGCACCCAAACTCCAGGTCAACAGTTTTCCATACAGTAGCAATGGGGGTCATACCGTATACAACAAAAAAGAATCATCCAAATAAGTCTGTGCTTTAAGAAATCGGATAACGCCCCTTCCGCATACCAACCCACCACATAAATTATGGTCGTTTACGGTGGGGCAACATTCTACACATCAAAAAAAGGAAAATCCAAATCGGTCCACACGTTACAAAGTTAACCTCACTCCCATCAGCGTAGAGCAAACTTTATCCTTGTATTAGCAATGGGGGATTATATTATACATAACATAAACAGAATCATTCAAATCGGTCTACGTGTTAAGAAGTTGATATCCATTCCTTGCCCCACTACATCCCCACCATCAGAAAAACCATTATCCAAATCGGTTCACACATTACGAAGTTAGGTTTCATCTCCACCCACACCTCACCAAAATGTTTTTTACATGGTACCAATCTACCCAACAGAAAAAGAATCATGAAAATCGGTCAACGCGTTACGAAATTATTATTAAAAAAAAAATATTATTAAACAAATATATGTCGAACTTTAACCTCTGGTTTTTTTGGGAATTCGGTTAAAAATGACAGAGAAAGACATGAGTATGCAACAAAAAAGGCTGATAAGGAAGGAAGTGAAATCCACAAACATTTCTGTGACTTTATTAAAGTTGCAACTGAAAGTTTGCCTGATTCAACTAAAGAGATGGACCAATTTGTTGAGCGGCAAGATCACCATGCCATGAGTCCCGGGTTCGAGACCAGGTCTCCTTGTGTGTTTCAATGAGGCTGTTGTCTAGGCAGCAATGCAAGAAAAAACTAGACATTCAAGTTTCCTCATCTTCCTTACCCTAATTCACTTCCGGCCAAAGCCATGCTAACGCATCAAAGGGTTGTCCCCTATGCTTTGTCCACATCATATAAAAAATAAAATAAAGAAGAGAACCGCGGTGGAGTAAATATTTTTGGCTTTGGCAGCAAAAATAGATAGCACTGTTCTGCCATCATGGGTTAAAGAAACAGAAAACATTGCTTCAATTGTTTACGATACAATTCGTACACATAGTATGCAGTAGATTTTTGTTTTATTAATTTTATTGAAATTAAAAATAATTTTTTGTGGAATATTATTTATTTCGTAAATAATAAAGAATTATCATATATATCATATATAAAAAAAAATTATAATTATTCAACTGCTTTAAATATAAAAATTTTATGCGTTTTTAGGTAATTGTTTAAGTTATCTCGCAATGTAGAGAGGCATCTGAAGATGATCGATGTCTTCGACGTAATTTAATTGGACTTAGTTCTAATCCTTCATTGCGCCAACATCCAGTATGTTCATATACATAATGAGTCCGAAAGTATTGCTGATCTCCGTGGAATTAAAAAAAATCTGCACTACTAACGTCGCTAATAAAATTTTGTCTGCGTTTTGTGGTGGCATATTTAATGTAGTACCCAAAATTCGACATTTATGTTTTTACCAAAATTCCGAACACACTTTCTATTAAACGACGACCATTTGACACTGTAAAATTGACGTGCTCTTTATCAGGAGTCCAATTCTTGCCCGGTTAAGGTCGCATAAGATGTGTCTTTAGAGGAAATTCTGAGTCTCCTAAAAAGTAATGTGGAAATGTATGGTTTGTTCCAGGATATGCCATATGCGCCGCTTTAAATGCTGTTATAGGAACAATTCTGAACCACTTCTTGTATTTATAATACTATATAATAGTTATAATGTTTGGTAAACATGTTATATATTTGTGTTTACCATCTATGGCACCCGAACTGTGTGGCAGATTATGCTTTTCATGAAAATTTTTTGCTATTTTTTCCCACTCTGAGATAGATGGAAAACGGAGACCTCCATTTTAAATTAAATCAACTGGTGTGGTATCAGCGGCTACTCATTTCTTTCCATCGCATCAGTAATCATCTTTGGTTTAATTCTACATGCCAGCGCCAGAATTACATTACTCTAAAAACTAATTCAATAAATTCATCCAGTGCAAGAGCAATTTCTAAAGCCAAAGTGTTTTGGATCAAAGCTGAGATTGGTAAACACTACGCTGAAAGAGATCACATAAGTTTTTCCGAAGGTCATTCACTCCGAATTATCTCGACAACTGCATCCACTGGAATTCGATGAGGTACAGTCCAAATTTATTGAAAAATCCCGTCATCTGGCATTTCAACAGTTTTCGCGTCATAAGAAGTAAATAAAATATTTACAAGCAAAACAGCTGCGCCTGTGTAATAGTATAATTCCTAATGTCAAAAGTTTTCATCCAAGAATCATGAATTTAAGCAACGTTGTTTTTACACGCAAGGAAAACGATTTATTAAATAAAGGTTTAAACTGCGCTCCTCAGAGGAAAGTAAATTCAAATAGATTGCTGAAACTGTCAACACATTTGGAGTCTGCTTTAGAAGGTATGGATAAAGGCAAGTTTGAGTGTTGGGCTATAATTGAAAGGAATAAAGCTCATCTTAGGGAACCAAATTCAGATATTAAAGTTATTAATAGAATAAAAGAAAAAATTTATAATCATGATTTAATTGTTTGTAAAGCAGATAAAGGTAATACTATTACGATTTTAGATAGAAATAATTATTTAGAAAAAATGTGCGACTGTCATAGCATAGCATAGCATGAATTTAATTACGTTAAAGTTTGATCCAACATTTAACTTCAATAAAATAGTTCTTAGTAGTGTTAAAAAAGCAGGTGTGATTTAAGATAAGCAAGAAAAATTTCTAGCTAGGAACTCTCAGCCCTCGGCTCCAATTTTGTATGGACTTCCCAAACTGCATAAAGCCTAATGCCCCGGCTCAAAATTAAAGTAAAATATTGAGTAAAAAATTACCTCGCTTATTAAAATTTCAACCGAAATTTACTATAACAAATACATTCGACTTAGTCCAAAAGACTTTTTGAGCCTACCTAGCAATGCTAAGTTTTTATATATATTATAAGCTAAAATTCTGAGTGAAATTTCAGACAACAATCAGGCTATGCAATTATTTGATCTTGTGAGCATATGTGTTGATCAAAGTTATTTTCAATTTAATGGACAATTATTTTTACAAAAAGAGGGCTTGGCAATGGGATCTGCTTTGTCACTTTTTAGCTGATTTTTTTCTGGATAATTTAGAAGATATATTGTTTAACTGTGATAATCCGTTAATTAATAATATATATTTTTGGACGAGATATGTCGATGATATTTTATGTATTTGGACGGGTACGGAACGACAATTAGAACATTTCAAAACTAACATTTTAAATAAATTGGACGATAATATTAAATTCACTATTGAGTTAGGTAATAATGTAACACATTTTTTATTTGATTGAATTTTATATTTATAGAAAAAATGCTTACTCGGATTCGGTAATTCCTAAATATTCTTGTTGTTGCAGCATATCGCTGATAAAAACAATAATGCCTTAAACTGATACGGCAGAACTGGCAACAAAAATAAACAAACAATGACTCGTCAGAAATATTTCGTGGCAGGTCTCAGCTGTCAAGTTGTGAAGGGATCGGATGTCATCGCATTCACATTTCCAGCAAAGCATAGCTAAGCTGGAATTATAGGAAGTTGCATGCCGTCTCTTTTCAGCCAACCTCATTAATGTAATGTAGCAGAAATTTACGTGGACTTAAATACCAGGTCCAGCCTGAAAATTCATTCAGTCTTGAAGTGCCAAGTGGTAAAGTCAAAAATTTCAAAGGGCGTGCAGAATTTTGGGAAAGTTTTTATTGAGTGAGTATACATTTGAACAGTGAAAAATTATTGGAGTTGGGCTTATTACCAAGCCAATAATTTTTTATAGTTTTCGGGATTTTAAGGATTGGGTGCAAGAAATTAATTACTCTGGGTTTATTATCAGGTAATTAATTTTATGTAAATATAGTAAAAATTATTGGAATTTGCTCATTACCAAGCCAATAATTTTGAACGTGGTTGTTTGTGTGGGATTTTAAGGTTAGGTTCAAGAAAGTAATTAATCTGGGTTTATTACCAAGTAATTACTTTTTACATAAAAATTAATCCAACCTTTGGAGGGACTAGGTCAAGTAAGGAATTATTTGTATTATGCACATCAGCAAACAAGTAATTTTCGAATTATTACTAACAAATAAGCAATCAAATTATTGGAGTTGGGTTATTACCAAGCCAATAAATTTGAACCTTGTTTTGTGTGGGATTTTAAGGTTAGGCTCAAGAAAGTAATTACTCTGGGTTTATTACCAGGTAATTATCTTTTACATAAAGATTAATGGAGGGACTAGGTCAAGTAATGAATTATTTGTATTGGGCACATCACCAAGCAGATAATTCTCGAACATTTTAATTGGAGACGGAGTTGGATCAATGCGTTGAGCGGCAAGACCAACATGCCATGGGTCCCGGGTTCGAGCCCAGATGACCGTGAGCTTCTATTAGGAAATTAAAATAATCCACTCCGTCTCTGGGCTGTTGTCTAGCTCGCAGCAATGCAAACAAGACTCAAGTTTCCTCACTTCCCTTACCCTAATTCCCTTCCGACCAAAACCATGCTAACGCATCAAAGGGTTGTCAACTAGGATTTGGCCACATCGTATAAAAGAAAAAAAAATTCGCTTTGGATCACGGGATTAAACGTAACAATTATTAAAAATAGATAATTATTTTATCAACAAATAATTATCTAATATGTTTGTGTCGTTTGTATGTGCATTTCGTGAAGAATGATTGAATTGCGAATAATAAAAATATTTTTTTTTCTTTTCTTTTACAGAGTTGGAGTAGTAATATTAAAATTAGAGTAAATTAATTGAAATTCCTTGTTAATGAAATAGAGTTTATTTAGTAATACTTTAGTCATTATTATTATTATTATTAAGGATTGGATCAAGGACTAACCGCATCCTTTAGTCACTGCGACCAATTTGATCTTTTGTGACCTGATCCAGGTTTAGTATTAGGAAGCCCCGTCAATCTTTAATTCCCTTATCAGACCTTTCTGGGGGCTGCCCTAGCTATATCTGATGTTGATGGGAAAGCCCCACCAAGGTGTCTAAGCCTGATACGGCCGAGGGCCTCACAGTGGCAGAGGATATGTTCCGCTGTCATAGTGTAGAATTGAAGCAATAGGGAAATACACGTATTTTAAGCTGACTTTCCTGTTTTATTTTTAAAGAACCTTGAATTTCCTGTTCTTTTTTCTTAGTGACTATAAGAGGTCGCTACACTTGTCATACTTGAAACGTTAAAATGTCCGCGTTCCATTCAATGTTAAACAGGCTATTGGCAGTCCCACTTAGTCGTGAAAGTTTTGAAAACGAATTAAAAGTTATTAACACAATAGCCAAAAATAACGGTTAAAATTAAAAAATTAGTAAAAAACTTTTGAAAAACAAAATACAAAAATTGGTTATTAGTTCGGTTTTCCCTGCACAAGATAGTCCAAATAATATTAACTTAAATTACAGGAAAGAACCATACATGGAAGGAATTTCACAAAAGATTAAAAAAACTTTGAGAGCTAATAACATTGAACCAGCTTTTTTTAACAGAAACACTTTAAAGCATTTGTTATTCAATAACAAAATTAAGCCAAAAATTGACGATGTTAAAAAAAGCGGTGTGTTAAAAATTAATTGCTCCGATTGTCAAGCAATACATGTACATAGGGAAAACAAAAAGATCTTTAAGAGTTAGGCTAAACGAACATATATGCTCTGCAAGGTTAAATAAAGCAACTTCTGGAATTGCTAAACATTTGAATGAATCTAATCATAATGTCACTTTAGAAAATATAATGCTACTACATAATCTAAAAGGAGGTAGAATACTGAACCGTTACGAGATATTTAAAATAAGAAATGAGCTGAGCGCTGGGTCTCTTTTAGTTAACGATCAGTTAGATTTTCAAAACAGAAGTCCATTATTGAATCCGCAGATTGTAAGAGGGTAGAACCAAATTTGTAAAATTTGTTTTAGTAAACAGTTAGCCCTGATGGTGATCTAATAGAACGAAACGCGTAGGCATTTAGTATATTGTTTTAAGATAAATAGTGGAATATTTAACAAGTGTTAACGAAATATAGTTTGTTTTTTATATCAATCTCCATTTTAAAGCTCAATGCCAAAACTTGCATTGAGCAGCCGTAAGAAAGTTACCTGGTGTTAAATTCGTTTATATTCCTATCAAGATTTTACAGATAATAGCAAGACGATTCTCCGGTTGAATTGGTTCTCTTGCAGAATATATATGGGGCATTTCACGCGAAGCGGACAGCGAAAAAAATGCCAGGTTCTGGATTTTATTCATATTTGGTTTAATTGTACTTCTATATGTCCTGAATGAATGTGCGTTTTTATTTTTTTTCTATCAAGCCTAGTTGCCCTTTTCTAAGCCTTTAAAGAATTGACAAAATTTGAGGAGCGGGTTTTTTGAAAAAAAAATTTGCTATTATTCAAAGTGATATAAAAAAATAAATAGTGTTATTTTAAAGACAAATAAATGTTTTTCTTGGCTGTTATTACAGAATTGAAAAAACAATTTTTTTTCGTATATAAAACCGGAAGTAAACATATCAAATCGGATTTTACTTAACTTCGACATGTTTTTATCTCAAAATGTAGCTTATAGTTCATAAATAATATGTGTAAAACTTTAGAACGTGATCTGTATTCGTATCGGAGATAGAGAATTTAAACTTAAATTTTTTCATGTTTCCATACAAAACTATCGCACTGGCCAAACGCCGACTACGCGCTGCACTGTGTTCGAATACAGATCACATTATGAAACTGAAGACACTATACATTTTAAGTTATTTTTTGAGCTATTTAAAAAAAATTTAAAAATGTCGAAGTTTGTCAAAATTTAATTTTAAATATTAATTTTGGACTTTTTACATGAAAAAAAAATCCTATTTCGAATTCGATACCACAACTGTGAAGAGCATGCAATTTCCTATAAGAATCACTATTTTAATTATTTTTATATAAGTTTCTTAATATGATTAATTACCTTTGAAACAGGTCATACATAACTTCTTCAAAATTGTAGGTTGTCCGCTTCGCGTGAAATGCCCCATATGTAGATAGATCTTCAGTGCCATCCCACAAGTCCGTGCGAGTGCCCACTCCTGTCGTGTCCGATTTTGTGTAGAACATGAAATGTAGAGTGTAGTGGTAATATTGACGCTGTCAAAAATATTCTCGGCGGCCATTTTAATTATCTCGAGTTTTTAATTAAGTGTCAATATTGTCAATAATAAATTTTTTTTAAAAAGTAAAATGGAAAATTAAAATAATGCTACAATTGCATTATGTGCAAGTGCAGCTGCATATTTGCTGTTGGACCTAGAAGATGAGAGTGAAGAAGAAACGGAAAAACCAAAAAGATCTTGTTGGGTGAAGGAGTGGAGAAAACCAAAAAATGAAAAAGGGAGTTTTGTTTTTTTTACAAAAGAACTGAAAGTGGAGGACGGGGCCTCATACAGAAACTATTTACGCATGAGTGAAACCTGCTTCAATGAGATTTTAGAGTACAATCGGTCAGACATACAAAAATTTGACACACTTTTAAGACCAGCAATACCAGGCGAAGAAGCGCAAGCAGTTCCTTTCAGATTCCTAGCAACTGGAGAATCCTTTAAGAGCTTGGAATACCAAACAAGATTATCAGATTCCTTCATCAGCAACGCCGTAATAGAAGTCTGCAATGCTATTTACAAAAATTTGCAGAACAAATATTTAAAGGTAATAAATCAAACTATCTTTTAAAAATATTTTATATCTTTCATATTAAATTTCCACAGTTCCCTGAAAATAAAGATGACTGGCGAAAAGTAGCCGATGGGTTTATTTGCGTTGGCAGTTCCCTTTATGTTTGGGTGCCTTGGACGGGAAGCACACCAAATTTAAAGCTTCGAAGAAGTACGGATCCTTATACCACAATTACTAAGGGTTGAACAGCATCGTCTTATTGGCGCTTTCAGATGCGCATTATATGTTCACCTTTATTGATGTCGGGTGCAATGGGCGAATAAGTGATGGAGGTGTTTTAAATCGGTCGAATTTAAGACACGTTATTGAGAAAGCAGAGCAGTTTTTCCCTGAAGCCGCTGCACTAGGTGACAGCAGAACTCTGCCATATGTTATTGTAGCTGATGATGCTTTTCCTCTGCAAAAGCATATTTTAACACCAAGGAGAAATCGCAGTAAATTTTTAATTCACGTTTAAGTCATGCCCGCCAATGTAAAGAGCACAGTTTTGGTATGCTTTCGAATAGATTTGGAATTTTTCAAACGTCAATTAATTTGAATCCAGAAAAAGTTAAAGTAATTGTTAATTTCCTAATTAACTGCGAGTCTTTTGACAACTATTTTTGTAAAGAGGAAAAAGTGCCATGGCAGGAATTTAAATTGAAATAAAATAAGTATTTTTGAAAATGTTGTTTTTTATTTAAATTTATGTAAAATATTTTAAATAGAATTAACCCTTCTAACTCAGAAGACGCACTTCACAGGCAGAGGCCTGGAATCAATTGACCTGTTCACCAGAATATAAAAAATATTGAGATGAATGAGGCTCCCACAATCCATGCAATAAAATATTAGTAAACAAAAAACAAAATAAGAACAATCCCAAACACTACAATCAGGGGTGCAAAGACAACAGAGATCGTTTAAACAAATCTTTAGTAAGAGCCAGGTCAAAAATAGGACAGAAATTCACGGCTCTACACATGCGCTTAATAGGCTCATGCATACCATAGTTAGAGCGGGAATGGATAACATGTAGTAAGGGCAATCTCCTTAAGCCATACGGGGTTTGCGTAAAAGTAACCAAACTTGCAAGAGTGAGAGAATCTATATTCAAGTTCAAAAGCTGATAAATAAATACTAGGTCAGCAATTCTACGACGTTCCTCTAACGAGTGCATATTAAGCAATCGGAGGCGATCCTCATAAGGAGGAAGCCTTAATGGATCATTCCATGGGAGGTCCCTTAGAGCGAACCTAACAAAGTTCCGCTGCACCGACTCAATGCGTCTAGAATGAACAACATAGCAAGGAGACCAAATCTAAGATGCGTACTCAAGAAGTGGTCTAACTAAAGAAAAAAATAAGTGAATAAGGGTCTGTCGATCACAAAACTCCCTTTAGCAGCGCTTAACAAAGCCAAGGACTGAATTACTCCGAGATACTATATGGTTTATGTGCAGAGTGAAATCGAGTTTCTTGTCTAGCTTTACACCGAGGTCAGTAACGGACTATTAGTTTCCGCAAAGGTATAATCAAAGTCGAGCTGATTGATGTTCCTAGAAAATTACATAACTTCATATTTATCCAGGTTAAGTTGCAGTCCATTTGTGGCACACCAACCCCTGAAGGTATTCAAATCGTCCTTAATGCAGGAAGAATCATAACTGTTTCTAACGCATGAGAAAATCTTCATATCGTCTGCATAGATTAAAACTTTGGAGTGCTTAATCAGAGGGACAATGTCGTCAATGGCAAGAATAAACAGCAGCGGCCCCAGATGGCTACCTTGCGGTACACCAGATGAAGCCCTAACGACTCTAGATAAAGTATTACGGAAAGAGACACGGTAAGTCCTATCTTTTAAGTAAGAGCAGATCCAGTCGCGCAATAAAGGCGGAAAACCTAAGCTTTCAAGCTTAAGCATAATCACGGGGTGAGGGAGCTTATCAAATGCCTTGCTAAAGTAGGTGTAGACACAGTCAGTCTGGAGTCCCTGTTGGAAGGCAGAGATAATGTGTGATGTAAATTCCAGAATGTTGGTTGTTGTCGATCTACCAGGCAGAAAGCCATGTTGATTAGATGAGATTAACCCCTTACACTGCCCAACAAGCTGTGAGTATATAACAGATTCAAACAACTTGGGTATGCAAGAAAGCTTCGCGATTGGCCTATAATTTGTTATGGAGTTTTTAAGCCCCTTTTTATAAACAGGAATTATAAAGGAGTTCTTCCATAAGGTAGGAAATCTGCCGGCCTGAAGAGATTTGTTGAAGATGAGTTCCAATGGAGTGAGTAAAGCATCAGAACAGGATCTGAAGAATACAGGTGGAACACCATCAGGACCAAAAGAAAAGTCCAGTTAGAGTTCCTTGATAGCATTCATGATAATGTCACGAGATATAATGGGCAAAGAAATGGAGGTAGCAGGACGATTTTGGATATGACCAAACTCTTCCAGGGAAGGCACAAAGTTGCCTGATAAAAAGGCACCCTCAAAAAACAATGCAAAGTTGTCAGCTATATCAGGCGCGCTACAACTAGAGGATGCATTATACCACATTGTAGATGTATAATTATCAGTTTTCTTTTTCAGATTTACAAATTTAAAAAAGGTACGAGGATCATTGTGCAAGCTACTGCGAACATTATCAAGGTATTCACTGTATAAAGATGACGATAACGCTAAGAAGCATTCGTGACAATAAACGAATTCAGAATAAGCTGACGTACTTCTACTGCTTAAGTAGGTTTTCCAGAACCGATTTTTTTATTCTTAAGACTCCGTAGTTCCCTTGTATACCACGGGGGAGAATGAGAGGATGATCTCACCCGTTTAAGTGGTACACACGAATTACACAGGTCATAAATCCTATCATAAAACACGGAAACGCAATCGTCGATATCGTTTTCATGAAAAAGAGATCGGAAATCAATTGAGAGAATCCTGTTCGAAAGATCAGAGAAGTCCGTCCTTTTAAAATCAAGAACGTACTGATCTACGTTGGGGTCAACAATATTAGAACCATCGTAACAAAAAGAGATAAAAATGGCCGGATGTAAACTGTCGATAGCGGATAAATTACGAGAAGTCGGTTCGACTGTAGTGTTACTCGAATCAGAAGAAAAGATGAGATCTAACTGCCTTCCCATAGAGTTCTTTACATCACTCATTTGGTGTAGACCAGTGGAGAAGATGGCGTCAAGAAAATGGGAATCTTTAGCAGTAAGACAATTTGAAGGAAGGTAGTCATCGTCATCTGCGTTAAATACCCATTGAACGTTGGGTAAGTTAAAGTCACCAAGAAGGATTATTTCGTCCTCTGGGTTTGTCATATTATTAATCAAATCTAGGCTAAGAATTAAAATATCGTAGAGACTCCGACCATCTGCATCAGCATGGTTTGTCAAGTTTGGAGGGATATAACAACATAGAAGGAATATATTCATCTTTCCCAGAGCTATCGTAAGAGCTAAGAGCTCGATTGTGAGCGTGACGGATAAAGCAGGGATATCAACCAAACTGCAATCCAAGTGCGATTGGCATGCAACCAACACGCCACCTCCACGTGCCATGGAGTCAGAGTATCTATCCTTACGAAAAATCTGATAGGACTCGTCAAGAATTTCAGCATCAGTAAAACCGCAATGAAGCTAGGTTGCGGTCAGAGCGATGACGTCGTAACAGCAGGCAAGAGAAGCCTGAAATAACTGGCTGGATCTTGTTCTTAGTCCCCTTACATTTTGGTAGTAAAGGGATAGCGTTTCAAGTTTTTTTGGTTGGTAGTAGAAGTTCTATTCTGAGTGTCTCCCGCGACCCTACGACGGGGCACAAAGTCGTGCGCAATGATATTCTCGGGCCAGAAATCGGGGGCAGACATTATCTCAAAAAGTTCTGGGGACGATGTCAACTTAAAAGACGACATGAGTCCTTGAGAATGGCGAAATCCTAGAAATTGACAACGGAGGAGTCCTGAGTCATCAACACCACTCCTCTCCCTCACATAACCAACAATGTCGTCAACGGCAGTCGAGGGATCAAGACGGGAAACAAAAAAGGACCGCGGTGGTTGCGCAATCCTCAGGGTGAAACCCTCATTTCTAGAAACATTTATTGATCTTAATTGATTATTAATTGTGTCATGCGATGGTTGAGGGCCAGACTGAGGGGGGCCAGGAGATATGTTCCCAGCTGGGTCCGATGCAGGGGGAACACGAGCATCACGACGACGCCTCCGTCTACGAGCGGTCTGCGGTCGGCGCAGGGGCTGGTCGAGTACGAGCAAGGCATTGTCCACAGAGCGAGAAGGTGGTGGAACTACCGCCAGCCCCGAGGAAGAAGTTTCTAGACTTTCGCAGGCAGAAGTGGGACACGGAGAAGAAGGATGGGGTTCGGTGCAGGGCGGCGAAGCAGAAGGCTGCATTCAGGGTTTTCAACCGTCCTATAATTATAGTACGTGTACTATAATTTGACCAGCTGTACTATCCGCAATCCTAAGTCGCAAATGTACTATAATTTCACTTCGTCGAAATTCGCTTTAGGTTGTTTAAAAAACGCGCCAATAACCCTCTCAAATAAAATAATTTTCATCCGCCTGCAATGCCGTTTTGCGTAGTGTATGAAAGATTATCGCACACTATTAAAGTTGGCACGCTTTTTCGATTGCATCACTATTTAGTTTCTTTCTCGTAGTCGTAGGTGCACTCCGGTCGAATTCGAACTTGATCAAACGCGTTCTTTTGTTTTAATTTCTTTTTACCGCGGAAAAAGCACTGCTGTTTACATGTACTTATGTGCTATTAAAATTTTTTTTGTATTGGTGTTGGTTTTTACCAAGCGTACTATAATTTTCAGGTTGGTACTATAATTTCACCACCACGATACTATCTTCCACTCTTGCCGACCTGAGAACCCTGGCTGCATTCGAGAAGAAGCCGAGTGATGCGAGGACAGGACACTCAGGTCAGAAGCAATAGAGCTCAGCACCTTGGAGTTAGCGGATACAGCCTCAGAGTAAGCACACAGGTCACATTTTACCTGCTTTACACCGCGGCGGATGTCGTCGACAATGGGAAGGATGGGTGATGGACCCGCTGAAGAAGACACGCTCGGGTCGAGGCCAGCAAGAGAGGCATGAATATCGTCCAGAGAGCCTGACAGCGACAACATTCGAGAGGACATCTCCTGCGACCTCGCCAAGAGGACACCAGAGTTTGACTCAAGAGTGTCAACTATGGCCAGCAACCTATCCATTTTATTGGACAAGGTGTATGTGTCATCCGACAGAAGAACGAAGGTCAGCCCAGCGAGAAGAGAAGCCGCTAACCTTACCGGCAACGAGAGAGAGGTCACCGGAGAGCGCATCGACCATGCTCTTCACCAACCTCAGGACGTGGCAGGGCTTAATATCGGAGCATTCTTTGCACGTCGAGGAACCTGATGATCTGGTTCCATGCCTCAGACAATCTGGGTGAAAGATCAGCCCACAAACGCCATCACAGGCCACACCGTCGCGGGAAATCAATCTCGCACAGGCTCCACAGGAGGACATACCGATTATGATAAAATATGTGATAAATGAATGAATAAATAAATAAATTAAGACAAGACAAGATTCAAAAAATAATAAAAACGAAATAAATAAATAAAAGTAAATAAATAAAAGAAGAAAGAAAGAAAGAATCGACCATCCACAAAAACACAATCAAAAGAAAAAGAAATAAAATAGGGAAAAAAAATGATCACTCACTCAAGTTTCAAAAATTACAGGAAACCCGCAAGAAAAGAAAAAAAATAAATAAGCAATTAACTAAACAAGAACACAGACCGATGCAGTCAAATAAAAACACAGGCAAAAAGAACACAGCACAGATCAGATGTAAACAGTAAACAAATCATGCGCGTCACGTCGAAGCGGAAAAGAACAGTAAGCAAACACGTTATAACAGAAAACGTTAAAAACAAATAACAGCTGCCACAACAATTGTTAATCCAAAATCAAGAAATCACAAACATGATACAGTCCATAAACGAAAAATTAAAAACGACAGCCAAATCAGAAAAGAGCCGAAAACACACAATCACTGATATGAGGACAGTATAAAAAAAAGAATAAAATCAAAACCAAATAGAATCAAAACAGAAATGCAATTCAAGTTAGATTAGACTACAACAGAATTCAAAATGGCAAAAAAAACTTAGCTGAAACTTTGAAAACAATTTAGCACAAAAATCTCACAGTCCAAACGAGAAGAGAAAACAAAAACACGTCTGCACAGTACGACACCTGACATTTTCAATGACAATTTCCAGGATATCTATACCTACTTCAAGTTGTTTTCCATATCCGACAGATCCGTTCCAACAGGCAGAACGTTATCATCGGATAACAAGATCGAACTGGTTATTGAACTTTTTATTCATAGGTGCTGTTTTCTTAAGAGTGCATAAAATTTAATTTCTTTAGCACTCATTTAACAGAACAGATATAAATTACAAAATGCAAATATTTCATTAATGTATTTTTCTTTGTTCCAAAGGGTGGTTTTCGTAAGTTAAAGCCATCACCGAAAATACAGTCACGCCAAGGGCAGTACCAGTTAAAATTTTATGAAGTACAGAAACCTTGATCAGCTCCTGCAGATTTTCCGAGATTCATTTCAGAACGCGAAGAAATTCGTGTTGAACCAACAGAGATTTCAGATTAATTTGATGAAATTTTCTACTTCAGGAAATACATTTATCTCGCAACTAATACTTTAATAAATAAAGATATTCTTTTTGGGATCATACCTTAAGAAAAAAGTTTTGCGTGAAGTGTTAATGAATGATGTTAATATTTAAAAACACAATAATGATGGCGATTAATACCATAGAAGCAGTCGAAACTGATTGTCGTGCTGTGCAGACGTGTTGTGGTTGTGCTCTGCTGGATGTTTTCGTTTTGAGTTAACTCTTGTGCAAGTCCATCTGGGAAGTTAAAATCTTATTTAATTCTAACTTTTGTTTTTGATAAGTTATTATTGATTTTGATGTGCTGTGATTTCGTCTGTTGGTTTGTGATCCGTTTTATTATGAGCTTGCGGGTTCTTTTTGTGTTCTCCTGTGCTGTGATTTCGTGTTTTGGTTTGTGATCCGTTTTATTGTGAGCTTGCGGATTCTTTTTGTGTTCTCGTTTGCTGTTTGCGTCTTTGTTTTGTTTGTCGGTGTGGCGCACTTTTTTGGATCTGTGTCGGTCGTTGCACTTTTGTAACTGTCCGTTCTCTGCTATTTTTCTGTTTGCATCATTGTTGTGGCGCTTTATATTTTCTGTCTTTGATTTATTTTAGGTAAATTGGGCTTTCTTTTCTGTGTGATTCCGGCGGAACCTGCGAAGGCGAAATTAGCCGAGATGGTGTTGTTTGCGATGGGGTATGTGGCCATTTATTTCATGCTGCGTGTCTCAGAAAGGTTACTAAATCTTCTGCTTCTTTTACTTGCGCCGAGTGCTCGGCCATAAAACCGTGCCACGTCCTCAGACTGGTGGGAGGTTTAATATAATCCCTTTCCGGTGACCTGTCGCTTGTTGCGGACAGGGTCGGTTCCTTTTTCACTCGCTGGAATGATCTTCGGCTCGTGTCCGAAGACACTAATGCCCTTACAGCAAAGGTGGACAAGCTCCTAGATATTGCTGGTGCGTTGGCGTCGAACTCCAAAGCCCTATTGGAGAGATCTCACGAACTGTCCTCTAAAGTATTGGTAATGTCTGATACATTAACCGACGTTCAGGCTGCGGTTTCCGGCCTCGATCCCGGTTTGGTCTCGTCATTGGGCTCTTCACCCGTACTACCGATTGTTGATGATATTCGCCGCAATGTCCGGCAGGTTAAACTTGACATTGCTTCTTGGTCTTAGGTGGTTTCGAACAATGGTATTCTTGTTGAATCTATTGCTGCTGATGTGAAGGCTCTCTCTCTGCCTGCTCTGGGTCCTTTTCCGCGTCCCCCCTTGCCTCTGGTCTTTCTGACGGCCCTGGTATCTCTGAGCTCCCCGTTCTTTCTGACGCCCTTGCTCTTTCTGACGCACCTGGTTCAGTTAGCGAGAAGCACGACTGCCCACCTTCCGTGGCTCTTTCTGTGCCCCTGGCTCCCCCTGGTCCTGGCGGAGCGTGGTCGCCCATATACAACCCATGCGAGTGATGTAGGTGACTCGACTGGCCCTCATGAAGCTCGCGACGTTACACTTAAACGTTCTCGCACTGCCCGTCGGCGTACCCGCCGTCCGCGTGCTCCTGTTGCATCTACTTTAGTCACAGGTACTTCTACTCCCCCATCGCCCCTTGCATCGCCCCCTGCATCGGACCCAGGTGTTAACACATCTTCCGGCGCCCCTCAGCATGATCCTCAGCCACCGCAAGACACATTTCCGTTGAGATCTGTTAATGTGTCTCGAAATGAGGGTTTCACTCTGAGGATTGCGCAGCCACCGAGGTCCTTTTTTATTTCCCGACTTGATCCATCAACCTCTGTTGACGACGTTATTGGCTACGTTAGGGAGAGGAGTGGTGCTGAAGACTCTGTACTCCTCCGTTGTCAACTTCTTGGATTTGGTCATTCTCAAGGGCTCATGTCGTCTTTTAAATTGATTTCGTCGCCAGAGCTATTTGAGATTATGTCTGCCCCCGATTTCTGGCCCGAAAATATCATTGCACACGAGTTTGTGCCCCGTCGTAGGGTCGCGGGAAGCACTCAAAACGGAACCTCTTCTAACACCCAAAAAAACTACGTACGCTATCCCTTTACTACCAAAATGTAAGGGGATTAAGAACAAGAACAAGCCAGTTATTTCAGGCTTCTCTTGCTTGTTGTTACGACGTCATCGATCTGACCGAGACCTGGCTTCATAGTGGTTTTAAGGATGCAGAAATACTTGACGAGTCCTATCAGATTTTTCGTAAGATCCTCTGACTCTATGGCTCGTGGTGGCGGTGTGCTTGTAGCATGTAAATCGCATTTGGATTGTGGAGTTGTTGATATGCCTGCTTTTTCCAACCGCTTTTTTTATAACAATGAAACGCCTGTTTTACGCGCTTCTATAACATTTTGAATTTTTACAACAAAATTTATCAGTGCAATAACTCTTTACCATATTTTTTGAGAGCAATTAAGAGCGCAATCATTAGTGTCAGTCATTTTCATTATTGCTCTCTTATTTTTTCTGAACTTCAAATGTGAGCGCTGTGGTTATAACTTTGAAAAGCACTGTATAATTGCTTCAAGCCAGCAAAAAGTTGATTTAAAAAATGTTAACCTTTCAGCGATTTGTGCTGTCTAGGGTGTTATCTACTAAAGTAACTGGAATAAAACTCTTCATAACTTGTGATTTTGATTCTTATTTTTATTGTTTTCTGAAGCAATCGGTTTAATTATTAAAACCATTTATGATTGCCATTATATTCTTCCGGGCATGATATATTATATCACTTATTTTAAAAAGTAACGCGGTGCAAGTTGTTCCACATGAGGACTTTTGCGAAATCCTCTTACCAATTATTTCTGAAAAAAAGGAGTTTAAACTGAAATAAAAACATTTCTCTCTGTAAATGAATTAATTTTTATTAACGTTAACTGAACATGTCTTCCATAACCATTTCTAGGATGTCTTTTCCTACTTCATAAGTTTTTTCAATTATTGTTGACTCATCGAATTCATGATCGCCATCAAAACTTAAGTCTACCTGTCTATCGTTATTGAAAAATGTTGTTGCAGGATTTAATTCTTTAAATCTTTTTTTTACGTTTCCGTGTTCTTGTTTTATTTTTATTACAGTGCTTTTAGCACAACATTTAGGGTTTATCACTTGAATACTTTAAATATTAATTTTTTTTTCTTTAATTGGTGTAGACGTTTTAAGCACATTTGTTGAAAGTACAGGTGATGCTGGCACTGTCTTCCCAGTTCTTTCACTTCTTTCATCTGAATTTGATGAAGAGCTGCTCGATGCTGTCAGTGGAAATATATTACGGTCACTCCGTCCATCAGATGTTAAGGAAGAGCTGCTAGAAGTTGATGGCGTTAGCCTCATCACTTCCTACTTATTTTTCTGCATTTCGCACGACATCCAGAATTGCCCATTGGGTGTCTTCGTAAATGGAATCAATAGAAATTTTTTTTCAATTCCTTGCATAAAAACGCGCAAAACTCGCGCTCCCTGCTATCGTCCGATTTTGTTTTATTTTCAGCAAGGCTTGCTGTTGGTATTTCAATAGCCGACAGCGCTTTCACTCTCATAGCCGCTCGCTCTAATTTTTTTCTGAAAAAAGAAAATACATATATTCATTAACGATAGCATGACTTGAAACAATTTTTATATTAATTTTAGGTGAATTTACGCCTTTATACTATCTAAAACGTAAGTACAGACAATAGTAAAATGCTACAGAACACGCAATAAGGAAAAGAAATGTTAACAATTCAAAATAAATGAAGAAAACAAAGTTGTTTCCATATTAGCAATAAACAACAAGATTAAAATTAACGATGAAGCAGTAAAAATATATGCATCATGAATTTTCCAGCACATTAGTGTGTGCCATAAATTGCATGAAACATTGTAAACATACATGAAACATTTTTGCAATATTAACGCATAAGATTCTAACGCCATAAACTTGGCATTAATAATTTTGTGTTAACAAATTGTACTGCAAAATTAATAAAGTAACAAAGGTGAATTATTGCTAAAAGATAAAAAATAATTGCAGACAGATTTGTTATATATATGTTTATTTGATAAACCAGTTTTGACGGGCTGAAAATAATTTAATTTCAAACTTACAACTGAAATGTTAAATCGTATTTTGGTTATATATTTAATGAAAAAATAATGTCATAATAGGAAATCATAACTTTGTCCTGGTACAGGAAAACATATTTTATTGTGCATAGGAAGTCAAACTCATGCTTTGAAAACTTTGGAAGTGATCACTTACTTGTATGCCCACGATATATCAGATCTTAGCAAACTGAAAATTGCAAAAAAAACTTTGACTTATTTTCTTGAAATCACATATTTTTCTATACCTTTATTAAGACAATAAACACTCATTAAATTCTATTAAAATCGACATCAAGTACTAAATTTAATTAATATGCAATTTCAGATGACGCGACTGTAACTTGATGGGGCGAATTATTATATCAGTTTCAAATATTGCACATAATCATTTTTTTTGTATTGTTTACAATTTTGTAAACTGCCATAATAATAAATGTTAGCTAAGAACTGACTTTAATGACACAACAATTAATGTTATAATAATTAATTATTGTAACAATTAATTAAATATTATTTTACTGCAAATGCAATAAAATCGGAAACGAACTGCTTTAATATTGATATATCGTCGGTTCAAAGGTAAAACTCATTAAGTACAGTTTTGATCAAAAATCAGTTTCTACCACTAAGTCAATTGGTTTTCGATGATATGTCTCAAGAAAACATTAGTATCTCATTTACTTCCTAAATAACGGTTCCGCAACTGTAGAATAATCACTAAGTTGCTTTGCTACAATTTTGCTTGGCAGGAAAAAGTCATTAATGCACTTAGTAGTTTGGTAATGGGATTGCCTCAACCGAATATACAGGGGTTTCAGACCTGACCTGCCGAAATGAATAAGGTGATATATCTCACCTAGGTAAACAAAAAATTGTATGGCAGGGGGGGGGGGGGGCGGGGGGAACTGTCAGCCGTTTGGGAGTTACAGGGTGATTCATAATTTTCAGTTTTTCTTAGAATGCACATTATTTTTTTAAGTATTTTTATCTCTTCGTCTACCCAACACAGCCACATGAAACAAACGCTAACAAACAACTATCATAATTACCTTTCCAAAAATGTCAACAATGTTGATCTCACTACTACCACTGCATGTACAGTCACGGTCAAAATTGAAAAAATGTTTTGAAATTACCAAAATTTCAGCATTTTCTCACATTTTCTCCGAAATTTATGTAAATAGTATACCTCTTTTTTATTTTTATTGGATTGCCCGTCTTATTACCTTTCCAAAAAGGTGCAACATGTCCACGTAGGGAAAGTATTTAGAAATTTATACGTAGAAATCCTATCGGAGAATATTAGAAAAATCAACAAATTAAAAAAATTTAACTAATATTAACTCAAAAATTCTTTTAATTGAATTTAAAAATAATTACAATTAATCTTGATAAGTAACAAAAGCCGTGTAAAATGTCCACCGCAACTTTCGATGCATTTCAACAACCTCCTTCTAAGTCCCTGTCTAAGGCGTATTGCAGCCTGCCTCTCCCATATTCTCGTCGCTGCATTCCCAATTCGGCCAACTAAATCCTCCCTATTGTTAACTGGGCTTTAATAAACTTCATACTTCATTGTTCCCCATAAGAAAAAGTCCAATGGGGTAAGGTATGGAGATCCAGCAGGCCAAGGAATCGGTGCACCTCGTCCAATCCAGCGGTTAGGACATTTTTCACTTAGTATTACCTTCAAAATGTTAGCCATATGCGCTGGTACTCCATCGTGTTGGTGAAACATTCACCTAAGATTATCCATTGGGTCCTCCTCTATTAGATCTGGCAGTGTATTGTCCAAAAAGTCCGCACGAAATTCACTATTAAGTACTTGCGGCAAAATGAATGGTCCTACCAAATGGTTGCCGATGATACCAGCCCAAACATTGACACTAAATCTCTGCTGGAATAAGGTAACCGGTGCCCTCTGTGGGTTAGTGTTCGACCAGCTGTGGAGGTTATGGAACTTCCTGATGTCATTCCTGGTGAATTGACATTCATCTGTCCACAGGATTCGGTCCAGAAACGCCCTATCGTCAATACCGCGTACCAGAAGCCAATGCTAAGTTTCAGTTTTCTCTCGGAGTCTCCTTCCAGTAGTCATTGCGTAGGGTGATGATGGTATGGACGTATTCCCCGTCGATGAATAACCCTTCATGCCTAAGATGACAACAATCCTAATCGCCTTGCGACTCGTTTCGCGCTCATCTCAGGGTCCTGCCTCACGATGGTGATTATTTGCTGCTCGACGTCGGCAGAAGTTCCCGAAGTTTCGGCTCGTGTCTCCATGTCGTGTGGAGTCACACTTCCTGTTTCTCTTAACCCTTTGATATTCCCATACAGCCGCTCTCTCTTTGCCGTCTATTACACCATAAATGTAAGGATGTGAATTCTGGCTAACACATGCTAATATCGGCAATAAAACAAAATTACACTAACATTTTTAAAACTTTTTTGCCGCAATAATTAAAATTAATTAGCCGTTAACCCAAAAGAAATATTTTCGACCCTTTATCATAAAAATTTTGTTTACTTAAAGAATTTGCTACCTAAAGTGCAATAAAATAATTAGGTAGTCAGAGATTTCTAGAAATGCAGTTTTTCTAATTCTTTGTCTACCTTGGCATATTGGACCTTTTTGGAAAGGTAATAAGGCGGGCAATGCAATAAAAATAAAAAAGAGGTATACTAATTACATAAATTTCGGAGAAAATTTGATAAAATGCTGAAATTTTGGTAATTTCTAAACATTTTTTTTCAATTTTGGCCGTGACTGTACCTGCACTGGTAGTAGTGAGATCAACATTGTTGACATTTTTGAAAAGGTAATTAGGATAGTTGTTTTTTAGAGTTTGTTTCATGTAGCTGTGTTGGGTAGATGAAGAGATAAAAATAAAAGAATAATGTGGATACCATTAAACTTAAATTAATGAATCACCCTGTAACTCCCAAAGGTTTGAGAACTGCCCCCCCCCCCCCCCCATACAATTTTTTGTTTGCCTAGGTGAGATCTATCACCCCACTCATTTTGGCACGTCAAATCTGAAACACCCTGTAGATGAGAGCGGAGAGGATGAAGACTAAAGAATTAAGTTATTTGTAACTATTTTGTTGTGCTTCTTGAAATAATGGTGGTTTTGCTTTCTTAATGCTTAATTTAAATAAAGAATTGTTACTGTCAATATAAATTTTTTTCATTAAGTACATCAATGTTATTTAATATTGGCAGGTTTAATTCATTAAGTGTATTTTTCCAATTTTTACATTAACTAAAGGCTCCAGAATGTAAATTGTTCTTTGAATATTTAAATAATACTAGCTGTAATAGCATACAGAAAAAATCAATAAAATGTACGTGTAAACTAAATTTTAAAACAAATAATTTCTTAAAACTTCATAATTTTCACTACTCATTTATGCGACTTAATGAGTTTTACCTTTGACGATATGGAGCACTTGATTTTAATATTTTTGATTTAAAGCACTTCATTTTAATATTTTTTATATCGACGACTTGATTTTAAAAAATCCAAATGTAAACAACAAATTTTTATAAAACACATTTCGACAATCTTGTGAACGCGCATACGATGGAAATTAATCGCAGACTGAAATTAAGGTATTTAGAAAGTAAAATTAAATGCATATTCACACGGAGTCATATCAACAACAAGCTCTTATTAATATAGGTAATTAATTTTTTTGTAATATTTCTCACCTGTGATTTCGCGGCATCTATTAAGCTTGCGTCTTCACTCATTGAACTTCCGTATATTGCCTGAAAATATTAAAATAATTTTTTGTGAAATGTCAATTTAAACTTTTTAATTATTCTTACCTCAAGAGGAATATTTGATTCCCCTGGCTCGCCTGCAGAACAGCTTTCTAAAAATCTTAGTTGGCTGTAGCACCAAAGTTTTGGTTAATAGACTTCGTCGGTGCCAGCCCCGCTCTAAAGGGAATTTCGCACTTTCTGCAACTCTTTGGAAAATTGAGACCTCAGAGTTCTTAACTTGCCCCTAATTTCACTTAATGTCTAATGTCAAAAACAACGTGTGCGGTTATCAAGTAGTCATCGTATTAATGTGTCATGCATAGTGGGAAAACAAAATTCCGCTTACCGCATCCTCTATCCACATCCGCGCTATTGTGTTTAGGCTATCACATATGACCCTCTTACTATGACTGTTTTCCCACCTCGAAAGATGCTGGTTTTCACTATTTGGCGTTGCCTTTTTTTTATTTCTATCCAGGTAAGATAAGCTTTCAGACAAATATTTGTACATTTTCAACGGCTAAACTGTGTATGGCAATTTAGAGCCGAAATTTCTCTTTGGAGAATTGTTAAGCAGCAATAACAATGCGGAAAGTAAACAATCAAATTTCTCCGCTGTAAGTGTATATGAACAATTAACCATAAATAAGCTGAACAAGCAACTTAAAAGGTTTTGGGATTATGAAGAAATAGAATCCCCTAAAGTTAACCAAGGAAGAAAAGGAATGTGGAAATTTATATCACTATACGCGCATTCGATTAAAAGAAAACACATACATATCAAGTACAATTGCCTTTTAAGGGTGAAATTTCTCCAGAGTTAGGCGAATCTAAAACATTAACCTTAACAAGATTCCTTCATTTAGAAAAGAAATTCGAAACAGGAAAATTCCAAACAGGAATATGAAGTAACTACAGTCACCTTTGGAACAAGAGCTGTGACATACCTTGCAATTAAAACTCTTCAACAATTGGGCAAAGAGGATAAAGGGAAGTATTCTTAGGCATCAGGAATAGCTATTCAAGATTTTTATGTCGATGGTATGATCACCAGAGCTGAAACAATAGAAGATTCATTAGAAATTCAGCAACAAGTAATAAAGTTACTCAAAGGAAGTGGTTTTAATTTAAGAAAGTGGACTTCAAACCACGAAAGATTGTTAAGCTCTATTTCGCTTAGTGGGAAAGAAATAAATTTACCTTTAAGACTTGAAGAAGAAAATTAAATATTGGCTTTAGAAATCCAATGGCATCCAGCTTCAGATTCTTTCGCCTTTTCTGTTGGGATGGTTAGTACATTGCGTTGGATTATACTTATTAAGAATTGTGGATGTCTGGGTCTACCTGGGTCGAATTCGTACCTCAGGAATTAAGCCCAGAATGGATAAAGTTCAAAGGTGAAATGAAACATTTTAAAAACATAAAAATTCTTCTTTGGCTGAATCTAAATTCAAACACAAGGTCATATTAAGCTTCTCAAAGCCAAAACACGGGTCAACCCCATAAAGCCTTCCTTCCACGACTAGAATTGTATTATTATAGTGCTCCACTTTTATCCTGAATACAAGGGCATCCGAATAAGTGTCGCACATATGTCGCAAACCGCGCTGTTTAAATTCCTCACAACTGCAACAATTCCTTTTGAAATATTTATCAACAAAGCCAAATCTAGCCTACGCAGCATCAAGAGGAATAATGCCCTCTTTGCTTCCAGATAACGTTCTATGGTGGAACGGGTCCAATTGATTAAAGGAAAATAATGATGAGTGGCCTCGGAAAAATCAAAGAAGCTGATACAACTTTAGAAGCAAAGCCAGTGAAAGCATTGCTGACAACAAATGACATCGATTTATTTAAATTATTAAACAAGTTTTCGTCGTTTAAGAAATGTTTACGTGTTTTGCCTATTGCATAAGTTTCATAATCAATTGTAAAAATAAGACTAGCAAGCGAATCGATTTCTTGACAGTTAATGAATAACAAAAAGCGAAAATATTGATAATAAAACTAATCCAAATCTCCCTTCTTCCAACTTTTTTTCTCTTTTAGGTCACCACATCCCTCTACATGAGGATTTAAGCCGTAACATGTGATGTTGGCATCTGTGGGTGGGAGTCTGTTTAAGTGAGTTGTCAGGTCTTCCTTAAATTTCCGCTAGTTTACTGAGGTCCAGTCCTCTATCAAGGGTTGTGTGCGGAGGATGATTGACTTATCTCCGAGGTGTACTGTTAGTTTGACTACTAGGTAGTCTGAAAGTTAATCCGTTATTTCGCAGTTGCAGTGCCTAGTGACTGAGCCGCCTTGGATTTCACTGGCGAGGAAGAAGTCGAGGATGGATGCGCTCCGGGTGAAAGTTGGATAGAAAGGTGACGTGGTAAATAGGCCCGCGGTTGACCACTGTTCATCCATCCACTAAGAAATTTTGGAGCAATTAGCGTTTTCTATAGTGTCTATCCAGTGCTTGTGCCCCCCCCCCCCCCCCAGGAAGACCATATCCAAGTTTGACGCCATTGTGGAAATTTCTTTCAGGAAGCTTTCCATTGTAGATGAAGGGAGGTTTATGGGCAGATATATACTCCCTAGTAATATATTGAGGACTAGAGACGAGTCCTCGATTTTGGATGATGCTAGTACTGTAGAAACTTGTGGTGGATTGTATATATTCTTGAAAATTCAATATTATTCTTAATAAGGAGAGCTATCCCTTGCCCATTTTCATCTCTCAGGTCGCTGTATCCGGGGAATTTTAGGGTATGCTTATCTTGCCTGAGTCTTGTTTCCGAGATCTTGGCAAAGTCGGGTGAGTGGGTTTCTAGTAAGTGATGTAGTTGGGCTTTTTTTCCTCTGTCTATTAAGGAACCAACGTTAGGGTGATTTTATGGTTCCCCAACGAACAACAGAATAGTCTCCTTTTTTGGGGTATGGTTTCGTATCTGAGCAGTGATGCCATGAATTTATTGATCCAAGGCAAGTATAGGTCTAAGCGAACTGAATAGGTGCATCAGTTCGCTTAGACCTCCACTTGAGTTGGCCTCAAACTGGTTATTTGCTCGCATCTTACTTCCCTTTTCGCTGTCGGGAGTTCTTTCAATGAATCTCATGTAGGTTTCAGGAAAGACGTGTGTAGATTGAGACGATCTAAGTTTTCTGGCGTCTATATAATTTTTGAAGCTGCGGCAACCTCCGTAGCTAGCCGAATGGTCATCAGAGCCGCAGTTGGAGTATCGACTTTTCTGTTCTTCACCTTCCATTTGCTGGCATTCATTTGAGGAGTGCTTACCTGCACACTTTCGATGTGGTATTTCGGCCACAGTTGATGGTCAGGTGTCCGAATCCCTGACATTGTATTGGTCCCTAACTTCTAACTCTCCACACTTACTCTTTGGAAGAGAAAATATTTTGTTTTTATGATGTCACGTGGGTCTGCTTTTGGGTCAAGTTTTATGAGGAAGTGATTATTGTCTTCTTCTCGTGGAAAATATATAAATGTTGAGGGTCGTCACTCCTGGAAAGAGCTTCTTAAATTCTTCTTTGGCTTCCTCTATTGTCGTCGTTGTTTGGGTTAATAGGGTTTCTTTTTCATTTTGACTCACTACTCTACTTAGAATATCAAATTTATTATAATTTAAATTTCTACTGGCATTTTCGAAAATTAAGTCTTGTTAAGAATTAAAATTAAGATAGTTCGACTTACAGGTTTTCTCCTTTATCACGCTATGTCTCTGAATAACCATTTCTTCACTGTCGGTCACTGATGGGTTGAATTTTCTCTTATTTGTTACTTTTCATCCTGTAAGAGGGCCATCGGTGGGAAATGGGGATTTCAACCCAAGCTGACTCACTGGCTCTATGTTGCAGTCATTAGGCCAATCCTGCTTTATGGCGTGGTTGTCTGGTGGCCATCACTGGAAAAGGCCACTTACCTCAACGTTTTGAGGAAGGTGCAAAGATCGGCCTGCATCTGTATCACCGGAGCGCTACGGACCACTCCTACTGATGCTCTGGAGATACTTCTTCACTTACTTCCATTAGATCTGATGGGCAAACAGATGGCTGCTAACACTGCTGTCAGACTTACAGCCACATCTCAATGGTCCAATACTAGAGTTGGGCATTCCACAATTCTGGACTCCTTTCCGCTCCAAGTGGGACTTTTTGACTACACCACTCCCAGCTACTCCTTTGTCAAGCGTTTCTTAGTGAACATTCCAACCAGGCTTGACTGGGATGGGGACACCTTTTCCTGTAATGAATCCATTCAAATTTATACGGATGGCTCTAAACTACAGGGTCGGGTGGGGGGTGGTGTTTTCTCAGAGGCACTGAACATTGGCTTATCCTTCCGTCTTCCAGACTACTGTAGTGTGTTTCAGGCGGAGGTTATGGCTATTCAGGAAGCTTTAAATTAGCTAAAGGGGAATGTAGCTCCAAAGGACATCTGTATCCTTACAGATAGCCAGGCTGCTTTGGTATCCCTAGATTCTGTCCTATCGACATCTAAAACTGTTAATAGCTATCGCTCACTCTTGAATGAGCCGGCTGAACGGTATCAAATTCACCTGTGCTGGGTCCCGGGGCACAGGGATGTTCCAGGTAATTCCGTGGCGGATGAGCTATCAAGAAGGGGTACCACCCTGGAGATCCAACCGGAAATGACTACTATTGGAAGGCCCCTGGCAACCTGCAAGATGTTGCTTAACACGAGGGCAATTACAGATGGGCAAATGCTACTACGTGCCATACGTCCAGGCAGATCTGGCCTAAGCTGGAGCTTAGGCGCTCCAAGGGTCTGCTTTCGAGGGGCAGATCTGACCTTAGAATAGCTAATGGGGTTATCACGGGCCATTGCCCTATTGGCTTACACGCGAAGAGACTGGGTATCTTCTCAAACGATTTTTGCAGAAGCTGCATGGACTAGGAAGAAGAGGAAACTGTTCTCCACTACCTCTGCCGGTGCTCTGCACTGGCACGCAGGCGAAAGTCCTACTTAGGTAACTATTTCTTAGATAGTCTCTGTGATCTAGCGACGATTGACGTTGCAGATCTTTGGCGCTTCATTGACAGCTCCGGATGGTTCCAATGAGAAGGTGGAGGGAATTCTTTGGATTCCGCGGCATCACAACGGGCCTTTTGAGGTCTAAGTGTGCCCTTTAAGGCAGCCAGTTTGGTGGTAACGTTTTCCCTTGCGTGGGGTCGCTTCCATTGTGTCCACCATCCCATCGACAATGATTTCTAAGTTCAAGCTATTGTCGAAGTTAATGTCTATGGGTAATTCTTTATGAAAATCTGTAATTTTTTTCATGGCTAATTATTTTTTGCGGAGTCTGTTTTTGTGCTGCGTTGGGAAGCCTGTTCTGCTGTGAAATTTACAATTTATAGTTCACTATTGCCTCGGTTTACTGAGATACCTTTTGTCCTGCGCTTCTGTCATCCTTATTGCTTTTGCCTTGCCAATTTGATGATTAATTTTCTCCTTCTTTTTAGCTATACATTTTTGGACCTTTCAATTTTTCTCGATTTTTTCGTGGCATCAGGAGCTGTAGCTGGGCCTGGTGCGAGAATATTTGCACTCGTTCCTATATTGAAGTTATCCTTAGTCACTTTTTCTTCACTGTATGGTTAGATAAATCAAAATTAGTAGTGTGGTGTGTAATGATGTTGGAAACTAACCCTACTGAAGCCTGCTAAGCCGAGACACTTGTTGAGTAAGATGTGAGGTTAAATTTTCTTATGACTTTTGTAGTCTTAAATTTTACTTTAAACTTGCCGAGTTCCTCATATGATTTTCTTTCGAGTGTTTAATGTACCCACTTCTATGAATAATTAGTAATTTTTTAAAAGACTTTATAAAATTATAAAATGTTTGCGTCTGTCCAAGATGGCTGTACCACGCGTCCTCGACCACCATCCAAGTTGTGTTGGAATCCATTTGCGCTTGAGTTCAGTACAGGCGTAGTTATTAAGAAAGTAAGGAGCGAAGCATTGCAATTAAATTTGAAAGTAGTTTGAAGTCATTAATTTACTTTATATTTTTTAATTAAAGTAATTATTGACATCATTTTAGACGCTATGATATCATCTGTTATGTAAAATATAATGTTGAAAATCAATTTAAAAGTAAGCCTCCATTGGAAATATTTTTTCGAACCGTCTGTGAAAATAAGGTATCTTGCTTTGACATTATTCAGTATTCAAACTAGTTTACTCACTGTATTAGGTCTGTTCGCGAACATCACTCCTCTCGGCTCGGCTCTATTCGGATCTCAAAAGAGCAGGATATAAAATAGCAGAGCATAATCCGAGTAGCAAAATCAGATTGGTTGCAGCGCTCCACTCTTAACAGCTGATTGGTACTTTGTTTTGAATACAATTATCATTCAACAAATTTTTAGACAACAAACATGTCCCTAATTTTTTTGCACAAGAATATTCCATTGATACTTTCTGCAGAAAAGTAATCTGAGATTGCTACTCTTTTCTCAGAGAACATAAAAAGAGTCGAAAAGAGCTTGACTCGATTCTCAAAGAACACAAAAAGCGCAAGAAGATTGCTACTATTTTCTCAAATAAATAACACTCGGACTCGGAGTGTCGTCAACGAACAGACCTATTTTTATTAACTCTGATTTATCGCCTCTTCGCCGAAATTTGTGTATATGATTTTTAAACATGATTAAAGATTAAAGATACGATGATTCAAAAAAAGTCAAATGAAAATTTCTTTGGTTCAAACTTACCAGTCAAAAATGCTATAGGCACTTTCATTCGGGGTAACGGAGTTATACGATAAGCTTAGTTAATCAACTACTCACAACTATTTTAAAAATGATTTTATCGTCAAACAGATTGGGTTAATAATGCAATATAGATGTGGCTTGGTGACACTAAATGGTAGTCCCTACTGGAGAGAGGGAAGAGGAAAATTTGCTTCATTTTCTTGCAGTTTGTCCCATTATAACTGAATTTCGGGTACAAGCTTTCCAGAGGAAAGCCCTTACTCAGCACGAAGTCATCGAAATTCTAAATGGAAGAAATACATATAGTGATCTTCTACACTATATCGACAAGGCTTGGAAATATCGACATCAATATCTGATAAACAAATATAATCCATAATTTTCTCGTGACTCTCTCCCGTTGGTTTATCTTGTTTAAATTTGATTTCTATTATTTTCTTTTTTATTTGTTTATTGTCTATTTATTATACTTATCCACTCTTAGTACTTAGTCTCAGTTTATTACTGTAGAATTCATCATGAAATGATTTGTATTTTGAATGATTGCCGAAGCTTTTTCATCAGGATGTTGGCAGAAAAAAAATTTAGAGTATGCTGAAACTTTGACACTGCCTCCGAGGCCATCTGTCGCCTCGGAGCCAGTGTCAAAGTTTAGTGTTATAAAATTTTCTTTTCCTTTTTATGAACATTAAATTACATCATTAGGTATTGATGTTAAAGACAAGTACTTTGTAATCAGAATTGTGAATAAACTATTTTTATTCTTATTATTAAGTAAACTACAAGCAAAGCTGTACATTACCTTTTCTGTGCCCTTTGTCACGCTAAAAATCCCTAACGTAAAATGTACTGAATTAAAATTATTGGGAATTTTTTTCACCGAAATTAACCAGAAGAGATTCTTTTGAAAAATATTTAAAACCATTTTTTAAGATGGCGGACTTTACTACTGCTCTACGTACATGTTTACCAACTTGGACTTAGACTCACAATAGACCTTCCATTAAAAGACTAAAACACTTTTTTTTTCAAATCTTAATACATACTGATAAAAAAACTATAAAGCTTCAGCTCCCATCCAATAAAATATGCTATATAATTTTATTATTTTCACATAGGTAACAAAAAAATTAAAATAAATTAATTTTATCAAAATTTACTTTAAATTCAGATGAAGTAAGATTATAGTAGCAGTGTAGTAGTAGTATCGAACTCTAAAACTATAAAACTTCAAAACGTAATTTATTAATTAATAAATAAGAAATAAAAAAAGTTTTCTTAACACCTGTAAAAATGACAGCGTACATTATCAAAACCCCAAAGCATAATGGGAAGGAATAAAATTTGACTATGCTTGGTTACTTCATTCCGACATCAGGAAGAGACGGCAGTTCAAAAGCGTTTCTTGTGCATTACAAGGCAATTTTATCTGATTTTTACCGCCCTAACACACCCCCTTGATTACACGGCCTGAGTTGTTATAGCTGTGTAATTGCCTGTTGCTGTGATATAATTGTCCTACGCGGCCCATAAAAGGTCTGTAGATATTTCCCTTCGTCGTAATTGTAACTGATAAGAAGCTCTTTAAGTACCAAGGAAGCTATATTCTGATGTGATTTTGTATCATAAGGGGGGTTTCACTCTCGCTGTATACTTGGAACAGGTTACATTAAAGGAAAATGTGCAAAAAATATATCAATGAGTTTCATATTATTTCTGTGAACGTTATAATAAATACGCAAATACGATACCTGGAAACGCCCTTCGACACAGAAAGCTTATTGATCTTGAAATTATATATTCGTTCGATAAATTAATCATGCACTTAATGTTTGTATACTTAACGGGAGAACAACACTTTAAAGCCTGAAAAACAAAGGTGTTCTTTGAAAATTTTTGTTGGCTCACTGATAAATCGTAGGTGGTTGAAAAATACATATGTACATATATACTTTAAACTATATTTCAGAAATTTTTTTATTGAAGAAATAATAATTCAAATTTATTTTGTAGAGGTCGCTGTAAACCGCTGCGCGCCCTGTTTGGAAACGGAAAAATAAATCTGAAATATTTATTAAAGTAGCTTTAGATTAGCAAATTTAAAAAAAAAACTTATTTTTAACAAAAGGACAGTGTCTCAGAGAAAAATTTTCTAAATTACATGAAAAACCGATATAGCATTTCGGGCTGAAAAAATAGTAAATAATAATAAAAAAAAAAGTGTTAAAACAGAACTTCTTTATATTTCACTCTTGAGTACGAAGGAACTCCTAGTGGACACTACAAGATTTAACACTTATAAGCTAATATATGTGCAAATATGGAAATACTTTGGTTAAGTATGATAGCTGAAAGGTTGCTGGAGAATGGACGGACGAGTTGAAGCCTTCTAGGATACGGTGATCCTCATCTGGATATTCTCAAGTGTTAGTTACACCTCCAAGTGGTAGCAACCGGGCAATGCATTCAAGAATGTAGCCAAATAACTAACGCGGGAGGATATAACCTCTTGAAAAATCCCCCTAACTCCAAGGGAGTCTGCAGTGTCGTCGTCCCCTCTGCAGGACCCAGGGGTAATTGGGTCGCGAATGGCGTTTTCCTAGGGCGCTTCTGTGGGAGTGGAGGTGGATTGTATGAGAGACCCCAACAGGTTGGCTATACCCACGGTACCCACAACACAACAGTAGCATCTTGGGGAGAATTACCTTTCGAAGGAACTGATTTCACGCATGGACCATGAAGGAACACTGGAGACGGTGGGAAAACATGGATTTATGCAGATCTGCCTTCCGTAGGGTTAGCTGCGGTTAATCCGGAGGGGGTTCCTTGTCCTGGCTCAGGACTAAAGCGTTACGGCCTGGATCCCTTCAATGTCGCAAAGCATTTGAAATGGAAAAATAGGTTCCGTCGCCTTCCACTGACAGCTCAAATAAAATATTATTTATCCTGTGCTCTGCAATATTCTGTACACAAAAGTGATCCCTATTTCACATCTTATTTTGCGCACTTTTCATGAAATCAAATGCTTCATCGACGGTTTTATTAGATGTTTTTTGTCGCTTAATTTTTTGAGTCGTACACGTAGGTCTCAAAAACGCTTCTTCTATATCTTCACGATATGTACTTTGGTCCAATTCTTCATTTAAAGTTTCTCGGGTTTTTTCATGATTATCCTGTAACATAATAAGACACACTTCAAAGAATTGAAATAATAATCCACAAACTAAAAATACTTTATCAACTACTTTTGTAGGTTCCTACTCACAGTGAAGAATGGATGGACGTTGCTAAAGGATTTGACAATATTTGGAATTTCCCACATTGCATAGATGTGCAATAGATGGGAAACATGTTTTGTTGAAATGCCCAAGAAATAGCGGAAGCACTTTTTATAACTATAAGGGGACTTTTAGTATTATATTACTAGCCATTGTTGACGCCAACTATTGTTTCCGGTACGCTCATGTTGGCTGTCAGGGCACAATGTCAGATGGAGGTGTATTTAAAGAAACGGAGTTTTATGAGAAACTGATAAGAAATAAATTAAGTTTACCAGAAGAAAATAATTTGAGAGGCCGAGAACAAAGTCTACCATACGTGTTGATAGCTGACAATGCATTTCCTCTACACCGAAATATTATGAAACCATTTACTTTAGATCTCAGTAAAGGTTCACCGAAGAGAGTTTTTAATTACAGACTATCGAGGGCTCGCCGAATAGTGGAAAACACATTTGGTATAATGTCAGCCGTTTTTAGAATTTTTTCAAGACCAATTGATTTGAAAGTAGAAACAGCTGAAACCTTTATCTTACATATACTTGCATAATTTTTTACGGAAAAGTGCCTCGAAAAATTTGTATAGCCCCGCAGGGACCTTTGATATAGAAGATCTGGATTCAGATGAAATTGTTCAAGGATCATGGAGGAAACAAGTACAAAATGATCGAGGCGTATTACCACTTTCAAAAACTCCACGGAAACCTCCACAAGATGCTCAGCAAATAAGACAAGAATTTTGCGAGTACTTTATTTCGCAAGAAGGAAGTGTTCCGTGGCAAAATCAGTATTTATAATTCGTTTTGTTACTCCAAATCTTTTTGTTTAGATTTGTATTTCGAAAATTATCTGGTTTTTTAACTTGAGTTTTTAGAAATATACAATTGAAATTTGAAATTGTTTATATCTTTCAATAATTATTGATTTATGTTGTTATGTTCTTTTGGTTAATACAATTAATTTAAATTTACAACTTACTTCTTCTGTTTCATGAATTTGAGACCCTTCAGATTCCGTACTCCTGCCTTGACGTGGACTATCTGAATTCAAAATAAACAATAAATGATTATAACCAAACCAAGTCGACTCATAACGTTCATCTGCTCCAGCACCACTTTTTAGTTTTTTTACTTTCGCGTGTTCCTTACGAAAGTAGGATCGAAGACTTTTAATTTTATTTTTTACAACACTTTCACTCCACTCATACTTGTCACACAATTTTTGCAAAGCATCTGCTCTTTTCTGTTTATTGCAATAGTCTTCTTTTTCGGCGCGCCATAAAATTTCTGACTCTTCATAATCTTTAATGAACGAAATAGTTGTTTCTTTAATTTCTTTCGATTCCATTTTACTACCAAATCACAGAAAAGTTTGTCAACCACTGCTGCGAATAAGGGAAAATTAAAACAAAATTGTAAGCCTACTTTGATCTTTTTTCTAAATATTATCGAAATCAAAACTTCTCATCAGCTGGGATGCACTCTTTGTTGGAATTTCCTAAAGGCAAATATAATATATTTTTCAACAGGACGAATCATTCTGTCATGCAGCTAAAATCACGAAAACCTGGCTGGCTACAAACACTAATATTGTTATAAGTTATAAATTTTCCTGACTTTGTTCCTAACATTTAATAAGTAACCTAAAAGCTACTAAAGTTATTCTTTTAAATACTACAGAATCGCAATGTTAAAGTGTCTTTGCTATTACTCATTCGCAGGAGTGTTAAGCGAACTTGTCTGTTCCTGAGTAGTAGTTCTGATCACTCTAAATCCCAAACAATGATTGAAAAAGCGCATTAAAAGAGGCAAGTGTTCCCATCAACTGTGGGAATACGTGCGCTATTGCATGCACTACTAATTTCCCGAAAAAAGCATGCTTTTCATGCGCTATAGCGCGCGCTGTAGGGCATGCCTTAAGGGCAAGAGAAAAAGGCATCGTGGAACCGTACCTTAAGGTATTTTATCCAGCCAGGTCAAGATAATAGGCAAGTTACGTAAAGTAATTTTTAAATCAAAGATTTATAAGCTGAGCCAAAACATAATTCTGAATCAATGTTAATGGTACTTACTGTGAAGTATAGGCATGGCTCTTCGCTAAATCTCTTACTTTCTTATAGTTAGACAATCAGGAGGACTGAACCACTTTTAGCGCTTATTAAATGTTAATGAATGTTATATACAAAGTTGAGGGGGAAAAGTGAGCTAAGTTGGTGATTTTTTTTAAGGGTTTTATGCAAATTTTATTAGAAAAAGCAAAAGACACGAGATTGTAAATACGAACAATTGAACGGCTGTCATTTGAAATCTAGTGCTCCGATCTGGATGAAATTTCACACAGATATTTTCGAAAGTATGTACTTTCAGAATATGCAATCAAAAAATTTTCGATTTTTTGAGCCCCAACTTTGTATATAACCCCTTAAGTAAAACATTTATAGTACAGGTAAAAATTCAATACAAAGTTTATACTTCATATGTACAATAATAATTTATTTTTACTTATGGGTACATAAATATTTTGTTTACCTATGAGACTGTGTTCTAACACTCGCATGAGTACCAAGTTTCAGCTTTCAAGGTTTACAGAAAGGTTCATAGCATTTTAGGAATCATCGGTTAGTTCTTATCGTACCCCTACTATGAGATTTTCCAATTTTTAGACTCTTTTATATCATACCTTGAAAGTAAATTCAATAATTCAACACCTCAGCAAAATAATAAAATCTTGTGTGCAGAAAAAATTTATTTATATTGTTCACCTTTCACTGCTTACTTTATCATATGCTATCATTTCAACATATCTCCATAAAGTGAGTAAATAAATTATCCTGACGTTAATGTTGCTTAAAGGGACATATGTAGAGCAGGAAAATAAGTGATATGCTGCACACATCCTAAAGCACATCATCAATCAAAAAACCGAATCCTCACGCTTTCACCTATCCCAGTAAAATATCCGCAAACATCTTAGCTGTTACCAGGATCCTTCTCCTTGACGTTCAGACAGAAATCATTTTTATTGAAAGAATTATCATAAAAAGAACAAGGGGAGATAAGAAACTACACATACTCAGGGAGGGGTACTTTGAATGGCTTTATTTGTGGGCTTCTCCTTTACATTTCCCGATGAGATACTTTTACCCTTAATAAAATATTTATGACTTTTTTCCCTTATCTTGTTATAAATTGCTTTTTGGCGTAGACAAAAAAATCATAAATGGATTTTGGTTTTGTATTAGATTCTAATTAAGTGAAGGAACACTTTACTTTAAACTGGTACTGCATTAACTTCATACTTAAGTAAAGTTCAAGGCTATCATTTCTAGCTAACACCTTTCTCGCATTTTTGATGTGTAAATAACTTAGTTTTTTTACAAAATATATATATTCACATATGTGGAAACTCAGCTACTGGAATTTTTGGTAATCGAAAACATAGGTAATTAATAGTGAAGCGCTAGTAAATGAGAAAATACAATAAAACATTGCAATTAATCTTCAAGATTTGAAAAGGGGTGCATGGAAAAATTGAATATAAGCATATATATATTATATATAATCACTATCATAACTCAAAATATTCTAAATTAGTCTTTTTTAGGTTATCTGTGAAATGTGGTTTTAGCTCAGTTCTTACAATGTTTTAGAATATTTAAAAACAAAATAACAGCAGATAATCAAAAGATTTTACTAATAGTTGTTTTTACAATTGCATTAGTGCTCAAGATCCTGTTTTAGAGCTACCGTTATTGCGAGTTCACCGACCATATTGGCACAACCTCCAATTTCCTAGGTTTAAAAAGAGTGTTCTGAAAACGATTTGTGATTGTAAGTAATTGAGCTGTTCCAAATCATTATTAGCAATTTTATTCAGCATTGTGGCGGCATTTCATATAATATCAATGTAATCTCTCGCGTTGAAGTTTATTTATTAACGGGTACTATTTTGAAGAATTTGTAGGGTTCCGAACCCTTAAAGTTTCACCATGTTCGTCCGTCTGTTTGTCTGTCTGGCCGCGACTTAGCTCAGAGACTCTTAGTACTAGGAAGCTGCAATTTGGCATGAATATACATATTAATCACGCCGACAAAGTTGTGAAATAAAATCTTGAAAAAAATTGTTTAGGGTACCTTCCCTACACTTAAAGTAGGGATGATTTTTTTTCTCGTTTATCCCATCGGGTGGGGTATCGTTGGAAAAGTCGGGGGCGTGTAAAACATTTTTCCCGATTTAGGGATATGTTTGCGAAATATTAAGCTTTAAAGTGCTAATTTTTGTTAGAGACAAGTGTCCCCCACCCCGTCCAAGCTAAACGATTGTTTTTGGATACGTGAAAAAATTCACGGCAGTAGTATATATAACGAAGTTGAAATCAAAACTATTACAGCTAAGTAGGCTTTATAAGTGAACGAGTAATAGTCGACTTACTTATAAAATGTACTTGGAGAAGTAAAAAGGAAAATTTCGTACCAATTCCATTGAAAATTACTTAGATGAAGTTGTTAGTTGTGTAAAACGGGATCAGTACAAAATCCCGTAAAAAATAAACCCTACACGAAAACACCGAAAACAAAATCCCTAAAAATAAAAATCTATAACGACAAAATTTCTAAAATAAAAAAATACCTATTGATAAGATCTCTAAAAAAAAGGAAATCCTTAAAAGTCTTAAAAATCCATAAATTACAAGGGATCGAAATAAAACCGAAATTTCAAAATAAATTCGTACTTAAGGTAATTCCTCTTAAACATGTCAAATCTGATTTCTGATTTCTTTTTATTTTATTTTTTTATTCAAGACGAGTTTTAAAAACAAAAATAATGCGATTTAACCAGGTTTTTACAGATATTTGCTCGACCTCTGTAAAGTTCGGTTAATAAAGTCATAGAAATTTAATAATTCTTTTATTTAAAGTTGAATTTATTATTTTTTTTATTCAACTGCTTGACGAATTTCGTATTTCGCGCGCGGATTTAAAATCTTTCTTTAATCAAATTTATAGTTAGGGGTTTTTTTGATTCGGGATTTTTTGAACTATGAATTTTCACTTTTAGAGATATTACTATTATGGTTTTCTTTTTAAGATATTTTGTCATTAGAGACTTTATTTTTTGAGATTTTGTCATTAGGGATTTTTAATTTGGATTTTGTTTTTAGTTCATATGAACCAGACCCGTGTAAAACAGGTAGTAAATATTAAAATTATGGAAAAATAAAATCATAACATCCTTAATAATAATAATAATTCCTAATGTTTACGTTCGAATTAATATGTTCATAGTGTCAAACAAAAAGCCCCTTTCTAAGTCCACATATTTTGACGGGTCGCTACGAAACCCTACACTACGGGTGGCCCGACACGCACTTGACCGGATTTTTTTACAAAATGGACAAGGTTAGGGAAACCACCACCCACGGAAAGCCGATCAGCCTCACATAGACCTAAGAAGGGACCGTTGTGTTCAAAATGGATCAAGAATATCGGTATAAATCGTACACCTCTTTATTATGTAAAACTTGATTGGTTTAAGTGGATAGTGTTAACCACCAAGGAAAACATTTCAATTGGCATGTTACGCGCCGTTTTGATGGCACAACCACAAATATTGGCACTCCGACAGGCCGTGAGACCGCTGTCTTAGAGCCAAACTGAAGAGCTAAGAAATTGAGCTAACTCCCTAATCTTTACTCCTGAAATTGCCTGACGATCCTTCAGAAAGAAATTCACCTCCGGGTGTCAGATCTGGGCACTTGCATAGAAGGTGAAGCACGGTTTCTTTTTCGCTAACATCGCCGCAACTGCGGCAGCGTGTAGTATAAGGAGCGCCAAGTTCGCCTGTTAGGAAGTGTGCTATGCATACTGCGACTAATTTCGCGATTACAGCACGAGACCTACCAAGCAGCACCGAAGTACTACTTTTATCAGATCTTGACCATGTTGTTCTAGAGATGGGACAGATTTAGGACGCACTCCATCTAAGGTTAGCTTTAGCTAAGAAGTGCTGAAATAGTTCCCTTTTAAGGCTACTAGAGAGGGGGGATTAATTTTCAAATAGGTAAATATAAATTTATTTTTAAGTTAAGAACATAATAGTACAACATTTCAAGAACCTTCTGCTAAATTTTTGGGTAAAAATATTGTGTATTGTTTATTTTATTGATTTTTCAATTTTTAGAAGTAAAAAAAGACGAATTTTTTGAATTTATGAAAATTTATTGATTAAAATCGGCGAATTTGTTGTTGCACAATTAATTGTAATAATAATAAATACAAAATCTCGACGTAATCGTAATTTATGCATAAAAGAAGTGTGCAAAGTGTGCAAAATTTGAGAAGGATCGGATGAGTAGTTTTTGAGTTACAGTGATCACCGACTTTGAAAAACTAAATCTGAGAAAAACGCGTTTAAAGTTTTAACACTGCTCTTTTGTATATGGGATGTATCGAATGGAGGGAGACATGATGCATTGTATCTCCGGCAGTTTTGCTCCAATCGACCTCACATTGTAATTAGATACCCTTGAAGAGTTGTACTATCAAATAAAAAAAAAAGCAAAAAAAATATTTGTATAACCATAAGGTTGGAGCCCCCACCTTTTACCAAAAGTGCGGCTGCTGGCATAACGAGCCAAATTCACCTTTTTTACTATCTCTTCTATATTTTGCTTCCAGTTGAGCTTTCGGTCTGGAATAACTCCTCAGTACTTAACTCTGGAGGATAACTAGAATTGAAGCCCATTTGATGGCGGAATGGCAAAGTTGGGTACCTTGGTTTTATTCGTCAAGAGCATAAGCTCGGTTTGTCCTGCTTTAATAGATAGTCCACAATCCTTGCACCATCTGCTGAACTTGTTCAGCGCACTTTCCATAATATCACTAATTACTGGAAGGAGTTTAGCCGATACTAGAATTGCCAGGTCATCGCCATAAGCAACAGCTCTGATGCCCTCGTTGTAGAGTTTCAGCAGTACTTTCTCCTGCAGATGTGACTTATAACACGACTGGTTCATAGTTCGGACTGTATCACCCTTGATCTTAGCACGAGGAATATCTAACCACCAAAGCCCTGCCTCACACCTAGCTCGGCTAGGCTTTAATGATGGATTCAGTGCGAACATTATTGAATTCGCTGCTAGAGTATTCTTGTATTTTATTAAGTGTTCGATTGTACGTGCAACTTCGTGGAGAGCCGTCTCAGTGAATATAATATTACAGTGGGAATATAATAATTTACAGTGGGCGTGCTGGGATCTTGACAGTCATTTTCCATCTAGCGTCTGCTGAAGGTGAACGTCAAGCATGCACTCCAGGGTATTTAACAAAAATGACGACAAACAGATTGGTCTGAAGTTCTTAAGGAGGGGAAAAGTAACGCATCCCCTAAAGATACCCAACATACACTTCGCCACTAAGTCTTGCCTGTAGCATGATCGGGATAATTGCATGTGTCTCAGGGGATTTGCAGAGGTCGAAAATGTTTATGACCCAGAAAATGCTTTCTATGGTAATGATAGACTCAACCTCGCTCTCCTTGATTTGTCTGATTAGCGACTTCCAGTCAGTTACTGTGCATTTGGTTACTTCGATGCAACCTGGAAAATGTGCGTCAGTGTGGAGCTCCAGGGTTTTAGCCGAGGTTTGTGTCCACGCCCCATCTATTTTCCTCAAAAAATAGGGGTTAGTGTGCCCTTTGGACAGAATTTCGCTAAGTCTGGATGATTCCCTTGAGCTCTCAGTGGAATGGTGGCACTCCATCTAAGCTTGCTTCTTGGCTTCTCTGATGGCTTTTTTTTAGACCAATCCTTGTAAGGTCCGCAAAAATCTTGTCTGTTGCAGATGTTGAAGATTTCTCGAGTGATCTTTCTGAGATTTGAGAGATTTGCGTATACTAGATTCAAGCTCTTGAATTGTATCAAAGCCTAAATCTGGTATGACTGAGAGTTTTGATTTGATAATTTGACTGAATTTCTTCTAATGCGCTCTTCTGGGATTCCTGAAAGGTTAAGGCCCTTCGCCTACCAGATTGATAACGAATAGTATCCAGTTTTGGTCGGAGAGTGACTTAAAATCAGTTACTCTCCACTTTACAACACTAACGTTGTTATTGCATGATGTTACAGAACGCCGGAATGACCGTTTTGTAATTAAATCTATTATAAATCTAAATCTTATAGTTATAAGAGAACCCCTCCCTTCTTTAAATGAAGTGAAAAACACGGGTTTACTTTAAAGAAAAGAATAGATTATTTGCAATGCAATAAAATTCAAAAGCACTAAAACTTCTATTTCCCTTACCATTTTACCCTAGATAACTAAATTTAAATTAGTGTTTTTAGGGTTCCGTACCTCAAAAAAAAGAACCCTTACAGGATCACTTCGTTGTCCATCCGTCTGCTGGCTGGATGCGAGTCTGTCTGTCAAGACCCTTTTTTCAGAAACGCGTGAAGGTATCGAGTTGAAATTAATATCAAATACTAAGGTCCACGGTCCCTTAGAGCTGTAAAATATCAAGTTTCTAAGTCAACGCAACAAATAATACGACATTTATACCACGAAATGTGCCCATTGCCTCATATTTTAATACTCGTAAATAAATCATAAGCTACAGCGTACTTCCCGCTGACATCACTATTTATTATTATTATTAAAGATTGGATCAAGGACTAACCGCATCCTTTAATCACTTCGACCAATTTGATCTTTTGTGACCTGATCCAGGTTCAGTGTTAGGCCGCCCCATCAATCTTTAGTTCCCTTATCAGACCTAAAATTTTTCTGGGGGCTGCCTTGGCTTTATCTGATGTTGATGGGAAAGCCCCACCAAGGTGTATAAGCCTGATACGGCCGAGGGCCTCACAGTGACAGAGGATATGTTCCGCTGTCTCTTCCTCTTCTAAACAGAATCGACAGGTGTCATCATCAGCCAGCCCTAACTTTTTTAGGTGGTAGCCCAGGTGACAGTGACCAGTAAGAAGTCCTGTTATCAGCCTTAAATCTGGTCTGCTGAGTGAGAGCAGCTCCTTCGTTTTCTGTTTTGAGTAGGTTATAAACCTCTGTGCTTGTCTTGACCCTGGGATATTTGTCCAGTGGGAGTGCTTACATTCGTCCTCCCATGACCGGATACGCATTGCTATTCGGCTTTTTGAGTAGCCACAGAATGGCTCTGGTCCAATAAACTGAGAATCCGCACCTTTTTTTGCTCGTGCCCTCGTGCCCTGGTACCCATGCTAGCGTGATGCTGTTGCTCTGGGCCAGTTCTTTAAGAGCAGGGAGACAGTCCCAGACTCAAAGGTGTAGGATCACAGAGCCTTAAGTGACGCCTGACTGTCGGATATGATATATATTTTAGCACCGCGTATTCCTCTGTTAGTAATTTCACGTGCGCAGATTTTGATGTCATGTATCTCTGCTTGAAAGATGATTGGTGTAGAACCGAGCGATTTGTACAGCCTTAATCTTGGACCATAGACCCCGATGCCTGTCCTGTCTTCCATCTTGGATCCGTCTTCCATCAGGATCAACTTGAATGGTATATCAAAGTTGTGCCTCTTCGGCATGGTATATGATATTGAGTTGATCACCGGCTCACCCATGAATTCTTCAAGGATTTTCCTATGGCCAGACCAGTTGCCTGCTGAGAGGAGATTGGTGTCAGTCAGCCTTATTGCGCTTGAGGCAGCCTCCTTCTTTAGATGTAAATGTAAAGGTGGGAGGTCTAATAGGGCCTCCATAGCTACTGTGGGACGTGTGCGCAAGGCACCAGTAACTCCTAGACATGCTGACCTATGCAGTTTTGGCAGTGTGGATCGCGCTGTCTTTTCTTCTACTTTTGGCCACCACACGAGAGCTGCGTAGGTGACGTAGAGCAGTCATAGCCTTTCCTGTAACCCTATTGAGTTGAGGATTCCATGTGAGTCTTTGATCTAGAATTACTCCTAGATATTTGACCTCACTTGAGAATTCTATCCGTGTTCCTTCAAAAATAGGAGCCTCTAGCATTAGGTTCCTTTTTCTTGTGAATGGTATAATGGTTGTTTTACTAGGGTTGACTCTGAGCCGTTCCCTAGCACACCACGTATGTACCAAATTCAGAGCATTTTGCAGTCTTACTATCCTGCTTGCTCTTGATGGTAATCACCAGGTCATCAGCGTAGCCCTGGCAATCGTAGCCAGCATTAGTCAGTCGACCAGAAGATCGTCGATAACAAGTGACCAGTGAAAGAACTCCTCCCTGAGGACAGCCTCTAGTGGCCCTTACTCTTACCGAATTGTCCCCCAGCCTCGCTGTGATGTTCCGGTTATTCAGCATTGCCCCAATCCATCGGACCGTCAGCAGATCAATACCTCTGTCGGTGGCCGCTCCTTCAATGGACGAGAAATACGTGTTGTCAAAAGCACCTTCAATATCAAGGAAAGCACAAAGGGCAACTCCCCTACCATTGACAGCATCTTCTTGTTTTCCAACCCGCTGACATAGAATCATGAAATTCGGCAAAAAGAAAGATCTCACAGCACAAGTAAATGGAAAAGTCCGAAAATCTTTCTAGTCGTATCAGTTTGTCTGTCAGTCTGTCAAGACAAACACTCTCAAATAAATCAAAACCTATAAGGTAGGTCTGTTGACCTAGAATTATGAAATTTGGCAAGAAGCAAGGTCTTACAGCACAGGTAGAGGAAAATGTCCGAAATTCGTTAATTTGTAGTTATATCTGTCTGTTTGGCTGTGTGTCAAGACAAATTCTTTAATTTTCAGTGTTGCTGTTGTAATCTTTGGATTTTGCTGTTGTTCAGTTAAGGCGACTTTTATGTCTTGAGTCGAATTACACTGGGGAGGGGGAGGGGCTTTTGAGAATAACTTAAGTACGGAACCCTATTATTCATTATTTGAATCACGTTTTGCCTTTTCTTTAACGGTAACGGTAGTGTGAGATACTTACTCACTAAAAACACCAGTTTTATAATTCTAGGTTTCAAGAATCTTTTCGTGTATCCAAAGAAGTTTTTTTGGAAATATTGGAAGAAATAAAAAGCGAATTTGAATGTGATGCAAGTTCACAAAAAAATTCAAGAATTCCTCTCTCTTTAAAACTGGCGGCAGTATTAAATTTTTATGCTACCGGTTCTTATCAAAGAACTATTGGAGATGTGATGCTTCACTCAATGGACCAGTCTATGGTTTCTAAATCAATAGATGAAATAACCAGCGCCTTGGAGAAGAATTTGTGTCCTAAATGGATGAAATTCCCGACTGCTGACGAAAAATCGGAAACTACGAAAAAGTTAGAATACCAGGGGTTATTGGATGTATTGACGGACCTCACGTTGGCATGATAGCACCAACTGTAAATGAGCATCTCTTTATAGACTTTATAGATAAGGGGTAACCACTCTTTAAATGTTTAACTGGTAGGATTTCTTTGAATCAAACAAATGCTTGCTAATATTCAAAAAAATTTTAAGATTTGCAACTATAACTTAAAAATCTTGGCCGTAAATGCCCGCTTTCCTGGATCAACACACGATGCTGCAATTTGGACTATGTCAGCTGAAAGGCGGAAATTAGAACGCGACTATGAAAATGGAGAAAGAAATACGTGGTTACTTGGAGTCTCTGGGTACCCTTTGGAGAAGTGGTTAATTACACCATTTAAAAATCGATCAACGGAAGAGCAGCGCAGATTCAATCATATCCATGCTCAAGGCAGAAACGCAATCGAAAGATGCAATGGTGTTTTAAAGGGAACTTTTCGCTGCCTGCTTGGGGAACGTAAATTAAGATACGAACCATTAAAAGTAATAAAAATAGTAAATGTTTGTTGTGCATTGCTTAATATTTGCATTGATAAAAATTTGGATATAATTGAAGAGGAAATAGTTGAAGAGAATTCACAAAATGTAGTTTATGATGATGAAAATTACTCAGATTCCGAGAATGACGGTGAAAGTGCGTCTGACATTCGACGCAATTTAATGAACACATTAATTTGAAAAAATACATACTGTATCGAAAGAATAACTATGACCTATTAGGAATTGTTTAAAAGGCTTGGAAATACAGAATTTTTTCTACTAAATTGTATATAGGAATTAAGAAAAACTATAATTGTAAATTTTAAAACATTTTAATTTTTTAACTAATTACAAACACAATAAAAACACTTAATTAAAATAAATCGTTTCTTGTTGTTTTTCTTTTCTTAATTTTAACAACTCCTCCTAAACTTCCAATCTTCTTGCATTTATTGCGTTTCCTTCTCTTAATAAATTAATAATATTGTGTTGAAATTTTTCGTTCTCTTTTCTTAAATCTTTTAACACGAGCGATTGCGTTGTTGACGTTGTTGCGTTGTTCTTTTTCTCCTTCCTTCAGTGATGGAGCTTGGTCCTGCGTTGCCAAACTCTTGCGCAGCAGGTATTACTTCGGAGGAATCTTGATTTTTTTCTGAAGTGTGATCGGCAGCTCCAAAATCACGGCTTCCTTCAATGCCAAGCACAGAGGTTGTCAAACCCGTCAAAGCAATTACTCTCTCCTCGAATGCGGAGAAAATAATTTTATTGGTGCCGCCGCCGGTTTTACCTCGCTCCAAATGAAACTTGCTTAACTTCTTTTTCGTTTTATTCTTTAAATCTACCCAAACCTATGAATAAATTTATCGTAAATACCTTGATCAAAAGAAAGTTATATCAAGATTACTTACTTTTTTCCAGCCGTCTTCATCTCTTGTAGGTGGTGCTTCTCCATTAAGCTTATCGCATAAACTTTTCCACAAGTCTTGCACTGTCTGCTGGTTATTAATCCTCACAAAACTTCCTGTCACCATTTCTTGATGCTCCTCAAGAAATTGTAACAGGATGTCAAATTGCTTGAAAGTCGTAATTTTTTTCGCTGAATTCCTAAAAGTAGGGTTATAAATTTAATTAGTATTTTCATTACAAAACTTTATGTAATATATCTAAAATACTTTTATTATTTTAATTTTATAGATTTAAATTTATAATTTTATACATTATAGTAAATAATATTAAAAAAAAACTTACATTTTAATTGTATCGCTTCTCGTATCACTGCCAACAAACTGAAGTGAAGTTTTATCGAAATTATCGCCTGTCGAAAGGGTTACAACATACCGATTATCGACAGATCATCGAAATTCGAAAATTTCGATGTCCTAACATCTTGCCCCAGGACTGCTACAACACTTTCAGCCAGCCTCCGCAGCTGCCGCAGAACCTTCGGAAGGTAATTTCCCATTGCTGCTCATGTTGTGTTGTTGGTACCGTGAATATAGCCAACTATAACCTTGATATAAGGGGAATTTTTCGAGAGGCAAACTAAATATGAGCAAACCCAAATATAAAATAAGAAATTTTCATTTGTTATCCTAGTGAACGGACAATCGATGAAAATTCATCACAGACTGAAGTATTCAAAAAGTGAGATGATGCGAAAATATCGCCCGATATCGTATCGCGCTCGTGACCAAGCCCTAAAAGCCAGAATGTCCAAGCGATCAAATAATTGAACTAAAAATCTTAAACTTGTTCCAAATATTACAAAAATTAATTTTCGTTTTTGCATCGACTGTCTTAACTAACGTAGGGTGACGTGATTCCTTCAAAATAATTACAATTACAAGACGTCACTTAAAATGCAAATATTATTCGAAATACGTAATACTATTGCGGTATTGTTTTGACTTCTGTGCCCAGCTCAGAAATCCTTCAGCTCTCTTGTGCACACAAATGACAGTGGAGGCCTTCATGATTAATGAGCTGGCATTACTCGGATGTGCGGCATTATGCAAAAATTGTTGTGCCGCGGGTGCACTACAATAAGGGAAATGATAAATTACGCCGCACCCACAGATAGTGATCGCATCCTTAACTTAATTGAACCGCTGTAAGCACAACTGAATTTTAAATTGGACAAATCTGCGAGCCTAAAGTGGGATAAATCTTTAGTATCTTATCTCCATGGAAACAACCTGAGTCGCAAGGGAATGCTTTCACTCTCGATGTTGAGGGTTTCATGCATATATTAGCATAGCATCCCTAGTTCTCATCCCTCCGCAGTGCAACTAATCAGGTTTTCCATGTATTTTCCACATTTGGCTGCTCAATTTGCGGCTGGTCGACCAAAAATTATTTTGCAGGAAAACCTGCTGAACACAAATACATAAATTATACCATCGGTTCAATTTTATTGACACTAACTAATTTTGCCCCGAGTTAATCTGATTTGCTTAATCAATTGCAGAACAGTTCAACATAATTAAAATGCGCTTAATCGCAACAGTTGACTCCACATCATTGCGGGGCTGTAATTTTTGTTCCGCAGCGTAATCAATTCTCGTTTTGCTGCACCAGTAATTGGCAAATAATTCCCAGAACAATTGGTTAATTACATTCGCGACTGATAATATTGAAATATGAAAATTAAATTTAGTTAATTACAGCGCCGTGAATGTTTTGGATAATTTTTCAACTGTGAAATATTTGGACATGGGCTGCTCATTAATTGCTGAGCGAATTTCAAGAGTAAACGATGCCATATTCGGGATATATGAGGTTCAGATTTAAATTAAACTTTGAGTAAATTAAACTATACACCAATCAACATCCATGATTTTAATGTGAAATAATTTGTTGACGTTCTCCGTTTATTCTTCTTTATCCAACATTTACTTTATTGCTTAACCAGGTTTAGTTAGTAGGAGGGAATAATTTTGATCAAAATCCAATAAAGAAAGCTTTGCATCAGGACGAGGTATTCATGGGCGTTTCATGAATAATTTTTTTACGGTAATGTCGGCTCGGGGGATGTATTTTGATTCTATAACGCATCCGTAGCAGGAAAGGAATAAGGGGTAAGAAATATGGGTTAAGGGAGGATGTATGCTTCGCTTAAATGGCTAGAGCTCGTACGAGAAGGAAAAACCTACATATTTCACATTTCACCTCGAAGTTATAGGGGTGAGAACGACTTAAGGTCACTCGCTCTGACAACCAATAAAAGCAATGCAACCTGTTACAGGTGGACATGCATGTGAAGCTATAGTAGAGTAATGTTCAACTTTTCCCAGCGTCAAGGGTATCATTTGACAACAATTAATTGATAAGTAAATCGCCTGTAGAAATAAATAGAATCTTTCGAAGAGAAGTTAATTAACGCCCCACAAAAGTACATTTATTTATATTATAACAGCAAAATAGAGTGCAAGAATAATAACCTAAAAACATTAAGCATGGGAAATATATCAAAGGGATTAAAATGCCCAGTTAAGTGTTTGAAAAGTTTGTAGTAATACAATATTCGAAACAATTAAAACGATCAACCTAATTCTAGTGGAAACTTTCAAAGGAAAGGGAAGACTTTGAGCGACAGATTTATAAGGTATTTCCATTAAAGTATGCAAACCTCTGACAGTGCAAGAATAATAACCTAAAAACATTAGGCATGGGAAATATATCAAAGGGATTAAAATGCCCAGTTAAGTGTTTGAAAAGTTTGTAGTAATACAATATTCGAAACAATTAAAACGATCAACCTAATTCTAGTGGAAACTTTCAAAGGAAAGGGAAGACTTTGAGCGACAGATTTATAAGGTATTTCCATTAAAGTATGCAAACCTCTGACAGTGTGGCTGAGTAATTTGAAACAGCCTGGGAATTTTATATCAGTATGATACTTTTGAAAGATTTAATGCTCTGAAAAAGTGAGTTAAAAAATAGTTTTTAAAAAAGAAAGTTGAACCGACTTCACAAAAAGCGCTAAAAAGCATAAAATAATTTTTAATTTTATATCTATTACGACATTTTGAAGTCGGTGCAAATCAAACAAACCAAACAACTACAACAAAAGTATTTAATCGTCATTTCTTATGCTCCCGTAAACTGAAACGTTCAGGTAGTATTATGTATTATTTTCAATTGTGGTACTGTATTTGTTTAATTTGCACCGACTTCAAAATGTCGTAATAGATATAAAATTAAAAATTATTTTATGCTTTTTAGCGCTTTTTGTGAAGCCGGTTCAACTTTTTTTTTAAAAACTATTTTATTTTTCACTTTTTAGTGTCTTCTTCTCTATACAACGAAGAAAGAACCATCCAAATCGGTCCACGCGTTAAAAGTTAGTTTTAACCCCCTACCTCACCCCCATTCCACTAAACTTTTTTTCTCATGGTATCAATCAAGGAACATACTCTACCGAACATAAAAGGAATCATCGAAATCGTTCCACGCGTTACGAAGTTACTACCCCTCCCCCTTCCCCACCTCCACCATAGGACCAAATTATTCTCCTATTAGCAATGAGGGATTACACTCTATACAACAGCAAAAGAACCGTACAAATCAATCCACGCGTTACAAAGTTAGGTTCCACCCCCACCCCCCACCCCATCCCCGAAAATTTCTTTCACCTGGTATCAACCACGGAATATACTCTACCCAACAGAAAAAGAATTATCCAAATCGGTTCACGCGTTACAAAGTTAGACTACCCCTCCCCCCCTCCCCCACCCTATGCTAAATTTTTTTCTCCTATCAGTGATGGGGGATCATACTCTGTACAACAAAAAAAGAATCATCCAAATCGGACCACGCATTACAAAGTTAGGTTTCACCCCCACCCCCCACTCCCACCCTACCAAAAAATTTTTTTACATGGTACCAATCGGAGAACATACTCTACCCAACAAAAAAAGAATCATCAAAATCGGTCGACGCGTTACGAAGTTATGCCCGGTCAGACATAAAAAAAAATAATAAAAAAAATAAAAAATACGCGTCGAACTTAGAACCTCTTTCATTTTGTGAAGTCGGTTAAAAATTATCTAACGAATTAAAAACACTAAGCGCAAATTTGCAGAATATCCAGTAATTTTATTTGTTGGGATATTTTTCGAGTACGCCAACTTCATCAGACCCAGCTAACAGAGACGTAAATAGCAGCGATGAACTTGTGGGTCGTTAGGAGGCTTGGGACAGGAAGCTGACTCTCACTTTTATAGATAAGTCGTTTCGCAGGTAGGGGAAATGATCCCTGCGATTCCGACGTTGGTCTGGCTGTAGAAACTGTTTCGCTTCTGTTGTTAAACTGTTACACAAGTGGAAGTAATCCCGGTGAGGTCTATGTTGCTGCAGTTGTTGTAACTGGGCATTTTCTGCAGTGCCTTGTTCGCCAGGTGGAGGTAATTCTCTCTGCTAGCTTAATGCTGATCTGGCTTGTAGAAGCTGTGCCGTATCTTCAGCGTTGTTATTCCGCAAGTGGTATAGCTGTTTCACAGATTGAAGATTCTTGATCACTATCTGTGGGTAGAGTTAATGCTTCCTGCAAGGCTAATGTTCGTCGGGTTTGTAGAGATAGAGACTGTGTCGTTTCTTTAGTGCTGCTATTCCGCAGGTAGAGATATCGACCTCTGCAGTATAGCTGCTTGACGGATTGAAGATTCCTGATCACTTATGCCGCAGATGGAGCAATTGCTCTCTTCGAGGCTGGTGCTGGTTTCTTGAACAACTTGTGCTGTGCGATGTTGTTTGGTTCTTTTCTTTGTGTATGGTCTATCCATTGGCACTTTCGCCTGCGAATACTGCTGTATATCCCGTCTTGGCCTGCAAGTCGGTGTAGATCGTCGCTGGTAATGACCTACGGCCAACGGATGTTAAGGATTCGCCGGAGACACCGGTAGACAAAGGCTTGTAGCTTAGTTGTTGTTTAACAGGCCACTTTCCATGTTGAACAGCCGCTCAAAAGGACATATTTTACGTTCGACTCAAAGATCCCGAGTTTTGCGCGTCTCATATATGTATATCTCAACAAGAGTATTAAATGCAACTCGAGCCGTATTGATGCGAGCCTGTACATTAGCTTGAGCTCAGCCGTCTGCTGTAACGATGCTTCCGAGATAGCAAAATTTATCCACTTGCTCTGTTTGCTGCTCTTTAAGGGGCGCTGCACCATACGGCATTAATAATTATAAGGAAAATGAAAGGTGACAGACAGTATGCATCCTTGCCCCACTCTATTCAGCACTTGGAAGGGCTCCGACAGTTTTTATTAATAAAGAACGTGACATTGGGTTCCTGAGTAGGACTCCGTTATGATGGTAATAATTTTTTTTGGAAGCCCCTCCTACGTCAAGCTGCGTATATATATATTCGCCATCAAATGCCTTCTCAAAATGACCACATAAGACATGGGACCTCCATTCGGCGAATTGCTCGATGATAATTCGGATGGTGCTGATGCGATTTCCGCAAGAGAAGTCCTCACGAAAGCTTGCCTGTTCATCGCTGAGAGTGCGCTCGATTGTATTCTTGATTTCCATTAAGATGATTTTATACATCAATATGGTGACTGCAGTAAATAGACAGACACGCGCCAATTGCTACAACTTCTCAGGTCGCCTTTTTTGGTAACCTTCCCTGGGGCCTTACCAAGGTCCGTCGACTTAATTGCGTCATCCAACTCCAATCTTATCGGAGTTCTGGTGTTAATGTTGGCCGCAGCCGGCGGGTGTTCATGCTCATGTGAAGAGGTATTCGGCGTTCCGAAGGTATTATTTAGGACTTAAAACAATATTCTGTCCCATAGCCCGATCGTAGTTCGCTGTTTATAGCCAAAGGTCGTCATCACAAAATCAGTCCGAGGTATCCAAGACGTACTAGACGTTTCGTGTGTATATTGTTTTTCAGATAAGCGGGTTACAAACCTATCTATCCTATCCCAGAAGGAGGGCTGCTCCTTAAGGCGTCCTGGGAGTCACCGAAATGTATTTGTACAGCCCGTAGATACTCTCTAAGCCGAGGTGTACTGGCTGGCGCGTGGGTTTCCCTCCGCCTTTCTCAACCGGGTTTGCGACCGGCTATGGCGGAGTTCAACAACCTTGAAAATTACGAAAATACGTTTCGGAAACTTTTTTTTTTTTAATCAAACTTAGTTTTATTACAACATACAGGCTTGAAGAGTGAATTCCAACTGCTTAGATAAAACTTTCCCTGGATTTTTATACTAAAAAAAATAACTAAAAATATGACTTTGTTTATCTAAAAAACGAATCATGGAAAAGTAACAATTGTAATTTTAGCAAAGAAATGTTGCTAAGTTCAAGTGAGTGTTTCTCAAAATGTAAGGAGATTTTGTTGGAATTCGCCACAAACTGAACTAGAATATCATATTTCAATTGTGGGCACCATCTCCGTTATCGTCTTTTTTGTAAAACGTTCTAGAAAGCAGTAAAAACCGCAAGCGACTTTGGCTGCCAGTTCCGAAACTTCCTATCAAAATAGAGACAATAGCATAAAAGCTGTGGGGTATATGACGGTTTAATGACGTCATATACGCACTTTATTCATCCGGCGATGTGTTTTTTTTTCCTCATCAAGTTCTGGATGTACAGAATTTACTGTACTTAATTCGAGTTGGGTAGTCCAACCCGTGTCTCCATAATCTGTAAAAAGCTTAATACCCTTGATGGGTAAGGATTATTTGAGCTCTTAATAAGGCCTGACCTAAAGAAAAAGTTGTTTCAAAGAGGCCGAAAGGGGTGCAAAAAGCAGGTTTAGGGATGTCTTTAGGTTCCACTGGAATTTGATCGTAAGCTTTAGTTAAATCCAAAGTCGAAAAAATTTTACAATTCTGAAGGTGATAAGTAAAATAGTGATTCAGCGGTATTGGATAGCGATCAGGAACCGTACGGGAATTTAGTTTGCGATAGTCGCTGCATGGTCTCCATTCACCATTCTTTTTGCGAACCATGTACAAAGGAGAGGACCAGCAACTGCTAGAAGGGCGGCAGATTCCTTGCTTAAGTAAGAAATCGAATTCTTTTTTAACCGCTTGAAGCATTTCCGGAGATAATCTGGGAAATTTTGACATAAAAGGAGGGCATTTGGTAATAATGTAATGAGTTACGCCATGAGACACATATTTGACTAAGGCTGAATCAATAGTGATTGATTCGAAATTACGTAATAGCTCGGAAAAGATACTAAAGACATTAACCATATCATCATATATCCTGAACATCCTACGATTTGGGATGCATAATAACTCATAACTTCAGGAACATCACTCCAACTAAAACAAATTCGATCTATTATGTCTGTTCCACAGCCATTAAAAACAAGAAAGCAGCCTGCCAAGCAAATAAATTTTGCCTTTCAGTGAAATTTTGACGGATCTGTACAGATACGTGGGTCTTGAGTCAAAACTATAAAGAACAATTTTACCTGTTCTTCAATACCGCCAAATATTTATAGTAGTAATGGTTATAAAAAACTTTTGATAACTTGAAATTGCAAAAAATTCCGAACTAAACCGTTCAACTCGAGCAAAGTAAGAAATATTGAAATATTTCTTAACGCGATCGGCGTTTCTAATAAAGAAAAGCTACATTTCTTTGGCTCTTCATCAACAGCAGCACCAAAGGGTTAGCTTTTCTTTAGCTGCTGGACGTCTTCGAATAAACCGAACACTAGATGAAAATGCAACAATTTCATCCTTATAGTAACTAATTAGAAAAACGCCAACTTGTATGCTGATAAATTCCAACATTAATTACGTTGGTCTGCAGCCTCTCCTCTTAAATTGGATAGAGGGTATTTTGCCAGTCCATTAAATCCGTGTAATAATAGATCTGATTCCTACGAAATAAATGCCGGTGTACCTCAAGGTTCAGTTCTTCACCAGTTATTATTTCTTCTTTTAATTAATCACCTTTTATCTCTCAGTCACAATCCTATGCAAAATTTCGCCGACAGCACCCAAATGTAGTACGAGATTTTTTAGTGGAGTCTCCATTCATTCTTAGGTATGTTTCTTCGTACGCTCCAATGCTTAAACATATTGAGTTTTATTTAAAATATGTATATGAAATCATATTATGTTTTATTGATTTATTGCTAACGATTTTTAATTCCATTTCCACAAATCTAACTTCAGACGGTCAGATGGTTTAGGACTATCCCCATTTCAGATAAGTCACATGAGTACTCAAATGAGAACACATATGAGTGTCAGGTGTGTATACAGACTTTATGAGCTGCCAATTGGAAAAAAAATTTCGTTTCACTCAACTTAACATGCAATTTGAAATTCAAATTGGTTAGGTTATCTATTACCACTTATATTACCTTGTCATCAGTTGCTTTATTACTGTTTGCATGGATGAAATTAACAATGAAAATTTTATTAGTTCAAGAATTTCGTGCTGGGATGTTTACTGATTGAAAGGAAATTGTTGACAAACAAGCAGTACGGAACAAGTATCACTATGTACATTTCTTCCATTATTTCACATGAAGCCCTAAAATTGGTAAACTGAACTTTTCCGATGTTTATTGATTTAATCGACACAATTCTTGAATTTGATTTGACAAATTGTACAGGTAACATACCCCTAAAACTGTTTTAGATTTAATTACGTCATATCGATTTAGTAAATCTGTATTTGCCTATTTGCTCTCAAGTGTGAAATCTGTCACCAACTCCATTTCAGTGTAGTGGTCTGTGGTCAGCATCCCTTCGAAAATCTGTGAGAGACAAGTTAAAATATTCTCTAATGAAATATGTGCGTCAGAACGTTTACCCCTAATTAGATTTTACTTCAACCAAGTGACGCCATGATTAATGGCACTCTCCATGGGACTTATCAGGCAAAATGACTTATTCACAATACGCTCATGTGGGGCAAGTATCCCTTGATATTTGGAAATGTTCCAGCTTTCGTTATTTATCCTACCCATACCAAATATTTATAGCAGTGAGATGTACTTCTTGTCCAGCTGGGAAATTTGTCCTATTATATATCGATTATTTCACAAAGCAATATGATATACAATACACATGACTCATGATGGTAAACGGTAATCCATTTATGAATGTCGTTCAGTTCAAAAGAAATTTCAATTATAAAGTCGTGCTTAAAATAGGGTGCTATGATAGTAGCAGTCAATTTACAAACACATTTCGCTGAGATTAACTTCTGATTCAAAACAAAATCACTTAAGGGGAGATTCTAGTATCTCAGTTCAAAAAAATCCAATTATTTTTTTGTCATATATCTATAGAAAAGTTATTCAAAAATGTACATACAACATTTTATGCCTAAATTCGAAGTCTTTCTGGCACTTCATCGATGCATCAGAGCCTTGTGAATAGTTAAAAAACTTTAAGCGCGTTTTCCGAAAATGCGCTTTTTCAAAGCGTTGGAAAAAAAAACGACAATACTATTAAAAATTTGTCAGTCCAGATAAAGGGTATTGGATTCTTTGAAGACAAATCCTGTTAGTGAATTAAAAATTTCTTCAAAAAATTGTTCTTTTAACATGGTTTTCTAACAAATATTCAGAAAACCATCAAACTTTGAACAACTTTTTTTCCCAAAAATTTTTTTAGTTCACTAACTTTAAACCTATCCGACATTTTTGTAAGATGAAGATGCCGTTTTTGTTTTAAATGAGAGCAGCGAGACGTTCCACTGTCAAAAAGGAGCAATAGTCCAGGGGTCAGGTATTTTTTAATTACAACTTCACCTACCTAATTATTTTCGCGGATAATCAGAAAAACTGGCAATAGTAGTGAGTAAGCGCGAAAGCCGGAAAAGTAATAATTTCGTTCCTGTTCTTAATTTGTTTAAAATAATGCTTCCTAAATCCGATACATATGTTAGTTTGAGATAATGTTCTGTCTTAGAAACACAAGTTTAGAACAGAAGTTTTCCAAGTCACATTTTGTGGAGAATTGACTTATTGCTACTTCCAAACTCAGTTTACTGCACTTATTAATTAATTTCACAATTTTCTTTACAATATTTATTTATTTTTTATATATTTTTATTTTATTTATTAGAGAAAATCACAACTCTCACTCAATTTATACTCTTATCTCTAGAAATGTTCGTTATTTATTTTTACCACACCCAGTCATCACAGATTCGGGTCGACCTTAAGTTCCTACGGCATCTGACGGTTTTCTGATTTCGTTTTCATCACGTAGTGCACATGTTACATTACAATTAAACTGAAGATCATAATTAGGTAAAAATGCAACATTGCCCTGACATTTTAAACTTAAAGATTCGGTAAGTTTCTTCCTTAACTTATTTTTTACATATTTGTTTAGACTTACAAATTTATAAATATTACTGATTATATGCATATATATGAGTTTTTACTATAAAATCCTAACGGATAATTTTCTAATGTTAATAAATTTTTACCAAATTAAAAGGTTATTTCATAAATTAAATTAAAGTTTCGTTTCGACTTGATTGTGCCAAGAATAAAACAAATCGATACGAGTTGGCATTGGTAGCATGTAGTAACTCATACGAGTTCAGGAAAATTATTGCCATAGAACAGATATACAAGAATCCTGCTTTTTCGACTTTTCAAGCTGTCAAAACAAATATTTAAGTTTGTTTTATTTATTGTTAAAAATTGATTAGAGTTATATACATATATTATTCATCAAAATCACATATACAAACGCACGCCAATATGTTACATGCAACGCATCCGTCTCCAGCTTTGATAACAGCCGAGTCACCAGTTCTTTCTGTGCCATCAACCGGTAAACACTGAAGCGCGTTATTACTTATAACAAACTTGTTAGAATAAATTTACTAAATTAAAAATCATTCAGTCTTTGTACTCATCTTTGACCTTTTCGACATTGGTGCCGAAACCCGGGAGTTCTAATCCGGAATCGATCAGAAGATAATTAGCGAAAGCGAACACGTGGATTAAGGTAATGATGGAGTCTCAAAATCGAGCGGTTTACCGGTGTCAGGTCACTAAGTTGTCAAAGAGCGCAAGTGATTACTTAGCGTCCGCCGATGCACAAGCGACGATGGAAAACTCGGGTAAATTTACAGATATCGAAGAAGAAATCTCTGTTTTTCTACAGCGGATAACTGCAGCACATACGAGTCTAAAAAAGGCGACTAGCGATTTACACTCATCACCTGGGTTTAAAGTAGAAGACGGAGATAAGGAATTAGAAACATGTGCCGATTATGAGGATAAGGCGATTGCAGCTATTGCTCGTCTTCAGCATCGTCTTACGCGAATTAGAGCTTTACAAGGTAATATAAGGGCTAGCGAAATATCTACAGCTCCAGCACCGGCCATAGAATCGTGCATCAGCACTAAATTACCCAAGCTCCAATTGAAAAAGTTTTCGGGAGATTTGAATGAGTGGCTACCATTTTGGCAGCAATTCCGGGCGACTATCCATGAAAATACAAATTTGAGTGGTTCCGACAAATTTCACTACCTGCAATCTTTATTAGTTGGAAAAGCGGCTGATACCATAGCTGGATTTACGCCCACCGGGACTTGCTACGATGGCGCGATTGATCTTCTTCAAGAAGAGTTTGGTCAGTCAGATCAGCTTATTGAAGGGAATATGCAGCGATTAATGTCTCTACCGCCAGTAACCTCCGCAAATGACCTAACGGGATTGCGAAAACTATACAATACTGTGATTGCCATTACTCGTTCGCTCACCGCTCTCGAAGTTCCATCCATGCATTACGGTGTTATGCTAAAAACAATTTTACTGAAATGTATGCCAAACGAGTTACGAGTTCAATTTCATCGGAATTGTGAGGGTGCGAAAATGATTCCAGGCGATATGAGTGAAGACAACGATTCATCGACAGCGTTGAGTGACAAGAGCTCCATTATATTTGCCGGTGATAAGCAGGTAAAGCAAATTTTAAAATTTTTAAAGCGAGAAGTACAATCGCTTGAACGATCATACGTTAAGAGTTCCCGCTCTACACAGATAATAAAATCACACAGAACGGCTACGGGTTTATTTACCAGTACAAACGAAAATGTGAAATGTTAGTTCTGCGATTCAAGTGATCACATAACCAAAAACTGTAATAGTTCACATACAATTCCTCAACGTAAAGATTTATTGAAACGAGAGGGACGCTGCTACCGTTGCACTGGTAAAGGTCATTGCTCAAAGTTCTGCAAAGGCAGGAATTTGAAGTGTCAAAAATGTGACGGGCGGCATGCCGCTGCAATGTGTGAAGTTGACACACAACAAAAGAAGAAATCATTAGAATCAACAGCGGTTGCGGGAAATTCAAAGCACACTCTCAATTTATATTCAAATAATTATTCAGCTTCATAGATAGTCTATTTACAGACAGCTTGTGCCTATATATCCGGCTCTGGAAAATCATCAGGATCTCTGGTACGCTTAATAATAGATGGTGGCAGTCAAAGGAGTTATATAAAACAAAGCATAGCTCGGCAGCTTAATTTGCCGATAGTAGGTGAGCAGACTGTGCGAATTTCCACCTTTGGCAGTAAAAAACCGTCTCCTAAGCAAAAATGCAATTTGGTTAGTTTTAATTTGAGAAGTCAATATAGCAACAAGAGTGTATGCATAGTCGCGTTAGAAGTACAGGAAATTTGTTATGATATCCTCGCACCACCGCCTTCTGATCATGTAGATTTTTCAAAATTTTCCTTCGCTGACGTTAATTTGAAAGGAGAAGAATTTGATGAAGGTATTAATATACTTATTGGCTCTGATAATGTGTGGAATATCGTTACAGGTGAATTTGAACAATTATCCCCAAATTTAGCAGCGATCAACACAATACTGGGTTGGACAATACAGGGACCTGTTTCAAGCGAATCGCCTGCAAAATACTCCTGCTTACACACATATTCCATAGAAAACCTCAAGGAAAGCTACTTATGGGATTTAGATACAATTGGTATAACAAATGAGAGTTCTCCCTCTGAAATGTTGATGGAAAATTATTTCAATAAGTATGTCTGGAGGCACGGGCAGCGATACTACGCTCGTCTGCTATGGCGAGATGAAAATGCAGTACTTGATAGTTTCCCTGAAGGAGCGCAGGCACGATTTGGAAGTTTGATTCGAAAATTACAACGAGAGCCGCATAGACTTTTAGAATACGAACAGATCATGGAAGAATTTATTGCAGATGGTATTGCAGAGAAAGTGAATCTTCACGAAGCAAAGGACGCGCCGGCACGACTCTACTACCTTCCGCACCGCGCTGTGTATCGCGAAGACAAGGCTACCACGAAGGTTCGAATTGTTTTCGACGCATCAGCTCATCAGGGAAAAAACGCTTCTTTAAATGCTTTACTTTCTCCTGGAAGTAATCTTCTATCAGATGTATTGGGACTTCTTTTAAATTTTAGACTCGGAACAATCGGCTTAGTGGCCGATATCGAGAAGGCCTTCCTACAAATCAAATTGGTGGAGGAAGATCGTGACACTCACAGATTTTTTTGGTTCGGAAGCAAGATAAAGGATTGTAGGGAGCTTCCCCCCTGGGAAGAATTTAGGATGACTCGTGTCACGTTCGGCATTACCTGCAGTCCCTTCTTGTTAGGCGCTACTATCCGTCAACACTTAAGCGAGGAGAAGACAGTTTTTCCAGAAACTTGCTCCTACTTGGAGAATTCCTTTTACATGGATGATCTTATTCTTAGCGTTAACGACGAGGTTTTAGCTACGAAAATTTTTCAAGAGTCAAGGAATATTATGCAGCGAGCTTCCATGCATCTTCGAAAATGGAATTGTAACAATCAGCAGGTAAAATCCGCCTTTGTACAGGATCATAAGTGTCCAGAGATGCAGAAAATTCTAGGAATGCTATGGTATACTAGCAGTGACGAACTAATGGTAGATTTAAATTCTATCATTCCATCCATATCAACAATTAATGCTACGAAGAGAGTTGTACTAAGTTTGATATCAAGAGTTTACGATCCTCTCGGCTTGCTGGGACCCTGCTTGGTGAGACTCAAACTTCTATTCCAAACTACATGGAAGCGGAAATTAGACTGGGATGCTGTACTACCCGATGATCTTCAGACAACTGGTCTGTTCGTACTGGTCTGTTATAGCGATCGGACGTGTTTTGCGCTTCTGCTTGATTTTCGGTTGATTTTTTGGTTTCGTCGAATACTTTCCTCTTTCTAAATTATTCCTGAAAATTGTTATAGTGGTGTCTTCTTTTTTAAGTTTTTGTTTTGCGTTCTCTCTGCGAGTTGTTAAGATATTTTGGTTTTTGGTTTTTCGTTAGTTGGTGGATTTGTTGGATTGAAGTTGCACTCTGTAACGGGTGCTTTGGTTCTGAAATTGTGTTAGTGTGTGTGCCTTTGTCGTGCTTAAATACTTGTTTCTGCACATTTCATTTCGGCAGCTTTGTCTGTGTTGCCTACTTGTTGCTGCATTTTTTGTTGGGGCAGTGTTAGATTGGTGACAGTTAGTTCTGTGGACACTTGTGTTATTTGCTTTGCTTTGTTGTAGTTTTGCCGTTTGCATTCTTCCGTTTTCAGAGTGATCATTCGCTTGGGGTCATTGCTCGACTTTGATTTCGACTCCAAGCACTCTCACGGGTACTGCTGTTTTGTTTATGCGGTTTCTGTCTACGTTTAACGTCTCTTTTTTCTAACATATTTATTTACTGTATTTATTCAATTGTATGCATTTTTCGATCTTATTTCTGTTGTGCCTATTGCTAGTTTTTCTTTGTTTTTAATCGTGCGTTTTTGTGTTTTTTTTTTTTCTTTTCTCTTTGATCGTTGATTTTCTGTTTATTTTGGTGCTGTCGCCGGTTTATTAGTTTATTGATTTGTTGTGTTACGTCATTGGTTGTTTACTTTGTTTTACCACCTGACTATTTGATCCCTGTTGCATTTCGTTTTTTATCATTTTTCCCTTATTTATTTTAATTTTTATTTTTTTTAATTCTGTTTTATTTTTACCACTTAGCAGCTAGCCCCTGTCACCTCTTTGTTATTTATTATTTCTTTATACTTTTTTCAATTTTACATTTTTTCTATCGTTCATTTTAACCATTTTGTTTCTCTTTTTGCTTTGTGCTTTTTATTTGTTGGTTTTACTTTTTTACTTATTTATTCTTCCCCCTTCTGTTGACCTGACTTTTTGCTTTGTTTTACCACCTGACTATTTTATCCCTGTTGCATTTCGTTGTTTATCATTTTCCCTTATTAATTTTTTTTTTAATTCTGTTTTGTTTTTACCACATAGCCACCAGTGCCTGTTCTCGTCTTATTCTATAAGTATGGCCAGCTGCGGTTTCTGTGCCGGTGTGATCTCTGAGGGTGGGGTCACCTGTGACGGAGTGTGTGGTCATGTTTTTCATGCCACCTGCTTGAAGCGTGGTTCAAGGACATGCTCCGAATGTGCGCAAATTAAGCCCTGTCACATTCTAAGGCTTGTAAAGGGTATCACTGACACCTTTTCTTGTGACTTGGCCCTTGTTGCGGATAAGGTCAGCTCCGTCTGCAACCGTTTGACGTGTCTTGAGCTGCTCTCTGATGACATCAACACCTTGAATGGGAGATTGGAAAAGGTGGTTGGAGTCGTTGAGGCAGTGGAGGCTAACTCTGGTATTTTAGAGAGGAGATGCCATGAGTTGACTTCGCGCGTTACCGCGTTGTCTGGGTCACTGGACGATGTGCAGACTGCTCTTGCGTGTTTCAACCCTGCTTTTTGTCCCTCAATGGACTCGTCTCCCTTGCTGCCTTTCTTTGAAGACATTCGTCGCTGCGTCAAGCAAGTGAAGGGTGATATTAGCTCTTGCTCCTCTGCTGTTTCGGCCAACGCTGTTGCGTTATCCTCCATCTCATCTGATATAAGAGCTTTCTCCACCCACTTTGAAAGTTTCTCAGTGCCGTCTTCGTCAGGTCCTACTGAGGGTGACCTACTGTCGTCCCTGCCATTGGTTGTTCCCGGGCTCCCGGAGGGTCCTGCTCCTGTGACTGAGCTAAATATTCCTTCCATACCCCTTTCTGATGAGGCTCGTAGTGTTTCCGAGCCTGCCCTTCGCAAATCCGTGCGCCGTGGTCGTGCACGCCGTCATCGGAATCGTGTATCCGCGTTGCCTTCTGACCCTTTGGTCAGTGGTCAGGCTCTTGCCTACCATGATCCTGCTATTCCGGGGCTGTATGTTTCTACTTCCCCATCCCTCTCTCAGGGCCCATCGGATGCTGTTTTGTTCCCCATGCCGGAAGGTCAGTCGGCTGGTGAACCTGGTGTTGACATTGTCGAGCTATCTGCCATTCCTCGCCCGAAACAGATTTTCGTCTCTCGACTTACTCCTGGTACCTCTTGTGAGGTTATGTTGCGTTTCCTTGGATCTAAGGGTGTTGACACATCAGAGGTGTCCTGTAGGAGGATAAGCGGTACTTCAAGGCCCTATTCATCTTTCCTGTTATCTGCTCCCACTCCGGTGGCCGATACTCTTCTTGGGGATAATTTCTGGCCCGTGGATGTCTTTTGTAAGATCTTCGTACCCCGTAATCACCGCCGTACCGGGCCGATAGTCGCTCAATCTCCCAATTTAAAAAACAGGATAAGCTCTCTCTCTACTATCAAAACGTGAGAGGGTTAAGGACTAAAACTAATAATTTTTATTTCTCATCTGTTAACTCTGAATTTGATTTGATGGCTTTATCTGAGACGTGGTTACACCAGGGTATCTCGGATGCCGAGCTATTTAATGACTCCTTTCAGGTCTTCCGCAGGGACAGGTCTGCGGATTCGTCTGTACGGGGAGGTGGGGTTCTCATTGCATGTAGAAATTTTCTAAATGCTACTTTTGTGGACCCTCCGTCTTTTTCTGATCAATTTGATCTGGAACAGGTCTCAGTAAAGGTTTCATTCGATTCGGGCGACCTCTTTTTAATTTGTTGTTACATACCTCCAGACATGGGCAATGTCGTCGATAATAATGGGTTGAGTCGGTATGACATTCTTATTCAGCATATCGACTTTATTCATGACCAGATGGGTTCTAAGGACGAAATTGTCCTAGTAGGGGACTTCAACTTACCCAATGTGAGATGGGTAGTGAATGATGATGACGATAGCTATCTTCCCCATAACTTGACTGAGGGACAATCACTGTTCCTTGACACCTTGGCTTGCATAGGACTTTGCCAAATGAGCAATGTGAGTAACAATATGGGTAGACAGCTTGATTTAGTGTTCTCTACGAACTCCACGCTCACTTTTGTGGAACCTAGCCTCTTTCCCTTGACGAGTCTGGACATGTTTCACCCTGCATTGCTTGTCACTTTTCATTGTCTCTCGGACGTGCGTGTCGATAATCTCGAATGTGAATTTAGTTTTAACTTTAGAATGGCCGATTTTGAGGCTATGAATGAATATCTTGGTGATTTGGACTTCCATACCTGTCTGTCTAGTGACGATATTGACAGGAACGTATCTGGTTTCTATGAAATTTTATACGAAGCTTTCGCTAGGTTTGTCCCCTATGTCCGGGTTAGAAGTAGAGAATCCGCTCCCCCCTGGTTTAACAGAGAATTAAAAACTCTCAGAAATAGGAAAAATAGACTCTGGAAAAGGTACCTGCGAGTGGGAAGTGTAGACTCTAAGCGTGAATTTATTCTTTGTCACGAACATTTCATAAGTCTTTCTCGTTCTCTATATGACGAATACCTACTGAACCTTAGAGGCAACTTATTCTCTAACCCCCGTGCATTTTTTGATTACGTCAATATGAAGAGAAGGGTTGATAACTATCCATCGACTATGGAATTCGGGTTAAGTTCCAGTAACGATTCTAGGGTTATTTGTAATTTATTTGCTGAATACTTCAGGGGCGCATTTGAATCATCCGATTTTTATCCAGAAAGTAACAACTTTTCGCACATTAATAATAGTAATATATCCCCCGTACCTATTCCATCTATCACAGAGGAGAGCTTATACAAGCATATTTTGGATCTTCCGGATGACTTTTCTTATGGCCCGGACGGGGTTCCTGCTGTTGTCTTAAAGAAGTGTTCTTCGGTGTTATTATGTCCTTTACTTTTGCTCTTCCGGCGATCTATCTTGGTTGGTCGCTTCCCTACATTCTGGAAGGCTTCATTTTTAATCCCCATATTTAAGAGTGGGAATAGGAGAGAGATTGTTAACTATAGACCTATTGCTAAACTATCTTGCATTCCAAAACTCTTCGAACTGATGATCCAGTCCCAATTGTCTATTGGGTGTAGGGGATTAATCTCTAGCAGGCAGCATGGATTCATTCAGGGTAGGTCAACGGTTTCCAACTTGTTAGAGTTTGTGTCTGGCAGTGTGGGTGGATTTCTGGAAGGTTGCCAGACTGACTGCATTTATACCGACTTTAGTAAGGCCTTTGATAAGTTGTCTCACTCTATTATCGTTTTCAAATTGGCCAGGTTGGGTTTCCCGGCTCAACTCATTGCATGGATTAAGTCGTATTTATACAATAGGACTTATAGAGTGCGTTTTCGTGGCGTGCTCTCTGATGCTTTTGTGGCTCCTTCCGGCGTTCCTCAGGGTAGTCATCTTGGGCCTCTGTTGTTCATTTTGTCTATTGATGACATTACGTATTTGCTTCAAAGAAGTAAAATTTTTATTTACGCGGACGATATCAAGATTTTTCTCCCAATCAAATCTTTTGCGGATTGCGAGATATTGCAGTCAGACCTGCAAATATTTTATAGCTGGTGTGTCAATAATAATCTTAAATTAAACATCGGTAAATTTCAGGTTATGACCTTCTCGAGGTCCATCAACTGCTGTACTTTTCAGTACAAGTTTGAAGATACTTGTATTCAACGGGTGGAGGGAGTGAAGGATTTGGGTGTGTATCTTGATAGGCAACTTAACTTCATCCCCCACATTAATAATATCGTTGCCAGGGCCAGCTCTATGCTGGGTTTTATCCTTCGTTGGTCCAGGGAATTTCCTAGCCCTCACATAAGACTCCATCTTTATACATCCCTTGTTAGACCACTGCTGGAGTATGCTAGTCCGGTTTGGTCTCCGTTTTATGGATCTCACACTAAACGTATTGAATCTGTACAGCGCAGATTTGTGAGATCGGCCCTTCGTGCTTTGCCGTGGAGTGACCCTTTTATTCTACCTCCATATGGTGATCGATTGGGACTGTTACAACTTGCTACTCTCGAGGAGGGTCGCTGGGTTGCCGATATAATTTTTCTACACCAGCTTCTACAGGGAAAGATTGACAGTGCGGAACTTTCTTCCAAAATATCACCTAGAGAACTGTCCTATTCCCTTCGAAACCGTTCGAACTTTCAGATAGCTTTCTCGCGCACTAGTTACGGTATGTTCGAGCCTGTCAATCGCATGTGTAGGTTTGCTAATGGTGTTGGTGATGTCTTCAACACTAACGCAGACAAGTTAACATTAAAGAGGAACCTTTATAATTTGAAACCATCCTGTTGGACTCACTTGTCTTTGTTCTTTTCGATTTTGTTTTTTATGTGGTGTAAAGTTTCCTTCCTTGTATGTTTTGTATTGACTTGGCTTAAGCTGCCTGTGCATCCCTGATTGTTGTGTTTGGGTGTATTTTGGCTTCTGTTTATTAATGATCTTATCTTTGTTTACTAATGATCGATCAATAACTGCGGATAACTTATTATTATTAACCGCATGTTGGGGCCGTGGATATGTATCCTGTTTTTGACCTGGCTCTTGCCGGGGATGTGCTTGAACGTTCTCTGTTATCTCTGCACCCCTGATTGTAGTGTTTGGGAGTGTTTTGGATTATTACTAATATTTTATTGCATGGGTTATGGGAGCCTCATTCGCCTCAATATATGTTATATTCTGGTGAATAGGTCAATTGATTCCAGGCTTTTGCTTGTGAAGTGCGCCTTCTGAGTTAGAAGGGTTAATTCTAATTAAAAAAAAAACATGGATAACTTTTGTAAAGGAACTTTCTTATTTAAATGATATAGCTATACCTAGAAGCATTGTGATGTTCAATCAAGCGGTCGTATGGGAACTACATTTGTTTGCGGATGCCAGCACCAAAGCATACGGAACGGTGGCATATGTTAAGTGCATTGATATTAACGGGAAAGGCGCGGTCACGTATCTGTGCTCAAAAAACCGGATAGCACCTTTGAAGGAGAATGGATCATCAGAATTGACATTGCCTAAGTTAGAGTTAACTGCTGCATTAATAGCTGTTCGCCTGTACGTGTACTTGAAAAAACATTTTAGGATGAACTTTAATTCGATAATATTCTGGTCTGATTCGAAAATAGCGCTTTCATGGATATGTGGTGATCATCACAAGTGGAAACCCTACGTTGCGCACCGTGTCCGAGAAATAAGAGAGAATTCAGATCCTAGAAACTGGCGACATTGCACTAGTGAACAGAATCCGGCAGATTTGTTAAAAAGGGGTCTTTCAGGGAGTAAATTAGTGAATTCCCCTTCTTGGGTAAACGGACCTGAATGGCTGGCTTTGCATTCTTACGACACTTGTGGAGCGATAGCAGAGAAGAATACTGATACGCCATCTTATTTAACTTGTTTATTAATAGAGGGAAGCTCGTCATCAGCAGATTCACCTATTTTAAATATTGAAAATTATAGCAGTTATAATAAACTTTTGAGAATTACTGCGTACGTAATGTGTTTCGTGCGTTTCATCTTACAGCGAGGAAAAGTTTCAAACCGTTGCAAATATTTGACAGCAAGCGACTTGAACATAGCGGAGAAATATTGGATACTAATCGTACAACGTCAGGAATACGCTACTGAAATTAAGGCTTTAGCGAAAGGAAATCCTGTAAGTGAATCTTCCAGTGTGAAAACGTTAAATCCATTGCTCAACAATTCCGGAGTTCTATGTGTGGGAACGAGACTGCAAGATGATTACCCTATTATTTTGCCACGACACAGTCAATTAGCGAAACTCATTGTAATGGAAATTCATCATAAGCTGTTTCATGCTGGAGTTAATCTACTTCTAGCAGAGCTACGAAAAAGGTTTTGGATTCCGAGAGCCCGACAACTTCTTAAATCTACGATCCGGCCCTGCGTCATTTGCAAGCGATTAAGAGGAAAATCTGGTTCTCAGCCATTCGCCCCACTACCTCGAAGTCGGCTTTCTGCCTCACGGCCCTTCGAGACAATTGGTGTGGACTTTGCAGGTCCCTTGTACGTAAAAGAAATAGAAGCAACAGCGACAAAGAAATATTATGTGATGCTTCTGACGTGTGCAGTGGTCAGAGCTGTGCATTTAGAGTTGGTGCCTAGTTTAACAACCGAAAGCTGCATTATGGCATTAAGGCGATTCGTAGCTAGGCGAGGCGTACCTAAACTTATAATGTCAGACAACGCGAAGACTTTCAAGCGCGCCTCCATCGAGCTTCACGAGTTAGAGAAAATTTTGACTTCGGAAAAATTTCAGGGATATGCGAGTACTCAAGGCTTTGTATGGAAGTTTATAGTTGAGAAGGCCCCTTGGTGGGGTGGGTTTTGGGAGCGGCTTGTCCGTTCTGTTAAGGATATACTAAAGATTGCAATTGGGCGTTGTACCTTGAATGCTGAACAACTTACCACGTTTTTAGTAGAGGCTGAGAATATTGTAAACTCTAGGCCTTTGACATATATTAGCGATGATCCCTTGGATCTGTCACCCTTAACACCGGCTAATTTTTTATACGGAGAATTCTCTTCAATACCTTTAGATACTTGTGTACAAATGGATCAGAATATTCGCGCCAAATGGAGAAGTCGACTACGTATCATAAACCTTTTTTGGAAACGCTTTCAGACAGAATATCTACAGCAACTTAGGTCAGCCCATCATGCTATTAAGGGATCTTCGTTCACAGTCAAGAGAGGTGATGTCGTTCTCGTTCACGATAACATGCACCCGCGAATTTTATGGAAGCTGGCATTGGTTGAATCAACATTTCCAGGACGCGATGGTAAGGTGCGGGCTTGTGAGGTTAAACTTTCCAACGGCTCCAGAATTCGACGTCCGGTACAACTTCTGTACCCCTTAGAGTTATCGCCGGGGGAGGATGTTAAAAATTGATTAGAGTTATATATATTATACACAAAATCACATATACAAACGCACGCCAATATGTTACATGCAACGCATCCGTCTCCAGCTTTGATAACAGCCGAGTCACCAGTTCTTTCTGTGCCATCAACCGATAAACACTGAAGCGCGTTATTACTTATAACAAACTTGTTAGAATAAATTTACTAAATTAAAAATCATTCAGTCTCTGTACTCTTCTTTGACCTTTTCGACATTTATTTATTTATTTAAGATTCATCAACGGGCTGATTACTTAACATGTAAATATAAAAACAGTCACAAAATAAAATAAGAATCAAAATAATTACAATAATCAATAATTAATATAAATAACTGGAAAATAAAAAAGAAAAATAATTAACTAGAAAAATAATTAATACTACATAATAATTACAAAATAACAACAGAGTAGTTAGGAAAGTTTGGCCTTCACAGATTTTTTCGACAGATTAAAATCAATGTTGTTAAAATGCGAATTAAAAAACCGAGGCATTGACGTGACGGGCTCGTGAAAACCGTAATTTGTGCGATGCTGTGGAATTTTAAGAAATTCTCGATTTCTCAAGGAGCGACTCGGAATCGATATATTAAAAGAAGACAACAAGACTGGAGAGTCAACATTACCTTGAAGACATTCAAAAGCGAAAATAGTTCTAGAGATGTTACGTCTGAATTCAAGAGAGTCAAGTTTTATGAGCTTAAGCCTATCTGAGTACGGCGGCAGGATAAGAGGGTCACTTTAAGGAAGCCCACGAAGTGCAAAGCGTACAAAACGGCGCTGGACTGCCTCTACCCGGTCAATTGAGTCACGATAAAATGGTGACCAAACACAACTAGCATACTCCAGAATAGGCCTAACAAAGGTGCAGTAGAGAAGCCTGGTGATATTTCTTTCAAACTAAGGTGTTTCAAATTATTTAAAATACGTTAGAGTTCGGTTGTGTCAGCTGTAGGTTGTATAGTTTTTAAGATCTGTGAAGTTTCTACAACTAAATAACTCGTTACTTTACTGATAGGTTTATTGAGCCAAACAATTTTGCTTATAGTTTAGATATAATTATAGCAGAAACATTGTATCCACTAAAACTTGTTGAAAAGCAGTTGAGCACATACACGTAGTTATTTTTGGGATTTTCAATCTAAACTGTATCTATACATAGGTTTCGAAAAGACTTTAGGTTGAGCAGGGAGGCATTCAAAATGATTTTGGTGACATGTAATTTAGCTGAGGGGAAGCGAAATACATGTGTTCCACCTGTTTTAAAATTAGCAGCCACAATTTATTTTTTAGCCAGTGTTGAATATCAAAGAAGTACTGGTAGTCATTTCCTTTTTGGAATGGCTCAAAGAACGGTCTCTAAAATTATTGCGGAAGTGGTACCATGCTTGGGGTGTGCACTGTGCCCAAGTTGGATAAAAATAGACCCCAACAATTTTAATGAAACGAAAAGTTTTATATTTAATAAATATGGTTTGCCCGGTGTCGTAGCATTCATCTATGGTACGCACGTTTCATTAATAAAACCTACTAAAGATAAACAGGTGTACTATAATCGTAAAGGATATCACAGTCTAAATGTTATGTTAGTAAGTACCTTTAGAACAAAGGGAAACATATTTTATCTCTTGTTTAACAGATATGTGATCAGAACTCGAATGTATTATCCGTGAACTCGTGTCATGGAGGTGCCAGTCACGATTCGAGTGTTTGGACTTTAAGTGACGAGAGAATTCTTTTTGCAGAACGGTGTGAGGCAAGTGAAAGAGAGTGGCAACGGATGCTTTCCATATATGCTACACAGCTGATATTGCAAACAGGTGGACATTTTATCATATGCGTATATATTAACTTTCCATTGACAGGGGATAGCGGCTATCCATTAGAGCCTTGGTTGATGGCTCCTTATCGGTCACCGGAAGAAGACAGTGCTGAAATTAATTTTAATTTGAGGCATTCCAAGGCTCTGTCAACTGTAGAAAGGACAATTGGGATATGGAAGGCAATATGGAGATGCACTTCAAGCGACAGACAGTTGCGATTTACACCTGAACAGGTTAGCTCAATAAGAAATGTTGCCATTGCCTTGCATAACATTTGCCGCAACTATAATATACCTTTCGACAGTTAAATGCGAATTCGTGCCAGCTAAGATGCAAATTTAAGAGACAGTAACATCAATAAAAGAATCAGGGATAGTATTAAAAATACACTAATATAGATATTAATAGTATTGCAATTATATTTTTTCACTTGTAACAAAAGAAATAACTAAAAAACAAAGATTAAAAACAAAATTTTTCTTGAAAATAAATGCAAAAAAGGAACAAGATTAGTATTAATTTCTGCCCTGAACTTCTAGTCTTTTTAACCGATTTGACTCAATTTTAACTTCTAATTTTAATTTTTTCATTCGCATATCCTCAACTTCACTTTCCTTACTCTTCTGCGACATTTTTTTGTAAACTCTAGTATTTTTTCTCCTTCAGTTTAAACATTTTTGAAATAATTTTATTATTTTATTGGTAAACTTTCAGTACTTTTCTTTGGATTTCCGTAATTTCCTCTATGGCATTCACATATCTTTTGAATAAGACCTCTTTGACTTCTTTCTTGTTCGGTCTGCTTCTAGTTCTCTCCTGAGACTCTTTTTCAGTATTTTTTTCATTATTTTCATTATTATGTTCAGGGTTACATGCTTCTTCTTCTTTCGGATCTTCTAATATCTCCGAAAGCAAAAGTTGGATCTCAGAGTCTTCTACAAGGGTGTTCCTTTTTCTGGGAGCTCCGAAAGATTGAGTGAAACCCATCCTGATGTAGAAGTCCTAATATGATGTTCCAGACATTAAATTCAAATAAAAGTTACTAAATAATATTAATTTGTAAACATATTTTAATAATATTACATTGTGGAGATGCGTTGGCTATCTACCTCTACTTAATGAGAGGTCGTGTTGATTGGCCTCCCTATTCGGATACTATATTTAAAATAATGGTATTAAAGAACACGAAATCGTCAGACACTTTTAGAAAATTCTCAGCAACGAATTTTTATTAAAAAGCAACTTCTTTCTAAATGTTGATTTATATTATTCTTTAGAAATTTAAATTACTAGGTTATAATTGGACCTTTTTTTTCATTCGTTTTCCATTTTGTGAAATAATGTAATGAGTTGCTGTGTTTTTAAAAACAAAAGACTGGATCAAAATACTTAAGTGTATTTGCAGCAAGTAAGTGTTGTTACTTTCATTGACAGTCGCCACCAGGCCCGTGCGCAGGATTTGCTCCTGGGGGGGGGGGGGGTTATCTGATTTCATATACATTTTAGTTTATTTTTTTGTAAAAATAAAAATAAAAGTTTGTTAATAATATTAATTTGTAGACATAGGTATTATTCCTTAAATTTTCTGTCTTATGAATAACATGCATTTTTCATTTAAGGAGATTCCGGATATCCTCTGGAGCCGTGGCTTATGACCCTATTTAGATGCGCAGTCGAGGGAAGTCACCAATCCGAATTCAATAAAAAAATATGAAAGGCGAGAAACATAATCGAGCGTACAATTGGGCTTCTGAAAGTCCGTTTTAGATGCTTTCTCGGAGATAGAGAAATACACTATAGCCCCAAGAAAGCCTCTCAAATTGTAAATTCATGCATCGCACAATATTTGCATCGATTTCGCAGTTGAATTTGACTTTACGGAAGAAGCAAATAGTAACAACCGCCAAGAAGATATAACAGAAGAGGCAGATGACAGAGCAGTATCGATTAGAAATGAAATTCTAAATTCAATGATGACATCACTTATGTAAAAATTATAAATGCATATATCTATTTAAAAAATAAACGTATTTAATTCTTTATTAGCTTCTTTAAAATATTAACGAAAAATAAAATGTTCTATTGACTTTAATTTCTATATAACAAAAATAAATTATTTTACATGAAAAAAAATATCGATATCAATAACTTTCACACTTTGTTTGTACTTTAAAATTGCACAGCAATATTTACGTAATTAAGCTTTTGGATTTCAAACTCATACTTCACTTTTTTTAATTTTAGATCTTCAACTCTATATTTTTGCTTTTCAATAACCTAACTTTGTAACGCTTGGAATGATTTGGATGGTTGTTTTACTGTTGTATAGAGTGTGATCCCCCATTGCTGATAGGAGAATAATTTGGTCCTATGGTAGGGGTGTGGGAGGGGGGGGGGGAGTAGTAACTTCGTAATGCGTGGACCGATTTCGATGATTCCTTTTCTGTTCGGTAGGGTAAGTTCCTTTATTGCTACCATGAGAAAAAAAGTTTAGAGAAATGGAGGTGGGGTAGGGGGTTAAACATAACTTTTTAACGCGTGGACCGATTTGGATGGTTTTTTCGTCGTTGAATAGAGGACACTAAAAAGTGAAAAATAAAATAGTTTTTAAAAAAAAGTTGAACCGACTTCACAAAAAGCGCTAAAAAGCATAAAATAATTTTTAATTTTATATCTATTACATTTTAAAGTCGATGCAAATTAAACAAATAAAACAACTACAGTACCAGAATTGAAAATAATACATAATACTACCTGAACGTTTCAGCTTACGGGATCATAAGAAATGACGATTAAATATTTTTGTTTGTTGTAGTTATTTGATATGCACTGACTTCAAAATGTCGTAATAGATATAAAATTAAAAATTATTTTATGCTTTTTAGCGCTTTTTGTGAAATCGGTTCAACTTTTTTTTTAAAACTATTTTTTTAATTGGGTATTCTTTTCTCCCAAAGAGTAAATTTTCGTTAAATACCTGGTATTTTCTTTTTGCACTTCTTTAATGGATTCAATTGCATTTTATAACTTGATGAAAAATTCTTTTTGCATTTTAAATTCATTTTCAAGCAATTGATACTTATTTAATGGTTCAGATACCCTATTTCTCCTAGTTCTCTTTGCGAGCTGAGAAAAGCCAGGAATATTAAAATCCCGCTCTTGAAGTACTGGCGGCAAATTTTCTTCAATAACTTCTGATTCTGTGCTAAATGATTCAAAGGCTGGTGTTGTTGGTACAGATTGCTCGAGAGTTATTGGTGGAGATCGGGCAGGTACTTCTAACGAAGTTGATAGATCAGCAGGAAAAGCATGGGTATTTCGTATACCATTAACAGCAGCAAGCAATTGAGTTTAATTAATTACACCTTCTTCCAAACGCAGAAAAACTTACTTGCCTATTTCGACTGCCCCCCGTGCCATGAATTTGATCCTTGTTGTTTTTTAATTTTCGTTAATATATTATGGTTATAGTCGATCCATATCTGAAAACGATAGAATTATTTAAAGAAACTTTTAAATTTTTTGTTAATACCTTTTTCCAACCTTCTCCACTTCGTACCGGGGGCCCGATAGCGTTTAAATCATTTGCAATTATACTCCAAAGATGTTTGGAATTCTGTTTGCCGTCTCCCGTCTTCATGTACAAGGCCGGAATTTTTCTCCAGAAATTGTATCAGCATGTCAAACTGCTCGTACGTTGTTGTTTTTGACCTTTAAAAGATAGAAACTTAATATGCATAAATTTATTGTATACTAATTTTGCTTAAATTTTAATTCGATTATATTCAATTATAGAGGCCATCTTAGAATAATTTTCCTAGTTACTTGTGATGCTAATTTTACATTCACTGCAGTAGATATTGTTGCTTAAGAGATCATTCTGGTTTAGGCGGTCAAAAAAAAGGCCCATTTGTTTTGGGGACGATTTTATAATCCTAATTTTATCTCACCTTCAATAAAAATTATCCTTGTTTATAAAAAGTTCAAAATAAAACCAAAAAAAACTCCGGCTGAAAAGAATCGAACTCGGCACCACGCGCACGAGAAAACCAGCAACTTCCACCACACCAAACTTTCCTTGCAAAGTAATATGCTTAAATGAAAACTAGTTCACTTTGGCTCATATAAATGTCTTTAATCATTAACTTCAATTTCACAATTTAAATGTTCAAATCCAATCCAAAATATTTCACAATTTAAACAATATGAATGTCTAAACTTCACTATTTATTTCAATATTTCGAATTCTAAAACAAAAGACCGATTCAACACAAAAGAGTTCAAAAGATATTAAAAACTTCACAAAATTTTGATTTCAAAATTGTAATTTTTTGGTTTTTGGCGATTTCCGTCTAACTTGACCCGATTTCGAACTTGGAATGAATAGCAGAAAAGAAACAAAGAAGTTGGATCCATTCTTTCCCCTACTATTTTTAAATGTCTAGAACAATTTCCATATATGGTAAAGAATATTTTGATTCTTTTCAAACATTACCATATTTGGAGATAGTTTAAGTACTTTCTTCCCCACCTGAAATAGGCTTTCTCTTTTTACTTTCACTTTCCCTTGCAATTTAAAATTGTTTCTTTGAGATTTCAATTTTGGCAATCTTGCTTATTTTCCCCAAGTATTTTAATGCGTCAAATGTCAACTAGTGAAAGATTCAAAGAGGTAAGCATAGATTGCCTAAAATAAATATTTCTTTCATTTTAATGTGAAGATTTTGTATTTAATTCTTGTGCGTTCTATTTGTACTATTTTGTGTTGTGCTGTTTTGTGTTGAATCGTCTAGTTTTGTGGTAAGTGTTGTGTATTCATTTGTTTACATTGTTGTTTATATTATTGTTAACATAATCTAATGCAATTTTTGGTTTTTAGGAAATATTGTTGTGACAAGAGGAAGAATTTAAGAAAGCAGCACAATTGAGCAACTAAGCTATCAGATAAGTATTTTGATTACATAATTTTTAAAAGCAATGATTCTTTGTGTTGTTATTTTGTTTCAGGTGCATCAAGAAGACGAAATTTCGGATGGTTTGCGACTGAACATTAATTTTTTTGGGAAGGAATTGTTATAAATAATTATAAATAGTTTATTTGGGAAAAAGAGGTAGTTCGCTGGCGGTAGTAATATCTCAATAATGGCTCATCTATGTAAAATGAAAAAATCAAAATTGTTTACATTCAGTATGCATGTAGCTCTAGCCCGAACTACGGTAATTCATTTTTATTAATAAATAAAAAAATGGCGGACATTTAAAAAAAAATTAAAAAATGTTGGGTGGGACTTACAGTGTATCTTTCCGTAATACTTTATCTAGAGTCGTTAGGGCTTCATCTGGTGTACCGAAAGGTAGCCATCTGGGACCGCTGCTGTTTATTCTTGCCATTGACGCCATTGACATTGTCCCTCTGATTAAGCACTCCAAAGTCTTAATCTACGCAGACGATATGAAGATTTTCTCATGCGTTAGAGACAGTTATGATTCTTCCTGCATTCAGGATGATTTGAATACCTTCAGGAGTTGGTGTGCCTCAAATGGACTGCAACTTAACCTGGATAAATATGAAGTTATGACATTTTCTAGGAACATCAATCAGCTCGTCTTTGATTATACCTTTGCGGAAACTTATATCCATCGTGACCTCGGTGTAATGCTAGACAAAAAACTCAATTTCACTCTGCACATAAACCATATAGTATCTCGCAGTATTCAGTCCTTGGTTTTGTTAAGCGGTCAAGGGGGTCTTCTGACAGACCCTAATTCACTTATTTTTTCTTTAGTTAGACCAATTCTTGAGTACGCATCTCAGGTTTGGTCTCCTTATTATGCTGTTCATTATAGACGCATTGAATCGGTGCATCGAAACTTTGTTAGGTTCGCACTCTGGGCACTCCCTTGGAATGATCCATTAAGGCTTCATCCTTATGAGGATCGCCTCCGATTGCTTAATATGCACTCGTTAGAGGAACGACGTAGAATTGCTGACCTGACATTTATTCATCAGCTTTAGAACTTGAATATAGATTCTCGCACTCTCGCAAGTTTGGTTACTTATAGGCAAACCCCGTATAGCTTAAGGAGATTGCCTTTACTACATGTTATCCATTCTCGCTCTAACTATGGTATGCATGAGCCTATTAACCGCATATGTAGAGCCGTGGATATGTGTCCTATTTTTGACCTGGCTCTTACTATCTTACTAAGGATTTGCTCAAACGATCTCTGTTGTCTTTGCACCTCTGATTGTAGTATTTGGGATTGTTTTGGATTACTTTTTTTTGTTTGCTAATATTATATTGCATGGGTTGTGGGAGCCTCATTCATCTCAATATATGTTATATTCTGGTGAATACGTCAATTGATTCCAGGCCTCTGCCTGTGTAGTGCGCCTTCTGAGTTAGAAGGGTTAATTCTATAATTTATTTTTAGGAAAATGACTGGCAGGGGTCTCTTTAGAGGGCGCCACATTACTCCCCTGCCAGTTTAACATACAATTGAACGAAAAGTATAACATGGACTTTTCGTCTTATCATCCTATGAAATTTTATTTAGTTCACTTTGTTATGTTGCGTAATAATAGTTACAACGTCTAGCTATTGTTATTTGGAGGACTCGTATTAATCTCCGTAATTCGATTGTCCGCTTCATTGGGTAGCGGAAGCGTCTGGTGCGCCGTATTTGTGACGTCCATTTGAGGCAGAGGCCTTGGTTGAGGCAGCGGTGTGTCGTCCTCTTGGTGGACTGCAGGCCTGCGCTGAGGTAGCGGTGTGTCGTCTTCTTGGTGGGCTGCAGTCCTAGGATGAGGCAGCGGTGTGTCGTCCTCTTAATGTTGGTCCTGGTTAGATCTTTCGCTTTCTTGGCTGTAAGTGAACGGTGTTCTTTGTCGAGGTCACCAATTATGGAAGTATCTGTGTGTGTTGTTTGCTACTTCCACGTATATGTTTAGGTCGCGTGTTATCACCCTATGGAATTTTGGTTAACTGCAGATGTGCACTGTGATGGCGATGGTAACGTATGGGTCCAGGCGTTTATGGAATTAAGCCCTATGTTGTATAGTACTTGGTGAACTCAGTTCGAAGTATTCAATGATCAGACCACGGTGGATTGGAGTGAAGTAGGTCTGGCTGTATGCGCAGTATGTACGGATTACGTGCTTCACGTTGTGTGTCTGGTCCTCGTTCTTCTAGGCTTGGTTCTCTATCCATCATAGACCTAATTGAAAAATCATTGGAAGATCAACTGAAAATATTTACCCGGGCTTTTTGGAAACTCGGAATAAACCAAAAAATTACGAATTTAAAACACTTCAACTTTGTTTTTAATATAATACTTTCGTATGCCAAGTAGACTTCTCATATCGCCTTTGCAATTGAACTCCTGAAGATGAACTGTATTTTTCAACACGACAACTCATATTTATATGTTTGAGTTTTTTTTTCATGGTTGCTTTTAATTTTTCGGAAAATGACTAGCAGGTGTTTCTCTAGAGGGCGAAATGTGACTTTTTTCATAAGACTCGCCACAGTATCATTAATCTATGCTTATTACACTGTTCTTCCCTGTATGTAACCTCTTTAACCAGAATATTTTATTATGAACTGTAACCCCACATCGTCCATTTTTTTCGTATATTAAAAAAAAATCTCTCCATGCGTTCGATAATCGTGTATCATTATCTAAATTTAGTGCTATCCTAATGTTTATGTTAGGTGTGGAGTCAAACTTTCACATAGTTCCACTATTTGTTTGACACAATCAGAACATCTCCCGCATTTGTAATCCCTTGCTCTATCAATTTTCAAACACCTTTTTTTTCTTGAAGACCTATCGTGGTCACCAGACATATTGCCCTGTTTAACAAGAGATTCTAATTTACATCCTAAATAAATTGCTTTCTGATAAATAGTGATACAGCATATAACACAAGTTATTTACAACAACGAATGTGTCATCATCGGCTTTTACAAAACCAATCTGTTTCATCAAAATTAATGTACATGTATTGTATTTAAAACTTCTTTAGTTTTATCCAATAAGTACCTTCCGACCTATCCAATGGGAAGTGCAATCGAATAAATATCACGATCTTCCTTTGCACATATAAATAACAACCAATCTGGAACCCCACCTCCTCTTTACAAGCTTAGCTTTTTCCTGATGATTTGATTCCCATGATGCGAATCATTGATTACTCCATGAATATGACCACTAGATGGTATCCATTTCGATCATGATGGAGGTGACACAACAAAAGTTCCGTCTCACATAATCCACGTATAATTATGTTGCGATATTTATGTTGGTCTGGCGTTGTTGTCAAAAGAGTTACAACTTTCTCTCCGAGAGGGTATGAAAGTCAAGGGAACCACTGCCAGTAAAAACTCTACTTTGATGTATCAAATATTTTCTTTTATTTCGTCGTCCTTTTTTGGTTTTCCAACTTGCTACTAATTTACAATATCGGCAATACCGTTTCGAAATCTTTCTTAATAAATTTTCATTTCAAACAATTCAGTAGTAATATTTTACGTACTTCACACTAACGATCTCCCTAGACTCTTTATTATCTTCTCACTTTACGTAGTTTAAATTAATAACTAATCATATTTCACATAAACAATCTTGCAAACTTTATAGTATTATGTCCTCACCTTACCGAGTTCCGTACAATTTTCCCGTCCAAAGATCAAATTCTTAACTAAACTCGATTCTCACGAAAACTTCACTACTTTACTCTTTGGCAGGTACAATCAACACTCATTTCAAGATACTTCAAAACTCTACTCGAAAACTAAATTACCATTATCTTAGAACTTTTTTCTAACCGGAAGTTTTTACTAAGTTTCCCAACATTTTCTCTTCCGCTTAGATGAAAGAGCTCGGTTCCGCCCAGGTGTTCCGTCTCAACAACAAATCTCCTGCATCCGTGATAAAGATTTGTTTATGGTACAAATCTGCATCTGTGCGGAAGACAACAATCGCTAATCTCTCTATTTACCGTACTATTCAATTGCAATCATGATTTGCGTCAAATAGAGTAAATTATATACCGGCTGAGATGCATCTGAATAATGATCTTTTATTATTAGACCAATCTAAAACTACTTATTTAATGTTGTTTTTTTTTAACTTCAAAATGTGACTAATTTTACAAGTGGGCTTATACTAATTACTTTCAAAAATAAACTGTTTGTGTTCTTTCTGATTTATTCCTGCGGTAGAGGTGCATTAAAATAAATTATTACACGAATTACTCATTTCTCAGGAGTTACAAATTAGCAATTTCTAATTCTAATCAAAGCATAAAAAACATAAATATCACTTGAACATTTCACATTTCTGTGAAAGTAACTTTTCGAAAATATTAAACTTCATAACACTCTGGAGAATGACAAAGAGGCTTAAATAACATCTTTTTCAGAAGATTTCTTTCTTAACATCACGAAGTATCTGTCATCAGGGAGTAAACAAAAGATTTTCCTTAGGGGAGCGTGAAAAATTTTGCCAGAGAACTTCTGAAACAAAAGCACACCAGTCAGCAATTACATCCCCCGGGAAAGATTTTAAGGGACTGAGCACATTAAGAACAGTGACGAAGTCCTTGACTCCATTTCAAAGGAAGGATGTATTTTCTGGTGGTGTTTCATAATTTCTTGTTTATTTATTTATCTAGCCTTTTGTTTGCTGAGAACGAGATTTAAGACGCTATTAATAATCTTGTAGTGATTGTGGGATTAATGAAATAATTGCAAAGATTTGTTTTTATACAACACCGTCACAAGTAAAGTTATGTAGATGGTATAAGATGGTATCGAAAACTAATTTCTTTGGAAAAATTGCAGTGAAGGGTATAGGTTTGGTTTGGATATTTGGCTTTTTTTCATTCCAGAATAAAGCTTAAAAATGACCTAAAAATTCTGATTTCTTTGGCGTTAATGGGTTAAGAAGACGATCAAGCAAAAAAATTCAATTTTTTAAAATTTATTTCCGGGAATGTCCCCAAAGATCCGCGAACAGCTCAGGCTCCCTCCGTCCGCGGACCGCTTCCAGTTGCTTAATCCATTCAAAACAGGTGACGTGAAATAACCGGTGACGCACCTTTTGCGTTACGTGAAAGATGTCATGTTATTGATCAGTATTTAAGAAGTAGTCATAGAAGTACGGCAATCTCAACCGTTTCAGTTTTTCATGGTATGTATATTACTCTTTTATTTTTATCTTTTGATCTACTCAACACAGCGACATCAAACAAACGCTACAAAAACTACTATTTCAATGACCTGTCATACCATATCATAATGGCATACTTTCCAAAATTGTCAACAATGCTAAGCTATTTCATGATTGTTATATTCAGGATGAGATAAATCGCAGTGCTACAAAGGAATTCAATTTATTCATCATTAGTTACATCGATATTAGTCTTGAACGTTTTATTAACATTACATATAAATTTTTTATTCTTCTGAGCGAATCTGCTTATAACTTCCTCAGCCGTTACATCAATTTCTCTATGAATAGTTATAAAATAGTTTTTAAAAAAAACCGACTTCACAAAAAACGCTTAAAAGCCTAAAATAATTTTTAATTTTATGTCTATTAAAACATTTTAAAGCCGGTGCAAATTAAACAAACAAAATAAGTACCCAACCACAATTGAAGATAAGACATAAAACTTCCTAAACGTTTCAGCTCACGGGATCATAAAGAAGGATGATTAAATACATTTGTTATAGTTGTTTGGTTTATTTGATTTGCACCAACTTCAAAATGTCGTAATAGATATACAGTTTAAAATTAATTTTTAGTGTATTCTACTCTGTACAAGAAAAACAGAACCATCCACGCGTTAAAAAGTTAGGTTCTATACCCCCCCCCCCCCCTCATTCACCAAAATTGTTTTCTCGTGGTATCAATCAGGGAACATGCCCTACCCAACAGAAAATTACACATCCAAATTGGTCCACGCGTTACAAAGTTAGGTTCCACCCCCCCTCCCCCCTCACCAACATTGCACCAAAATTTTTTCTCGCAGTATCAACCAGGATACATACTCTACCCAACAGATAAAGAAGTATTCAAATCGGTCTGCGCGTTACGACGTAAGACTACCCCTCCCCCCACCCTAGGCCAAATTTTTTATCTCCTATTAGCAATAGGGATGGGAGATTGAACTGAGAAAATCGATTCAGTACGGATCGATGTTCATTTTTTTTCCGATTTCGAAGATCGATTAATCGCCCTAAAAAGATCGTTGTTCGTAGATCGATTCCATTTATTTTGATATTTCAATTTGGAGGAGCAAAATCCGGTAGACATGACATGACAATAAATTATATTTTCTTCACCAAGTGATTAATTTAGCAATTTTAAAGAACTAAAAGTGACTGATGATAGTTCAGAAGTAGACCTTGTTCCAGACTGGATATCATATAGTGAAAGGATGGAGCGGGCGGTCGTAAAACCTATCCTAGTTAGCAGCGAGAAATTTTCAAGGGCCCTAGATATATTCAAAAATGCACTAAAATGGAATGCTGCCAACTTCACTGTGTGGCAGTATATGTAATCATGAAACTCATTTATCTAACAATAACAATATTTTAGGTAGGAAATTTTCAATTTACAGGATTATTACACAGATTAATTTTGATGCGAAAAAATTTCCACGTGAGCTTGCTCAGTTTTATTAGCGCGTCGCGTCTTGTCTTAAATGGATGGGAATCGCGTTACAAAATTAGGTTTCAACACCACCCCCACCCCATTAATACGGTTGTGAAAGTTATTTATTATAGTAATTTGAGGAGAGTTATTTCATCTTAAGTTACCTTTCATCTTTAAATTAAATTTTGACAAAAACCCGGAACAAATCAAGAGTATTTCGCAAACTAAAATCCAAACGAAACTTAACTTTATTTCATTACAAAAATAAAAACTATATAATCGAGTTGCAAGAATAAAAAATACAAGTGTTCGATCGCACCTGGCTTCTTAAGGAGAATTGGTAGAGTACGCAGTTTTTACAATTGTACGCATATTTAGAGCAAAATGTGTGGTACCAAAATTTGAAAACAACACATTGTATGTAACCTTCAGTTTTGTTTGCTTAATTGCAGTTCTCTCCGCAACGAATGTCATCATTGGTCAATTCAATTCATTTATTATAAAAAAGCTATAGTTAAAGATTACAATCTTCATGTCCTACGTCATATAGTTAAATGTTTAAAATATGTACATATTTAAAAAAAGAAGAACAGACAAATGAATAAACTAACAAGAGAGAGTACAATATATTAAAGTAAGTACGTACTAATCTAATAAATGACTAACAGTCAGAAATAAAAAAAATATTATCTTTAAGGAAAATTCTGAAAACAAAGCAAAAAGATTGAAAACTAAGAAATGCTATGCTGAAATACTTATGCTCAACGCAACATCGTTACAACAACAGGAAAATTTTCATTGAGATGATTACGAAATAGTATATTCGAGCCTATTATCTATACACTGAAAGGTAAGTTATTCCACCTTCGAATAGTAAATATGATCACTATCATTGTTATCCAAATGAAGAAAGGCTGTCGTACTTTCTAATGAAGAAAGGTCTTCTTTACTTTACTACAGTCCTTTCACCAATTTCGCGCCATTATCTTCTTGTAGTTGTCTATGTAGGAGGAATATTTTTTTTAAAAAAAAATATATGTATACAAAAAAGTTCTGGTAGATAATAATTTTTTTTAAATTTCAACCTTAAATTAAATTTAAATTGAATAGGAAATGCATAATCAGATATTGCGCTTGGGTTGTAAGGTACTATACCTGTATATAGGGTGTAACGTTACATACAAGAACTCGATGATGCCCCGCTAGAATCCCAGGAGGACCTTGAAAGGGCCTCAAAACAGCTACAAGACCTGATCGTACAAAGCTATGAAAATAGTAATCCTGTCAGACGCAGAGAGGCAGCTAGAGATGTGCCTTGGTGGAACAGGACACTAAGCAAACTAAGAGCTAAATCGAGAAAACTCTTCAATAAAGCTAAGCGCTCAGGAGCCTGGGACGACTACAAGCAGACCCTGACTGAGTATAACAAAGAATTAAGGAGATCCAAGAGGAAAACCTGGAGAAAGTTCTGTGAAGAGATTGACAATCTACCTACAACAGCACGTCTCCAAAAAGTACTCTTAAAAGATCACTCCAATGGCATAGGCCTCCTCCTGAGAACTGATGGTTCTTACACCACTGATTCTAAGGAAACACTGAAACACCTCTTGGAAACACACTTCCCTGAGTGTTCACTGACAGAAGAAAATAGAGGAACTCAATCACTCCATGTGCGCGGTGGGTCAACACGCAGATTGAGGAGCACCTCGGGCAAAATCTTCACAGCCGGGACGGTAAGGTGGGCCATTAACTCCTTTAAAGCCTACAAATCTCCGCTTTTATACCCAAGAGTGGAGGGCGACCAGCGGACCAACATAAGGAATATCGGCCGATCAGCCTATCCTCCTTCCTTCTCAAGTCAATGGAGAAAATCATTGACCAAAATATTAGGTACGGTTGTCTGAAAGACACGCCGCTACATGCAAACCAGCACGCATATCAGGCAGGCAAATCAACTATAACAGCACTACACAATCTCGTTGGGAAACTGGAAGATGCTGTTAATGGTAGGGGCATTGCCCTTTGTGCTTTCCTAGATATTAAGGGTGCTTTTGACAATACGTCTTTCACGACCATCGAAGGAGCGGCCACCGATAGAGGTATTGATCTGCCGACGGTCCAATGGATTGGGGCAATGCTGAGTAACCGGAACATCACAGCGAGGCTGGGGGAAAGTTCGGTAACAGTAAGGGCCACCAGAGGTTGTCCTCAGGGGGGAGTTCTTTCCCCACTGTTGTGGTCACTTGTTATCGATGATCTCCTGGTCAAACTGACCAACGCTGGCTACGATTGCCAGGGCTACGCAGACGACCTGGTCATTACTATCGAGAGCAAGCAGGATAGAATCATTTCAAGAAGACTGCAAAATGCTCTGAACATGGTACAATCCTGGTGTACTAGGGAGCGCCTCAGAGTCATCCCAACAACCATTATACCGTTCACAAGAAAACGGAAGCTAAGGCTAGAGGCTCCTACTCTTGAAGGAACACGGATAGAATTCTCAAGTGAGGTCAAATATCTAGGAATAATTCTAGATCAAAGACTCACTTGGAATCCTCAACTTAATAGGGTTACAGGGAAGGCTATGAGTTCCCTATGGTCCTGCCGAAGACTCTTTGGAAAGACCTGGGGACTAAATCCCAAAATGGCCCTCTGGGCATATGAAACAATCATAAGACCCGTAGTCACCTACGCAGCTCTCGTGTGGTGGCCAAAAGTAGAACAAAAGGCAGCGCGATCCACACTGCAAAAACTGCAGAGGTCAGCATGTCTAGGAGTTACAGGAGCCATGCGCACATGCCCCACGGCAGCTATAGAGGCCCTACTAGACCTCCCCCCTTTACATCTACATCTAAAGAAGGAGGCTGCCTCAAGCGCAATAAGGCTGACTGGCGCCAATCTCCTCACAGCTGGGAACTGGTCTGGTCATAGGAAAATCCTTGAAGAATTCAAGGGTTATCTGGTGATCAACTCAATAATAGATATTATGCCGAAGAGGCATAACTTTGACATACCATTCAAGCTGATCCTTGAGAACAGAGATTATCAAAAGGGCGTTTGACCGTCAAATCTGGGAGGTTCAAGTCTTTTATTCGCAGTGACGTCTATAGATAACGTAGTTAAATGACGTTTCTGTACACTCTTAACTCTGTGCTAATTTCATCGAAATTTTTCTTCATTGATAGTTCCATTTTACATTCAGATTCCTTTATTTTGAGTTGTCCAGATAGTTCCACCTCTTCCAATCTCTTTACAATATCTGATTTTATCTCTCCCATTTTATTATCCATAATACTTTCGAGATTGACTTTCATAGAGTTTTCTATGGTCTCCAATTTTTGTTTTACAGTTGACGCCAGACCTTCAAACTGTTTTTGCATAGAAGTTTTCATTTTCATTTCAGCTTTCACTTCCTCAACAGAGACCTTAAGTTCAGCTACTATTGATGACTTCAACTCTGCCGTCGACAATTTCAGTTCTTCAATAGATGCCCTTAACTCAGCTGTCGACGATTTCTGTTCTTCCATTGCCGCTTTCAATTCGCCCATTGACGATTTCACCTCTACCGTTGATGATTTTTGTTCAGCCATTGATGCTTCTATTGTCTACATGTTTATTCTAATTCTAATTCTAATGTTTATTCACTTCACTTAATTAGTTCACTTCACAATTTCCTTTACACGTTTTCTTGCAAATATAACAACGTTTCACTCTTCTAATTAGCAGTTATCAGTTCACGGGTTATAACATAATTGACTCACTAGGCTGCTACTCAGCCCTATTTATACTACTTAGCTTAATTACACATTTTCACCTCACATATTCACCATGGGTTCGAGTCGTCCTTGACTTTCCCCGTTTGACACTTCCTTTTCTTGATTTCTGGCCACCTGGGGCATGCGCATTACACGGTTGACTATTTCCTTTTTCGTGGCCTACCTCGTGCACGTTACAATATACAATATTATCCCCCATACCCAGGCTAACTTTTTTTTAACTTTTATGGTGGAGTAGGGTTGGTGGAGGAGAGGATCCTACCTTCGAATCGCACTAACCGACCTGGATGATTAGTTTTTGTTAAATAGAGTATCTTGCTTAATTTGTATCATTATAAAAATTTAGGCTGAGGGAGTGTATAAAAGGGTGGCTAGAACAAACTATGTAACTTGTTACCGGATTTAGATGATTCTGCTATTTTTTCAATGTCGCAACTGTTGAAATTGCTTTGTTGTGCGAGCAGCATTTTCGAGTAAAATAAGTAAAAAATGAAAAATACGACTTTTTTTAAAAAAGTTGAACCGACTTCACAAAGAACGCTAAAAATCATAAAATAATATTTGATTTCTTATCTATTACGATATTTTGAAGTCGGTGCAAATTAAACAAACAAAACAACTACCAATCACAATCGACGATTCCATACAAAACTACCTAAACACTTCGGCTCACGAGTTGATAATACTTTTGTTGTACGTTTTAAAGCGATTTTTTTTAGATTCTGCATTCAGTACACATCGTTGCCGAGAGATCACGTGCAAAATCATTCGGGTTATTGGTCGTCTCTAATATTGCACATCGTACATTTTGGCGCACAGTATGCACTTTAGCAAATTCACGGGGGATTTTTCTTTTTTTCGGTCAATGAACTGAATATTGATATTTAACATATTGAGAGTATTATTTCTACAAAAGTTTTGGGAACAACTTGTAAACTTTTACAAAGATATAGGCCTCGGCACGCTAGGTGCATGGAACAGCTGCTTTTGCGCCATGGCCAGGGGTCGATTCTAATAAATACAATAGCTTTGTTGTAAATTGTTTCTTTAGGCTGACGGGGAGAGTATAATTCCCCAAACATACAAATTCAATTTAGAATAAAATAGTGGTGTAACGTGTGATTCCTTATATTAAAGGGAATATCATTCCATAAGCGCATCACTTGGACAAGGACTAATTCTTTAAATTGCGGCAAAATCAATTGCAATTGCATTGAGATGTTGTAAACTTAAACATCACTCTGAGGTACTCCGGCATATTCGAGTTAAGTAAATTATATAGATATATTAACGCTCTTATCAACCGATGATACTTATATATATAAGAGCGTATGATTATATCAACCAATCAAATGATGCCGATAAGGTGAGACACGGTCGAACCTTCTGAGCCCAAAAATAAACCTTATGCAATCGTTGAAAGCAATATCTAACTTACGTGTACATATGCTGTCCAAACAATGGAAAGCTAAGCTTCCGAAAGTGAGATGAGGCAATATTAACTATTTTACCACAAGTCGTATACTACTAGGTAATATATTAGCCGAGAGCTATAGTCTTCGCAGCCCAACATAAATCTTTTTAAGCCTCATATTTACATTGCAACTCACTTTACGGCTCAAAACAATTCCGAGATTAGACACCTCGTTCAGTACAGAAAAAGGGATTCCATTTAGGCATATCGAAGGAACATCATTAACATCAAAGGTACTATTATGGAACATGATATATTAGGACTTCCCAGGGTTCAATAATAAATGATTCTTCTTTCACCAATTATATATCTTGTCCAGGTCAGATTTTATACGTACAATACAGTCGAGAAGGCCGATGGGTCTGCTTAAGTATACTTGTGCGTCGTCTGCATAGAGATGAATTTTCACATCCTGTACAACGCCCTGTAGGTCATTAATAAATAGACTAAAACGTAATGGGTCTAGTATAGATCCCTGTGGTACGCCATACAATAGCATTCCTGAATTACGTAATTCACAATTATGCTATTAAAATCCCGATACGTAAAGGTACTTAGAGAGGGAGCTATTCCCAAATAAAAGTCATAATTACGGAAGAGAATGTCATGATCCAGAGTACTAGGTGGGCTAATTTGGTCTTGAGAGATAACCTTATGAGTATCAGTGACAAGAATAATATCAAGCGTCGACGTATTACACGTGTTTAAATATGTTGGATAAGAATTAAGTGTGCTTAGATGGAGAGTCTGAAGAAAATATGCAAACTGTTTAGATGTGTTATCCTACCGTCTTAGATTAACATTAAAGTCATCTCCTACAATGACATTCGCGAACGTTGCAGTATACTCGACATTTCGTTCTCGAATTCCGAATCATTCGCCCTCTTGTGATTGTCGTGTCGACTGTCGATTTGCGATCGACAGCCATATTTGCATTGTCGATGTCGATATCGACCAACATCCGTCGATCAATTCGACAATTCAAGTCGATGTCATTTTTTAGAACGACAAGTGAAAGATGCAAAACTCTCCGAGATAAAAATGTAATTTTTGTTTTAGTTTTTGATTTTTGTTTATATAAGTTGCATCTATAGGATAAATATAACAAACGAATTTAGTTGATGGAGGCAACTACATAAAATCTGGAAAAGATTTTTCATTTTTGGAAAAGAAATGTTTGAAAAGAAGTGTAAAATTTGCTTGCTTTTGACCAAGGTTACAATCATTTGCTGTATCAGACCGGTATCCACTTTTTGCGAAAAATCTCAAGGCAGCAGCTAACTTTTTAAAGTTAGGCACTGCATATAACTGTTTTTTGTTTTCTTTATCATGTCAGGAACTTTAATAGTTCCAGAAAAGCTTATTAGGAAAGTCTAGTACATAAACATAATCTTGGCAGGTGTTGTACCAAGTATGGAGATTTTAGCTGACAAAATAGCGGATCAAATTTTCCAAGACGATTTTGCACCTTTTTAAAGGGCAAAATCTTTAAGTAATAAATTTATTTTTTTGCATAATTTTGAGTACCTTTGAAAAATTAAAGTTTTGACTTACTAATTTGCTCTGCAGATTACAACTTGGAAGGAAGAATTGGGGATAGAATCGCTGCATTGGCCGGGGAATAGTCCAAATCTCAATCCCGTCGAGAAAGTCTGAGCTGTTATGAAAAGGAAGATCGAGGAGGAGAATCCAATAAGCATACAATACCTCTAGAAAATCAGCGAAAAAGTGTTTTACAATAACATTGACGACGATAACCTCAGCAATTTGTACGACCCATTGCCGAGCAGATGTTAGATGATGTGCACATGGGGTTCTTCGTCGTTTTAACGTGTTCTAGCCAACGAAGACTCCCAGAGGTCCCCATGACTTTAACACTTTAATTATTTAAAATTTATAAACTAATAATATTTAACTAATACTTAATTGCTCACTTGCTCGCGAGCATAAGTTTGGACATCACTAATCTACATAAGCTACATGATAGGAAAGCTTTAAGCTTCATTTTCGTTTATTCGTCGGTCTCTCATTTACCGGCCAAAGACTATGTACGTAGAGATCGCCATCGAAATGGCATACATGAAGAAAGCTAACAGAGATTTTTCTTCTTTTTGTATCTTACTCGTGAATGCCTGAGAAAGATACGATGTATGTTAGGAAATCGCTTTATCTGGGAACGAACTTAATTTCGTTCGGTACCATATCTGCTTAAATGATTAATTAGCATTTTTCAGTTACCAATGTGCTATAAATTTCCTGGAAAAGCAATGCGTGGTAACTTGAGCGATGTTTTCCACGAGTTAGATTTCAATATGTCGGAACTTTGTTCCTCACATAATTCGGTGAATCTAACTCGTTGGAAGTTTATGTCGGTTTTTGTTTACCGATTTTTATATGGCAGATTAATTTCGCTTGAATTTTGGCTTATCGGAAAGATTAGTAGAATCCAATCTGTATCAAAGGGTTTAAGGAGTTATTAAGGCAAAGTGCTGTCCTACAAAATACTAATGGCCACCTTAAATTTAATTTTAAAACTTTTGGGTTTTGGAAAAACATTTTTAAGTTTAATATTTAATCAATGTAATAAAACATTGTTGGCTTACTGTATTATTCATATTTTATGAAATAAAATTGGTTTAAAAACTTGAAGAAAATGTAGAATTTTTTGATTTCGAACGTAAACCTAATTTTTAATTACTAAAAACTAATTACATATTGTAAAAAACATACTTTTGAATTGCTTTATCTCTTAATAATGTAAAATACAGAAAAAATACATAATATATCTTTCCGTAAAATTGCACGTGCTGTTTTTTTGTTGTTGCGCGGAGTGTTTATTCAATGTTTCACAGCGTGTGTGCAAAAATTAGGGCTGGGGGATCGAACTGAGAAAATCGATTCAGTACGGATCGATCTATAATTTTTTTTCGATTTCGAAGATCGATTAATCGGTCTTAAAAAATCGATGTTCATGGATCGATTCCATTGATTTTGACATCTCGATTTTGTAAATTGATCTCACCACTGTCCTTTTCCGTGGAATAACGTCGCAATATGAAAATGATTTTTGAAAATCTTAATGCTGCTCCAAATAGTTTCTGTAATCCCCAGGAAGTTTAAAAATGAATTATTTTTGATATTTCCTTAACATTTAGCCAGCCTTCGGGGTCTAGATGACCCCAAGCAATATTCGTATTCATGTTTTGAATATTTAGATCGCGATTAGGGACCTGGTATTTTGGTATTTCACCATTTTAAAATATCTACAAAAACCATTTTGCCTTTTTTTATAAGATATCAACATCCCCCATAGTCATTTTAGCTAAGATATTATAAGCGGTTTGACCTTGAGATTTTAATAGTGGGCTGGGGTTAGATTGCCCCCATGTGCAGGCTACGAGATTTTCAAGAAGTGTGCTGGCTAAAGGTTAAATACCTATTTTTTCCTTGATCCAGAATCACCACACCAGAAATAAAGGACAAACCAAAGATCACTTACTAATAGATAAAGAGTTTCGAAGAAAGTAAAGAAAAATTTGTGGTTGCTTTTATATATTTCCTGCATCGGGTAACCCTGCATTCAGAACTAAAAATTTATTTTCCGGGAGAGTTTGTGGATAAGAGACACGCATACTTTTCTTATGTATATTTACAAATGTCAATCATTAAAAGATCGAAATCCATTGAAAGTTTGAAAGTTTCTTACGCACCCAAGTAACTCAGTCATGTGCTTCACATGAATTGTTTTATTTGGTGCTACTTTTTGGTACATTTTTACTTTACTGATAACACTAACAAATTACAGAGATCCGAAATGCATTTATCTAACATTAACAACTTTTTAAATACGAAATTTTAAATTTGCAGGATTATTACACGAATTAATGATTATGCGAAAAAATTTTACGTGAACTTACTGTTTTATTTTAGCGCGTTTTGTCTTGTCTTAAATTGATGAGAATCGGAAATAAATAAATGGATTCGAGCTGAATCGGTCCAGCGAAAAATCAATTCAAAAATCGGCAGATCGAAGGCTAAAAGATCGATCCGTCGAGATCGAATCGAAGATCGCCCATCCCTAGCGAAAATGAAGGATCTGGTAGATCGAGTTGAGAAACGAGAAAAAATGTTTCGAAAGAGTGATCAATCCCCCTTCCACCCCTACCAGCTATTGGGCCATGGAATTTTGTTACGATATCAAAGACAGTCTTACATTTTAATGTATATCATCTAAAGTTGTGTTAGAAACGTAATAAATTTCTCAGTTGACAATTAACACAATGGTGCATAGGTCTGTGTTTTTTACTGCTTAAAAAAATTGATTCTCAAACTTAAATTTTCGGAAAAAAAAGAAAATTTGTTATTTCAAAGAGAAATATCTTGAAAAGTTTCCCAATTTTTTTCTTTTGATGGAAACTTCAAGCGCAAAAAAATCGTTACTGGTAGTAAAATGCATAAAAAAATAATTGTTTTATAAACATTCGCACGACAAGATTCTAATGACTTGTTGTACTTGGAATGTTAATGCTACATTCTCCATGTATAAAATGAGATGCAAACGCAGTGCCATTTTTAATAGTACGTACTATCTCAAAGTTAGAAGTTGTTTTGATAGTTTTGATAGTGAGAAGTCGTTTTGATAGTTTTATAGTTAATAATGGTGCAATTTACTACTAAAGAATACGCAGACATAATCTTCTGTTACGGGTAACGGAAACTCCCTCGAAGCAGAGCATGAATATCACTGGCGATTCCCAGAAAAAAGGCAACCGCCGAGACGTGTTTTCGTTTTAAAGGCTTCGAGAAACTCTAGGCGCTCATACACTTTTGACACAAGCGGGGGTCAATGTTGAGGAGCGGGCTCAATGTTGAGTCAATGATGGAGGAGCGAATTCTTGCGTCAAGCAGAGCTGATCCTACTGCCGGTACAATTCGCATGGCTTGGACAACTCGACGGTATGGAGAATATTACGAAGAGAAGGACTTCATCCTTTTTATGTCACACCCGTACAGGAATTTCAGCGGCTGAACAAAATAAGCCGTAAAGAATTCTATAATTGGATACTTGCAGAATGCTTTAATGACTGGACATTCTTGGATAAGATTATGTGGATGAAAAAGCACAACTCACTAAATATAGCATTTACATAATACTCACTTTTGGAGTCCATAAAACTAAACAATTGCTCGACAGACCTCGTCCCAAAATAGATTGTCCGTAAACTTGTGGACGGGAATTGTAAGTTATCCACTTATTGGTCCACATATTTTACCGGAAAGGTTAAATGGCGTCAACTATTTAAACTTCCTGCAAAATGATCTAATTGACTTAATGGAAGATAGACCCTTGGGCGTCAGCTCTTTGCGAAAGAAACTTACTCCAGTGGTTAAATGGTAATTACAGGGGTAGGTGGATAGAGTATATGGGTGAGGTACATACACGGGTCAGAAGTTGCAAAAAGAGATGAACCCATAACAAGAATTGTATAATCCGGAAATAAAAAGGAAATCTTCCAACAATTGACTTGAAAGAGCCATGCGAAAATAGCTATTCTGTGTATTCGAAGTGACGGAGGACATTTTGAAAAGATGTTAAATTATTAATTTTACTTCCTTTTTTCAGCACTATTAATAACCTAGTCTTTTTCAGGACTCACAAATTTTAACACAGAGTAAAAAGATCAACAATTTAGGTAGCAGGTAGAATCTGTCTTAGGAGGGCAGATATGAGCTGTTTGTCTAGCGAGTAAACTTGAGCATGGTAGATTTTTATACACTTCAAGCTTCCATTGAAAGAGAACACATTAGGCACTATTTTAAACCAAAAAATAGGGCAAATTTCAATATATTTAACTTTGAAATGAAAAAATTGATTTTCTTTCCGAAAATTTAAGTTTGAAAATAATTTTTTTTAAAACTATTAACAGTAAAAAAATATAAAAAGTCTTTAGCAAGTCTTTGTGTTAACTGTCAACTGAGATATTAACAACGTCTCTAGCACTAAAACTTTAGAAAATATACGTTAAAATATAAGACTGGATTTTTCATCGTAAAAAAATTTCAAACCCCTGGGAGAGGAGAGATATACCCCCCGCCCCACCCCACCCCCCACCAATACAATTTTTTTTATAGTTTCATCTTCTTTTATTTTTTTTAAGTTTCTAATATTTTTTAAATGTTTTGTTTCGTTTGAAGGAAGTGGAAGAAAGGCAGAAAGTAAGAGGGAGTGATTCAACCTTTATACATTTATATAGAAAAGAAAATTCACTTCTCTCGTGAGTCCACTCACCGCGTTTTTGATCTTTTCTTATTATTTCTCACTCATAACAAGTTGAATTACTAATAAGCAATTTTGCTTATAAACCGTTACGTTTTTTATTATATATTAACAATTTACGTTAAATATCTACTTAATTTTTCTCCTCCTTAAAGGAAATTATGAAAAATTGCAATGTACAAATAAATCATATTTTGCAAAGGCAACATTTTTTATATAATTTTGTAATGTTGGATTTTTGGCAAAGCAATATATTGGAAAGCGGGTTTTTCCCAAAACTGAAATTTAGTAATTTTGATATTGTATGTATAAATTATTATACATTCACGTATTTTCAATTATCTCAAAACTTTATTTTTGACACTTTGGCCTTTGTAATTTCCACTTATCAAATATAAAAAAAAAATCAAAGGTTTCCACTGCTGTGTCCAAGAGTTACGAGAGGGGTTATAAACCAATAATGCCTAAGAAATTGCATCTGATAAATGATATCCCTCTCAAGTGTCCTCACACACGAGCAGATAATCTACCTGTCCAGGCGAAGGCTGAATTTTTTTAATACTCCAACAAGCCCTGAAGGTTTCTTTCAGTGGAATTTAATAAATCTCTGAAGGAGGGAATTTACTTCTGGAATGACCATTCTACTTCTGATTTAAATGTGATTTCTCGGACAAATAACTTTCAAAAGGTTGCCATAGACCCATATTCAGCTTGGAAAAGGTACATGGGTGTAATTCCCTTCGTCAGAGAAAAGTAATTTCAATATTAAGTAATATGTGTCATTTTGTTTGACAATAGCAGACTTTTACAAAGAAATTTCAATTTTGTAAAGTGCATCGAACTTTTTAAAAGAGAATTTGTTTTCTTAAAAGTTGGAAAAAATATTTTGTTTGTTTTTCGTTACCTGTTATCAGGTGTAAGACGCCGAAGTGAGGCAAAAGTTGCGCAACTCCTACGAATGCAATTTTGATATTATCACCTCTTAAGGATATTGAAAAAGTTTTCGGAACCTTTGGACTATAAATCTTTAGAAACAAAGATATTTGAGAGTAAGTTATTGTAGTTACATCTCCTTAAATAGGAAAACTATTGAATTCATAAAGTTTGTGAATTGCTTAAAGTATTTTGCATTGTTTATTTTAAATATTTCTTTAAAATTTAAAAGAAAAGGTTGAAATAGTCACAAATTAGACCTCAAATGTAAATTTTTTACTTACAAAGTGTAGCACATTATTTGCATACCGTTCATAAGTCAAGGACATAGGTGCGTAACTAGTGTTACGAATGGAAGAGGATTTGTGGTCTACACGCGACGCCTTTTAAAATTGCAGGTTTACACATAAGCAAGCTAACACACTAGCGGGAGGGACTATCTGAGATATTCCACCGAAGTATATGACACATACCTTCAATAATAAAAAAAAAGCGGATAACCAGGGTAGATTATTCTAGTATAGCTATATCAAAAATCGATCAGGTTTTACCAATACCGTTTCGTATATTGTATTCAGATCACCTTTGAGTTTTCTTCTATAGTCATCACGGATTCCACATATGGGTAATTATGCGATAAAGGGTTTTTCGGTGTCCCCTAAGAAAACATCGTCAATTTAATTTAATATTAATTATATTACAAGTTTCATTATACAGGGTGTAACGCTTCTAGAGGTCAATACGAATACAAGTAATAGCTCTCACCAAGAAAACAAAAATGATATGGCAGGGGGGGGGGGGGCAATCTCAACCGTTTGGGAGATACAGGGTGATTCATAAATTTCATGGTATGCACATTACTCTTTTATTTTTATCTCTTGATGTACCCGACACAGACACATCAAACAAAAATTAAAGAACAATTTTACTAATGACCTTTCCAAAAATGTCAACACTACTTATCTAACTCCTACACGTACAGTCATTTCCAAAAGTGAAAAAAATGGCTTGCGATTACCTAAAATTCAGCATTCTCCCACATTTTCTCCGAGATTCATGTAATTAGTACACCACTTTTTTATTTTTAATTGAATTACCCATATTATTACCTTTCCAAAAAGGTGCAACATGGCAAGGTAGACAAAGAATTAGAAAAACCGCATCCTAAGAAATCTATGACTAGGAAATTCTTTAAATAAACAAAATTTTTAAGATAAAGGGTCGAAAACGATTGTTTTGGGTTAACAGGTAATTAGTTTTAATTATTGTTCAGAAAAAGTTGTAAAAATGTTAGTGTAATTTTGTTGTGTTGCCGATATTAGCTTGTGTTAGCTAGAATTCACATCCTTGTATCCTGGCGTTTTGTTACTCGAACCTGATGGAAATTTTGCTATAAAAAAGGGTCAGTAGACAAGAATACTTGATTGAAAAACAAATCAATAAGTACGGGTGTTTTTAAGCAAAAATTAGTAAAAAACGGCAGAATTTGGTTTTGAGTAATACGCGGATATTCTTTACATTTATGGTGTAGGAGACGGAAAAGAGAGAGCGGCTGTACTAGAATTCCAAAGGAGATTTCCTAACCGGCGAGCACCCCGAAGAAGGGTATATACACGGACTTTCCAATGGTTAAGAGAAACAGGAAGTGTAACTTCACACGACCTGGAGACATGACTCGAAACTTTGGGAACTTCTGCCGACGTCGAGCACTAAATAATCGCCATCGTGAGGCAGGACCCTGAGAAGAGCACGGAGTGAGTCGCAAGGTGATTACGAGTGTCGTCATCTAAGGTTTGGAGGGTTATTCATCGAGGGGGATTACGTCCATATCATCATCATCTAGTCCAAGGCCTACTTACTGGAAGGAGGTTCCGCGAGAAAACTGAAATTTTGCACTTGGATTCTGGAACGCGACATTAACTAAAGATCGTTTCTGGACTGAATTCTGTGGACAGATGAATGTCTATTCACCAGAAATGATATCACGAACTGCCATAACCTCCATACCTGGTCGGAAACTAACCCACGCAGGACAAAGGTGACCTCATTCCAGCAGATTTCAGTGTCAATATTTGGGCTGGTATCATCGGCAACCATTTGGTAGGACCATTCATTTTGCCGCAAGTGCTTAATAGTGAAATTAATTCGAATTTTTTGGACAATACACTGCCATATCTAATAAAGGAGAATCCTATGGATAATCTTAGAGGAATGTTTTACTATGGAGTACCAGCACATATGGCTAAAATTGTGAAGGTCATACTAAGTGAAAAATTTCCTAACCGCCGGATTGGACGAGGTGCACCGATTCCTCGGCCTGCTAGATCTCCAGAAATTACTGCATTGGACTTTTTCTTATGGGGAACAATGAAGGATGAAGTTTATTCAAGCCCTGTTAACAGTAGGGAGGATTTAGTTGGCCGAATTGGGAATGTAGCGACGAAAATACGGGAGAGGCTGGCTGCAATACGCCTTAAACAGTGAGGTTGTTGAAATGCATCGAAAGTTGCGTTGGACATTTTGAACGGTTATTGTTACTTATCAAGATTAATTTTAATTATTTTTAAATTCATAATATTATATATAATATTCTCCGATAGGATTTCTACGAATAAATTGGCAAATACTTTCCCTACGTGGATATGTTGCACCTTTTTGTAAAGGTAATAAGACAGGGAATCCAATTAAAATAAAAAAGAGGTATACTAATTACATAAATTTCGGAGAAAATTTGGGAAATGCTGAAATTTTAGTTTATTTCAAAACATTTCTTTAAATTTTGGCCGCGACTGTATCTGCAGTGGTAGTAGTGAGATCAACATTGTTGACATTTATGGAAAGGTAATTAGGGTAGTAGTTTTCTAGCGTTTGTTTGATGACGCTATGTTGATTAGATCAAAAGATAAAAATAAAAGAGTAACGTGCATACCGCGGAAACTGAAATTAATGAATCACCCTGTAACTCCCAAACGGTTGAGATTCTCCCCCCCCCCCCTACGCCGCAATACAATTTTGTGTTTCTTTAGGTGAGAGCTATCATTTATATTCGAATTGACCTCTAGAAACGTTACACCCTGTATATGTTATAGTGCTGATTGGGCCAGAAGTTATTGCTATTTTTTTTTTATTTTAAAGGTACCACGGTAAAATGTGTAGTCAGAGGAGTGACACTATGCACAGAATAGTAACATATTGAGACCGGAAAGTGACAACCTACTAATAATTAGACATGAAAAGTAAAGTTATAATGAAATAAATTACATAAGTAGTTAAGGTTTACTTGAGTACTTTATTAATGAATAACAAGTCAGTCAGTCTCAACAGTTTTAAAATGCAAGTATTGAACTTTTTTATAATTGCTTTGCAAATCTTATAATTAAATAATGAAAAACTTACAGCCTCATTTCAGGATAATTAGTAAATATTACATACCTATCAATAAAATAATGACTGTATCAATTGATAATTTAACTGAGGTAGATCTCTTTAGTTAAAAACAAAATTAAAAACTCTAACTGAAACAAAATACAAATTCTGCTTAAAAAATTAAATAGAATACTTTATGGAATTTGAGTATTGACTTATTTTCATAATTATATATTATTATTTTAATATTTCATTATTTCATAAATTTCGAACTGGCTTTTTGAGCAAAACATATAATTATAAACAAAATGGATGTATTTCTTAATAAACTAAAAACAATACCTACTCACTTTTCAAATACTTGAACTGGTTTTTGAAATTTATAGAATAATCTGTTACCCTGCGTATTTGGCACTGGTAATTTTCCTAAAATTTCTTCCCATTTAACATCTGTGACGTCATTCTCATCTATTTTAGAAATAATACCACTTTTATTGCAAATCTTTAGAAAAGTAACAAGGATCTCTCCATGTTCTTCATCAAAATCAGATGAACACACAGCAGCATATCTATATTTTTTTTTGTGCCGGTACTTTACAAGAACAAAACCACCGTTCTTATAACTGTCATTCATATCATGCAGCAGATTTTGAGCAGGAAGGTCTGTTTGCACCGGAGTTTTTATATTCAGCAGTATCCAAATTGGTAGTGTTTTGTTGAAGGTATTTTTTCTGCATATCATCATCAGAATCGGTATATATTTCAGCAGCATCTAATTTGGCAGTATTATGTTGAGGATAAGTGATGTCAACTAAGTTGAAGTAAGTACATAAGTCGCTACAAAAGCAACTGAGGCTTATAAACAACTTACGACCTATAAAGTCGTTTCCTCGTACCTGGTGTACCTTCAATGTACCAAGAAAAGGCTTCTTGTCGCATCGACTGTCATCAATGATTGTTTTTTTGTAACTGAATATTTTCTTCAGAAATAACGAATATTGTAATGCCAGGACGATTTTATTGGCGGTACGTTTACACGTCCCTCCTACACCATCTGGAGCTCCTTTTCCATGACCAGCTTCGTGGTAGTTCCAGGTGAAATGACAAATTTTTGGGGATGCTTCAGTCAATTGACAAGCCAAGTAGAGAAACATATCTTTATTCCGGTATTGCGTTACGGGACCGTCGATTAGAAAATTTACGTTTTCTACTGAATGCGGCAGGAGTTCCATTACAGGTTTTAGATGAGCCCAGATGACAGGTACGTTATGGCTTAGATTTTCAGACATTGTAGCGAAACATTTTGTCTCCTCCTTCGTATATACGACCACAGTATGCAAACTTATTTGGGTGCGTATTCCACCGAAATGGAATGATTGGATGTTGTATTCCGTGCAGGTGTAGATTCGTCTCATGAGCGAATCTTTATCACGGAAGCAGATTTTCACACCTGTGGTAAAACACAGAAATGAAAATCTTTCCGTTGTTTAAAAAGTTTTGCTACTGAGGCGGAACACCTGTGCGAGGTCAAGATTCTTCATCTAACCGGAAGAAGAATGTTGACTAAACATTTTGAAAAACAGAATCTTCTTTTAAGATTCTGAAGTAACGTTTAGAGAGTAGTTGATAGACCGCGGAACTAGTTAGTTGTCACTCCGTAGAGAGTAGTTGCTAGAACGTTGAAACGTTTAGATGATAGTCCGTCAAAAGTGAGTCGCGGTTAGTCCGTTAAAAAGCCGTAGTTGTTGCGTCGTGAATATACATTAATTGAGTGTGAGTTCTAAGAAAATAGTGATAATTTATACGGAAAGAATAACCAAGTATACTGTAAATACTAAGAAAATAGTGATAATTTATACGGAAAGAATAATCAAGTTTACTGTAAAGACTAAGAAAATAGTGTTATGTTATGCAAGAGACAAAAGTAAGTGAATAAAAAGAAAATCAAGAAAAAAAAGAGTATTGTTTCTTTGGTCTCACATCCGCTTGACGAGTCCCTCAGGAGAGTTTAGTTGTAACTCTCTCATCTTTAACACCACAACACACAAAAACATATACAACATGGACTTCTTCAGAATATTTTGTGTTGTAATTTTCTAAGAAGTCCATGTGGATCACAGTATCTTTATCAGTTAAATTATTTTTTAAACTTTTAATGGTTTGGTATTGATATATAATATTTGCCTCACGCCTTAGAAAAAGTATCTTCATGCTTCATTACAATGTCTTTCGGAGCATAGTTCGACGTTTGTTTAGTATATTTTACGGGCTTTTTTGGTTTTTATGTCTAACATTTCTTCAGAAATACATTGCTATGAAGAGTGTTTGATCAAAATAAAATTTTCGAACTCATGATCAACGTGTTCTGCAGTATCCACAGTCTCGCGAAAGGCATGTTTCATTGTATCGATCGCAACACAGAAAATTAAATTATAAGCAGATTGAATTTATTTTTTGTATGTTTGCTAACCTTGACAGACGGCCTCGGTGCCATTGTCTAAGCTTATTTGTAGTACTTTGAATTTTGATATGTATGTAAATTACTGAATTGGATTTAATTTAATTTTCTTTTAATGGAGTATGTAATTTAATGTAGGTCTTTTTTGCAATAAACATTATTATTATTATTATTAAACGACTATTGCAGTCTTCTTCAAAAAACTGAATAACTGCATTTTCTAATTTCGAACTTTTTTTATCTTTTCTTGTCTTCCTATAAACTTTTTTGTACAGATTGTGATCGTCTCATAGGTTTCATATTAATTTGGTCTAAAACTTTGTACTATTTTACAATTTTCCCACTTAATACTCTTTGAAACAATTACTTCTCATCATCATTCTTTGTCAGTTCTATATTTTCTTTGATTTGACTTCGGAACACCTCAGTAAATAGTAATTTCTTTTTTACCTCTTCCATATTCTCTTGATTGTTATCTTTTAAAAGCTCGGCAACTGTGGATTTCGGACTCATTTTTTGTGTTGCTATGCGCTTTAGCTTCTTTTGATACTTTTTTACTTTTTGTCTTAATGTTTCAATCTCACAGGTTTGTTTCTTGATAACTGCATTACGTTGTTTCCGTTGATTTTCAGATCTTCTTTTAGCAGCTAGAGCTGCATTATTTTGTATTTGAAGAGGTGCAGGTGAGTCTTCATTAGCAGATGAAAGCGGTGTTACCAGATAATTTCTGGTAAATTGTTGCTTTACGCGATCTCTATGTCTTCTAGTTTTCTCTCTCTTCTTCTCTTTTTCTGATAGCCCTTTGCTTCCTATCAGTCATATTTGTTATACTCTTAACTTGTCCCTTTCTCTTTGTTTTTATAATATTTTTGTCTTTCTTTCTCTTTTAATTCTTTAATTCTTGATCGGATCATTTTTAATTTTTTGGTAGCGTAACCTTTCAGCTTGCCGTTTTTTCTCTAGTCTCTCTTCCTGAGTTTGCTTTTTTTTCACGTTCACCTTGTCATCGGGTTATGTTTAACATAAGCGAGTATCTAAAACAAATAAAATGAAGTGTTGAAATAGCAAATTTCAGCAAGGTACATTTTTTGTAATTCCCCTGCATTATATGTATTTATCGTACATAACCTCGAAATAAAATTAAATACGTAACTGTTACCATAAATAAAACTAATTCATGACGCCTGTGCACAATAACCTTTGTTGTTTACAAATGTATAATAATGTAAGGTTAAAACTTAAAAATATATACTTAGAGGGTGACACTTTTTTTCTTCGAGAATCGCAGTATGAACCCAAAGAAGACAATACAAAAATCTACAAACTACAAATGTAAAATGTCGTACCAAAAAAAACCTATTTTAGTGTTATCTGTGTAATTCAGTGACTATTGCATGATTTTATCATCGGTCGCTTGTAGTGTTTTATTTCTCGTTTGGTGATTCCAACGATCGGAATTAAGTTATTTAAAGACGAATTAGAAATAATTTATTTTGGAATGTGGGATTTTCAGATATCATACAAATTGATTTTATATTTTTATACCATAGTTAGACCGAGAGTGAACAACATACAGTAAAGGCCATCTCCTTAAGCTATACGGGGTATGCCTATAAGAAACCATACCTGCAAGAGTGAAAGAATCTATGTTCGAGTTCAAAAGCTGTCGAATAAAGACTAGGTCAGCAACTCTACGTCGTTCTTTCAACGAGTGCATATTAAACAATCGAAGGCGATCCACATAAGGAGGCAGCCGGAGTGGATCATTCCATTGAAGGTCTTTTAGTGCGCACCTAACAACGTTCCGCTGCACCGACTCAATGTGTCTAGAATGAACAGCTTAACAGGGAGACCAAACCTGAGATGCTTACTCGAGAATTGGCAAAACCAAAGAGAAGAATAAGTGAATTAAGATCTTCTAATCAGAAAATTGACCAACGCTTTACATAACCCAGAACTGAATTACTCCTAGAAACAATGTAGTTAATGTGCAGAGTGAAATCAAGTTTACGGTCAAGCTTCAGACCAAGGTCAGAAACGGACTGCACGCGACAGATATTAGGTTCCGCAAAGGTATAACCAAAGACGAATTGATTATGGTTCCTAGAGAATAATACAACCTCACATTTATCCAAGTTATGCTGTAGGCCATTATATCCATGTATTTAAATCATCCTGAATGCGGGAAGAATCATAACTGTTTCTAACGCATTAGAAAATTTTGAGTGCTTAATCAGAGGGACAATGTCGTCAATGGCAAGAATAAATAGCAACTGCCTCAAATGGCTAACCTGCGGTACGCCATACGAAGCCCTAACGACTCTGGATAAATTATTATGGAAAGATACTCGGTATATGCTATCTTTTAAGTAAGAGCAGAACCAGTCGAGCAATAAAGGCGTAAAACCCAACCTTTCAAGCTTAAGAATAATCACAGAGTGAGGGAGCTTATCAAATGCTTTGCTAAAGTCGGTGTAGACGCAGTCAGTCTGGGGACCTTGTTGGAAGGCTGAAATAATGTGGGATGTAAATTCAAGAAAGTTAATTGTTCATTAGATGAGATTAACCCCCTACACTGCCCAACAAGCTGTGAATATACAACAGATTCGAACAACTTTGGTATGCAGGAAAGTTTCGCAATTGGCCTATTATTTGTTATGAAGTTTTATGCCCCTTTTTATAAACCGGTCTGAAGAGATGTTTTGAAGATGAGTTCCAGTCGATTGAGTAAGGCATCAGAACAGGATCTCAAGAATACAGGTGGATCACCATCAGGACCAGAAGAAAAGTCCAGCTTAAGTTCCTTGATACCATCCATGATAATATCACGAGATATAATGGGCGAAGCAATGGAGGCAGCGGGGCGATCCTAGATATGACCAATCTCTTCCAGGGAAGGCACAAAATTGTCTGATGAAAAGGCGCTCTCAAAAAACAATGCAAACTTATCTGCTACATATATCGAGCGCGCTACAACTAGAGGATCCATTGTACCACATTCTAGATGGATAATTATCAGTTTTCTGCTTCATATTTAAATATTTAAAAAAGGTACGAGGATCATTATGCAAGTTATTGCGAACATAATCAAGGTATTTCCTGTATAAGGATGAAGATAACGCTAAAAAGCTTTCATGACAATAAACGAAATTACAATAAGCTGACGTGCTTCTACAGCGTAAGTAGGTTTCGCATAATCTATTCTTCTTATTGTTAAGACTCCGTAGTTCCCTAGTATACCACGGCGGAGAATGACAGGAAGATCTCGACCGTTTTAGTGGTATACACGAGTTAAACAGATCATAAATCGTACCATGAAACACGGAAACACAATCGGCGATATCACTTTCATAAAAAAGGGATGGGAAATCGATTGAGAGGATCCTGCTTGAAAGATCAGAAAAGTCCGCCCTTTTAAAATTAAGAACGTACCGATCCACGCTGGGGTCAGCAACCATCGTATAGTAGTATTACTAGAATCTGAAGAAAAGTTAAGATCTAACTGTCTTCGTATAGAGTTTTTTACATCACTCATTTGGTGTAAATCAGAGAAGGAGATGTCGTCAAGAAAATGGGAGTCTTTAGCAGTTAGACAATTTGAGGGAAGGTAGTCATCGTCGTCAGCGTTGAATACCCATTGAACGCTAGATAAGTTAGAGTCATCAAGAAGAATGATTTCGTCCTCTGGGTTTATCATATTTTATTAATAAAATCTAAGCTAAGAATTAAAATTCCGTAAAGACTTCATCCTCTGCATCAGCATAGTTTGTCAAGTTTGGAGAGATATAACAACATAGCAGGAATATGTGCATCTTCCCCAGAGATATCTTAAGAGCTAAGAGCTCGATTGTGAGCGGGCTTCATCTTCAACGCAAAGGAGCAGGCTATCCAAATCTCATCTTTTACAATGACTCTTTCTGAATATTACACTTGTGGATATGTGGTGTAGTGTTTGAATAACCTGTTTGAATTTAACGTTGACAATTTAGATTATAGAATATACTGGATAGGCCATTACGTGAACGCAAGACTAGCAATTTTATATCAGTTTTAAGTTAGCAACTAACTTCGTATGATTGCTTTCTGAGTTGAAGACACTTCCTTGTTAACCCTATATTCTAAGGTTAACAATGAGCAATCGCGCGATATAACATTTTGTTACTAATTAAGATCCAAATTTTGCCTTATTTTGGAACAAACCCTAATAACATAAAATGTGCCAGAAACATTCCAATAATTATTTCAAAAAACCTCCCCAAGGCATACCTATATTTTTCTGTCTGAGACCAGAAACCTTCCTAAAATATTTAAGAGAATGTTTCTGGTACATATTCGTAAAATTTCCTGGAAACGTGTCTATCCTTAGGCCTTGGTGACGTTTTTTGAAAACTTTCCTGGAATTTTCCTGGGACATTTTACGACTTCTTTTTTATTTTGCGAAGGTTATTTTGCAAAGGTTATGCTGAACAGGGAAAGAATACGGTTGGTGTTTTCTTGCGAAATTTTTAAGTTTCCACAACGTAAAACGTATGCTTCTCTTTTACTTTTATCATGTAAATTTTTAGTTGTTCCTTTACATTATGAAAAGTAAATAGTCACATTTTTTATTATTCTATTTTTGCATAGTTTAATATGTCTAGTGTATATTCATTAAGGGTTTTTTGCGAAATTCAACTTACATTTTTTTATATAACTTTTAAGCATACCATGACACGACAAAACAAAAACAATTTTTTTTCAAAGTTTAACTATTTAACTTAAACCTGGTGTAATCCATTTTTATGATATAAACAATAAAGATTTCGAGAAAAGAAATTTTAAAAATGAGCCTGATTTTTTTGCTAAAATGATGCAAATACTCCCTTAATGAACAGGAGATAGCACTAGTACTTTAAAAAAAGACTGCTCTACGTATCACAAGCTTTTCGTTTCCTTCGAATAAATAAGTAACATTTGTGAAATACCCATAGGATTTGTAAGCTACAAAGGCTCTGTTCTATTATTTATTAAATTTATTCACTAATGACCCTATCTTTTTATATTGAAACACTTTTAAATATTTGTAATTTCATAAATGTTGAAATAAATTGAAATGTCAAAATAAATTGAATCGATCTGCTCGATCTATAGATATCGATCTTTTTAAGGCGATTAATCGATCTATAAAATCGGGAAAATATTGCAGATCGATCCTTGCTGAATCGATTTTTTCAGTTCGATCTTCGTCCCTTCCCGTTATCCAAGGATCCTATATAATTGTTAGAACTTCTAGAAGGGATCGAAGCATTGTAGAAGATATAGAAAATCATCCGCGAAAACGACGCCGTTTTCACTGCATTTTCACCGCCGTTCTTTTTCACAAAATTGTGGGTGATAAAATATTTAGTGGAAAAAGTAGATTTTAGGGTTCTTAACGTAGTTAAGAAATCAAAATAACAACACAAAAAACAATTTTTTGGAGGTAAACTAGCCAAATAATTTTAAAGAGAACTAGTTTCTTAGTTAGCCTGTCAGATGACTAAATAATTTCAAAAGATATAATAATTTTTTTTTATGTATATAATGGCACTTTATTTGGCACAATCGTTATAAACAAAAAATCCTACAAAACTCTAGCTACCCTAAAAAATGTACAATATTCAATACAAAAGACACAATAGTTAACGATCAAAAAGAACATATGAAATGACACGCTACGTTAATCTAAAAATGTTTCGTAAAAACGACTCTACAACTTGAAGGCAAAAAAAAAATTGTAAAAACTTGTAAAAAAGAAAATACAAGAAATTTTAAAATGCCTCCAAGCGAGTGCCAGCTCTAAGAAAAGTTCTCAAAAATTTTTAAAAAATTCCAAAACTAATCCTAGCACTAAACGAAAATATCCGAAACCGTGAAGAAACTTAAACAAGAACATGATTGTCTGAGTGTTCCCAGAGGGTAGATGCAGCACCGGGCGAAGTTCCTACTTCGGGAACCACTGCTCCCCAGCAAATGTCCTTTCCGTAGAGCCGTTCGCAACTTTTCTAGTCCTCCGGGAGCACACATCCAAACATGTTCTAAACGAACGCACAAAAATTTCGAACCGATTAGAGTCTCGCGGGACACGTCTGCGAACTGCTCCCATCATTCTCCCAGTTCTACGATTCCAACGTGAGACTTGTCCTTCCCGCAGCACTTGCAGCAATACCAAAGCGAAGAGAAGCTTCGTGGACAAGCTGCTGCAAGTCTGCGGCCTATTATTCCCAGTGAAAGACAAGGCTTCCGCTCCGCACCGACGATAAAGGTTGCCAGGTGCAGTTGAATGTGTCGACCTTCGTTGCCATGAACTCTAGACGAAATCGCCTCTTCAATCTGGCAATGAAGTGGTTCTTTAGTGCATGTGTGTGAAACTGTGGGTTAGTGGGCTGTTGCCCAGGCTCGATCCGCATGCAGTACAGATGAATTGTCGATTTAGCAAGTGTTAAGATAAAGCTTATCAAGCAATTTACCTGGTTACATGTCCTTGGCCCCAGTAAAACGACGCTCTTGTAATACTGAATGTCGGGCAGATATGCTAGCACATATCGTGAACAAGATTATTAATGTCGCACAAGGTTGCTGGTTACAGTACACAAGATTAACAATCTTTTCTACGTACTAATTCAAAACTGGTGTAGATGTATGAAATTAATGAGAAGAGTACGAAAATAAAAATAAAATTAAGATTAAGATTAGATTAAATAATTAAGAAAAAGAAATTAAATACAAAGCAATTACCTACTGATGATTCCATACAATCATCTGATGATAAGAATTATAAATAAAATAGTTTTTAAAAAAAAAGTTGAACCGACTTCACAAAAAGCGCTAAAAAGCATAAAATAATTTTTAATTTTATATCTATTACGACATTTTGAAGTCGATGCAAATCAAACAAACCAAACAACTACAACAAAAGTATTAAATCGTCCTTTCTTATGATTACGTAAGCTGAAACGTTGAGGTAGTATTATGTATTATTTTCAATTGTGGTTATGTAGTTTTTTTATTTGTATAATTTGCACCGACTTCAAAATGGCGTAATAGATATAAAATTAAAAATTATTTTATGCTTTTTAGCGCTTTTTGTGAAGTCGGTTCAACTTTTTTTTAAAAACTATTTTATTTTTCACTTTTTAGTGTCTTCTACTCTATACAACGAAGAAAGAACCATCCAAATCGGTCCACGCGTTAAAAGTTAATTTTAACCCCCTACCTCACCTCCATTCCACTAAACTTTTTTTCTCATGGTATCACTCAAGGAACATACTCTACCGAACATAAAAAAAAAATCATCGAAATCGGTCCACGCGTTACGAATTTACTACCCTTCCCCCGCCACCACCATAGGACCAAATTATTCTCCTATTGGCAATGAGGGATCACACTCTATACAACAGCAAAAGAACCATCCAAATCGAACCACGCGTTACAAAGTTAGGTTCCACACCCCTTCTTTCACCTCCACCCCAACAACATTTGTTTTCTCGTAGTATCAACCAAGGATTATATTCTACCCACTAGAAAAAGAATTATCCTAATCGGTCCACGCGTTACGAAGTTAGACTACCCCTCCCTCCACCCACACCTTTCACCATAGGACCAAATTATTCTCCTATTAGCAATGGGGGATCATACTCTATACAACAGAAAAAGAACCATCGAAATCGGAATACGCGTTACAAAGTTAGGTTCCACCCCCATCCCCCACCCTCATTTTCACAAAATTTTGTTCACCTGCTATCAACCACGGAACATACTCTACCCAACAGAAAAAGAATTAGCCAAATCGGTCCACGCGTTACAAAGTTAGACTACCCCTTCCCCACCCTAGGAGAATTTTTTTTCTCCTATTAGCAATGGGGGATCATACTCTGTACAACAAAAAAAATCATCCAAATCGGACCACGCGTTACAAAGTTAGGTTTCACCCGCACCCCCCACCCCCACCCTACCAAAAATTTTTTTGACATGGTACCAATCGGTGAACATACTCTACCCAACAAAAAAAGAATCATCAAAATCGGTTGACGCGTTACGAAGTTATGCTCGGTCAGACATAAAAAAATAAAAAATAAAAATAAGAAATAAAAAAATACGCGTCGAACTTAGAACCTCTTTGTTTTTGGGAAGTCGGTTAAAAATGAGCTTTAACGAGTGCCTTGAAGTTGCTGATGGTGCCCGATGTTTGGATGTTAAGAGGAAGACTGTTCCAGAGGCGAATAATTTTGACAGGATAGGAATCTTCCATGACCGATCTGTAGAAACGTGGTATTAAAAGATTTCTGTTACGCTGAGATGCTGTGAAGTTAAAGAAAACTGTAAGGTATTCCGGTTTATTAGAATGAAGCAGATTGTACAAGAAAGCAAGAGCTCTTTGCTTTAGATATGAAGATAGTGTGCAACCCAGCACTTTCATCCGGAACGGTGAAACATGATCGTACCTCCGTAGTCCGAAGACAAATCGAATGCAGTCGTTGAAAGCAACTTCTATTTTACGCGCGCAGATGCTATCCAGCTTCGGGAAGATCATACTACCAAAGGTAAAATGAGGCATAATTAACACCTTAACTATAAAAGTCTGAAATTCAAAGTGACGTTTTTGCCTAGATTGCTCATTGATTAATTAAAAAATTTAAGGAAATCACCTGAAAATTCTTGCATTCGAAAAAGGATTTTAATGGGGAAATGCAAGATTCACAAATATGGAAGTAAATTCAAGTGAAATGAACCGCTTGGATATGCTGACCCCTTTTTTATTTGAGTCTGTACTCGTGGTTGAATTTTCCAAAACAATATTTATTTTCTTTCCCTTTTAATTTTAACGGACTGCTAAGAAAGTAGTAAGCTTTCAAATGGGAACTCAGGCATCTTAATCCAATAATTTTTCACAGATTCACGTCGTTCTGAAAATCACTAAAAATTTCCCATTTTTTGGGTAATCTGTTAATTAAATTGCGTAGAGTATGAACAAGCTTCAATTTCTTACGTTACTAATTGCACGTTTTGCAAGGGTATTATGAATACATACATTCTGTAGGTCTGTAGAACTAAGTAGACTAACGTTCACCCTACTAATCCTTTTAACATCGTTTTTTGATGTTGGTTAGAAATTACTTCTATAGTTAGAAATGTTAGAAGCTTATGATTTCCTTATTGGGGAAGGAGACATTATAATTATTAGGCTATATTGCCCTAGCCCTTACATTTATTTTCTAAAGAGTAACCAAACTTTTACCACATAGACTCAACCATCTGCAACAACAACTTATCTTAATGATGTCATTGGATGAAAATCGCGGAAACTCTGCCACCATCGTGAAAAAGCTTGGTTGAACTTAATATCAGACCCAGTGCAACAGATGGGGGATAACAACGGATTACCTCTATTCCGGAAGTGTAGTTTCCAATATCATATTTACAAAGTTCCGATCCCGAATGTAATATTCACCAAAACGATTTCATGTGTGTAAATTTAACTCGTCCAAACCCTGCACCGCGTACAATAAATTGTCGGAGAGATAAAACAAACCAAGGGTAGAAGTTTCTGCCGAATTTAATCCAATAACGAATGGAATATTTCTGACCTCGGGCATTAAATTAAATGTTATCAGGCGGGTGCAGAAAATTATCTGGATGTGTATGAGCCCCAAAAAGTAATTTCAACTCCCTTGCGTCTAGTCTCAGACTGGAACGAAAATGAATTTTCAGAGGCGTAAAAGGGTCACTTGGACCAAGGTGTGGTCAGTTTGTGTGCAAAATGGAGATAATTGCTTTATGAGTAGTTAGTTAACGTTCAATTTTCATTTCAAGTGGTGGCGAATTTTAATTACCGTCACTTTAGGATTAATTAACACAAAGGTTAAACGGGCATGGTCGGAAAAACGGATAACGAGATAAGTCTAAAGTTCGCTCGACTGACAGAAATATGGGTTCGCTATGAAATTTTAAAACTTCTTAAATTCTCGATGTAATAAATCTGGCAGCTAATGGAACACTTGTAAGAATTCCCACCGTCTTCTAATTGCAATCAATTTTTAACCCTTTGACTTTAATCTCTCCAGCAGACACTTCAGTTCTGTTCTATGCTTCTCCACCAACGGAGAAAACTTCTTGCATAACTTATAAGCCATCTTAGCTGTAAACTTTGATTATAATTGACTTAAGCCCAAAATTGAAATAACGTGTTCATCGTCTTCCTAGGGTTGCTACTTATACGATTCCTCCCGAGGATGTGTTAAAGTGTAACAGTTGTGAAAGGCTGGCAAGAAGGCTTCCTTAAAGGCGAAAGGGGGCCAAAAACGAAAAGCTTGACAAGGGTATAGACCTACGAAACTAATGAAATAATCTGCTCTTACAAGAGTGATCAGTCCTTCAATAGAGAACTTGCATATATATAAATGTATTCAGTCCTTTAGTGGACTATACAAATAAAGTAAATGTATCGAATTGAAAAGTATCTATGAAAGGATATTTGAAATTTTTTGGACAAATTTCTTGTCCTTCGATATGAGAACTGAAGGGTATGGGAATTTTTAGCAGATTTCAATTAAAGGTGGTTTCAAAAACTTTCAGCGGAATAAAGAAAAAGAAACGATTGATAAATATCTCTATAAATTTTATTTGGTTCCTAAAGTTAAATATTTTGAGCAACAATTGCATTTACCTGTAGAAATAGCTATGTGGTGGAAAGCCTCCTGCTGCTACAGATATATTATACCAGAAACACACATTTTAAGAAATTTTCTTGAAAACTATCAGCTGCGCCTGCACTTAATCATTTTTCATTCTCTAAGAAAAATCAGCTTACCTATGTATTTAACAATCACTAATCAGTTCTTTATTACTTTGTGAATATTTTAGGCTTTTGTAAAGCAAATAAAACGAATACGAAAGTCTGCTAAGTATAAAATTCATGTATAAGGGTATTAATAGAGCGAGACGAATCTACTTTTAGTTAAGGAGAGAGAATAATAACAGCTCGCCAAACTGTAAATTTTTATTTAATTTGATTCAGGCGGACATTTTTCAAGCGTTTTTAGTATTTTTACGATAATTATATAACACTTTTTTCAAAAGTTAAATAACTAGAAAATTGACAGTAAGGAGTAGTGTATCTTATAATATTATTACAATGTAATAAAATCGTGTAATATTTCAATTTTAAATAATTTCAGTTCAACTGGTAAAAGTACATTGGCAAGATTTTTGAAGTTATAAGAAGGTTAGGTTAGGGTGGCGGCTATCAGCCCTACAGCCGATCAGCCTCACATAGACCTATAAATGGTCCGTTGTGATACCACATCCGTGGAACCGTGCCTGATTGCCGGGTTTAACTAAAACCAGCCGCAGCTGTTAATAAACCTCAGGAGCTGCCTCAGCCCGATGCCGGCTATATCGCCCATGCCACCTAAGAAGTACGCGCCCATTGCATTGTACCTTCTTTTTGCTAGGCCCGGGCATTCGCAGAGTAAGTGCTGAATGCTTCCACCTCTTCCTCGTCCATACAGCTCCGGCAGAAGTCATTCGTGGGAACGCGCAGACGTTCCGCGTGTCTACCGAAAAGACAGTGGCCAGTGACAACCGCCACAATGTTTCGGAGGTTTACCCGGCTTCCGTTTAATAGGAACGCGGTTTTCCTCAAATCCCATTCAGGCCACAGCTGCCTTGATAGGCTGCATGTGGCTAGATTACTCCATCTCTGCTTAGCGAGCTGAACAGCCTTAAGGTCAATTTCTCTCTTTACTGATTCTAGCGGCCAGCCGATCGATCTGTCAATAAAGGAATCATCCAAATGTGATCCCTCCTTTGCCAGCTCATCAGCTGCCTCATTCCCTTGAACACCACTGTGGCCAGGGACCCAGCATAGAGTTACCTTATGCCTTGCCCCTAAAGTCCGGAGACAGACACCTGCCGACCAGCCGTGACCTGACTAAGTTTGAGTCCAGCGCCTTGATAGCTGCTTGGCTGTCGATGTACAAGCATATCTCGCTACCCATTGGTAGGTTTGGGCGTCCGTGTATTATTTCTGCGGCCCTTTCTATCGCCAAGATCTCTGCTTGGAATACACTGCAATAGTCCGGTAGCCGGTACCTACTGCATATGCCTAGGCAGTCCAAGAAGACCCCCGCTCCCACTCCGTCCTCCCCCTTAGACCAATCCGTAAACACTGATATTTCTGCACCGGTGGCAACTCCCCACTCTTCCCATTCTTCTCTAGTTGGGATTTTTGTGGAGAAGGCCTTCCCAAAACTAAGTAGTGGGATGGTGTAGTCGGTGTTCGCCTGCAGATAGCCTCCCGGATAAGTCTTAGTATACTGCTATGGCCGTTATCAGAGCTCTTCCAGCAATTGGACTCTTTCAGTCTTACGGCACTGCGTGCAGCTATACTTTTGCCGTGGACGTCGAGCGGTAGGAGATGGAGCATGGTCTCCATTGCAGCCGTAGGCGTTGTGCTTATAGCTCCGGAGATGCCCAAGCAGGCAGCTCTTTGAATCTTGTTTGTTTTCTTAAGATTGCTCTCCTTCTCTAGAGCGGTCCACCAGACTATTATGCCATAGGTAAGAATAGGTCTAACTATGGAGGTAAACATCCAGTGGACAATGCGAGGGCTTATACCCCATTTCTTTCCAAACATCCTCTTGCAGGCGTAGAACGCTATTGACGCTTTCTTCACGCGTTCATCTATGTTCATGCCCCAGCTTAGTTTGGAGTCGAGTATGACCCATAGATACCTAGTTTAGGTGGTTCGAAGGCTTCGATCACTCTCCTCTTTGTGAATAGGATTGTCTCCGTCTTCTGAGGATTGACCGATAAATCACAGTTCTCCGTCCACCTGTGGAGTTTACCTAGTGCTCTTTCCATTAACTCGCTCATGGTGCTTAGGAACTTTCCTGATACCAGTAAGGCCAGGTCGTCTGAATAAGCCACCACCTTTATCCCATCTCTTTCAAGTGAGATCAGGATATCGTTGACCACTAGGAGCCACAATAATGGTGACAATACGCCCTCTTGGGGTGCTCCTCTGTCTACGGATTTGACTCTCTCGTGGTTGCCCAGTTTTGTGTGGATCTAGCGGCTTGATAGCATTGCTCCAATCCACTGGCAAATAGAGTGGTCTGTACCGTGAGACATAAGGGCATCGTGAATTGCTTCTGCCTTGACGTTGTTGAAACCCCCTCAATATCAAGAAACACCCCCAACGTGTATTCCCTGTTACTAAGTGACTGCTCAACCGTTCTCACTACTGCATGCAGCGCAGTTTCGACTGACTTCCATTAACTCGCTCATGGTGCTCTTTCCATTAACTCGCTCATGGTGCTTAGGAACTTTCCTGATACCAGTAAGGCCAGGTCGTCTGAATAAGCCACCACCTTTATCCCATCTCTTTCAAGTGAGATCAGGATATCGTTGACCACTAGGAGCCACAATAATGGTGACAATACGCCCCCTTGGGGTGTTCCTCTGTCTACGGATTTGACTCTCTCGTGGTTGCCCAGTTTTGTGTGGATCTAGCGGCTTGATAGCATTGCTCCAATCCACTGGCAAATAGAGTGGTCTGTACCGTGAGACATAAGGGCATCGTGAATTGCTTCAGCCTTGACGTTGTTGAAACCCCCTCAATATCAAGAAACACCCCCAACGTGTATTCCCTGTTACTAAGTGACTGCTCAACCGTTCTCACTACTGCATGCAGCGCAGTTTCGACTGACTTCCCCTTTGTATATGCGTGCTGGGAGCCGCTGACCCCTCTTGGTAAAATACGCTCACGCAAGTATATGTCGAGAAGTCTTTCTAATGTTTTGAGTAAAAACGAGGAAAGGCTAATTGGTCTGAAGTCCTTAGCGATTATGTGTCCACTTTTTCCTGCCTTGGGGATAAAGATCACCTTGACCTGTCTCCAAGCTAGAGGGACATAAGAGTGTGAGAGGCAACTTTTAAATATCACCCTAAGCCACGGAATAACTGAAGCCTGTGCTTTTTGCAGCATGATAGGCCAGATCCCGTCTATTCCTGGTGACTTGTATGGCGCAAAAGTTTTAATTGCCCATTCAACCTTGTCTTGTGCTACTATGTAGCTGGCGGAATCTAGGCTTGGTAGCTCCGATCTAGCCGGCCTACCAGCATAACTCGCCGCCCTGTTTTCATCAGAGTTACCGGGAAAATGCGTGGTCATAAGCAGTTCCAGTGTCTCCTCTGCCGATTCTGTAAAGGAACCATCGTCCCGCATCAAGAAAGAGGGAACACTGGGACTGCTTGCGAGGGCCTTCCTGAGCCTAGCAGATTCGCTTGCACTCTCAATGGACTCACAGAAAGCCCTCCATGATGTACGTTTGGCCTTTTTAATGGAGTTTTTATACTCTTTAAGACCCTTTTTATAGGCGGTCCAATCCCAAGTTATAAGAAAAACAACACAAAGAAAATTATAACAACCTCAAAATCCTAGTAAAACTTTTAAAATGTTTTTTGCAAAAAATTTTTTAAAAGTTGAATTCAAACCTTTTTCCTTATTAAGGAATAACGAGGTCGTCCAGATTGATGGATGGTGGTTGGTAAGTGGAATTAAGTAGGAAATAAGAGAAGACAATCCTTTGGGATTTGGATGCGCTAAGTATAAATTTGTTCTCTAGTGAACAATTAGGTATTTTGTGTAAGACGCAGTTTTCGCGGTCCACACAGTCACCAATGAGTCCAATAGGATAAATTTTGGCGAAGTTCTATCCTCACGAAAGCGGCAATCCATCGCTAGTGGGCCTCCCTCTGCAGCATAACCCCAACTATATTGTCAGGGGTTATGCTGCTCGTCTTTGCCTCCAGCGCAGCCCTCTCCCCTCTCCAGCGGACACAATTTGGACATCATTGGACATAAAGGCTAAAGCACAGTGGTCCCAGGATTTATCCTTGAGAAAACCAATCATGAGGTCAAGGTGGTCAGAAGAACTACCGTTGTCAGTTATCACTTTTCGAGAAAGTTTCTTAATAAAAAGACCGGATGATAAATTATAGCGATTGGACACAGTCGTCCCAGGATTTATCCCTGAGAAAACCAATCATGAGGTCAAGGTGGTCAGAAGAACTACCGTTGTCAGTTATCACTTTTCGAGAAAGTTTCTTAATAAAAATACCGGATGAGAAATTATAGCGACTGGACAGTTTATTTAAGAAGTTTTTGTGACAGACGTTACGGAGCGCTTTTGAAAAATCTAGCAGCAACAATATAACAACTTCAGGCTTGTCAAGAGAAGAACGAATATCGGTTTTCACTTTCAGTAGAGCCGTTTTGCGGCTATGTCCAGATCGAAAGCCGGATTGAATGTTGGTCGTATGTCCATTTTTCTGCAAATGACCTTGAAATTGCCAATAAAGCAACTTTTTAAATACCTTTGATAAGAATCATAACAAACTGATGGGTCTGTATTCAGAAGGGGATACCAGCAGTTTGTTTTTGGAATTTACGTGGAGCCATTAGTTTAAGAAATTTCGGTGACATACCATTTGATTTAATAGAGTAAAAAGCAGTATATACTTCGACGCAATCCACCCCACGAAAACTAAATCCGAGTGAACTCCCTATAGCCACGTCCAAAGTTTCCAAGAGCATGGAGTTCTCACACGATGGTGGTTTTCCTAAGAAAGAATTTAATTCATTCGGATTGATATCATTTTTCGACAGATCTTTGCAATAGATTTTCAAATTTATTTAAAATTTTTAAATTAACCTTATTTTGCAACGCTGTATATGTACTACGACTTTCATCTGTCTTAAGTCTACGATATCGGAAATAATAATATCATAACAATCATTGACTCGATTTCAGAGGTAAAGCATGGATATTATTTCGGCATAAAAATCAAAACAAACTGTTTTTAAAGTCGAGCAACGTAAGAAATATAAAAATTTCTTAACACGATCGGCGCTTCTAATGAAGAAAAGTTAAGCTCCTTTGGCTCGTTCTCAACAGCAGCACCAAAGGGTTAACTTTTCTAAAAGAGCAACTTCTTCGTAAAACCTCTTAAAATTTATTTTCGACGTTTCACTGGTTGATTTCACAGCATCTTTAGAAAAATTTACAAATCATCATAACAATTCAAAATATAAATTATTTAGACCTGATGCGTATCAAAAACAATTTGTGAATTACGACCTTTTGTCAGTCAAATTACTGTTGTATATACTTCCACTTGTCATTTCATAAGAGAGAGAGAGAGAGAGCCTAAAGAAAATTTCATTTAAAGCAATTCCTCTGGTTTCCCAAGACCGTAGTGTTCTCGAAGTAAGGTGTGTGTTTGTTGTGTTAAAACAATGGTTAGTCAGGGTGGTATCATGAGGCTTGTTCGTGATATGCGATCTATGGTTCGAAATGCGATTTTTGAGAAGAGGAAACGCGGTGCCTACCTATGATAGTTGACAGCTATCCTCTTAATTACCCTTACACGGCATTTTGGATATAATGTCTGCCCGGTTCTCTTTATTACCTCCTTTTAATTTATTAAAGCAGCCCTTCATCGATTTTCCGTTTTTAAAGGAAGTGTCTATTTACCACCCTCAAATTGGAAAGTACGTCAAATTTTTATTAGACTTTCTGGGAGGAAGAGGTGTATTAATCAGGCTTTTTGATGGTTTATTAACTGGGTGGCTGCCGCCAGAAAAAAATAAATAATAATAAATAAATAAATGTGTCAAGTTTGTGCGCATGATCTGTAATTTTCCCATGCCGTTCCCCGGAACTTGCATCTAAATCCTCAGTCGCTTATTTGGAAGCTTTCGTGTGATTTTGACACCTCATAGCGCTTGGACTGCCATGAGTAAAATTTTTTTAAAGCGGTTGGCAGTCCCCCTATTGAACACACACTTGTTAAATTCAACCCCCACACATTTTTACAGTTTTGCGTACTTACAAGGTAAACAGGTTGTCTGAAAACAACCAGTTTCGTGAGAATTCCTACCCAGGCTGTGATAAACTGTTACTACGTTATGACTATTTGCACTTATCGTGTACTTTTTTTTTATACTACTAACGTGAAGTTCCGTGTTTTTCCGTGTACGCCGAAATTAAACGGCGATTTGAGAGTCCTAAATAGGCAGTTTTAAATGCCTATCTAAAAACTTCGCTACGATCTTTAATAACTTTGTGAAACTTGAAATTTGTGAATGTAGCACTTTTGTAAATGTATGGCTTATTTTCCTTAATGTGTAGAACGTTATCTAGCAGTTCCGGGTGAGTTCTGTATTTTGAATAACATTTTAGTTATGGCATGTTCTGCCGCTCAGCTGTAAAACGGTCCTAATAAACGCGCTAGCAGTGTTCAGTTTTTGGTGTAAGGCAGCGGTCACACTGAAGCAGTATGAAGTATGCAGTATGCAACACACAGTAAGCAGTACTTACTGTATGTTGCGGGGTTGTTCAGACTGTCGAAGTATCGAGTGCAACACGGAATTGTAGTCAGTAGTGAAAATGTCTTCGTCAGAAGTTGTAGTTTCTTGGTGGTTTTTAAGACGCCGAAAGCGTGTATCAAAAAGAATGTTTTTGATTTTACCCTTTTATAGAGAAAATTTGGTTGCATATTTCAGCTATTGTCGCTAACGAGTTGTCTATGGATGATAAAAAATTCAGGTGTTTCTACAGAATGAGCTAAAAAAGTTTTAACGTTTTACTTGATTTAGTTCGTTCTTCGATTGAAAAGAAGGATACAAATTTCCGATGTGCTATTGAACCTAGTGAACAGCTTTTTATTACAATTAGGTAAGCAAGACAATAATTCAAGAAATATTTTTTTATTAATCGAACCAAATAGGTACTATTCAAAGTGTAAACTTAAATTCTTTAAGTAACTGAAAGTAATGTTAATTCTTGCATACACATAAAACTTAGAAGTTAATGAGGTTAATAATTTTAATTTTCGAACGTGCCCTGGATCGGTGTAGTAGGAGAAGACTGCGATGAGTCCCAGACTATAGACTCGGTCAGGGAACTCCACGAAGCTGGTGGAGTCGAGCATGTCCTTAAAACTGTTAATTGTGGTTGCTGATTAAGGACTGGGTTTGAGTTTGTGAGAATATCGCCTATCAGTCCAATCACTTGTTGGCGAAATCTTCTTTTTCGTTTTACGTCCATTTAGTTCATATCTGGAAATAGACTTTTTAAGAATAACAGATTCGCGTCTTTTTCTTCATTCTTTTTTTCCTTGTTTTCTACCCAAATGCTAAAAGCTGCATCAGCAGAAGCGGAAATGTCATCACTTCGATTATGTTTACAACTTCTGGGAGTCTCCTGATCTTTTTGTTCCCGAAGACTGCACCGAAGTTTGAAAATGAGATGGTTTTTCAGCCAGTTCTGAAACATGTGATTCAGATTGCGCTTAAGCGTCACAATTGACTGCTTCCTCTGCTTCCATAGCAAATGTTTCGCCCTCATTGTAGTCATTTTCACTTCTTGTAGCTAGTGAGCTCAGATTACCACTCGATGATTTTGATTTTAAGAGCGGAACAAGAAATTGTAAGTGAGAAGCCAAATAATAATCCTTTTTGCTGTAAGCAGCAGAGCCACTTTTAGGTATTTTCAAGCTTCTAGAAAATGTATTACGTATATTCCTCCAGCGCTCCTTGCAACTCTCAACTAAAATAAAAGACATAACTTTTATTTATTACAGACATCTGGCAACGGGAAGAAGTTATCGCGACCTGTCTTATCAATTTTATAGAGGGCACAACACTATATCATTTATTGTAAATGAAACATGCACAGCTATCTGGGAATTCTTGCAGCCACAATTCATGCCAGTACCTACGGGGGACACGTGGAAAATTAATGCAAACGTATTTTTTATGATATGTGGAATTTGCCAAATTCCGTTGCCACAGTAGACGGCGAACATATTCGAATCAAAAAATTAGATAATACTGGATCGGCCAACTTTAATTATAGGATACTTTTCTTTTGTTCCTATGGCACGCGTAGACCCATTTGGCTTATTTACAACCATAGATGTAGGAGACCTAGGTCGAAACAGTGATGCAGCCGTATTTAAACATACTTGGAAAATTATTTAAAAAGGTCAGCTAAATCTACCTCAACCAGCCAAATTGCCTACTGACGATACAATTGTGGATTTTCCTTTTTATTTTGTGGTGAGGAGGCTTTTCCTTTGAAGCGAAATTTCATGCGACCGTTTCCTCAAAGAGTTCTAAATTCCAAACGAACAATTTTCAATTTTCGTCTTTCCAGGGGGAGGAAAATTGTTGAATGCGCCTTCCGCATGTTAAATTCGAAATTTCGAATTTTGAGACACCTATTGCGAGCAATGAAACATGCATGAAACATATTATTAAATGCGCTTGTGTATTACACAATTTTATAAAAATCAATTAAGGAAAATTTGCATCGCCCTCTAATCTTAACGAAGTTACTCAAGAAGCTCCGAACTTGCAAATAGAGGAAGATAATTATGCAAGTAATACTGAAGGACATCGTTTAAGAAATTATCTCGCTCTTTATAACTCCCGCAGGATCAATACTATTCAGTGGAGGTATATAAAGAAAATTTAAAAAAATAATAATTGAACGACAATAATTTGATTCCTAGTAATTTTTTGTAACAAGTTAAGAGAAAAGTGCAAGTCAGGAACTTAATTATTTAACTAATGTTAAAGAAATATACAACTTAATCATAAATATTTATTGAGTTACCGCTTTGTCACAGTGCATTTCCTGTTTCCTTCCATGCTTTTGCCTTTATATTATTCCTACTATATTCCTTCTTCGTATAATCCCACAAACTTTCCCGTTTTTCCACTGCCTCCACAAATTTTATATTAAAAGCAATATCTTAAATATCTTTTTGTTGTATACAGTATGATCCCATTGGTACTATAAGGGCAAATTTTCATCTAAGGTTGGGGTAAGGGAGGGGTAGCCTAACTTTGCAACGCGTGGTCTAATTTAGATGGTTCTGAATACGTAGGGTACCTATTTGTATCATGAGTGAAATTTTAGCTTATGTTGAGAGTTGGAGGAGGGGCTGCACCTACCTCCACAGGGCAAAGGCCGATTTTGATTCTGTTGTACATATTACGTTTCCTGATTGATAAATGATACAAATGAGTACAGCAAGGGAAAGAATTTTGTGACTAAGGTATGAAAGGGTGACTGTGACTAATTTCGTAACATGTATTTGAGCAATTCTGTTCTCTTTCTATAGAAATATACCTCTGCAATGGTTGAAATTGCTTTGTTCGTACCAGTAGCATTTTTCGAGTCGTATTTATGAAGACACTAAAACTGAAAAATAAAATAGCTTTTAAAAAAAGTTGAACCGACTTCACAAACAGGACTCAAAAGCATGAAATAATAATTCATTTTATATCAATTACGACATTTTGAATTCGATACAAATTAAAAAGCAAAACGACGACATAACCACTATGGAAGATACTATATAAAATAAACCTAACTAAATATTTCAGCGGGATCATAAGGAAGGAGTATTAAATACTTTTGTTGTTATTTTATTTGCTTAATTTGCACGGACTTTAAAATGTCGTAATATACATAAAGCGCTTTCTGTGAAGTTTGTTCAACTTCTTTTTTAAAAATTATTTATTCTACATCTTTCTTAAACTTAATGCTAGCATTTTTGTTTTCTTTGAAAAAAGAGGAAATCAAAGAAAAGTTTTTATTTGTCATTTTTTCTTTTAATAACTATATTACAAAAAAACTCTGTTCTAAAAATCTTAAAATCAAAGATATTGTTAGTATTACTAATCGTCAAGTCTAGAAGACTAAATGTTCTATTACCTAATTCTAACGTTAATTTTATATATTGGTCCAGTTAATTTAAAATATTTAAGTTGTTGCTGTGTGCCTGTCTAAATACATAAAATATCAACAAGTAGTATTAGTAGAGTGTTTCGCATAAGGTGTGCCTAAATAAGTGGGCTAATAGATCTCAACTAGCCAACAAAAACATGTATTGCAGGGGTGGCGGCGATCTCAACCGTCTGGAGTTACTGGAACTGATAGATCTAGGTGACAAATGAGAAAACAGGTTGAATGGGAGGGATGAGTCTATTTCCCCTACCCTACAAGCTATAGTTTGGAATTGTTTTACGATGAAATTAACCAGTCTTACATTTTAATGTATATTTTCTACAGTTTTAGTGTTACAGCTGTCATTAATATCTCAATCGACAGGTAAAAGAATAGTGTTAATGTGTAATTTTTTTTAAAGTACTAATTGATTTAAAAAAATTAATTTTAAACTTTGGAAAAAAATTTATTTTTTCATTTCGAACGGAAATATTTTGGAAATTTGCCATATATTTTCTTTTTATTTTATGGACTAGAATAGTAACTACTGTGTTCTCATTCAATAGAAATTTAAAGCACACAAAACGTTTTACCATTCTCTAGTTACATGACGAAACGTACAGCTCCTACCTGCCATTCTAAGAAAAAACTACCTGCCTGCTAAATTGTGGACTAAAAAGGAAGTCAAATTAACTAAAATATTTTCGAAATGTCGAATGTTCTTTTTCTCATGTTTGTTTCCATAGAATATAGAACTGAAAGAAGTGCTCTTTCTCATTTTCCTTCATTTAGTTGAAGTGTACCTTAGTGATAGTTTTCACCATAGCAGTAGTAAAAAAACGGACTTGCGCGAGATATGGCAAACACAAGTTTTGAAATTTAAATATATTTTAGCTGACCACTACTGGACATCTAAGGCGACACAGACATTCCAATTCCTCAGAATGTAAACAATTTGAGAATTGGGACAGAAACTTTTTGTCTTAAGAATTTTAATGATTTAATCTAAAATTAAACATGTTAATAAACATATTTATGCTAGTTGCTTGCCTGAAAAAATATATTCCACGAGTCCGTCGTTGATTATTTTTGCAACAATTCACTGCACACTTCATTTTAAAAATCTGTCTTTTAAGGTTTATAATCTGTTTCAAAGTTTTTAAAAACAAATCGTCTTGATATTTATTATACTTTTCACTAATCACTTTTTATTTCGAATAATATCACGAATAATTTCGACTGAAATAGCGATTAAAATTTTAAATTTCCATCTGTCAAATTTAGGCGACAACCCTGCACATCCCGTTCCTCACCGTGCCAACAAGAAAAATTCTTAAACACGTACGAGTATACGTACAAGCAAGGGCACTTCTTTCAGTTCTATATTCTAAGGGAGTTTCTAAGTAAATTGCTAGATTTCCCTTTATTTTATTTTCAGTATATGAAAGTATGTGAAATATGAAGTTCATAACTTAAAAAAAAATAGTTTTTAAAAAAAAAGGTGAACCGACTTCACAAAAAGCGCTAAAAAGCATAAAATAATTTTTAATTTTATATCAATTACGACATTTTTTTTTTCGTGGTATCAACCAGGGAGCATACTCTACCCAAAAGAAAAAAAATATCCAAATCGTTCCACGCTTTACGAAGTTAGACTACCCCCCTCCCCCCACCCAACCCCCCACCATGGGCCAAATTATTCTTCTATTAGCAATGAGTGATCACACTCTATACAACAGCAAAAGAACCATCCAAATCGGACAACGTGTTACAAAGATAGGTTCCACCCTACCCCACCCCACCAACATTTTTTTTCTCGTAGTATCAACCAAGGATCATATTCTACCCAAAAGAGAAAGAATTATCTAAATCTGTTCACGCGTTACGAAGTTAGACTAACCCTCCCCCCATCCCCACCTTTCACCCTAGGACCAAATTATTCTCGTAGAAGCAATGGGGGATCATAATCTATACAACAGAAGAAAAACCATCGAATTCGGACCACGCGTTACAAAGTTAGGTTCCACCTCCACCCCCCACCCCCAACCCACCAAAATTTTTGTCTCGTGGTATCAACCACGGAACATACTCTACCCAACAGAAAAAGAATTATCCAAATCGTTCCACGCGTTACAAAATTAGGCTACCCCCTCCCCCCACCCTATTCCAAATTTTTTTCTCCTATTAGCAATGGGGGATCATACTCTGTACAACAAAAAAAGATCCATTCAATTCGGAGCACGCGTTATAAAGTAAGCACCCACCACCCCCACCCTACCAAAAAGTTTTTGCACATGGTACCAATCGGTGAACATACTCTACCCAACAAAAAAAGAATCATCAAAATCGGTCGACGCGATACAAAGTTATTCCCGGTCAGACACAAAAAAAATACGCGTCGAACTTAGAACCTCTTTGTTTTTGGGAAGTCGGTTAATGATCGCAACTTTGCAAGAAACAATCGTAGGTGACCGCTCAATAGCTTATTTTGAAGGGTAAGAGTAGTATTAAATGATGCAACCAGAAAACAACGACCAAAAATGTTTTTTTATCTTGTACGCAACCTCAAAAATAGCAAAAAAAAACAAATTTTTGGAATACAAAACCTCAAATATCTTAATATTCTGACGTGATGGCCCAATTCTGAGCTCGGAATAGGATTGTACGCAGAAAACTACTTCGAAAGTGACCCCCAGCTGACCAACACCAATCTTCATTCCATGTTTTTTAGACCTGTGTAATCTATCACCAAAACTTCAACTTGCTTTCCGCTACCTTTTATTGATTTGTTTTCCGCCAAAACAGTTGTGAGATGAAACGCCTGTGTAGGTAATTTTTCCGGGATTAAATAATTTTAGTGGTTCCGTCGTATATTCATCGGTTGGCTTCATCACTCAATTGACTTTGGCTTTGGTTTGGCGGTATGCAATCCTTTTCTTGTTATAAGCGTATGAATTATATTAGCTCACTACGAAGCCATGGGTTTAATACAAATTTATTTGTCGCCACGTGGTCTTTGAGTCCACGAACTCTTATGTTCCTGATACTAAACTAAATTGTCCAAAACACTTAATATTTATTGATAATTAAACACATAAATATTAGGTTTAACTAATGAACTGCCCTTAATAGCACAAAACTGATCAGCGCAAGACAGCCGAATGTACATTTGAAAACTGTCGCGACAAAACTTAAAAGCAACTGTCACTCTTGTTTTTAACCAAAAGACGACGAAAATAGGAAAAAATATATTCAAAAATAAACAAAACTACTTAGCTTTCCTGAATCTTCGCTTTTCCCTTCCTCTGCTTCTTTTCTCCTTAATTCATCTTATTAACACCTTTTTCCTTTCTCTCAATTCCTTTTTTCAGCCTTTAAACTTTTCTCTGCTTTAGTTCGATGTCTTCTTAAAATTTTTGCTTTGAACTCTATCCGCAACTTATCCGCTTCAACTAATTACTTATATTGCTGTATTATCACTTCTTATGTTTGCAAAAAAAAACTCCTTTCCTTTATACTGATTTAGTTTTTAACTTTAATGACCCTGAACTGCCCGCTTCGCCTGCCAGCTGCCAAAGTGGGTGGTTTTTTAAAAAAGTTTCGTAAATTATTTTGGTTGCCTTGGGAACTGCTGGGAAGTTAGTAAAATCGTAATTTGATTCCCAATGCGACATCCGGTCTGTGTAAAAAAGTTGTTATTGTTTACTTTTTTTTCACAGAAAACTTTAAGCACTCCGTCAATACATACTACAGTTACAAGCTACAACACAATACCAACACCACAAGCTATAATAAATTATGACATAATAAATAAATAGTAAAAGCTACAATATGAGCTCTAATTAAAGTAGATACGGGCTGGAAGGAAGAAGAATTAAGAAAGGCGATCAAGATGGGCGGGATCAAGATATAAGGCTTTGTAAAGGGATGATTTACTCAGATGGAAGTCAAAGGAGGAAAGGTCGTTGGCTTTTCGTAGCATCCTGGTAATTGGCTCACTTTGACCGTAGTTTTTGCGATGGCGGTCGAGTCGGAAAAGGGGAGTGGACCTAAGGTTGCGGGGATTGGTATAGATGGGTAAAGATTGCAGGATTGAAGGGCAATCTATGGCACCACTTAATAGCTGATGAATGAAGAGAAAGTCGGAAACATCACGACGTTTACTTAAAGGTTGTAAGTCTATCAGTTTCAGACGGTTTTCATAAGGTGGAAAGTTGAATCTATCTACCCACGGAAGATCACGTAGAGCGAAGCGAATGAACCTACGCTGGACAGATTCAACCCTATTAATGTGAGTTGTTTGTGTAGGTGACCATACCTGGCTGGCATATTCAAGGAGAGGTCTAACGAAGGAAATATAGAGAGATTTGGAAACATAAGGATTGGAGAACTCTCTGGACCAGCGCTTCACAAACCCAAGCGCGGAGTTAGCTCTGTTAATTATGCTGTCAATGTGGGAACGGAAATTGAGTTCACTATCACAGATTATTCCGAGATCACACAAAGAGGTAACGATAGGAACTGGTACGTCGGTTAGCATGTAGACTCTCGGGGTGGGTGTAAGACGCTTGTGGGAATAAGACATGGACTGGCATTTGGAGACATTGAGTTCAAGAAAGTTTTTCATGCACCATGTGGTGAAGGAATCGAGATCTTTTTGCAGGAGAAGAGAGTCGGTTGTTGAGGAGATATGTTTGATTATTTTCATGTCATCAGCATAAATGGACAGCTCTGAGTGATTGATGACACATTCAACATCATTTATTGTAAGGATGAAAATTAATGGACCCAGGTGGCTGCCCTGGGGGACGCCGGAACCAGCGACAATAGGGTTAGAAATGGATGAGCTAAAAAGTACATTGTACCGACGGTTGTTGAGGTATGATTGAACCCAGGAGATGAATCGGGAGGGGAAGCCTAGGCGATCAAGTTTGAACAAGATAACATTATGGGAGATCTTGTCGAAGGCTTTACTAAAATCGGTGGCGATAACATCAACATCTTTAACGTTTTCCAGGGCACATAGTGTTTTGGAGACGAAGTCAGTTAGGTTGGTGGTTGTAGATCTTCCTTTGAGGAAGCCATGCTTGGATAGGGAGAAAATAGATTTACAGTGGAAGAACATGGAATCATAGACCAATTTTTCGAATAGTTTAGGTATGGATGATAATTTAGCGATGGGTCTGTAGTTGGACACATCGTTCTTGCAACCTTTTTTGAAGATGGGAATAATATACGAGTTTTTCCATAAATGAGGGAAAACCCCTTGAGTGACCGAGAGGCGGAAAAGCAGGGTAAGGGGTTGAATTAGATGCATGGCACACTTTTTCAGAACGATGGCCGTAATGCCGTCAGGACCTGGGTTGAAATCGTCCTCAAGCCCGTTGATGCTGGCGGCGATTAGTTCGGGATCAGGGTCGAAAGACGTAAACGACGTTTGAGTGCATTTGTCCAAGTATGAAAAGTAGTTAGGGTCAGGTTGTAGGGAATTGTCGTTGAAGGATTTACTGAAGAAGTGTGCAAAGAGGTTGGCGATAATCATAGGATCAGACGAAGAGGTATTCTCAAGTTTTAGGGTAGAGGGGTAACCATTGGATTTCTTCTTGGAATTAATAAAGTTATAAAATCGCTTGGGGTCAGATATGAGGCTAGCTCACTACGAAGCCATGGGTTTAATACAAATTTATTTGTCGCCACGTGGTCTTTGAGTCCACGAACTCTTATGTTCCTGATACTAAACTAAATTGTCCAAAACACTTAATATTTATTGATAATTAAACACATAAATATTAGGTTTAACTAATGAACTGCCCTTAATAGCACAAAACTGATCAGCGCAAGACAGCCGAATGTACATTTGAAAACTGTCGCGACAAAACTTAAAAGCAACTGTCACTCTTGTTTTTAACCAAAAGACGACGAAAATAGGAAAAAATATATTCAAAAATAAACAAAACTACTTAGCTTTCCTGAATCTTCGCTTTTCCCTTCCTCTGCTTCTTTTCTCCTTAATTCATCTTATTAACACCTTTTTCCTTTCTCTCAATTCCTTTTTTCAGCCTTTAAACTAAGAAGCGCTTCGCCTTCATACTATAGAACTTGCTTCGTGAGGGCTCCAAGTAAAAATACGGCCAAAGATCCTTTTCAAACGGTACGTACTTACGTATAATCAGTTTTAATTTAATTTTAATTATTTGCAGCATCACACTAACAGTAAGTGATGGTACAGGTCATCACACTGGTAAGTTCATATCACTTTTGGTTTCCTTTTAACCTGATGTAATAAACCTATATTTTCAGGTCGCAGCACGCAATAAAAAGGACGAAAAAGCAACATTCTATCAGGATCACTGGAAGTGAGGTTGCGTGCGATGGCACATGCGAAAATGTTTTAAGCGGTGTACCAGAGCTTCTTCGACTGGAACTTCGATCGGTGTTGAGTGCCTCGCTATGATTCATGAGGAGTATATCTGAGGAACAATCACTATTACTTGACAACATTTATTTATTTTCATCAAAATCCACTAATCTCCAAGAAATATCGGAGGACATACATTTACAGAATTGCAAGATTGACTATCTGACTACTTTAATTGATATGCTAAATTGGAATTATATTGCTTTACTTGAGAGATCGAATGATATTTTTTGAAGGTTTTTAGTTTCTGATGCTTGGGATGATCTGCACGCTGCACAGTCATATGACAAAGCTCATGCAAGCCCTATAAGTATTGTGCTTCATCTGTTGGTGGATTTTTAGAGCCCCCATTCAGCAGTTCTGCTTCTTTACATAGCCAGAGAGCTGAAGATGAACTGCGTCACTCAATCAACGAACATGTGACGTTCTCCACGATCCGCTGGTTGCAGTTCTCGAAACAGCTGAACCTTTTCAATTTGTAGAAAAAGATTGTTGTACAAAATTAGGTGCAGACTGGCTGTTGATACGCGCAATCTTTGAATATCTTCGTGTTAGTATCGCGGGTCTTCCGAACACTTTTAGCAACAATATTTTCGGTTCATCTGGATGAGGAAGTATGAGTTGAGTTCTTTAAATTGGGTACTTAACCGAGGCGTTCAAATTTGTCCACTAGGTTTAGAATTACTGGACGAGAACGCACCTTATTTCTACCGAATGCAATACCAAGTTTACGAATTGGAAGCTGCTAAACGTAATCTGTATACATACACGTAATCTGTATACTGTACACATACAATTTAAAATGGAACCTCGTGTTGAAACGCCGTTTACTACTATCAGAAACTGTCGAAAATATACATGTCAAATGTGCCTTACTTTTATGTCGTATTGCTACAGTTACTCTCCGCGATGTGTCCTTTCAACAGTGTGAATATAATATAATTCACCGTAAAACACCACAAATTAAAAAGCTAAAGATTTGATATTATTGTGATATTTTAGGATGCTCTCATTTCAACAGGTTTCTGTAAATGCGCTTTCAAGTATTATATTAGATAATTAGTTTTCATTACTAACGATTATATGATTTATAAAAATTTCCAAGGGAACAAAATGTTTATTATTTATGAAACTTCTCATAATAATAAATTCGCATTTTTACGTTATTATGTATATTGGTGATTTCATTTTGCTTTCTGTTTCGTTATTTATTTCAAAAAAGTTTTCTTAGAATTTCCTTGTTATTCTCACTCTGTCAGATTTTTCATAAAATCGATTAAACTTTCAATACAGTGAATTACGCTGAAAGTATGAATTAACTTATCTCTTCACACCTGGAAGAGTTATGAAGGTAGTGGCTTGCTTCTTAAACGTATTCTAAGAAAGAAAATGTTAGTAAAAGCAAATTCCAAGACGGAGTTAATCACGTGTGAAGTGTTTTTCAGATAATCTCCCGAACAAACCATCGTTTCTGATGATCGATAAAAGCCCCTTTATGTGTGCTTTACCAATTTAGTGAAAGGCCCGTAGCCACACAACCCAGAATTGTACGGTAGAAACGGAAGTTTGGAGGGTTGATACGGGTTGCAGGACTACGGGTATCCCCAAAGTGTTTCCTTTTGGTATCTGATTAAGTGTAAACGGAACTGTGCTGGGCTGGTGATTGAATTAGCCATTTGTGGAGAAAACAACAGATTGAGTACGTGGTTGGGGGCAATAATTGCTTATCACTTACTTTTGATTAATGCGGTTGTTTGGATGATCTCCTGATGGCCCCAGGGAACTAGTAAGCACACACGCACTCAGAATTCATAGTCTACAAGGATACACTACACGTGCTGAATGAGTCGACAGAAGTGAAGTCGATTTGGTGATAAGGAGGATATTAAACGGCGCCGAAGGCATCAAACCAAAACTCAATTTAATGGCACAACATGACGTTGCGAGGAGCTTATTTTGAGTATGTTCTTCCCCAAACGGAAGTTAATGGTTTAATGAACTCGTTAGGGTTTATGCAACTATCTAAATGCTTTGTAAGATGTTCAGACTCCATACTTTGAAAATTTGATTCATATTTTGTGAAAGAAATTAAATTAGGTAAAATGGCGAAAAGTTAATGTTAAATGACAGAATATAAGCAAAGCGTAAATAATTACATGAACTAGACTAGAATAAAAGAGAAAATTCCAGTAACAATGAATTGAGGAGAGAAAAGTGGAGAAAAAAAAGAAGATCAGAAATAAATCGCAAAATATAATTCCGAAAATATGTTATTGATGTAATATGATATCTTCGGAGAAAATGTTATTTCTAAAATGGCAATGAGGGCCGAAAGTAAGTAGTTGCGTTGAGAAATTACGTAAACCATTATATCAAGAGCTATGTTTTTTATTGAACTAGTTCGTTTGATCATTTAAAACCCGATTAGGGAAAATTTTTAACTTAAACTTCAGCTTACTTACTGAGTTGCTTTAAAATTTACAATCATTCCAGTCTGTTCTCTTAGGAGTTAATATTTTATGCCAAAGAGTAAGGGGAACGGCAAAATAGGAGAAATAGGAGAAAATAAGTAAATGTATAAAACACATTATTACAAATTTTATTTATTACATAACATGTTTCAATTATATTTGCATAAAAATTGAAGTAATTAGGATTTAATTTTGACGGAAAATTTTATAAATCCTCTTAAGCTAAACTGTGAACGAAAATTGGTTCAAAAGTTTGATAGGCAAAGGTTTGTATAATTTATGAGGTGACACACGGCTATTATACATCACAAAACTACTGTTGATATGCACACGGCTTTGCGTAAAGGATTTTAAAAGGTCATATACAAAAAATATGTGGTTACTTTTTGCCCTGAAGGCTGGAACTATAATGCCATATTTTAAATATATGACCTTAAGGGGAGTTGTTAAAAAGTTGTTAAAAACAAACATTAAAAATTATATTTTATAACTTAAAACTGTTTTTTCTCGAAACAGCATTTTGTAGCGCGCGGGGCGCTCTACAGCTTCAACGGATGAACCGATTGACATGCAATTTGTTCAACCGTAGATGAAATTTAATTTGGGGGGCCTTATCGAGGCCATTCCGTCCATTGAAGCTAAAAAAACAGTGAACGTCTTTCTTTAAACGGGGGTTTTCAGAAAAATTTAATTTAATGTAGATTAATAATTTTTTACCCGTTTTTGTTTCGAATTAACTGACAAACGCCTCGCGCAGACCAATGTACGCGGTGCATGGCTTCAGTTTATAAGACATACAGCCGCCATTTTGGATGTTTTTTTATTAAAAAGTATTTTATTTGAAAGTATTCTTTATTTATGGGGAAATATATAATATTAACTGTCGTTTCAATAAATATTCATTACACAGTCCGTTTCAAATTTATAAAGTCACTTGACGAAGTAAATTTTTTTTTTAGAAGAATGTACTTACTTAGTTAAATGCGATTGATCTGACAGTCTGATATTAACTTTTCTACAAGGAGTACCAGAAATTTTGTAAAAAGCGCAATTTAGGCGTTTCATAAGCAAAGTAAGTTAAAGTTGAGTTTTTTAGTATTATATTTAATTGAAAAATAGTCATTCAAGACTATGGCATCGGTAAAGTCTCTATCGGAATATGAAAAAGGTAAAATTGATACCTATAGAGATAACAAACTCAGTATGATGGAAATTTCACGAAGACTGGGCAGATCCGTGGCTGTTAGGCAAAACTATATAAATAATATTGATGAGTATGGGAAAAATAAATTTACCGGACGCCATAAGTCCGTAACAAACAGGCAAATTCGAAATACATATTAAGAATATTGTTTCGAATTCGAAGAAAAGCCACAACAACTTAAAGCGCGAATTGGGGTTAAATGTATCCAAATCGACTGTCTGAAAAACAATATCCAACCAACCACTTATACAGCAAAAAGCAGCACCACGCTTAAGGTACCTACTATTAGCGAGTGAAGTTAAAAAAAATCCTATTTAAATGTTTTTCCTTAAGTGAACAATTTATTTTTAGAGCTAAATTTTTTTACATATGATAACTTGGGATCTATATTTTATTAAAAAAAATGTTTTTTAATTATAATTTTTTTCTTTTTAGTAGTTGAAGTTGAAGTAAAAAAAAGAAGCCACATCTTCGGAAATAATAGAGCCTATATATATAGACATATTTAGTTGTGCATATCCCCACTAAAACAGGAAGTAAAGCATTTTCTTGAAAAATGGGGCGTACTTGAAAAAAAAGTTTTATAAACAACCTCATTTTCCGAAAAAAAAGTCAAAAAAGTGGGGGGATCACAAAAGACATAATAATAAACAAAATGAGCAAAGTTTTATTAAAATCGAACAAAAAGTTTTTGAGCTAGAATTTGGGCAAATTTGAAAAACGTCAATGTCGAGAAAAACGCGTTTAAAGTTACAAGGAATTTAAGCAGCGTCGTAAAAACATGACTATACAAAAATCTGTTTAACTTTTTTTCTATTCTGAATTTTAACCTGAAATTTTTAACAAATATTCTTGACACATTTAGAGAGACCTTTTTATGTAACAAAAAAAATCGAAATTTTATTTTTAACTCGCTTATAGTACTTTAAAGTCAAAACATAAAGAAAACCGGTTGGAATTTGATAAGAGGAAGGAACAATTGGAGTCACGTTATTTATTTTGAAAATAAAGTACTTGAAATGTTAAGGCCTATTATTATATTTAATGCTATTTTTCCGAATGAGAAAAAATTTATTTGGACGGATCAGATAGTTTCAACGGATATTGGAGGGATTTGAGGAAGGAGGAACAATATTTTTCCAAGAGAAACTGGTTTATTAATGGTATGGGGTGGCTTTAGCACACTGAGAACTGTGACTTTGGCATTTCCATCTACCTGAATGAATAGCACGAAATATCAGAGAAATAGCAGAGAATGTTGCAAGAAAATTTTATCTTATATTTAAATAATCATCCTAATGTTAACCTCAAATTTCAACAAGATAATGCCAATGTACATACATGCAGCAGTACAAAATCGTGGTTCAGAAGTCATAATGTCAATGTCCTTGGCTGGCCAGCGCATCTTCCCGACCTGAAACCCATTAAAAATCTTTGGGGCATTCTTGCTCGGGTAGTTTACTCCCAAAATAAACAATACGGAACGACTAATGAACTGAAAGTTGTTATCCTGACAGCTTGGCGGAACTTAAGATTCTCTACATTGGACACCTTATTCAAATTAATGCCAAATAGAATTTTTGACGTCATTCGAAAAAATAAAAGACCATCAAAATATAAAAAATGAATAAAATAAAATATTACTTTCCCTCTGATTTTTAATCTGACTTTATCTTTTTGAATCGCCCTATATTGAATATTTCGTTTATGTTTAACATTCCTTGAAAGATAATAAACGATTCAATAAAAAAATTGTAGATTATTAATTAAAGAGTAATACGTTCCCTACCACATACATTTTCATAAAAAATTGTCTGTTTTGGAGAAGACTTGCAATTTTAAAAGTGACCATATCATTTTCAAACGAACTGTATACCCGAACAAAAATCCCAAAATTGACGCATTTTTCATGCCTATGAACGCTAACATCCCCTTAAATCGATCACTAAAATTGTCCTAAGCCCTAACAAACGAGCACGGTTCAAAATACCTGACTTTCTGAAAAAATGTATTAACCTCCGAAATTCCAAAATTTTCAAAACAGCACGAAATTACTCTGAATTATTCCGACCAAGGTTCCCTTAACAGTGTCCAAGATACCCTTAAATATTTGTATTATTACCAACTTTACCAACCAACTTTAAGCCAATTAAAGCAACTGAAATAAAAAAGTTGATAAAATGTTTCAGGAAAAAAAAGCCGGCGGGACCTGAAGATATTAAAAATATAATTCTGAAGCAGTTACCAAAGCTATTATACAGGGAGTTTCAGATCTGACATGTCAAAATGAGTTGGGTGATAGATCTATCCTAGGCAAACAAAAATTGTATGACAGGGAGGGGGAAATCTCAACCGATTGGAAGTTACAGGGTGATTCATAAATTTCAGTTTTTCATGGTATGCACATTACACTTTTATTTTTATACTTTTATCTACCCAACACAGCGACATCAGACAAACGTTTAAAAACTACTATCCCAATAACTTTTTCAAAATTGTCAACAATGTTTCCGTAACTCCTACCATTGCAGGTACAGTCACTTCAAAAAGTAAAAAAAATTTTTCTCCGAAGTTAATGTAGTTAGTACACAACTTTTTTATTTTTATTGGATTACCCATCATATAACCTTTCCAAAAAGGTGCAACGTAGCAAGGTAGACGAAGGATTAGAAAAACCGCATCCTTAGAAATCCCTGGCTACCCAATTATTTTATTGCACTTTAAGTAGAAAATTCTTTAAATAAACAAAATTGTTAAGATAAAGAGTCGAAAATGTTTTGGATTAACAGGTAATTAATCTAAATTATTGGTGTAAAAAAGTTTTAAAACTGTTAGTGTAATTTTGCTAAATTGCCGATATTAGCTTGTGTTAGCCAGGATTCACACCCTTGTATCCTAGCGTTCTGTTACTCGTACCTGATGGCAATTTTTCTATAAGAAAGGGTCAATCAGCAGGAATACCTATCATAGTTGAAAAACAAATCAATAAGTACGGGTGTTTTTAAGCAAAAATTATTAAAAAAATTTCAGAATTTACTTTTGAGGAATACGCGGATATTATTTACATTTATGGTGTAGTAGACGGAAACGAGAGAGCGGCTGTGTCAAGATTACCTAGTCGGCGAGCACCAAAAAAGGAGTATTTACACGACCCGAAGAGAGACACGACCCGAAGAGAGACACTACCCGAATCTTCGGGAAGTTCTGCCGACGTCGAGCAGCAAATAATTACCATCGTAAGGCAAAACTCTGAGATAAGCACGAGACGAGTCACAAGGTGATTAGGAGTGTCTTCATCTAAGGTTTGGAGGGTTATTCATCGAGACGGATTACATCCATATCAGCATCACCCAGTCCAAGGGCTATTGAAAAGAGATTCCGAGATACATTGACGACAGGGCCTTTCTGTGCCGAATTCTGTGGATGGATGAATCTCAATTCACCAAGGATGGTATCACAAAATTCCATAACCTCCATACCTGGTCTCAAACTAAGCCACTCAGAACAAAGATTACCTCATTCCAGCAGATATTCAGTGTCAATGTTTGGGCTGGTATCATTCATTTCCATTGGAGCTTTTCTTATGGGAAACAATGAAAGATGAAGTATATTCAAGCCCTGTTAACACTAGGGAGGATTTAGTTAGCAGAATTGGGAATGCAGCGACGAAAATACGGGAGAGGATGGCTGAAATACGCCTTAAACAGGGACTTAGAAGGAGATTGTTGGCATGCATCGAAAGTGGCGGTGGACATTTTGAACAGCTTTTGTAAGTTACTAAGATTAATTGTAATACGTTTTGAATTCAATAAAAAGGATTTTATAGTTAATATGAGTATAGTTGCCTTATATTGCAGATTTTCAAATATTTCCCGATAAGTTTTCTAATTATAAATTTCCACCCCCCTCCTCTACCTGGGTATGTTGTGCTTTTTTGGAAAGATAATAAGATGGGCAATTCAATAAAAAAAAAAATTGTGTACTAATTTCGGAGAAGTTTTGGGAACCCATTTTTTCACTTTTGGAAGTGTCTGTACCAGCGATGGTAGGAATTGGGTTAACTTGTTGACAATTTTGGAAAGGTCATTGGGATAGTAGGTCATTAGTATAGTAGTAGTAGTAGTTTGATGTCGCTGTGTTGGGTGGATCAAAAAATAAAAATAAAAGAGTAATGTACATACGATTAAAAACTTAAATTTATGAATAACCCTGTAACTCCCAAATGGTTGAGATTGTCCCCCTTCCTGCCATACAATTTTTTGTTTGCCTAGGTGAGATCTATCACCCCACTCATTTTGTTACTCTTTCTGAAATTTATATTATTCTATTGGGATCTGTAGAAAGAGGTGTAACATTAAGTGAAAGGCCTCAGTGAACAAAGTTTTCAGACAGTCCGACAAATCGTAAGGTTGTCGGGAAAAAAAGTGAAAAAGAAAATATTTTCAGAAAATCTGTTAGGGGCCGTTCAAGTATTACGTAAGCAGCAAAGTATGGGGACTGGGTTTGCTCTTTTATTATTTTTGATTACAATGATTGGGTTGAATAGTGATTATGTCAACAAACAAACGATCCGTAGTGAAATAAGGGCGTACTGATTCACTTTCACAACTTTGTGCCTTCGCTGGAAGAGTTTGGTCGTATCCAGGATCGTCCCGCTGCTTCATTTGCTTTGTCCATTATATCTCGTGATATTATCATGAATGGTATAACTTGAATGGTATAACTCTGCACATTAACCACATTGTCTCTGAGTAATTCAGTTATGGGTTACGTAAAGCGTTGGTTAAGGGAATTTTCTGATCGGAAAATCTTAATTCACTTATTCTTTTCTTTGGTTAGGCCAATTCTCGAATATGCATCTCAGGTTTAGTCTCCCTGCTATGCTGTTCATTCTAGACGCATTGAGTCGGTGCAGCGGAACTTTGTTAGGTTCGCACTAAGAGACCTTCCATGGAATGATCCACTCAGACTTCCTCGTTATGTGGATCGCCTCCGGTTGCTTAATATGCATTCGTTGGAAGAACCTAGTTTTTATTCACCAGCTTTTGAACTCAAACATAGATTCTTGCATTCTCGCAAGTATGGTTTCTTATAGACATACCCCGTATAGCTTAAGGTGATTTCCTTTACTGCATGTTGTTCATTCTCGGTCTAACTATGGTATGCATGAGCCTATAAATCGCATATGTAGAGTCGTGAATATGTGCCCTGTTGTTGACCTGACTCTTATGAAGGATTTGCTGAAGCGTACACGTAAAACTACAAAAAATTACACGAACTTGTCTTACCTCATAAGGAAGTTCCTTACATCTTCAAATACTCCTCTTGGCTAATCCGGAACTTGAAATAAAATTTGAAGTTAACAATATAAGGATTAACTAATGCGCAACAATACTTTCTGTGTTGATTTACATAAGGACTTGATGATCCTGCAGATGCTCGTACCAATCTAATCCGATGATCCTCCAAAGTAAAAAGAAACTCCGCACTCCGTTTTACCTAAAACAAAAGAAAATTTTATTAAATAAAGGATTAACAAACAGATAACATATTTGACAAGCATACATTACCTCAGCTACATTTTTGCCGAAATTTCACATAAAACACAATTCAGAACAGGACAAAACGATACAATACGAAACACATAATTTTCCACACCGATGCAACATAAATGTTTTCACTATTTTTAACACAAATTTTCGACTTTAATGAACTTGACCCCTGATTTGTTATTTATAAGTAATTATAATTATATATAAATCGATTGATGTTCAATAAAATTATCATTGTATAGCGTTGAACCAAGCCTTTTATATCAACCAACGTGAGGCTGCGTTGGTCACCTTAAACAAAGTCAAGTTTGTTGTAAAGAGCTTCCTGAAAAATGATATCCTTGGTGTAAAAATTTTACAGGATCAAAGATAACATACAAAAATGTTGTGCAAAATTTTACCAATATTTATGTTTAAAGTCGAAGAACTCGAAAATTTGTAAGTGGATTATGGCATGTTGGGCTCCATTAGAAAGGATGCAGTGAATTCTTTCAAAAAAACTTTAAATATTGGTCTTGCGGTGTCCTTGAAAGGATACATTTAAGTGAGCACACCCCTTTCGAAGGAACCAAAATGTTCAAACGCGATTTTGAATGGGAAGGGCTCATTTTATGGGGGGGGGGGGATCCTGCCGTTGAACGATTTGATCCAACTCCATCTCCATATATATTTATAATATAAGAAATATGTATCAGACCTTAAAGAAATGCATCGGGAAGGAAGTAGCGCAAACGATACACAATATTCCTTAAACAGAGAATAAGAGTGAGATTATTAGCATGAATCGAAAGTGATGGCGAACATCAAGCAGCTTTTGTAAAATTTTAATTTTAATTGTGAGTTTAGTATGAGTTTATTTTCTATTGCAGATTTTTATAATATTCCCCAAAAATTTACATATAAATTTGTATATCCTATCTTTACCTGGACATGTTGTACACTTTTGGAAAGGTGATAAGATGAGTAATTTAATGAAAATTAAAAACAGTTTTATTAATTACATGCAGTTCAGGTAGAAAATGCTGAATTTAAGGTAATCGTAAAACAGATGGTATTCTTACTAAAAAGCTTTATCTTTCTTATATGTTGTAGTCAAAAGCCTAGGGGACAACCCCTGGATATGGCATGTCTATGGCCGCAGGAAATTAAGGTAAGGGACATCAGAAAATTGGAATTGTTTTTGTATTTATTATTATTGGAAATTAAACCGAACCTGCAGGCATTGCGTGGCGATCGTGCCACTCATCTATTGATCCAACTCCGGCTCCCACAACATCAGAGTAAAGATATTAGACAGTTTGGACCACTTTTTTCCGCGATATTCATTATTGTACAATCTGAAAATATTATATTTCAAATTATTTTAGTTTACGATGACTATGTTCTAATTAATTTTTAGGGTTTCGTACCTCAACAGGAAAAACGGGTTCCTATGAAATCACTCTTATGTCCGTCCGTCCGGAAAACTGCAGGTTTTTTCTCAGTCTCATAATTGCTGAAAAAAATGTCTTTTTGTGTTAACTTGTAAGACCACTTTTACTAATCCGACCAGCTTTTATAAGCCCACTTGACAATAACGTAGAACTGATTACGCGATCCCAGCTTGCTCTTGACCAACTTTTACTTAAGAATCTTCTGCTTAGTTAAGGATCACATTTAATTTAAATCTCTCTATATCGCTTTCCTTGTGTCTTACCTAAAATATTTGGTCAAAATATGAACTTTCTAATAATGATAGTGAAATGTCTTCTTTTACATAAGTCTTTTCCGCAAATCCCCAGATGCTAATCTTTGGGCGATTTAATCCTTTCATAATTAAACTCCTTAGAACCATCTATTCAAATCAACAGACACGCTAGAGGTAAATCTTGACAAAGGGTTATAAAGTTGTTGTCTTAAGGAAAGTTCCTTATAGTAGCAGAAGGTGTTATTATTTCCTCGTCTGTTTCGTTCTCGATAAGATCATAATCCTATTTATGCTGCCGCCAGATGAGGAGGGTACTCCTTTTGTATCTGAGCTTCTGCGACAGTGTTTGTTCCTTGGGTAAGGCACTAAATCAACTGGAAAGTTTGGAAAAGTTTTGTGAAAGTTTTTGCACTGATGTCTGCTCGTTTCAGTATAATACTGGAAGTTCATATGTGGATCCATTTGACCAAACTTACGACGCCCTTGGTATTATTATGATACCGATTTGCAATTTAAGATTGCAACTTTTATCAATGTTATGTAACAAAGTATTATACATTTTTCGACATTGAAATGCAATTCTTGACGGTACAGTATAAAATTAATACTTTAATATTATTGTTATTTCTCGGTGTATACAAGTTTCCAAAATATTAGAGTTTAAGGGATTATAGAGATTTATTGCTTATTCTTGATTTTTAAATTCTAAAAACAAAAAAATGGTTTTGTTTTTTGTTCTTTAAAATTAATGTGTTATTCTTAAAGTAAGTACTTTTACATTCACAAAGTCATAATAACAAAACAAATCTGATTTGTCACAAATAGCACCTCGTTGTTCCTCGCGATATCTTTACGAAAACGCTTTTATTGCTAATAATTTCTTCATATATTACTCGAGTTAATGGCACACAGCAAATTCAATAATTAGTACAAAAAAATTAAATATATAAAGTTCAATAATAAAACAATGTAATCAACAAAAATAAGTAATAAATTCAAAATGAGACTTCATCTATTTCCCGCTAAATGGGGCAAAAGGTTAATTAAGTAAAGAAATGCACTATAATGAAACTTTCGTTCATTTATTAATTGGATATTACGAGGATATTTAGTTTTAGGAACATAATTGGACTCCTTTGATAACTTCAGATTATACTCAGAGTGGGAATAGTCAGATTAACTTTGCTTAGTCCATAATCAGAATAAACTCTGACAGGTGGCATTTTGGTTGAACAAAAATTCCGATTGTTCTCTGATTTATTGTACAATCTGAAAATATTATACTTCTAATTATTTTAGTTTACGACTATGTTCTAATTAATTTTTAGGGTTTCGTACCTCAACAGGAAAACGGATCCCTATGACATCACTCTTATGTCCGATATGATAGGTTTTAGACCGAAAGTTCACCATAGATGTCCTCTTTTTCCTTTAGAATATAAATGTGACATCACTGTTGCACTAATTCGCCTTATGTGAGGTGGAGTGATTACTGTCAAAATATTTATGACAGGTGGCTCTGGTCTTGTTTTCGGTAAAGTCCGGTATTATGTTCATTTAGCGGCTAACTTTTGTATGAAAATTTAGCAGCGAAATTTAGTTGCTAAATATTAAACTAAATAGCAGTATTGTATTTTAGCTAAAGTACTACTTGGTATTAACATGTTGATTTTATTTTATTGTTTATTTGTTCAAAGATTCATCAAATGTCTGATTGTTACAAATTCCATGCAAATATGAAAAAATTATTAGTTAAAAGATAAAGTAACCTTAACTAAGTATTTATTTTATTTGATTTTTCGAGAGATGAAAGTTAATATAATCAGATATGTCATTAAAGAGACTCGACATGTGTTAGATATCAGCGGTTGATTTTTGTTGATGTTTAGTGCGTTGATAAGGTACTTGGAAAAAACTGTCAGTCCGAAGGAGCGAGCCGGAACAGCGATATTCAGAGACCAGTAGCTCCAGAGAATTAATTATAGATTTTTAGATCTGGAGGCAGAATATGAAGATGATTCCAGAGAGGACTAATAAAAGCAAATCTCAAAAATCTGCGATGAACAACCTCGATAGGGGTGATATGGACCGCATAAAATTGGGACCAAACAGGACTAGCGTGTTCTAGAATAAGAATTAGAAAAGTACAATAAAACAATGTTGTCATGTTATGTTTTTTATTTTATGGTCATCGAACTCTATTGAACAGCGTTTAATAAAAACTAAGGACGCTTAAGCACCGTTTACCAGAGAATCTATGTAGTTCAACAAGGAAAACTGAGTATCAAGCCTGACCCCTAAATCTCTGGTCTTTTCAAGTCTGGTAATAAGCTACTATCAATAAACAATTTTAAGTGAAGAGGAATCGTTATTCGTGAAAAGGACATAGTAGTACAGTTGAGGATGTTCAGAGGGAGGTTGTTAGTAGAACAACATTTATCTATCTACGTCAGAATTTAAAAGTAATCCATTCTTTTTATTAGCAACAGTACAAAACATTTTAACGTCGTCAGCATAGCAAAGAATTCTCGAGTGATAAAGGATCGTTAATACATTATTGATGAAAAGTATAAAAATCAACGGTCGAAGATGACTACCCTGTGGAACCCCTAAGGTGTTAGATACTTTATTACAAAGGGTACCACTAAACAAAACACGCTTGTACGATCAGATAGATATGAAAATACCCAGTTTACAAAATTAGTAAAGATACAATGAACTTTCTTACGGGCTTCCGTGGCGGAAACACGGTACGTAGAGTACACATCACAAACTAAAGATTCAAGAACCTTCGCAATGTAACATAAATTAGCGATAGGTCAATAATTCATTTTGTCGCATTTATTGCTCTTTTTATGTAGGGGAATAATCACAAAATGCTTCCATGGTTTTGGAAAGATGCGGCAACGATTAGATAAGTAAAATAAATAAATTGAAACAAGGGAAGTTATTGACGAAATTGGAGATGTGTTTTAAGATGGTAGCCTCGTCAAATGCGAGATCTTTCAGCTGAAGAGAAGTCGGTGAAAAATACTTCAAGTGAGTAAAATTCTTATAACTTATATCACAGTATTTGTTTGAAAAAGAATCTTCTAAAAATCGATAGAAGACATTTGAAATATCTAGGGGGTCTCAACTCTCACAGCTCTCCAGGTTCAACATAGTAAGATATCCATCACTTTACACTTCGAGTTAATGAAATTTTATAACTGCCTAGGTCCACTGCGCACGCCTAATTCTCTTTAAATAGATGTTGTATGAGAGTTCTAAACCAACTGCAAATTGATTGTGTAAATTTAAGTGAAACAAGTAATCACAATACTGTTGCACTGAGTCAAGCCAGAAGTCGCATTGCCATCGATGAAAGGCGAGCAAGATTCGCCGTCGCCGTTAGAGCCATAACCCCAATCGCATGTAGGAATGGTGAAGTCACCAAGAAGCAAAATTCAGATTTATAAACGTCAGAAGTAGAGTCAGGCAGGAAGCGCTGAAGCTTCAATACTAAACATAGGACTTCCAGCACGTAAAAGTCAGTAACATCTAAAATCTAGCACGGAATTTCACGTCGAACAGTGTACAAAATTCCCCTTTCCACAGGAGCGTGCAGAGCAGAAAATATCGATCACAATGAAAAACCAGAAACTTCTAAAGAGTTCCGCGCCAGATATTCTGCCACACAGCCAAGTTTCAATCAGGAACACCACGTCAAAGCAAAAACCAGTCGAACCTATAATTAGGCGAGGCAGTTTTGAGCGAAGTCCTCTTAAATTGGCGTAGTAGGGCGAAAGTTCGCTGACAAGATACTTGAAGTGGCATCAGAGCCGCATGAAGTGTTCGGAACAAATTCACGAGCAATGCGTCAAAGAAGCCCTCACGTACAGGAATCTCAAAAGATTTTAAAAAGGGACAGTCCACATATCTATGACTAGAGGTGACCTTTTTGTAGGCTCTTGAGCATCGTGGAGCTCCAATCTGCGATGATACGTGGGCAATTATGTCGTTTTCAGTGGGTTTTCGAATGAGCTCGTGAAATTAAAACAGTTCGAGGGCATTTAGCCGGCCTCACGTTAACAGCGCCACTTCGAGTCGAAAGAGGTGATGGTTTTATATCACCTTCTCTGACTCGAAGTGGTGCTGGTTATGCTGATGTGTAGAATCCATACGCGAGAGGTCAGAAGTTGGGTAAACTTCGGCATTCATATGAACACACGAAAGAATCAACGGCCCTATCGCTGAGCATCACAACATGGGGTAAGCTGTCCATGCTGTCAGTTGACGGTATAGGCAGAGGGACACGACCCTTCAGACGATTTCGGCCCCTGACATTAGGCCGAGATCCGCACGGCACCAAACTCCTTATAAGAAAGGCGATATTGTTGATAGCCGCCGATCAGGATCGCAGGTCACCCTTAAAGAGCCTAATATTGCGTCTGATGTCGTCAATGTTGGGAAAGACATGTGCTGCAGTGACGCTGGAAAAAAGCGAGGTTACAGTTAGTACGGAGATGGTCAAAAGAGGCAGACGTGCCTGCGGTACTTTTCCAAGTCATATGTTTAAGCTTCTGATTTATTTAAGGAATACCTTTTTTTCCACGCTAAAATTTTGACATTTTAAAGTTCTAACCGAAAATTAAATTTACTATTTCTTATTTTTCCTCTTTTTGTGTAGCTTACATTCCGAGCTAAATGCCTCAAATATAAAAATAAATGAAAATATGAATAAATACTATGAAAATTGTAATGCCTAATATGTATCATCAGTAGTAGGAGAATCGTAAGAAAGATTCCGTTATTAAATCGACATTTCGATTACTAAATTTCTTATAATAGTTCTCTGTTAAAGAATATTAAAATATGAATCTCAACGGACATAAAATAAAATCAAAAATGCACGGCAACTGATTGCCAAGATGAGCCATCTATAGTTCAAAACATATAACTATCTTGTCAACATTTTAGCCGTAAAATGTTCGTTTGCTACTAAAATTAAATGAACAAAACAGAGGGCCTAAGTTCTGATTAATTTATTGAATTTTTTATTGAATTGATTATTTTTATGTATTTTTCCGAACTCATAAATAATGCTGAAGGTGTTGTGCGACTCTTGTGGCCCAGGATCAAGAATCAGATGAGTATGTTTTGTAGTTTTTTTCACAGTTTTAATATTTTGTGGTTTTGTTTTGGAAGAAACCTTGTTAGAGGAAATTTTATTGAGAGCTGGAAATGTGAAATATTCGAAGAGGAATCGTACAGGAAAAGTATTCGTATAAATTTTTATATCTTTAAATTTTCTAATTTTGTTTGTTTTGCAGGTGCATGGACTCAACATCCTCCCTTCTCAAGAAGGGTAGGATTAAAAAAAAATCTGAATGGACCTAAATTTTTTGTGTGAATTTTGCTTCTTTGGGGATTTTCGCTGTTTTCAACATCTTCATCATGATGAGACTAGCTGCTGTCAGAGGAGTCATGTCCTCTGGTATACCCATGGTGGACTTGATTCTGGTGCTACCGGTAACGACATAGTTTATCAGCTGTTGTGTGAAATTGTTTTTATTAACAGGTTCAATATTAGCCACTATAAGCTTGGAGCTTTTAGTTATTGTGTTTGGAGGCCATGGTCTTCTTGGCACTCTTGTGCCGATTTAGTGTGAGCCTGGTTTCCTTTGTGAAGCGAAAAGCTTCCTGATTGTTTGATTTTTTCACAGGTCTTTTACATCGTTAGAAGATGGTCACCCTATTGTCCTAATTATCGACGAGTGAACTGGTCGAAGTATTACCGATTGTAGACGTCGGGATTGCCCTCTCGGCTTGTTATGTTGCCTTGTTTTCGTATAGATAACTTTTAGTGAATTGACTGGTGTGGGAATTTTGGGGTTCCCTGCTAATATCTCACTTAAACTTCTTTGTGGCATGCTCGGCGGGGTATTCAAGAAATACAATGAATCGGAATTAATTATGTTCCGTAATTCTTTAATTTCACATATTTTAATAACAAAAAAGACATCATGTATATTAATTTTTTTTTTTGATGATTTTGTATCGATTACGTTTTGTGAACTTCACTCCTAATTCCCACAATTCTCCGATCCGTCGAGCAGTTGCAGAATCGAAGTGCAAGGTTATGCCGTACGAGGCAATTTCACTAGCAAAATTATTTTCTATATTTTTTAGTGTTTTTTCTAGATATGTTTGTGATACAATATTAGCTCCAATAAAATTTATGCCTTTGTGTATAAAGGTTTTGTTTCCTATGAAACGCTTTAAGGTTTATAGAGAGCGTGAATTGGGTATCCGTTGATCGTAATGGTTTGAGGATGGGCTTGTTGTTTGTAAGGTAGTCGCAGTAGTCGCGCGGGCTACATACATACGTAGCCCAGCCATAAAATTTGAAAAGTGCCAATTTAGAGAAGTCTTTTGTTTTTGTTGATTATTTGAACACAGAGCTTTTGATCATGTTTTGTTGATTATATCTAGTTAAGAAAACTGTACTGATTACATTTTTATAAGTAATATAAAGAAATTATGCTTAAATACTTTTTTATTTCAATTTGAAAAAGCAGTAGGTAAGTAGTCCGCGTGACTCCTCCCGTTACTTTTAGTTGCGCGGCTACTGTAGGGTTAAGCAATACTGAGTTTTGGATGCATTAAATAAAACAAAATCTCGTAAAAATATCAGTTAAACGATCCAAAAGGCGCTTTTGGTTGGTTTGTGTATAGTTCGCACGAGACAAAGGTAGGCCGACATTTATTTAATATGGATCAGATTTAACCATCTACTATTCCACAGGTTGTGCGGTCTGACAAAAAACGTTCTTTCAGTTAGTTAGCCTTCTGTTGAGCAGACAGCCGGATACCGAACTGGTGACTGTTGATAATATGTTCATTTTCTAGATATTTTGACTGAGAGTTGATAAATGATTCAAAAACTTTAGATAGGACCGTGAAATAAGTCTGCATGCATGCAACCCCTGCATGCCTTTCCTTTTTTCAGTATCGGCTAAACATGAACAAGTGTCCATGCAGAGGTGGAAAAATTTCTGAAGTTCTTTATCCAAAGCACAGGCGCATTTCAAAACCAAGTGCCAGAAGCCATCGTCTCCAATATCTACGCACGCAAGAAGTTTAGAGAAAACCTCAAAATTAGGAATTAACAGCAAAAAGTTGGCTTTTTTCCAATGAGCCAGTAAAATCATTCCCATTATTAATGAGTTGTTGTATTGATGAACAGGTAAAGTAGTTTTTTTACGTTATTGACGAACGTTCAGTTTTACTTCTTTAAACTATGAGGAATAAAATGGTTCATCCTAAATCAAGGGATCTTCAAAATTTATTCGGTGGTGCTATGGTTAACTTCTTTCCTGGAAAAGCAATCGGACCAGTCTCTCTCAGATATTAAGTCCAGCCCAATTGTTATATTATTTATAAAGACACATAAATCTTTTACCGGAACTTTAAACAGCGAAACGGAGTACTTGTCTGAATGCTACGAAAATATAAAAAAGGACCTGTTTTCCCCTGTAGTATCGAGAACCCGAGTCGAGTATCCAAGCAAAATCCCTTCAATTCTTTTTGTACCTACAATATACATATAGATATAGCCGTATAAATATAGCAAAAAAATGCGTGTTTATGCTTTTTTGTTGTTTTTTTTTGTTTATTATTTAATTTAATTTAATGATATGAAATGTTTTCCCGCTTCTAAGTTGGTATCACTCCAGGTTCGTCTGTAATAAAATAAGAAGACACATGTAAGCATAAACAAATACTCAGTGAGTGCCTATCTATCATATTCACTCTTGGAGACTTACGCCCCACAGCACACGACAAACGTCTATTCCTTTTTCGACTTACGCCCAACACAAGCGCACTGGGCGACATACGTCACACACTATTTCATTGGCGACTGGGCGACGTATGCCCCACACAAGCATACTGGATGAATTACACCCCACACTAGACGACAAAGTCTATCTCTTTGGCGACTTACGCCCCACACAAAAATACACTCAAATAATCCAAAATATACTGGGTGACTTACACCGCAACTCACATACTTTTTGTTTTATTATTATTGAAATAATCTAACCTGGAATCTCTCAGACACATAATCACTACTTATGGAGTAATTAGTAAAATTTAGGGAAACGACAAAATTAGCGCACTCATCCTGATTACTTCAAATTCTTAAACTGCACAATATGTTTCTCTTTGAAATTCTAACTGAGACTAAATTTAGATATTCCATTGCCATATAATAAAGGCATATATATTTTCTACCTCACCTCAAAAGGTTGCATAATGAATAACTCATTAGTGTATTTCTTTGAAATACGAAATCCCCTTGCAACTATTTATTTTTACGGAGACTACCCTGGACCCAGCCACACTTACCTAATTGGATAAGTTTTGGATTTGGTTGTTTTCTTTAAGCATTCCGATTCTGTTAATTCTTAGAAATTTCCTGACCAACCATCTAAATATTAAAAAGATCTCGCATGTCTTGCTGCCTATTTCATTATCTTGAAAACCTAAATAAACAATTTGTAGTCTACTTTAAAAGGGTGAAACTTATTCCAAATACTGCGACCGAATTTATTGCCGATCTTTTTGTCCATTTCGAACCCTCGTTTCCTCGTAATTTTATCTAGCTACTCTGTACAAAATTCCGATCGTGTTTTAACACGATTACTGCTTACCTTCATGCGTAACACCTAATTGAAAATATTAGATATAATTTTAGAATTTTCTTTCTGTGTATGTTGAATTACAAAAAAATTATACGTGTAGCTGCCGCTACATAGACCAAGGACTTTTATTTGAAGATGTTTTCCAGACGGGCTTGTGGTAGAAGAAAGACTAAGCCTCTGTGTGTTATGAAAATGGAATAACCTCAGAAAAGAAGATGTTTCCCTGGTCACATTTAAATTCGAGTTAAGTCAAAATTAAACGAAGTGCTGTCGAATTAACCGAAGTTCAGTCACTTTTCTGTTTACTGTAACATTAAGTTTTTGTTAAAATTAGAAGTCCTAACTCTTAACTCGTGACTTACGGCTTATTTTATATGGTATATCTACATTACACATATTTGTTTTACATCTGAAAAGAGTCGCGTCACTGAGTATACAGAAGTATACATATGGTAAATAACCACAGTTTGGACTCTAAGAATCCGACCGTTGCGGTCAAGCAAAACCAGGGCCGCCGAGAATGAGGGGGCGAAGGGGGTAAACCCCCCGGGCCCGGTCTTTTAAAAGGGGCCCCGTCATCTAAGTCATCAACAGAAAATTTTTTCCTTTTTAATTATATATAAAAAAAAATATTTCAATATCGAAGACAGATTTTAAATTGAAAGTCACTCATTCGATTGTATATGGGCCCGTAAACACTTAGTCCCGGGCCCGAAATTCCTTTCGCGGGGGACCCGTATGTAGTACTCCCGGGCCCGAATTTTGTCTCTACGGGCCTGAGCAAAACCACCTAAACTATAAGCCATGAACTTACGAATTTCACGCACACACATTAGAGCCAACGTGGGCTGAAATTTCGTTTAATTTCCACATCGCTTCTTATTCCGGTATTTTGCTCAACATAATTGAAATTTTTAGGTAAAAATAATCATCCGAGTGTTACAGAATGTTGTGGGGGGGGGGGGGGGGTCAGAAATCTTCGAAAACTGCGTTACGTAATACTTGAGCGACTCTAAATTTGGCTAATTTGTCTGCTTTTAAACCACAACTTTTGGCATATAAACTCATAAACATAAACATTTTCCCTGTAAAGTAATAATGATGTTGCAACAATAGCTGCAATCTAGACAAGAGAAAATAGCCATAAAAACTCGGTTAAGTCGCATTATTTCTAGTGAGAAAATGAAACTCGTCTTGAATATTTAAGATATGGGCACTGCCGACAGAAGTGAAAACTTTAAACTATGAAATAACAGTAATTTTTTTTTAGAATTTTCAAATTAATTGTAGTATAAAAAATTCAAATTTCATAATTTTAAAATTAAAATTATTAACATTGGTCTGGTTTTCACACCTATCGGTGCTCGCAGCAAAAATTATGTACATTTTATACACTTAATACTAAGATTAAAAAAAAGAAACTCTCATTTTAATGTGTGGAATTTGCGTTTGAATATTGTTTAATTCGTACTACAGTTTAAAAAAGGGGCCAAGACCCCCTTTAACAAAATCGATTTCGCGCCGCCTGCAATGCTGTTTTTCGTAGTGTGTGAAAGATAACCGCACACTATTGAAGTTTCGACGACTTTTCGGGTTTAGACAAAACCTTCGTTAACTACAAGCCATGAACTGACGAATTTTTCGCACACACATAAGGTCAAAGTGGTCTGACATTTCGTTTAATTTACATTGCTTCTTTTGCTTCTTATGGCAGCCGGGGGGTGATTTTTCTTTAAACTCATCGTAGTGTCTAAACTATTGCTTCTATGAAAAAATAGTTTTGTTCTACTTGAAGTTAACAAAACAATCTATCGAATGAGGTGAAAATATTCATACCCTACTTAAGTAAATAAGAAACATTTTTAACCCTAAAAGTGCGGAAGTGGAAATTTAAAGAAAATACAAGCGACAGAACACGGTCGGACCATGACTTACTGCTTGCCTCTTGGATGAAAATTTGGTTTGCGACTAAAATTTCACGTTTAATCAAAGATTTCTTGTTATTTTGCTTAATAAGGTGTACATGTTTTTACTTTGTTAGAAAGATCATTTAGTCTGCTTTAAGTAATATAAAACAAATTTTTTCATATAACTAATAGTTTTGGCGCTAGAGCGAGTTTAAGGAAAAATTACCCCCTGGCTACCATAAGAAGCAATGTAAATTGGACCATTCAGTAAGGCCATTTACGACCACATATAAAAGTCCAGTTCATGGCTTGTAGTTTACGGTGGTTTTAGTTTAGGGCATCTCCATTAGTTTCTTCCTCGTAGGAAGACACACAGTACCAACGTCAAGCATATTCGGTTAGTAATAAAAATAGCAAAAATGAATTAAAATGAAGTGAATTGAAGAAGATGTGAGGAGGGCACATCAATACAAAAACATAGGGCTTCTCCTAATTCAAGTAGCAGTTAGTCGAAGTGAACAATGGTTTCCTTTTTACAAATTATTCTGATCAGTTTATAGTCAGTGCTTATAGTTTGGCTTTGGTAATTTTTTTTCTTCGTTTCGTCTTAATTATTTATTTTGATTTCATGCAATTAGAAAAATATATCTTAGGGTCTTCGCCATATTAGGTTTAGAATGACATCAGATAAATTATCGTAAAGGGGGTTGTGAATAAAAAGATAAGCTGTCATCTTGGTGCGTCCGCTATATTAAATTTAGGACTACGTTGGATATAATATATTGTGTTTATTTATTTATTTATTCATTAAAATTCGCCAAGACTAGCTACTACAACAAAGAAATATGGTTGAAACCTAAACTTAAGATATATGTTTTATTCATGGTTCAATGATTAGTTGAAGTGGGACCTTCAGCTGCTGCCTGCAACGTCCGAACTTGATGTTGGTGGCAAACTCATTGAACAGTCGGGACATAGAGGCGATGGGCTCGTGCATTCCATACAAGGTTCGGTGGTGAGGCACATGGAGCATGTCGTGTTTTCTCAAAGTCCGGGCCGGGACGGAGATGCTCACGTCGCGTCGTTGAATAGTTCGGTAGAGTTAATCGACTCCTGCAACAAATCAAACAAAAAAACCATTTTAGAAACTTTGCGTCTCTTTTCAAGAGTGTCGACGGAAATCTGGACTAGGCGTGGCAGGATAAGGACGAAGGTGAATAGGGTCACGACAGGGTAGGCCGCGAATCTAAGGAATCTGCGCTGGACTGATTCAATTCGGTTCATATGGACGGCGAAGTAATGGTCCCAAACCGGATTGGCGAAGTAAGGGTCCCAACCCGGATTGGCGTACTCGAGGATAGGTCTGATGAAAGTGCAGAAAAAAAGCCTCGTTAAGTATGGATCATCAGGCTCCCTAGACCACCTCCGTTCTACTGAGGTTTCTTATGATTGGTGCTCCAATAATTGTCTTCTATTGAAGACGATTATTGGAGCACCAATCATAAAAAATGCGCAAATCGGAGCTCAACAGAGCACAGTCATCATCACAGGAGACCGCAGACAGAATTATAGAAATATGCAGGAACCACGAGATATCATTAAATAATTTTAATAAAATTAATAAATTAAAAAGAGAAGCGGACCAAGGATGCTACCCTGGGGCACACCAGATGTGTCCGAGGTTTTTCTGGATAGAACGCAATGGAATAAGACGCGCCAAAAACCAAGGCTGTGATCAGCTCGATTGGATAGGAAGAAATGTGTCAAATTTGAATCACTAAATTTGGCCCATCCAGTATTTCGACCATAAGAAAAATGGACAGACGTCATTTTTTGTGTTTATTTCTAAGTAAAATTAAAAAGGAATAATTTATTATTATAAAATGTCAGAATATTTCTCTTGTCATCAGCAAAAGATAGCTTCTGTAAATTATCTATCATTGTAAAAATGATTAAATTAATTTTAGGCAAACTTTGTCACTTCTAGGTGCTCGCCTTCTTCCATTCCATCTTAGTTGAAATTTTAACTCCTTTGCTAATGAAACCATGAATTCTACTTCTGTATAGAACAGAAGAGAACAGAACAGCAAAATAAGTTTTTCCACTTTTAAGTAAGTTTTGTAACCTGGATTTTTTAAATCTCTGCAGGAAGAAGCATTCTACAAAAACAGGGTACTGCGCAAATTCTAAGTTAATTCGAGGGGGGGGGGGGGGGCATCTACCGCAGACCTTCACCTTAGTAGATTAGTTCAACAACTTTTCAACTCAATTTTAACACAGGACAGGGTATTTTTCTATATAACACAAGATTTTATATGTCATATGCGAAGTAGTCACCCCTGCTATGACCTACAAAACTTTGCAGCACATTATACGAAGACGTCTGCTTACTAGTTCATCGACGTCGCTTACTAGTTTATCAAGACCAAAAGTTCGATTTAAGCTTCCACAGGCAATGAATTGCCTTCAATGAAATGGGCTTTAACTGCTGCCCCATTCCTTTATTAATTTCCGCTTTATGTGTCTCAGGGGAGACATTACGGTATACGCCACAATCGAAATCCAAGTAGAAAAATTCTCAAAACATTAAAATTACTTCATCAACCCTTTGTCTCCGTGAGCTAAAGTTTACCCCTACTAAGTCCTTCGCATTTTTCCGCATTAATGGAGATGTGTATCTGAAGGAACGTCATGAATAAAACTCTTCTGGGCGCTGTTAGAGGGCTCCGCAAATGCAAATCATTTTCCACTTGAATTAAAGCGAAAATAAGTCGATTTTATAATTAACTTTGTGTCGATGTAAACACAAGACGAACTCATATCTCCTTGAACGAGATTTGCATTAAAGCAAGGATTAACAAGGACATAAAGCGACAGTCGGCAATAAAGACAATGATGAAGAAGAGGATTTTGTTAATTTAACTCAAAACATTTGCGTAGTCCTAGGGTGTACATACAGTAGTAGGGAGGAAATTGTCTTTTCTCTAACAGGAGGTGGGAAGTTTCGTGTGTAAAAGCGTCTTCATGCATAAAAGTAATATTGTTGCTGAACGAATCTGTAAAACAAAAGTTTTAAAAGTATGATTTTGTGTTAGATAGAGTTGGTAGAAGGTCAGCTATTTTACGTCTAGTCGTCATTGACAGTAAGCGTCCATTTATAACTTTGATGGGTAGATCCTGGTTAGAAGTCCTGTTTCCTCAGTGGAGAAATCATATTTGTCAGTGTTCTTCAAAGATAGCTCCTATACAACTGTCTTCTGTAGTAGAAGAAGATTTACTCAATGATCTTCGCAAGCGATTCTCTAACGTTTTTTCAGAGTTGTCTACGATGAAAGGATATATGGCGTCGGTAGTGGTAAAAGAAAATACCATACCTATTTTTTGTAGAGCTTATCCAGTTCCGTATTCCTTGCGAGAAAAGGTAGAAGCAGAAATTTATCGTCTCGAAGAAAGTGGTATCTTTAAGCCTGTCAAGTACAGCATATGGACAAGTCCCCTAGTAGTAGTAGTTAAGAAAAATGGAAATCTAAGACTTTGCGCAGATTTCAAGGTATCTCTTAACAAAGTCACGGATATGGAACACTATCCTCTACCAAATATTGAGGATATTTTAGCATCTTTGAGGGGAGGTAAATGGTTCTGTGTCCTCGATTTAACCGGAGCTTACCAACAGCTACAAATTTCAAAGGAATCACAGGAATTATTCACGGTGAATACCCACATAGGGCTATAATATTCGGTGTACGGCAATTTCATAAATTTTTGTTTGGGAGAAAATTCATCTTATATACGGATCCTCAGCCATTGAGAACAATATTTGAAGTACGTAAAGGAGTCACAGTAACAGCCGCAAGTCGTCTACAACGTTGGTCTCTTTTGTTATCCGGATATGATTACGATATTAAAACATGTCACCCCCTGATGCAATGTCACGGCTGCCAGTCCAGGAAAATCGTACGCGAGAAATGACTGAACAATTAATTAACGCTTTCAGAACAGATGTGCATTATCCATTGTCTTTCTAAGATGTGGCGTCGCATACCGGCAAAGACCCAACTCTGTGTAAAGTTTCTGAGCTTGTATATAAAGGTTGGCCAGAATACATCCGTGACGATACGTTAAAGCCCTATCATAATAGAAGGTATTCACTGTCTATCGAGCAAGGATGTATTTTGTATGGCATACGTGTTATCATACCGATATCGCTGCGTCTTAGAACTACTTCACCAAGAGCATCCAGGTATCGTCAAAATGAAACTCTTGGCAAGATCAATTTGTTGGTGGCCAAAGATCGATGATGATATCAACACAACGTGTGAGGAGTGTATCCCTTGCCAAAACGCCAGGAAGGATAATAGTTTGGACAAATCATTTATTGGTTGGCCAAAATTAGAAAAGCCATGGATAAGGATACACGTTGATTTCTTCTCTTTCATTGGAAAAACATTTTTATTGGTAATTGATTCAACATCTAAATGGATTGATATATACCACATGGTTACAACTACAGCCGATGCAGTCATTATAAAGTTAAAGAATCTTTTTTCTGTTTTTGGTCTACCGGACCAAGTGGTGTCGGATAATGGACCGCCATTTGCATCAGAAAAGTTCATAAAATTTCTAAATTGCAATGGAGTCGAACCACTTAAAAGTCCTCCTTATTTCCCTCAGGCAAACGGTACTGCTGAGCGTGCAGTTCAAGTGGTGAAAAATTATTTCAAAAAGACTTTCGAATCGGGCAGACATTATACGCTGAATGAAATAGAGGCAAATAAAGTAAAATTCCTCTTTTCTAACAGAAACTCACCCAGTCTGTCGACAGGTTTATCTCCAGCACAGTACCTTTTAAAGTATGCACCAAGAACTATTCTTCGCCAGCTTCAACCACGTCTTGGGCATAACAGCAACCATTCAAAAAAAGAGTTCCCGGGGAGAGTAGAAAAAGGGCGTATCTTTTCCGCAGGAGAAAAAGTTTGGCTACGTGTAAATGGCAAATGGGAAAAGTCGCAAATCGTTCACCCAATAAGTGGAAGTCGGTACGTGATAATGCACGACAATAGCGTCAGAGTAGCTCATCGACAACAACTAAGACATTGCTTAGAACACACTCTACCGGACAACCCTGGATCTGCTAATCTTTCTATAGAAACAGAAGCTGTCAAACCAACGGCAATCAAGCCTACGGCAATCAACACATCTGCGGACAATTGCGAACGTCGTCAAAAGGATTCAGCTACATCATCTGCTGCAGATCTACAACCCACCGAAACTTGCAAAGCAACTGTCGAAGGTTCAATGGTGTCCTATCATCCTAAGAGCCCTCCGGAAGTCTCACTAAGACGATCTACGAGAAACCGACAAGCGCCTAATCGTTTGCAGTATTGCTGAATTATCATCTACTTAAATATAGCTTGAAGGTGCCTTCATATTCCTTAAGGGAGAGGTGAATGTTATATATTTACTATAAACACGAATTGCATACATACACACATATTCTATTAACGGAGACTTATACTGAATTATATTATTATTTTAATGTTTTTGTTAAACTAAATGAACTACTGTGAGTTAATGTAATAAAAGAGTCATTCGCAGAATATACTGAGAGTACAGCAGACGTGTCTTGTTTTAATTTGGCCCCGTTCATTTAGTCAGTCGGTCCAGTTCCAACATCTGGCGATTCAGACCAGTCATAACATTATGTAAGTTATTCCATTAGCAGGTACTATTATGCGGGAGGTCAGAAAACCAGAATACTTCGATTGTTTTGAAATTATTTTTTTCGGAGAATACTATTACTTTATTACTCTATTACTATTACTTTAAATATTACTATTACTCTATTACTTTAAATAACCGCATCTAAAATTATTTTTGCGACTCAAAAAAAAAAATCACAAATAAATCATTAGTAACATTTATAAATAAAAATAAATAATTTAATAACAAGTAAAATATAAATGTTATTAATGTTTATATATATGTATACATACAGATTATTTACAAAAAGCCGGATAATTGCGAGTTTGACTAGCGCACCGAGGGTTTCGTACAATTTTTGAATGTGATATAACTACAAATTACGATTTCCGGACTTTTTCTTCTTGCCAATTTTCATGATTCTGGGTCAACAGGAAGTACCCTATAGATTTAGATTTACTTGCGAGTTTCTGTTTTGACAGACAGACCGACGGACAACGAAATGATCCTCGAAAAGTTCCTTTTTTCGTTTTGAGGTACAGAACCCTAAAGAACATAATTCTTATTATTTCGAATGAATATAATTTAGAAAGTAAACTAAATAAAAATGGTGTACCTGGATATACGTATTAAATCTCTTTGGCTTATTCATAAAAAAGATGAATTTGTAATATATTTACTCGCCGTCGTCAGCAATATTTACAAGGGTGATGTGCTAAGTTATCCGACTGGGTTCCCTTTCATGCGTTGCGTGTGAACACCAGCATCAGAATTTACAAATTATACAAATAAAACAGTAGTCTATCATTGTCAGAACAAATTTCGAGCTAATAAAATGAAGATATAAATCAATATTCCGCTCAACCATACCAAATATCGAGGACCCTTGACGAAGACGTCCTCGCTCGTATTTTCCTCTTCGTATTTTACACTCGTCCATTTCTGCTATCTTTCCTGGTTTTCCTACCTTCATGCTCTAAAGGATCATCAAGAAAAATACCTTTAAAAATTAAACAGTTTTGGCAACGAAAATAATATATACTTATTTCGCCACAAAAAGATTAACGATCAACCATAGTTTCTCGTGGCACAGTTTAATTTTCCATAATACTTGCCTCACGTATTACTTGATTAAATGACATTTTTCCACTGTAGAAGAACGTTATGATAATACACAATAATAACTTCACGTTCTGCTGCTTATTTCAAAAGGGATATAAAATATAAAAATATAATTTGTTATAAACTACACCTGCAATTTAATTTTGTACTTGAAAATTTTCACCAAAAGTGCCACAGTAACAAAGCGATACAAAAAGCTAAAAAATAAAATTACTGTAGCGGCTTAGAAACATAAAAATATGTCGAAAAATTTTGATTTCAATTTTCGGACCCAATACAATAGATTAGGTAAGGCTAGAATGCCTGCCTAAAAAAAGGCACACTTAGGCCAAGGAGATCCATTTTGATACCACAATTGAGGCTGCAATTAGACCTCATAGAAATCCCTTGAGAAGAAGAGGGTAAACCTATTAATCTCTGTACATCGAGCCAGTTCCCTGTCTCCAGTGGAAACTAGTTCACGAGGAGTCAATATAAATATTGGCTGGGACGAAAAGGGTAACCCGTTACCGGGAACCATTTGGAACTCCTGATTAATCGAACAAGGTCGCTGACGTCAGTGGAGCCTAATTCGTTTAACTTTTCAGATAAGGGAGAGCCCAAAAACCGGTTCTTACGGTTGGCTAGGGCCGGGCAGTTGCAGAGGAGGTGGAGTATGGTTTCCTCCTCCTCCTTGTCATGGCAACTCCTACAAAAGTCGTTCGAAGGTGCGTCTAGTAGTATCTACCTATGAGGCAGTGGCCCGTAATAACTGCCACGGTAATGCTAATTAATTTGCGTCCGAGTAAGATGAGCTCTTGTTCGTTTAGGGTCAAGCTTTGACCATATCTGTCGGGTGATCAGTCAGATGTGTTCCTCCTGCCAACTAAGATTTGCAATCCTGAGAGATGTCTGTGAAAGCTCCAGTTTGCACGATTCTCGCTAGTTCGTCGGCTATTCAATTACCCGGAATATTGCTATGTCCAAGCGCCAAGATGAGGTATACTTTCAGATGCTCAGCTATGTCATTCAGAGCTGATCGACATCCTTCAACCGTTTTGGAGGTAGTTTATACCCACGCGAGGTATTTATTAGCGACCTGACTGTCTGAACCAATACAATAACTTAGCTATATACTAGGAAGTTTAAAATGCTAGCTAAAATTGTTAGGTAGTAGTTTCCGAAAAATTTAAAGTTCGCCAACCTTAAATGCATTGTTTTGCTATTGTAATTTTATATACCTGTTAACTTTAAAATATTAACGAAAGGAAGGTAACGTTTTATTTTAGATCCGGCCTCAACTTTTAGAAACTCTCTTAAATTGAACTCTCATAATCCATGCACAATGGATGCTTTGCAGCAGGTATGAAACCCATCTTTATACACTCTATTGATTTCTTATCCTGAACGGAATCCTAAAGATAAGGCTAGACTTACATGGTGGTCGGCCGAAATCATCACCTTTAGATTAGGATTACCGCAAACTGCTAAATCAAGCAAACAGATCTAATGAATGGGTTTGCCATAATGTATCCCTCAGAAAATTTTGAAAACTGGTAAGGAAAGCCAAACGTTCATCGTGGAAGAGTTTTTGTAACAAAATCCCCCGTAAGATCCTCTCAACTACGCCAAGTATTCCCAGGCCTCGAAGTCAAACAAGATGAAAGCTGATGTAAGCATGTTATATGGAAACTCTTGAACTATTGGTTGTTATTCACTTTGCAGGCTATTCAATATTAAATATTTGTGGCTACTGTAACTTCGGATAGTAATGGCCTCAGTGGAAGGAAACTGAAAGGGGATATATATGGCTCCAAGACTTTTTTAATCGCCAAGCTTGGGCGTTATAATTCCCGTTGAACTTCAATCAGCCCTTTAGATTCTATTCCTGTCGGTGAATGCCATCTGTGCAGCCTACCAGAACCTCACATACTTTCCAGTTTCGCGGTCAAGATTAAGGTATTTATTTCAAAGGGTTGAGGAACTCACATAACGAATCTAATTAATTCAGACCAATAAGTCTCTCCAAGCCATCTAAGCTGTCCCTTGCCCAACATAAAGGTAAGTCCGTTGAGACAGCCTTGCACATATTGATGGATAAGGGAGAAAGTTCAATCAGGTATAAGGTATTTAGCCTTACAGAGGCAATATCGACATCCTTGTGGAAGCTGGATCTAAAAAGTTCCCACATGGAGCTTATTGATGTTATGATCAAAAGCAGACTCATTAACGCCAGCTTAGAAGGATCTACCAGACCAAGATTCACAGCAAGAAACATGCCATATCCTCTAACCGTTCCTGGAATCTGGCCCTCAATGAGCTACCCCATAATGGTCTTTTAATATGTGATCTGTTAGCAGCAAAAATCTAGAATGGGTCGCCGCCGGTGCGGTTTTAGAGAGTTTGTATTATTCTTAGACAGAAGGCTTCCAGCAGAGAGCCGTTAATCAAAGTACCTATTCCAAAACTAAAACAGTTATTGAAATGAGGCTTAAGCGTCTCTCACCGAAAAAACTCGTTTTGTAGAGATCGATGTTTGCAACCGGCGAAAGACCTGACAACGTCGTTGTACTGATCTGTATAGTTCTCGGTGCAATATCACCAATTGTAAAATCTTGCAAAGTTGCGCAGCACCACAGTAGCTTTTACGATTTTTTCACGCTTTCTGAATTGCAGTGATTTAAATTCTGTAACCAGCCCGCGGAAGTTGCTTATTAAAATTATTCTTTTTAGTCGGCAGGCGTGTCCCTGTATACAGAGACATCAAATTTATTTTTAGAGGGAGTGATACATCGGCAACAAACAAAATATATCGCTACGTATAAGCTTCCTTGTTGGTGGCAAGATAATTGACTCATCCGGAATTATTTTACCAAAAGTAGAAGCCGCAAATACGCCGCCATCATTTTTACTTCCGTAGGCATCAATATCGACGAATGTAAACGTTGAACCCGAATTAGGAGGTGCCAAATACGTTGATGATAGTTCCTCCCAGAGGGCCTCGCATATTTCCAATGTTATTTTTGAAACAGTAGAAACTCCCATCATATATGCTCATGCAAAAACTTGCCATTGTGCACCTTGAGCCAGACTTCTGAGGCTAAAATTATACTATTGTATAATTTATGTGTTTATTTCTTGTGTACAGATTGTGTACAGATTGTCCGTGTATTGCAGGCAAAATAAGCTAAATAAGCAGCACATACAACAATAATACATTGAATTTCATCCATAATTTAATATAAGAGTATTACTTTTACCAACTTAACAATTAATCGAAAATCTCCTTAATATTCGCTTTATCAATGAATCTGTTAGATCAGCTGTTAGGCAGTCAAAATGAAGTTTCTGCAGTGAATGTGGCATGCATGTGGGTGCAGTGACCTTGACTTTGCTGCAAAGTCGAATTTACTGCAGTAAATGTGTTTCAGTGTAGCTTATGTGAGAGCAGAAATTATATTTCCAATGAAACATAACCCCAGGTCATTAGCAGACTCTGTGCGACAAACCACGGTATTTGATAAAGCGTAACAGAAAGGAAGATAATCTCGACGCCTAGAGAAACCATCCTGAACTTGGGCATTGCCTTCTTTACAAAATCTTCTCTGCTTATGCGGGTGGAAATTTGTTTGATTTAAAATCACAATTAAGCTTATAGTAACTATCAGAAGAAAAAGAATTATACCTTTGGAAGTTGGCTTTCTTAAGAGTATAGGTTAGGTTAGGTTAAAGTGGCTGCCGAAGAAGGCACACTTAGGCCTAAGAGGCCCTTTGTGCTACCACGTTGAGGCTTGAAAATTTACAACCCTCTTGACCGCTTAAGGTCGAGCTTTGGCCATATCTGTCGGGTAATCAGGCAGGTGTGTTCTTCTTGCCAGTTATTATTAGCAATCTTGAGAGCCTCCTGTGAGAGCTAGCGGTTTACCCGGCTGGTGGTTAATGTCCGAATCAGGACGTGTGGTGCCGATTCTAGCTAGTTCGTCGGCTCTGCAATTGCCCGGAATATCACTATGTCCAGGCACCCAGATGAGCCGTACTTTCAGGTGCTCAGCTATGTCATTTAGTGTTGAGCGACATATTATGACCGTTTTAGAGGTTGTGTATACTCCCGAAAGGGATTTAATAGCTGCCTGACTATCTGTGAAAATACATGCATTTCCTGTAGGTAGCGCTAGTTGATTCAGGCGGTCCACAGCTACTTTTATAGCCATGATTTCTGCTTGAAACACGCTGCAGTAGTCAGGTAAGCGAAATGAGACATCGAGGTCTAAGTGTTCCGAGAATATTCCACCACCCACTTTGCCATCCAATTTGGAGCCGTCAGTGTAGAGATGCACTGAGTTCTCCCATTGGGGAGGACCTTTCTCCCACTCCGATCTGGTGGGAAAGAACGAATCGAATTTTGCTCCAAAGAAAGGCTTGGGCGAGGTGTAGTCGATATTACTGGCAGTTCTATTGTGGAATATTTTGGAGTGACCGAAATCAGTTCGCTTCCAGGTCTGGATTGAGTTAAGCCTAATAGCGGCTGACGATGCGGTTTGCTTACCTAAGAGATCCAACGGTAGAAGGTGGAGAATAGTGTTCAGGGCTTTGGAAGGTGTGGTACTCAGAGCACCTGTTATCAGCAGTGCTGCCATCCTCTGAACTTTGTCCATTGCTTTGAGATGGGTTGCTATATTTAGTGCTGGCCACCAGACAATCACTCCATACATGAGTATAGGCCGTATATCACTTGTATAGAGCCAATTCACAATGCGTGGTTACATACCCCATCTTTTCCCTATAGCCTTCTCACACGAGTACAGTGCTACTGTGGCTTTCCGTACTCTTTCTTGGATGTTAGGCTTCCAGGTAAGTTTTCTATCTAGGACTAAACCTAGATACTTAACCTGGTTACACAGTTCCAGCCTAACCCCGTCTAGTGTAAGGCAATTAATAGGAGGTGTTTTATGCCTCCGAGAGAAGAGTATTAACTCCGTTTTGTTAGGGTTTATACCCAGACCACACCTATCACTCCATGATGAAGTCTTGGAGAGGGCGTGTTGTAAAACCTCAGCCAGTGTATTGGGGTGCTTTCCTGAACATACCAGGGCAATATCATCGGCGTAGGCAATAACCTTGTGACCGGATAACTCCAGGTCTATGAGCAACTCATTTAGAGTTAAGTTCCATAAGAGTGGTGAAAGGATTCCTCCCTGAGGGGTGCCCCTAGTCACCACTCTTTGGATATTGGATCCTCCTAAGCTGGAGATAATGACCCTGCTTTTTAGAATGAGGTCAATAAGTTTGATGAGAGGGTCGTCGATTTCGAGCCTCCTCAAGGATGCCGTTATCGCCTCTGATGTAATATTGTTAAAAGCACCCTCGATATCAAGGAAGGCTACAAGTGAATATTCCTTCTGTAGTAGCGAATGCTCTTAAGAGTATAGTTATTTTAAAAAAAATGTATAAAACTCTTAATAAAAAAATAAAGACATTAAGGTTCAATCCAGACCAGCGATGGCCAAACTCACACTACTTAATGTGAGGAATGGTGAAAGCTTTAGAAGTATTTCGTACTGTTTCTTTAATTTAGAACCTTAAAATGTTTACAAAAGGTTGTATATTTTAAGATATTGCATAATTGCTTACAAAACTACTTAAATCTGAAGATTTTTTTAACTTTTGTATGCTTTAACGATGAAAGAACGCAAAAACAGGAAACCGAATACAGCCAAACAAGTAGATATACGAATTTAAAATCTCAAAAGCTCACTTGTCCGCGGGCATAGGTTTGGACATGACTGATCCAGACCCTTCGAAAAAAAATTGGTTGGCATGCATAGTGTATATGAATCGTGTATTTTGCCTCGTTTATCAACTACTTCAGGGGTTGCAAACACGCGAAGCATGCGCTTTGGCACTTTGGACGATAACAAATGGCTTAAAAGTTTCATTAATGGTTTAAGTCCTGTAATAGATATTGTTTTACATACAATAATTAAATCATTTAATTCTATGCTCTGCTCTTTTTTCCGACGCTGACGTTTATTTTCTATATAGACCTATGGCGAGGGGGATGAGGAATAGTATATTCGTTGTTTTTTGATACGTTTTCGGTTTTTCTTTTGTCAAACGCGAGAGTTTTTCTTCTTATATTATAATCTCTATTCTTTGCTTCTATTCTTGCATTCGTTTCGTCATTCTTGTAATTTGTGTTATTTTTTTTAAATTAAGAGGTCCGTCGAATTATCTTTGGTTTTTAATTTTTTACCGTCATTAAAGACTTATATTAATACCTTCTACGTTGTGTAGATAAAGGTAAGAAAAGCGTAAAGTGAAGAGTGAAACAGTGATAGTGATAGGTTTATTTAAGCTAGATAGCAAAAAGGCAACATTATTTCTCAACAGATGTTACCCTTGGACTTAGTTGGTATCTGCAGACCGAAACGCTGGATTTGAACTCAGCAAAAGAAAAAATAGTTAATGCCTTCAAGGTATTGCAGACAAAGAGGGAGCAGTCTCATGAGTACTTTTCTGTAATATTTGGCAACGCAGAAAAACTTGTGGAGACTATGGATGTGGAAGTACGAATGCCGAGGCTGTTACAAAAACAACCCCAAAGATCAAATTACCCCACTACCTCTGCTGATGCGAAAGAGAATATACTGTTGCACTGGGAAAGGTCTGTATATATCCCCGTGGTAGACTTCATTATAACGGACATGGTCGACATATTTTCAGACGATTCAATGAATTGATACTCACTGAACTCATTAATTCCAAAAGTCCGCAATCGAAGCCTTGTGTGAAATGTACTCACCTGTTTTGTCACTCAACAAGGACACCATATTGACCAAAATGATGAATGAGATATGTTCTCTGAAGAACATCCCCACCTATGACAATTCCAAACTGATTGGAAATCCAATAACCTGGCGGAACGGAGCTTTTCAACTCGTAGGCACTTAAAGAGTTGGATCAGAACTAGAATGGGAGATCAGCGTCTTACAAGATTAGCCCTTATGATCGTAACCAAGGATATTGACATTATTATTGACAATGTTATAAATAGATTAAGTAGTTTGCAACAGAGAAAGCGTAATTTTGAGATTCAACAAACTTTGTAATTCAATACATTTTTTATTTATTTATTTAAGATTCAGGCTGATTACTTATTAAACATAAATTAATAATATTTGATAAAAATAACAAAACAATAAATTTAATAATAAAAAATCACAAAACGACTAATGAATTGTCAGGAAAATTTAGCTTACCTCAATTTTTAGATAGATTGAAATCAATGTTATCAAAATGAGAATTACAAAATCGAGAATTCAAAAAATCGACACATTGACGTGATTGTCTCGTGTAAACCGTAATTTGTTTGTTTTGTTTTTTTACTTGGGTGTGCGCCCCACCCTCAACTAAATCCTGGATCCGCCCGTGGTACATGAGCGTTTTTTTTTCCAGATGAGAACTAATACCCAAGAGAAAGTGAGATGGAATAAACTCACGGGACCTTCTTTCCCAAAACTAGTTTAAGTGTAAATTGTGTTTTAAAGTGTTTTAAATGTGATATTAAATGCTAATTGACTGAAAAACTATTACTAAATGCAGTGGTTATTGTGTTTAATTTGTGTTTTACCTTTAAAGTTGTGAGAACTTCAGTGATATTTATAAAATTAGACAATTAAGTGCAGTGTGCTTTTTTGTAGAAAAAACTAGTCCCCCCCCCTCCGCCAAACAATGTTTTGTTTTGTAAGGTGAAATCTATCTTATTTTGACACACCTGATCTAGAAGACTGTATAATAGCTCCTTTTATTTATTTTCTTTTATCTACTCATGTTCTCTTGGAATATTTTGCATATAATAAAGGAGATATTGACAGCTTCTTTATTGAATTACATTTCTGTAGCTGATAATTTTTCTCATTTAAAAGCCACTATTCAATTTTTGCTGTATTTTGCTATAATTCTTAATCTGACTTTTATATAGCGCATTTAAACTGTCAAGACGTAATGAGGAAATTTGATGAAATTCGATATTTGGTTGATTCCGTATCTATCCTTTTTGTCTTACATAGACTTGGTTAGCCAAAATAGGCAATATTATTAACTGACTTCTTCGGTCATGTCGAAAAGATGGTGGCGTCGAGGTAGTTATTAAAAATAATATTGGTATTTTTAAAATGTACAAAATATGCACAGAATTACATTTCATCCGACTGACATTTGCGAAGAAAATTAAATCAAACTGTTCAAAAGTCCAACAGAGAAAGAAATATTGAAATTTCTTTACACAATCGGCGTTTCTGATTAACTGTAATAATAATTTAGTTGGATTAGTTCTTGTACATTAAATGCCTATAGCCATTTCCCTTACCCTTAATTCTTATCCTGCAAAAGCTGTGATTTAGCATCATAGATCATCACCCCTTTGAGCTTTGGCAGTATGATTAAAAAATAGTAATTAAATATCATATAAAACTTTAAGTCGTCAGTGGAGTGAGTTATAACGTGTCGAATTACTAATCGAACCTGGTACCTCCGCAGGTTCGACTCCCACCGACAGTGACCCATGATTGTTTTCTGCTTGCATATTACGATAAAAAGAGGCCATGGGGCTCGCAGAGAGAATATCGGTGCTTAGGAATCAACTTTAAATTGTAGGTTCACTTGCAACCGTTGTCTCGAACCGGGTGCAGTTTTTCTCCCACCCCATGTCCCACAAGCGTTATGGGGACTAGAGAGAGATTTAAAACTTCTAATATGATTTTATTCCTAACTGGGGAGCGCACTTTTTGGCAGGATTCAAGAAGAAGTCGACGTATTCACCAGAATAAAATATTATATTGAGGTCGAAAGACGTTAATAAACCAGCACGCAAACACATCAAACCAAGAATACGCACACCCAGAACAATGAAAAGAGGACAAAGAACAGAGATCGCTTTCGGGAATCCTCTTTAAGAGCCAAATCGAAAACGGGACACGCATTCACGGTCCTACACGTGCGATTTATAGGATCATGCTTACCCTAGTTAAACCAAGAGTTATCGACATGTAGTAAAGGTAATCTTTTAAAGCCATATGGAATATGCCTACAAAAAAGCTCACCTTCAAGAGCACGAGGGAGACCTGGTAAATAAAGGCCCAGTCAGCAATTTTACATCTTTTTTTCGAAGAATGCATATTATGCAAGGGAGTCTAAGTGCATTGTTCCATGGGAGCTCTCTTAATCTGAACCCAACAAAGCTCCGGTGTACCGACTCAATGTGTCTAGAGTGAAGAAGATAGCAAGGTGACCAAACCTGAGACGCATACTCAAGAATTGGTCTTACCAAAAAATAGAAGAAGATAATAAAAATTGTGTAGTACAGAGTGAAATCGAAGTTGACACCAAGGTCAGCAGTAAAGTCGTGAAACCGAACTTTCAGAGCTTGACCATAATTACAGAGTGACGAAGTTAATCAGTTTAGACGGATTAGTCGCAACCGGTTTAGAGACCGAGTTGGAAGGCGAAGATGATTTGAGAGTTAAACGCTAGCAGGTTATTTGACGCCGATCAATCAGGCGGAAAGCAATACTGATTAGACAAAAAATGCCCCTTACACTGTAATAAACGCTATGAAAGCGTCGCGATTGACCTATGATTTGTTTTTGAATTGTGAAGGAACTCCAGGACAAGAGGAAAAGCCTGGTTTAAGTTCCCTGATACTATCAATAATAACACTGTGATATATAAAGGGCATTAAAATGGAGGTAACTGGACGATCCTGGATATGACCAACCTTTCCGAGGAAGGCACGAAATTGCAAGAAGCATAGGCGGTCTTAAAAAACAATGCAAAGTGGTCGGCTGCGCTGGTGCGCTGCTACTGTAGAACCCGTTGTGCTATATTGTACACTGATAATTATTCGTTTTCTTCACTATATTTACGAATTTGGGAAAGTAACGAGCCATCTGTCATTATCTCGTCCCCCAGAGTGGCTCACAAGGCATCTAGTTCACCTAGCAAAATTACAATTGAATCGTTAACAAAACGAGGTCAGTTTCACAAGAAATGCGTTATTGTCTCGTTCTCTATGTTGCACGAGCGCATGGGTGTGCTGCATATCCCTATAGTATGGATGTGCTTGTTCAGACCGAAATGGTCAGTAACTATGCCTATTGCTTTTATGTTGCTTTTATTATTTTTGATTAACCATTCGCTTTTGGTTACGTCCTTTTATGTAAGAGCAGCTTCGACTGTGTACAATCCATCTCCGATTGCTTTCTCTTTTTGTTATTGTTATTTCTGGAATAATAAAAGACGCAGATACACCAAGGACTGGTTCAGAGCACATGATGGGTTTCAGTAAACCTTCTTTAGTGAAATCGTCTACTCTGTCGTTACCATCATTACCGACATCGGTTTCTTGCGTTCCACCATATTAACCAGCGCCAGCTCATGGTTTTTCGAAAATGCAGTAATACTTCATAAAATCTTTTTTTTATTAAACTAAGTAAAACCCTTAGTTGTCACTGGAGTAAGTGAAAAAGTATCGGTCTACCAATTCGGAGGTCCTAGGTTAGCTTACCTATGGCGGCCCATGGTTGTTTTTGCTGACAATAGATTACGATAAAAGGGTCATGGGAGTTCCAGAGAAAATGTCAGTCATTCGGAATCCACTTTGAGTTGTAGGTCCACTTGCAATCGTTTTCGAATTGGGCGAAGTTGTTCTCCTACGCCATGCCCCAAAAGGAGTTACGGAAACCACAAAAAAAAAGAAAACGTCCAGGCAATTGAATTTAAGGGGTCAGTTCCTCAAAAATATTTGAAAAAATCAATTTTTTTCTCCCATACAACGGTTTTTACAGCGTGTTAACGCCCGTCATGTTAGCCGCTGGAGAGTTTAATTATGTATATCTCAAACTTTAATTCTGTTTATCTCGAAACGTGTTTTTTTCGAATGGTGGGTGGTTCTGTTCCTTACTCAATCGGTTACGAAATGACGTAGGCTTTTTCCGAAATAATGATTTTCCGCCATCCTATATGGGTTTTTCTATGCGAATTTGAGATGTTTTTTCAATCTTTAGTTCCGGATTGCGCCATTTAACTACCGATGATTCTTTTTAAGTGCCTACGTCAATTCGTAGGTTTCTTTGTCTACTTTAATAAAATTGTTGGTTTCTTGTTCCAGGTCAATTTTTGTTCAAATTATCACGCTCACCATCCGAGGATATTCATTTCTCCATCGAAGCTACAGCGGCAGATGTGCGCATGCGCAAGGAGCGCAACTCGACAGGCGGAGATCCAATGTTAAACAGAATAAAATTGTAGAAGAATAAAAAAAATTATTCGGATACATACACAACTTGTTTTGTTATTCTATTTTGAAATTAGTCCTTTTTTCCCGTATTTTTGAGGAACTGACCCCTTAAGAAATAAAGGTTTACTTACATATATTTCAAAATGACAAATCCCATATAATAATCTATTATTGATCTAATTAATTGTTACTTAAATGCGTCTCTGAATCTCGGCCTTAAATTCCTAATATGTATTAAACGTGAAGGGAAATAGTGAACCGTGTTATGCGCATACCCCAGGTGGCCAGAAATAGGTAAGGAAATGTCAAAGATGGAAAGTCAAGGACGACTCGGATCTATGGTGAATATGTGAGGTGATAATATGTAACGGGAACATCTAGAACTAAGTGGCAGAAGTTTCTAGAATTAAGCTAAGTAGTATAAATAGGACTAAGTAGCAGTCTGGTTAGTTTAGTCGTGATTTACACTGCGAAGTGTTTATATGTTATACTGCGAAAAGTGAATTCTATTTTAACCCGTGAAGTGATTTAAGAAAAGTGAAACGTTATATTGTGAAGAAAACATGTAAATAAAATTGTAAACATTTGTGACTATAAATAAATGTCTTAATTAATCCGTCGAGCCCGAAGAGTCCTATTTACCTTACAATATAAAATACAAAATTAACAGTAACACCACTGCCATCATCCTACATATATTAAGATTTCATTATGTACATGTCAATTTACATTTGTACATTTCATAACATTCCATATTCAATGACATGCGTCTGTATCTCAACCGATTAAACCTCGACTCATTATTCCATAAAATGCTTTTTCATGAATTAAGCAACTTGTTGACTTGTTGTTGTTTAATTGAGTCTTTTATTGTTTTTTCGTCGTCAGACATCTGTTTTTTTGTGCTATGCATCCATCATACTTCATTTCTTAATCTTCTGTGAATGTTTTTGCAAGAAGTGTTAACATCATACGACTGTTCAAATTTAGTTTTATTTAATTGAATGTTATCAAAGTTTCCTTTTTGGCTACGCCAAAAATTAGTTGTCTTTAAGTGTTGTATTTTTGACTGGCTTTTTCTTATTGTACAATGACAGATAGTATTGTAGTTGCAGACCATAACAAGGAAGCATCCAAGTAGCCTCAAAATATCCTTCACCTTTCCCGATATTAGAGTCCTTAAAGACCCTGTACAGTATTTTCGAGTCCCATAATGTCCAGAATTATTGAAAATAAAAAACCTAATCACATCTAATATTCGTTGATTTTGAGGTTTCTGCTTAGGAGCCCAAGGTTTCGTCCTTCATAAGGGAAAACTGACAAATCTCATGCAATTGATCAACGAAGTGAGACAAGAATGTACACTTTCATCTGGAAACTTACCTTGAAGAACAGCTATACAATATTTTTTATCTCAAAAGCATGGTTACAGCAGATGGCGGAGTTGAAGCTGATGTACAAGGCTGTAGTTGCATTTAATCTTTCTTAGATATCGCGTAATAACACAAAACAGCGGATGTTTAAGTCGAACGTAAAATCGGTTCTGTTCAATCAATTAATATTTAACCTTCAGACTTTGTCCAGCGATGTTTCCGGCGAATTTTAATTTAAGTAGTTTAACTAGAAAATAACATTCACCATCTTATCTTATTTTTTTAATTTTGTAAAATGTCTCAAAATTTGTATGAACTGTGCACGTATTTTAAAATTTTACATAAGACAAAGACCCTTTAAACTCATCAAAATACTTACAAAACTAATGCTGAATTAGCGACGGAATTTTTACATTAGAATTAGAATGATTTGAAGATACTTTCAAATAACTTTTACATTTTACTAAAGCAATTTTACAGTAACAGTACTTTAAAGAAGTTTCTTTTCTAAACTTCGTTAACTAAAGATATCGCTTAATATTTAACTTCATATGTATAGGTGAAAATGGTAAAGGTGTTACCTCACTTAAAAAGCAAATTCCAACAGTTTATTTTTTCCTTGGATATTAAAAGCTCTATTTATAAATATTCAGGGAGGAGCTTTTATACCGTAACGCCTTTCTCTAATATTAAGCTTTTATAAACTTACAACTTGCGCATTCTTGATTTTGTTACTGACCGCTACACATCATTTGACTCCACCCACCCTAAGAGAAACTCCTCAGAAGAAATAAAAATGTGTCAATGAAGTGAATAGCCGTAGAGAACGAGTAGGCATGGAGGCATCCTTGGCTAAGTATTGATTTTCCATTAAGGAACCAGACAAGGGAAATTCTCGACCCAACGAATCTACTTACATTCCAGGCTGGGTAACACCTGTTGATTTTCGTGGAATAATTTTGTATCACACAGAAAGTAATATTAAATTATGCTATTTCATGTACTGCTATCATGTTTGTAATATATTGGAGTTACCTTAAATTTTCGGTTATGAGAAGTAGACAACCCTACATAACTTTTATTCCTGTATATATGTGCTTTGTCTTTCTGAGTTTTATGTACATTTTAATTTTATTTATTTTTTCATTTTTATCATACAGAATAATTGTACTCATAAGAGAATATCAATTAAATATCTAATCAACATTATTAAATTAAAGTAAGTGCAAATAAGGAATAAAGCGAAAACGAGAAAAATATAAAAAAAATTCATTTTTCACATATTCAAACTTTTAGAAATTAGAGCTATGTATTTTAACCCTTTTAGACTGATTTAAATAATATTTTACCAAAACATAAATTTCTTAAATTTTCTAGGAGGGCAATCTCAATTGTTCGGGAGTTACAGGATGATTCATAAATTTGCAATTTTTATGGTATTCACATCACTATATTATTTTTACCTTTTGATATACTCAACCCAGCGATATTAAAAAAACCCAAAAAACTGATACCCCCATGACTTTTCCAAGATTGTCATTATTTCACTGCTAGAAGGTACAGCAACTTCCAACAGTGAAAAACGTGTTTTGCGATTACCCAAAATTCATAATTTTCCCAAATTCCTCTTTTGATTGCATTGATTTTGATCCCTCGCGAAATCATGTGAGGAGTCAGCTTTGTTGAAGTTACTTTTTACTTTTTATTTACCGTTTATACACTTTAGCACTTTTATTTTCTGCATTTATATTTTGCGAACTCTCTCCTTATTCTTTGATCTTATATATTTTATTATACTGTTTTTATTATTTATTATTTTTGTAGTAATAAGCACTTTGATGAAATATTATAAATAAATAAATAAGAAACTCCCGGACGATAAAGTTACTATGCAATATGCTGTCCGGCACAAGGACCTTAAAAGAAGCAGAAAATCGAGTTAGTCGGTCAGTTCCAGTATGCGATGAAATCAGAGAAATAACCCCATCTTCGGTGGACTCGTAATGAACTCGAGAGACAAAGATGTAACGTAGAAGTGCAACTGGTCTCAAAGCGATGGGGACGATTGAGGGGACCATCTTGGTGTCAGTAGAAGCAGCAGGGCTCAAAGCGATGGGGCGATTTTGGCATTATCATCATCAGCACTATTAGAGGGCGGGACAGCAGAAACGTGCTGGGAAACAACCATAGATCCATCTCAAGTATTATCGCTGCGTGTTACCCGATGATACCGTTTCCGGTGACGTGGCCGAGCAGGACAAGATGGCACGGATTTCAAGATACCACGAGTGTCATCATCAGCAACAGCAGCAGATGGAAAAGACTCCGCGGCGGTAGAAGTCGAGAACAAATCGCCAGGCATAGGAGATGGAGCGGCAGTCAGGTCATCTTGAGGAGTAGTCAAATGTGATATGAAACTATTAGCATTACGCTGTATTTAAACTTTAAAGTCCGATGCAACAGTGCCAATAAGCTCAGAATTTGGAGACATAACAGCAGACTACACTCCCAGCTCAACCCTAGTCTGCCTAAATCCGCATTGGATGTCCTCCATAATTCGAATACCGCCGAGGGAGCAGTCTTACCAGACAAACCAAGGGACCCATCACAGGAATCCAAAACGAACGAAGCTCATCGACAAAGTTTGGTAGACAGCCAAGTCTGGAGCGCAGTTCAAGCAAGCAATTCAAACTATCATTAAGCAATTGAGAGATATTTAAGATGTTAAAGTCATCCGTAAAAAAAATAGTTTTTAAAAAAAAGTTGAACCGACTTCACAAAAAGCGCTAAAAAGCATAAAATAATTTTTAATTTTATATCTATTACGACATTTTGAAGTCGGTGCAAATCAAACAAACCAAACAACTACAACAAAAATATTTAATTGTCATTTCTTATGATCCCGTAAGCTGAAACGTTCAGGTAGTATTATGTATTATTTTCAATTGTGGTTATGTAGTTGTTTTATTTGTTTAATTTGCACCGACTTCAAAATGTCGTAATAGATATAAAATTAAAAATTATTTTATGCTTTTTAGCGCATTTCGTGAAGTCGGTTCAACTTTTTTTTTATAACTATTTTATTTTTCACTTTTTAGTGTCTTCTACTGTGCGTTACAAATTTAGGTTCCACCCCACCCCCCACCCTCATCCCCAATTCGCCTGTTATCAACCACGGAACATACTCTACCCAACAAAAAAAGAATCATCAAAATCGGTCGACGCGTTACGAAGTTATGCCCGGTCAGACATAAAAAAAAATTAAAAATTTAAAAAAATACGCTTCGAACTTAGAACCTCTTTGTTTTTGGGAAGTCGGTTAAAAAGTTGAAGGCTTGCCCAGTTAGAAGATATCCGAGAGATCTTTTTAGCCAAAGCAGACTGGTCGCTGGAAAATCTATAAAAAACATTTCTTCATAAACCGCAGGACACGGCACAGCCTGATATCCGAACAATCCTGACATGTAGTCACATTAGCAGCATATTATAGCAAATTTTCTATAAAATCTGTAAATATTTCCTTCCAATTGGGAGAAGATAAACATTAGGTAATATTATATTTATTCAGTCTTTAGTTCATGATTTTTATCCGTGGTTTATGTATTTGAGATCTTTTTTTTACTAGAAGGTTGGAAATATAAGCCATGTTTCTCTTGGTTGGCTATTGCAATGACAATAGCCAATAGACAATAGGTTGGAAATATAAGGGGCATTTCACGCGAAGCGGACAGCGAAAAAAATTTCAGGTTCTGGATTTTGTTCATATTTGGTTTAATTGTACTTTTATATGTCTTGAATGAATGTGCATTTTTATTTTTTTTTTCTATGAATCCTAGTTGCCCTTTTCTAAGCCTTTAAAGAATTGACAAAATTTGAGGAGCAGGTTTTTTGAAAAAAAAATTTTCTATTATTCAAAGTGATAGAAAAAGTAAATAGTGTTATTTTAAAGAAATAAATGTTTTTCTTGACTGTTATTACAGAGTTGAAAAAAAAAATTTTTTTCGTATATAAAACCGGAAGTAAACATATCAAATCGGATTTTACTTAACTTCGACATTTTTAAAAATTTTTGGTGTTATCTCAAAATGTAGCTTATAGTTCATAAATAATATGTAACAAATTTTAGAACGTGATCTGCATTCGTATCGGAGTTAGAGAATTTAAACTTAAATTTTTTCATGTTTCCATACAAAACTATCGCACTGGCCAAACGCCGACTACGCGCTGCATTGTGTTCGAATGCAGATCACATTATGAAACTGAACAGGCATTTACTATACATTTTAAGTTATTTTTTGAGCTATTTAAAAAAAAATTAAACATGTCGAAGTTTGTCAAAATTTAATTTTATATATTAATTTTGGATTTTTTACATGAAAAAAAATCCAATTTCGAATTCGATACCACGACTATGAAGAGCATGCAATTTCCTATAAGAATCACTATTTTATTTATTTTTATATAAGTTTCTTAATATGATTAATTACCTTTGAAACAGGTCATACATAACTTTTTCAAAATTGTTGGTTGTCCGCTTCGCGTGATATGCCCCATAAGCCATTTTTCTCTTGGTTGGCTATGCACTTTCAGTGATGACTTTTTTTAGCTGTTCGGCGAAATAAGTTTATAAACTTGTTGTATGTATTACAATATTTCCTGCAGCGAAATAACTATATGTGCATGGGTATTTTTTATATGTTTAGCACTCTCAATATTTTTCATGAATCTAACGGGAAAAAGTAAGCTTACAAAAATCAAAGGCGATGCTTACCAAAGTATTTGGCATTTTTGCTGTTGTTATTTTCTTTGAACATATAGTTATTTCACTAGCGTATTTTCAAATCCTGAAGTTCATATATAAAGAAATAATTTTTTGCAATGGCTACAATTTAAATAAATCAACACTTGCACGGCAATCTCTAGTGCCTGTAACCCCTTCTGAGGCATGAAGCGAGGGAAGAACTTCACCTGATTCAGCGACAATAATTGCAAGTGGCCCTGCAATTTGGTAGCTTCCGAACCACCGATTTTAAGCGCAGTGTGTTGTCAGGAAAATAACCATTAGTCGCCGATAATGATATTATTGTTATCTAGTTTGAAACAGTTATCCAAGTAGACGGAGTTGGATCAATAAGTTGAGCCGCACAACCACCATGTAATGGGTCCTGATTAAGAAATTAAAATAATCCACTCCGTCTCTGGGCTGTTGTCTAGCTCGCAGCAATACAAAAAACAAGACTGACGTTTCCTCACTTCCCTTACCCTAATTCCCTTCTGGCCAAAACCATGCTAACGCATCAAAGAATTGTCCCCTAGGATTTGGCCACATCGTATAAAAGTGAAAGCTATATAATTTTTAAGTATATGTAAGCAATACAATTTAAAATAGGTTGATATTTTTATGGAAAATTATTCTATCACAGCTTCTCGTACATTAATATTAAGCTCATGCTTATACGTAGGCTCAGTAATTCATTTTTTAAAATTAATATTCACTTATTTGTTTAAATCAATTTATTTAGGAATAAAATTCAGTGTTATATTTTAATAAGGGCAAACATTCCTAATATAATAAGAATTAAATGAGAAACGATTATAGGTATTTTCCCTTAACTAAGGAAATGACTGCCTTGCGTGCAGTAAATGTTGCATGCTCCCCAAACATGTGAATAAATCTAATGAAAGTACCACGTAAGATTAAGACATGACAAGAGGAACGAAGATAGCTAAGGAGGATAATGTCCTTCGGACAAAGATTTGTGGCTTACCCCGATGCTCAGACAGTTACGTTTGTGGTAATTTATAGTCATGTTATTATGTTCTGACGCTGACAAATGGGAGTTTGTAGGCTTAACTCTATTAAGTGTCTATTAATGCGTTTACATGCCTGCAAGGCATCAATTTGTAGACTCCCTTCGACGACGGTAGTGAGTGAACGATCTGCCGTTCATTTGACTGAATTCGAATAATTTAAGTGCCTTTGTTTACAAATTCAAAATGTATATCTACTCTATATCGATATCGATTAATAAAATAAATTTTCGAAATACTTTAAATAATAAAACTACTGCTATATTCGAAAGTTATGTGATTTGTTAGAATAAAATTAGCTTAGATTGGCACTTCCAAATAATTGTTTTCTTATTAATTTGTTATATTTGAATTCTTATTATTTTTAATATTTTACACCCTACCAGTAAAATTCTAAACGCACTGCAGTGTAATCTTGGTAAAATTATCCACTGACGCTTTCTAAAGTAAATCAACAAGGTGCATGTAGCAATATTTTTTTTTTGATATTTCGATTCCGGAAAGTGACAAAAAAATGTTTTATAAAAATATGTATTGATTAAAAGTAGTGATATTGGTCATTTATTTTTGAATAAATACTGCCACAAGAACGTGACATTTTCCAAATAAATACGAAATATGTATAAGCTTGTATCTACTGAGATAACCAAACTAGCTCTCAATCACAAACTCTCGTATTATTACAAGGAGAAGTACAAAGTATTTAAAAAATAATAAGATTTTGAGTAAAACATGCTGAAGTAGCATAGCAATTATTTAAATATAAATATTTATTTAAAAACTCATCGTAGGCTGACTATTTAATATAATATAAATATATAATAAAATATAAATTACACTAATTTATTAAAATAAGAAGAACAAATAGTTAATAATACACAATTACAAAAATATAATAATAATACACAAGTCAAAAAAGTGTAGCCTTCACAGAAATTTTGGAGAGATTAAAATCAATGTTGTCAAAATGCGAATTAAAAAACCGAGACATTGACATGAAGTTAATATTGCCTTGAAGTCACTCAAAAGCGAAAACAGATTTAGAGATGTTACGTCTAAATTCAAGAAAGTCGAGTTTAATGAGCCTATCTTAGTACGGTGGCTCCAAAGAAGCCCACGCAGAGCAAAGTGAACAAAACGGTGCTGGACTGCTTCTATCCGTTCAACATAGTCATGATAAAATGGTGACCAAAGCAAGCAAGCATGTTCCAGAATAGGTCTGACAAAGGTACAATAGATGAGCCGAGAGGTATAAGGGTCGTCAAATTACTTTGCCCATCTTTTAATAAAACCCAATGTAGAATTTGCTTTAATAGCTATATCATCAATGTGATTGTCAAATGTAAACCGACTGTTCAACCAGACACCTAATTTCTTGGTCTTATACATTTTTTTCAGTACGCAATCATGCATGGTGTAGCTGAAGTCAAGAGGATTCCTTCTATGAGTAAATGACACAATGACGTACACTTCCTAGTATGAAGGAGAACTTAATTAATAGAACACCAGTTGTAGAAGTCGTCTAAGTCAGAGTTTTAAATTTCAACGTCTCCAACGGAGGAGATCACACGGAAAATTTTGGCATCGTCAGCATAGCAGAGAATTTTAAAACATTTCATAAATAGAGATACATCATTGATGTAAATAATAAATAATATCGGGCCGAGATGACGTCCTTGAGGCACATCAGAGGTGTTGGAAATAATCTTGGATAGGGAAGAGTCTTGTTTGGTTCGACATAATAAGTAAGAACGAACCCAGGTAACAAACAAGGATGGAAACCCAAGGGCAGCCAATTGGAGTATCAAAATTTGGTGGTTTGGTGCTAAAATCGGTAAATTCAGATAAACAGAAATTAGAGGATTCCAGAAGGTAATTCGTGATTTACGTGCCCTTCATAAAGCCGTGCTGAAAAGTTCCAAAGAACATTTTGAAGTGGAAGTGAAGTACACAGCAAACTAATTATTCAAAAGGCGCAGCAATGCAACACAAGTTGCCTATGGATCCGTAGTTAGAAATAACACACCCCTTGCCTTTCTTGTGGAGAGGAATAATAAAAGATGATTTCGAAGATTTTGGAAAGAGACCACAATAAATTCATAAATTAAATTAATAACAAAGAACAAAAATCAGAGAAGAAGAACAGTTCTTTCGAAGAGAAACCGGAACACCATCAGGACCACATGAGAAACTATCAACCAAATTATTGATGTGTTTCCCGGCTGTGTCGCCATCAAACATAAGATCCTTCATTTCCAATAAAGCAGGAGGAAATGTCGTCATGTAACTAAAATCCTTTGAGCTAATATCACAGTTTTTATGGAGAAAACCCTTTTAAAAAAGTCGCCATAATATTCACGCCTAAAGTATTGCGAGCCGAAGAGCTCAGCATCAGCGATTATTCCACAGAGCCAAGTTTCAGTCAAACAGACCACGTCGAAACATGAAAAAGTAGAGCTAACATAGAGGCTAGTCGTCTTAGATCGAAGGCCAGTAACATTAGCGTAGTAAAACGTAAATTCGCCGATTAGTTTTTTGGAGCACCTCTGGAGCCTTAATGATTTTTTGGAACAAATTCTCAGGAGAGAAGAAGGCGTTGAACAGAGCATAAGGAATGACGACCTTAAAAGACGCGAAGAAGGAGCCGGAGTTGTTGCGTGACTTGTAAATCTTCTACAATTAATTCCGTCACGTGAAACTCCTAGGTGCGAGGATATATGATGTTCGACGTTATCCACGGTAGTGTCAGGATGAGTTCTTGAGACAAAAACGCTACGATAAATTACATCCGGTCTCAAAGTCACACCAACATTTGGATCGGGCATTGCTGAGGCGGAATGAGAGTTGTTAGGAACCTCTCACTCTCGGTAGCCTGCAGCACGACGGCGTCAACCTCTACGGTCTGTAGTGCTACGACGGGATGCACATTGTTCTCACTTCTTATTACGGCAGATGACGGATTTCATGAATATTACGTCGGCGAAGGCCCTTGCCCTCACGCTGAGTAGCTGCCTGCTGAGTGGTTAAGTCCTTAGAGAGAACGGTAGGTAGGTTAAAATGAGGTGGTTTTTAGGAATTTTTTTCAGAAAATTGCGAACACTCTTTTCATTTAATTAAGAGACAGTTTCTAAACATATTCAAGTATCTAACATTGTATCTTCTACAAATTAAAGTTAATTAAAATTAATAAAAAAATTTAAAGCTCGAGATTTTAAAATTCGGGATTTCATTTCGGTTTTTTTTTTTTTTAAAAAGTCGTGGTTTTTATACTTCGGAATTTCTGATTTTGGGGTTTCGTAGGATACTAATTGGCTCAGGGAATCGAGGTTAGGAGCTAAAGTAGAATAACTCAGTTGCCCCCCCCCCCTCCCTGGCGAAAACTGGTAGGGAACTAAAAATAACTAGCTTCTATTAAGTATATTTCTTCTTATCCCTGAAGAGTAGTTTAAGTAAGTGAGTGGTTTCCAAGACTGGGGGACGTCATTCAGTAGGATACAGATCCTAAAAAATACATTGTCCTGCCGACAATGCAATACTTCGGTGTAGATGATACCTTAGGCCGCAGTGGTCAGTTAGGTAGCATAATAGTAACCTGGTATCCGCGAAGGCTAAGATCTGAGGTAATTTCACCAGTATATTGACTTCTAGGCCATTCTTCTATCACACCTCTCGCCGACGACGATCTTCTGACTTCTAGGCTCTAGTCATTCTCAGGGACTCATGTCGTCTTTGAAGCTGACATCGTCCCCAGATCTCTTCGAGATAATGTCTGCCCCCGATTTGTGGCCCGAGAATATCATCGCACATGAGTTTGTGCCCCGTCGTAAAGTTGCGGGAAGCACTCAGAATAAAACCACTGTTAGCAACCAAAAAAACTAAGTACGCTTTCCCTTTACTACCAAAATGTAAGGGGATTAGGATAAAGCCAGTTATTTCAGGCTTCTCTTGCCTGTTGTTGCGACGTCATCGCTTTGACCGAGACCTGGCTTCATAACGGTTTTAATGATGCAGAAATTTTTGACGAGTCCTATCAGATTTTTCGTAAGTATATATTCATACTTTGACTTCATGTCTCGTGGTGGCGGCGTGGGGGTTAGATGCAAATCGCGTTTGGATTGCGGCATGGTTGATATACCTGCTTTCTCTGACACGCTCACAATGGAGCTCTTAGCTCTTAAGATTTATCTGGTGAAGATGCACATTTTCCTGCTCTGTTGTTATATCCCTCCAAACTTGACAAACTATGCGGATGTAGATTTTCGAAGTATTTACGATATTTTAATTCTTAGTCTAGATTTTATTAATAATATGACGAACTTAGAGGATGAAATCATCATTCTTGGCGACTTTAACTTACCCAGCGTGCAATGGGTATCAACACTCATGACGATGACTATCTTCCCTTAAATTGTTTTACTGCTAAAGACTCCCCATGAAGAAAACAACTGCTAATTATCCATCTATAATGTGATATAATGGATCCTCCAGTTGCAGCGCGCCCGATATAGCTGACAACTTTGCATTGCTTTCCGCGGGCGCTTTTTCATCTGGCAATTTTTTGGCTTCCCTAGAAGAGTTCGGTCATATCCGGGAACATCCCGCTGCCTCCATTGCTTTACCCATTATAACTCATGATATTATCATGGATGGGATGAAGGGACTTAAACTGTACTGCTCTTTTGGCCTTGATGGTGTTCCGCCTACATTCTTGAGATCCTGCTCTGATGCCTTACTCACTCCACTGGAACTCATCTTCAACAAATCTCTTCAGGCTGGTAGATTTCCTATGTTATGGAAGAGCTTCTTTATAATTCCTGTTTATAAAAAGGGGCATAATAACTTAATAACAAATTATAGGCCAATCTCAAAGCTTTCTTGCATACCCAAGTTGTTCGAATCTGTTATATATTCACAGCTTGTAGGGCAGTGTAATTGTTTAATCTTATCTAATAAACATGGTTTTCTGCCTGGTAGATCGACGACAACTAACCTGCTTGAATTTACATCCCACATAATCTCTGCCGTCCAAGAGGGTCTCCAGACCGACTGCGTCGACACCGACTTTAGCAAAGCATTTGATAAACTCCCTCACTCTATGATTATGCTTAAACTTGAGAGGCTGGGTTTTCCCCCTTTATTGCTCGACTGGATCTGCTCTTACTTAAAAGGTAGGACTTACCGAGTATCTTTCCGTAATACTTTATCTAGAGTTGTTGGGTCCTCATCTGGTGTACCGCAGGGTAGCCATCTGGGGACAAAGTCTTAATCTATGCAGACGATATGAAGATTTTCTCATGCATTAGAAACAGTTATGATTCTTCCTGCATTCAAGATGATTTAAATACCTTCAAGGCTTGGTGTGGATCAAATTGCCTGCAACTTAAGCTGGATAAATATGAAGTTATGTTATTCTCTAGGAACCTCAGTCAGATAGTCTTTGATTATACTACTATCCATCGCGTGGAGTCCGTTACTGATCTTGGTGTGAAGCTAGACAAAAAGCTCGAATTCACTCTGCACATTTACTATATTTTATCTCGGAGACAAGGGAGTTTTCTGATCGAATGACCTTAATTATACCATTGTGGATAATATTTTCTTTGGTTAGTTCAATCCTCGAGTATGCCTCTCCGTGGAATGATCCACGGAGGCTTCCTCCTTATGTGGATCGCCTTCAGTTGCTTAATATGCACTCGTTGGAAGAACGACGTAGAGTTGCTAACCTAATCTTTAATCATCAGCTTTTGAACTCGAACATAGATTCTTGGACTCTAGCAGGTATGGTTTCTTATAGCCATACCCCGTATAGCTTAAGGAGATTGCCTTTACTGCATGCTGTGCACTCTTGATCTAACTATGGTATGCATGAGCCCAGGGTCGCCAGATGTGGCGATTTTTCGCCAAATTGGCGATTTTTCTTCAATCCTGGCGACAAAAAATATGAATTTGGCGATGGCGATTTTTCATCTACTTCGGGCGTTTTTATGGCGATTTTTCTTGAAAGAAAAATTAACAGATTATTTACCTTTTAAAAACTTATTTCTAAAGTTTTACAAATGTAGCATACATCAATTCAGCAGAATTTTCTCAAAAATTTAGCTAATTTGAGTAAAAGTTGCCGCAACTGCAAGTGACAGAAAATTCTACGGCACGTCTACTGAGTTATTTGCCGGCTTTTTCGCAGTTTTATTCTGTGATTTTTAATAAATTTTAGGAGAAATAATGGAAAAAGGTTTATTAAATGTAAGAGATCCTACTTTAGCAAAAAGTTGTATACTTTTGGAAAACCTACAAACATGTACCAGAGAAAGTATCTGTAATAGATGCGGAACAATTCTTGGCTATTTGGAGCAAAAATATTTCGGATTTGTACAATTTGAAACAGAAGCGATTGCTAATAAGGCAGCTCAAGCCCTCAATGGTTCTTTGTTTAAAGGGTACAAAATAACAGTCCGGAATAGGTAAAGGTAAGAAACCACAGCTAAAGAAAGAAACTCTAGAGGCAACTCAAGCCAATTTACAACAGCTTCAGCAACATGCTCACCTTCCTCCTGATTACAATGATTGTGAGCTAATTGTCATTAACCAGGGGCACACGTAATTGGACTTTTGAATATGTATAGATTCATTACTTTTTTTACCTTTTATAGAGAATATGCCGAATATGAAAAGGTTATATTTAAAAGTTGATTTGCTTTTCCCAAATGAAGGGGTACAAATTGGGAAAGTTAGGCCAAATATTTCGTGACGGGGATGTCTATATGCAGTACTTGTCACCGCCCAAAACGAAGAGCATCGAAGTATCACATAAATATACTTTATGGGCAACCAGCGGAGCACCGAAATATGGCAGTTGATAATGACATTAACTTGAGGCCCGAAATACAATTCCAACGGACCCGTCAACTGCAACTTTGCTCAAATGGGAATTTCATGCGACATGATTGTTACAATTTAACGACTTATCAGTCGACTCCGACTGAACTTAGACTTTGCTAAAAGTGCAAAGTTGTAGTCACAAAACTCAACTGCGGCTAACTTCATTTGAAATATACATGCAAATATCTCTGAAAATCACAGAAGCTGAAGCTACAATTTAATTTTAAATTTGATTTTGTCGTTGACTTCGACTGAAAACTCAGTTGCAGTTAACTGATCAGTCGGAATTTTAACTCGGGCCTAATATCGAATGATCGAAAGATTTTCAAATCAAATTGCACGCAGAGAGGCAGAAATTACTGCCGACAGATTTGCCAACCATTCCTCCGAATAGCTCAGTTGCTCCTCCTTTAAAAGAATGTCATCCAGACGCGATTCAAACTTTATTAAACGCACTTGCTGACAATCGTTTCTTAACGGTTTTACAATTGTTATAAGGTGTGATTTACAAAAAAAGGCAGAGTTATGCGACGCAGGTGATCTTCCAGCTCCTCAACCGAAAATTGTCGAACCTGATCCAGAGATCGAGTTGCGGAAGAAAATTTTAAGCATCCTCAATAATCACATATACACAATGTACAAACTAAACACATGACCCGAGTACATTTTTCAAAAAATTTTAATGAAAATTCCGAACTCAACCGTTCAACTCAAGCAAAGTAAAAAATATTAAAATATTTCTTAACGCGATCGGCGTTTCTAATAAATAAAAGCTAAATTCTTTTGGCTCTTCGTCAACAGCAGCACCAAAGGGTTAGCTTTTCTTTAGCTGCTGGACGCCTTCGAAAAAACCGAACACTAGATGGAAAACCAACAAATTTAAATAAAAACACTGATCTAGACAGCTGTTATTTTATTAAAAATCTTCAATAAGTCATCTATAACAGAGTCAAAATCCGATCTATTGTATGCAAACGATTCAAACACAATTGAACTTCTAATTGAAAATCACTTTAACTATAGGTAGATAATGAAATATATTTTATTGGAAGTCTTTAATTGTTTGGATTTTTTTCTGAAACTCTTTCATATAGGGAGTTGATATTTGGCACGAAGATAGGAGTTGGTGGCAGAATAACAGCCGTGTAGTTAAATTTTGATGTTTGGGTCTAATTTTCATTGGGGTGAAATGAGAATCAAATAAAATTGTGCTTGTAAAAACGAGTTCAAAAATATTATTAGTGGCTACATGCTGGTAACGATTGCTTTACTAAAATCCAACGAAACTTAAGGTGTGTAATTAAAGAAATTACTCGTACCTTAACACAGTATATTGCATACCCAATAAAACAACATTTCATTGTAGTATTATCGCGATAAGCTAAAGGAAGTGACTATTTGCACTTACGTGTACTTTCGTGTTTACACGTATTTGCCATCTTGATTTCCAATTTGACATTTTGGCTATAATCATGGCTACAAAAAATTTATAGATTGGCGATTTTGGCGACTTTTTAGTGTCAATCTGGCGATATTGTCTGTGGAAAGTCTGGCGAACCTGCATGAGCCTATAAATCGCATGTCTAGAGCCGTGATTATATGTCCTGCTTTTGATCCAACTCTGGGGTGGAAGCCTCATTTGCCTCAATATATTTATATTCTGGCGAATGATTCTAGGCTTCTACCTGAGAAGTGCGCCTTCTGAGTTAGAAGGATTAATTCTATAATAATTAATATACAGCTATCGTTATACGTAACCGTGTTTTCATGTTTTTGCATTTAATAAAATGGCGCGGTTCAAAATGTTATTCGTTTTTAGGAAGGGATTTTACGGCTTTCAAGTGGTCTTAAAAAATAGGAATCCGAAAAATTTTGAAAATCAGCTACGCACAGACTTAGCCGCTGCGATTGCGAAGATTTAATAGTATATTGTACAACAAGGGCGGAAAGTAACCGATTGCCGATTGGGAGTGTGACATTTTTAGCTTATAAACATATTTCATATTTGAGAGTGTTTTTCCCCGTCTGTAGTTGTGCGTGGTTTCGATAGACGCCGCAGAAGGTTATTGCCGTGTTTTCTTTTAAATTGTCGTGTTTTATTTTGAATTTCCGTGTTTTAGAGCTGACAGCGTGAAATCGTCCACTTACAGATCGCAAAACCATGCGATGAAGTCATTGGTCTTCGAGCTTTTGGTGGGACAAGATCAAAAAAATATCGAAATAATTTTTAAAACAGAGGAACATCGTGCTCACAGCAAGCGACTTGATGATCAACTGAATACTGACTAAATTTTTAAATAGAAATTCAATGCATTGGAATTTATATGAAGAATATGTACTACAATTCATTAGAAACGTATTTTTACAGTAGCAGAGGACCTAAAATGTCCTATGTTGTAAAATATATGCACACCCCCCAACAGGAGAGTGTGAGTCAGAGCCGGCTGCTACCTTGATAAATTTTTGATATTTTGACTTAAAAATGCTTCCACATATTTTTAAATATGAGAAACTGTAAAAAAATCCTTTACCCTCCATAGTGGCCCCCCTCATAAATTAATAGTTAGGAAAAAATGTCATTCGATATTTTTGTGATTACTCTAAGAAAAGTGTTTTTCAAAATACATTTATATTTTAAAGGTATTATTCAAGCGTCCTGCATGTGTAATCAAGGAGAAAGTTTAATTCCCCACTAATGAGCGGGTTGTGTTTGTCGACAACCGCAAATGTATATTAACGACATAAAACTTTTTCTAATTTTTCATTTATCAAATCAACTTTTATTCTTTCTCACCTTCTCATCTTCTTTACTGTACGTCTACATCGTTTTCCCACAATGTTTAATTTTTATTATTATCGCCCCTTTTTCCCAAACAACAGATAGCGGGCCACTTTTCCAAATTGATTTTAGTGAGATCAACTTTGAAGTTTTGAGAAAATCTCTGAAAATAAATAATTGCAAAAAATGCCACCGAGTTGAACTGCATAAATTACAACACCTCTCCACGCTCATAAATCTCAAACAATATCTGAGGTTTGCAGTGACAGCACTTAACTAATTGGATTTAAAAAGGCCATAAATAATTGATTTCGCCATCCATTAACCTTGATCTCAGGAATCGAAGGAAAAAAAACACCCTCATTTTTAGTCACCTGACCTAAAGTAGAAAAATTCAACTTTCCGCCCTCTTATTCTTTCAGATGAGGATAACAGCGATTATTCACGAGGAGATTTTTTATTCCGAGGCAGAAAATCTTGTGGCCCCTAATTAAGGGTAATTACATTTTTCTTCTTTTTAAAAAATTGATTATTAATGGAGGTCGTCCAAAATTAAGTCAGAGGTAATAAATAACTGCCATTACTTTTATGATAATATGCATCTCTTTAATTTATGTTGGTAATCAACTTTGAAAAAAATTATGATCTTTGCAAGGAAAGCTCAGAAATAAGTAATTTAAAAAAATAAACAGGACAATAACGGGTCAGGCTGATTTCGCATTGACCAGCAGTAGTTGTGAGTTTTGAGCTGTGTCGCTAAGACATGTTTTTGCAACTCTTATTAACTTTATTGATAGCGGTAGCGGTCCAGATTAATTTAAGCTTAGTGATTCGCAACGCAAAGATTTAAAACGAAGGTAAATACAAAAGCTGTAGGTATGTTTATAATCCCAACAGCCTTTAAACAATTTTTCATAGCTTGACGTAATTTTTATTTTCTTATACTTTTATTTGTATCATAATCAAATGGTGTCAAACATTTTCATTAAAAATACTGTTAAGTTCTTGAAAGTACAAGGTGTCGGGCTGTCCAATCATTGTCCTTTTTCTCCAAATAGTTGATGCCGCTCCGATCTTATGTTTTCAGATATAGCTAAGAGAAGAACTCTTAAACCCGATGCCCACGAGTGACTTAGTGATATTTGGTCGCGTGACACACAGTGTATTGGGTTGAAATTAAAACGTTTTCACGAGTGGCAAATGCGGCTAAGCGTCGTCCGGCATCGTGCGACTCAATTAAATTGTGCTGCATACCACGACTCAACAGTAGTGATATGCGAAATCCGTCACTTTGCTAACTTAGGCCATTCGAGTCATTTGGCATAAGTGACTCAAGAAAAAGACTCGGTCATTTGGCTCACTAGAGTCATTTGGGCACATATACTACCCAGGAACAATGAAATTCGTACGACAAAGATAAAAGAATGATGTCTCCGTTTGAAAGCTATTGTAAGGATGCTATGGAAACCAATTGTTTAAGATATATTTTTTATTGTTAGTGTATTTCATCTATAACTTAATGCATAAAAAAGAAAACCAAACCATATTCATTTAAGTAACAAATTTAAAGATTGTAGGGAACACTTTAGTAACAACCAATTTCGTACGAGTTGTATAGGTGACAATGAAATTCGTACGAACTCGCTAAAATGGGGTAACATCCCCTTTAACTTTAATTACTGCTTGCAAACGCTTGCACATTGTACTAATCAGTTCTTAACACTGAGTTTGAGACGTAATGTCCCAAATACTTTGTATTTTTTCTTTTAATAACGCTTTTGTTGTGGGACGGCCTTTATGGAGTTCTTTTTTGATTATTCCTCACAAATTCTCCATTGGACTGAGATCGGGACTCGAGGATGGCCACTCCATAACAGTTATTGAGTTCTTTACAAACCTTTTTTAGTACTCCTTGAAGTATGACACTAGCTCCATCTTGCTGGAATATAACACTGTCATTTAGATGCAGTTGTCCTATTGATGATAGGGGTTGGTTTCGTAAAATACGTTGATATTTTTCGGAATTAACAATACCATCAATAAAATATAAGTCGGCCACTCCTTTGGAGGACATGCATCATAAAATCATTACTCCACTACGAAACTTAATAGTCCGTCTCAGACAATCGGGTCCAAATGCCGCCGATTTTTTGTGTTCCTCGTTCATTACCCAGGCTATGGTTTCTACAAGGTAGGCTTCTGGATAAATTTACTTAATTTGTTGCAGGCAGAAAAAAACCATTGCTAACGAGGGCGCAAAAGAAAAAACGCTTGGCCTGGGCTAAAGAGAGCATTAACTGGACTCAAGATCAGTGGAACATACTACTTTTTTGTGACGAATACATTTTTAACGTTAGCGTGGGTGATGAACGAGGAACACAAAAAATCGGCGGCATTTGGACCCGATTGTCTGAGACGTACTATTAAGTTTCGTAGTGGAGTAATGATTTGGTGATGCATGTCCTCCAAAGGAGTGGCCGACTTATATTTTATTGATGGTATTGTTAATTCCGAAAAATATCAACGTATTTTACGAAACCAACCCCTATCATCAATAGGACGACTGCATCTAAATGACAGTGTTATATTCCAGGAAGATGGAGCTAGTGTCATACTTCAAGGAGTACTAAAAAAGGTTTGTAAACAACTCAATAACTGTTATGGAGTGGCCATCCTCGAGTCCCGATCTCAGTCCAATGGAGAATTTGTGAGGAATAATCAAAAAAGAACTCCATAAAGGCCGTCCCACAACAAAAGCGTTGTTAAAAGAAAAAATACAAAGTATTTGGGACATTACGTCTCAAACTCAGTGTTCAGAACTGATTAGTACAATGTGCAAGCGTTTGCAAGCAGTAATTAAAGTTAAAGGGGATGTTACCCCATTTTAGCGAGTTCGTACGAATTTCATTGTCACCTATACAACTCGTACGAAATTGGTTGTTACTAAAGTGTTCCCTACAATCTTTAAATTTGTTACTTAAATGAATATGGTTTGGTTTTCTTTTTTATGCATTAAGTTATAGATGAAATACACTAACAATAAAAAATATATCTTAAACAATTGGTTTCCATAGCATCCTTACATTAGCTTTCAAACGGAGACATCACTCTTTTATCTTTGTCGTACGAATTTCATTGTTCCTGGGTAGTAGTATATCTGTAGAAGCTCAAGGCAAGCATTTGGGCCCTAGGAGTGGAGAATTTTTTCCACTTTTCAGCGGAGTTTTGCATTGTGCAACGTACATGGTCTACCACTTTTTTGGGTTAAGATGGGAGCAACCGCAACGTTCAGAGAATTGAGGTGCCTTTTGTCTTGTTCTCAGAGATATGATATGGCGAAAGGCAAGTGAGCGATTGACCGATATAGTTGGAAGACATTGACTCAGGGCATACTGACTCGGTCATAGTGACCGAATCGTTCGCGACCAACACATCACCACTTAGCAGTACCAAATTATCATTTGTGTTGTTCACACGAGCTGTTGAATTGTCGCGAAGATGGAAAGAGAAATGTTTGACGTTGAAAGTTTAATTGAAGAAGTCAGGAAATATCCCGAATTATTGGATATAAAATGTGAATTATCTGTATTAATAAAAATGAATTGCTAAATGTGTTGCTAAGCGCAAAACTCGAGAACGGCTGGACCAATTCGGCTAATTTTTTTCAAATTTTCGTTGAAGTCCGAGGAAGCTTCTTATGAAGAGAAAAATTCAAATTCACATTCAAGCTTTCAATTCTACGGATAACGATCTCAGATCGAAGAATCGAATTTTTTTGGTCGAAAAGATCGATCGTTTTATTCAAATAAAACAAAAGAGTGCCAAACCATAATATAAAGAAAAATAAGTAACTTTAGTAATTATGAACGCAACCTTAAAATTACTATAAACTACTTCAATGCATCCGTAGATTTGACGCTTTCTCTGTCTACGATATACAGTTTGACTTTGCCAGTTTTTCAGTAGATTGTCAATAAGTGCGTGATATGTTCTTGGTTGTTTTTAAAACTTCGCTTCCCAATCGACAAACAATTTCCTTGATTTATCTTTGATTGATTGGTTTATTTTATGTGTGTTCCCATTTATACTCAGTTCAAGACTTATGCCACCTATAAGACGCGGGCGGAGCAACTTGAGTCGAAGAACTGGAAATGCTAAAAGCCAGTCTAATCGGACTGCACAGCAACGTTAAGAGCAAAATGAAATTGAAAGTATTCGGATATCAAAAACCCGTGCAGCGCGTCATTCAGCTAATAATATTGATTTCGATTTCGATGGAACTTTCACGGTAAGATTCAGTAATTTCATAGGTTTAGTTGGCACCAGGAGGGAGAAAAGAAGGGTGACATGTATCATGTTCATGTAATATTCAGAATGGCAGAAGTTAGTGTCTATTGCTTACAAGGAAGGGGGGTGCACGTACAGATAATCGAAACCGACACGGGTTAATCTCGCAAACAGCTAATCCGATTTCCATGGGACTTACACGATCTTATTGTCGACACTCCCGATACCCTTCAGGTATAAGGGTTAGAAGAGCGTTACATGTACAAATAATCCAAAACGGCCGATATTAGTGTGAGAACTCATAGTTTTTAGGATCACTGAGATGAACAGTCACACTCTAATTGCCGTTGTATACTATGTGGTTAAGCCACATCTAGTATCGCAAGATGTTTATGTTAGAAGGGAGTGACATGTAAAAATAATCGGAAGCGACATTTATTTATCAAAAGTCAGAGCAGTCAGTCAGGAATAAAAACAAGTTGCCTAGACAAAAATTTGTGAAATTTTCCACAGTAATTTCAGTGAACTTTCGCAAACAGAGGGGAATGATCTGGGTAAGTGCGATAAAAAAATTTATCTGGAAACTTAAAAATTTATTGTTTTCATTATAAGAAGTAAATCAATAAAAATAAGTAGGTAATATTTAAATTCTTTCATCTTGCCACGGTAATTTGTCTGTTTTACTTATGATTATGATATATTCCGCATACAAACACTAAATACCCTTTTTTTATATTGCAGCATCTTGCCACTAAATGGACGAAGTACATTTTGTGATAAACGAAATTCTTCATCACCTACCATCACATATGACAATTTTGGTGAAGTTGTTCTAGGTAGTGGTTTCCTTTCCAGAATATTTACAGAACAATTCTGTAATTTTTTAAATAAAGTTAAATTTTAAAATATAGCACTGTCAGAATCTTTTCCAATCGAATCAGCAACTGCCAATAGTACAATGGAGTAGAAGAGCTTGTAGTTTTAGTACAAAGGACCACTCCAGGCAGGTTTTATACAGCGGATAAGCTTACCGTATATTGCTCTTATATAAGTAGGGAAATTTGCACATTTTTTCAAAATGTGAAGCAATCTTGAGCCAGTTTTCTTTTGATGGCGCGGGTATGCAGAATCGGTTCCAGAAATTGAACCAAATACTCTGAACCCAGCCTTTTTAGCTCTTGAGAGTTCGACCTCCTCTGTGGCGGATATTAACTCTGGCGAGTGGGAAGGGAATATATTCTCTTTTCGTAATGTCTCGCAACTTGAAGTTCTTTCAGCTATTAAATCTATTAAATTATATGCTACTGGGTTAGACAATATTCCTATCAAATTCATCAAACTTTTACTTCCCTGTATTCTTCCTTTTGTTACGCATATCTTTAATACTTGTATTACCTCATCTAAATTTCCGTCTTAATGGAAGAATGCACTTGTTATACCTATAGCTAAGAAGCCAAATCCATCGCTATGTTCTGATTACCGCCCTGTTAGCATTTAAGCGTGTCTTTCTAAATCTATGGAAAAATTAATTGCACACAGCATTACTGAATTTATTGATAATAATGGGCTTCTTTCTGCTTGGCAGAATGGATTAAGGGCGAATCACAGTTGTACTTAAATTTACTGAGGATGTCCGTCGAGAAATTGATAATGATAGGCTAACTATACTTACTCTGCTTGATTTCTCTAAGGCGTTTGATACTGTAAACCACAAGCGCCTTCTTAGCAAATTAAACAGAAGGTAATTTGTGGATCTGAACACTCTGATTATCTTGATTTGTTGACTGGTGTTCCTCAGAGTTCGATTCTTGGACCGCTGCTATTTAGTCTATATATAAACGATCTTCCTAATATTCTCAAATTCGTGAAGATATTAATTTATGCAGATGATGTCCAGGTATATCTTAGCTGCCCTCTGGGGCTTTCTGAGCACTGCATCTGGCAGATTCAGGATCTTAGTGCAATTTCTGATTAAGCTTCGGATAATCACTTAAAACTTAATCCCGTCAAGTCTCAGGCTATAGTTCTCTTCAGAAGTCCTATAAATACTGATTCCCTCCCCTCTTTAAGGATCGGTTTGACGGCAATCCCTTTTTTAGTTAAAGTAAAAAATGTGGGTGTTATCATTAATTTGGATTGACCACATCAACAGTATTGTCTCTAAGGTAAAAAGCGGTCTCCGTAAACTCTGGTGTAGCGCCTCTTTCATTACAGAAACCGTACGTTTCTCTTTGGCGAAATCTCTGCTGTTCCCTGTTCTTACACATGGTGATAATATATTTGGTAACCTTGACTCCGTATCGTGGAACAAGCTTAACGTTTTCTTCAATTCAATCATACGGTATGTATATAAACTTCGACGGTATGACCATGTAACGCAGTTTGTCAATTTGTTCCTTGGATGCTCGTTTTCTTCTTACTTAAAAATGAGGCTGAATATATTTTTATTTAAATTAATACGTACAGGCAAGCCTGATTTTCTAAAGGATGAGCTAGTGTTTTTACGTTCTTCTCGTATGAATAATCTTCAAGTACCTGGATACTCGTGTTTGCAATCCAGGCGATTGTTTTTCGTTCATGCCTTCACCTTATGGAATTCTATTCCATTTGTAGTACGGCGTGCGGGTTCGATGGGGGTGTTCAGGGCGCGGCTTCAGTCACATTACCAATTACCATCATCTTAATTTTGATTTTTCTTTTGTTTCTTTTTAATTTTAATTAATTCCTTTCATCTTTTTCTTGTTTGTTCTTTTTTTTCTATTTCTAACTTTTCAATTATTAGTTCACTTTGGTAATTTTTGTCATTCTAGTATTGTAATCTACTTTTACTTTTCTATGCTATGTACTTTTAAAAAGAAGATATTCTTATTTTGTACAAATTTCACGTTAAATAAATTGAATTGAATTAAAATAAATTGAATCGTTTGTCCAATTCAATATGAATAATGGAGATCAATAAAGCGACATCTACTTCCTAACTACCTGTAAAATGCATTAGTTAAATTTACAATGTAGCATTAAAAGTATACATATGTGTTTTGGCAATGAATTTTCAGGCAACACATATATCAAGGTGGAAAAACTTGACAGCCGGATATATGAGGAGCCTTAGAAAACAAAATAAGACAAAATAATTAGATGTGTTTTAACCCTACAGTATCCAAAGGCATTAAGATTTTGATTATTCATCTCAGTGATCCCGAAAACTATGAATTCGACATCAAACATTGGTCGATTTCGATTATATTTTTCTATCCTTTCCTTCTCACCCCTACCCCTAGGGGTGTCTTACTACCGTAGTATCTCACTCAAACGGGAGTGTCATTATTTATCTCAGCGAAAATAAATCTATAGATTTCGAGATTAGCCCACACAAATATTGTAAAAATAATTAAATAGTTTAAATGTAAATAATCATATCTCTGTTTCTCTCTCTAGTTCCCGGAACCCTTGTGAGGCAGAAGGCTGGAGAAGAACTTCACCCGATTCGAAACAACGATTGTAAGTGGAAGTACCATTTCTAGTGGGTTTCGAACCACTGGCATTTTCTCTGCAACCCCATGGATTTTTTAACGTAATCTGTTGTCAACAGAAAACAACAATAGGTTGCCGTCGGAGGCATTGAAACCTGGGACCTCCGGATTTGCAGACCGAACCGTTATCCAAAACTAAAACTAAAAACCGCAGCGAATCAATATGAAAACTTTTTGATTTATCACGCACCGCTCAATGCTTACAGCTCAACACTCCGAGGTCACCACTAACCTTTTATTAGATCTCGAAAGATCGATTTTTGAGCATTTGATCTTTCGATTATTTTCGAACCCATTTTACGCGGAGGCGATTTACCTGGAATCCATTTATTTATTCCCGATTTCGATGCCGATCTAATTAAGTGCTAAAATTAAACAAGCTCCACGTGTTAACTCTTAATCTTCTTCTTCTATATAAATAAAATTGAAGTGTCTGTTTGTGATTAAAATTGTTGTCTGTTTGTCCGGGCTAATCTCGGAAACCGCTAATCCGATTTCGATTTTTCGCAGGCATGATTTAAGCTACTTATGGTATTGTAGTTTGGGATGGGAGGAGGGTGGCGGAGTGACATGTAAAAATAATCAAAAACGGCGGATGTTGGTGTCAAATGCATAATTTTCGTGGTCAGTAAGATAATTAATGACGCTGCCGATGCGCTGAAATAATTTGTGAATAAGACATCTCAATGAATGGTGGGGGGAAGAGAGTGATAAGTACAATAATCGAAAACGATCCGGGTTAATCCGATTTCTTAGACATAGTTTGGGCTACTGTGAGTGGTGGAGGGGGAGGTGACAAGTACAAATTATCGAAGAGATCGATATTAGAGTCATATCCATACTCTTTGGGATCGGTAAGATAAATAATGACAATCCAGAAGCCGTTAAATAATTTGACGTTAAGACACCCCTAGCGATGGGGATGGGAAGATAAGTACGCTTACAAACCGACCGATATTAGTGTAGAATCTATAGTTTTCGGTGTCGGTGAGATGAATAATGACACTCTCGATGACGTAAGATAAGAGAGTAGGACAACTCTAGCCGTGCGGGTCAGAAAAAATGATCGAAATCGACCGATGTTAATGTCGAATTCATAGTTTTCGGTATCACTGAGATGAACAATCATAACTTTAAACGTCGTTGGGCACTTTGGGTTTAAGACACATATAGCACCCCTAGGGGTGGATGTGGGAAAAGAGTGACATGTAAAAAATAATCGGAGATGACACTCACTTACCAAAAGCCCGTAGTTTTATTATATTATTGTATGCTCCAAGAAATCATATACTAGTTTTTACGACTTATGCCTTTGGTTTTCTTACCACGTGTGGTCTACTGATTTTGAGAAGATTTTGAATGTACCTCACAAATAGTTATATTGATTTAAATGCCGACTGAAGAAAGCGGATAAATCTGGAACCGGGGAAGAACAATGTGTTTTTTGGAGTTTACTCCTAAAGAATCGTTTGGTATATAGCGCACGGTATATATATGGGTAGTAAAATCAAGCGTTAACATAAATTGAAGCCGTTATTGTTTTCCCCTGCGCAACAAACTCGGGCATCTCATCTCATTAGCGCCAAGTTCACATTTACTATCTCTCTATCTACTGTTACTATAAATTGACTATAGTATTCAGTATACATGTACAATATCAAACATCAATTTGTGAAGTTTTAAAGATTCAAAGTTTGATTTTTATTTATATCTGTTAATATTTATATTCATATAGAGTGAAGTGAATAAAACTAACAAAATATTGTAAGATATGGAAGAAATCTATTCAAGTGATGATGAAACAAAAATCCGATGAACACGTGGATGCGGCTACTAGGTAGGTGATATAATTCATGTTTACATATGATACAGGGTTGTAATCGTAACTTGCGTGGGTATTATACGTAAAATAAAGGTGTACAAGTTTCAATTTTACTTATAAAAACAATTTTACTTACAAAAACAGTTCTGAGAGGTTATGTTTTTTATTTTGATGATTCTACAGCTTTATTTTATGTATAATATACCCACGTAAATTGGGATTACAATCCTCATATGATACAGATTGTACACACAAACATCTGTACCTTTTATGTACAGAAGGGGATAAAACTATTTGTACACTAAACATTAAAACAATATTTTTTATGAATACTTCAGTATATATTTTATTATTGAAATCTCGGGCACATGCGCATGACCTCCGTGGTAATATAATACCGAAATCACATGTATTAATGCTATCAGAAACTTGGCTTCACAACGCTGAACGGGTTGAAATTGAAAATTTTAAATGCATAACACAATACATACGACCAAAGATTAAGCGCTGGGGAGGCGTCAGCATCTATCATAATGTTGGCGATTTGCAACATAACTTTACTCTCTGTGATTATGCTTACTTGAGAAGAAATTCCCAGCAAACCTGCTAACGGTAAACAAATTGTTATGGTCACAGTTTATATTTCAGTCAATCAGAAACTTAAAGATATAATAGATTTTCCCTACGAGACATTATAAGCATATACAGAGGAGGTTCAAAACAGTTGAAGAAACGTTATCATGAACTTCTGCTTATACTTGGCGGCGATTTCAATCTTCCCTTAGATAATGGTAACGGATTGCAGTAGGGCTTAACGGCACCGAGACAAGACCGAGACTTTGCCAGATCTCGGTCTTGGTATCGTCAAGGTGAAGACGATCTCGCTCTCGTCGCAATCTCGGCGAGGTAAAGGCCAGTCTCGGTGCGATCTCGCTCTCGGCAAGATAAAAAAAGGGTATTTCGGTGGGATAACGGGGAGCGAGGACAAGTGATATATCTAAGTATATATGCATTTTCTTCATATTCCAATCGCCAAAATAAGGTAGCAAAGGCTCTTGTTTGCTTTTGGGGATAAAGCGCAAATATCTCAAGAAGGAATTAATGTAGAAATAAGCGATTGAGGAGAGCAGTGTATACTTATATGCCCCATAAATCACACAATTGACATTTTTCGGAGTGACATAAATGCTGAAACAACTAAAAAAAATTGTCCACAATAAAGTGATAAAAACCAATATCTCGTCCTCTCTCGTCACCTCAATCTCGCTCTCGGTATCGAACTGTTACCATTGATATTGCCGGTCTCGGTATTGTGTCGAGACCAATACCGGCAGCGAGAATTATCTCGAGTATCGTGAAGCCCTAGATTGCAGCTAGTAAAATTTTTGAAAAAAGAACTTAATTTAAATCTAGTTTCTGGTAGAACCTTTGATAAAATAATAAACAGCAATGCAAAATGTTAATCACTTTGATTTCCAAAATATAAAACGTTAGTCTTAATTAATGAGATCTAATTTATGTTGCCTTAACCAGAAGTAAATTACACTTAGCCAATGATAAGTTAAGCGGCAGGTTTCTATCCAACTATTGCATTTAAATAGGACCACAGTGTCACCGGCGAATGTCGCAATATGGCCTTAAATTATGCTTTGCTCTAATTCACACAAACTATTTAAATAAATTGGAAATAACAAGTGGCTCAAAACTGTTCCTTGCAGTAAACCACACTTAAATACTGACTTAATTAAAATTTGTACTCTTCTTACATATTGTATTCTACCTTGGAGATATGATTTATGCAAAAAAAAACCACTGTGTTTGATATACGTTTTTTGGGCAGCTTTTTAATTAAATCTTTTGATTGACCCTGTCGAACGCCCTTTTTATATTGAGGATTGTAGCACACACCTTTTCACCTTCATCCCTTGCAGAATTTATATAAGTTTTGATGCATCTGAGGTCACACATTTATTTTGAAACCCGTACTGATTGTATTAGCTATTTGGTTACTATCATTAATAAAAGTCAATAGTCTTTCCTTAATGCATTTTTCCGAAGTTTAGCGATGTTTGATAACAATGATATCGGTCTGTTAATTAAGAGGATCACTTCGGCTGCCTGCTTTATGCACAGGTACTAAAATAGTTGTCTTAAGTCTGTCAGTAAACTTCCCTTGGGATAAAGCAAGATTGAATATATAGCAAAGAGGTGGGATAATATACTCAGCAATTCTTTTCAACAAATTAAACTACTCAAAACAATTAAGGGAACAAAAAAAATATCTAAATTTTTTGTGATTTTTGACGTGCTGTATCTAAGCGAGAAATAATCGTATCGAGGATCTGAAAAAAATGTGTTAAAGCTCCAAAACTCTAGTTTTTGAAACTTTCAGCCACGGTGCTCACGCAATCCAAAGTAATAGCGCAAACAAAAAATTTTCAAATTTTTAGTCTTCTTTTTTTTGGTCCACGGACTCGGAAATTTTTTTTATTTGGCCACCCTATGGACCAGATAGCCTGTTAATTATGCTTTAATTATCTTTTTTCAAATCCTTGATACGTCGATTTGTCGCGGAGATATCCCATATTAAACGAAAAAGGACACTTTTGTATTCAACCATCGATATCTCAGCAACCAATGATCGTACATAAAAGTTAAGGGCAGTTTCGGAAACTGCAATAAATTTCCTAAAAGAATCCGTCGAGACATAAAAAAACAATTTTTTTATCCGTAATTTCAATTTTTAAACAGTCAAAAAAAGTGACTTTTTTCCTTGTTTCGGTAAATTGACCGCATCTTTGCAAATACTGATGGAAAGGCTAAGGTTTGTTGGAATTTTTACACCCAATAGCCCTGTAAATCCGCAGATCGATCCATTGGACGGTTCCTTCGGCCCGATTGATCAAAGTTTTAGAAAAAATTAAAGGAACAGGAATTGTGATCTTAAACATCGTGTAATGTTCATAAAAATGCAAATTACAGGGCTATTGGGCGTACATTGAGGTGTAAAAATTCCAACAAACCTGGACCGAAAAAAAGAAGACCAAAAATTTGGAAAATTTTCCCTTAATTGTTTTGTAATAGTAATAGCAACCGGGTCAAATGAACGAAATTCTATCAGGTCACTTGAAGTATATTCAATTGCATTTTCATCTGATATTAACGGTCCTATGTTCGTTCATCACTAATCTTCAGTGGTTTTCTTATTACAGTTTCATCCGCTGGCTGAATTTGCTTTATATTTTGAGACTTCTTGCATGTTCCTATTACCTCATTTATGTTTTGCCGCATAGTACTTGTTTGAGGTTATTAAAAAAGTGTTATTATCTGTGCATACTACGAGCCTTTTGCTGCCCTAATTAGGTGGTTTAGAATATTTTGAAACGCAATTTATTTTCGAATGTCCAATAGTTTCAATGTCTTCAAAAGTCAATCTAGCTAACTTTGTGTAATGCTCGGTTATACAACATAGACTCCTAAAACAAAGTCGGTAGAAAGGTGAATTGCAATATAACATATTGTCTACTAATAATTCATTTTATAATAAAAATTTATTAGGATTGCGTGCGAGTTGAGCGGATAAAAAATAGTTTTTAAAAAAAAAGTTGAACAGACTTCACAAAAAGCTTTTTAGCGCTACAACTACAACAAAAGTATTTAATCGTCCTTCCTTTTGATCCCGTGAGCTGAAACGTTCAGGTAGAATTACGTAAATTTGTAATTGTGGTTCTGTAGTTGTTTTATTTGTTAAATTTGCACCGACTTCAAAATGTCGTAATAGATATAAAATTAAAAATTATTTTATGCTTTTTAGCGCTTTTTGTGAAGTCGGTTCAACTTTTTTTTAAAAACTATTTTATTTTTCACTTTTTAGTGTCTTCGACTCTATACAATGAAAAGAACCATCCAAATCGGTCCACGCGTTATAAGTTAGTTATAACCCCCTACCCCACCCCCATTCCACTAAACTTTTTTTTCTCATGGTATCAATCAAGGAACATACTCTAATGAACAGAAAATGAATCATCGAAATCGGTCCACGCATTACGAAGTTACTACCCCTCCCCTTCCCCCACCATCACCATAGGACCAAATTATTCTCCTATTAGCAATGGGGGATCACACTATACAACAGCAAGAGAACCATCCAAATCGGTACACGCGTTACAAAGTTAGGTTCCACCCTCCCCCCCCCCCCCCCCCCGCAACATTTGTTTTCTCGTAGTATCAAGCAAGCATCATATTCTACCCAATAGAAAAAGAATTATCCAAATCGGTCCACGCGTTACGAAGTTAGACAACCCCTCCCCACCACCCACACCTTTCACCATAGGACCAAATTATTCTTCTATTAGCAATGGGGGATCATACTCTATACAACAGAAAAAGAACCATCAAAATCGGACCACGCGTTACAAAGTTAGGTTCCACCCCCACCCCCGTCCCTCCAAAATTTTTTTCTCCTGGTATCAACCACGGAACATACTCTACCCAACAGAAAAAGAATTATCCAAATCGGTCCACTCGTTACGAAGTTAGCCTACCCCCTCCCCCCTCCCACGGCCAATTCCTATTAGCAATGGGGGATCATACTCTGTACAACAAAAAAAGAACCATCCAAATCGGACCACGCGTTACAAAGTTAGGTTTCACTCCCCACCCCCGTCCCTCCAAAATTTTTTTCTCCTGGTATCAACCACGGAACATACTCTACCCAACAGAAAAAGAATTATCCAAATCGGTCCACTCGTTACGAAGTTAGCCTACCCCCTCCCCCCCTCCCACTCCCAATTCCTATTAGCAATGGGGGATCATACTCTGTACAACAAAAAAAGAACCATCCAAATCGGACCACGCGTTACAAAGTTAGGTTTCACTCCCCACCCCCACCCTACCAAAAATTTTTTTGACATGGTACCAATCGGTGAACATACTCTACCCAACAAAAAAAGAATCATCAAAATCGGTACGCGTTACGAAGTTATGCCCGGTAAGACATAAAAAAAACAAAAGCAAAAAAAAAAAACAAAATACGCGTCGAACTTGGAACCTCTGTGTTTTTGGAAAGTCGGTTAAAAATTGTTCCAAAAGAATTTTATTTTCTACACAATAAGCGGCCATGACAAAGTCAGGAAGCACAATATAGCACAATACTAAAAGAGTTACAAATTTTTCACTTCAATCTGACGGGTAAAAACACAGAAGTTGATTCGACCTGTCTCAAACATTGGAACGATACTGCACCACAGATGATATCAGATAGGAAACCTTATGTTTGTTACCTCTTCCTTAGAAAGAATATTTTGTCATTTTGTTCAACACTGAGGGTTCATGCACACTCATGTACTACCGCGAAAAAGTTTTGACTCACTGACGTATTTGATTTTTGCACAGCTTGATCTAAATTACTGATGGCCAAATTTACGCTACTTAATGTGAGGAATGCTCAAAAGCTTTAGAAGCATTTAATACTGTTTTTTAATTTAGAACCTTAAAATGTTTGCAAAAGGTTGCATAGTTTAAGATAACTAAAAACTACTTAAATATGATGATTTTATTCACTTTTGTATGCTTTAACGATTAAAAAACACAAAAACAGGAAATCGAATACAGCCAAACACGTGCAAATACGAATTTAAATGATCTAAATAGTAACATAAGATTGGTCAAGGTGCAGGCAGATTTTTGACTAATTTCTCAGTATTCAATACCAATTTGATGCCAAACTTTTTGTTAGTATTCCCACTCCTGCTTCATTTTGGAAGGCATTAGCATTTGCAGGGATCGATCTGTAATTTTTTTTCCGATTTCGAAGATCGATTAATCGCCCTTAAAAGATCGATGTTCATAGATCGATTCCATTTATTTTGACTTTTCAATTTGGAAAAGCATAAATTTTGCGTCGCTTCATTAAGCTCAATTTGTCATAACTACCAAAAACTGGTGAACTTCACATGACAATGAATGATAATCATCAAGTGATTAATTTTGCAATTCTAAACAGCTAAAAATGAGTAATGATAGTTCAGAAGGATACCCTGCTCCAGGCAGGGTACCATATAGCAGAAGGATGGAGTGGGCAGACGTAACACCTATCGAACAGAACGCTGAAGAGAACCCAGTAGTTGTAATCGCATATAATGAAAGATGAAGGTTCTCCTATTATGAGCAATATATTGAGAATTAATTTTTAGTTAAAGAAGTTCACGACTATTTTCGAGCTATCTAGTTAGCAGCGAGAACTCTTCAAGGGCCTTAGAGTTAACCAGGGGTGCACTAAAATTGAATGCTGCCAACTACACTGTTTGGCAGTATAGTACTCATGGTACTCACTGATGCAGATAACACTAACATATTATAGAGATCCGAAACGCATTTATCAAATATTAACTATTTTTTAGGTACAACATTTTAAATTTGCAGGATTATTACACAAATTAATGATGTGAAAAAATCTCCACGTGAGCTTGCTCGCGTCGCGTCTTCGCTTAAGATATAAATCGATTCGAGCTGAATCGAGTCCGCGAAAAATCGATTCAAAAATCGGCAAATCGATCCGTCGAGATCGAATCAAAGATCGCCCATCCCTAGAAGGCATTTTGGTCCAGCTCGTCTCACAAATGCTATATTGCAGTCAAGTTTGGCAATTATTTGTAAGTCATTTACGTTCCAACTAGGCAAGGATCTGAAGCAGTTAGGGAAAATATGCCACGCTTTCTTGAACCAGACCATCGCAGACGTAATTTGTTAAACGCACCAATTGACAATATATGAAACGAACTGGACTAAGAAAACGTAGAACAACTTCCACGAATAGAAACATATGGAAAATAGTAGCTCAGCATTAAATTGGAAGCATAGTGTTAACTTGAAAATAAATACTCAGATAAATTACTGAAAAGCCTGCCGCGGATTTGCAGAGCCGTTATACAAGCAAATGGTAGTCCCGGCAATTTGCGCCGGAGCAGATCCTTATTATTTTTACTTTCAATCGATCCAAACCGCTCCTGGAGCTAAATTGAATCGATTCGGAGCAATTAGAATAATGCTACACTTAATCAAAGGAATATGTCTGGTAATTATAAGAAAGTGATGCGCACCTGCAATTTAATTAAGAGGTGTCTTATACTAGAGGTGGTGGGTGGGTGTGTGGGCAAGTAAAAATAAGAAGTCTGGTAATAATAAAAACGTGCACCTCACTTGCAATTTAACTACAAAGGTATCTTGTACTTGAGTATTTTGTGAGTTATTGAGACGGTTTAGGAGTATCATTATCTGTATCATTTTAGCAGCAAAATGTTATCCCTAGAAAGAAACTTGACTCTCCTGCGAGCAGTATACTTTAATTACTCAGTTAAACTTCCCTAAAAATAAAACGTTAGACGAGTTATTTACATTTGCATAGTATTAAAAGAGATTTATTTCTATTAGGTCTAATGAAAATTTATCATCTGCTCTTAATTTAAATTTTATGAAACGATTTAACCGTAAGCTTGCCTTAAATTAACTTGGGCTAGTCAATACAAGAGAACTGTGAAACGGTCGCACCTCATTGAATGCAATTTTAATATGCAAATTAATTGCTCCAATTTCTCCATCCTTAGCTAAGTAAAATGTACAAAAAATCCCAGTGGCCCTGGTTTTCGTCTTGAAATGAGACCTAATAACCCTTTTTTACCCTTGCCGTTTAGCTCAGAAGCTTACGTCTTAAGTAGTTCTCCCTTAAAATTTCACGCTAATTTCCTTACGTAGAAATTTCAGTGCGGTGGTGTCTGCTCAAATCGTTACGGTCGAAGTGAATTTTTCAATGCTCGAATTAGTTTTATCGCTTTTAAAAGAAGCTATTTGTGAATCTACTTTTGTATTATATGCTTCCTGTAATCCCTTGCTGAGTAAGTGCGTGGAAAAACCTTTCTTTGATTGCAGCTGAACAAATAATACCTATAATTAGAAGGACAACTTTAACGTATTTTATATATATGGAAGATAAGTTTTCGGTGGTATAAAAGATAACTTTCCAATTAAGCAAACACTTATGAATATGTGCGGGAGATATTTGTATTGTAAAGTGCATGAGGTAGGCCAGGAAACCGGAAATAGTGAACCGCATAATGCGCATGTCCCAGGTGGCAAGATATGAAGCGAGGAAATGTCCAACGTAGAAAGTCGAGGATGACTCGAACCTCTAGTGAATAGGTGTGGTGAAAATGTATAACGGAAACATCTAGAATTAAGTGACTGAAGTTTCTAGAATTAAGCTGAGTAGTAAGCAGCAGCCTGGTTAGCTAAATCGTTATTTAGACTACGAAGAGTACATGTGATACAGTGAAGGGTGAGTTATATTTTAACCCGTAACGTGAAAAATGTAATAAGTGAAGAAATAATAATAATAATAAATTTATTCAACAAGTGGAGTACAATAAGACAAAAAGAAAGTCTTTTAATCAGTACTACTAAAGTTACTAAATAAAAATTCAACCAAAGTAATTATTATAATACCTATCAAGAAGTTATTTATGCAAATTTTATGAAAGCAAGATACAAAATGAAGTACAAGAAAAAAAAGATAAAGATTTAAAAAGAAAGCGAAAAAAAAAGAAAAGAAAAAGAAATGAAAAACTACTGGAATCCGAATGCGTGTGCGATCATTCTGTATAAATTAAATTTTATGATAACAACATTATCCTTAAGATGTATGCCGCCAAAGTAACCGCTTGAAGGAAGCAGTCGAACCCGCTCGCTGGATCGGAACAGGAAGTGCGTTCCAAATACGACCAACCTGAACAAGGTAAGAACTATCCAAGACGGAATGTTTACAGCGAGGTAATAGCAGGTCGTAGCGTCTATTACCACGTAAAAAATTAACCAGATCGTAAAGATATGCCGGAACTCGATTATAAAGGATTTGATGAAGGAAAATTAGTGCTCTGCGTTTTAAGTATATGTCCAATGAGCAATCTAGAATTTTATATCGGAAGGGAGAGATGTGATCATACCTACGCAACCTGAATGTAAACCTAATGGAATCGTTGTACGCTATTTCAAGCTTGCGCTTGCAGCGTGAGTCGAGTCTGGGATAAATAATGGAGCCATGTGTGATATGTGGCAATATTAACGTTTTGACTAACTTCATGCGAAGGTCGGTAGAGAGCACATAAGCATACAGCCACAGTCGACGTAGTACCCCATAAATTTGACCCAGTTTCATATTAACGTGATCACAACAACTCATACTAGTGTTAAGCATAATTCCCAGATTTTTAGCTTTTGAGACATAGGGTATGATAAACCGATGATAAGTCATAACTTTCTCTGCCCATCACTAATGATTGCGACTTCTTTGGGTTAAGAATGAGATTATTGTTTGCTGACCATTGTAAGATACTCTGAAGATCTTCATTTATTCAACTGACACAATCCTCCAGAAGACCAATGGGGCGATCTAGATAGATTTGCATATCATCAGCATACAAGTGCATAGAACAATTTTTAATAACAGACGGCAAATCATTAATAAGAAGACTGAACAGCAAAGGTCCTAATATTGATCCCTGGGGGACACCAGTATACAACAAAAGCTTTGGCGAGATGGTTTCGTCAATTTTAACCCGCTGTGAGCGTTGAGTCAGGAAGCTTTTAAGTAATTTCACAGCAGATGAGCCAAATCCAAAAGAGTCTTTCAGCTTGAGAAGGAGTTTAGCGTGATCGACACTGTCAAAAGCCTTCATGAAGTCTAAAAGGACTAAAAACACTACTCGATCATTATCCAAAGCAGTTCTCATATCAGTTGTGATTTTTAGGAGAGCCGTATCGCAACTATGTTTAGGACGAAATCCAGATTGCCAACGACTTAAAGAGCCAGTTTAATTTAAAGGCTCCGATATCTGTTTTGCCATTATCTTCTCCAAGGGAGAAGCAGTGTTGAAGTATGTTGGAGAATCATTAATCACTTGAAGATGTAGCGAATGAGCCAGAGTCAGGAAGTCATCTGATTTATTGTTTTCAACGAGGATATTGACATTAAAGTCGCCTGCCACAATAATGTTGGAATACCTATGAGAGAGTGTGGATAAGGAAACTTCAAAATCAACAACATTATCAACACTAAATAGATTAGGTGTACAGTATACAGAGCATAGCAAGCATTTTTCAAGTTCGGTATTCACCTCGATACAAATAAATTCCAGAGCACCGGAGCGCGAGCTACTTAGGAATCTGGACTTGAAGCACTCTCGAACATAAATTCCGACTCCCCCACCTGCCCTTGCTTCCCTATCACAACGGAATAGCCTGAACCCAGGTATCGCGACAAATGCAGAAGGTACACTAGGTGTAAGCCACGACTCACTGATAAGGATCGCGTGAAGTCCAGTACCCGAGAACATTTCCCTCAACTCATCCATTTTCGATCTGATACTGCTAGCATTGAGATAGCAGATGTTGTGACCCGGTATATCATTACTCAAAATGTTTATCATAGTTCTCACCTTACTGTCCAGGTTAGCGCCACTATCCATACTCAACCAAATCCACGCGAGCAAGTCGAGCACGCACTTCAACGCCACCCGCAGCACACATGCAGTAAAAGCATAAGGAGCAAAGGACTAACAGATGATTAGCACACGCAACGGTAACATAAGCGACGAAATTGACATAATAAAAGTAAAAAGAAGAAAAAGAAAATAAGAAAAATTTAAACTAAAACAAGTTGTAGAAAAAAGAAGTTATTCGAGAAAAATAAATAAACAAGAAAAGAAAAAACAAATCCATTCAAAATCAAAACATCAATCGACCAATTCCGCATCCACAGTTTGTCCAGAATTGACCAAGGCAGTCAGCTGATCTAACTCCAATAGCTTAATCGGTGGTTCATCTTTCTCATACTTCACGTGGACGATGCCATTATTTGTATAAACTGAAGCGAGTTTTTTCAGCTTAAGCCATTTGAGAGCCTTACGCAGGAGATGTTGATTGCGATGAGTGAGACTTTCATTGATGTAGACAATTTGATCTGAGGAAAAGCCACTGAGTTCCCGCAACCTTATTTGTTTACGTGACCGATATGCCGCCAAGAATGCTTTCCTTTCGTTAGCACAAGAGAATCAGACAATCACAGGTCGATCAGCTGTCACTGTTTGGTTATGTTTGCTCCCGATGCGAAAGGCATCGATATAAGGCGATAGTTCGTGGTAAAGAATGACAGCTAGCTCGTTTAGCAAATTCTTTGGGACTTCGTTAGCTAACTCGGGAATGCCCCTTATAATTGCCTCATTCAACCGTCTAGTGCGCCGTACGTCATCAATTTCCTTGACCAGCTTATTGCATTTAATTTCAAGTTGAGACAATTTCACTTCACATGCATCCAAGCGAGCAGTTAAATTACCCAGTGCGTCATCAATTTTAGCCGCTAGCCGATTTTCGACCTCAGCAAGAGAAAATTGCAGTCGGGACTCAAATGCCAACAGCATGTTATTTAATTTGTTAAATAAACTCTCATCTCCAGCATTGGCTGCTAGATTGAGAGAGATAGACGGACTCGATGACGCAGCAACCGTTGTTCCAACCGGACCAGAGCCAGAGGTACTTGCAGATGTTTTCCTACTGCTATTACTACGTGTAAAAACACCAGATTACAACGCCGAAGTATTAGCCATTTTAGACCTTTACCACTCATTTTTCCACTCACAGGTGAATTATCCCGGAAAACTTAAATTGATTACCGTGGTAACAAGATTTATATATTTATATACAGCCCACCGCCGAAAACCGAAAAATTATTGCATATAAAATGTCGAAATTAAGACAAAACCGGGAGCGAACTCAGCACACGTCTACTCGAATGCAACCATGAAACTGTATATTGTGAAAAAAAGTGAAGTGAAAATATTGTGAACCTTAATTAATCCGCCGAACCCCAGGAGCGTCAACTACGTTAAAATTGGTGTTAGAAGTAGGATTAATTAAGAAATACTAGAAAGTGAACTTAAGAAAAAAGTGTTACTGTGAAATAAAAGTGAAATAGCGCTGTGAATATAAATATATTTAGCAAATTGAAGTATTTACGTGTTCAAGACTTGAAGGGGGAATTAAGTTAACGTCACCTACCTGGAAATAAAAATGCCTTGCAAGAAGCCATGTAGCACGAAGGAAAGGATCCGGAGACTCTTGTTTTCGAAGACAAAGAAGAAGAAAATCCAAGTATGACAGATCTTCTCAATGCGTTAATGTCTAAAATGAAATCCTCCAAAGAAGAAGAAAAGTTGTAATCAGCTTAGATAAAAGCAGCAATGGAAGAACAGAAATCATTGACAACTGAGTTAAAAGCACCAATGAAAGAACGGAAATTGACGACGGCCGAGTTGAAACCATGAATGGAAGAAAAAACGTCATCATTAGCCGAACTTAAAGCCTGAGATGAAGAAGTAGAAGCTCAAATAGAACCCTGGAAGGAGCCGTAGAAAAGAAGCTGGGGGAAATAGAAAGCTCTGTGAAGGTAAATCGCGAAACTCATATGAATAAAAAACTGGGAGAGAAAAAATCAGATATTGAAAAGAAATTGGATGAGGTAGAAATTTCTAGTCAGCTCAAAATAAAAGAAGATGAATGTAAAATGGAGCTATCAAGGAAGAAAAATTTCGAAAAAATTTTGACAGAGTTAGATAGTGTCCAGAAACGGCATTCAGCAACGTTATTCAAAGACGTGACTGTGAATGAAAGACTTCATTCTCCAACACTTCACGGACAAACGCCCTGGCAGACATACAGACTCCAGTTCGAAGCGGCAGTAAATGTACTTTTGAACTGACGAAGAAAAAGCTACATATTTCTATTTCTTTTCGCGTTTATTGTCCATATTGAGCAAGTAAAGTCTAAAACAAACCCCACGGGTGTAAGTAATTTGAGTAAAGAAAATTAATGTAATTTGCACTTTTGGTTCATAGTGTCACTTTTTGGTTTAAGTGTGCTATGGTTTAATGTTTATGTAAAAAAAGTAACCTGTAATGTGCGCCTTTAATGCCCATAATCTTACCGTTTGTATGATTTTCACTTGCTCAAATTAACAATTGGAAAAAATGTATTAAAGAAAACTTAAAAAATTTTTTTATTTATAATAACAATTTAAAATGTAAATTCAATGAAAACAAAAATTTTAAATTCAACAATCTAAACAAAGAATTCAGCAAAACAATTCAAAATATATTTCCCGCTTAAGACTTCTTTGGTTTCGCGAGTTTTCCCAATAGAAACTCCAACAAGTCTGTAAATAGTCACCGAAGTGATGCGCTCCAAAAGTACCGGGAGCCCTTTAAACTCAACAAAACGAAAACTTTAATCGGGTCTTTCTCGAAACGTATTTTTTTTCGCGCCGTGGAATATATCAATGATGTATCTACGATTCTGTCAAATATTCTTTGTTATGCCGACGATTATAAGATATTTCGCACTGTGTCAGACAATGCCGATCGCCTTCTTTTAAATTCTGACTTGGACGCCATTCAGAATTGGTGTTCCATTAACGTTGTTCCCCTTTATATCGGCAAGTCTACATCTACCTCTTTTTCACGAAAAAGATCTCCCTTTCAATTTAACTTTACCATAGAGGGTTGTCCTTTAACAAGAGTTACAAAGACCTGCATTACAAATTTTTTATATTGCATTTTTGTCAGGCCTATTCTGGAATATCGCTCTCCAGTCTGATCACTGCTCTATGCGACACATATCAATCGCATTGAAGCTATTCAACGGAGGTTCGTTAGGTTCGCTCTTCGAGGCCGTCCTTGGAATAACTCCCTTATATTAGCACCTTATGTTGATAGACTTGGACTACTGGACTTGGGTACACCTGAAAAGGGACGCCGTAACTCCAGCATCATTTTTGCTTTCGATTGCATTCGTGGATCCATCCACTCTTCTGTTCTCTTGTCTTGTTTTGGTATATCGGTTCCGGCTCGCTCCCTGAGGAATCACGACTTCCTTCAGTTACCTTCTCATCGCACTAATTATGTGGTAAATGAGCCGATCACATCGATATCGCGATTTTCTAATTCCTCTTTTGATCGCATTGATTTTCATCTATTGTGAAATCATGTGAGGAGTCAGCTTTGTTGAAGTTATTTTTTATTTTTCACTTTGTATGTACTTCATTGTTTTTGTTTTTAATTTTTTTGTGTATTGTCCAAAAAGTTCGCATAAAGTTCACTATTACCTACCAAATGGTTGGTATTACCTACCAAACAGCCCAAACATTGACACAGAATATCTGCTGGAATGAGGTAACCTTTGACCTGTATGGGTTAGTTTCCGACCAGGTACGGAGGTTACGGACGTTCGTGATAACATCCCTGGTGAATTGCGATTCATCCGTCCACAGAACTCGGTCCAGAAACGCCCTTATTTCAATATCGCGTTTCAGAAGCCACTTGCTAAATTCCAGTCTTCTCTCGAGATCTCCTTCTAGTAGTCCTTGGACTGCGTTATGGTGTTATAGTCGTAATCCATCTCCATGAATAACCCTCCAAAACTTAGATGAAGACACTCCTAATCGTCTTGAGTCTTGCCTCACGATAGTGATTATTTGCTGCTCGACGTCGGCAGAAGTTCCTGAAGTTTCGGGTCGTGTCTCCCTGTCGTATGAAGTTACACCACCTGTTTCTCTTAACGTTCGGAAAGTCCGTGTAAATACCCCTCTTTGGCATTCTGGCTGATTAGGTAATCTCCTTTGATATTCCAGTACAGCCGCTATCTCGTTTCCGTCTCTTACACCATAAATGTAAATAATATCCGCTTATTCCTCAAAAGTAAATTCTACTATTTTTAAATAATTTTTGCTTAAAAACACCCGTACTTACTGACTTGGGTATTCTTGGTATTCTTTCTGACTGACCGTTTTTTATAGCAAAATTTCCATCAGGTACAGCATGGCTTCCTCCAAGGAAGATCTACAACCACCGACCTTACCGACTTTGTCTCCAAAACAAGACAAGATCTCCCATACCGTTATCTTGTTCAAAATTTATCGAGTAGGCTCCCCCCTGATTCTTCTCCTGGATACAATCCTACCGCAACAACCCTATTGTCGCTCGTTCCGGCGTCTCCCAGGGCAGCCACCATGGTCCATTGATTTTCATCCTTACAATAAATGACGTTGAATTTGTCATCAAACACTCAGAGCTCTCCATTTATGCTGATGATATGAAAATAATTAAACATATCTCCTCCACAACCGACTCTCTTCGACTGCAAAATGATCTCGATTCGTTCACCACATGGTGCATGAAAAACTTGCTTGAACTCAATGTCTCCAAATGCCAGTCCACCTCTTATTCCCGTAAGCATCTTACCACCACTCCGAGAGTCTACATGCTCACCGACGTACCAGTTCCTATCGTTACCTCTTTGTGTGACCTAGGAATAATCTGTGATAGCGAACTCAATTTGTTTTGTTTGTGAAGCGCTGGTCCAGAGAGTTCTCCAATCCTTGTGTTTCCAAATCTCTCTATTTCTCCTTCGGTAGACCTCTCCTTGAATATGCCAGCCAGGCATACTACACTTACTCGACTTACAACCCCTAAGTAAACGTCGTTATGTTTCCGACATTCTCTTCATTCATCAGCTATTAACTGGTGCCATAGACTGCCCTTCAATCCTGGAATCTTTACCTATCTATACTAATCCCCGAAATCTTAGGTCCACTCCCCTTTTCCGACTCGACCGTCATCGCAGGAACTACGGTCAACGCGAACCAACTACCAGGAAGCTACGAAAAGTCAACGACTTTTCCCCTTTTGAACTGTGACTTCCATCTGAGAAAATCATTCCTTCACAAAGCCTTATATCTTGATCCCGCCCATCCAGATCGCCTTTCTTAATTCTTCCTCTTTCCAGTTTGCATTTATTATAATTATAGCTCAAATTGTAGCTTATACTATTTATTTTGACTTATCATTTATTATAGCTTGTAGTATTAGTATTATATTATATTATAGCTTGTATATTATTGTATTATTGTTATAGTTTGTATAAAGCTTACATAAATAAATAAATAAATAAGTAACAGAACGCCAGGATAAAAACCAAATTACACTAATATTTTTATAACTTTTTTGCAGCAATAATTAAAATTAATTACCTGTTAACCCAAAACAAACATTTTTGACCATTTCTGTTTAAAATTTTGTTTATTTAAGGTGACTTTTCTTTTCAAAAATTAAAAATATTCGGTTTTTTTCTTTTTGCATAAAAGTGTCCCTTATCATCACAGAAATACTGTCCTAAAACAGTTTTAAGCAATTCGTTTAAGAAAAAAGTTATACCTATATTAATAAGGGTACCTATACGCGTTTTATATGCAAAAATTAGGTTTCAAAAACTTTAAACACGTTTTTCTTAAAATCACGTTTTTTGAATTGCCTCCACACTTTTCTTGAAAACTACTTATAGGATTTTAATAATCCAAAAACCATTCGATTAGTTATAAAAAATACTAGTAACTTAACCTTTAAAAATATTATGTTACGCAACCCTATTTTTCATACAGGGGTAGTTTGCCCTCAAAATATGGATTTTTTTATTTTTCAGAAAAATGTTTATAAAATGATATAAATATTAAAATTAAAAGGTTTTTTTAGGTTTAGGTTTTTTTAGTATTTAGTCTTATGAATAAAATGCCGTTTGAATTTTTACTCTATCTGTTACGGGAAGCCCAAAAACTGTGGAGCGGTTTAAAAAGTATCTTTGCAGTGGTCAAAATGTACTAAAACTGCAAAAAAAATTTTATATTTTTAATATGTTATATAATAATTCCCAAAAGAAATCAGTTCAATCAATAAAATAGTCTTTGCACAAAAAAAAATTAAAAAGTGTATTTTTTTTCAATTACGAAAAGAAAAGTCCCCTTAAAGAATTTCCTACCTAAAGTGGGATAAAATAATTAGGTAGTCAGGGATTTCTAAGGATGCGGTTTTTTTAATCCTTTTTCTAACTTGCCATGTTGTCCCTTTTTGGAAAGGTGATAAGAAAAATGTTGAATTTTAGGTAATCGCAAAGCATTTTTTTCACATTTGGTAGTGACTGTTCCTGCAGGTAGGAGTTAGATCAACATTCTTGAAAATTTTGGAAAAAGCCATTGGGATAGTAGTTTTTTAGCGTTTGTGGGTCGAGCAAAAGATAAAACTAAAAGAGTAATGTGCATACAATGCAAATCTGAAATCTATAAATCACCCTGTAACTCCCTGGCATACAATTGGTAATTGTTTGGCTAGGTGAGATCTATCACCCCACTCATTTTGGAACGTCAGATCTGAAACACCTTGTACATATGTAAACCACTGCGCTAGTCATAATTATGATACTAGCAGTAAAACAGTGTGCATTGCTTCAAAAGAGTAAGATTATATTTCTTTGATGTAAGTCAAGTATAATAATCAAATGGCTTTAATTTCCGGTAATACATAGAACGGATAAATTTATTTCCTAATTTTTTGGAGGTTGGCAACATTCATACAAATAACAGATAATCTCGCTCGCATGCAAGCGAAATAAAGCAAACCTCTTAATGGTTAACGTATATGTACATGTAAAAGCCAGAAAGTCTTTTTGGAAAGTTTTGTATCCATCTCAAGAATAATCGAATTTCATAAATTATCCCTAACGAAGTCGCATGCAATAAAATTCTGAACGTCTAATGAGTTGTCAAAATAATTTCAGCCTTACTTTGTTAAGACAGAACGGGACACAGAAGTGGTTTGTACTAATTACCACAAACACCAGTCAAGTGGTTCCACTTGTCTGCTTCTTAAATTCAGATGTCTTAGGCAAGTACCACAATAATTATCATAAACTGATTAACATGAGCGACATGACGTTTTTATCCGAGTGGAAAATTCAGAAAATTTTGTTAATTAATGCAGAGACGTTGGACATAATTTACTTTGTTACGTGTTTCGACTCACTTTATGATTCGGGAAAATTATATGACCTTTCTTAAAGAGGGTATTTGGAGAATGTCGGAAAGGGAGAAAATTTGGCTTAATTTGTATTCCGCAATAATTTAGATCTTTCTATACCCAGCATTATAACATTCAAATTGTAAACTTCATACAACAAAGATAGTTGAAAGATTTATATACATATATACATACTACTTAAGCTCAGCTATATAGTATATTCTAATTTTTTAAGTACCTAAGACGTCAAAGATCTCCCAACACACCAAAGTAAGAAATGTCCTAATCTGAATTATTAAGTAGAAAATCCCAAGCGAAACTTTCAACTTACGAACTCAATTAAATGCAAGAAGTTCCCACTTGTTCTCGATTTACTTTCAAAGAAAGTTCAGGCGTCTTATGGGGATCACCGCAAACACACTTGACATCTTATCAACAAAGTTACACCTTGGGTTCAGCGGCACATCAACTAAAAGGTACGTCAGTCATAATTAAATCAACTGCTCGTATTACTTGCTTTGAGAAGGTATACATTGTGGGATGAAGCGTTTAACTTTGCAATTAGGATAGAAATGAAATGTGAACCCGAAGAGGATTTTGAATGTGTGGAACATGAGTTGAGATAATACAATCAAGTTTTATCTTTTTAAAAAGCCTAATGTAATGTAACGGATATGAATTCTGAAAAGCTAAATTGTATCTTAAGTGCATGTAGGCATACTTTGATCAAAATCTATATGACTTTAGATATAGACATATCCATAGATATAGATATACTTTACATATATATATATTTCTTTTTAATGTACCAAAAGCTTCAGCTCAATCTAATTTTAATCACTAATCAATTTATCATCAATTTTTAATGATGACACTCGAAATTAAGTCGTAATGAAGTAGTTTGTTTGAGGTATATAGGTCTGACATATTTGTTGTAGTCACATGATATAATGTAATATTTGATGTATGCTCTGTATTTTGACAAATACGTTCATAGTAGACTGTACTTATCCGCGCTCAACAGCTTACTTCAACAAATGTGTAAAATATTTTATCTTTTCATTAAAGAAAACTAACTACATACATGGTTGTGATGTAAGGCCAATCAGACAAGCAACAGAAAGCAATGTAAAATCATAATGTTTTTGTATTAAAAGAGACTGTAGTATCAACAAAACTTATAATACAAACCTTTAAGCCTTAAACGTCTGGAGGTTAGGGAATACATCTCTAAACCCATAAAATGTAACATCCTTTGACACAGAGGGAAATATTGTCAGCTATAAACGAAATTTTTAAAATATTTCCAAATGTCCCTTCCTGGAATTTCCGATCATGATCTCATTTTCCTTACACTTGATGTTCCATTAGGTTCACGACACAATGCTTCCTTCACTTATTCTTTCAGGGATTTTAAAAATGTCGATGAGGTTGCTTTACGAACGGAAGCAAGTTCGGTCGATTGGGGCAGCCTTTCAAACATTATATCAGTTGATGAGCGAGTGAAATGTTTTCAGGAGGTTCTTTTACACTTGTTTGATAAGTATGTATTAATTAAGACACGAAGATGCAAGAGAAGTTGTCCTTGGTTCTCGTTGGAGATCAAAAGATTGATGTCATCCCGTAACAAAGCTCATTTTAGGTGGAAAACTACGAAAAATGAGATACATTTGAATCGTTACCGAACCTTGCGTAATAAGGTGAATTGCGCAGTAATAAGGGCGAAATCACAATTCTTTGCTTCAAAGCTGGATCCCTCTTTACCATCTTCCGTTCTTTGGAGAAACCTACGGAACTATGGTGTCTACAGACCTAGTAATAACATAACTAACTCTAATTTCAGCCCTGATCAATTCAATAATTTTTTTATGGCTCACTCTGCCCCTAGCAACTTCTCTACTCAATCACATAACATTTGCTCGTCTTCAACTGACAGTGAAAACAAGTTATTCGATTTCCAGTGCGCTAGTGAATATGAAGTTTATCTATCGCTTAAATCTATCAGATCCAGTGCGATCCGTGTAGATGGACTCTCTTTAAAATTCATTAATATTATCGCCCCGATTATTCTTCCCTTGATTACAAATATTTACAACTCTTGCCTCATGTCTTCTTATTTTCCTTCCTGGAAGGTAGCTAATGTCATTCCTATACCTAAATCACATAAAGCTGCTAGTGTTGATGACTACCGTCCAATCAGTGTACTGCCTTGTCTTTCTAAGGGTTTGTAGAAGATTATGAGTAACCAAATGCTGAAACATATTGAAAGCCTTAGTCTGTTCATTCCATGGCAGTCGGGCTTTAGACCTAAACATAGTTGTATTACAGCATTATTAAAAATTACTGATGATATCAGGGAATCTATCAATAGTGGCCAAATCTCAATTCTGACTCTCTTGGACTTCTGAAAGGCTTTTGATTCCGTTAACCATTCAATTCTTCGGGAAAAACTCATTTAACTTTTTTACTTAAGTGAAAGAGCTGCAAATTTAATCACAAACTTTCTGGGTTGTCGTCATCAAAGAGTTGTTGTGGGACAGTGTGTATCTGAACTGCGCCCTTTATCTCGGGGAGTTCCACAGGGATCTGTGCTTGCTCCTTTACTATTCGCAATATACATAAATGACATTGGAAGAGTAATTAACTCATCTAACTTTTATGTGTATGCTGATGATATTCAACCTTATATCTCTAGACCGATGGCTCTAATAGAGGATTGCATTTGTCGCTTAAATGAAGATATCGAAGCTATTTCTGCTTGGGCCATGTCTAATGGCCTCCAGTTGAACGCACATAAAACTCAAAATATTGTGATATATAAAAATTCCATCGATACATCTGATTTTCCTCCTGTTCTGGTGAATGGTTCAATTGTCCCTTTCTTTGACAGTGTGAGAGATCTGGGAGTCATCGTAAATCGAACACTGGCATGGACCGACCACATTAATGCTACGGTAGGCAAGGTATACGGTGTGTTGCGAAGACTCCGAGCCTCAGCCTATTTTACACCTACGGCTGTACTCTTGAGGTCTACCTCAAAGTTAGATTGTGTGTCTTTCTTCATAGACTGATATACTCTGGCAATCCAATGTATCTCTACTCCAAATTACAATTTCTACCTTCCTCCAGGACAAGTAACTTGCTAATTCCTAGGTACTCCTGCAAACAGTCAGAAAGGTCATTCTTCGTCCAGGCCATCAGACTTTGGAATCAACTCCCGGTAGTGACTAAGCGTACTGTCTCGGTTGGCAGATTCAGAGATAATGTTGCAAACTTCTTTAATTTAAACGGTTAGAAGGCTTTAATATATGAGTTGTGGCGGTCCGACATGGTCTTATCTTTTCATTCCTCTTTCTCTTCCTTCATACTTTCTCCTTTAATTTCTCCTAGAAATATTTTTTTTTAAATTATTATTGTAGATATTATAAAGTAGATATGACTTTTTTGTACAATTTCTCTTGAATAAATTGAATTGAATTGAATTGAATTGAATATATCTGAAGATAAGTACTTTCTTTAATGCATAATATAAAGGTGAACTGCTCTAAGGTAAGTGAACTCAAAAGCTTCGGTCCGTGTGTTGTCTCCTCATAGAAGTAACTTTGATTTCGCTTTTTGCTTTTCTTTCGTTTACGAATATGTCTTTTTCTGGTTATAAGTATTATATCTTTTTCATATGAAAGTCGTCTTTTTTAAATTCACTTTCAAAAAAATTTGAATCTTTTGTTTCAAATTCACTGATCACAACCAATTTGGAATGAAAATTACCCGAACATAAAAATGTAGAATCCACTGCGTAATTCCAATAGTCAGCGGAAACATTTATAGTTAAAAATAAAATTTCATTTTATTTATTTACATGATTTTGATTCACAATTGGTTGTAATTGGTTTGAAAAGGTCGGTGAGTTTGAAACAAATACAGTTTTTTTTTATTTATATTTTTTTATATATATGATGTTGCCAAAGCTCAGGGGATGCCCTATGATGCTTAAGCACAGCCTTAGCAGGAAAGGAATTAAGGTTGGGGGAAATGGGTTAGGAGGTTGAGTGAAGGAGGTGTCGATGTACGCCCCGTTTGAAAGTCTCATAAGACGAGGGAAAAACAGAAGATGGTAAACTGTTCCACATTCGTGTTGTTCTGCTAAGAAAAGATTCCCGAAATTTGACGGTACGTCCAAATTTGACCCGGAGAGTATAGGGGTGGGAGCGACTTGTAGATCTTGTATCGCGCGTTGTAATGAGTCTACAAGGAATCAGGCTAGCAATTTCGTTAGAACAATGGCCATGGAAATAGCGATAAAAAAGTGAGAGACAACCGACATTCCGTCGATGCTCCAGAGAGTCAAGGCCCTCAGAGATTGAGGAATCGCCAATAAGTTTAACAGCCTTACGCTGAACTTTGTCTAACGCGGACAATGCGGTGTGTCCTGCCCCTGCCCAAATATGGGAATTATATTCAAGTCTAGGCCTAATGTGGGACTTATAGATCAACGCTAAGTCGGGTGGGGTGAAATATTTCTTACATCTCTGTAGAAAACCCAAACATTTCATCGCACTTTTTTTTTATATGATCCGTCCAGCTAAGATTGCTGGATATCTCAATACCCAAGATCTTTAGGGAGGGTGAATTGGGTATATTCACTCCGTCGACTGAAATGGGTTGGGGGTGAACTGGGCGTTTTTTAAGGGACATCAAACAGCATTGAGTTTTGGATGCATTAAACGTAACACGATTTGCTCTGCCCCAAGCGAGGACCATAGAAATGTCTTTTTTTAATGATCTAAACATGCGTTCCCGATTGACTTCTGTAGCATTTCCACGTGAATTCATTACAGAATCAAATGAGTACGAGAAATCAAGGTTGCTGTCGTCGGCAAAACTATGAATAGGATTGAGAGTAAGGGATAAGAGATCATTAATAAAAAGAAGAAATAAGGTTGGTGAAAGAACTGAACCCTGAGGTACACTGGCATTTATTTCGTAGGAATCAGATGTAACTCCGTCAATTACTACACGGATTGAACGGCCTGACAAAAAGCTCTCTATCCATTTAACGAGGATAGGGTGCAGACCAAATGTTTGCAGTTTGGCTAACAGGGCAGCATGCCAGACTCTATCAAAAGCCTTTGAAATATCAAGAGCGACGATTTCGGACTCACCGAAATGATGGAGACAATGATTCCAACGCCCCGTTAGAACCGTTAGTAAGTCTCCGGCTGAGCGGCCAATGCGGAAACCGTACTGGCAATCGTTGATAAGATGGTTATTTTCTAGATATTTCAACAACTGAGAGTTGATGAGTGATTCAAAAACTTTGGATATGATCGAGGTTAGTGCAATTGGTCTTTAGTTAGAGGGGTCGCATGCCTCTCCTTTTTTAAGTATCGGCTGGACATGAGCAAGTTTCCATACACTTGGAAATATTCCTGTTGAATATGACAGGTGAAAAAGTTTGCGCAGAGGTTTAGCCAAAGCAGAGGCGCAGCATTTTAAAACAAGGGACGAGAAACCATCAGGCCCAGTAGCTTTGGACACGTCGAGTTTCGAAAGTACTCTAAAAATATCCCGAGTGCGAAAGTGTAGCGGCTTTTGCCTACTAGTGCACTGTGATGGAGATGGAAGTGGCTGCGATGAAGGTGGCAAGTACGAGTTAGCAGCAAAATTAGCAGCAAACAGGTTGGCCTTGTCCAATGAGTGAAAAATTATACGTCTAGTGAGCTGGTAGAATAATTTATTTATTTTTATAATTTTCGTCGATCGTAAATGACCTTTTTTGTGAATTTTTACCTGTTTTTTGAATATTCCCGAAAACTCAGACCCGTTGGGCCAAATCTGAAGGCAGATTCGGATTCAGCAGAAAAAATACTTGAAAATACATGGGTCTGAATACCAGATCCCATACATTTTTTTTTTTTGGGGCTGTGTAATTAAACAAAATACTTTAATGCGCGACGCTATTTCACCGCATGAAAGACTATCTGCAACTTTAGGATTCCTAGCATCGCGTCAAAGTTATAAGTATCTCAAATTTTTAACAACCTCTACCCTGTACTGAGTATTTACCCTGGTCACTTATAAAACGAGATAAAACCAACAAATTGACTGGTCACTTTGTAAACGTGTTCAACTTAAAAGTTTCCATAAAAAAGATGTATGTACTTAAGTAAAAATATAAAAAAATGCCATGCCGTCACTTCATACAACATATTACCTCTTAACTTATAATGACCCATTTTGGAAGTTATTGTAATGGGCCCGATTTTCAAAATTTTTCGTTTTAATTTTTTTTACATTTCAAAGTCACCATAGTGTTTTACGCATGTTTTTGAACACATGTATGTGTGTGTGTGTGTGTGTGTGTGTGTGTGTACGTACGTACGTTCGGACCCACTTTTTTCGACAACGAAATCTCGCGAAAAAATGATAACGACTTCGCTATGGTGCCATTCGAAGCGTATTATTGTAAATAAGAGCTGAAAGAAATTTAATCAATTTCGGTTCAGCCGTTTTTTTTAACAAAAAAACTGAAAAAAAGTTGATTTCAGACTTTCTTGAAAAGGATTTCTTCGATGTAATTTGTTCTGATGACGATCGGGACATCAGAAAGTCGGATAATAACAATTTATTATGAACAGAAATTGTTTATAATGATGAAAAATTGTTTATAACAATAAATGATTGTTTATAACAATAATAAATTTATAATCATAAAAAATGGTTTTACCTGGTTGAAAATTGATTATAAAATTGGAAATTGAATACAAAATTGCAGATTGTTCATAGCAATTGAAAATTCTTATAAACAATTGAAATTTTTGTTACCACAAAAAATTTCTTTTATGAATAAACTTTGTTTATATCAATTAAAAATGGTCTATAACAATTAAGAATTGTTTATATCAATTATAAATTGTTTATAACCATTCAAAATTATTAATAACAAATGAATTCCAAACAAAGTGCATTTATTTGGTTTTCATTAAAAAATAGTGCTATAACGGAATAATTTTTTAAAAAATTTTTTGCACCTAATTACAACGAAATTATCATGATAAATTAAATTCATTAATTTATTTATTTATAAATTTAAAATATCAATTTTTTAAGTATTTTTAAATGAGATACAAGTGGGCGAAAGTTTTTTTTTGAAAAAGATTCATCTGATCTAATTGGTTCTGATACAACTCGATACTTAAAAAAAATCCAGAACTTTTATAGTTTTTTGTAACATTAAAAAAATGATAAATGGTTTAAATAGTTGATATTAATGATAAATAAAACGATAAATCGAATAGTATGAATTTTATTGAGTTTTCACTTACTCGTTTGTACTATGATGATGAAATTTATCGCTATTAACAATTAAATATTGTTAATAATAATTGAAAATTGTTATTAACTGGGAAGTTGTTCGTGTGGACCTCAAGGGTCGCACCAATGATGCGACACCCAAAATCTGGACCTACCCCACTAGTTTCGATTTAAGGTGAGCAACGCGTGTCGACCTCTTAAGTCATCATCAGGCTACTAACAAAACTAAGCTCTCATGCGATAGTTATACCCTACATACTACAATTATTCTAAATCTGATCCTACATATATGCAATTTTACATTCTAATTATTCAAAAGCATATCTAAAAGTGAACTATTGTACATGAAATCAATTTGATCATTTAACAACAATGAACCTTTTCCTTTTTTTCCATCTTTATTTCTAGGTTTGCGTATTTGTCCAATATTTTACCTCCACTAATATTATGAACTAATTTTAAATTATTAATTGACGTAGTATGTCCCGTATCCATTAAATGTTTACTAAAACCTGAATTACCGCGTTGAAATTTAGCTGAAGATATGTGTTCTTTGTACCGTGTTTTTATTGTCCGTTTTGTCTTACCTATATAAATTGCTTGACAATCACTACAGCTAATCCTATATACGCCACTTTTATCTATATTTTGTACTTTAGGTTTTAATTTGTTATTAACTATAAGTTTTCCTAGCGTCATTTTTGTAAAATATGCTGGCCTCACTTCATGCTTGATGAGTGATGAGACCAAAATGGCGTAGAAGAAAATCTAAAAATACATGATCTAGTACTAATTATTGACAACAGATATCCAGCAATGAGTTGGCCTTTAGGGCGAATCATGGACATCTATCCTGGAACAGATAAAGAGGTCAGAGTAGCAACTATTAAAGTATCAACAAGTTTCTTCGTATGACCAGTGACTAAACAATATAAACTTTCTATCACCTCCTGATTCATATCCACTAACCGAACACATATCCACAATAACATATTCCGAACACACTTCATATTTGACAATTCTACAAGCCCGCCAATATCAGTCGTGAGAGTTCGGCTACGAGTTAGGTCGTGTTTCTGAGAGCTGAGCACGTGAATTAGGAAAGTTACGGAAGTTAGTGGCGTCGGTCGCCAAGTTAGGAAATTAAGTGGCAGGAATAATATCGGAGATAGTGACTCTTATTTATGTGATATTAAAAGTTTACATACAAAGTGCACAGTCGCGAAGGAGTAATTAGGAAGTTTTATGATAAATAGAAAGTGAAAGTGATAAAGTAGCAAAAAAGTGCAACATTGCACCTGCGTATTGTGGCGTCGGTTTGCCGGCTTGGCGTCACTTCGCTAAAATTGAAAATTACTAGAGATAGGGACTCAGTAAGGTAATTAATAATTATAGAAACACAAAAGCACATATATTCTTAGTGATAAAGTGGGGAAAAGTTATAAAATAATTAGTGTTTTACAAAATATATCTTTTGTTTTGATTACGAAAGCCCAGGGAAACACCTGTTGCGTACCTGTAGGCTCGTTATTTATTGGGGAATTAAACCTAAAAACAAAGTGTATTGTGGCAGTTTCGGCTGCTGAAGCCTGTACTTAGTGCGCGCGCACTAACCCGTACCTTTTTATTATAGTGGCAAGCTATAATTATGTAAGCAGTGAGTTGATATCACAAGCTCAATGCCAAGAAGTGGATTCACACACTGAGGATGATATAGGCTTCGTTAGCCCAAAGCAAACAAATCAGAGTCGGCAGGACTCCGCATTAAACCTGCACAAATATATGGATACCGAAATGGACGCCGCAAAGTCCGTAATTAGTTTAGCCGAAGTGGCAGAAGAAAGCAAAATGGGGCCACCACCATTAATTTTACAACAGCAACACCAGCTGCAGGTGCAACAGCAGCAACAACAGCAGCTGCAAATTCAACAGCAGCAACAGCAACTGCAAAAGCAGCAACAGCAATTGCAAATTCAGCAGCAACAGCAGCTAAAAATGCAAAGCGCCGAAAAGGTTATTGTATCGTCCCATAGGGACTTGTTAATTAAAAATAATGCTTCTCCTTTCAGGGAAAATATAAACAAAACGCAAAATAAGGAAAATATAAGTCCGAGCAAAACGGTCAAACAGCAATTTTCTGGAAGAGGAAACTGAGATTAAAAATGGAAAGCAGCTGGGACCATTATTTGAGGATATAAGCATGGAATATGACTTCCCGCAGGAAGTATTTAAAACACCACCAAAGCGTCACACTAAGAGGACGCTTCAGCAAACGCCAACGAAGGACAAAATAAAAATAATAATGTTAACATTTCAAATAAAATTCATGCTAAAGCAAAAGTGGTCAATGAACCAATCAAAAAATTAAAATATTTACCTCCAATTATTATGTCAGAGGAAAAAATTGAAAGTATTCGAATATTTTTAAAACAAAAATGCAATGCAAACTTTAACATTCAAAGAATTAATAGATATAAATCGAAAATATTCATTAGGGAAGACCATAGGGAAGCCAGGGAACAACTCCTTTAGGTAATTGACTATGATAGTCGACTGGGAACTGGGGAATTCCAAGCATACACATATACGCCTAAAGGCGAGAGGCCTATGGTAATGCTTGTGAAGGGAATGAATCACCTGATACCTACAGAGGATATAAAACAGGAAATTAATGAGATTATGCCAGACATTAAGGTAGAAAACGTTAGCTTGTTTACGACTAAAAGGTCAATAGAAGAAAATTTTAACTTGAACATTTTTAGGATCGTTTTCGGTCCGCGAACTAATAAAGCTGATGACATTAATAATATTACTCATCTCTGCCACTGTAAGGTGCATTGGGAGGGGGTCAAAAGTGAAGGGCCTGTAAGATGCAAGCGTTGTCAAATTTATGGGCACCTTGCAATTAATTGCTACCGAGTAGCGAAGTGTGTAAGGTGTGCGGGAACGCACAAACAGGGAGAATGCCAGTTAAGGCAAGAAAAAAAACAAAATGTGCAAACTGTGGTGAAATAGGGCATCCAGCGAGCTATAGAGGATGTACATTTTACAAAAAATATGTGCAAAAAACTATAGATAAAAAAAGATTAAACCAAAACCTGAATGCTAACACCAAGGGGTTTAGCAGTTCGCGAGTGACGGCGGGGAGGTCATTCGCGGATAATTTCAGAGATAACTTTCCCCCACTCAATAAAGGAACAAAGTTTAATGTTCCACAAGCCAATGTAAACTTTAATTGTAATAAAAATTTTAACTCTAATAAAAGCAATATGCTCAAAATGAAGAGCAATTCAACGGACTGGCAACATTTGCCGAAAATGCAAAACGACTCTTAGGAGATATAATCGACGAGCTTATGGAAGAGATCCATATATTCAACAGAGATTGTAATAATATGCCAGTATGGCAAGCTAAACAAAAATACATCGACTTAATGTTAAAACTAACAATTAGTTATGGTAGAAAAAGATTATACAAACACGAAAGTGCATTTTTCTCAGTGTTCAAGTGGGGAAAAGTTAACAAAGTTTGTGTTGCAAAAAATTTTTCTATGAAAGCCAAGGGAAGCACCTGTTGCGCACCTGTAGGCTTGTTCTTTTTCTGAGTGCAATTAAAAACCGAAAACAGAGTATATTGTGGCAGTTTCAACTGCTAAAAACCTTGTACTTAGGGCGCGCGCACTAAACAAGTACCTTTTTCTATTGTAGTGGCAAGCTACAACTATGTAAGTTATGATTTAATACCACAGGCGCAAAATCAAGAAGTGGATTTACCCACGGAAAATGTAACAGGCTTCGTTAGCCCAAAGCAAGCTAGTCAGTCCCGGCAGGACTCTGCAGTAAACCAGCAAATATATAAAGGCATGGAAATGGACTCGGCAAAGTCCATAATAAATTTAACCGAAGTGGCAGAGGATATAAAAATGGGGCCACCACCATTAATTTTACAACAGCAGCACCATTTACAAGCACAGCAGCAGCAGCAGCAACAACAGCAGCTGCAAATTCAACAGCAGCAGCAGCAGCAGCAACTGCAAAAGCAAGAACTGCAACTACAGCAGCAACAGCAGCTAAAAACAGCTGAAAAGGTTTCTGTACCGTCCCATAGGAACTTAATTATTAAAAGTAATGCTTCCCCTTTTAGGGAAAATAAAAATTTACACAAAGGTGATATTAGTCCGAGTCAAACGGACACATATATTAGCAACAGTTTTCTGGAAGAAAACGAAATTAAAAATGCACAACAAATGGGGGCACTATTTGAAGACATCAGCATGGACTACGAATTCCCAAAGGAAGTCTACAGGACACCACCAAAGCGGCATACCAAAAGGACGCATCAACAAACACCAAAGAAAGACACCTATAAAAAGCATATTTCAATTAACAGCTACGAGGTGTTTAGTAAAGAAGTAGGAGAGGATTATGATAATTTAAAAAAAATTCATAGTTTAAGAAAAAATTCTTTAGAGGATAATTGCTCACAGAGAAATAATGAGCCCTCAGGGGACAACTTAATTAAGAGTGGCAAAAGCCAAAATAAAAACTTAAAAAATAACATTCCAAATAAAATAAATGCCAAAACAAAGGTGGTCATTGAACCAACAAAAAAATTAAAATATTTGCCTCCGATCATAATGTCAGAGGAAAAAATTGAAACTTTTCGAGTATTTCTTAAAGAAAAATGCAAAGCCAATTTTATTATTCAAAGAATAAATAGATATAAATCCAAAATATTTATTAGGGAAGACCATAGGGAAGCCAGAGAAAGGCTACTCAAAGTAATAGACTATGATAGTCAATTGGGAAGGGGAATATGAGGCGTATACATACACGCCCAAAGGCGAAAGGCCTGTTGTAATGCTAGTAAGAGGTATGAACTGCTTGATACCTACAGATGAAATTAAACAGGAAATAAACGAAATTATGCCAGATATAAAGGTAGAAAATGTTAGTGTATTTACGACCAAAAGGTCAATTGAAGAGAATATGAATTTGGTTATTTTCAGAATTATTTTCGGAAGGGGTCAAGAGTGAAGGGCCTGTAAGATGCAAGAGATGTCAGATATATGGGCACCTTGCAGTTAATTGCTACCGTGTAGAAAAATGCGTAAGATGTGCGGGAACGCACAAACAAGGGGAATGCCAATTAAGGCAAGAAGAGAAAACAAAATGTGCAAACTGTTGTGAAGTAGGGCATCCAGCGAGCTATAGAGGATGTAGCTTTTACAAAAAATACGTGCAAAAAACTAGAGATGCAAAAAGATTAAACCAAAATCAAAGCCTGAATGCTAACACCAAGAGGTTTAGCAGTTCACGAGTGACGGCGGGGAGGTCATTCGCGGATAATTTCAGAGACAACTTTCCCCCACTCAATAAAGGAACAAATTTTAATGTTCCACAAGCCAATGTAAACTTTAATTCTAATAAAAAGTTTAACTCTAATTAAAGCAATATGTTTACGCAGTATGCTCAAAATGAAGAGCAATTCAACGGACTGGCAACATTTGCCGAAAATGCAAAAAGACTCTTAGGAGAGAGATAACATCGACGAGCTTATGGAAGAGATCCATATATTCAACAAATTAACAAATAGTAATGGTGGTAAATAAATTAAAATTACTAAATCTCAACGTTTGTAGTTTTATCGCGCAGAATCGAAGAGCTCTTCTAACAGAGTTAGTAAATAATTTAAAAATTGACAGCTTTTTCTTAACCGAAACTTACTTGAATCAAAAGCACCGAGTTTTCGTTGATAATTACAATGTAATTCGGAACGACAGCGACAACGGGACACTAATAGGAATAAACAACAGATATAAATATGAAAGAGTTTTCATCGACTCACAAATACAAGTAACGGCGGCAAAAATTAAAATGTGGAAAAACCACGAAAACAAAAATATATTACTAGTCTGCGTGTACATTTCAGCTACAGTAAACGCGGAAAAATTGAGTGACCTACTCGACACAATTGACAAATTAGCAGAGTCATATATACCATTTCCCATTTAAGTTCAACCATTTCCCAATTAAGCAAAACTAAAACCCAATTGAAAAGACACTTTTTCCAATTGAATTAAACTTATCCCAATGAATTTGATACTTTTCTCAAATAAATTAAACTTTTCCCCATTTGAAAAAAACTTTATTTCATTGTAATTAAAAATTTTTTAAAGTTTAATTCAATTGGAAAAAGTGTCTTTTCAATTGGGTTTTAGTTTTGCTTAATTGGGAAATGGTATAATGACATAGTAATAGCAGGCGACTTCAATGCTGAATATACTTCTTTCGGGGACACTAAAAATAATACCTTTGGCAGAAAACTTTCCAATTGGATGATGGATAGAGGGAATATAAATTATGAAATAGTATCTCCAAGGGAAGCAACGTTTCCACGCAGTGGATCCATTCTTGACCTATTTGTAATCAGTAACATTCTATCTGTAAATTCTAGGCAATTGCTTGAAGTAGTACCGACATTCTCAGACCACAATGCCGTAATCCTTGATATTGAATTCGATAGCTTTACTATCGAGTTCAATGAACCTGATACTATATATAATTATAAATATGTAGAATGGGGCAAAGTAAAAGCCGAATTAACAAATAAACTTTAACTAATTGAAATAAAAAACAACATCAATTTTGAAAACAGCGAAATAGACGACAATATAGGTAAATTCACGGAATGTATCCAGGATGTGCACAATAAATACACCAAAATCTTAAGAAAACCGTTTAAAAAATACCTAGGAATGCCAAAAGAAATACTAGAAGACATCAAAGAAAAACTTAGAGCAAGATGGAGATGCAAAAGATTAATCAACAGCACATATAACATAAACAGTCCTGAATACATTGCGTTGATAAACAGAATTAACCAACTAAAAATTATTATTTGAATTAAAAAAGATATGCACAACGACAAAACCTTTTGTAAACAATTAGGAAAAATTCAACAAGGTCCAGATGCATTTAGGGAAATTAACCGAATTACTGGGAGAAAAAAGGGGATTACGACAAATGGGACTATAGTAAATGGTAGCAACAACGAACAGATAACAATTAACGACTCAAGTACTATTGCAGAAACTTTCGTAAAATATTATAATACAATCTACGAGAAAAAAGATCCTAGGCATTGTGAAGTAACAAACCACGAAGTTAAGGAACGAGTAGAGAAATTTAGGGAAGATTACAGAAGTGGAAATAATAACAGCATAAAAAAGATAACTGAATTCAATAATTGCAACCCCTCAGATGCTCCTAGAGCAGGCACTTCGGAATGCGTGCAACAGCTGCAAGTAGAAGAGATAGTTGTCTGCAGAACGAACAGAAAACTTTCAACAGGAATAGATGAAATCCCTAACTTGTTTTTAAAACACTTGCCTAAATTGCCAATAACCTTCTTAACAATTCTATTCAATAATTGTATAAATAATTCGTATTTCCCGGACTGTTGGAAAATAGCCAAAGTATTACCAATACCTCAAAAGACAAATGCTAAAGATGTAAAGGATTTCAGGCCGATATCTCTGCTTTCAAATATAGGGAAAATATTAGAAAGAATCCTCGCGGATAAAATTGATGATTTCATCAATGAGGAGGAATTAATGTTGGCGTACCAATTCGGGTTCAAGCCAGGTCATGCTACAATTGATACTCTAGCGAAGTTCCACACGGACATAATAAACAACTTAACCAACTATAGATCCACTGTGGCCTGTGCACTGGACATCGAAAAAGCATTTGATTCAGTTTGGACTGAAGCGCTAATATTTAAACTAATCGTTTACGGCTGTCCACATAGACTAATACTATGGATCGACGATTTTCTTAACAACAGAACCCTTACAGTCTCTATAAACAAACATCTGTCAAGGATTATACAAGTCTTTTAGGGCGTACCCCAAGGTTCCTTAACGGGACCGAAATTTTATAATCTATTCTTAAGAGAATTCCCGCATATAAAGTAAGACAATGATGGAAAAATTATCTCAAGAGCTCTGCTATACGCAGATGACACACTGGTATATGCAGACAATTTATGTAAGCTAATGGCAGCATGTGATACCGCTAAAAGAAGAAATTAAATACTTGGGGGTACTATTTCATAATAGACTGAAGTTTAACAAACAGGGAAGGGCAGCATTAACCAAGGCAAGAAAAGCCTTTTACTCGTTAAAAAGTCTATTCTTTAATAAGACATTAAACACAAAAACGAAACTTTTAATGTATAAACAACTTATTAGGCCGATAATTTGTTACGCGTTCCCTATCTGGCATGTAATATCACCAACAGTCGCAAAAGAAATTGCTGTCTTCGAAAGAAAAATAATAAGAGTATGTATTAACAAAAATAACAAGACAAGACACAAACGGCATAGTAACAGCTATATAATTAAAGAGGCTAGAATAGTTCACCTAAGGATATATCTAATCAATGCTATGAATAAAAATAACATTAGGAGTGATACTCCTCGAAACTATTCGATCACTCGAATATACTAATTAGGGAAGCTGTAGAAAGCCAAAAACATTATAATAGTCAAAGAGTCTATTACTTATCACCTTTCAATCTTTTGAATAAATGTTCACCCTACTAACAAGAATCATTACAGAGGCTATAAATATTAATTAATTAAGACTTAAAATTGTTAAGTAAACCCAATTGGGATAAGCTAGAGTGGGAAAATTCCCTACAAATAGGCAACGCTAGTATGTGCCAGTTTAAAAACAAACAAATTATATGTGATGTCATAAATGAAGGGAGAGAAAAATAAAATGTACAAAGAAAGAGCGCGCCAGTGTGGAGACAGTGCAGTGTCTCCACACTGGCGTGACTCACTAACACTGTAATGCAGCTGCAATAAGAACCTGTTATTCGGTTCTCACCTAGTTTTAAGATTGTAAATATATTAGTTTTAAGACACACACTTCACCAGAAACAAAGCATTTGCATTTTGTGACTACCTATATTAGTATAAAAATATTACACTACGAGTGAAATACTGAGAAAAGTGTGCACATTATTATAACAACGACAAAAATGCAAGGAGCATTTTATCCGAAGGAGTCATGATAGGATTAGTTTAAGAAAAACTTCAAACTTGTATTGCTGTGAACAATAAAAGATTATCTATCTATCTATATAATATCAGTCGTGAGGAGTTCTGTTTGTACCGGCAATAGGTCTGTTTGTAGGGATGGGCGATCTTCGATTCGATCTCGAGAGATCGATCTTTAAGCCTTCGATCTGCCGATTTTTGTACCGATTTTACACGGGACCGATTCAGCTCGAATCGATTTATTTATTTCCGATTTCCATCTATTTAAGACGTGCCAAATATTAAACAAGCTCACTCGTGAATATTTTTTACATTTTATTTTTAATTTGTGTTATAATCCGACAAATGTAAAAAAAGTTTAAAAGGATCGTAAATGTTAGATGAATTCAAACGCATTATCGCTATAATATTTTAGTGACTACTGTATGATTTTGTCATTGGTGGCTTGTTATGTATTATTTCTGGTTTGGTGATTCCCCAACGAGAAAAAAATAAGTTATTTAAAGAAAAATCTAAAATAAATGATATTCGGATGTGGGATTTTAAGCTTTTATTCAAATTGTTTTTTTTTGTACTGCAAATTTTTACTCTATCAAAGATTTGACACTTATAAATAGTTTTTTTAATCTAAAGTGTCAAATTTGGCAGATTTTACACTTTTAAAATAATATGGATTTAGAAATTTAAGCAGTGGTGTAAAAAAACCTTTTTACAATAAATTAAAAAGACGAAGCATTTATTTTGCGTGCTTTAAAATCTTACATAGTCTTTTATTAAAACAGTCTTATATGAAAAGTCTGTTTTTTCAATCACAATTACCACTTGAATAGTAAACCAAAACTGCGTCCATTTTAAAATTTTCAACTGAGAGGTAGTCATGTTTCGCTCTTCCCTTATGTAATTGTCGAAAAGAGGAAATAAGGGTACACTTTCAGACTTTAAAGAATCATTTTGAAAACAAAGGAGCAGGCTCCTCAAATCTCATCTTTCACAATTATCTTTTTTGAATAGTACATGTTTGAATTTAACGTTGGCAACTTGCTGCGTTGGCCATGTTTTCCTTTGGCAAGATGAAGACAGGGAGGAAGATGAAGTTGAACTTTCAACTTTTACTTGCGGTGACTTTCGTTTAAAACGAAAGAATAAAACACTCCAGAATATTTTCAAAAAACGTTCCCAAGATATACATTTTTAGGGCTGAGACCAGAAACCTTCCCATTAACGAGAATATTCTTCGTACATACTCATAAAATATTTTGAAATAGGTTCTGAAATTAACATCAAAATGCTTTGGGGTCGCTTTTTGAAAATATGCTTGGCATGTTTTTGCTATTATAAAAAAAATTGTTGAGCTTGCAAATGCGCGACACAAAAGTTGTGCTTTCTTCTTACTTTTGGGTGTAAATTTTTAGTTGTGTTCCTTTAATAAAGACGAGTTAGAATTAGTATGTACTTTCAAAAAAGACAAAAAAGAATTCCATCGCAATTTGTTTTTCGATTAAATAAGCAATATTTGTGAAATACCCATTTTTGCTTAATCAAGATTTGTAAGCTACAAAGGCTGTTTTCTATTATTTAATAAATTGGTTTACTTCTGACCCTATATTTTTATATAGGGTGCATTTCTTTATTCATTCCGAATGAGCGGAACGCACCAATGTGTTTCTTTATTCGTTCGGAATATTCTATTCTCAATTTTATGTGTTTTTTTATTAGCACCGGCGCGTTCAGAACGCGTCCTTTTTGTACCGAAGTTGTAGATGGAATAAACGGAATAAAACTGTCAAAAACAATTTAGTATCAAAAGGGAAGGAAAAGAAAGTCATAATTGTAAATAAATACACAATTTATTGTTGGATTATGTTGTTTGCGTTCATTTTAAATAATATAAAAAACTTAAACCTCAAAAATTGTTTATTGAAGAATTTGCTTTAACCTTACTTCAACTTTCAATTGGAAGGAATATTCCTTTGTGTTTACATATTACTTCTATTCCGTTTATTCTGGCGCATATTCTGTTCCTTCCACGGAATGAATAAATAAATACAGCCATAGTGCCGTACCACACTTGTCCTGCTTCAACGCAGTTTGTCGGAGAGAGGGTGTGCAGGGGTGTATAGGGAAATCCGCACGGAATTTACCTATTTATCGTCGCAACGGCACGAATCCATTCAAAGCAAGGTTTATTTGGGATCGGAAAATGCTTTAATATTACCGATACATACGCTACATTGCGTGTTCTACACAAAATCCGACACGACAGGTGTGGGCACTCGTGCGGACTTCATCGCGCGGAAGCACAAGTGTGCCATATATAGAGACACAGTTCTAATTAATTGAATCGATCTGTTCGATCTATAGATATCGATCTTTTTAAGGCGATTAATCGATCTACGAAATCGGAAATAAATTACAGATCGATCCGTACTGAATCGATTTTTTCAGTTCGATCCCCCATCCCTATCTGTTTGTTTCGCTACACCTGTTTTTTAGCCCAGTCATATTAGGGGGTTCACCTCGGAATGAAAGATAATAAGCTGTAAATTGGTATAAACCTTTGTTTTGTCGTTCTAAATGTTGTCTCAAAAGTCACAAATATTTTCGTGTCTGCGTCTTAAGATATTGAAGGTCAAAGGTCATAAAAATCGGTTTTTCGCGAATATCTCGCTTTCGATTGCTTAAATGAGATTTGCACCTATTATAAAAGTTGTAGAGTATAAAATTCTCTACAACTTTTGTTTGAACTTTTTTTTCATACGATCAACCGTTTTTGCGGTAGACCGCGAAGAGTGCGCCGCGTACAGTCATATATGGCCTAATGCAAGGTCAAGCGTGAGTTACGGTTATCAGTACGTTGTATAAAGTTAATTATTTACAAAATTATAATTATTAAACAATGCCCATTATTTATGTACTAATTAAGTTGGCAAAGGCATTGTTAAGACACAAATATACTCTTCTAAAAGTTTTGATCAATATCCTCGTACTAAAAAACACATTCTATTTTTACACGCATTTAGTGGCTGTGACACGACTTCTGCGCTATTTGAAAAAGGAAAAAAAAACTGTTACTAGAGCATTGGAAAAAATTCCCAATTTGGATAAACTGGTGGAAGTATTATTTTGCAATTGCAAAAACGGTTGTGGTTCCCGCTGTGGATGCAGAAAATCAGGGCTACTATGTTCTTTAACTTGTGGCAAGTGCAATGGACAAGCTTGCCTCAACGCGTCACTATATCCAAGTAATCCCGATGAAGAAAGCGCATACGATCCTGAAATTCTGGAAATTAAATATAAATAATTAATAATTAGTACATAAATAATGGGTATTGTTTAATAATTATAATTCTGTAAATAATTAACTTTATACAACGTACTGATAACCGTAACTCACGCTTGACCTTGCATTAAAGTCAGAGCAGAAATACTGTCAAAAGTCGTTTGTTTGGACTTGGTGTAAATTTTACACTTAAAATCGTTTGTTTCGCTGAAGTTGTAGCAATTCAGGTGTAAATTTTTACACCTACTTTTGATCAAGTGTACATTTCAATTCAGGTGTAATTAGTTGTCATTCATCTGGCAGTTGTTTGTTGTTTTAAATTTGAAATTCAAATTGAACTAATTTTAAATAATTTGATTGTTAGTCGTTTGAAAAACATAACTGGTAAGTTGAAATGCTTTATTTATTGAATAAATTAAACAAATATTAAATTTTAGTACTTGAAAATGTCGTCCTACGGGACTATTGAACATGCTTATGCAGTTCAAAATGAGAATGGTGAGATCATTGTGGAGAACAATGGAAACGTGGAATTTTTAAGAAATGGTAGGATATATTAATATATCAAGTTATAAACTTTTATTATTTGAAATATTATGGTAGATGGGTATAAGTATTTTATTCCGTTTGGTGATATGAATGAGTATTTGGATGTATATGAAGCAGAAATTGATGGAAAACTTATTCATTTCCATCTTAATGCTCAAGAAAATCTGCTTAGCACTTCTCAGCAAACTAATACCGGTAATTCTTCTCATCTTAGTGAGGAAACTCCTGCCACGGAATCTTTACCGAAAGTAGAAAAGGATGAACCGAGGTGGAATGATAATTCCTCGCGACTTTTAATTCAGCTCTATAGCGAAAATAGAAGCTTAGTTGGGAAAAGAATTAAAAAGTGAAGAAAATGTGGATCAGAATTGCAGAAAAGATGCTATTGATGAATTATACATTTACCAATACTCAAGTAGTAAATAAGTGGAAGACACTTGAGCGCGCGTTTAAGATAATGTTAACCAATAACTCGAAAATTGGACGAGGAAGAAGAACATGTAGTTATGAAGTGTGAAATATTATTTAGATAATCACCCATATTATTGGGTTATTTGACTTAAATTTAACACAAAAGCTTTCCGATAAATTAATTTTATATTCTAATTTTAGAGAATTATCACCTATACTTTTGAAAAAGGACAGCGTCTTGCCACCTGCAATTATGAGCAGGCATGGACTAAAAATTAATCGCAAAGACACTGAGGACGATGAAGAGCATGGAGATGAGGAAATTAATGTAATGTCTTCATGTCCGGATCCATCTCAGCGTGTCGACGGCAATACTTTTCATTCTGTGCAGCCCTCGTCTCGTACCCCATCAACCTCGCTGGAAAATGTAAGAGCGACACGAAGATATTGAAGTACGGCACTTTTTCTGGATAAAGTCAGAGATGACAGGAATGCCAACACCAACAAGATCGTCTCTGCGATAAATGATGGCATGGAGAAAATTGCACAGGAACGGCATAGGCAGAATGAAATATCTGCAGAAAGAAATCGTTTGCTGGAGCGTATGTGCAATTTACTAGAAAAAAGAAGTGAAAAGAGAAGAAGTTATGACGAAAGTGAATTGTTTAAGGTATAAATTAGTACAAATTAGATACTGTAAATAATTTTGTTTTGCTTTTAGGTATTAACTTGCTGCTGCTAACTTGTCTTGCACTTATTTTCTACTTGAGTATTGGTAAATGTATAATTCATCAATAGCATCTTTTCTGCAATTGTGATCCACATTTTCTTCACGTTTTTAATTCTTTTCCCAACTAAGCTTCTATTTTCGCTATCGAGCTGAATTAAAAGTCGCGAGGAATTATCATTCCACCTCGGTTCATCCATTTCTACTTTCGGTAAAGATTCCGTGGCAGGAGTTTCCTCGTTAAGATGAGAAGAATTACCGGTATTAGTTTGCTGAGAAGTGCTAGGCAGGTTTTCTTGAGCATTGAGAAGGAAATGAATAAGTTTTCATTAATTTGTGCTTCATATACATCCAAATTCTCATTCATATCACCAAACGGAATCAAATATATTTTTAAATGTTATGTTACTATGTTCTTTGTTAAAGGATTTGAATTTGAATTTTATTTCCATTATGTTAATTATGTTGCTGTTTTTTAATATTGATTTTGTTAAACATGAATTATAGTACATATACCAAATTTGTTTAAAGTTTTTTATATTTTATGAATAAATAAAATATCTCAGTATTAGTATACTTTTATTTAACAGTTATGGCAGAAGGTAAAAATAAATCTTGTTCGATAAAAATTAATATTTTTTTTTTTGTTTAAAGAAATAATAGCAAAAGTTAAATAAAATTAAAGCAAAAGTTAACAAAATCTTAAATTCCAAACAATTAATTAACTATAGTAAAAGTTTAAAAAAATATAGCAAAAGTTAAAAAAACAAATCTTAAGTTCGACATTCAAGCTGTCTACAGATCTCATCCCTTAAATCATTCCCATTTTCATTGGATTTGTAAGAAAAGGTTTGCATCCCTCAGTAGTTTTCTTAGAAAATAGGAAAAATGAAGGGATCCTGAAAAAAACATAAAATGCGTTTTGGGTAATAAACAGCACAGACTGTGAATAACCAAAACAAAATTATACGCACGTAATTTTATGATGGTTCAAAACCGGCGCCGAGGTAGAGTTAAATTTTTTCTGAGTTGATATTGCCTAATTGGTTGGCGCCTGACAAGAAATTGTTACCTAAGTGCGAAGTGCGTTTTTCAGGATTTAGGCAAAAAAAAAAGGGTCTTGTATTGGTTTTATGAAATTTTAATTACCAATACGAAGGCTCAGTGGTTTAGAGAGGATACTTAGCCAGAATATTTTGAGTTCAGTCAGAATCTGGCAGTCGAGAAAGTCCTCTGACAGAGTTAAATAGTGCAGTAAATCTAAAGGTAGTGTTTTTTTTTAAAGCAAAGAAAGTGTTTTATTGAAAAGAAATTAAAAAAAACATATAATAATAACTGGAAAAAAAAGTGAGTAAACTCACTGAGTGCTTATTGTATTATTATTTAATTTGTAGTGTAGTGTAGTGTAATGTGGAATTAAATTTTTGGAGTAGTTGCCAGGATCCGAAATAATTGAATTTAATTAATGTGCTTTGAATATGTACTGTGTGAGTCGTGATAGGGAAGACGGTCTTGGGAATGGCTCTCCTCCCCATTGCCTTTGAGGATGGCTCTCCTCCTCTTGAAATTGCGGGGTAGACACTATGGATGGCTCTCCTCCTAGTGTCTTATGGAGATGGTGCTCCTCTCCGCCCCTTTTTGAAAATAAACTCTTTGGCGTCGCCTTGTGGCTCTCCCTTTGTGGCGCAGAGACTCACAGAGTATAATTAATGTTGAAAAAAAATATATTTAGTGATCGAACTGGCAACTACAGACATTTTTATAGTAAGCGTAGTTTCTTGATGACCTGCACTCAAGTGTATTTTGTTTTATTATTTGCAGGTACGGCAGTCCATCACATAACTCATCCAGCATAACTCAATACCACGGCCCATAATCAGACTAATTATTAATGAGTTAAAAATTTAAATTTTAATTAATTAAAATGACTTGTGGGGCATTTCACGCGAAGCGGACAACCAACTATTTTGAAGAAGTTATGTATGACCTGTTTCAAAGGCAATTAATCATATTAAGAAACTTATATAAAAATAATTAAAATAGGGATTTTTATAGGAAATTGCATGCTCTTCACAGTCGTGGTATCGAATTCGAAATTAGATTTTTTTTTCATGTAAAAAAACCAAAATTAATACTTAAAATTAAATTTTGACAAACTTCGGCATTTTTAATTTTTTTTTAAATAGCTCAAAAAATAACTTCAAATGTACAGTAACTGCTTGTTCAGTTCCATAATGGGATCTGCATTTGAACACAGTGCAGCGCGTAGTCGGCGTTTGACCAGTGCGATTGTTTTGTATGGAAGCCTTAAAAAATTTAAGTTTAAATTCTCTATCTCCGAAACGAATGCAGACCCCATTCAAAAATTTTACAAATATTATTTATGAACTATAAGATACATTTTGAGATAAAAATTAAATTTTTTAAAAATACCGAAGTTAAGTAAAATCTGATTTGATGTTTACTTCCGGGTTTTTATACGAAAAAAAAAATTTTTTTCAACTCTGTAATAACTGCCAAGAAACACATTTATTTGTCTCTAAGATAACACTATTTACTTTTCTTCTATCACTATGAATAATAGCAAACTTTTTTTTCAAAAAACCCGCTCCTCAAATTTTGTCAATTCTTTAAAGGCTTAGAAAAGGGCAACTAGGCGTCATAGAAAAAAAATAAAAATGCACATTCATTCAGGACATATAAAAGTACAATTAAACCAAATATAAACAAAATCCAGAACCTGACATTTTTTTCGCTGTCCGCTTCGCGTGAAATGTCCCTTGTGTTATATTGGTTGTTTTGTTGTTTTCTTTATTGTGGTTCTAAATTTATGTTTCTAAATTAAAATAAAAAAACAACTTTAAATTATTATTTTTTTTTCTTTTCTTCTCTCTCTCTCTCTTATAGATTCGTCATCATTATTGGCAGCATTTTCTTGCATATCTGTTTCTGGTAGTTGCTCTATGTCAGAAGAAAGTGGAGGTTCAAGTTGGATTAAATATTCCTTGTCTGCTAAGTTATGCAGGACGCAACAAGCGTAAATGAAGGAAAGCATGCGGTCATACTTTCTAAGTTTCAAATGTTACAACTGACGAAATTGTTGAGCGTGCTGAGCTCAACTTTTTATTAAACCGCTTTTGCGCTGCGGTGAGATGTCCATTGTCCCTATATGGTGAAATTAAACATTTCAAGCACGAATACGCGGAATCTGGTAAAATGTATCCACCATCTGTTAAAGTGAACATAATTAGTTAAGATAAATAAAACAAGTTCAAGTTAATAATTTACCTTCACATAACATTAACAAGTCATCAGCTAAAGTTGAGTTTTTAAAAACTCGAGCATCGTGGACGCTTCCAGGGATATCCTATGAATGCATCCAAAATCTGACGTTTTTCATTAACTAAAAACTGCGTATGAATAGAAAAATATCCCTTCCTATTTATGTAGCTGTCGTGATCCCGGGCAGGCTTGTCTATCCATCTAGGCGTTCCATCCATGCATCCTATTTTGATTTAACGTAATAAGAATATAAGTAGTATATGTAGTATAGTAATCTATTAAACATTATTTTAAGTACTACCAATAACTCCTGGAAACCCTTTTGTAGCATTAAATGATGATTTCGTAATTTCAATTTCCTCTCTAGTTGGCAGTTTTATTGCCTGTGGTCCTATTTCCTCATTAATAAATTTTGAGTTTTTTTATTTTATAAGTTACAATCTGTTTTCATACTGACCTTCAGTAGAACGAAATATTTGGTGCATTCCACGCGAAGCGGACAACCAACAATTTTGAAAAAGTTATATATGACCTGTTTCAAAGGTAATTAATCATATTAAGAAACTTATATAAAAATAAGTAAAATAGTGATTCTTATAGGAAATTGCATGCTCTTCACATTCGTGGTATCGAATTCGAAATTGAATTTTTTTCATGTAAAAAATCTAAAATTAATATTTAAAATTTAATTTTGACAAACTTCGGCCTTTTTAATTTTTTTTTTAAAATAGTTCAAAAAATTACTTAAAATGTATAGTAAATGCCTGTTTCAGTTTTTGAGATAAAAACAAAAATTTTTAAAAATATCGAAGTTAAGTAAAATCCGATTTGATATCTTTACTTCCGGTTTTATATACGAAAAAAGATTTTTTTTTCAACTCTGTAATAACAGCAGAAAAACATTTATTTGTCTTTAAAATAACACAATTTACTTTTTTTCTATCACTTTGAATAATAGCAAATTTTTATTTAAAAAACCCGCTCCTCAAATTTTGTCAATTCTTTAAAGGCTTTTAAAAGGGAAACTAGACTTCATAGAAAAAAAATTAAAATGTACATTCATTCAGGACATATAGAAGTACAATTAAACCTAATATGAACAAAATGCAGAACCTCACATTTTTACGCTGTCCGCTTCGCGTGAAATGCCCCATTTCCGATGAAGCGAAACGGTCCACTAAATGAATTACCATATTCCTTTCAAGACGGAAATGGCTAATAAATACTTCGGAGGAATACTCAGACACTGTTTTAGAAATAAAATCTTCCACAGCTGCCCTCGGTTGCCTATATAATTTCCCCAAAGTTGTACAAGTATTTTGATTAAATTAAATGGCTGAAAATAGATGAGTATATTTATATTAATAATACACTTAATCTGAACAAATGTGGAGTTCTTTCCCCCAGCACGGCATGGTCGGAGAGCAGCTTCATGTGTTCTTCTTTTTTGCAACAGAAAGCTTCACACAATCAGTGAAAATGAGATTTAATACAAACCTGGAATCAAAGAACTCAGGATATTTCCAATTTAGTCCTCATTTTCTTCCAATTCACAACTCATTTCTTCCACTATTGTCGCAATGAGATAATTTTCTTTATCCATAATTAATTTTAAAATGCTACTGTCAAATAGAAATTTCAAGATGGAATTACACTTCATCGTTTGTTTCACTAATAGAAGTGTAGGGCAAATTTTACACCTTTGACGTCACTTGACTTACACCACAAGTGTATGGTACACTTAATTTACACTTCCTGTGCAGCGAAACAAACAGACCTTATGAGTTACCAGCTTATGTCGCAGCGCTGCTTTGTGCATTTTAAACCACTTAGGAAAAAAATTATGAAGAAAATTACGAAAAAATGTGTTACGAAAAAGTTACTTTACGAACAAATGAATTTACGAAGAAATGAGCTTACGAAGAAAAGCTTACGAAAAAATGTGTCACGAACAAATGAATTTACGAAAAAAAAGAGTTTACGGACAAAAATTTACGAAAAAAAGTAGGTGAAGCGGTTAATGTATCGTCCCATAGGGACTTCTTAATTCAAAGTAAGACTTTTTCTTTTAGGGAAAATAAAAATAAAATTCAAAACAAGGAAAACATAGCTCCGAGCCAAACAGAAATATATATTAATAGTAACTTCAGTGAATATTTGGCTGAAGAAAATGAAATTAAAAATGAGCAACAGTTGGGAGCCTTATTCGATGACACCAGCATGGAGTACGATTTTCCACGGGAAGATTTCAGAACACAACCAAAGCGGCACATTAAAAGGACGCATTAGGAAACGCCAAAAAAAGGACAACTATAAAAAACCATCTCCATAAACAGGTACGAGGAATTCAGTAAGGAAGTAGGAGAAGACGATATCAAATTAGATAAAATATGTAGTTTAAAACAAAATTTAAATATGAACAAATGCTCCCCAAAAAATAACAAGCCCTCAGAGACCGATTTAATGAATAGTAGCAAAAGCCAAAACAAAAATATAAATATTTCAAATAAAGTGCAGACTAAAACAAATGTAGTCAATAAACCAATTAAAAATTAAAATTCTTACCTCCGATAATTATGTCAGAGGAAACAATTGAAACGTTTAGAGTGTTTTTAAAACAACAATGCAATGCTAAATTTAATATACAAAGAATAAATAGATTCAAATCAAAAATATATATCAGGGAAGATCATAGGGAAGTTAGGGAACGCATCCTTAAAGCAACTGATTATAACAGTACATTGCGAAGTGGGAAATTTGATGCATACACATACACACCTAAAGGCGAGCTCATGCCAGATATTAAGGTAGAAAACGTTACCTTATTTGAAACAAAAAGGTAAAAAGAGGAAAATATGAAATTAAAAATTTTTAGGATTGTTTTTGTTCCACAAACAAACAAGACTGATATTATTAATAACATTACATTTCTTTGTAACTGCAAGATGCATTGGGAGGAGGTCAAGACTGGAGGGCATGTGAGATGTAAGAGATGCCAAGTTTACGGACACCTTGCAGTTAATTGCTACCGTGTAGCGAAATGCGTAAGATGTGCAGGAACGCACAAACAGGGAGAATGTCAATTAAGACAAGAGGAAAAAAGTAAATGCGCAAACTGTGAGGAGAGAGAACAAAAGTCAAAACCAAAACTTAAATGCTAATACCAAGCGGTTTAGCAGCTCGCGCGTGACGCCGGGGAGGTCATTTGCGGACAATTTTAGAGACAACTATCCCCCACTGAATAAAGGAACAAATCACAAAATTTCACAAAATAGGGAAAACGAAAGCATTCATTATGAAAATAATACTCAAAATAACAAACAGAGCAACATCTTTGAAAAATTTTTAAATTAATTATTGAAAGCATTAAAAATTTGAATTGAAAAAATGCTAACAGGCCAAAAATAGAATCAAATAATGTATAGTATATAAAAAACGCTAACGAAATTGTGTCCCCAATGAAACCAAAGTTTCCTAGAAGGGAATCAATTCTTGACTTGTTTATAGTTAGAAATGCATATATTAATACATATATATATATATATATATATATATATATATATATATATATATATATATATATATATATATATATATATATATATATATATCTTGAAAATAGTGAAATTGAGGAAAAAATTCATCTATTCACGGAATGTATTCAGTTTGCTCATAGTAAGCATGCTAAGGTTCTAAAGAAATCCAAAAAGAAATATCTAGGATTGCCAAAAGATATAATAAGCGACATAAGGGAAAAACGCAAAACTAGATAGAAGAGTGAGAGAATACTAGATAGAACATGCAACCTGAACCATCCTGAATATATTGCCCTGGATAGAGTTAATCAGTTAAAGATCATTACCAGAATTAAAATCGATATTTAGTAAACAACTTGAAAAAATTAGACCTGGTCCTGACGCGTTTAGGGAGATAAACAAAGTTACGAGGAGAAAGACGGGAAGCACAACAAATGGAATTGTGGTAAACGGGTAGAATAAGGAGCAGATGATAATCAATGATGCAAATGACATTACAGAAACTTTTTTTGATTATTATACTACCTTATATGACAAAAAGCATCCAATACATGGTCAGATAACTAACTAAGAGGTTAAGGAAAGGGTAAAAAGTTTCAAAGAAAGTTACAGAAACGAAGGAGAAAATAATCTCGTTAAAAGAATAACAAAATTCAATGACTGTAATCCATCAGACGCTCCTAGAGCGTGTATAACTCGATTTTTGCAACAGTGCGATGTGGAAGAAATAATTACCTACAGAACAAATAGGAAGATTTTATCAGGAATGGACGAAATACCAAATAGGTTTTTAAAATACCTGCGAAAATTAGCTATAACTTTTCTAACAATTATTTTTAATAATTTCATAAACAATTCATATTTCCCTGACTGCTGGAAAATAGCGAGAATCATACCAATACCTAAAAAGCCGAATGCTAAGGACGTTAAAGATTTCAGACCGATATCCCTACTGTCAAATATAGGCAAGATTCTGGAATGAATACTTGCGGATAAAATAGATGACTTTATTTACGAGGAAGAAATTATACCCGCGTATCAATTTGGCTTCAAGCCGGGCCTTTCTGCAGTTGATGCTCTAGCGAAGTATCACACGGACATAATACACAACTTAACAAACTATAGATACACAGTGGCCTGTGCACTTCACATAGAAAAGGCTTTTAGGCACAGGTATTAGTTAACACTCAGCTGAAACTTCTATTGACGCAAGCAACCATAAAGGTTGAGTCTTCTGAGGCTATTAAACGCCTCATGGATCAAACAGAAGAGGGTTTACACGAACTCAGAGCCGTCGAGATCCAAACACAAAACTGGGACGCAATTCTAGTGTATACACTGGTACAAAAACTCCCAAAAAAAACACGTTGTCTTTGGGAACAAGATCAGGGCAACAAAACCAGTTTCCCATCATATGCTGATCTAAGTAAATTCTTAGAAACACGCTTCCGCACGCTAGAAGCACTTCAAGAAGACTGTAAAAAACCCAATAACCCAGGAATGAATGCACACTCACCCAAGGCTCATACTCATTCATTCCTAAATAAATTCTATTCTTGTGTCCTATGTAAAGAGAATCACATAGTATACAATTGCCCGGAGTTCAAAAAATTATCAAACAACAAAAGAATGGAATTAGTTCAACGAAAACAGTTATGTAAAAACTGTCTTTCCCCAAAACATAACACTCAAGCATGCTCAAGTAGATTCTCGTGCCTTAAATGTAAAAAAAGGCATAACACCCTTCTACATTTTGAGACACCACAACTAATAATAATAATAATAATTTATTTAGGCAAGTACACAAGTATACTATTAGGCAAGTACACAAGTATAGTATATTACAAAGCTAGGAAAAGTTCTATTTAAGAAAAAACACCTTATCAGTAGTTATAACAAAATTATAAAAGAAAAATCCAAATATCAAGTTATCCTGACGCAAAATTCACAAAAGCAGATCAAATTAAAAAGAAAAAAAAACCCCTGTAACGAGAGAATAGAAAACTGCGCCCCCAGCAAAGCCAATCCAAAGTCACGAAAAGAAATAACGCTTCAACATGCCTTTAAACTCAGATGTCCTGGTCGTCCCCCTTACATTAATAGGAAGAGAATTCCATAGGCGAGTAATGAAAACAAAAAAAGAACGCTGCCCAACGATAAACCGCGTGGAAGGAATACGGGAACCAACGTGACGGGATGAATGCAGAAAGTGCAAGTGTTCATATAGATAAGAAGGTGACTTCGAAACAAGTTAGTTGTGAAAAAACAGCAACGCTCTAACGTCTATATAAGTCTTTATTGGACACCCAATTAAAGAACTTATATAGTGAGAAACGTGATCGTGCCGCCTCAAACTATAAACAAATCGGATACAGTCATTAAATGCGACATTAATTCTACGGTTGCATTCAGCATCAAGTTCTGGGTAAATTGTTCTACAATGGGGAACCAACAACCTAACAAGTTCTAATTTAAGCTCAATAGAAAGTAAGCTTCCAGACAGCCGAAGCTGCCGTAGCCCACCATAAATTTTCTGTAAGGTATAAATTACATGATCACAGCACTCCATCTTACTGCTAAAGTACACTCCACGACTTTTCACCTTGCTCACATAAGGTACACTTAGACCATTGAGATGAACACCAGGAACACACATCAAATCGAGATCATTTCTGTAGAAAAACAAGCATTGTGACTTAAGGGGGTTTAATATGAGACGATTACTTCTCGCCCACGAAGAAATATTTCTCAAGTCATTGTTGACTCGAAAAATACAATCCTCCACTAGGCCAATGGGTCTGGACAAATATATTTGAACATCATCAGCATACAGATGAATGTTCACATCTTCAATAACATCAGGGAGATCATTAATAAATAAACAAAATAGAAGAGGTCCAAGAATCGAACCCTGAGGCACTCCACTAACAAGATTGGCCATCCCTGACCTCTTTCCCTCAACCAACACCTGCTGAGTACGGCCAGACAAGAAATCACCAATAATTTTAGTGGCAGAAGCTGAAAAATTAAATTTTTTCTGGAGTTTCGATTTAACCAAACTATGGGCCACAGAATCAAAGGCTTTTGTGAAATCGAGGAGAACCAAAGCTGTCATTAGGTCATTGTCAAGCGACTGGCGGATATCAGAGGACACTTTCAACAGAGCAGTGTCACAGCTATGACCAGCACGGAAGCCAGATTTGATAAAAGGTTGTCTGACTTAATGTAGTGAAGGATTTGTCTGTATAATAGCTTTTCCAGAACTTTTCCGAGAAAACACAGCAAACTTATTAGCCGATAATCACAAAGATCCACAGGAGCTGAGCACTTAGCCAAGGGTAAGACAACAGCATTCTTCCAAATTGTTGGAAACTGTGAATAAGTGAGGCAAGAATTAAATATATAAAGTAAACTGTCTAGAGTATCCAAACGACAGGCAACTCACTTGCAAATTACGGGGTTAGGTAAAGCCCAAACAGCGCACACAAACGCGCAAGTATCATTTAAATTAAACTATGCAAACGGATTTCACAACAGAAGCCGATGCATTAGTATTGAAGAGGATCACTGATCTCATGACGGCCAGTTACAGCCCAACAACAAACATGCAATACGTCAAACGGCTTCCTCCAGCAGACCTAAGCTTCGCTACACCAGGGCCGATTGATTTACTTCTCGGAGCTGACATAAACGCACAAATCATCGGGGATAAAGTAATCCTAGGAACAAAAGGCACAGTACATCCAATTAGGTTGGATATTAATGGGAAAAATTGACTCAAAACAAAATGAGAAAATTCGAACCTTCACTGTGCAAGTGGATCCCAACTACCAACTGGAGCAACAGCTGAAGAAATTTTGGGAGTTAGAGGAAGTGCCAAAAACTATCTCTGCAGCTGACGGTGACCAATGCGAACAACAATACAAAGAAACGCATCAAAAGTTAGAGAACGGCCAATACCAGGAAGAATTACCATTTCGAGATGCAACTGGTCCAGATCTAGGAGACTCACGAAACCTCATTCAAGCATTCTAGCAATATCTACAATTAGAAAAACGGTTCACCAGAGATCAGAATTATCACCTTCTCTACAAGAACTTTTTAAATGAATACATACAGATGAAACATATGGAGGAAATACCAACCAAACAGATAGAGGAAGAAAGTATAGCCAAAAACAAGGGCTACTACTATCTTCCACACCATGCGGTCCTTAAGGAAAGTTCTACTACCAAATTAAGTGTAGTCTTTAATGCGTCAGCCAAATCCACAAATGAAAAATCTCTGAATTGGCAGCTGTTAGTAGGCCCGACTATACAACCCACATTTTGGACAACATTATTAAAATGGCGGATTTCCAAATATGCATTTACAGCTGACATAGAAAAAATGTACATAATGATATGGATACACCCCAAACATCAATCATTTCAACGCAGTTTGTGGAGACCAAATCCTAATGAGCCAATAAGAGATTATAAGCTCAAAACTGTGACATTTGGCACTGCTCCAGCTCCATTTCTAGAAATAAGGACCCTACATCAGCTGGCAAAAGATGAAGAGGAAAACGTTCCCCTAGCTACTGAGAGTCTGCGTACAGACTTTTATGTTCATGATTTGCTCACAGGAGCACATCAAATTAAAGACGGCACTAAACTACAAAATGAGCTGATAGAAGTATTACAAGGTAGTGGATTCAACTTAAGGAAATGGACAGCAAATCATCCTGACCTCCTATCCAGCATACCAATCGAGCATCAAGAACTAAAAAGGGCATTAAACTTATCCGAACAAGAAGCGATAAAAACATTAGGCATACAGTGGTATCCACCCAAAGATGAATTTAGTTTTAAGGTAAATTTACCAGAATCTAAAGCTAACTACATCAAGCGAACAGTTTTGACTGCTTCACTCTTCGATCCACTTGGATGGTTAGCTCCAAGTATTATTCTAGCAAAAATAACCATTCAGAAGCTGAGGTTGGCAGAACAACTCATGGGACGAACAACTCCCGGAGTCCATAACAAAGAACTGGATAAAACTACGAAATTCATTAACAAATGTTAAAAATATTAGAATACCCCGCTGGATACAATACTCTCCAACAGTAAAGGAAGTAGAACTGCACGGGTTTTGTGACGCGTCAAACTCAGCATACGCAGCAGTCATATACCTACGAATAGTTGACGTGAACGACCAAGTTCACACACATTTGATAACGTCAAAAACAAAGGTAGCTCCAACAAAGGTTATATCGCTACCAAGATATGTGTGGATCATTAATTTTATCCAGATTGCTCAAGCAGACTCAAATTGACATGCGACTCGCTAACTCACACACAGTTACTTGGACAGATTCTGAAATAGTATTAGCCTGTATACACGCACAACCTACACGTTGGAAAACATTTGTATCTAACAGAGTAAGCGAAATTCAAGACACTGTACACCCAGCTTCATGGCGTTATGTTCCTACGAAACACAATCCTGCCGACTGCGCCTCAAGAGGTTTATATCCAGAGGAACTAAGAGAATCAAAACTATGGTGGTATGGACCTTCATGGCTCTCTCTATCAGCAGAACATTGGCCGTCACAACCTAAAGTTAGACAAGTAACTACTCTTGAAGAAAAGGAAATAAAAACCTACATAGCCACTGAACAAACAAACTCATGGTTATATAAATATTCCACATTTCCAAAGCTAATAAGAATAATAGCTTACTGTTACAGGTTTTTTAATAATTGTCATAATAAACAAGGCAACAATACATCTAAATATTTAACCAGTCTAGAAAAGAAGATGTCAGAAATAAAAATTGTCCAAACACTTCAACAAGAAGCATTTTCAGATGAAATAAAATTTCTTAACCCCTTGCCTTATGAATCGAGCGACGATTGTGTGTGACACTTTCGATGACAGCTTTTCTCATGTGTCGTGACCAGAAGCAGATTCTCATGTGCTGTGACAAGAAGCAGTTTCATCACATCACATTGCATTTACTATTTAATAAAACCACATAATTTGATAATTATATTTCATTTTATTTTTATTAAAAAAATGTATTAATTATATTTCATATAATATTATTTTTATTTTTATGGCTATATAACTGGAAAAGTAAAAATGTTCAGTCGTTGAAATATTTGCTTTGTAGAATTTATTGCGTGAATAACCTATAAGGAAATAATGTATAATATTAGTCAAAAATTTTATTTAAACGGGTATTGTTTTATTACTAACATTTTAAGTAAATGACAGGAAATTAAAAATTTTCCAGTGTGTGATATTTCTCGAAACAATCAGGAACATGTAACGCAACTTTACACTTTTTGCATTCCCATGTTGTTTCACTGCGCTTCTTTTGCTTTGCGCAAACTTTACAAGTCCTTGCTGGTTTTTGTTTTGATGGTGTTGGATCAATATGTTTTGGAAAATGTCCCCAATTTCGTCCTTGCAGTCTCTCTGGTGTATCTCCAGTGGGTATCTGTCCTGTCCTGTTATAGTTTGATTGTGCAGTTTGCAGTAATAATTCTGCTATGTCTACTCTATACTCAGGATAACTTCTTTTTTCTTGATGTATTTTCTTGTACAAAATGTTACTGTTATAAAGTGCCATGTCGAATATGTAAAAAAAAATTTTCCTGTATCCCTTCATGTGTTTCCTCATAATGGGGAAACAAGCTAACATTTGATCTTGGCGATCAACGCCAATCATGCCCTTGTTGTAATCAATTATGCATTTTGGTTTCAAAATATCAGGTTTTCTTCCTTCAGACATTTCTATTTTATCATGCTTAGTGGACAAGACATGAACATCTCGCTTATCTTTCCACTTTAAGGCGAATATGCCATTACTAGATCTCATTTCACATTCACCCTTTTTAAGTTTTTTTTCCTAAAGTAAATGGGCATATTTTTTCTATTAGAACGTACTGTTCCAATTGCATTCGTTTCATTTTTGAGTAATCGTAAAAATAATTTTGGCGAAGAATACCAGTTGTCTAGGTATAGAGTGTGTCCTTTATGTAAAACTGAGTTCAGTAATTCCATGACAACATTTTCAGACGCGCTATCATCAGGGTTTATTTTGTCGTTTCCGGTATATATTTTAAAATGATAACAATAACCCGTTGCCGATTCACACAACTTATAAAACTTTATGCCAAATCTGGCCCTTTTGGACGGATTATACTGTTTATATGATAAACGTCCCTTAAATTTCATTAGGGATTCATCAATAGCGATATCTTCCTCCATATTATATACTTCTTTGAATTTTTCATTGAAAAAAGTTGTAACAGGTTTTATTTTACTGATTCGATCATAATTATCAGTTGTATTATTATTTGAAAAATGTAAAAACCTAGTAATTTGTAAAAATCTGGTGTAAGGCATAGTGTTTCGGAATATCGGTGTTTCAATAACCGCTCTTTTAGTCCAATTCATTTGAATATTTGGTTTCCTAACTTGTCCCATTATAATACACAATGCAAAATATGTTTTCATCTCATCACAATTTACAGAAACCCAAGTCTTGTCGATTTTTCTTTTTATAGTTTCATCGCTTATACATTGCTCTGCGTAGCGATTTGTTTCTGTTACAACAATTTCCCAAAACTTTTTGTCAAATATTGCATAAAAAAAGTCTAACTTTCCACTGTTTTCATTTAACTCACCTGTAGACGTTACTTTTATGCCAGGAGTTTCAGTATACTTCCATATCTTCGGATGATTATTTTTTAATTGCCAAATCCATTGTTCTAATAACTGATTACTGATATTTTCTTCGTCATTAGTATCGCTTTCATCACTAACTAAATTTTGCACACGTTTTTTTCCAGGACAAACTACACTGCTATCATCAGATATATTCAAATCGGTATCTGTGTCAGTTTCTAAGGTGTAATCAGGAGACTTTCCATCACCCTTATTTTTATCAATTTTCCTTTTTGCCATTAGGTAAAATTTTTGATTTTTTAAAGAATTTTTAAGTACCTGTCTGAATACAAGATTTTTTTGTAATGGTAAATAAATTTTATTGCTGTTTATTTGACCACAACTCGAATGCAACTAACTGGGTACTCCTGGATCAAATTCAGTTTATATAGCGACTACAAAAATCAAGTTAAGTTGAGAACAATTTTTAGAACAAATTCAATGAGCAATATTTAGTACAGTGCGCTAAGCGCCAAGTTCAAATTAAAGTAGGAATGTTATACAAAGACTATTTCATTTACAATTCGAAGTTTTAAATTAACATAATATTTATAATATTATCCACTAAATAGTGGAATGATAGCCGTTGCCTCAACAGTACCAACAGTTAATTATTTGACGACTCTATTGCAACTACGCCTAAAAATAAATGCCCAACTCTCATATTGGAACTGAAAACAAAGCAAAAACACAAACATTATCATGTAAAAACAATCACGTGTTTGATACGGGCTTCTCACTTTTGGCCAGAACAAGACATCACGTGTCTGATACGAGGTTCTCATTTTAGGCATAGAAGTAGCATCACGTCTCCCACACGTTGTTTTAAGGCAAAGGGTTAAAGAAAATAAGCCAGTTAACAAAACAAGCCGATTACTAAATCTGAATCCCATGGTTAAGGACAATCTTTTTCGAGTTGGTGGTAGAATTGAGAACTCACTTTTAACATTTGATCAACGACACCCTATCATTCTACCCAATAATCATCACGTTTCTAGTATCATCATCGATTATATACATAAATACACATTACACGGTGGTACACAACTAGTGTTAAACACACTCCGAAACAAATACTGGCTATTAAATGCCAGAAACACGATTCGCTATCGCATACGTAAATGTATTACTTGCTTTCGGACACATCCAAAAGAATCAAAACAAATCATGGGGGATTTACCAGCAGTAAGAGTAAATCCTTCCCTACCTTTTCAACATACAGGCGTCGACTACGCCGGACTGATTGACATCAAGTCATCAAAAATACGAACGCTAAAATCCTTAAATCATATCTTTGCATATTTATTTGCATGGCTACAAAGTCCATACATATAGAGGTTGCATCTGACATGACAACCCAAGCATTCATAGCCGCCTTAAAGAGATTCATAAGTCGAAGAGGGTTATGTTCCACACTGCATTCAGACTGTGGAACAAATTTCATTAGAGCACGAAACGAACTCTACAAAGATTGGCAAAACACAATAAAAACTATCCCCAATGAAATAGCAAAAGATGTAATACTGTCAAACATCGAGTGGCATTTCAACCCACCATCTGCGCCACATTTTGGAGGCTTTTGGGATACAGGAGTCAAATCTGTTAAAACGCACCTAAAACGCACTCTACAGACTACGTCACTGACATTTAAAGAATTGAGCACAGTATGTTGTCAAGTAGAAGCCTGTGTCAACTCAAGACCATTAATACCACTATCTTATTATCCAAGTGATTTAAACGTCCTCACGCCAGGACATTTTCTAACAGGTAGAAATCTAATAAATCTACCAGAAGCTATAACTTCACAAAACATTTCAACGTTAAAACGGTGGCAATACACGCAATATTTGATCCAAAAATTTTGGAAAAAATGGTCAAGTGAATACATTCACAGTTTGCAACAGAGAAGTAAATGGCAAACACCCCAAGACAATATTAAACTAAATGACATTGCATTGATTAAAGATAATAGATATCCTCCTATACAATAGGTATTAGGAAAAATAATAAATATTTATAAAGGTAAGGACGATTACATACGCGTGACCACTGTAAAAACATCACAGAGCACGTTTACACGACCAATTACCAAATTGTGCAAACTACCTCTAGAGAAATCCAACTTGTAACAAACCATCCAAGTTGTCAAATAAAGTTCGCGCCAAATTCTGTAAAACGACAACCGCATATTACAATTTCTCTTTCAAGCTAGTTAAATTCTTTTTATTTTTACGATGGCATCTCTACCACTATTAGACAATGTTCTAGATATTGATGATGTGCCGACATTTCCTTATTCGCCCAAACAGGATATAAGAAAAAGACTTCGTCGAGAGCCAGAACGTCGAGCCACAGCCACCAGCCCCACTTAAGCGACCCTTCGAGGCCGTCGTACGACGCGACCCGTGTATCCGGACCCCAACGCATCCAGCAAAGGTTCCCACAGGAAAAATAAGAATGGAAGCCATTATAAATGCACCTCCTGCAAGAAATTCGACAATTGCCAGTCATAGTACTCAACAGGCTCATACGAGGAATATTGCATCGACGTTAGCAGCTCAGCATGGTCATCAACCGAACAAAACCACCAGTCCTATGGTAAAAGGTCAAAAAAATCAAGAGCCACCTGTGCAAAAGCCCGTAAAAAGGCTGCACCCCTCAACTGCCATACGGCAGATACTCGGGTATTCCACGCCTCCACCTCAATTCATTGTAGAGCCAAGGTTGTGGCAAATAGTGGCCAGACAACCGATTCCATGGTGGAAAGTATACGCCGCCCAAAAAAAACTTTCGCATAGAAACAGAAGACGGAGACACCCTACGATTTAAGAAGATGGCTAATGGAAAAATCGAAATATATCTACAAGTAAAAGGCTGTAAGATTTTTGTTTTCTTTTTCCTTACTTCTTTTTAACTATTTAGCAATACAAGTACGAATTTGTCAGCTTTAATTCTACTTACTATTTAGATGATAACCCATACAAGTTTTAGTAAATCAGCTTTTGTTGACAGGACCTAATACTTTTTCTACGCCCAGTTTTCAGCTCTTCACTGTCGTCTACTTATCAAAATTTAGAACAGGAAAGATTCCAAATTGCTAACATTTGTTGTTCAAGACATAATATAAAAACAAATATATAGAGTTCAAGGATATCACTGCTACGATAAATATAATGATGATGTTCAATACAACATCGCTGATTAAGCTGGAATTTAGGAATATATCTTTTGTATGAGGAATAGTTTCAAACGTCCAACGGTTTGGAATATATTCCTTTACTAAGTCAGACTTCAACTTCCTACAGACGTTAAAAGCAAATAAACAGTCTTCGAATTATATAAACTGTGTGTCAGCAACTTTACTGAGTACTGTTGTTTAAAAAAAAATGTTTCTGTTCCTTGTTTATTATTATTGTATAACCATTTCGTCACAGTTTATTTCACAACCTATTCGGTTAGACACAATGCATCTTCCAAACTGTCTTGTCTAGAAATTGTGATTCCTTAAATGTTAAAACCTTTTAATTGTCGGTCCTTTTTTTTCGGCGCGGGAGAATGTCTGGCCGCCAACTTAATTTACTTCCTTACTTACTTTCCTAGAAAGAAATGCAGTTAAAAGTTCTGAAATACAATATACTTACATACTGCCCGACTATTTACACTCCGCTTAAGGCAGAAAACCAATCATTTTTCGTCATGTAAATTCTAAACCACCTAAAAAGATAAGATTTTATTTGTAATATTGAAGTGCCAGAGCCCTTATTTTCAAGTCATCAGACTGTTGTCCAACTTACGCCACGGGGAGGCTAAGGGTTGGTCTTTGAAAGTCAAAATTTTATTTTACTTACCTCAAATTTCAATTGCACTGAGCAAGTGCAATTACTTCAATTGCCCTATTTCACTTCTCCACAAGCAAAACTTTAATTCGCTTTCAACACGAATTGAAAGCAATTAATGTTAGTTCACGCTCTTATAATATTCCACACAAAACCACAAGCACGTAAAAAACGATTAGCCACTTTGTCACGATTTAATAAACGCAACATGAATATTTTTCACAAACAATATTTTTCAACATCAAATTTTAAAAACAAAACACGAAATGCCAAACTTTACCGATAACGAACAGAACAAACGTGAATTTGTAGTAGTCACATTTGTTACCCAAGCAGTTTAGTATTGCCGGCACTTAGCATTTAAAACTTCATAAGCAGCAGCAGTACTACATTTCGCCACATTGCGCTGCTTGCAATCAACAAGAGCAGGTCGGCTGGCATGAAGCTGATCTCTTCGCTCTAATTTCAGTGGTAATGAAACTGAAAACCAGACGGCGCATATACAATTTTACTTGAAAACTATTCCGTCAATTTTGAAATGTTATATTACTGAATTTAAAAGTTAATATTCTTCAATTGTGTTATACTAACACAATTATCTATTTATATAATTTCGTGTAAACGAAATGATATAAATAGAGCGTTCTGAGCTCACAAAATCATTGTGATTTGAACAATCAACGCATTCACATCTTGCGGTCTTGAAGCAAGTACAGAACCTTTGGTGGATTTATTGAAACCAAAAAACTATATAGAATTGTGTTTTGAACAATTCTCTCATCAGCTGTTTTGAGGCTGATGAAACCGAAAAATTTCGTCTTTACGACAAGTACTCCGCTCTGTACGTATAAATAAACGTACACGAGCCTACCTTTAGCATTGCGTTCAGAGCAATCGAACCGAGCACATCGGCACTTGCTGCATTGAAGCAAGTCTTTACTAACAAACACTTTCTCTTGCAGCTTACATTTGAGAAGTATTGAACCTCAACTCACTTATACCAGCGAAGTGAGCTGGATTTATAAATATTTCTTTTATTTTACAAGAAAAGTAATTTGTGCTTTTCTCTTCACAGGAACTATTACCACCGGACTTTTCCCTTTTTCTAGTTGAATTATTATTTATTTTTTTGTTTTGAATTTTTATTTTATTATTTTGTTTTTTATTATTTGTATTATTTAGTTTCTTTATTTTTTGAATTGCCTTTATAAGATGCTGAATTTTTAAATAAAAATCATATTTACGAAAAATCCAATTGTTGTCATTTGTTACCCGGCAACCCTCCTTTTTTCGCTTAAGCCAGTTAGGGCTTAAACAGACTCGGTATGGACAGAAGCACTTATTTTCAAATTAATTACTTACGAATTTCCACATAGACTTATACTATGAATAGATAAATTCCTAACAAACAGAACTTTAGTAGTCTCCATCAATAAGCACATTTGAAGAGAAATACAGATCTTTTCGGGTGTACCCCAAGGTTCCTGAACGGGACCAAAATTATATAATTTATTCTTAATGTATGGGAAACATTAAACAGGGTAATGATGGAAAAATCATTTCGAAAGCACTGTTGTTGTTGTTTTATAGATGGCATCAAAGACAGTCAATGAACATTTAGAGGAAATTAATGATTATTACAAAACATGGGCCATACAAATTAACACAACCAAGTCGGAATCAATATGCATTTGAAACGCGTACGGAAAGATAATTACAACTGAAATAATTACAAAAAGCAGAGTAGTATCAACGGAAATAGATAACAACAAGATACCTCAGAAAGAAGAGATTAAATATCTTGGGGTGCTTTTTCAAAACAGCCTTAAATTTAATAAACAGGGAAGGGCTGCACTAACTAAGGCAAAAAAGGCCTTTTATTTTCTCAAAAGCTTATTTTAACTTATAAGACCCATAATGACATATGCTTTTCCTAACTGGCATACAATATCGCCAACAGTGGCCAAAGAACTTTCAGTTTTCGAAAGAAAAATAAGAGTCTGTATAAATAAAACCTACAAAACCAGACACAAACGTTTTAGTAACAAATATATAATAAGTAAGACATGTATAATACACCTGATGATATATCTAATTATCGTCATGAATAACAATAATGTAACGAGTGCAAATCATTCCAATGTCCCAATTAGGGAAGCTGTAGAAAGCCAAAAACATTATGATACTAAGCTAGTATATTATTTATCGCCTTTTAATCATATCAATGAAAAATCAAAGGAAGGTATGTTAACCTTGGATAAAGATAATACAATACCGATATTTTATCAGCACGCTAATAAAAATCATTATAGAGGCTAAACAATATTTAAACAAAAACCTGTATTATACAGGGTGAGTTTTTTATCTTGAGATCTAAATATCTCGAAAAGAACGCGATATCGCGAAAAAATTTTAAGATGAAAGTTTCAAGGGGGATAAATAATGGTGACCTTGGTGACCTTGAACCCAAATTGCAAGGTCAAATCAAGTTCAACTTTGATTTTTCAAATGGAAACCCATAATTTTTCTTGCACATTCGTATTCTTCCCACAAAAATACGCCTCTTTTGCTGGAAAAAATTTTTTTTGAACACGTCAATTTCTTGAGATTTTTGAGGGAGAAAATTTAAAATTTTGGAACTTTACTTTTGCATATTTTACTCGAAAATGTTTGAGTTTACAGAAAAATTGCATAGAGGCAAAAGTGCTTAGATTTCCTCAGCGAATCTGACCAAACTTTTTGAAAATTTGTTTATGCAAAATTATCTAAAAAAAAATTTGTTTATCCAAAATTTTCTAAAATAAATGTTTACAAAATTTGCTCAGATTCCCTGTACAAATCTAAGCACTTTTACTCCTTTACAATTTTTTTGTAAGCCTAACCATTTTTGAGTAAAATATCTTTAAAGTTCCAAAATTTTCAATTTTGTCCCTCAAAAATCTCAAGAAATTGAAGTTTAAAAAAAAATGTTTTGGGCCAAAATTGTTCACGTGTACGCAAAGAATACGGATCTGAAATAAAAAATATACTTTCCAATTTAAATTTGTTATCCCCCACTACCACCCCGTAGGAGGTATAGGGTAGGGGAACGAGTTTGGTATCATTGGATGTCCCCTTCCAAGACGAACAAATTTTAATTTCAAATTTTTTTGATCAGATGTGTGGTTTTCGAGATATTATTTTTTCTAAAAATAAATGCACCACCCTGTATAGCAAAAAAAGAAATTAGGTTTCACCCCTACCCCCCACCCAACAAAAGTAAAATGTTGGCTTGGAAAGCAACTATTTCAAATTTTACAATGACTTCCACAAAGCCCGGATTTAAATCTAACTGGAACTTTGTGGGCCGTAGTAAAAAAATTATATTTCAGTCCGAAGATGCACCAAGGAGTCTAAGTGAATTGTAGACGCGATTACAAATAAAATGGAAAAAATTATCCACGAAATATTAATATATGCGTCATGGTAATTTCGAATTAAATTGGTTAAATAGGCCTGCATATATGTACAAACCAAAATTCGTAACGTATATATAATTTTGATGATTTGGTTGTAGTGAAGGATCAGTCGTTGTGGGAGAGAAAAATATGAAGTTGTTTTTAACAAATCGTGATCAATATCGGAGAAGATTACAACTAGAATCATTAAGGGAAATGTCTACTTACCCCTCTGTTAATGATCTTGTAAAACTCATTCTTTAACCCTTAACTGGCTTAAGCGAAAAAGGGGGGTTGCCGGGTCAAGAATGATAACAATTGGAATTGCAAAAATATCTTTTTTTTTTCAAAATTCAAGAATATAAATATATGTATACAGGGTGTTTCAGATCTGACGTGCCAAAAATCTCATCTAGTCAAACAAAAAATTGTATGGGAGGGGGTGGGGGAACTCAACCGCTTGGGAGTTACAGGGTGATTCATAAATTTCAGTTTTTCATGGTACGCACATTACTCTTTTATTTAAATCTTTTAAATCACTTACTACTTCATCTACCCAACACAGTCACATGAAACAAACGCTAAAAAAACAACTATCCTAATTTCCTTTCCAAAAATGACAACAATGTTGATCTCACTACTACCAGTGCAGGTACAGTCACGGCCAAAATTGAAAAAAATGTTTTGAAATTACCAAAATTTCAGCATTTTCTCAAATTTTCTACGAAATTTATGTAATTAGTATACCACTTTTTTATTTTTATTGGATTGCCTGTCTTATTACCTTTCCAAAAAGGTGCAACATGTCCACGTAGGGAAAGCATTTAGCAATTTATACGTAGAAATCCTATCGGAGAATATTTCAAAAATCAACAAATTAAAAAAATTAAACAAATATTAACTCAAAAATTCTTTTTATTGAATTTAAAAATCATTACAATTAATCTTGATAAGTAACAAAAGCCGCTAAACATGTCCACCGCAACTTTCGATGCATTTCAACAACCTCCTTGTAAGTCCCTGTCTAAGGCGTATTGCAGCCCGTATTTTCGTCGCTGCATTCCCAATTCGGATAATTGTTTAGAAAACAACTTCATATCTTTCTCTCCCACAACGACTAATCCTTCACTACAACCCAAACATCAAAATTATATATACGTTACGAATTTTGGTTGCGCCCCTTCATCCACCCCGACCACTTCCACAAAATTGTTGGCATAGTATCAACAGGAAAGTATACTGCTTACCACACGAAAAGAATCATCCAAAACGGTCCACGTGTTACGAAGTCAGGTTCAGCTCCATTATTACAATACATATGTACATATATGCAGGCCTATTTAACCAATTTAATTCGAAATTACCATGACGCATATATTAATATTTCGTGGATAATTTTTTCCATTTTATTTGTAATCGCGTCCACAATTCACTTAGACTCCTTGGTGCATCTTCGGACTGAAATATCATTTTTTTACTACGGCCCACAAAGTTCCAGTTAGATTTAAATCCGGGCTTTGTGGAGGTCATTGTAAAATTTGAAATAGTTGCTTTCCAAGCCAACATTTCACTTTTGTTGGGTGGGGGTAGGGGTGAAACCTAATTTCTTTTTTTGCTATACAGGGTGGTGCATTTATTTTTAGAAAAAATAATATCTCGAAAACCACACATCTGATCAAAAAAATTTGAAATTAAAATTTGTTCGTCTTGGAAGGGGACATCCAATGATACCAAACTCGTTCCCCTACGCTATACCTCCTACGGGGTGGTAGTGGGGGATAACAAATTTAAATTGGAAAGTATATTTTTTATTTCAGATCCGTATTCTTTGCGTACACGTGAACAATTTTGGCCCAAAACATTTTTTTTAAACTTCAATTTCTTGAGATTTTTGAGGGACAAAATTGAAAATTTTGGAACTTTAAAGATATTTTACTCAAAAATGGTTAGGTTTACAAAAAAATTGTAAAGGAGTAAAAGTGCTTAGATTTGTACAGGGAATCTGAGCAAACTTTGTAAACATTTATTTTAGAAAATTTTGGATAAACAATTTTTTTTTAGATAATTTTGCATAAGCAAATTTTCAAAAAGTTTGGTCAGATTCGCTGAGGAAATCTAAGCACTTTTGCCCCTATGCAATTTTTCTGTAAACTCAACCATTTTCGAGTAAAATATCTTTTAACTTCCAAAATTTTCAATGTTGTCCCTCAAAAATCTCAAGAAATTGACGTATTCAAAAAAAATTTTTGTGACAAAAATTGTTCACGTTTACGCGAAGAATACGAATTTGATATAAAAAATATAGGTTCCTATTTTAATTTTCTATCCCACCCCAAATGGGTCCTTTTCGAGATATGGCCCAATTTTAGTCAAAATTGGTGGCTTTTCTAATTTATCCAAAAAAATAAAAAAATTTAAAATTATTAACAAACTTTATGTGAAAGATCTTTTGATTTTAAACAATTTATGTCTTGAGCATTTCTTTCCTAAAGTCCTTGGTTTAGCTGTAATTTGCAAAAAATGCCTCACATTTCTTATAGAGTATTTTAAATGGGATAACTTATATGGGGCGAAATTCCTCAAGTGTGCCAGGTGAAAAAATTCGATGTCTCCGATTTTCTTCAAACTTCACCAAAATATTGTTACTGGTATAAGTAATTATCGCGCTAAAGGTTTTTAAAAAAAAAATTTTGTGCAAAAGTTATAGGGTTGTAAACATTTGCATTTTTGCACTTTTTCTCGTGATCATACCTTTTTTGAAAAATCATAACTATCGCCACCAGATCAGTGATCTTTAGTGATTTGTAAAGCTCGTTACATGCCGTTCCGAATAAAAATATAATTTTCCAAAAAACAAAATTTAAAAAAAATGGTTTTTTACACAATACTTGATCATCAATTTTTTTCATATTTTTTCAACTGAAAGTGTCATATCAGCTTTAAAATCATCTATCATTTAGAGTGACAAAGCAATGTTAAGTGTAAATTTTTGATTTTTGATCCACATACTTTTATGATGACAGGACGGGTCGGAAACTGTTTATGAATTTGTGAAGTCACTCTTCTCATACCCTTGTTTATCCACGTATGATTCTTCACCTTCAAATTACTGCAACAATACCTTATATCTTTCAACTTGTCTGGCATTTTGACTATTTGTGGCGAAATCTAACTGTATACTTACTGACTGTGAGAATACTCTTTAACGCGCCATCTACATTTTCTTATGTCATGGTATGTTCATCTGTTCTAAGCAACAAACAAGCAAAAAAGGCGTGCGCGGGCTTTCCAAAATCAAAAATTTACACTTAACATTGCTTTGTCACTCTAAATGATAGATGATTTTAAAGCTGATATGACACTTCCAGTTGAAAAAATATGAAAAAGTCAAAATTATTTTTTTTAAATTTTGTTTTTTGGAAAATTATATTTTTATTCGGAACGGCATGTAACGACCTTTACAAATCACTAAAGATCACTGATCTGGTGGCGATAGTTATGATTTTTCAAAAAAGGTATGATCACGAGAAAAAGTGCAAAAATGCAAAAGTTTACAACCCTATAATTTTTGCACAACATTTCATAATTACTTATACCAGTAACAATATTTTGGTGAAGTTTGAACAAAATCGGAGACATCGAATTTCTTCACCTGGTACACTTGAGGAATTTTGCCCCATATAAGTTATCCCATTTAAAATACTCTATAAGAAATGTGAGGCATTTTTTGCAAATTACAGCTAAACCAAGGACTTTGGGAAAAAAATGTTCCAGACATAAATTGTTTAAAATTAAAAGATCTTTCACATAAAGTTGGTTAATAATTTTAAATTTTTGTATTGTTTTGGAAAATTCAGAAAAACCACCAATTTTGACTAACATTGGGCCATATCTCGAAAAGGACCCTTTTTTGAGCCTGGTAACCTCGAAAAATCGATTCTCCGTGCCGGAAAACATAAAAATATGACAAGTTACCGAGGGGACCCCAAATTGCATACATAACCCCCCCCATTGCGCCCGGACTAGTGTGTAGTTTTCGAGATATTATTTTGTCTCAAGATAAATGCCCCACCCTGTATAGAGATCCCCCATTACTAATAATGAATATTTTTGTTAATAGGGTGGAGTGGGGAGAGGAAGTGGTAGTCTAACTTCGTAACGCGTGGACTCGTTAGGATGATTTCTTTCTGATGTATAGAATGGTACCGCGACGCAATTTTAAACGGTGGGATTGTAGTGGGGAGAGGTGGTTGTCAACTTCTTAAGCGTAGACCATGTTATATAGAGTGTTATCCCCAATTGATACTTTGAGGATAAATTTAGTTCTAGGGTGGTGGTGTGGGAAGAGCGGGCTAACTAACTTCGGAAAGTGTGGACCGATTTGGATCATTTTCATTTTGATTTGTAGAATATGTTGCTCCACTGATACCACGACAAAAACTTATGGAGTGGGGTTGTTTTCGGAGGGAGCGTTTCCCAATTACTTAATTATTTGGCTGATTCTTTTTTATTGTATACAGTATGATCTCCCACTGCAACTATGAGGAAAAATGTTGAACTAGGATTGGGGTGGGGCAGAAGTAACGTAACGTATGGGCTGATTTAGATGATTCTGAATGAAAAGATTATTTGATTGTATTCTGATAAGAATTGTGGCTTGTGGTGAGAGTTGGATGAGGGGCGGCGCCTAGCTTCGTGTGGCTTATGGGATCATAAATAAGGTCGATTAAATACTTTTGTCGTAGTTGTTTTGTTTGTTTAATTTGCACCGACTTCAAAATGTCGTAATAAATATAAAATTATAAATTCTTTCATGCTTTTTAGCGGTTTTTGTGAAGTCGGTTCAACTTTTTTTTAATAACTTTTTTGTGTCCCTTCTAGATATGAAATTGTTATCATCTATCAGTCAGGAAAAGTATTCTGTACAATATACTGATGGGCTATCTTCGATTCGATCTCGACGGATTAATCTTTTAGCCTTCGATCTGCCGATATTTGAATCGAGTTCACGCGGTCGAATCAATTTATTTATTTCCGATACTCATCCATTTAGGACAAGACAAGACGCGATTTATTTTGAAATGTTCAATTTCCAGTGTTACAAATTATTTTTTGATGCGAAGGAGCGATGCAAATACGTCATTCCTTGAATAATGTAACATCTTAAACAGTGGTGCCAAATCAGTGACTTTGTCACCAAATCTGGCGTTTTCGAACGCCTCTCTGGTGACAGAAATTTTTTTCCAGACACGTCTAAAAGTTGTTGATTTTCAATTTTCTCCACGGTGACTTCTGGTGATTTTGGTGAAGCCAAAATTCAATTTCAATTAGTGATAGTAACTGTGACGCCATTCCATTTGCTAAGAATAAGAATAGCATTTTTGTGAATTACACTTTTTGTAAATTATATCTTTGATTAAATACCTAGTGGATAAAAAGTGTACAGTGAGACATAAGTAAACTGCTAATTGCTACATTTGCTAAATTTGCCTGTAGTGCCTAGTCTTTATTCAATTGTTAAGCAGTCAAGTGGGAGCAGTTCTATCGATGTTCAGTTAATTTTTCAATTCAAGATTTTTGCTGATTAGGCTAAGTACATTCAGAAAGAAGGTTATTTGTTAATTTATATCAAAAACTAAATAAGTTTTTAAGATAAACTTTCATATTTTATCCTGTCTTGTAGGAAAATGGAAAGTGTTTGTTTTTCTGGCCACAGTAATATCGTGAGGAGTAAGCCGGTTAAAAATTAAATTTTCTCTTCAGAATTGAAGACTTACTTAATGTATCGTTTAATTGCAAGGAATCTGGATTAAAAATATTTACTGGTAATTGTTTTATTCAAACTGATATAATTTATTAAAATTATTTTTGTTGTGTTATGTCATCTGCCAAGGCAGAGATTGTTTAATAATTAGCGGTATTTGTTCAATTAAATAATCATATTGAGTCTTGTGAAAGCCTCCTTTAAAATTCCTGCAGGTTAACTAATTAAGCTGAAATTTATTTTCGGAGCTCTAGTAACAGTTGGAACAAAATAACTTTTATTCTTTGCACATTTGACAGAATCTGATTAAATTATTTACTTGCGGGTTTATTTATTTAATAAATATTGCGTTTACCTAGACCAAAAGTTTACTGCTGTTAAGATAATTTATCATATCATCTCTCTAACATAATGGAGTTCTTTGCCTTCCTGGTATACCAAAATATATTGTATTACTGAAAAGGTAATCAAAGCGTCTGAATTTGTTGAAGCTAAGCGTTTAAATAAAACATTTTAATATAATACTAAAAGTAATAGTAGTAGTAGTAGTACAAGTTTTTGGGTACGAATGATAACCTTACAAGCCCCTTCGTTTACCTAATCCGATTCGAATTGCGTTTTAGTTTTACAAACAGTGGTAAGATCAACTGCAATATAAAGTGAAATCAAGTGGGGTATCATCATTACTTGACTATGTCTACCTAATTTTATATAATCAGTAACTTGTTAGATTTATATAATGAGCAACTTTAAAAACTGCAACATCCATGCTCTTGATGACCATCTATTGCACAGGATAATTGTCCTCATTGCTTTATTCTGGAGTAATGAGGAATAATTCAGATGACCATTATTTAAAAAGCGGTTTTATTATGAAGTTGGACATATTTATCGCTTGTGGTATTGTGATGTTTCATCGTATTCTCTTTAATATACCCCCATTTATTTTGATACTAATATTTTCTTTGATATTTTCTTGCTTATACAGTCGAAGATTTCATGTTGTCCACACTTTCAGTTGCCTATATCAAATATACACAATGTTGGCATTTTATTTTAATGAATTTTGTTTTGTTAACGTTCAAACTTCAAATTACAAATTCAAAATTAATTTCGAGTACATCATCTCGAATTATATATACAAGCGTACCATCAGCTAATAGTCCTACCTTTGTGTGCTTTAGTATTACTGCAAGGTCTTTCATAATACGAATAGTTATTATCCCAAAATTGAGGCTTGCGGTACTCCTATTGTATTCTCTAACTTGTCTAATAAAGCCTTGTTCCTATTATATTACGTTGCGTTCTTGCTGTTAAATAATATCCAAACTATTACAATTCTATGCCAGCAATACCATATTTCGATAGCTTTTTGATTAATATACCTCTGTCAATCGCCTCAAATGCTCTTTTAAAGTTTGAATGTTTGTTTTTCTAAAACCTGATTGCATTCTAAATATTTATTCAGTTCCCTTTGCACGGTTTTCTCGAGTACTTTTCATACACTTTCATTATATTGATAGGTCTAAATTTTTCGCATTGTTTGATATTGTACTCGTCAATTTAGTTCAAGTTCCATGTTCAAAACAGTTCACTAAGCAGAACTGCTTAGTGGTTCTTCAATTCTCAAGGGAGCATAAGTCAAACGTTTGTGCACTACTATTTGCACTTATCACAGGTAAATGTAAAAGTTACTAAATGCATTCTTTTATTTTATTTTATCTTTATTTAACAGCTGCTAATTTTTTGGAAACTAAATATTATCCAGCTACTGACTCTTCAATTTAGTTCAAGTTCCATGTTCAGTACAGTTCACTAAGCAGATCTGCTTAGTCGTACAGGTAAATGTAAAAGTTACTTATTTTTTGGACATCTTATTAAATTATAAGGCATGTTATTAAATTGTTAAGCAGGAGCAGTGCACTTGAGTACTTCTATACGCATCAGGTAAATGCAGTATTTTAATTGTTCTTATTGAGTAAGTAGTTTAGTTTTTCAATATATTTTTTAGCTTAACTTAAAGGACTAATGTTCGATTTAATCTTCTGCTCATATAACTTACATGACAAACCCAAAGTAAGCCGAACTCAGTTTAAACTGCGTTCACAATTTGGGTCTATTATTACATGACGCATTTAAAATTATAGTTTGAAATGTAATATGAGTGAGTTCGGTATAAATTTAAAATAACTGAAATGAATTTATATAATTATGCGTTTATGCATCTTGGAATTGGAAAGTATAATTACGATTCAACAAAAAACAAAGTTTTCCGTTATTAGGATTATCACGACTGAACCATAAAAAAAGGAAATCTGAAGCTATAAAAATAATATAAATAAACTATACTAAAAACTAATAATAAACTATAATAAACCGAAAAGTGTCCTCAACCCAGCAACATTTTTTAATCTTGCCTTTCAGTGCACTTTTCGACTTAGTTTCTTTCAGTTTTAGAAAACGAACGCTAAAGAGAGATATGTCTTGATTCCGCATGATGAGGATAGAGAAAACAAACAATCGCGGCTTTTGTTTAAGAGGTGGCGAGTGATTTTGACACTTTATAGCGCTTAAAATTAAGGCTGTAGCAAGGTAAAGGAAACTGGAACAAATATGTCAAACCGATTTTCTTAGCATACAATTTCTATATGCCATACGCATAACACACTTGTCATGCTTCATCGCAGTTTGCAGGAGATAATGTGTACCCGATACTTTGTCTTTTCTACAAATTGCAACGAAGCATGAAAAGCGTGGTATAGTACTATGGAACTACGTACAGCGGATGGATACTGACATAACCTGACATCGGCTTGCTTACATATTGATCGCGACTGCCTAAGTTTATTATTAATTATAGAACAATTTTTAAAAAAATTTCAATGCTGAACAAAAGACATCTGTGAAACTAATATTCTTAAATTGTAGCCATTAAATGTTTACCTCCTTTTTCGTTGCGTTCATTTGACATATCTTTCTTTTCAGTTTCGTTACTCCAGTTTTAAGGGTTTTTGTTTTTTTATTTAATAAGAATGATCGGAATTCATTTAATTTGTTTCTTTATTCTTTCGGAATATTCTATTTCTTACTTTACACTCAAATTATTTATCATTATATAGAATGGTGAAACTGCAATATCAACAAAAATTCCGCAATGTCTGGAAAAATGACAAGAAATTCAAACATTGGCTTGAACCTGTTGTAGAGGATCCGACAAAAGCATTTTACAAATACTGCAAATGTGAATTGAAGACCTGATAAAACAAAAATAGCCGAAGCGTCATTGGCGATGTACGTGGCTGCACATTCTAATATGCATACAATTGATCATTTAAGCGATATATGTTCATCGCGATTTTCAGAAAGCGATACAGCGAACCTTAGGATTCGTAGAACAAAGTGCACCGAAATGATAAAAACTGTTTTAAGAGAGTATTTTCGAGAAGATTTACGAGCTGATATTGGAAACAATATGTTTAGGCTGTTGTTAGATGAATCTACTGACATATCTATAACAAAATTACTTGGAATTGTCATAAGGTTAGATATAGTTTATATAATTAAGTGAGTTTTATACAGGTAACCATCCTATAACACGATTTCGCCATAATATGAAAGATAAATTGCGGAAACCCTTGTATAATAGAGCAGCCTAGAACGCGGTTTCGATCTAAAACGATATTAAAACTCCGAATACCTTTTACATCACTGTATTACAACGTCAAAATAGTGTTTCTACCACCAAACACTACTTCGTTGCTTCAAACATTGGATCATGGTATTATTTATACCTTTAAGAAGTTACTGCAAAAGATCATTACATTGAAATAAATCTGTAATTAAGCACTGCATAGAAATTATATCTCTGCATCCCAAGTTTTAAATCACATCGATTTTGAGGACTATTGGGGACTGAGTAATTTAACACTAAAACAAACACAAGAAGACCTAAGCTTTGCTAAAAATCTGTTAAATGAGGGGTACCTGTATTTATAATTACTATACAATGCTAATATACATAATTACTTTCTTCAATTCTTTTCTTGTTTATATTAATAACAATAAAAATGATGGAAGTGGCATCATTGTGTCAACTTTTTGGGACTAGAAGAAATTAGCTCCGGAACTGCGGAAGCTATGTTGGAAGCCATCGAACGCTCATTGCAATGTTTCAAATTAGAAATAAAAAAGTTGGCTGGTATCGGCACGGATAATGCTTCAGCAATGGTTGGAGTCAACAATGGATTATACGCCTTACTGAAAAGAAAGCACGATTTGCCATTTTAAGTTTTGATAAGGTGCATTTGCCACTCTCTACAATTAGCCGTTTCACATGCCACCGAAGAAACTTTACCACGAAATCTTGATTTTCTTATCCGAGAAACCTGCAGAGCAGCTTTGAAGCAACTATAAAGACCCTGTGAACAAAGTCTATTTGATTTACATCCATTCTATTCTCGTCGACGTTCGGCGAACGAACAAAACGTTTGAATCTGCGACCGCAGACCCTGCAAAACTGCTTGAAGTCCTTGAGAATTTAATTCGTACGATAACATCAAAAATTTTAATTCCAACTGCAAGAATCAATATTTTCAAATACAACCTTAAAAATCACTTGGACCCAAACCCATAGCTGGGATATACTTTTGAAACAGCTCTAAAAGAATTGGAGCAAGCTCCACAGGTTAAAAACATGTTGAAGGATAGGTGCTGTCAAAACTGTCAAACTCAGCATGGAATTAATAAGTCGCCTGCCGTCAAATCTTGTCTTGTTGTAAGACATGAAGCTTCTGCACCCATCTGCGAGCTTGAAACCACGAGCCCACAAGTGTCCAAATACAAATCTTGCAAAACTATTCATGACCGACCAAAGGAAAATTGAACGCATCGAGATTCAATGGAACAATTTAAAAAATGTATAGTGGTCTAAAACATCAAGTTCTATTCAACTCTGGGACGAAGTGGCGAAATACCGCGACGCTTGCGGTGAGAAGCCTTACCAAGAACTATCTGATTTTACCCTACAACTATTGAGTTTACCACATTCTAATGCTGACATTGAGCGTGTATTTAGTCAACTCAATCTTGTCAAAAGCAAATTGCGCAATAGAATGAAAGCGGACATTGTCAACGCGATCCTGGATGTGAGATATGGTCTAAAACGCTCAGGAAAATGCTGCTTCAACTATGAACTATGAAGAGTTATAGAAAAGATTGGAACTATGAAAGCATACAAGAAACCGGTGAATAACATGACACTTCCCTGTCCAGATAAGACTGTAAAAGCCGATGGTGACGACGAATTATGCAATGCGATGGCTGAACTTTTATCCAAGGATTTATAAGGCTGATAACAAAAAGGTATTTTGATAAAATTTTATATGCAAACTGCTCTAAAATCATTTTAAAAGATAATTATTTGCCCATAATATTAATTAATAAATAAATGAATCTCGCCTGGCAAACATGAATGAGATCGCCGTTCAACTTACATCCTTGGGACAGACAGAAGCAAATGGACATCACTACAAGAGCTTACTGCTGAGACAGCAATTCAACTTGGATATGTACATGAAGTAAAACGTTTCCATCGTGATATTGATGAAACTAAAGTTTGGATTCGAGAAAAAAAAAAATGCTGTTAATAACGATGATTTAGGCGAAGGAAAGTTCTGCGTAATGTCCAGACTATCTAAAGAAAATACGAAGGTGTTGAACGTGATCTTGTCGCCCTTCGAGATAAGATACGGCAACTTGATGAAACTGCAAATCGCTTAATGCAATCTCATGAGCAAACTACTCTAAGCAGAAAGAAATCAACGAAATGTGGGGCCAGATTACCACAAACGCAACTGCTCTTATGGCTTACAGGGATTCTTCAGCGACTACCGCGGCTTAATGGCTTGGTTTAGCTGAATGATGAGACTGGTGACTTCTGACGAATTGACTAACGATGTCAGGTAATTTTAATTTATTTCAAATACACAAAACATATAACATTTTTATTTCATTTCAACATTTCTAGTAGTAGGGATATGTATGTTCTGGGCCAAATGTGCAATGTGCACATCGAAAATGGTCAAATTGTGAGGGAATTTGAGGTCTTACGTCACATTTTTGCACATTTGGCCCAGAACATACATAACAATTCTGGGAGAAGAGAGATAAGGAAATGGCTGGAGATAAGGAAATGGCTGGAGATAAGGGAATGGTTGCGTGATTCCGAAGGTCAATTTAGATTGTTTTGTTTTGGCGGCGGCGCGCTAGTAAAGTTAAGTATGAGTTGCACCTGGGTCTGGATCTGGACCTGGACCTGGACCTGGATCATGGGTATAGAAACGAATGTTAAGCTAATTGATAAGAGAGCTGGCTATAGAAATTAATAATTTGGTCGCAATGTTGTGGTCGTTGGGTGATAAGGTTTTGTAGATGAACCTGGGCTCGTGCTGAAGATAAGAGTTTGCTGCTTTGAGATTTTACTATGCCGGATATTTTCGGCGGGAGCTTTTACTACGAGTGATGATAAAATAAGTTGCTAGTGTAGGATTACGTAATTTGGGCAGTAATATATCTTGAGGTCAATGGATTTCCGAGGTATTGAGTATGGTCAGTAATTATGAAGTTAAAATTGTTATGAACATTTTCTATATATTTTCTGGAAGATATTTATGAAAATAATTTCGTGTTTAACCACGTTTTGTGCTAATGATGAATTTACAGGGGGAACTGCAGAGAAATTAAGCACTTGAGCGTGAGAAAATTTTGTAAAATAGTATAGGAATATTTCTTCTTGAATTGTATTTAAGTATTCATTGATTTTTATTCTTTTCTTTATAGTATTTCTTAATAAAGATTTCACCACTGAGTAAATGGGTGAAGATTGTTTTTTTGTTTTTGCAACTTCTTATTTCTATGAGATCATTTGTTTCCAAGCAAGTTCTAACATGTTCTCAATAATGTAGATTCAAAAAATTTTTTTGTATTTGCTCACTTAACCAAAGACTGCAATTTAAAATTTATTGAAAAGAAAATCTTCGAAATACCTGTGTTTAGAAATATGTTAGGAAGCCTTAAAGAAAACGCAAAATAATTAAAAAAAACTATATTTATTAGTATAAAATTATAGGACATTTATTTCTTATTTCTAAATTTTATTACTTTTCTAGGAAATTTCTTAAAAGGTAAACATTTTCTTGAGCGCACTTTCCCTTATGAGTTAAACAGCATGGAGCATTATAAAAAAATTTAAGAGAGGATAATTTTGGACACTGCAATTCTTCTTCCATATTATATACTATAACACCTTCACCAAATGTATTTTTTATCCAACAAACTTTTTCACAGCCTTTCACATACAGTGCTTTGTTTTTTATTAAAGGCGTCACTATAGCACGTAATCGATGATAGGGAATATATCCATCAGTCCATCGGAATCCATGATAATTATCATGCAGCCATTTCGCTTCTCTTCTCTTTGCATGTGTTAAATCCTTAAATTTGAATGGAGGTTGAAAAATAAAGTGTTGCATTTGATTTCCATTTGTCAAAATTGCCAATTCCTTCACAATGAACTTGTTACATTCGTCTTTAAATCCCTGTATATCCAAGATTGCTGCCATTGTGACTTTAAATTACTTTCTTGACTTCACTCGTCAGAGGACTGTACTCAATTATTCGATCGTGCAGAAGTAAACAAAAGGCAGACGTATTTGCAGGAATATTACTGTGAGTTTTAAATTGTATACGAATATCGACGGGTCCTGATTTAATCACCTCGTTTTGATGTGAGCAATCGATAACTGCGATTGGAGCGTTTTCCTTGAACTTCTCTCGGGTAAGCAGCGGTTGATGCATCCGACCGTAATACGATTGTTGGAATTTCGTATACATATCATACAATAAAGCATATCTCTCACGATCAAATTTAATGTTTAGGTCTTCATATGGAAATGTTTCAGAATTTAAGTGAAGCTTCACATCTGAAAGTTCGCAATGATCAAACTTGCTGGCATCCTTACTCTTCACGTTTTTTCGATCTGTTTGAAGCGCTAAAATTACATATCGGGGTTTTTCTAGCTGCGTTGATGTTTTAATTGCCCAATTATGTTCAACAGTTATAGGTAATATAGGATATTCATATATATCCCAGCTACGAAAACTCATTTGTATAAGGCGTTCAGTATCAGTTAACTTAAACAGCGAGAGTTTTTCTTCATCAGCTACACTTATGTGTGGTACTCTCCATTGGAGTTTAAAAATATCTATTTTAGCTTCATCACTTGGTGATAGAAAGGCATTTTCATCGCTTCTACTTCGAATCAGAATAAGTTCATGTTTAGCATTTATAACAATTTTCTTATAGTCTTCAGCAAAGCCGAGCAACAACTTTAAGGGAATACAAAAATTGAAAAACCCTGGCGCCATTAGATTATTTGGAGACCAGCCCGCATTTAGTAACACATTGCTTTCATTTTGATTTAAAGATATATAATTTTTTATTGTTGTTGCAAATCCAAGATTTCTCGTACGATCAATTTCTACACCGTTTAATTCATATCGAATTTCATCAAAAAGAAAAGAGATAGCATTATTAGTTAATTTTGCTGTTGTTGATGTAGTTCCATCTGCTTTTGCTAGCGCTCCTTCTATATATATGAAACTTTCACTTGGTAGCACATATAAATCCTGATGTTGTACTGAAATGCGAATTTCGTCGCTGTTTTTATATGATGTTAGAAAAGGAGAGTAGCTATGATACTCAACTTTTGTAATGCTATTATCATAGCGTGCACCTTGAGAAATATCGAGTATTTCATTCATTTTTTAACTTAAGGCCGAAAGATTTTAAAAATTGTACGTTAGATGCTGTTAGCTTTATTCCTGACTGCTGTGTGGGTTCAGACTGACTAGAAGGCTTAACACTTTTGCACTTGTATTTATTATCAATGATGTTATTATATATTAGCATGTTGCGGCTTCAAATGCAGTCTCACTGTAATCGTTTCACCTCTAAAATTTATTAGATCACCGCCCTGATCCACGAACTTTAATGTTAGAGAACTTATCCGTCTGATGTTCAGAGGCAAATAAATGACATTCTTAGGAACTTCGATTATTTTATACCCCGGACCCACCTTAGGAGAGAACTCGTGTAAGGTGTGAACTTGCTGATTATTAATGAAGGAACCTGATACTATATTGCATTCAAGTCGTATTACATTAACTACTTTTATTATATTCACTGGTAAATCAGATTGATTTAAAATATCAGGTTCTAGAACACGTTTACTAAATCCTAATAATGCTCCAATAGAGTTCTTCTTATTCAATAATACTCGACTAGAACTTCTAACTTCACTTTTCAATGTGTTATTATTAGCCACTAATTGTACTATAGGCTTAGCTTTCGTTTTAGTTAGTTCTCTTTTGATAAATCCTGCAATATCATCAATTTCATAGGAACCTTCTGGAATTTTAATTTCATCATCACCAACATGAAATAAGTTATTTCTGCTGTCCACATTAGGTATTGAATTATATGTCTGTAAATCAATGAGTCCACAAACGTATTCCGATGTAAGATCCAGTGGCGGAAAGTACTCAACTGTGAGTACAGATGAATTCCCAGTCAAAGTTAGTGTTAATGACATAGTAGGTCAAAGTGAAATGAACCTGTTATTTTTAAGCAGAGTTTATTTATAGTCCAACTTACAATAGTCAATTATATTCTTAAACTTATGGCTACTTATTATTACAATGTTTATATAAAAATTTCAAACACAAATGACCGCAATTTATCATATTATAATTTTGGTAAGACTTATAATTGTAAACAATGTTTTTTCCTAAATAGCTTAAAATTTCCTTTGGTGGTTGTAAGTTTCCAAAGCTGTCAAAGTACTCCTTTTCAGACCCCCTTTTGTAATATGCTACCCAATGACTTCCAGGACCGGTGGTAGTATCCAAATTTACGATTCCACATTCATATTTTCTAGGTTTGTTCGGGAGAGCATCAAGCATAAAAACACCTCTAAAATGTGGTAAATCATTCGCATATTTATATAAATCGATTTCATTTAATGCTCGATTAGGTAGCAGTTTTAGAAGTTTTTTGAAGGTGGATTTAAGAATAGACCAAGTCCTTTTCTATAAGGCTTTAAATATAAGCCGCTACCTTTCTTTCCTAAAGCAATAGCTTCCATCGTTTCATTATGTCGGTTGCTTTCCTTCAGCTGTTCTTTAGCACTTGTAGCCGCATTAACAGCCTTTGCGACACCAGATGCACCACCCACTAAAGCTCCCAGTGCAGAAAGCCCAGCAAAAATAGGTATGAGAGGTAAGATTCCTCCAATCTTCGGTATAGGAATTATACGGGGAGTCTTTACATACTTCTTGTTTCTTTTAAATACATTTTTAGTGCTAGCGAGTGCAAGTGTAATAGCTTCTTTTAAAGAATCTGGTTTTTTCACTTTTAAGATATTTCTAGCTTCACGAACTCCTTTTTGAAGCGTTAACGTATTTTTATTCCTTTTAGAACGAGTTTTGTCCTTTTTTATCCCCATTCCGAATTTTACTTTTGCTTTCATAGCGTTTGTTACAAGCCAGGCGTTGCTACGTTCACCAAGAGATGCGTCTGAAGATGTCACTCGTTCCCAGGCTTTACCGGATAATATACGATCAGCAATATGACGATCCTCAATATTTTTATGCTGGGAATATGCGATATCGTGATTTCTGCAAGCTGCGTCAAGAGGGTTAATTCCAGGATCACCCCTTGCTAATCTTTTTTGTAATTTAGTACCAGGACCGCAATATTGATATCCAGGCAAATGAAATTCAAATGGTAAATTACTAATTGCTGTATTTAGCAAACCGCCTCCTCTTCGACATTTACGCTGGCGAGGACGATTTTGATTCTTTGAATGATCAATCATTCGATAGATAGAATATATTTTTATACGTCCACACAAGACCACACTGAGCTGATGACTGATATAAAAGCTCAGTGTCGTGCAATAAATATTTCAGTTCTAATAATGAAGTTCGTGAAGCAGAAAGTCACTTTACCAATAAAAAATCTAGATATAAAATCTGGAAATGAAGTCAAAAAACATAGCTCACTTATACCTGATACTGTAAGAGGAATTCTTGTGGGACCTTCTAACTGCGGAAAAACCAATCTTATGATTGGTCTTATAGAACATCCAAATGGACTCAAGTTCGAGAATATTTACATCTACTCAAAATCACTACATCAGCCCAAATATCAGTATCTAGAGCAGTTGATAAGTCCTATTGCTGGTCTGGGCTACTACACGTTTTCTAATAATTGCGAAGTTATATCTCCTGAGGAAGCTAAACAAAATTCTGTTTTTATTTTCGATGATGTAGCATGTGGGAAACAAAATAACATACGTGATTATTTTTGCATGGGACGACACAATAATATTGATAGTTTCTATCTCTGTCAGACATACACCCATATACCGAAGCACTTAATACGTGACAACGCTAACTTTCTTATTTTATTTAAACAAGATGATATGAATCTTAGGCATATATATAATGACCACGTTAACACAGATATGACCTTCGAAAAATTTCGTAATATTTGCAGTGTTTGCTGGAAAGACCGATATGGCTTTCTAGTAATCGATAAAGACAGTCTATTGGTTAACGGACGGTATCGAAAAGGAGTTGATACATATATTTCACTATAAATTTAGATCTGGTGTAGCCGATATTAAACCCGTTATAGCTGTTAATATATCTGATAGACCTGGTAAAGCTGTTCAAAGACCTGGTAAATCTGTTCATAGACCTGGTAAAAGCTGTTCGTAGACCTGGTTAAGCTGTTCACAGACCTGGTAAAGCTGTTCGTAGACCTGGTTAAGCTGTTCACAGACCTGGTAAAGCTGTTCGTAGACCTGGTAAAGCTGTTCACAGACCTGTTAAAGCTGTTCGTAGACCTGGTAAAGCTGTTCACAGACCTGGTAAGAGCTGGTCGTAGACCTGGTAAAGCTGTTCACAGACCTGGTAAGAGCTGTTCATAGACCTGGTAAAGCTGTTCACAGACCTGGTAAGAGCTGGTCGTAGACCTGGTAAGAGCTGTTCATAGACCTGGTAAAGCTGTTCGCAGACCTGGTAAAGCTGTTCACAGACCTGGTAAGAGCTGTTCATAGACCTGGTAGAGCTGTTCGCAGACCTGGTAAAGCTGTTCACAGACCTGGTAAGAGCTGTTCATAGACCTGGTAAAGCTGTTCGCAGACCTGGTAAGAGCTGGTCGTAGACCTGGTAAAGCTGTTCATAGACCTGGTAAAAGCTATTCGTATACCTGATAGAGCTGGTCGTAGACCTGGTAAAGCTGTTCATAGACCTGGTAAAAGCTATTCGTAGACCTGATAAAGCTGTTCATAGACCTCTTCAGATCAGTATAATTCAGTTAACAGACCAGTTCAAATCTCATTAGAAAGATGTTTAAAAAGAGAGACGAACTATTAAAAAATCTTATCAAAACTAGAAATGCCATTAAGAAGAAATTCCGCGCTGTGAAAACTGGCCGAGTTGAAACTGAAACTCGTCTTGAGGAGACATTTAAGCCCATAACAAAACCGCTTCATGAATTCATAACAAAAACAAAATATGAGCCTAAAGTTAAAGATGAATACAGAGATGATGATGATTACGACAATATAAATTTTAGTCCTAAAATTAAACTCCCGAAAATGGAGCCAACAAGTACACCTATAAAGCGTCCAGATTATTCCTTAATGTCGGAAGACGATGAATTTGCAACACCTACACATTCTAGAACTTTGATGGAAAAGAGAGATTCTACTCTTAATTTATCAAGTGGATTAGTTGATAAATATTTAGAACTATGTATTAACAAAAGCCCAAAAATTGACAACACTTATGGAGTTTATTTAGTTGATGATAACGAATGGAAAATTGGAAATTCAAAGATTGCAATTGAGGAAGATTATTTCCTTATTAACGGAAAACCGTATAAAATAACGCTAGGTCTCTGTGAATTGCTTTTTATGAAACAACCTGCAAAAACTTTGTATAGTAAGGATGACTTGAAAGATTATCAAGCTATCTTAAAAGAAACTAATGCCTATAAAAGAGAATATAGAACGGACGGTCAAATAAAAGGTACTAGAGCTTCAAAGTATACAGAAATTATAAGTAAACTGATTTCTCATGATGGCAAAGGGTTGATGCATATACCCAAGAAAAATATTGATTACGTTTATTGGAATGATCCGAATGAGCTTGTGGATAGACTTCGTCTTTTAATAGCATCTCAAGGTGCTGGACACACTAGCCACAACAATGAAATTATCTCAATTATTGAAGAGTTAAAAGAAGGTGGCATTATAATATAAATAACATCTTTAAACGTATTCAGCTTTAATGTAATAATGAGTGTCGACAAGTTTGGAAGATATTCTAGAAAAGCAAAGGTCGGACCTGCTGGCGATCGTGGTCCTAGGGGGCTACCTGGTGAACCTGGTTCTCAAGGGATCCAGGGAATACAGGGTCTAAATGGTGTAGGTTTTAAGCTCACTCAAGATGGAGATTTCAATGTAGGGTTTAAAAATTTGAAATATATTAAAAGCCCAATGGAAAGAGATGATGCAGCCAATAAAATATATGTCGACGATGTAGCTGATAAGGTAGTACATTTAAGTAATTCTCACGCTAATGAAAAAATTCAGTTAGTCAGCAACAATCTAACTGAACAAATACTTAAGGAAAGTGCCGTTCTTAAAGAAGAGTTAAAGGAGATCTACAGCATAATAAATATTACAAGTGAAAAAGATAAAGGAGCCAGTCAATTATATACGAGTGAATCAATTGCCATTCTGCAAGGAAAACTCAAAATAGCATACGAATTATATACAAATGAATTAATTGTTGACGTTCAGGAGAAGTTGATGAAATATATAGATCTGAATCTACAGGAAATTAATGACACTTTAAAAGCGTTAATTAATGTAGAATCTCTGACAATTTCAAAATGAATAAAACCCAAGTAGTTAATGAGCTTCATAAACCAGCCAGAAAAAATTTTATAAGAAGACGTGTTGTAATTAAAGGAATAGATGACTTATGGCAAGCCGATTTAGTTGAAATGGGTGCTTATGCTACAAGCAATAATGGTCATAATTTTTTATTAACTGTAATAGACGGATTTTCTAAATATGCATGGGCAATTCCTATTAAAAGAAAGACTGGTGTCGAAGTTACTCAAGCTATGAAATCCATACTAAAAGAAGGTCGGAGTCCCACAAATTTACAAACTGATGATGGAAAAGAGTTTTTCAATAGCTCATTTCAAAACTTAATGAAAAACTCCTGCATTAATCATTTTTCTACATACAGCCCTTTAAAAGCATCTATAGTTGAACGATTTAATCGAACATTAAAAAGCATGATGTGGAAAGAGTTTAGTATGCAGGGTTCATACCGATGGATAGATATGGTTAAGAAATTGCTCGTAAAATATAACTCAAGTAATCATCGAACAATAAAAATGAGACCACGTGATGTAACAAAGCATAATGAGAAGAAATTGCTATCAACAGTTTACAATCATTTAAAGACGTTTCATTTGCCAAAATTTAAGATGGGAGACTTTGTTCGCATTAGTAAATATAAACATGTATTTGAAAAGGGGTATACACCAAACTGGACTACAGAGATCTTCAAGATCGCAAAAATTCAGATAACGAATCCTGTAACATATCTCTTGGAAGATCATGAAGGAAAGGCAATAAAGGGTAGTTTTTATGAAATGGAGCTCCAAAAGACGAAGAATCCTGATGTTTACCTCGTAGAAAAAATATTGAAGAGAACCGCAGATAAAGTTTATGTTAAATGGCTCGGATTTTCATCAAAACACAACTCTTGGATTAAGAAAGATAATGTATTATAATATTGTTATACAAATATATATTTTATATTAAAAGTACTTGAGTTCTTATTTTATTACTTTATTTAAAATTTTTAAATCTTAACCTATAAATTTTATTTCTATGCGAGATGAATAAAATGGGGTCCAAAATATCCTTCATATTTCGAATTCGCTCTTGAAATCGAAATCTGTCCAACGCAAATGTTTGCCAGGGACCCTTACGCTCGTATATTGGAACGAAATGTATCTTTGGGATGATATTAAATTGAACTACTTTTTCTCCCACTGCTTTGACGTTTTCTTCTTCTTTTTGTAGCAAAAGCAATACATCTTGAAGGTGCAAACTCCTACAAATATCCTTGAATTTTTTATATGCTGCTGAATCAGATTTAGAAATCTTAAGAAAGAACCTCCCATGCTTTTGATAATCGTTAAACAAAAGTTCGTTCTATAAAGAAAGAATTTAAATATATAATTAAATGTCTACTTTGGTGGCTTTACCTCTATAACCTCTTTAATAGCGGGAGTTAATAAATCTAGCTTTTTATATGCTGCAATAAGTTCACTATAATCTGTTAATTCGATTTATTTGCAAATATTATCCCAAATTATTTTTGTATGAATGTGCTCCATTTTGAACTGGCTTAAAAATTAATTACACTTCCTTTTATAGCTGCTTATTTTGAAATATTCATTTGATATGTTTGTTTCATTCCTCTTAAATTCACTAATTCCACATCGCTTTTATAATTAGCATCAACTTGTTTAACCATCTCTACTTCACCATTACTTAGAATTCTTTCAGTTTCAAACTCACGATATTCATAGCATGATATCATCAATGAACGAGTTACGTAATTACTGTCATATGTACAACGAATGGTTAGCATAGTTTCGTCATCGAATTCAAGTTTAAAGTGTCTGTAAAAGATATCTTTGCTCTCAATAATTCCTGCAATATCCAGTTCTTTCTTTAATAGTTCTTGCCTGAAACCTTCAATGGCCTCGTCAATAGACACAAATTTCTATCAATCGTAGTAGTCCTTGATGTAGTAATGGGAATTGGCTCGTCATTACTTTCTTTTAAGGTAGAAGCTGAATCTTCTTTGGAATTGCTTGTGTTACTGTAAGTCATCAGTTTAAAAGTTAATCCAATTTGAATAGAATCATTATTTGGTAGAGTGAGCGCAAAATCTAAATTGCTGCTACTTTTATCCATTAGGTTTACACTTAACGGGATCGGTAAACTATTAATATGTAAGATGCATAGCGATAAAAATAAAAGATTTATTGAACGTCTATCCATTTTTAATGCTATCATGGTGACTTGAAGTCGAGAACTAATTGAATTTTATGAAGTTGTCATATATATACCATCCTCCATCATTTTTGATTCAATTGTCAGCCTGCAAATAACTTTTACTCTTTTCAAGCTCTAGGGGAGGGAAATGATTGTAAGGTTAAGTGTAATGAAACATATATTTAATAAAAATACTTTATTAATTTATTTATAAATTTAAATAATAACCAGTGCTAGGTGTTATCTTAGAAAACATTAAATTAAAATAGCTGCCACCTGCTGCTTTTCTTTCAACAAAGAAACCTCCATTGTTAATTTTATCAATTGAACGGTCAGTTATTTTAGCGTCGAATCTAGGCGGCAAGAAAACATGATAACTCACTAGTTCTAAAAGAATCCTGGGTCCATATTTCGTGGTTGTTCTTCTGCAGCTTATGATTTTATAATTCTGCGATTCTTCCATATCTTTAACAGCGAGTGCGGGCTTAAAATTTACAGAATTTAGCTCCTCCAATACTTCGAAGTCTTCGATGACTGCTTCGTTGATAGCTTGTTGATACATTTTTAATTTTTTTGTAAGGAGATGACACAAAATTTATTATTATTTTAATTGCGACAATTTCACTGGTTGACTTCACTATGAATACTAAAAGACTATCTAAGAACTCTTGATATTTATGCAAGAAGTGAGATATAATAGAACTAGAGTGGGGATGCAAACGACAACCCCAATATCCTTTGGAAAAAAATTTAAAACCGCAATTTCCTTTTGAATCTACATTATTGAGAACATGTTAGAACTTGCTTGGAAACAAATGATCTCATAGAAATAAGAAGTTGCAAAAACAAAAAAAACAATCTTCACCCATTTACTCAAAGTGGTGAAATCTTTATTAAGAAATACTATAAAGAAAAGAATAAAAATCAATGAATACTTAAATACAATTCAAGAAGAAATATTCCTATACTATTTTACAAAATTTTCTCACGCTCAAGTGCTTAATTTCTCTGCAGTTCCCCCTGTAAATTCATCATTAGCACAAAACGTGGTTAAACACGAAATTATTTTCATAAATATCTTCCAGAAAATATATAGAAAATGTTCATAACAATTTTAACTTCATAATTACTGACCATACTCAATACCTCGGAAATCCATTGACCTCAAGATATATTACTGCCCAAATTACGTAATCCTACACTAGCAACTTATTTTATCATCACTCGTAGTAAAAGCTCCCGCCGAAAATATCCGGCATAGTAAAATCTACATCATCTACAAAACCTTATCACCCAACGACCACAACATTGCGACCAAATTATTAATTTCTATAGCCAGCTCTCTTATCAATTAGCTTAACATTCGTTTCTATACCCATGATCCAGGTCCAGGTCCAGGTCCAGATCCAGACCCAGGTGCAACTCATACTTACCTTTACTAGCGCGCCGCCGCCAAAGCAAAACAATCTAAATTGACCTTCGGAATCACGCAACCATTCCCTTATCTCCAGCCATTTCCTTATCTCCAGCCATTTCCTTATCTCTCTTCTCCCAGAATTGTTATGTATGTTCTGGGCCAAATGTGCAAAAATGTGACGTAAGACCTCAAATTCCCTCACAATTTGACCATTTTCGATGTGCACATTGCACATTTGGCCCAGAACATACATATCCCTACTACTATTTCTCTTTTGTTTTGTTAAACATTTGACTCTAAAAAAACGTGCTGCATTTGATTTCCTTTATGGAAATTATTTTCTTCCGCACTCTTTAATGTTTTGAGTTTCAACTCTGAACAAATTTTTAGGTGGTGATTGTGGTTTGTTTTATGTTATCTAATGGCGCTTTATTGGAAGAACATCTCATTCTTTACAATCGTTGTACAGAACATTCTACTGTCGGATTAGCCCAAAAATGGGATCAACTTGATCAATTGTCAATGCGAATGCAACACAATTTGGAATAAAAAATTCAAGCTAGAAATCATTCCGGTGTTTCAGAAGATTCTCTAAAGGAATTCTCAATGATGTTCAGGATAAAAGCGGAAAACTTAATCATCAATTAGGCAATTACTGCCTCCGATTGAAGTCAAATTTAATGCGATTTTTTATTGTAGAACCTTACGAAGGTTATGGCCGATTATTGTGTCCAAAGTATGGAAGCTTACAACGATCCGAAAACAAATCATCCTGTTGCAGGTGCCCTTGATTATATCGAGTTTACGCGGACATTATTGCGGCATTAATCGGAATTCTATTCTATTTTTAAATGTAATCTGCTAAATGTTCTAGTGGTTAAAGAAGAAATTTATTGATGAATTTATGTTTATTAAATTAACTGATAAATGAAACGATCTGCCTTAACTAATTAAGCTCTATTTATTTATAATAAATATTTAATATTATCCAAGTAAATGAAGCATTTTTACAACTTTTCTCATCCAGTAGGTCTCATTTAAGGCAATCATTTAATTTCCAAGTTTGATTAAAGACTTACTAAAACGATAAAAATTTTTGATTGCCGTGAATTGATTTTGTATATCCTGACATGCATATAACCGAAGGTACGAATCTTTCCGAAAGGCAATTATAATTGGTCAGCTTTCCCTTTTACTATCTTTCAATTTCATAATCAACCGGAAAACTTATTGTGGTCTCAAGTACATACATATATAATTGACTATTATTTTACGTTATTACAGAATACGATTCGATCGATCGTAAATATATAAAATTGATTAGATTAAAAAGAGATATTGTACTTATGCTAGTTGTTGGGGGGTATTTTACACTGTTTTGTTCCAATGATGTGTTGTGCGTGTGCATGCAGTATGATTACTAATGGACTCTGACTAAGCTAGTGAAGTGAATGCGTGTCACGTCACTACTCGTAGGCGACAACAGAAATGTTTTTGGTCCTATTTTTCTTGTTTTAAGGACTTTTTTGACCGAATTTTTTTGTAGTATATGCTACGATGTTTCCTTTACCAGGATCTGAAGTCAGATCCCAATTAAGACAAGGATAAGGTCCTGAAACTAAAGAAAAAGGACCATAATTTCGACATGGAGGGATAGAAATCGTTTTGTGGTCTATTTTCCTGTATTAAAGCATTTTTTCGACCAGATCTTTTTATAGCCAGCTCAGGAAGGACTTCTCGACCGAGAAGTTTATGGATTTGTACCTGAAAAGAGAGATATAAAGTTCACAAAATCTACAATTTCAGATATTCAGCAATTTAAGAAATAAAGTAATAGAAAAAAATCAATAAATAAGACATTCGTCTAGCAAAAAAAAATTGTTTCTTAAAATCAACATGTTTTATCTTTTATGTAAGTATTTCTCTTAAAAATAATATCAAAACTGTATTGCATCTCCAGCTGCTGTTCGTTAAAATCAGGTATCTCATTAAGTTCCTACTTCAACAGTGAATTTCCGCAGCATCAGTTGTTACCGATCTCATTGAATGCTGAATTTCATCGTGCATGTCCATTACCATTTAGAACACATAAAAACGACGCTATACATGATAAATATCACAAAATTACCTCCTTAATATTTGTCATCACTTCATCTATAGTGTCCACATTCATTTTGGGCTTCGATAACAAATTCTTTAGTAAATGTGATCCCCTTTTATATATCCATTTCTCCATGAGACTGAGTCTCGTTAACTTGATCCAGCAAGATATGAGCATCTAGAACTTCGAAAATAGAGCGATAACAAAATACTATGATTAAAATAAAATAAATAAAATAATAAAATTAATTATATATACAATTAAATATTGCGCCTTCAGTTGTTTTATGTTAGTAACTGGGGGAAAGTCTAAGACAACTTTTCAATTATAAAAGTTGCCAATATATTTACCTCCAATCATAAACAGTTTTAAATTTGCTGTTTTGGCACAAATTTATAATATTAGAGTAAAACCAACTATATACTTACAAAGTATTCACAGATTTCCACACCACCCTTGAGGTTCTGTGATGTCTGAAAAATCCAATTCTACTTCACTTAATAATGTACACACTTCAGTGAGTTTTTCATTACCTCAAGAAAAGTCACTAAGTAGTTTACACTTTTATATGAACTTGAATAGGATTCTTAACAGCAAATCTTTAAAATGTTTTATGAAAAAACACATTAAACACTGCAATGACTTTTAGCGCGTTAACCTGTTTTGGTCGGTTTCCCCGGTAGGCCTATGCACGAACGAATACAATAACAATAATAATAAATAAAGCTTAATTCATGCTAGCTATAGAACATTACTAAAATTCATAAATATATAATGTTCTACATTATAAAAAATATAACAAAAAGTAAAAATAAATAGTTTCTATTAAAAAAGAAAAATAAATATGTTCTTTTATATAAAAATAATAAAAATATCACAGAATTATATAACAGAAAGAGTCCTCAGTTTTCTCTCGACCTTTTTCTTGTCGACTACGTTAGAATTTACCATTTTCGAATAATTATTAAGTAATATATTTGCATAAATCTTGCATGCTTTTTTATACAAGTATATTACTTCAGTATTACATACTTCACAGCGTTCTTCAAAGTCAAAAACAAACCCGTCTGACTGTAAACTCTTTCGTGTTAAATCCCAAAGTATTACTCCCGGCGCTGGCGAGTCCACTAGAACCTTTTCAATCTATGGCGTTGAAATAATTTCTTGAAAAAGAGAAATTATGTGAACACATAAATTAATTAATTGATTGGATGGAACACTTAAACCTCCTCGTTGCAAAGAGTTGAAATATTTACTATTTATTTTGTCCCCCTTTTGCGAGCGGACAAAATTTATGCAATTGACACAGCTTATTTTCCTGCAAAGTGAAAAACTTGCATAACCCGATACATAAATGATCACATCAAAATCAATATCTAATTTTTCTAAAAAATTTTAATTTAAAACTGGTGGAAATTTATCTATATCTACATTTAAATTACTATTTTAAGGTTGGAAGTATTCTTCATCATTTAATTCTTTTAAATTTAAGTTACCGTAGTTAGAAGAGCGGCCCAAAAAATTTTTTATTCTAACTTTTTTTTCTGACTCAAAAACTTGTTGTACCGAGACATTGTAAGAGCAACCGGATAACTGACGATACTGTCCGAAACGTTTCTCCAGATTATCAGTTTGCCAATGTCCCGGTAAAACAAATTTCACATTTAGATCATTTAAAGAATATTCAATAATTTCTATAAGGGATATTGTTGTAAATTTTAACGCTTTATAGGTACATTGTGTTAGACCGACACCCCCAATATGCCAAATATCTAACCATTTAATGAAATCTTTTAAAAATTCTAAACGGAAATCCGAAGTGGATGAAAATGGTGAGGCCCACGGATTGATTTTAACTTTATGCTTATAATACGATTTTGTATTAACAATATCCCACCAATACCTAATAATTTGCAAGAAAATAGCTGCATCATATGTATTTTGTTTACAGGATTTTACAGCGGCTATTGTTGAATCGTGGAAAAGGTTGTCTACTAATTGTACATTTTGTCTTTCGAAGGATGTTGGATACAGAGTTTTTGTATTCAATTTAAAAGCTAATTTTACAACAGATTTAGCCTCCTAGTTATGCATGTTTCGCAAATCTGTAAAAAATGCAATGTTGGGACAATCTGCTGTAATATTATTTTCGCTGTCAGAAAAATCTGGAAATTGAAACGTTTTATCAGGCAAATTTATCCACGAATTTCGAATATTTTTGAAAACATGCACAGTATCGTACATTAGAAATATTGGTTGTTGATTGGAAGGATTTGCAAATTTATTTGTTTCTGAAAATAATCTAAACATTCTTTGATTGACTCTATTATTATCCATTACTACTAAAATTACTTGAAAACCGTGATTTTGTACAAAATTTTTAATATTTAATGTAAATGAATGCAAATTCTTACCAGACATGAGCTTAACGGGAGACAAATACACTACAGATTTAAAATTACCGAAAGCAGAAGAAATCAAAAAAGCCTGAATAGTTTTCGCAGGTTCAAGTTAGTCTCCAGTATTTTCTGCAAATCCAACAATCTTCTGTGACTTAAAAGTTAAAATTTCATCGATCTGAAGGATAACTATTTTTTCAAGATCAGTTAGATTTTGGGAAATTTTATTTAAGTAATTACTATTACTGCTACTTGAATTTGGGGAAAATGCCATTTGAGATGAAAGACTACGAAGTGTTCTTTCACCCGGTAAAGTTAAAATATTACTATTTCTTATGTTTCTGTAACACGCCGAAGAAACCATATTAATTACAAAAGCTGTTTTTATAGTTTCCGGACTATAAACTTTCTTCTCTCCTACCAATAAGTCTAACCGATCCCCAAGAAATATTAATTTTGAATAACTGCCAAGATTTTAATTTAAAATTACTCGATGCTGACGGGAGCACCGCGGATACATCTTTTAAAGCTACTTTACTGTTTTTTAAATAAACTTTTAAATTCAAGTTAAGATCTATTTCTACCGAAACATTAACTTCAATGGGCGAGCCAGAGAGTATATAAAGTATAACACGATCTTCTTTGCACAAAATTTTCCAATCATTAAGGAATAATTTAGTAAAATAACTTTTCTTCAGATCGTTGAAATTTAGTATTTTATCAATATTTTCAACCCTTTGCACCAGAGGAATTTCGCGATCTTTGGGCTTAGGACGAACATATTTATTTCGCTGAGATAAATATGAAGGAAGAGTCGGAAATAGCGAAGGTATTGCACCCGTTCGCAATTTTTTCTTCTTCAAATAAGAACAAATATTTCCATTTATATCGGTATATTTTACTTCGTTACTAATATCGCTCGGATAGAAATGGTCCTCGCAAACTCGCGAATTCGTTGTTGGCTCCCAATCCTTCCGTGGTATGGCCTTTATCCAAGTCTTACGCTTCTCTTCTTCGCGGGGAAATCGGAACAAGGACGATTTCAGAGAGCTGTTGCCACACCGGGGAACCACGCAATAATAGGGCATCTAGGCGAAAGAAAATAAAAGGATTTATTGAAATCTGCATAAGATACCGCAGGTGCATTATATTAGTATATTTCAATGTTCGATACTTGTTTTTTAGTACCGGTATGCACCGAAAGATCCGATAAAACAGGCACTTTCAATTAAGTAAATTACGTTATTTATCACCATAAAAATAGTTAAAAAAAATTGAACCAACTTCACAAAAAGCACTAAAAATCATAAAATAATTTTTAATTTTATATGTATTACGACATTTTGAAGTCGGTGCAAATCAAACACACCAAACTACAACAAAAGTATTTAATCGTCCTTCTTTATGATCCCGGAAGCTGAAACGTTCAGGTAGTATTATGTATTATTTTCAATTGTTGATCTGTAGTTGTTTTATTTGTTTAATTTGCACCGACTTCAAAATGTCGTAATACATATAAAATTAAAATTTATATTATGCTTTTTATAGCTTTTTGTAAATTCGGTTAAATTTTTTTTTTAATTATTTTATTTTTCACTTTTTACTGTCTTCTACTCTGTACAACAAAAAAGGAATCATCCAAATCGGTCCACGCGTTAATAAGTTAGACTACCCCTACCCCCTCCCCCTCACTCTAGGCCAAATTTTTTTTTCCTATTAGCAATGGAGGATCGTCCTCTGTACAAGTTCATGTTTTAAACATAAATGTACATTGCAAAATAAAACAATTACCTAGCTCTAATTTCACTTTCTGTAAATCACAATTGCTCAATTAAGTAAGTAAAGTTTAATGCTCAAAATTGTCACGAGTGGATTTCCTCATCGTCAGCATTAATAACGGTTACTTGAAGTGTAATGAACTTATCTGACCCACATTGACTTGCGTTGAGGAAATCCCAATAATGACCTAGCAATAAGCATTAATTGTAAGCAAATAATTGTATATAAATTTACGTTCAATAAAGAACACTTTCTCTTTGAAGTTTGTTAGCGCCAAGGTAACAAGTGTTTCATTTCGTTTAACCTTTTTTCTTACAGCTCAACGCAATCTGGTGTAGTGGTTCATGTACTACTTGCACCCAACAATAAAGTAAAAACTTCATAATTTTAATCTGGTGTAGTGGTTTATGTGCTACTTGCACCCAACACAAAGTGAAGGTATAAGAACCTTGGCTTTGAATATACGGTAAGGTCGAGAATCTTACAATATTTATAAACAAATAATTAGCCATCTGCGCCCCTGCTTGACATGAAATAAGCGGGTCACGCGTTCTTATGCAGAAAGATATAATTTCGTTTAAGAGTAAATTGCTGGAATAGTAAATCTTATTAAAGGATTAAGAATTCCTATAAGTGTTTAAAAATATATTTAATAATCATACAATCCTGGCCTATTAGCTTGCTTCAGGTCCTGATATCCATTTTCGAAATCGGTGTATGACATTTTTCATATTAGTGATGAAAAATGAATTTAATTCTACAATTCTATACACAAATTTAAACACACTTAAACACTTATATAATCACTTGCTAAAGAAGTCCTCCGCGAACAATCCGCAGCATGAGGAAAATCTAATTGACACAGCCTACTCTAGATTTTATCAATACCTTGAAAACTTCCCTAATTTCAATAAATTACATTAACCTAACAAATCAACTCAATACAAAAAAAAACTACCTACGTCATAACTTCATGCCTTTCTCACACACAACGAGGTAGAACATAAAGGAGACTCTTCCAATTTATTAAAATTATTTGGAAGTCAACTTGAGCGAAACCTGTCTACCCTTTATCACAATATAATTATAAAATAATACACTTTAGAAATAAATATCTTTCAGATTGAAATTTTCGCAAAATCCCAGATAATTTTAAACTTTTTGTCGGAACGAATGAAAAACTTCACGTTTCGCGCGCGAATTTGTATCGAACTGTCAAACATGTTTACACCACCAATGCTCAGCTGCCGGGCTTGTATCTAGAGTAGGCTGTGATTGAATAGTTCACTTCGGTTTATGTGTTTATTCTAGATCAGCAATACGAGCCTTCAATTCACATTTGCAGTATTTGTAAAATGCTTTTGTCGGATCCTCTACAACAGGTTCAAGCCAATGTTTGAATTTCTTGTCATTTTTCCAGACATTGCGGAATTTTTGTTGACATTGCAGTTTCACCATTCTATATAATGATAAATAATTTGAGTGTAAAGTAAGAAATAGAATATTCCGAAAGAATAAAGAAACAAATTAAATGAATTCCGATCATTCTTATTAAATAAAAAAACAAAAACCCTTAAAACTGGAGTAACGAAACTGAAAAGAAAGATATGTCAAATGAACGCAACGAAAAAGGGGGTAAACATTTAATGGCTACAATTTAAGAATATTAGTTTCACAGATGTCTTTTGTTCAGCATTGAAATTTTTTTAAAAATTGTTCTATAATTAATAATAAACTTAGGCAGTCGCGATCAATATGTAAGCAAGCCGATGTCAGGTTATGTCAGTATCCATCCGCTGTACGTAGTTCCATAGTACTATACCACGCTTTTCATGCTTCGTTGCAATTTGTAGAAAAGACAAAGTATCGGGTACACATTATCTCCTGCAAACTGCGATGAAGCATGACAAGTGTGTTATGCGTATGGCATATAGAAATTGTATGCTAAGAAAATCGGTTTGACATATTTGTTTCAGTTTCCTTTACCTTGCTACAGCCTTAATTTTAGGCGCTATAAAGTGTCAAAATCACTCGCCACCTCTTAAACAAAAGCCGCGATTGTTTGTTTTCTCTTCCCTCATCTTGCGGAATCAAGACATATCTCTCCTTAGCGTTCGTTTTCTAAAACTGAGTGATGCCGCATCATTCCTTTATCATTCGTTTTCTTTCTCTATTTCTCTCTAAATCTATCCCACACATTTAAGGAAAGATTTCATGAATTGATTGTGTGCGTAACTGAAACAACAAAGTTGTCACAAGTTGTTAAAAATTTTCATAACCGGAGATCTAGCTGAGTGAATAGTTTACGGCTTTTTAAATAAGTGGGAAATAAGTTCAATGAGCTGATACCCAAGTTACATGACAAACTGAGTTGCAACTGAACACACTTTTAAATTTTCGCACTGACATGTTATCAGAAACTAAGTCGAAAAGTGCACTGAAAGGCAAGATTAAAAAATGTTCCTGGGATGAGGACACTTTTCGGTTTATTATAGTTTATTATTAGTTTTTAGTATAGTTTATTTATATTATTTTTATAGCTTCAGATTTCCTTTTTTTATGGTTCAGTCGTGATAATCCTAATAACGGAAAACTTTGTTTTTTGTTGAATCGTAATTATACTTTCCAATTCCAAGATGCATAAACGCATAATTATATAAATTCATTTCACTTATTTTAAATTTATACCGAACTCACTCATATTACATTTCAAACTATAATTTTAAATGCGTCATGTAATAATAGACCCAAATTGTGAACGCAGTTTAAACTGAGTTCGGCTTACTTTGGGTTTGTCATGTAAGTTATATGAGCAGAAGATTAAATCGAACATTAGTCCTTTAAGTTAAGCTAAAAAAATATATTGAAAAACTAAACTACTTACTCAATAAGAACAATTAAAATACTGCATTTACCTGATGCGTATAGAAGTAGTCAAGTGCACAGCTCCTGCTTAACAATTTAATAACATGCCTTATAATTTAATAAGATGCCCAAAAAATTTGCAGCTGTAAAATAAGGATGAAATAAAATAAAAGAATGCATTTAGTAACTTTTACATTTACCTGTGATAAGTGCAAATAGTAGTGCACAAACGTTTGACTTATGCTCCCTTGAGAATTGAAGAACGACTAAGCAGATCTGCTTAGTGAACTGTTTTGAACATGGAACTTGAACTTAACAAATGGGCTGAAAAGTCCCGGGCCTAACACATAGATGGCACTATTCTTATTGCATTCACCGCTTTAGTACTAACCTTCAAAAGAAAGCTGTTAAAATTTCATGATATTCTACTTATAAGTTTGTGAGTTATTGTTTTAAGAGTAACACTACTTTTGTTATTTTCGGAAGAATGGATCAAAAACAATTTCGTGTTTTAATTTTACACTGCTTCTTGATGGGAAAAAATACCGTTCAAGCGGAGCAATGGCTTCAAAAGTGTTATAAGGACTCCGCTCCATCGGAAACAATAAAAAAGCGTTGGTTTGCTGACTTCAAACGTGGTCGTAGAGACACCGATGATGAAGAACGCAGTGGTCGTCCAAATGAGGCGGTAACACCAGAAAACATCAAAAAATCCACAAAATCGTTTGAATGATCGAAAAGTGAAAGTTGCGTGAACGTGGTGGCTTTATATTACATGAGCATTTGACTATGAGAAAGCTCTGTTCAAAGTGGGTGCCGCGTTTGCTCACTGTTGACCAAAAACAAGAACGTGTTGATGATCCTGAGCAGTTTTTGGCCATGTTTAAACGGAACAAACCGGAATGTTTGCGTCGATATGTAACAATGGATGAAACATGAATCCATCACTTCACTCCGGAATCAAAACGATCGTCATCTGAGTGTACAGCAACTGATGAACCTCGTCCAAAGCGCCCGAAAGCACAACAATCGGCTGGAAACGTAATGGCCTCGGTATTTTGGGATGTGCGTGGTGTAATATTCATCGACTATCTTGAGAAGGGAAATATCATTAACAGTGAATATTAAATAGCATTAATGGACCATTTGAAGGCCGAAATTGCAAAGAAACGACCGCATATGGCAAAGAAAAAAATTTTGTTTCATCAAGAAAACGGACCGTGTCAAAAGTCAAGCAAAACAATGGCAAAACTACATGAATTGAACTTTGAATTGCTTCCACATTCACCGTATTCGCCAGATTTGGCTCCCAGCGACTACTGGCTGTTCGCAGACCTCAAAAAAATTCTGGCCGGTAAGAAATTTCGATCGAATGAAGAGGTTATCGCTGAAGCTGTGGCCTATTTTGAGGCAAAAGATAAATCGTTCTACAAAAGTTGTATTGAAATGTTAGAGCGGCGCTGGAATGATTGTGTGGTTCTTGATGGAGATTACGTTGATGAATAAAGCCAATTTTGAACAAAAAAAGCCGCGTTTTCTTTGTTAGGCCCGGGACTTTTCAGCCCATGTGTTAATTGACGAGTACAATATCAAACAATGCGAAAAATTTAGACCTATCAATATAATGACAGTGTATGAAAAGTACTCGAGAAAACCGTGCAAAGGTAACTGAAAAAATATTTAAAATGCAACAGGTTTTAGAAAAAAAAAACATTCAAACCATTTGAGAAGATTGACAGAGGTATATTAATCAAAATTCTATCGAAATATGGTATTGCTGGCATAGAATTGTAATGATTTGGATATTATTTAGCAGGAAGAACGCAACGTAATATAATAGGAACAAGGCTTTATTAGACAAGTTAGAGAATACAATAGGTGTACCCCCAAGCCTCAAATTTGGGATAATTACTATTCGTATTATGAAAGACCTTCCAGTAATACTAAAGCACACAAAGATAGGATTATTAGCTGATGGTACGCTTGTATATATAATTCGAGATGATGTACCCGAAATTAATTTTGAATTTGTAATTTGAAATTGAACGTTAACAAAACAAAATTCATTAAAAAAAATGCCAACATTATGTATATTTGATGGAGGCAACTGAAAGTGTGGACAACATGAAATCTTGGAATGTATAAGCAAGAAAATATCAAAGAAAATATTAGTATCAAAGTAAATGGGGTATATTAAAGAGAATACGATGAAACATCACAATACCACAAGCGATAAAAAATGTCCAACTTCATAATAAAACCGCTTTTAAAATATTGTTCATCTGAATTATTCCTCATTACTCCAGAATAAAGCAATGAGGACAATTATCCTGTGCAATAGATGGTCATCAAGAGCATGGATGTTGCAGTGTTTAAAGTTGCTTTTTATATAAAACTAATAAGTTACTGATTATATAAAATTAGGTAGACATAGTCAAGTAATGACGATATCCCACTTGATTTCACTTTATATTGCAGTTGATCTTACCACTGTTTGTAAAACTAAAACGCAATTCGAATCGGAGTAGGTAAACGAAGGGGCTTGTAAGGTTATCATTCGTACCCAAAAATTTGTACTACTACTACTACTACTATAACTTTTACTATTATATTAAAATGTTTTATTTAAACGCTTAGCTTCAACAAATTCAGACGCTTTGATTACCTTTTCAGTAATACAATATATTTTGGTATACCAGGAAGGCAAAGAATTCCATTATGTTAGAGAGATGATATGATAAATTATCTTAACAGCAGTAAACTTTTGGTCTAGGTAAACGCAATATTTATTAAATAAATAAACCCGCAAGTAAATAATTTAATCAGATTCTGTCAAATGTGCAAAGAATAAAAGTTATTTTGTTCCAACTGTTACTAGAGCTCCGAAAATAAATTTCAGCTTAATTAGTTAACCTGCAGGAATTTTAAAGGAGGCTTTCACAAGACTCAATATGATTATTTAATTGAACAAATACCGCTAATTATTAAACAATCTCTGCCTTGGCAGATGACATAACACAACAAAAATAATTTTAATAAATTGTATTAGTTTGAATAAGACAATTACCAGTAAATATTTTTAATCCAGATTCCTTGCAATTAAACGACACATTGTATTTTTTCAATTCTGAAGAGAAAATTTAATTTTTAACCGGCTTACTCCGTACGATGTTACTGTGGCCAGAAAAACAAACACTTTCCATTTTCCTACAAGAAAGGATAAAATATGAAAGTTTATAACCCCATTATATGAAATGTTTTATATTATATGAAATGTTTTATATTCGCTTTAAATTTGTTATATATATTAATAATAGAAATGCAATTTCTAAGGTTCAAACATTGAATAATTAAAAGAATTTTTTATGCTTTATATATACTTGAAATTGGCTCAAATGTTTTTACCAAAGGACTTATAAGTAAAAAAGAAAAATATATTTACAGTAGAAACATTGTATAGTATAATACAATATATAATATAATATTTACATTTTTGTTATGTATTCAGAATTTTATAACGTTATTTTGGAAGTAATGATCCGTATTCTGTCAACGAAATTTAGTAATTTCATGTGATATTATGAATTAAAATAAAATATTTTCCTAAAATCCTATTCTTTCAGAGAATATTTATTTTATGTTACACATCATATCATAACATGTTTTCCATGTTAATTAACAAAGTTGAAATTCCAAAAGTTCTTTCAGCTCGATAAGGATGTGACAATAGAAAATACTTATTCGGTTATTTTTTTTTTATTTATTGTTTTTACTATTTATGTATAAGCGATCGCAATAGTTGCAGAGGTAGTGCACTCTTTATACGCAGTAAACAAGCTGAAGATTACTTCATTCATAACATAAAATGTTATTTTATGAAAAATTACAGAATAGGGCTCAATATTGAAAGAAAAACTATTATTTTGTATCTGGCGATTTTTTTTAAATGGTGTCTTTTTCAGTCCATATCTAGTGACATGCTTGATGGACGACTTGTGTGTGTATGTGAGGTGAAAATGTATAACGGAAACATCTAGAACTAAGTGGCAGAAGTTTCTAGAATTAAGCTAACTAGTATAAATAGGGCTGAGTAGCAGCCTGGTTAGTTTAGTCATGATTTGAACTGCGAAGTGATACTGCGAATAGTTAGTTGTACTTTAATTAGTGAAGTGATAAGTACTAATTATTAAAGTGAAATGTTATAATGTGAAGAAATATTGTCACGGAAATTGTGAAATGAATTAATTAAGTGAAGTGAATAAAACTCTGAACAATTGTGATTGAAAATAAGTGCCTGAGAAGCCTCATTTACATTACAATATAAACTTACTGTTTCCTTCTTGTTAAGGGGGGAAATCACAGTAGCACACAAAAAAATAGGCATATTTTCGGGAATTAATTTTGGCTGAATAAAAGTATCAATCGAAAATCTGTAAAGTAGGTTTTATAGCAATACTAAAAAAGTACAAAATGTAATTTTTTCAATAAAAAATATTTAAAAATGGCGGCTGCGAAGCATATGCCTCAAGGTGCCTATTTTTGAAAGCGTGTCGATGGCCGAAGACGTAGACTCCTTAATTTTTGACCTGGAAGAAAAAACCAAATTTTTTTAGTTTTCATATAACAACAGCTAGCGAGCTACGTAGGATTTTTTCGATATATTGATTTTTCACAAAATGGTGCATGTTTGAAAATAAAGTTAAATTTTTAACAAAAAAAAACGCCATCAAATCTTCGAAAAAAAACTAAGCCATATAAAATAAAAAATCCTACGTAGCTCCGGGGAGAAAGATATTTCGAAGCTACTGTCAAAATTTCAAGTCGATCGGTAAAGATGAAAATTTCATATACCTCTAATCTGCAATGCCTGCACCGTACAGTTGACCTTCTAAATCTACCTCCAACTCTTCTTTTTCTTTCCGCATACTTTTCAAGTCGAGTCGGGCCTGTTTTCCGCCATCACTAATAGATTTTTCCGCCTTCTTGATACGCTTTTGGTCGATCTCCACGCATAGGTTGTAGCTGCTCGGGCCGATTTTCATCCCCATGACTTCGATGATGTGTAAAACTGATATCAATCCGTCATTGAAAACGGATGTTGCGATGTTCGTACCGATGTCAATTATTTTTTTTCCAGAATTCAAGCCTTTTGGTACCATAGCCCAAAGAGTAGCGTTGAAACTTTCATTGTTGTTTTGCGTATATCCCCCCATGCAGCGAGTAAGAAGATCATCCGTGACCAGTTTTTCGTAGACAGGTTTTATCGCTTCGAAAACTTCTTCACGCATTGGTGGTTTATGCGTATAGCCAGCCAGAATGTTTTCGCATTTTGCCCTTTACCACGAACACCATGAATTTTCTCCAGTTGGGCAATGGTCGTGTTGCGGATTTTCGTCTGTTGACATTTTATGGAACAGTGTGGCCCATATCGCGCTCTTCATTTTTTCAATCGAATGACAATTTCGACGAATGGCTAATCCAAAGTAAATTAACAGTTCGTCGATCAGCTTAGGTACCTGTCAATTTGCCTACCCTTTGGTGTTTTTCTTCAAATTGCCCTAACCTAACCCTAACCCTTTGGTGTTTTTCTTCCCTTTGGTGTTTTTCTTCAACCCTAACCCTTTGGTGTTTTTCTTCAAATTGCGAAGATGGGTGCCTATGCGTTTCTGAACATGGTCGATGCATTCTTTTTTTGTTATCGTGATGTTTTCATACGGTTGAGCATCCGTGATACCTTTGAAGGTTTTGGAGTCGCCATCGCTGATGTAACTCACATACTTGACATTATGTAGATCTTCAGAGCGCTGAAACATTTCAATTGCTGCATCGACCTCCATTTTTCCCGCTGATCCGTCATGGTTTGCTTTGCATTCGGCGGCGTGATTTTCTGCCCACTCTTTGTATTCGTCGGTGTCATATTTCTTCTGCCAATACTCACACGCTTTGCAATATTTACATTTAACTAAAACATCGACAAGTTTACCAGTGTACCAGCCAATCAGGGAAACTAAACCGTATAGAGATGAGAAGCCCGATACCGTCACCCGATACCGTGATACCCTTTTTTTCTCCTTTCTCGTTACTGATTCTTTTTTCTTCATTCGCTGCATTGGACATGCTATTTTTGGAAACAACATCTGATGCAGCCAAAATATTTTCAATGATTGTGTCGTACACCGATTGGAAGACCGGGCGAGGCAATTCCATGAACGCACAAAATTTTCTGATGCCTTGCAGTCCAATCCCCAGCAATCTCATGGCGAGAATAATTCTGCGATTAATTTCGTAAGCATTCTTAATAAATGGGCTGTTCGGTATTTCTTTTTTATCACAGTAATCGCAGGATATAACGATTTTAAAACCTAAGCCTCGTTTACTGCTTTCTGTAAAACGCACATTAGAGTGGCATTCTTTGCACACCACGACGTTAGAAATGGCGGCAAAAACTGTAACGAAGTTCACGAGGTGATATCCAAACGTAAGATCCACTTCAATGTCATTACGATCTTTCTCTTTCAACTTCCTTGCCGATGCGCTGACATTTAAATCTTCCGGCTTTTCGATTTCGTGGCGATTTAACGGTCAAGTTTCGTACGCAGTATCCTTTTTCGTGCCTTTTCTATCACGACTCGACGATGTGTCACTCATAATGACAATGATTTACAAATATCACTGTTTTTTATCACTATTTATGTTATATATGTATGCACGAAAGTGAAGCGTCGTGAAAAAGCGTTGTATTCAACGCAAGAAATTTCTCATCACTGACGCTACACGTGTTTTGTTCGTATGTCTATTACATATAGTGACCCCTATAGGAATTCTTAAAATTTTAGACTATTCGGAGGGCACTTTGTTCTCTATGGACTACCGTTATACCTGCACCCATAGTCATAAGTTACAGCGCGCGCCGGGATCACAAAAGGCGCTCGGAGCATACCTGAGTGGCGTTACCGCAGAATGAAAAATTTGGGGGCACTCGGACACTTTTGCCGTGTTCCATCATTTGGTATATTATTTTTAAGACCCTAAAGCACCTTTAAGGCGAAAAAATTTTTTATCGAAAAAATGAAAATTTTACTGTGATTTCCCCCCGTGATTTGACGTAATCGATATTTCTTGGTGGGATTCAATTTTTAATATTAACACAAAACCGAAAATTTTTAAAATGTCTATTCCACTAATATTTACCTTACTAGGTCACCGCGGTTTCGCCTTATTCCCGTAGGCATCTTCAGACCGACTTCTTGTTTTTCTACTAGGATAGAGAAATACCTTTTCAACAAACAAATTTGCGGTTTTCATAGTATTGTGTTTCATCCGAACAAAAGTACACAGGAAAAAAACGTCTTTAATTTACTCGTCATTGCATGTAAGCGGTGCAATCAATCAGGAATATATCTATAGAATGCACTCACTTTCAAAAAAACATCTTTAATTTACTCGTCATCATTCCACCGAGAGGTAAGTGATGCATTCTGTTCTTTGTGAAAATTTTTGTTCTTTAACCATAATACTGAATTGGCATGTGGTGTGGGATGATTATAAAACATCCTCCAATTTTTTTTATAAACTAAAACTTAAGAGAGGTCCTTTGACTATCATTGTACGCAGCATATAGTAGCCTCACTTCCTTTCCATTGCCTATACATTTTTGTGGCTCAATTTGATTGTGCATGTATGTTTAGAGACATGGCGATTCTCACGCGTAGGGTTTCTCTTCTTAATACATTACAGAAGTATATATTATAAATCCATGGCTGTAGTACGGAGTGATGTATGGAAATATTTTCGAAAGACATCACAACGTTCGGCGGTGTCTAAAGAGCATAAAGAAAATATCGGAACTTCGGGAAATACCAGGAACATGTGGAACTACTTAGGCCGGTGACACAAGATAACGCAGTCACGATCAGTATCCGAAAAAAATAAAGAGAAGTGTCAAGCTGACTCTACTTATTCAGTAAGTTTCATGTAATTTTAACCAGCAAGTTCCAAAAGAACTTATCCTAGAAAATGGATACTATAATCATGTTTTTTCACAGCGGTCAACTCCCGAATCGTATTGTCTTCCACCCAATTCCTTTTTAAAGAAATCCAATTGTCAGCCAACTTTAGAAGCAACAATGCAGTATGCAAAATCTTTTGTAGGTAAGTTTTTTTCGATTCATTTCATTTATTTATTAGCAATTATACATACTTTTTATAGACGTACGTGTGCGTTTACGAGAAGGCCCAACTGCTGCACAATATTCGATCGGCAAATGTTCAAATTATGTTACTTTTTTCTACAGATGGTAGAAGCAAAGATACAGCTTTGAAAGAAGCTGTTGTTTATGATAACTAAAGATCACATGCCTTTAAACAAGGTCGAAAGAGTGGGTTTTGCACATTTCACCAAAGTCAGTATTCCCAAGTCGCATTACCGACTCGTAAAACTGTAACAGAATGGACAGAAATGAAGTATAGGAAGCTGGCCGAAAAATTGAAGTATACTTTGGAAAAACTTGAAGCGTATTCATTATCTGCAGATATATGGAGCGAAGAGCTCACAACACTGAGTAATTTGTGGCTAACAGCGCATTATTATAACGAGGAGCAGGAAAGAATAACATCAGTAAATTTTGGATTGAAATCGTTGTACGAACCCCACTGCAGTGAGTACTCAAATTTAGTTTGTACCGACCGTATGAAATATTATCAGGTACAACAATTATCTGTTCTTATATGTGAATATTAATAACAGACTTTCTATATAAAAAGCAATGAAACTAACAAATCTTTTTATAATAATTCTATATTTTTTACAGAATGAAAAGACAAAAGAGAAAATACCAAATCTTCCCGGACTAGTAACTTTAATTGAAAAAGTAAAGAAATTCGTAACTTACTTCCATAGAAGTGTCATTGCTGCTGACAAGTTACGAGCATATGAAATTTCAGAAATGAAAAGACAGAAGAAACTGCACTTCGATTGATTCAGGATGTCTCAACTAAGTGGAATTCAACGTCTTTACTCCTAATGAGATTTTCCGAACTTTCGGAAGCTGTGAGCTTCTTCACTAGCACCACTTTACGAAGTCATAACAGAAGTTTCCACAATAAATCCCCAACGGCTTCCAAAGGCATTCCGTTTGTCTCATTGACGAAACGTGTATGAATTTCGACAGACCAATACTGCAATAATTGTTATGAAAAAAATAACAATTTTAATTTGATATTTACAATTTTGCTTCTTGTTTGCAGGAAATTGAATCGTTAAAAATAGATATCGCAGTTGCACTTAACCTTTCAAAAATTTATTTTGAAAAGGTTGAATGAGCGATTCGCTGACTTGGAAGGAGTTGGGACATTCGTAGCTGGAACGCTGTTGGATCCGCGCTTTAAAAAACTGCATTTTTCCTCAGCTCTCCGTCGCGCAGAAACCATAAATTCTTTCCCGAGTATTACGAAAAATATCTCCAAAAACCAACATCATTTCTCAAGAAATACCACTAAATGTTGAGCTTCAGAATTCTGATTCAAAATCAAATTGTTGGAGCTTCCATGATGAAATTGTCTGCCGAAGAGGTTAGTGGCAGTGTATCGTCGTTTTTACAAAAACTGTAAAAATAGTAGTAATATATTTATTATTTTTTCAATACTTTTACATAAAACATTAAATAAAATTAATAACAACAACAAAATAATAACAAATTAATAAAACTTCTGTTTAGTTAAAAGAAAATCGAAACAGTTTAATATTTTTAATTTTTGCATTCATTTATAAACTATTTATTGCGATGAAGATTAAGCTGGTGACGTGCGTATACAACTTCGCCAGTATATGAACAGGCTGATATTGGCTGTATTCAGCGGCACTCAGCCGTCCCAGCGGAGGCTGATGTGTGTGACATCAGGCTATGTTACAGCGGCTTGATTGCTCTGAATGAAAATTCTCATATAGCTGCTATATGACAAGTGCACATCAAGCCAAGCGTCATTAAAAGTAAACAATTATCAAGTAAAAATGGATATTTATAAGGAGAGCATTTTTTTGAATTAATCAATTATTTGTTAATAATGTGAGAAATCTTGCGGAGCCCTGAGTTGACGATGCTGGAAGATACGATTAACGATATATTAACGATTTATTTATGTAAAAGTATAATTAATTTACATTTACTTGCAGATACTTAAGAGCAGACTTGGAATAGCCGACATAAGTGTTTACATTCCATTTAAAAAACAAATATTGTTCACACTTTGGCTACTTGCAAAACCAGAAAGCTTTTTAGCAGCAGGAGATCGTTTCAATATTCCCCAAAGTTCTGGGCATGGTATATTGGAAAATATATTGTGGCTCACACGCAAAATGGGACAAGCACGCAAAAGAAATAAAAAAAATTTAAAGTGACAGAAGAAATTGTTCGATTGGTATGAATGACACCTTGAATCTTTCGTTATTATGTGTATTCCAAAAATTAACTTACAAAATAAAATAAAATGTAACAGTTATATTTCACTTAACAAAAATCCAGAAACATATCCGTTTTTCCGTTCAAACGCAAAACGGGACAAAATTAAAAACACTACAAAATGACTTAAAACTAACGGTACTGATTGCGAATTCCATTGTCATTCAATACTTTTTGGTATATCCTTGTGATTGGATAACAGCGTTTAGACGATTTCGCATTGAATTCACTAAATTTCAAGTTTCAAAGATGTTTATAATTATTAGTTTTCCACAACTCTGCTTTAGAATATTAAGGTAGACATATTTGTCCATTTTGCCATCAATAGACTGTAGATTGCCGACCCCTAAGCTGGACATATAGCCCCAAACCATCCATGTTTCACTGTGCCACGTACATTTTTCGGGTTGAATTCTGAGTTCGGGTTTCACCAAACGTACTGCCGCTCATCTGAACCATGGAGGTTAAATTTGCTTTCGTCCGTAAATAACACCTCTAAAATGTCACAAGAATAAGTATCGCAAAAGTTGCTACTTTTAGCAACATATTCTCTCGCGAATTTCAATCGGAGTTTTTTGTTTTTGGACTTATAAAGGCTTCTTACGGATATTTCTTCCATGGAGGCCGTGCCTAATCAACAAATTCCAAACGAGCCAAAGGAGCTTAACTTTTCTTCATTAGAAACGCCGATCGTGTTAAGAAATATTTTAATGTTTCTTACGTTGCTCGAGTTTAAAAAACAGTTTGTTTTGGTTTTTATTTTGAAAAATTAACTCGGGTCATGTGAATATTTGCTGCACATTTTGTGAAAACATTCAAAATAGTCTAGTCTTCCCATTTGTTCATTAACAATGGTGTTCAATTCTTTAGCCCTTTTAAATGGATTCCTTGCTTTTATTTGAAATTCTATTTTCATCGCGGTACCATTTTATGACATTGTGAACAATCGACGAATTTCTGTCAACAAGAACTCCAATTTCCGGAACGGTTTTCCCTTCTCCAAAATACTTTATCACCAATTACCTCGTTTCAAAAGAGGTTTGCGCTACTCCTGGTGCAATTTTTACTCCTGCAGCTGTCTCGAAAAACTAAATGCTAAATTTTAATCTTGCTCCAAACGTTGAAAGTTATCACTGATGCCAATTTCTAGTTAATTCGCAGTCAGTACCGGTAGCTTTATGTCATTTAATTGCGTTTTTACTTTTGTGCCATTTTTCGTTTGAACTGAAAACTGATCTGTTTCGAGATTTTTCTTAACTGAAATATAACTGTTACTTTTTTTTAATTCTGAAAGTTGATTCTTGAAATACACATAATAGCCAGAGATTCAAGGTATCATTCATACCAATCGAACAATTCTTTCCGTCATTTTCAATGTTTTGTATTAAGTTTGTCCGCTTGTCCCATTTTGCTTTTGAACCACACTAGTTGGAAAAATTACCAATTTATCACATGGATATATTAAATGGCCATCACTGAGTACATGTAGAGCAATAGGAGAGGTAGTTAAAGATGAAATAGTTAATTCGTTTTAATTAATAAAGTTATTCAACAGAGCTTTTATGGTAAATCTGGTATTCCGGGAGTTGTAGGTTCTATATTCCCATAAAACAACCAATAGGGAATTCAAGTGATTACTACAACTGGAAAGGTTTTCATTCGATAATACTGCAAGGTACATATAATATATAATTAGGATAATGTTTATTGTCTATATTTCTTTCAATACAATTTCGTAGGGTCTTGCGACGATATAGCTGTGTTTACAGATGTTTTTCTTGGAACTCCTGGACGGTGCCACGATGCAAGGGTTTTCCCAAATTGTCCATAATACTGGAAGATAATGAAGGAACATAACACGATGCTACCACAAAATCATCACCTAATTGGAGATTCGGCTTATCCAATTACTGATTTCATCATTACACCATTTCGTTATAATGAATATCTTAATTCACGAACTGTACGTTTTAATTAAAAGCTCAGTTCAATAAGATCAACAATTAAATGAACTTTTGATATTCTAAATGCAAGATTTCGTCGATTGAAATATTTAGATATTAGTGACATACATTAAGCTGTAGATATCCTACATAATTACATTACAATGAACGATAGTCTTCAGAATTCTGATTTAGAATTGCGAAATAAAACTGCTGACTTCAATGATGTAAATTATGTTCTTGAATTAGATTCAGATATCATATTAGTTAATAGAAAACAATTGGGGGAAAGGAAAAGACAGGAAATAGCAGAATATTTGTAAATTCTTTATTTAAATAAACTTAATTTGAAAAGTTTTTGTTATTTTTCTTAAAAGCTCTTTGAAATGAATAATTATTTCTCTCCCAAAAATTCAGGGCAGTGTATTTATGTGAAGTGATGAGTGCTAATTACAAGTTAGCTCGAACCGATGAATGGCTATTTATCTATTATTTAGTTGCTAGTTACCACTAATAGGTAAATAGCAATTCAACGGTCCGATTTAACTTGTTACTATGACTTAACACATATATATTACATCTTCTTGATACAAATGAACATTAAAAACAAAAAGCCTCCTTGGCAATATAAAAACATAAATATTTCGTTTATAAAATAATCAAGATTCATATCCTTAAATTCTAAACCCGTAAATTGAAAGCAATATCACAAAAAGTATGTCTAAAGGAACAACAAAAGTCAGAAATAAGATGATTTCTTTCACTTTGAATTCGATTATTTTCCCGAATGTGTTGCTTAATTTTTTCGAACTCGTCTTTTTTCCAATTCCGAATATTGTTTTCGAAAATCTCTTTTATTTTTTATTTATTTTTTGGTTTCGGAGAGATTTCCTCGGAGGCACATTGTTTTTGTGTACCGATTTCAGGGTTTAAGGAATAGGGTTTATTAACTATGGATGATCTAGTCGGCACATTTAGATTTATTGAGCAATCAGTAAGGAATATTTTCAAAGTGTTTGAAATATTGCCATGTTGCTCTGCCTCTACCACTACTATTTTTATTATTTTTAATTGAGACATAAGTTTGTTTCATATTCCTAAACTTTTTTACCGCCTGCTGCCAGTCAACTGAAACACCTTTTCCTCGTAGCGCATCGGAAATTTGCTGCCACAGATCGAGTTTTTTAATAGTGTTGTCCAGAAACTGATTTTTCCTCGTGAAATACTCATCGACCAATAACTTAATCATAAGGGTATCCATGACAAATTGTTTTCCTAGAAGTCTGAAGTTAATTAAATTTCTTTCTAGATGCAAATAAATGTACCTTTTCTGCATCATTGGTGTTACTTGCTCCAAGAATTTCTATGCGCGTCGTTGAAGAAAAATACTGCGCTGCAAAATCCGGATCTGAAAAGACAATTTATTTGAATGCCATCTTCATCATTCCTCTTCTTTAGTTAATTACCCGCTGTCAGGCTTTTTAAACTGTTACTGGCACTGTCAGTTATAGAGTAAATGTACTCGCCAACTTGAAAGTTTCTAGTTTCCATTTTCACAAAATTTATTAAACAACACCTGACGGAACAAACAAATGTCAAAAAGCGTCTTCTTCTTACTCAGCCTACTTTAGCCAAAAATATTTGGGCTGAAAAAGATGACAAGAGGCTGAGTTAGCGGCTAAGTAAGAAAATGTATTCAGAATACCTTAGCCCTTAGCCGCTGCCAGCTAAGGCTGAGTGCCGATGAATACAGCCATTGTCACGAAATGGAGACCCATTTCATCAATGTAAGGTATTGCAGGGTGAATATCCCCAGTTATATATATTAGCGATGAAGTATCTTCCCCTGATTTCGACTTCAGTTCCAGCGGAAAAACTTTTTTCCAAAGCCGGCTTGCTTGCAACAGATCAATGAAATTGTTTCTTTAGAGATAATCTTATTTCTTGGTTTTCCTGAGAGTTTATCGGCGGCCGATTCTTTTGTTTTACATCTTTTTTCCTCTTTCTTCTCCATTTGTTGTTTCTTATTACGTCTTTTTTCTCGTGGTTGACCGTCACTGTCATTATCGGATTTCTCTCTGGGGTTTCTTCCTTGACCTTTTTTCCTAGCATGTTTACTTTTTGAGCCTATCAACGTTCTCATATCTTGGCCCTTCACTTCCTTAATCAGATACATATTCATCTTTACCACCTGCAAAATATGTATAAAGAAATAATAAATAAACTGTATAAAGTTTATTTCAAATTATTCACTTATCTTCTTCTCGTTTAAGTTAGAGTTCTTCTTTTGAATTACATATGTAGTTGATTTTTTAATCGCTTGCGTTCCTCGTCTACCTCGGCTACCCTTTCTTCTTCATTCTTTCGACGTAAGCTCTTTTCCTAATGCATGATAAAACGGTACTGTTCACACAATTCACCTACAAATACATAGAATGGATTGAAAAAGCAAGAATTAAAAGTGAACGATACAAGTTACATGACCAGTGTATTTACCTGGTCATTTCACAGATCCAAAGACTGCTACTGAAATGAAGAAAAAAGCTTTAATTTAGAATAAAATTGTTAATATAGTAGAATTATAAAATGACAATTGCAATCATTACACAATTTAAGAAGTCACTTGAATTACATACATGACTACAAAGCAAATGTAAACAAATGTAAAGTATTTGGTGCACTTCAACTAATTTTATTAATTACACTTGCAGAACACAAAATTACATTAAAAACACAACAATAAACACAAAACTTACCTCAGAAAAACCAAAATAACAAACACTCGCAATGGCATAAAACGTCAACTTTTTCGATCGCGAAAACCTGTCAAACTTTATGAATTTCACGTAAAACAATGGCAATACGTAAAAATACCATTATTGCCTTCTTAAAAAATTATTAGGGAAAAACAATTTCCCCAATACTCCCAATGGGAAAGAGACACCGCGAGTAAAAGGGACAAAATATTATGTCAAAATGGCAACTACAAAGTGGAGAAAATAAACTTTAAGTGCCACCTAGATGCGAAATTTACTACCACCACATTTAAATTAATTTGGATTATTTTCACAATTGTGAAGTAAAATGTAGAAAATTAATAGTTTCATGAAAGTAAATTAATTTCACGTCGAATACAATGTTCGAAAACAATTAATTCGAATATGGATAACACATTTTTGTTTAAATTTAGCGCCAATGCCAGTTTAAGATTTTAAACTCTCCAAAATAAGGTCGGATGACAACATGGCGACAACGACATCTTAAGAAAATGGACGCCAACATTATATAAGCAGCACTTTCCAGCAGATCGATCTCTTTTTCAGTTCTCTTCTTCGTCGAGGTAGTAGTAGGCGTGTTTTTTTGCACAAGATCTATATAGATCTTATGATCCAAAACGTGCTTTAACACGGAATCACAACAACAACTCAAGATCTGTGTGGCTATGCAGATCTTGGATCTGGATCTTCAGAGATCCGAAAATTAGTCACAAATTTGACCCATAGAGGGTTTGTTTTGGTTTGAGAAGTTGGTGTTCATGACTGTCATTTGATCTGAAATTGGAAAAAATGGCTGACGCAAAATTGTAAGTAAAATGTAAATAATTTATAATTATCATTAAATTTACTTAAAATATGAATTTATATCACAGATCAAGAAGGATATGGGGATGCAAGGAAACGTCAGCCTTTTTGCATTGTTATGCAGCGAGGAAGGAGGTAGGTTTTATTATTTAAGCTAAAATACACGTGTATTGCAAAATCGTTTTATTTTAGGAACAGCCAACAACAGTAGAGCTATTACATACTAAGTTGAAAAATTTGGTAAGAGCGTATAAAAGTGTGAAAGATAATAGAAACCAAACAGGTGTATCGCCAAGTTTCGCTCCATTTGAAAGTTTAATGGATGAGATATTTGGTGATATGCCAATTATTAGTAATAATCATACGCTGAATTTGTGTGGTATACCCGAGAAGGCATTGAAAATTGAAATCCTTAGTGTGGAAGTATTGAAACCGCCGGGTTTCGATGTAAATTTGGAAACGGTAACATTACCACCTTCGAGTTCAAACAGTACTGCGTTAACCGTGCAGCAGGAAGATAGCGGCATTTTATTCCAGCCATCGCATGAAAATGATATTGCTATACCAAGTTCCACCCAAATGCGCCATCCACGAAAAAAACCAAATCTTAAAGAGGAGCATTTCAAGAGAAAAATGGAGGCAAAGTGGGAGATGTTTGAGCGGATGGAAAAGACAAAAGAACAAAGATTCAGGGAAGCGGAAACAAAAAGAGCTGAGAGACATAAGGAAAAAATTTCTTTTATAAAAGAATTATTTTATAATGAAGAGTATTTAGAATAATAGTTACATAAGTATATAAGAAAGTCTTTTTTTCAATTAATATATTTTCAATTTTTTTTAAATCGTTAGTTATATAAGTTTACGAAGTCTGTTTTATTTTAATATATTTTTTATTATTTAAAAACCATTAGTTAAATAACTGTAAATAAATGAAGAATATTTTATTTTATTTGTTATTATTTACTTATTTTACATCATGTTGGTGCAATAAAGAGATATAGTTAAAGTTCATAAAAAGCTCGTTTTATATGACGTATAAACCTCTAAATTTTTAAAAATATCCCTTGTTAGTTATTTCAGCACGCAGTTAAAATGTTTTAGGTAACGTTTCCATCCATAACTACAATTTAATAATTTTCTAGCTCTTTGCCTTGTTTTACGATAATATTGTCTAGCATACTCAGTTTGATATGATGAATCTCAAAAAATTCGAAGTTCTGAAACAGAAAACAAACACTACTAAAATTCCCTTCACGACGTTATAACGTTTTTCATTATCAGATAATTGAACAATTCTTCCCTGCGATCAAATGTATTTCTATCATCATTACCGTTCATTTCATTCCAATCATCGTGTTCTTGAAAGCCACTTTCTATTTCGTCATTTTCCAATAAACATATGTTATGCAAAATACACGCTGAAGCAATTAATTTTGCGACAAGATTCAAATGCACTATTTCAGTGAAATGCAAAAGTCTTCTAAATCTTGTTTTTAGTAAGCCAAATGCATTCTCAACAACTATCCTCGCGGCTGAAAGTATTCTGTTTAATTGCCTTTGTTGATCGGATAATGAACCATTATCCTTATACGGTGGAATTAGCCAACTTTTTACAGGATAAGCAGAATCTCCAATTATAAAACAGTTTTGAGGGATGACGTTTGCCTCATTTTCCTCCGCTCGGCGGAATAATCCTGATCTCCGCAGTACTCGACTATCGTGAAGGGATCCGGGTTCACCGCAATAAATGTCAATAAATTTTTTATTGTAATCCACAACAGCTTACAAGTGAACGCTATATGTGTGCTTCCGGTTAAAATAAGATTCCTTGTATTCTTTGGGGGCCTTAATTCTTATATGCGAGCAATCTATTGCTCCAATAATCCCCGGAATCTTATGCTTTCTTTCCAATGCAGCTGTTGTGTTTGTCATATAGTCCCCTTCAGGCCATTTTAGGTAATTATGTGCGATGCTTATCAACCATTCGGATACTCTAATCACAACGGTTCTTGCGGAAGATTTGCATATACCGAATAAATTACCAATCTGTCTGAATGTTTCAGTATTTCCCATGTACCAAAGATAGATATAAATTTCTTTTTCCGGTCCTAGACGGTGGACGTCTACCACCTGTTGTTGCCGGAAGACCTTCATAGTTGCGATACATATCTAAAAATAATTCCCAAAATTATTAAAATCTTAAAAGACATTACATTTACCTTACTTATTAAAGAATGAGCAGTTTGACGGTCCAAACGAAAATGGCTTTTGAAGTCGGTGCCACTGTAATTTTCAATTGTCGCACAAAAATTTTCAATGCAGACATGTTTTTCTGCATTAACGCTACTGTCTGAACTCTCTGAATCTGAGGTCTCCGAGAACAAAATTAATAAGTCGGTGTCTTCATCGGTGTTATTTTCGCTATCCGATGATTCCAAACGCAACTAAATAATAAAAAAATTATATTTAAATGTCAGGGCCGCTAATTATGTTTAAATTTAGTACCTGAACTATTTCCTCTGTACTCATTTGGTAATAAAAATTCGCTTAAAGAAGTTATTTATGTTTCACAAAATGACAATTACAAAAGACAGCAGCTGTCAACTCGTTTAATAAATATCAGTGCAACCAACTTTTAAAATTAAATTTTTCAGGAAGATCCAGATCGTTTTTTTGCGCTCTGAATCTTCTGCAAAAAAACGCAGCTATTGATATCAGAGTGTCACAGTGAACAAGAAATTCTTAAAAGGTATTTTGTTCACCACGTGCCTCTTAATAATCAATTTTTCTTTCAGCAGTGAAATTTTAGTGATTAATTTATTGTGAATTATTATTTTGAATTAATTTCTTTTTGTTTTATTTTTTTTATTGTTTGTATATAAAATTTAACTGAATTGTATTTGAATTGGGAATATTGATAGTTTTTTTATTATTTCTTATATATATATATATATATATATATATATTGAATTTACTGAATAAAGTAATCGTAACTTGAACTACCGGGCGTCGGTTTCAATTGAACTTTTTTTCCGCTACATGTTTAAGTTCTGCTGTTTTCGCTATTTGTTTAATTGGGTTTACTGCGTTGAATTTTTAAAAAGGGATTTGATTTCTGTTATCATTGGTGCACTATATACTTTCATCACAAGCAAAAATGTGGTGTGGAATATTTTGTGGACAACATTTGTTTTATTAGTGCAGCAATTGCATCGAGGGCGTAAGTATTAAATCATAATGTGCTGAAAACATATTCGTCATTGTTTCACAACGTCGTACAACAGATACTGACCTGAGATAAAAGATCCTGACACTGCCTTGAATTTGAATCGTACAATTGTTCAATAATTTCCGGTGAAAATCCAAAGTGATCCAGAATGAAGAATCGTTGATTCTAAGCTGAATTCTTTCTTATATCCTCAGAAAGTTTAGCGATAAAACTGTAAGGGTAAACGTTAAAATGGCAAAAACAAATTAAATGGATATCCTACAAAGTTGATTTATTGCCCATTGACGGTGCTGACTACATGGTAATTTTTAGCATCCATATTTAAAATACTTTCAGTAAGTTCCGGTTTTTTGTACACATCGTTCAGCCATTTTAATGAAGTGACACAAATTGAAATGTCAAAAGAAATGGAATCGATCTGTTCGATCTATAAATATCTATCTTTATTTAAGTTAAGTTGCCCCTCTCTGCACCCCAACCCTAGGTAAACATTTTCCTTATAGTAGCAATGGGGGGCCATACTGTATGCAACAAAAAAGAATCTTCCAAATAGGTGTGTGAATTAAGAAATTGGGTAATGCCCCCCCCCCTTCCCCCTCGCACCCCAACCGACCACGTAAATTTCTGTCGTCGTACCAATGGTGCAACATCCTTGGTACTTCTACAGCGAGTATTGTGTGGTCCTTTTAATGGTTTTATAACACAGTGGCCGTTAGGTCCATCATCTGGTTGCGTCCTATGTAGAATGCTGAAAACTTGGGAGTTCGGAACTCCTGAGGGCTTAAAGTTTTGCCTATTTCAAGGACATGTTAGATATTCTGAAGTAGGTAATGTATTAAAAATTTAAAGTTTCGAGAAAGGAAATTAATTCTTGAGTTTCTTATTTTAATAAAATATTGTAAGTTAAATTATTTTTTAATGTTGACAAACCAAAGGCTGACATAATACACATCCTACGAAACAATTCGCTTTCTGAAACAAAATTGTTCCGACCTACTCGGTTAGCATTTACAACAAGGAGGAACGGAAGTAACTAATTAAACGTTATAAATGTCAATGTGCTTTTGGTACGACAATTATGCTGCCACTACACATCTAAATAAGAATCATCCAAATCGGTTCACACGTTAAGAAGTAAGCTTAGCCTTCCTAAATTTTTTTCGTTGTTAGCAAGGGGGTATCATGCGCTCTACAACCAAAAAGAATTATCCAAATCGGTCCACGCATTACGAAGTTAGGTTTCACACCTTACCCTCAAGCTCACCACACCAAATTTTTTTTACATGATACCGATCGGGGAACATACTCTACCCAACAAAGTAAAAATCATCCAGAACGGTGCACTCGCTACGAAGTTAGTCTACCAACCCTCCCCCAACCTGGGGCCACATTTTTTTCATTATTAGCAATGGGCGATCATACCCTATACGACAACAAAAGAATTTTCTAAATCGGTCCATGCATTACGAAGTTAGGTTTCGCCGCCAGCCCCACCCCACCAAAAAAACTTTTTACATGGTATCAGTCGGGGAACATACTCTACCCAACAAAAAAAGAATAATCCAAATCGGTCTAAACGTTACAAAGTTAGGCTACCGCGGTTATGGCCTTATTATACTTTAAATTGAAAAATAAACTCATTATGGTTATATTTCACATTCGCATAGCACTAACTGACATGTACATTGTACATATGTAAAAAATCAGTGTAAAAATTTATGTGTACAAATATTTCCTTGTACAAAGGTTGCTCTTGAAATATTTTGGAAAAGGCAAGTTAGAATTTCGAAAATATTTCAAAAAGACTTTTGTACACTAAAATAATAATTTGTCTTCTACAAATTATTATCTTTTATTATATAAGTTAACTGCGATGTTCAACGTGCACTCTCTTATATAGGAAATACAATATTTCGTATTATTACGTTAATAGTTGTTTTAAAATAATATTTTTTCACCTTCTATAAATATTTTTATTTTTTTAAACCACTATTAATGGAAATCTATCTCCAGATAATGAGAACAAATAATAAGTGTGCGCTCACCAATATTTTTTTTCGCTAAAATCTGTACGATATTTCACTAAAAAAGTAAAGTGAGTTCATATTCATAATTTTTTTAAATATGGCCTTACTCTCCAAAGTGAAATAAGGGGGTACTAGCAAGATATGGTTTTATTGCATATTGACTTATTACACGGCGCCATATGGGAAGTACTTGGTTAAGGGTAAACTCACCTAATTAAGAGGAACGTAATTGATTTTACAAGAAATTCTTATTATATGTGCTTAAATTTGTTCTAAAAAATTTTGATTACCTATTGTTTGTAAAGTATATTTATTTCAAATAAATTCCATCCATACCTAAATTGGAAATCTAAAGGTGTGCCAAGCATACAAAGTAATAACAACCGAGCTAGTAATTCTGTGATAAAATTAGAAAAGATAAGGTAAACACTAATATAAATGGGGTACCTTGTAAAAATCCTGAAGAGCATCCCTCGCAAATCTACAGACTCCGTAGATAACATTCACCCAGGAACACGTTTAGTACTTTATCAATTTAATTTCCTTTTTTAAGCTGCACCAAATCAAAATGTCTGCAAGTGGAGGTGTAGGCAAGTCAATAAATAAGCAGCTGGCAAAATATCGCGCCGTAAATATTGTTAATGGGCTACGTGCGTCTGATCTAACCCGCTTTATTAGCAGACTCTGCAAGAAGCAGCGATTCCGGCTGTCGCGTTTTATTATCATCGATGCTCGGTAAAATGATGAATGTCGCAACTTACATGAAGGATGTGTGTAACTGAGTTATCCAGGTGCAGGTTATTACCTATTGGAAGATAAATTTATATTCAAAGCGGTGTAGCAGTTGCAACCATTTAATTACACCCAGGACTTATTTAACCAAACGGCCGTCTGCTGTAATGCGAACTAAATAATTATTTTAATAAATCAAATGGAATTTACACACATACATATTTTACTAAAGAGCAAGGGTTACAGAGAATAAAGAAGATAAATTACTTGCCAGATGTTTTTTACTTTTAAGTAAATTTAAGTAATATTTGCCTTTCACATAATTTGAACTTTTAGCTCCACTCTTAGCTTATTAAGAGAATCTGCGAAGATACTACAGGCAGTGCTGATTTGCCGTAGTTTAAACCAAATTGTAGCAAAATGTTTAAGTTACTACGTAGATTAGGTTAGGTTAGGAGGCAGTCTTTCAAGGAGAAGGTTCATTTAGGTCAAAATGGCCCATTGCGATACCACGTTAGATTCCCGTCCCTATGAGAATGATTCATAAAACAACTTAAAGGTAATATTGAAAACAACTACATAGGTCCCTGATATCGGCAAATCCCAGTTTGGCTAAATCCTCAGCGATGTAATTGTAGTAACTTTAGAGGTCGTATAACGACATTCTAATGCTACCATTATAGTCACGACTTCTGCTTGAGAGACAATGCCGTAGTCTGGCAAAAAAAAAAAAAGATTTAGATCGAGGTGTTCCGAATAGAATTGTTATACTTTTATCCAGAATTTTGGAATGTCCGTAGTCGGTACGTGTCCATGTGCGGACTGAATTGATCCTAATGGCAGTTGAGGATGCAGTTCGCTGACCGAAGAGTTTCACCATAGAGGAATGTGTTAAGGGCTTCGTAGAGTAATGTTCCATGTGATAAGTAGTGCTGCTATGCTCTGAACTATCTCTAGTGCTTTCTAGTCAGTACACAATTCGTGGCTCTATGCTACACTTTTTGCCAATTGCTTGCTTTTTGCAGGCGTCGCTCTCCGTACTGCTTCATGGATATTAGGTTTTCAGCTGAGAGTCCTATCCAGAACAAGGCCCAGATATGGTCCCTTAATTTTAGTTTGACTCCGTTGAATTTTGGGCAGTTAAAGGGAGAAACTCTATGCTTCCGTGAGACGAGTATCACCTCTATTTTATCCGAGTATATACCAAGATTACATTTAGTGCTCTAGCAGGTTGGTTTCCAGAGGGCATGTTGTTAGAATATTTGAGTGTGTACCCGAGGGTAACAGGGCAACTTCGTCAACGTAGGCTATAACTTTGCAGCCGAAGTGTCCTAGATCTACAACTATATCCTTTAAGAAGCAGCGAGAGAATCCCTCTTTAAGGAGTGCCCCAGTTGCGTAGCTTTATATGGGTATCCCGAATACTGAAGTTTACGATCATACTTTTGAGTATGTCTTTAAGCTACATACAACCTCCTTAAGGGTGCCGCTATCGCCTCGGATTTCACACTGTTGTAAGCACCCTTAATATCGTGAAAAGCTGCGAGGGTTAATTCCTTATATATGATTGATATTTGTATCTTGTTGATCAGTACATAAGAGGCAGTCTCAACCGAATTATTCTTACAATGTATATCGTCGGCTTAAGTGTGAGAGAACTTATATACCAAAACAGCCATCTTTGAGCTCAGTATACGAAATACCATAACTTATGTCACAGTTAAAATTTTGTAAAAACCGATTTATTGTTACTTTTCTGTTACCCTTTTCTGCTGAAAAAATTAAAAAAAATTGCAAAAATCTATATATTTTTAGAAATTATACTGTTTTTTGCGTCTCCTGGAAAGTTGAGTTTTTTTCAGATACGTTCCCTCACACTTAAGCCGACGATATGCATTTTGACAATGAGAGACACCTCGATCAACTGTATATTTAAATTGGACATCAATAAGTCTTTCCAAGCTTTTTAGAAGGAAGGAGGTGAGGCTTATTAGCCTACTTTAGGAATTAAGACCACCTTGATCTTGTCTACGAATCTGGAATGTATTCGAGGTTTAAGCAGGCTTCTTAAATGACTTTCAGAAGGCTCGAAGGCTGCTTGAAGTTTAGCAGAAGCAATACCGTCCAAGGCCGTTGATTTGATAGATTTGAAACTGTATGTAGCCCCTTTCGGTTTCCTTCTACTTAGGATCTTACGGCCTAAACCATGACATATTTTTTCTGTTTAACACGCCGGAAAGTGAGTATCAACCAGTAGCTCCTTCTGAAGGTAAAAATGAACTAGCTGTATTCTTATTTAAAATTTCTTTAACAGACATAATTCCATTTATAGTTTTAACTTAAAAATTTTTTTTTCCTTTTTCTTAATAATTTTTAAAATGCAGTAAAAACGAATTATTTGCAGTAACAAGGGCAATATTGCAATTGCAGTAAAACGACAGCACTGATTACAGGTAGTGTGAGTGTGAGATATTTTTCAGTAGTCGAGCAGTTTACGAATTTAAAAGTGGAATTTTAGTGTACATACATTTTGTGTATTTCTATTTCTTTTTTCTGCAACGCGTGATATCAATTGAGTAAAATATGAAACTGTACCATTGCCATAACTTATGCAACTAACATATAAGCAGTAAAAGCAAACTTATCTTTAAAACTTTACACAGTTCTGAAAAATTATAGATTCATTACTTTGGAAATCATTCATTACATATTTCACTAAATTACAGAAAGAGTTGTCCTGCAAAATTTTTGCGAAGCTTTACGGGGCTTAAAGGTTTACAATTTCAACATTGCTGCATTAAAACGAGAATAATTTTATCAACTGTGTTTTTATCATAGCTCTAGCATAGCTCTATCCTATATGAATGGCAATAAGGTTTCAAAATTGCAGTAACAGACTCTTCTTCCTTCTATGCTGAAACTCAGTTGGTCCGTGAGCTTATAATGGATTTATAGGCGACTGGAGATGTGGCGACTCATGAAAATTGACGCTTCTGCGCTGTGAATTCACTGAACCATAAGTACATAGAGGATGAACTGCGAGTATCAGAAAAATGTGACGCCTTACAAATAACATATGTATGATTAAAAAGAAAACTCAAATCATTTCCATGACAGTCATATTTTTATTAATGACATAAATGTTGAATCTTAATACTAACAAAAATAAAGTTTATGTTGTTTTTAGCATAATGCGAGTTGATAAACAATATTTTTCGTCAATTTTGAGGAGTATAAATGAACAAACTTGATGGTTTGCCAACGCAAGAACACGCAACATATAATTGGCCATGTGAGAAGCATGGATTTTCTAGATCCAACCCGCAAATGGACATTGTTTGGCCTTGTGACTTATTAATAGTCATTGCGAATGCCAAGCGAATTGAAAATTACAGGCGCATGAATGGAATAGGCGAGTGTGACATTGGGATCTGTGGCAGGAGAACAACTTCACCTTGAAACTTGCCGTTCAAAATGGTAGCTTCAAGAACATTGTGCATGCTTTTTTATGACCAATAGCTTAGATGCATTTAAATTCTGAAGCTAAATTGTTAGTGAACCAATTTTTAATTGAATTGCAAGTTATGTGGTGGCATTCCCGGTAAATCCAGTGAATTCAACAGGATTGACTTCTTCGTCAGGACCGACAACACACCTGTGTAAGTACACTTTATTTATGATTTAAAACGGTATTTCAATATGTTTTGTCGATGAATAGAACACTCAATATTCATAGAATTGTGATAATGGAATATTGAAACATAGCGAACTAGAAATTGAAATGTCAAAACAACGCCAAAGTACGACTCGAGTGACTTGCGTATGTATTGATGCCACAGAATTCGACATCAGCGCCAGCTTTGTTAAGCAAACATAACTATGAATTATTCTCAGAAGGTTAATTATTCATGAACTTCTCAGAAGGTGTTAACGGTCAATTAATTATGAAGTTATATTTTTTTTCATTCGAGTGTGGGGGTTTAAGGTGGGGGGGGGGGTGAAAGACTGTGTTTATGTTCTGATATGCGAAAAATCTAAAAACCCGATTGCAGCGCTTCCTACGGGGTCCAATTGTGAATCTAAACCATCCAGATACCCACTCAAACACACAACAACAACAAAATTTCAGCGGTCCAGCTGTTTATGAGGAGTACACACGTACAGAAGAATTATATATATATATATATATATATATATATATATATATATATATATATATATATAAAGATTAGGCTTTGGTTTACTGTTAACCTCTGTAATTTAGAGAAAAATGTTGATCACAGAATTTTACATTATAGTTAGGGTCAGGTACGACCAGAGACTGAACGCAATGTTGAACAAGTTTAGTGGTGATAGGTAGTTATTATCATGGACGGAATGTTGAATGTTTCTCTCGTAAATGTCTGAAATTAGAAGATTAGGGTGGCTTTTTAGTATGTTTATCGAACTAATAATCTGATACACCTTATATATAGAGCGTTATTTGCGTACCATTTTTTGTTTGGACGTCTGTGTTTACCCAGGCAATGTCTCAGTATTCCTTTTTCGAAATGTTCTAGTTTTCTGGCTACTTTGGCGGAGATAGAACACCATGTAATAACGATATATTTAAGTATAGGACGAATTAACGCTTTACACATTAGAAGCTTAGATTTTGGTAAAAGAGGTCTTTTGGAAAACAGAGTTTTTAAAATTGTAGAGGCGGCTTTAGCTTTATTGAGTTGTTTTCTAACATGCGGGTTCCATCAACGCTTGTTCTGTAAGCCTATTCCCAAATACTGATTTCTTTTTAAGAGGTACTTCGTTGTTGTTAATATTTAGTTTCAGTGTTCGGCTTTCTCTAATCGCCAGGAGATGACCTCTACCACTTGCATTTTTAAAACAGATTAGTGCACTTTTGCTTGTGTTAGTTTTGAGGTCCCATTCTCTATAGTAGCTTAAAAGAGCGCGAATTGTGTTTCTGAGTTTCCCCAGGTCATTATGGGGGAGCTCATCACTGGCTTGGATAATCGTGTTACCGCCGTAAGGATTGATTCCATATTTAGTTTTGGCGAAAGAATAAAAAAGTCGCTGATATACATATTAAAAAGTATGGGCCCAAGGATTGCGCCTGTGGCACTCCCAACCTTAGCTCGAAAGGGACTGAAGCTTTTTGTCCTAAGTAGATTGCTGCAGGTCTGTTTTCGAAGTAGATTAATATAATTTTAATTAGCTCAATAGGAAAATTCATGTAGATAAGTTTGAGAATGAGTTTATTATGATTGGCGTTATCGAAGGCTTTCTCTAGATCGATATCTAAGACTAGTGTACATTTCACTAATCTTAGGTTACGAGTAATTTTATCAAAAAGCAAAAGAGTGGCGTGTTCTGTAGAGTGCTTTGTCTGAAGCAAAATTGATTATAGGGAATAGTATTCCAGAATTCACAGAATTTGTTCATCTTTTTGGCTAAAATTCTTTCAAGCAAGTAAGATAGTAGAATAATGGGTCTAAATTCGTCGATGCTTTTCGCTCTTTTAGATTTAGCTATCGGGATAAACTTTACTTGTTTCTAAGCTGTGGTGAGTTAACCATTGTTGAAGCCATGATTGAAGATTGCTTCCAGTTTGGTGTTGAGTTGGAAGGGGCATTTGAGATGTACGAAATTGGATAGGCCATTTGTTCCACAAAACTTTTTGCCGTTTAGGCTTAATCTAAGATTGCAAATATCCATTACAGAAGTAAAGGTAAAAGAATCCACGCCCTCCTCGCCACTCCCCATCTGGAGAAGTAGGCTAGACCCGCTCGTGCCAAGTTTCTTTTGAAACTACTGACTAAATTTGTTATTACGTTGGTAAACTCCTCATCCTTAATGCTATTCCCGGAGTGAATTTTTTCGACATATTCCCTGAAAGCTCCTAGTTTTTCACCTAAATTGTTTAATACTAAACTGCTCTGCATAATGAGTTCGTGTGTGGGGTCTGTACCCAAGACTAGCAGGTCATTTCGCACTACTTTTTCATTTTTCGCTATCCTATGTACTAAAATTGATCAAGTTTTCAAATTTGAGATAACTCACAATTGCATATACCCCTCAAAGAATGAATAAAGTGTACATAATACAATGACAATAAGTGAATAAGTATAATCAACTTTATTATTATTATCAACAAACTCGTGCAAGTAATTAAAATTTGTTTAGAGCGCCAAAATTTAAATTGATTGGAGAAACTTAACTCACAAGTTCATTTATTCTTGAAAGAATGAAGGTGTATATGAAATGCAGAAAATAATTTTAATGTTTGGATTTTTGGGTATAATTTACTGATCTTTCTGTAAGCGCTTGGTGATACATATTACTATTCATTTTCAGATAAATATTAAAAACACTTGTTAAGTTTCACAATTTACATGTTTATTAATCGATTATATTGAGAAATAAATCGAGAGCCGACGCGTTGCGTCTTGTTAGGACATCATCAGGGCAACGACTGAAAAGCTCAAGTTTAAAAAAGCTAAACTATTGTTCGAATAAAGCTGGACAAAATAACGGATTTTTTTTTAAATCTATTTGACCGTTCAACAAAGAACAATCACCCTGCTTAGCTTTTCTTATCTCATAAATTTCATATACGTCTAAAATTTTTTGGTTTCTAATTTCTCTCAGTAATTCCACATTATTTTCATCAACTTTATGGCCAGTGTCCTTTAAATGTTTAGCTAAACTAGAGGTTGAGTTAGCATAATAGGCAGATTGAATGTGCTCTTAAATTCTTGATTTGAGTTTTCTTTTTGTTTTGCCTAGTTAGATCCCGGGACAATTTTTACACTTGATTTTATAAACTCCGCTTTTTTTTGGGCTTTTCAGAGATATTTTGACTTGTTATTAGGGTTAACATTTCTTAGTAGTAGATCACTCTGAAAAGTCAAGCGCTTAAATGGAGCAGACAGGTCGAATGTATTTTGTTACAATATTATTGATGCTGTTTGCTATAGGGTAAGATCGGGATATACGCCTCAATTTATAACCAACTAACTTCGAACCAATTTAAAAAAAAATCATTGCCTCATATGACGATTACCTCCATCCAACACCTCAGTTTATGCGCGAGGCTGCGCATGCGTAGGAATTGGCGAGTGTCAGAGCGGAGCGAAGGTTAAAGTGCCAGAAGCTTGAGATACATTTTATAGCGTTTTCGATCCTACTGTAAGTTTTCATTATACCAGTAAGTCAATTTTGTTTTGTTATATACGTAAGGAGTAGTGTGTCAAGAACATATTTACGGTGATTTTTTGTGTAGTTCTATTTAATTTGTTTTTTTGTCAAGGGTATCTGTACCAACGTAAGGATAGTTGCCGGGAATTGAGGCATATATACCCTTAAGGGCAAATATCCCTTAATAACTAATGTCATCTTGTAATGTAAATGTATTCTCTTCAATTCTAAATTTACATTCGTTACAGAATCTCATAATACTTATGATATTATAACATAAAATAGCTTTAAAGTTTTTAACTTTAATTTTTTTTAAATTATTAATGATATCACTGAAAGAAAACTTATACTGTTATTTTCTGTAAAAATAAAGACATCTGATTATAAATAAATAATTTTTTTTTTTTGTACAATGAATTTATCCTAAACATCGTTTTGACAGTGGTGCGTCTATCCGGACCATGGTTCGTCTATCTCGTTTTATACAGGTCCGTTTAAAGCAAAATATTATTAGTATTTTCTACACTTAAAAAAATTAGAAATCAATATTGTAGATAAAGTGTCGAATTTATGATTCATATGGAAAATATTTTAATTTTGTGTATAATTTAGCTGCTATAAACTAATTTTGAAAAGTGGGGCATCTATTCCGACTTTACCCTATCTAGCAGGAACTTCGAGCACTTGCCTTATCCTATTCTTATAGAGTAAAACTTAACAAATTCTCACTCTCTGGTTCCTTTAACCACTTTTGAGGTATAGGTGTCTACTACACCGACTCTCCACCTGGTCCAGTTCTGCGCCAATTCCTTCAACTGTGGCCACTATTTGTTAATTTGGGTACCTTTCCACTCAACAGCTTTTCTCCATGTATTGCGCGGACATCCGATTCGGGGTATTCCTTTGATCCCGTGCGGATTCCAATTTAGAGCCAGTTGTGCAATGTTGCTTGGCGTTTTTCTTAGTATGTGGCCTATCCGTTGCCACTTTCCCCTTTGAATACTGGTGTCTATTGTGATAAGCCTCCCTATTGGTGTCGTCTCTCAGCATCCAACAGTTCCGTTCTCCAGATCTTCACACAGTTTGAGTTTCCTTGGAGCAGCTTGTGAAAGCTTTAACTCCGGTGGAGCAGCTAAATTAGCTCTGACTCCAAACTAGAAGATAAGACTAGGAGCAGCTTGTGAAAGCTTTAACACCTATATCAAAAAAAGACTAGTTTCATTATTGCTAAATACTCTAAATACTCATATCCAGTGCATTCACCTGTGAATATCAGGTGACATACTTTCTTTAATTGCTCACGTGCTTCTTTTTGCTGCGCGATGCACTTTCACGTCGGTCAGTGTTTTGGTTCATTGTTTGACTCACGTTCTTCTGACATGAAACTTGAGTGCCGTGATTCAGCTCTACTGCCTGGCTTTATGTACGTTTACCTTAAATTGTAAAGTGTAATTTGTGGTAGGTCAAGATTGATATTTATGTGCACTAAATGGATTTGAGTATTTAGGTTACTACACTATCCCGTATTGTCCTGTAAGTCCGTATAAGTCTTCGTTGCTTTCGACCAACACCCAATGGATGTTAAAAATCCGAATGACGAAACTGGGAGAGAAATATTGAGAAAAGGTGCAGTTCAAGGTGAGTCAGCTCGTAAAGTTCCTTACATAAACAAAGTGAAATTGAAAAAGTGTAAATAATTTTACGAAGAACATATACGAGGTGTGTTCAGAAAAGAACGGAAATTTTTAAATTTCTTGGCTTTGGGTTTGTTTTTTATTATGTTGGTATATATGCCCCTGAAATATGATAAAATTTTCAGCTGTGAGTTTTGTTTACTTTGTCTGAGGAAACCGCCAAGATTAGACGTGTTTTTATGAGCTCGGCGATTTTCGTTTTTCAAAAGTAATGGATCAAAGAATTTTCAAGTTTTGCTTAAAAAATGAAATAAAGTGTAACAATGTGTGTGAAATGTTAACAAAGGCCTAAGGCGTTGAAGTAAACGCCAATATTTACTTGAAGCTTCAGGAAGAAATTATCATTTCTGAGGGAAGGGCTTTCATAGGGAAACATTTTGTGTTACAACAAGACAAAACCTTTCTAAAGAATGTGGGGGTTCGGCTGAAACCTAACTTTGTAACGCGTGGACCGATTTGAATGGTTCTTTTTTGTTGTACAGATTATGATCCCCCATTGAAGAAAAGAATTTTTCCAAGGGTGCGGTGAGGGGGGAGGGGTAGTCTAACTTCGTAATGCGTGGACCGATTTAGATAATTCTTTTTCTGTTTGGTAGAGTATGTTCCCTGGTTGATACCACAAAAAAAAATATTGGTGGGGTGCGGGTGGAACCTAACTTCGTAACGGGTGAACCGATTTAAATAGTTCTTTTTTTGTTGCACAGAGTAGAAGACACTAAAAAGTGAAAAATAAAATAGTTTTTAAAAAAAATGTGAACCGACTTTACAAAAAGCACTAAAAAGCATAAAATAATTTAATATTTTATACCTATTACGACATTTTGAAATCCGTGCAAATCAAACAAACCAAACAACTACAACAAAATTATTATTATGTAATTGCTTGAATAAAGCTTAAATAAATAAATAAACAAAAGTATTTAATCGTCCTTCCTTATGATTTTTTTTTATACGATGTGGCCAAATCCTAGGGGACAACCCTTTGATGCGTTAGCGGAATTAGGGTAAGGGAAGTGAGGAAACTTGAGTCTTGTTTTTTGCATTGCTGCGAGCTAGACAACAGCCCAGAGACGGAGTGGATTATTTTAATTTTTAATTTTGGGACTTAAGTTACATGCTTAGAAATTCATGTTCCGCTTATATTAGCTATAAATTCAGCAGTACTCGAAGCAACAGTAATGAATCTACCAACCAGTAAAATACGAAATACCTACTTTGAATAAATTTAATATAGTCTACAATATTCCGTGTGGTGGAAGCAAAGACAACGTATGCGAGTTAAACATTGTAGGTGCCACACGCCAGCGTCTGAAAAATAGAATTTCGGGACATAAATAAGACTTAAAAATAATGCACCGAAAACATCAACGAAAGAGATATTTTTTGGAAGCTTTGCAGAACCTGCTGTAAGTGGAGAGTCTTGTATATATACAAGACTCTGCACTTACAGCAGGTTCTGCAGAATCAGTAACAGACAAGTGTCATAAAACAGAATATCAAAAAACAGTACACCCTTTGTTTGGACCTTGAATACTTTCGGTTTGTTTTTAAAACAGGTGATATGACAAAATTATGCAAATTTTTATTGTGTATTTAATTTTTTAGTATATTATTTAATTATTCGATAGTTTCGCTTGCTAATCCGATAATGTTTCATAGAAAAAGTTTGTTCTCTGATGATTTTTAAGGTAATGTTTGTTCCGAGTAATGTTGTAAAATTTATACCTATCTATGTAAGTCAAATTTGATTTGTTTTCTTAATGTAATTTTGTAATTGTAATGATTTCTTAGGTTTTTTTCCCTGAAGATGATGATGAAGATCATCGAAACGTCGAATATACAGAAAAATTGTATGACGAAAACAATTTAAGTTTTCATTTCGTAAAAGTCGATCCGCAGCCCTACATCCCACAAATCACATTCGTATTACAATTTATAAAATAATTCCTGTTGCATGTACTCTTAAAATACTTTTTCCTAAGGTATTTAAAGTTGCGAAACAAACTTAAGTAATCTACGAATAGATTGCCGCACCCATAAAGTCTAATCCTGAATCCTTAAGAGAAGTAAATTAATCGCTTAACTACTTAATTATTCTTCTCTCAATGTCCTGCAAAGTTTTCTTAATCTAGAAAATGTCCTTTCGAATGCTATCAGAATGTAATTATCTTCTCGAAAATAAGCCCTCTAATTCGGATTATCGATAAATATGAACATAGGGGAAGTTTCACAATAGCCTCAGCTACTTTATTATGTTGCAGAAATACGCCTTTGCAAACTGGAGATGGAGAAACAGTATAAGAATCTTAAAAGTGATTTGAATAACATACCAACTCAATTTGAAAACTTATTTAGTAATACGTATGTAATTGAAATTTTTTTTAAGAAGTATTTATAATTCTCACTATTAAATTTCTTTGTAAGGAGAACATACATATACAAATCTAAAACTCACTTAACCCTCCGATTGAGGAGAAGGTTCCTAGGGGCCTTAAGCAACATTTATGAGTTTATAATTTGTTGTTTCATACAAAAAATACATATTTTAAACACTAGCTCAGATTAATGTAAGATTTTCATTCTCGATATATAAGATCAAGTGTCGCAAGTGAATGTGCTCTATTTTGCTTTGTATAAACAACCCCACAAGATTTATCTGAAGCTCGTATGTATGGAAACTTATACTGTCAGGTTTTAACTCAAAGCAATTGTAAATGAATTGTAAATAAGCTTGTGTTGAAATTGTACATGGACATTTAGTGGAATAAGGATAATCTTGAATCTTGCATTTGTGAATTTGATTTTGTGGTAATTTGAAATAAACTACATTTAAAAGAAACGCTTTCTAACATGTTTCTTGTATTTTCAGGTATTACGGACACCACAGCCGGGAGCTGAGCCTGAACTCGCACCTCATAGTAAACGTTGGTCATACCATGTATTTCGAAAGCAATACCATCGCCAGCGCAAACCCCGATATATGTGACATGAGATTTAAATCTCATTAGGTTGGCGAAATGCACACCAAGGTATTTGACATTTTCTTTTTGGCAAACTTCGGATCCGTTATGGATAAGTTTCGCTCTTTTAACTAATGAGGAAATCCGAGCACCTCTAGAATTTGTTGCCGGTTTCCTAAAAACTATTAATTTAGTTTTATTGACGTTTATTTGAAAGCCCAAGGTTTTTTAGTACTCAAGAAGCGAAGAGACATTGTCCTTTAGTCCCTTGAGGGCATAATTGGGGTTATGTGCTGAGGTGTATGTTACTGCATCGTCAGCATAGAGGAGTGTTTTAGTATTTTTGTCTTGCCCTGGCAAATCGGCGGTGAAGATATTGAAAAGAAGCGGGCCAATGACCGAGCCTTGGGGTACGCCGGCCAGGATATAGTGAACACTAGACACAATTCCGTTTATCTCTGTGTAAAATCTCCTGTTGGAGAGAAAGCTATAAACGATTCCTATTGTTTCCTTGGGGAATCCGAACTTAATAATTTTGAAAATTAAGCCTTTTAACCATACTCTGTCGAAGGCTTTGGAAACATCTATACGGCAAGCTGCAGTTACCAAATTGTGATTTAGTCCTTTAGCTACATCGTAATTAAAGAGCATCCATTGTTGAGTGAGGTCTGAAGCCGAACTGGAATTTTGGAATAACTCCATTTTTATTGCAGAAGTTCATGATGGAGTCTCTAATCATGACTTCAAGTTTTTTACCCATCGTGGAAATAAAGGCAATGGGATGAAAATCGTCAATATTTCTGGAGCAGATTTTTTGGAACCGGAATAATTCTGGCTAGTTTTCATTTACCAGGGAAGTACCCATTGTTTAGGCAATTATTAAAAATTACCGCTAGGAAAACGAAACCCAGAGCGAGTAATTTCTTTAAAACGAAGGGAGATATTTTATCTGGGTCTTGCGATTTCTTTGCATTTCACGTGAAGAATTCGTTAGTTGTAGATGGTTTGGATGCAGGGTTTGAGTCCGAGAATGAAGTTATTGGGTGATATTCTCCTTGTTCGGAAGTTTCAAGTGAGTTCAGGTATTGGTTCACTTCACTTTCCACTCTCATTTTAAAATTATCACTGATGGGGTTCTCTGTGAAGTGATCTTTATACCTGTTCGCAAAGGAATCTCTACAGGGGTGGAGATAATTGTGTTACCGATTTCAATTTGGTGTTACAAGTTCCACTTTTTTTTTGTTTATGTTTCGGAAAGGGATTTTGTTTTCAAGTTTTATCCAACAACGAAGCAGCGGCAAATAAGAGTGCGGGTTATGCCGACGGTCAGGCCGATGAAATAGATAATTAATTATTCGCAGGTAACGCAGTAAATGCAGCAGAAACAGCTGATGGAGTGCAGGTAATAACAACAGATCAGCGCCAACAACGCAAGCAAGTTCAGCCAAAATAATTACCAGTTAACAAATAATAAACGGACGTGCAGTGCCGTGTCGTGATAGTTTTTTCGATTGTTTTGGCAAAGTGAATTCCGTGATTCCTGGTGTTTTCTTCTTATTATTTTTATTTTTTCTTATAGGTTACGTCACAGTATGTTGTCGACCTGCTAATCAAGGTATCTGAGTTTACCTTAATAGACTTAAGCTTGTTTTGGAACTGTGAGTTCATAAATCGGGGCGTTTGCTCCCTGATTATGATGCTCAAACAATTTTAAGAAAAAGAGAAGTGACCTATACTCATGGTTTGTGGTATTCAGGTAAACGTTTGCGGATGCGGTTGAGACACTTTCGCATCTTCTGTTTTGTCTTAAAAAGGTTTAAGAGTGTTGTATTCCGTGCAGGTGTAGATTCGTCTCATGAGTAGATCTTTATCACGGAAGCAGAAGTCACACCTGTCGTAAAACACAGAAGTGAAAATCTTACGTGGTTTAAAAGTTTCGCTACTGAGGCGGAACAGCTGTGCGATGTCAAGATTCTTCATTTACCCGGAAGAAGAATGTTGATAAAAACATTTCCGAAAACAGAGTCTTGTAATATTCTGAGTTAGCGGTAAGTGAGTAGTTAATTGTAAGTTGAAAAATGTAGTGTTGAATAAAGAGTTGCTAAAAGCAGTAGTTAATTTATATTGAAAAAAACGAAGTAACCAGTTCAAAATTGTACGGGAAGTTGTGACTCGTAAGTTGATAAAACGCGTTGTTAATAATAATTGAAGAACAAAGGTTGTAACTCGTAAGTTAAGAAAACAAGTTGTTAATATATAATAAATTGAAATACTGAATTGGTATTTGTAAGAAGATTAAAGAAATATGAAAAGTGAACAAGGCAATAAAAAAAAGAGCAAAAATAGAAAGGTGGACTTTTATTGTACGGTGAATCTCTTGAGATCAAGTCCCTCAAAGAGAGACGTGTAACTCTCCCAGTTCCATCAAAACATAAAAAAATAAACAAGAGGGACTGTGGAAGGTTTCTGTATCCGAAAGCGTTTGCAGCGAGCTTAGTACTGAATCTTTTGATAGCTTCTGTAATAGTAGATGAGAATTTATCGGTAACATCATCGATTTCAGGATTTCTTAGGTTCCTGTTTACAGGCAGCTGGATGCTTTTAAGCCTTTGGTCAATAAAGTCTGCGAAATCTGTCTAGTTAGTATTCATGATAGAGATATATCTGTGCTCACTAACAGAAATTTATATCCGCGTTTAATCTGATTCTTAATTCCACGGCAAGGTGATCCGATTCGGCCGCAACTGCGCGACAGCGAAAATTTGCATATTCGCTCAGATTATTAAGAAGAAACGAGGATACTAAAAAGAAGTCTAAAATTGATCCAGATCTTGTAAATGTAGGCTCAGTTTGTGATATGACATTAAAATTATGTATCCGAGGGTTAAGCTAATTGCATAAGTTAGTTCCGTATTGGTTCACCATTGGGTCATTCCAAAGATGGTGGCGAGCATTGAAATCACCGCAGAGTGGTTAGAACGATCAGTGACCGACAGAATTTGATCAAAGTCATGGCTAATATTAGCGAAGTTCGACTGATTTCTAACGTATATTCTGATGATTGTTAAGCTCTCTCAACAATACAAGTAAATTTTAATACCCGTAGCCTCTGAACACTTCAGATTACTCAAAGAGATTTTATCTATTTTTAAATATGCACATGAAAGAATGACAGTCCCATGATTTGGAAAATTCCTATCGTTCCTAGTGAACGTATACTTGTCAATATTGACTTTATTTTTGGATGTGAACTTGACTTGTTTCGCTCAGGCATAAGACATGGGGCTGACATTCTTTCATTAGTTTAAGTAAGGAAATACGTCTACAATGCGAGTAAAGGGAGTGCGCATTGAGAGCCATTACTTTTAATTCGTTTATGAGTTTTATTGGCATAATTCGAAGACGAAACCTAAGTAGGCAACCTGCTTTTCATTCTTGTCTTTTAAGGACTTATATTTTGGCATAAATTCTCTAGTTTTCCCCATTAGTGATCTTGACATTCTTTAGTAATAATGTTATTTGCAGAGTGGTTAGGCACCTGCTTAGGTTTCGTCTCTTTTTGTGAACTATATGTATTATTATTTTTGCTAGTTTTAAATAAACTTGAAAAGAACTTACCCTCTTCGATGAAATTGGTGACCTTTCTTTCGGATTGACACCTCCGGGATTCCGCTACTGCTAACTTTTGCAGCCCGCTGACATATTGGGCATCCACGGTAATTACTTGTGTACCCGTCCTTCTTGCATAGGATACAGTAAGGTGGTGGCGGTTCCTTCTCAATAACAGTCGAACTTTCAGGGTTCTCCAATGGCTTCGATCGACTGCACTCTCCAGGCAGATGGCCCCCTTTGCACTACATGCAACGGTATGGAGCAGAGCAATTTTCCGTAACATGACCGTAATTTTGACAGTTTTTGCACTGCGTCATTGCATTGGGCTTAAGCTTCTCCCAAGTAACTTTTTGACTCAGCATATATGTATCTTACAAGTAACAATTCCATGATGTCCGATGCAGGTGTTGCTTGAACCAGGAATGAATTTAGGGTGATTTTATTCCCACGGCTGTACGGCTTCGAGAAACATGCAACCTTAGAACTTCAATTTCTGGCAGCCATTCCTTGATGGCGTCATTAACGTCAGTTTCGTCGTAGCTTCAATGAATTCCTTTGAGAAGAAAATTTTTCGGCTTTTCTTCTTGCGACGTAAATGTGAAGGAACTATAGTTTTTTGCCTTCAGTAATTGAAATAACAGTTTCTGGTCGTTGATCGTTTCCGGCTTTAATATTGTCTTTGATTTGTTAATGTTTACCACACTTTATTTTGGCACATTTCTTAGACTTTTCACCATCCGGTTAGGTCTTTCACAACAAGCCCAAAAAAAAACAGTAGGTGGAACTTTTGAAGATCTTTTCACAGGATTTGCTTCACGAGCACACGGGTTGGCCTTTGACGGTTTATTAACCTCCACTTCACTCTCTCTCATTATCAGAGAGAGCCGCGTAAAAGTTAACTTGTTCGGATTCATGCTTTAGCCGTTTTCTTTTTCACTTGTAACATTGTCTTTGAGTTTTCTCTTAGAACTCGCGCCCGAAGTCACTTAAATCATGTCGAAATTGTCATCTTCGGAATTATGTTTTTATCACCTTCGTCATCGGCAAACTTCCCATTGTTGGAAAGGTGTCCGAATTTTACTGCGAGTTCCGCGTAAATATCACTTTCTATGTCATCCTTTTTCACTTTGTATTTTTTATCTATATTAAGCACCATTGTTTCGAATTTTTAGAAAGCCGTTCTTTGTCGGTATCGTAACTTTCATCTGCCATTATTATTAATTCAAATCAGTTATCACTTTTTTTAACAGACAGAGTCCTGTCTCGGCGAACATATATTTCACTTCCACTTTTTTAATTTTAGAGTCACTATCTCACTATGAATTTTCACTTTTCATTTTAAGAGTCACTTTCTCACAAAACGTAAACTCATTTTCCTGATACCACGATACCACAATCAATTTTCTCAGATATTTCTCCGCACTACATTACTGCACCGCGACTAAACACCGAATGTTGAACTAAAACTAACCAGGTTTAGCTCTATTTATACTGCTCAGATTAAAGCCTGGAACACAATACGCAGCTGGCGGTCGTAGCTAGCGCTAACTCGGAAATGTTATAAATTCGCGCGCCAAAACCGTTAAAAGTATTGAACCTTGCAGATCCCGGTTGTTGAATCCTCAACCTAAAATGAAAAACAAGGTTAAAAATGTTCATATTAACATAATTTACCTACATATACCAATTCCTACTTCCTAAATAGTTCCGTCCATCCTTCCTTCCAGTCCAGTTCCTATAAAATAATTAAATTAATTATTTTATTCCAAAATCTCTAACAAAAACAAACTTACCTCGCAATATTTTCCCAAAACAAAATGACACAGCAACATTTCACTAAATATTATGACAGCTATCAGCTGTCTCAAACACTCGCACAGAAATATCATTCGAAAAGCAGCTACGGGACTTTTTCCATTTAGTCAATGCTTTTCGAATGATGTAAATAGAGTGCGCTCGGCAAGCAAAATCATTCTGCTTTCAGAGTTCAGACCGACTGGTCATTCCAAGCTGATTTCGGCTATTAGAGATTTCTCTAAAAAGGTATTGCTGGTTTCAGCCTCTTTATTAATTATATTTCATTTCAGCATTTTCATATATTTTATACTTTGTATTCAATTTTCCTTTTCAGTTCATTTTCCTTTTTCCCTTTCCTTTTATTTTTTCGTGTGGTTACATATTTCGTGGTGCTGGTTTCAGCCGTCGTTTCGTGCTGTTTTCAGCAATACAGTACTATAAATTTTTCATTTCATTATAATTAATCTCGTTTTTTTCTTTTTATTTTCACAGAAAAATAATTGGATTCATCGGCTTTTTTCATCTTCATTTTTTTAATTGATTGTTGAATTTATTATTTTACATTTTGAATTATCATTTTGGATTTTTATTGCTATTAGATTTTTTTATTATTATTATTTTTATGAATTGTTGACTTGTTACTTAGTTTTAAGATATTTTTTTTTTCGTTAATAAAAACCATATAAAATTAAATTTTTTGGTCTTGTCAATAATTGACCCGGCACCCCTTCTTCGTTTAAGTCTGACCATAGGCTTAACACCGGTAAATAAATAAAAGTATCAGTGAATATAAAAGTTCGACTTTATCTCGTTGTGGAGATAACTGCTTAGGTATGGTTACCTCTACTGAGAGGTAACCATACCTTGTTAAAGGGTCTCTTCAATAGCAGTACCTTACCACTGGTGGGGGGCACTGCTAAAGGTGAAGGTGGTTAATTTTTTTTCAGCGAAGTCTGGTCGTTGCCTTATGCCGAGTGTCCTTTGACGTGGTCATTCTTTCTTAACTGAAAATTAAAATAAATATTATAAGACTTGATTGGTTTTTTCTTTTTAAATAATTTTAACAATTTATTTGACAACTTTGTATAATTAATTTGAAAGCTGCAATTTGAATGCTTGTTGCGAACTGAACTACTAGCGTTTGTGTGCTCCTTTTTATACCCAAAATCTGAGTCGAAGGATACTCTGTTTTTTGTAATCGAGAAAATACGTTAAGTGTATTTAGAAATTAATTGTTGCTAACTTCATATAGATAAGAACTTTAGAGCAGAGTGCTGGCTGTCACTTTCATTGTGTGTGACTAATTAAAATATATGTTTTGTTTGTTTGTTGAGGTAGTAGTTCATTTGTGTTTATAACAATTTATCTTTTCTGAGTTTTTTATTTTCTTTTTGTGTAGCTCCAGTCACGTCCATCGATGATATGATGTAAGGTAACTGTTGGTGGTTTGATGGTCCTGCTTTTGTACCGCAGGTGGTTGATTGGTCCTGCATTTGTAGCGCAAGTTGATTTGATGGTCCTGCTTTTGTGCCGCAGGTGGTTGATTGGTTCTGCATTTGTGCCGCAGGTTGGTTTGGTGGTCGTGCTTTTGTGCCGCAGATTGGGTTGATGGTCCTGCTTTTGTACCGCAGGTGGTTAGTTTAGGGCGTTCAACTAAGTGTTACATCAATTTTAAAATAATAAATATTAAAATTTTAATTTATTTTCAGTATGAATTGTGTCCTAGGTGGTTGATTGGTCCTGCCTTTGTACCGCAGGGCTGTTTAATGGTCCTGTACCGCAGGTAGTTGAATTGGTCCTGCTGGCATTGAGAGTCGCGGGTGTTGCAGTCGGGGTTACCAATTTTATGATATTGGTTTTCCTCAGACTTGTGTTGATGCGATATCCATGCGATTTCAGAGGACATCCTCTGATCCATTTCCGATAAGAGGACGCGTGTTAACCTCTTTAATTGGATCCTTCGCTTGACTGGGTAACGGGGAGGTCTTTTTCGAACCATTTGTACGGAGTTTGTGCGTTATGGTCAGTACTTTTACTGACGTCCGCGATGGACCAGCGAGCAAGTTTTATTGTTTTCAAATAGCATGTGCCTTACCACTGGTGGGGAACACTGCTATTTGAAAGGGTAAGGGTTACGTTGAGATCGGGGTCACCAATGTGGAGCCAACTGCTTAGGTATCGTTACCTCACTGAGAGGAGGACACGTGTTAACCTTCTTTTTATGGGTAGTAGCTTACCACTGATGGGGGGCACTGCTAATTGAAGTTGGTTAATTTTTTCTCAGCGAAGTCTGCTCGTTGCCTTATGCCGAGTGTCCTTTGACGTGGGCATTCTTTCTTAACTGAAAATTAAAATAAATATTATAAGACTTTATTGGTTCTTTCTTTTTAAATAATTTTAACAATTTATTTGACAACTTTGTAATTATAATTAATTTGAAAGCTACAATTTGAATGCTTGTAGCGAACTGAACTACTACCGTTTGTGTGCTCCTTTTTATACCCAAAATCTGAGTCGAAGCATACTATGTTTTTTGTAATCCAGAAAATACGTTAAGTATATTTAGAAATTAATTGTTGCTAATTTCATATACTACCCAGCCACAAAAGTATTGGGACACTTGCATTTTTTTTGCATTTTCAACTTTGTGAATATATAAAAAAGTGTTTAATTATAAAAGTAAATTTCGTTATGGTAGTAGTTACTTTATTTGTTTTGTTCGCATTTCTTTTCACAGTAATAAAAAATTTAAATGAATAACAAAAAAATTACGTAAATAATGCACAATAGCAGAAAGGCAACCGTAGTCATGTTATGCGGAAAAAGTTCGAAGTATACCAGACAGAATGCTTGAAGCACCCTGTCAAATTTCCTACTTATGTAATGGTTTGGGGCTGCATGTCCGGATATGGAGTTGGGTCCCTCCATTTTATTGAGTGTGCAATTAACTCCGAAAAATTCCGAAATGTGCTGCCATCAATACCTCCCCATCAGTCGCCTGAAGGGAGTTCGTCTTTCAACAAGCACCAAACCATACTTCAAAATCCAGTAAAGTCTGGTTGCAGATCAATGGAGTACCAATAACGGAGTGGCCCGCTAATAGTCCAGATCTTTCCCTAATAGAGAATTTATGGGGAGTTATTAAGAAAAGACTTGGGGCGGATCCATCCAGGAGGACTAAAACTGTTCTTCGTGAAAAAATAAAGGAGATTTGGAATTCTTTTACCGCCGCGGATTGTGGAAGACTTGTTAAATCAATGCCACTCCGTATTAAAGAGGTTGTAAAATAAAAACATAATGCAACGAAATGCTGAACATAAAGAAATCTACAGTAAATTTAATTAATTTTTTCCGATTTTTCCAATGAATATGTATTATTTTCGTTATTTTGTTGTTATTTATTTGAATTTTTTGTAATTGTGAAAAGAATTTTCAACAAAACAAATAAAATAATTATTGCTATAACGAAATTTTCTTTTAAAAATATTATACAATTTTCTATATACTCACAAAGTTGAAAATGTGAAAAAAAAAACAAGTGTCCCAATACTTTTGTGGTTGGGTAGTAGATAACAACTTTAAAGCAGAGTGCTGGCTGTCACCACATTAACTTTATATGACATATTTCCATTGCGGTTCGATAGCATCTTGTATTGTTAAAAAATAATTGGTAAGCCGGGTTATTATATTTTGCAGTGCTGTTCACTTTATCGGTATTACTGCTTTCCGCAGATATATAAATTTCTTAAATTTTTAGGCACTGATGTCATCATGCCAAATCAGCATTCAACACTTTTCCTTGTATATGAAAGTCGATGATTAAATATGCGTTTCCAATTTGTGAGATTTCTTCTGGGATATGATCTCATTAAATTTACCTTGAGGGAAAAGTCTACATCCCCTATAAAGTAAAATGGAAAACCATCGTGACAATTTACGAACGGTAATGGTACCGGTAGTGCGGCAATGTTAGTTTTCCTTCATTAAGCAGTTTGCCAATACTGGATTGTTTGAATACTGATCCTTCACTATTTAACCCAAAATCTGCTATGTGCACACAGTCCGTCTGCATCAGCAACAGCAAATAGGATAACGGAAAAATAACCGTTATAATTGAAATATTCAGATCCCGTTTTACTAAAATGTTTGACCCGAATATACTTGCCATCGATGGATGCGATGCAATTAGGCATATGAAGGAGTTCAGAAAAACGGGCGGCATTTTCTTTCCACTTGCTAATGTGCGGGTCAGGCAAGTATAAAGGTTGTAATAGTTTCCATAAAGCTACCATTGTATTCACAATTACTTTTGAAATTGTTCTTTCGCCTCTTCTAAAATCAAAACTTAAAGCCCTGAAGGAAGCTCCTGTTGCTAAATACCTGAAACAAAATTAAAGTTACACATGACGTGTAAAGGATAAATCTGATGAGATGCAGCTTTTGATTCCCCATGTAAAAAATTTGCTCAATTAACAAATACAAGAACAAGTATCCCGAGAAAAAAAAGACTGCCAAATAAAAATATTGATTCAGTCGATTAGGCTTTCGTTTCATATATCAGTCATCTACTTTGTACTGGTGAAAAGGACATAGGCGAACATTTTCTTTTTATTAATTCTTCCTGATTTAAAAAAATTACGGACCAACTAACAAAAGAAGTTATAAAAGGAAAATGCTACAGCTCCTGGAAGATACGTTTGATTCAGTTTCACGATGCAGCTTTTCGTATGATACGTTATCGAGCTTCTCATCTCCCATTCTCACTGTAAGTTCGCCTATTGTCACTATGGCCACTGAAGGGGAAACTGTTGTTTCAAACTGTAATGCCACTACCAATTTGGATGAAAGTATCGATTAAAAATCATCGTAATATTAAATTAACAAACCTCTATAAATTTTTTTTGCATTCATCAGCTATTAGCTGGTGCCATAGACTGCCCTTCAATCCTGCAATCTTTACCCATATAAATCCTCGCCACCTTAGGTCCACTCCCCTTTTCCGACTCGACCACCATCGCACGAACTACGGTCAACGCGAACCAATTACCAGGATGCTACGAAAATTCAACGAGCTTTCCTCCTTTGACTGCCATCTGAGTAAATCATCCCTTCACAAAGCCTTATATCTTGATATCGCCCATCTTGATCGCCTATCTTTATTCTTCTTCCTCCCAGTTTGTATTTACGATAATCATAGCTCACATTTTTTATGACTTAGTATTTATTATAGCTTGTAGTATTAGTATTATGTTATAGCTTGTATGGGGAGATTTTAGTTTCCGTGGCACACCGATTTGACGATGAATTTCGATAAAGCACCTCAAAATAAAACGAAAATAATAAATAAATTTTTTTGATATCTGGCTTAGTTTTGGAGATATTCGATCTTAAAATTTTAAAAACACATCACTTCACGACTTGTCAAAAGAGGTGTATTAATTAGGTTTTTAGGTATTTCATTAACTGCCGCCCCTCCTCCCGCAAGTGAATAAAAGAATTAAAAGACTTATTTATACACTTCTTCCTCCCAGAAAGTTTAATAAAAAGTTCGCGCTATCTTTAAGTTCGGCATTTTTGACAAGTGATGTGTTCCTAAAATTTCAAGATCGAATATCTTGAAATCTAAACCAGATATCAAAAAAACTTATTTGTTATTTTCGTTTTATTTTGTGGTGTTTTATCGAAATTCATAAAAAAGTTCGCGTGTTAGGCCTTCAAGGCCGTTTTAACAAGGCGTGAAGTGATGTGTTAATAAAATTTCAAGATCGAATATCTCCAAAACGAAGCCAGATATCAAAAAAATTTATTTATTATTTTCGTTTTATTTTGCGGTGTTTTATCGAAATTCATCGTCAAATCGGTGTGCCACGGAAACTAAAATCTCCCCATACAAGCTATAACATAATACTAATACTACAAGCTATAATAAATACTAAGTCATAAAAAATGTGAGCTATGATTATCGTAAATACAAACTGGGAGGAAGAAGAATAAAGATAGGCGATCAAGATGGGCGATATCAAGATATAAGGCTTTGTGAAGGGATGATTTACTCAGATGGCAGTCAAAGGAGGAAAGCTCGTTGAATTTTCGTAGCATCCTGGTAATTGGTTCGCGTTGACCGTAGTTCGTGCGATGGCGGTCGAGTCGGAAAAGGGGATGTTATCAGGGTGTTTAGTTCTCTTGCCAGCTTGATGAGTTTGGTTCTGCTTGTAATAAGTGATTTGGGTATAATAGATACCTTTTCGTCTAGGGTTAGTTCTAACGGAAGATGATGTGATCTGCATTGGTGCCTTCAAAACTAAGATTTTTAGGTCAGTTAGTGTGGTTAGCCCTAAGTCCAGGGTTGAGCCATGATTAGGGTTCTTGAACGTTGGTATGAAGGTATGATGTTCCATTGTTAAGATGTGCAGGGTTGAGTTTAGAATTAAGTCTAACAGAATTTTGCCTTTCCTTGTACTATTATCGGCATTGATGATATTTTTATCCAATAGCTCGTTCTTTGCATTGAAGTCACCGGTGAGGATAGTTTTGCTATTGTTGTTGAGGAGAGAGGAGAGGAGAGAATATCTTCGTAGTCTTTTTTAAATGATGAGAGGAGGATTGAAGGGGGTGCGGATGCTGTTGCTTTTATTAGATTTTTATTGATAAGTTTTACTTTAATGATAGTGCAGTCAAAAGTAGTTTCTATTGAGATTCTATAGAATACAGTGCCCTTTTTTATCGCAATCAATGTGCCGCCATTGCCATCGAGTCTGTCATTTCTAATAAGGTTAAAGCTCTTCAGGGAGGCGTGGTGGTGATGTTTTAACCATGTTTCGTTAAGCAGAATTATATCATATTTGTTGGTGTTATGTAGGAGTTCTAGTGAGTGTTTGTTTGCAGAGTAGCTTTGAATATTGTAGTGTAGAATTTTCATAGGTAAGGGTTTATAATTTGTTTACTGCTAGTGCTATTGTTTATGTAGTCTAGACCGGATTGTAGGTCTAGTTAATCTATTTCTTTTTAAGATTTTGTATGAAAACTTGCTTGTCTTCTGCTTGTTTGAAATAAAGCTGGATCTGATCCTAGTTATAAGCTTTTCCAGCATGGTAACTTTAGGAAGTAATTTGTTCAGCGCTGTGCCTTTCTTTTTTGGGACATTGTTTCTCGATAATGGCGGAGAAGCTGGGTCATCTACATATTCTTGAAGAAGTGCAAATCAGTTATGATTATTTATGTTGACATTACTCTTTAGTAGGTCGTTTGCTTGTCTTCTGTTGATATTTGTAATAGCTATTAGTTTTAATATGTCCTCTTCTTTTTCCTTCTCTTGGCATTCTGGCGAAATTGTTGCGTGGCTTCCTTTGCAGTTAATGCTGTAGGGGTTGTTGCTGCAGGGTGGGACACAGTCTTCCCTTGAGCATGTTGTGCAAGTGTCGCTTTACATTGTATGTCTGTATGTTCCCATCTTAAGCAATTCAAGCAATGTCTAGGTTTGGGTGTGCAGTAATCTACCGTGCGGATTGCTCCATAGATTGAGATCTCCGAAGGAATTCGGGAAGTTTCAAAAGTTTCACCTAAGCTGTTGGTTTGAGATTGCCTTCTTCATCCTTTCTTTCAAATCTTACTGCCTCAATGACCTTGATTGGAGATTTGATGTAGTTTAAGATCTCTTCTTTCGTAATCTCTAGGGGATGTTACGAATGACGCCCTGTTTCCTGATGTAGGATGTTGAATCGTGGATTTCCTTCTTACGATTACCGAAAAAGGTCCCTCATCCTTGTCATTGTAAAGAATTTTTCCTGTATCCATATTTTTAATGGGATTTTGTTCCGCGTAATTTTTTTCTGAGTTTAGGTCATCTTCGGATACGGATTCCTGAGTGCTTGGGTTTAGCTCAATAGTAGAGATGGGCGATACTGAATCGATATACCGGAGTATCGATAATTTCCTTTCAATACCTCGAGGTATTGTAATCGGTACTTTCAGCCCCCGATACTACCGATCCTCGAAACTTTTCGTTCAATACTCGAAGTATTGACAGCACAGCACACACAGTCTTATTATTTGGTGAATGGGTTGAATCGCTAGCCGTGTGTGTGGCAGTATGTAAAAGCTAAAAATAGATTTCCTGTTTATCAAAAGAAATTTGGATGTCACCTAACTTTCCTTTCTAGTCGAAGACGTTCCTTTTAATCGCAATTGAATGTGCATAAATGCACATGCATATTATACATTAAAAGAAAATGTGATTATTACACATTTTCTATTATAGTATATGCATGTGCATTTATCCACATTCAATTGCGATTAAAAGGAACGTCGTCGACTAGAAAGGAATGTTAATAATTATATAAGTAAAATATTATTATGTATATTCAAATTCAATATCTGTATGAAGTTCATATTTGAAAAAGTTTATATTCTGTTGAAATCAAAATTTATTTGTTCATTATTTCATGTGCTTTTTTAGCTGTTCTTGCGAAATTTCAAATTATTTATTTGCTAAAAGGATATATGAAATCATCCGCTGAGATGCGTCTTCATTTGAAAAAAATTATCAATCAATGCATTTGATTTTGATATTTCTCAACGATAAAGTTGTTGAAAATTCTTTTGCAACAAAAAAAAAACCAGTAAGATAATAATTGTAATTTCTATGCAATTTCTACATGTTGGAAGGAGGGGAGAAGGGGGGCTTGGTCGCGGAGTTCATGGAAAACACGCTCCGCACCAGAAACCTGGAGGCTGCGACGCAGGTCCTGCCGCGTTAGGAGCCCTTTGGGCTAAGCGAAAATGTCCAGCCCGAAGTAATGCGGAAAACGGTCCCGGGCTGGTGTCATTGGAGCTGGGAGGAGGGGTTTTAGCCGGTAGTCCACCCTGGCGGGAGTCCGGCACTCCGTACGTAAATGGATATCCCCTCCTCCTTAAAAAAGAAAAAGAAATACAGTTCCTACACCATATATGACTTTCTAAATTTTTTATCCATATGGTTCCAATACCTTTGAGTATCGATACTTTTTCAACGGTATATTTGTATTTAAGTACCGAAAGATGCGGATATATTGCAATGCCAAGTATCGATACTTTTCGATTCGGTTCCCATCTCTACTCAATAGATATGCAGTCCGTGTAGTAATCTTCGAGTGCGCCTTTTGGAATGGCTTTGGGGAAAGTTTTTTTTGGCCTAGTGTTTTTAAATGAGACCTTATTCGACTTTTTTTTTTTATTTCCTTACTTATTTATTTATTTTCTGTAATATTTATTAAAGTAATTACTTTTTGTTGAATTTTTATAAAATAAATTTATAAAATGGATGCTAAAAGTTAATTTGTTGCTCGAGAATTTTTGGGAGATTCAGACTCTGATAACGATGAAGTGCTAATTGAAGAAATGTTTGATTCAGATGATAGTTCTTTTTCTTCTGGTGATAGCAATGTTATTGTAACCGCTTTATCAAATATTGAAAAAAATAAAAGAAAAGCGATAAAAAGTACGTTGAGGAAGTCATCCCGACTTATAATGATAAAGAGTTTTTTACGCAAGTGTCAAGAAAAATGTTTAATTACCTAGTTGAGAAGTATGATGGGTCGGCAGAGTATTGCAAGCTGGACCAAAATAAAGTATGTACCGCCAAAGAGCACATTGCAATATTTCTATGGTTTGCTGGTCATGAAGCATATTCTTTTTGAGACATTGCATATCAATTTGACCTGTCTCTGTGCACTGTTTATAATGTAATAAACAGGATTACATACTTTTTAAGTTTTATGTCAGATGGAGTTATTCGTGGGCCAAATTAAGAAGAAAAGAAAGCAACACCTCAGTATATTAAAACTAAAACAGGACTTGACGGAGTTATATCTAATATTAATATCTTAATTTTATATTCCAGCTGTTTAATAAATTCTTTTTAAATAGGTGCTATAGATGGGACTCATATCCGAATTGATCCACCAAAACGTGCGAAAGATGAATATATAGACAGGAAAAATGTCGTCAGTTTATGTGTACAAGGCATCTGCAGTAAGTACTGACATTTTTGTTGGATTTCCCGGCTCAGTGCACGACAACACAGTCTTTGAAAACTCAAATATATACTCACAGCTGCCACGGCTTTGCGGTGACTACTTCATCATTGGAGATTCGGCATACGCGTGTTCCCAATTTTTGATAACACCATACCGAGATAATGGTCATTTAACAGCGCAACAGAAATATTTCAATCGAAAGTTAAGTAGCGCCAGAATAATGATTGAACATTCTTTCCGTATTTAAAAGCAACGTTTCCGTCAGTTGTACTATTGCAAACTGAGGGGAGTTGAAAAAATGTGCGATTTTATAAGAACATGTATAGTCTTACACAACTTGTGTGATGACGATACTTTTGAAGCAGAGGAAAACTCAAAACACCAACAGGAGGACAATGATGACGAAGGTGGCGAAATAATCTTTGAAGGCGGCGAAATATAGGAATCAGCTGTGTGAGGAAATATATAAGGAAATGAAAAGCTAATTAAGATAACGTTATAATAATATATTAAATTTTAAGATTATTAATTAAATATAAACATAATAAACTAGTATAAAAATACAAACAAAATCCTCAAATCTCTCGTCAGTAAAGGCATTAAAACAGTAGCGTACGCAGACGACATAGTTTTGCTGACAAAAGGAAAGTTCCTACAAACGGTCAGTGATGTTATGAGCTCTGCTTTGACAGACATATCAAGATGGGCAGAGGACAACGGTCTTACTATAAACCCCCGTAAGACAGAATTGGTCCTGTTCACAAGGAAATACAAACTACCTATTTGGAAACCACTAAAACTTAAAGGTAGTGCCCTCAAACTCTCCTCGGAAGCAAAGTTCCTAGGCGTCATATTCGATTCCAAATTGAATTGGAGACGGAATATGGAAGAGAGGATGAAGAAAGGACTCAATGCGTTCTATGCTTGCAAGAAAACCTTTGGTAAGAAATGGGGCATGAAACCGCACATTGTACACTGGATGTACACAGCGATCGTCAGGCCTATTCTTACCCATGGGTCAATTGTTTGGTGGGATGCATTAAATAAGAAATCGCACCTTAAGTTTTTAGCAAAGGTGCAAAGGCTCGCGTGCTTGGGAACAACAAGTGCAATAAAATCCACACCACAAGCTGGTTTGGAAGCCATTTTACACCTTCAACCCATAGAACTCCACACGAAAAGAATGGCAACCCTGGCAGCCCTCAGATTCAGAGAAAACAGCCAATGGATACCACAGAATTTTGGACATGCAGTCATACTGAACTTCTTTAATCAAAATGGGTTGCACCCCACAACTGATTATATGAAACCACAATATGACTTTAGAAAACCCTTTTCCGTTATCATACCCAATACAGAAGATTGGAAGCATCCTGAAAACATTATTAAAGGAACTGCCATCTTCACAGACGGATCGAAAACGGAAAGGGGGATTGGAGCTGGAGTTTTCTCGGAGGCGCTGCAAATGAGTAAGTCGTATAGACTCACCAACGAATGCAGCATCTTCCAAGCGGAAATATACGCTATAATGAAGGCTGCACTGATTTTCCAAGAAAAACAGATTTCAACAACTGAGATCACTATTTGTGTGGACAGTCAAGCAGCACTCAAGGCGTTGAACTCCAACGTGATAAAGTCAGAATGTGTGAAGGATTGTATCAGAACCCTAAGAAATATTTCACAACATACGCTTAGGCTCTGCTGGGTTCCAGGACATGTCGGTATAGAGGGTAACGAAAAAGCCGACGAACTGGCCAAAAATGGTTCAAGTACAGATATAGACATGCCGGTGGAAAGGGTACACCCTCCCCTCAATACAGCAAAAAGTCAAATCGATAGACACTACTCCAACATGACTTCGGAACGGTGGAGAAATATCAGCTACTGTCTCACAACACGAAGTATAAGGCCGGAGCTGAATCAGAGCAGAACTTCAAATCTCTTATCCTTCGATAGAAAGCGCATTCGAACACTCGTCGGCGTCATCACCGGACACTGTTCCATAGGAGCTATGGGCATCAGACTCGGCGTACCATCGAATGAGTTCTGCAGAAGCTGCAGAGACGAAGAAGAAATTGAGTCCATAGTGCACCTACTCTGCGAATATCCGGCTCTAAAAGAACGACGACTCGCCTGTTTGGGAGCAAGGTTCTTTGACAACCTGGACGACTTAGCGGAGATAGCACTGGTGGACCTAAATAGATTCTTACAGAGATCTGGGTGGTTTTAAGTTCTGACCATGCATTTTCTTTTTTAAGTGCATTCACAATGGGCCTTCATGGCCTCCGAGTGAATTTGGTGCTTCTTAGCAACAAACAGCCCGACTAACCAACCAACCAACCAAGTATAAAAGTATACTTACACTAACTACTAACTAAGTTTATAAATTAAAACTTAAGATCTAGATACATATATATAATAAATACTTAAACTATTTTTGAGTCTTTAAAAAATTTACATAATCTGCAAAAATACAATTTTTTCTTTTAACTCATCGTTTTTCCTTTTTAATTTAATTTGTGTTTAACTTCTTTAAATTACATGGTTTTATAAACTTCTAATTTTTTTGCTGTGTAGTCCTGCCAATCTTGATGCTGCTTTACCATTGTCTCCCTATAGTCCCTTATTTCATTTACTATGGCAGGAATTGTCTCCTTTCGCTGCCTGCAAATTGTTTTGGATGTTGTTGCTGCTTCTTGGCTGCTGCTCCCAGGCGAGTTTTCGTTTATATCGTAAAATATATTATGATTAACATTTTGATCCCATTAAATTAAAGTTATACAATATACCTGAAGTTGTAGATAGACCGGCCTCTTGCATTAGGGTCTCCGTACGCTTTCCTGGTCCAACACTTGGAAGGAGGCATTCCAGAAATACGGAGGGTCTATTAATCATGATGTCTTCTAGCTCTCTGGAATTTTAATTATAATTAAAATGTAAATTTTGTACACCTGCTTGTATTATTACTTCTCGAGTGCGCACGTAGCTCTACTCCGTCCTATTTGCTTGTTATGTGCGGTCTTTTTCTTGAAGCCACGTTCGAGAGTTTTCCATCTACTTTCTACTTGTTCTGCTTTGAAGCTGTGGCCTTCTTCCTTCATCTTCTCTGCTATCGTCTCCCACAGCTTCTTTTTGGTGTTTAGGTGCTGCGATTTTCCTACCAAATGGTGGGGCTCTTTGTATAGGGAATTGAGCAACTTTGTCTGCTCTTGCAGCAACACAGCTTTACCTAAAAACACAAAATGCACAAAATGTGCTGCAAATATTCACATGACCCGAATGAATTTTCAAAATAAAAACCAAAACAAACTGTTTTTAAAACTCGAGCAACGTTAGAAATATTAAAATATTTCTTAACACGATCGGCGTTTCTAATGAAGTAAAGTTAAGCTCCTTTGGCTCGTTCTCAACAGCAGCACCAAAGGGTTAACTTTTCTTCAGCTGCTGGACACCTTCGCAAAAAAACGAAAACTAGATGAAACTCCAGCACAAAAATTCAAAACTCATCTAGACAGCTGTATCAAATTAAGATCACTGTGCAAGTGCAAATTCACTCGGGTCATGTGAATATTTGCAGCACACTTTTTGTGCATTTTGTGAAAATATTTTTACTGCAAAGTTAGTGGGATTTTGATTTGATTTTATACATAAAGACGCTTGGTATGCCAATGGGCAACACCTTAGCATCCACTGGGGATGTTTTGGTAATGGACCTTCAAGAAATAAGAAATAAAACCTAAACTATTAATGAATTATGTTGACAATATTTTTCCGATTGTAAAAGCAAATGAGGTACAAGGTATTTTACACCAGTTAAAGATTTTTCACGAAAATATTAAATTCACGGTCGAGTTTGAGGAAGACGGTTACTGTGTGTACTTGGACGTAAGAGTAAGTAAGAATAAAAGCAACTTTACAACATATTGGTATCGAAAACCCACTTCATTAGGACGCATACTTAATTTCAAATCAGCACACCCGGCACATAAAAAAACAAACACGGCATATAATTTTGTTACGAAAGTGTTAACCTTTTTATTGAAAACAATTACCCGTACGGAGATATAAAAACCAGCGGCACCAGTAACAAAACGTTGTAGACGTAAATAAACAACAGCTTAAAAAATTTTTGCGATGACCGATAGTTGGAAAAGAAAATAAAAGTAGTATAAGGAATCTTAAATCCCGCGGTCGAATAAATTAAAAAAAAGAATTGTTAATTCTACTAATTTATATTTATACATACTTGGACTTCCATCGCTGTCAATACATTCGGGGAGATTTTAGTTTCCGTGGCACACCGATTTGACGATGAATTTCGATAAAGCACCCCAAAATAAAACGAAAATAATAAAAAATGTGTGGTATCTGGCTTAGTTTTGGAGATATTCGATCTTAAAGTTTTAAAAACACATTACTTCACGACTTGTCAAAAAGGTGTATTAATTAGGCTTTCAGGTGTTTTATTAACTAACCAATGAAATATATGCCTTTGGGGGGGGTGGCGCCTCCCCACCCCCCGCAAGTTAATAAAAGAACTAAAATTATTTATACACATCTTTAAGTTCGGCCGTTTTAACAAGTGATGTGTTCCTAAAATTTCAAGATCGAATATCCAGATATCAAAAAAATTTATTTATTATTTTCGTTTTATTTTGCGGTGTTTTATCGAAATGTGCCACGGAAACTAAAATCGTGCCATACATTCCATTAATTCTTGCTCCATATGTGTATCTGAAAAGACAATTTAATTATTATCAATTAAAAACACAGCTGAAAACATTTTCTAAACATACCTTGGCTAGTACTTGGCAAAGGTGAAAAATAATCGACCACGTTGGGTTCTATTGTAATTTCGGGCCCACAAGTTTGCGAATTTTCATCTGCCATTGAGCATTTAAATATTTCTACCTGAAAATTTTCATCTACAAAAGCATAACATATAATTATCATTCAACACATTTTTAGAAAGCAAACCTGTCTCTATTTCTTTTAGCAGTATTTGGCGAGCATGTTAAGCAAAATATCTTCGCACAAGAATAAACCATTGTCATTTTCTGCATTTTGCAGCACAATACTTTAATTTTAACTTGATGAACGAAAAGTCAACACTTCCAAATCACTCGATCTTAAACGTCAAAAAGCTGCACCTTGTTTAAAGCAGGAGCAGAAAAGTTCGCTCTAAAGTAATCTAGATTGCTACTCTTTTCTCAAAGAACATAAAAGGAGTAGAAAAGAGTATGACTCTTTTCTCAAAGAACACAAAAAGCGCAAGAAGATTGCCAATCTTTTCTCAAATAACACAATTAGAGTACGAAATGGCCCTAAATGACTCTTTTTGACTCGGAGTGGCGTTAACGAACAGACCTATTGTTAGCAATTTTTTAAAGATCATTGGGATATCGTTTTGGAGTTTGTTTGAAGGTTCTGCGTTGAGCAGATCAAAAGATAAAGATGTGATACCATGAAAATTGCAAATTCATACAATTCTTTGTTTGAATAGGTAAGATCTATCGCCTATTTTGGCACACCAGATCTGAAACACCCTGTAGACTTATATAAATAGTCTTTTTGTAATAAAAGTATAAAACAGGTATTTCTCGATCTCACAATTCTACTTCTAATTTTTATGAGTGAATGTGCTCTTTATTACCGTAATAGTCGTGCACAGCAGACCTTGGATTGATTCTTGGAGTTTATTACTCTACCTGAAACGCATATACCTAATTAATTAGTAAGTAATTATTTGTAGAATTTTAACTTAATTTACTTCAGGACAAACTGCAATACTTTATTTTATCAAATTGATGTATTTTGACGAAAGTTTAGTGTGAATTGAATTTTCGATATTATTCTAAATAAAGGATACTAGAAAACTTCTTGAAATCTTTCTCTAAAGATATTTTAAGACAATGTCTAATAGCTGAGGGTCGTACATCAGGCTGAACCAAGCCAATCTGGCAGACAACCAAATTAAGTCATCAAATCAAATTTGCTCGTATTTCCCTTCTTACAACGACAGAATTAACCAACTTATCCTTTTGTATCCCTTCGTGCTATTCGTTTTCTCAGTGATTGCCCACCCCACCTTTAGTGCTCAGAATTCTTCAGAGCTTATTTTCAAGTTTTGCGAATGCTTTTGTTTACCTCTTGTTTCCGAACGACTTTTTGTTACACCCAAAAGACGGTTTGTATTTGCAATTACCCCCTCCCAAAATTTGAACTGTAATTGTGGTGGCTTGTAAGCATTGTTAACTTAATAGCATTGTTATAATGAACTTTTTAGCAGATTTCAGAAGATTACTTAAGATTTGTTTGTGTTATATGAAGGTTTGGATGAAACACAAAAGCACAAATACACTGAATAAATTCCAAAGGAAAACACAACTTTGAGACAGATTAAATTAATGAATCCAATTTTAAAGAAAGCCAAAAGGTATCCATTTAAATAATATTTCTGATTGTGCAGGAGTAGAAAATGACGACCATTATAAAGGTAATCAAATTTATCAACATTATCACACATAAGCCGTAATTGCCACAAAGTACAAATTAGATGTGGAACCCTTTTTTAATGACACCCTATATATCCCCTGGTTTTCGTCTTTCTTCTCATGTCGTTGACACCCTCGGTTCTTTGCTGCGGTCCTGGATGACATTAACAAAAGTCATTTTACTCAGTAGCAGAATTTCATTCCCAGATTTTGCCTTGTCTGCTCCTTATCTTTATGAGTGCTTGGCTTTGTGACGTTACCAAATGCCCTCTTTGTTATGTTTCATTTAGAAATCTTTATACTTCTCGCCTTTTGGGTTTTTGAGTTTAAATATAAAATTTGCATTAACTTTAACGTTCTTTGTATTTATGGCATGAAAATTAGACCAGAGGACCTTGATAAAGATTGGAAAAAATATAAATTCTTAGAATGCAACTAAACTCTACGAAATTTTTCGGGTTGTGTATATTAGATTAATGTGATTGTGTATTTTTTATTTTTTATAGGAGAAGAATTCTTGATGTTATTATCTGTCCCAGAGAAACATAAAGTTTAAAACTAAGTGACATTGAAGGAACAAAATATTTAAAATAATAATTATAGAGCAATTCAGAAGCAAATGCTCCTCGGAAATTCTGCACAATTTGAAAATAAAAGCTTACATCTTAAACAAAAAAAGTTAATTGATATTTACGTGGTCTGCAGGCTCTTCTGTTCTTATTTCGCAGAACTGCGTGTCTGGGACTGATACCTTAAACTTTCTGTTAAATTCTATACCCGGCAGCTTGTAATCATTCATCGTGTTGGTTGAGACTCTCCCTAAGCTACTATGGCCGTAACACCGTGGCTTGAGGTACTTTGACTCTTTGAGGTGCAATATTGCCCACTGCGCAGCATTCCACAGGTGCACATGGTGGAGATGGATGATTGTGTCAAGAGCACAAGCTCGACTGCTTTGCTTTTTGGCAGCGTGCCTATCCGTCTACTCATTGCCTTATACACCTTTGCTACTTCCAGAGCATCTGTGACCGCCTCGGTGGTTACGTTGTTGAAGGGCCATTCTATATCTGTAAAGATCATCAAGGTGTATTCTTTATAGTGCAAGACTTTTCGATCTCGAACAACACCTCATGTAGAACAGCATCAACCGGCTAGCCCTTCGTGTATGCAGGTTGGGTCCTGCATAGCATGATTGGGGTCAACTTTTTTCCTAATACACTGATCCATAACCCTTTGCAAGGATTTTAATACGAACGATCGTTCTGTAGTTACTTGGCTTGGCGTGACTAACCCGCTTTCGGGATGACAATTGCCAGAATTCGGGTACATGGTTTAACCTCAAAAAAATCTCTGAAAATCATCGCCAACCAAGGACTTACCACCTCAAGTACCCTTTGTAACACTTCTTTAAAACATTTCTGTTGAATGAGTTAGAGACCGGGACTATGTAGCAGTTAAAAAAAATCTTTTAAATATGTAAACAAAAATTTTAAAACAACGCTTTCATAAATATGCTGCAAAGGATGCCAACATATTTTTTTTGTCTTATACATAAATATTTTAAATGTATATAGATTATTAAAACTAAAAGGGTTGAGCGCGATAAGGTACTGTAAAAGTTGTTTCAATAATACTTGATTACTATAAACATTGTTATTATAGCTAATATGCACAGATTTATTTTCAGTGTGGATGCATGCTTTGCTAACATGTTGATGGAAGGACGTTTATTTGTATTGGTTTAATTTGAGTTCACCTTGTTGTAGGACTTGATTATGTTGCTCATTTCCTCGGATTCTGTCGTCACTATGTTGCTGCTATATGCGCTCGATTGCTACTTTTGGTTTCGTGCTGGGATATGGAGTCATTCGGAGTACATCCTTGGTACTATTTTTTAATATGACTTTGTGTTCCGTGGTGGTTATTTTCTTTAGTACAGAGAGATTCTTGATTGTGTCCTCCACCGGGTTAGCTTCGTTGAAGTATGTATCCATCTTGTTGTCGCTGATACGATTCTACTGAAATTATTAATGTTTTTAGTATTTTCGATCCAATTTTGTTTATTTAGTTAAAGACAATTTTTGAACCAAAAGAAAATTTCTGACTTTATTTTAATATTACAAATCTTATTTACAACATTTTATATTGAATATTTAAGGTGAACTGAAAATTAAAGTTTTTGTTTTTGCTTTTATACAATGTTGAATAATGAAATGATTGCTGAGTTAGGCTTTGAAATTAACTAGCAAGGTGTTTACTGGGGTGAAGTGTGGCCAACTTCAGTTGAGTCGCCACATCAGTATTAGTTATCTGGCATATTTTGTATATCTTGATGTATCTCTCACAAGTAATTAAATGAACTTTTCGAGCTCAACGGTTTTAGTTTTAATAATCTATATGCATTTAAAATACTTTTTTACAAGACCAATTTTTTTTCTTTTTAGTACATTTATTAAAGCGTGGCATTTAATAAGTTTTCTAGTTTTAGTTTTATTGTGAAGGCGTCCAGCAGATAAATAAAAGCCAGCCCTTGGGTACAAAGGAGTTAGCTTTTTTTACTACTACTTAGGCTAGGTTAGGTTAGGGAAAGCCGACCAGCGTCGCATAGACCTACGAAAGGTCGGTTGTGCCAACACACCCCTCGGTAACATGCCTGAATATCAGTATGAAAAGTTATTTAGAACCACAACCACAACTATCAAAAAAACCGGAAAAGCTTGCAGAGTAAATGCTGAACGCTTTCCATTCTTCCCTCTCCGTACGACATCTACAAAAGTCATCGGTTGGGATGCGTAAGCGTTCTGCGTGTCTATGGAAGAGACAGTGGGCTGTTATGACCAACGAACAAGAATTCCATAGAACCACGACTCAGGTCAGTTTTGACAGTTCACCTTACAAAAGAATATAATCGTCGGGAATATCGTATCTTCGGAAAATTTAAAATATTTTAATGTGTAATTAAAATAAAATATGCGAAGATTAAAATTTAGTTCTGTAAAAGATGTTATGCTACATAAAAACGAAGAATTTGTGCAGTTGGAATTGCGAATTAACCACATTACGTGAGCTAATTGCATTGTAAAAATTAAGTATTTATAAAGTGATCAGCTGTAAAAAGAGATTTTGGTCCGGAAATGCGAGAGGTGGCTTGACATACCAACTAAGTTCAATTGGTCGTATGTCAATGAAATGTGTATTAAGTGATGGTATTCTGTTCTGTGAAAAGAGATACTCCCGTGTAAAAATCCATGAGGCGGCTTGATATATCCACTAGGTGCAATTGATCGCATGCTATCAACTAATTGTATGATTAAATGTCGGAATCTTCGGCTGAAAACTTCAAATTATAACGTTAGCCTATTATTGCTTTACAGGTAATACTTTTAACATTTAAGAATACTATAAAAGTATGTTTCACCTTAATGGACCCAGAATTTGTGATAAGTGATAATTGTGACATAAACATCAACTATTAATTTGATTTGATTGATGGAATAGAGTGAACTGAAATAAGCGACATCACCTTCAATTACTACGGGTAATGAATATATATTTACAGTTAAAATTTCAGATAATGATCTTTAAATTTTTATAGATAAATACCAAGATTTCACATAAAAAAGGAATTCCCCGGAAAAGTTCTCAGGATAGTGTAATCAAGATGTCAGGAGAGCATTAATAGTAAGCGGTAAAAATATTTTTTAATAAAAATATTTAACATAGATTCGTGATTTGTGGTCAATTTCATTAATTAATAAGATCAAGATGAAATTGTTCGGAACCGTGAAAATCATGCCTATGCAATTTAGAAGACGTAATAAAAAATTTATTTTATTTTAAATCATTTAATTATTTTCATTAGGGCATCTATTTTTCTTTTATCTCATAAGTAAGAGATTTTTTATAATGAAGTTACCTACATGTATGTATATTATCAGATATGGAACTGAAGTTTTAAGCATATAAGCCGTATACACAATGCATTTATAAATGTATGTGTGTGTTGTAACTTAATATCACAATAAATAATAATATAATAATGAAGTTGTTTCTTTATTTGCATATCATATTAATTTAATAGCCAAATTACAAAATAAAAGGTTCTTTTCCACATCACCCTAGAGGTAGAACAACATAGATGCGTTTTTTTACGTGGTTTCCCCGTTAGGCCTAATCCACAATGAAATCTATCCTTAAAAATTTAGATGTTGAATGGCAAATTATACTTATAAATACTAAACGACTTAAGAATTAATATATCACTTCCACGAACAATTGAATAAAAATAAAATAAAATATTATTTAACATTATGTCAGCAAATACAACAGCAGTTTTAAGAATAAATTGAATTTCATCTATAAATGGCTCACTGCAAGAATTTTTCTTTTATTATTTGTTTGCTGTATATCTTTGTTGAAAAATTGTAAAATATCCGTGCTCTAATAAATAGTCGCAACAGGTATTCAATATTTCCGGCTTCACAACATCTGTACGTAAAGGTTTCTTTAATAATGTCGTACAATTTATTTTCAATATTTGTACTATTTACTAAAGTGACAAAATTATGTAGAAAAATTTGTTCAGCTTCTTCCAATGCATTTAAAAAACCTGTTGATGGCGTAACCAACTTCCCATTTTCATAAGTCTTAAAATGTATGAACGTATTACAAGATCTTTCATCTTCTATTTCCTGAGCGATACAATTATGATTTTCTTTATATATTTTCAATAGCCAACCAGCGAAATAGCACATAGCATTTTGTTCACCGAAATCTATATTTCTATAGTCAGTGTTAACTTTTAAACCATTTTTACCTGCCGTTATTGGCTATCTTGGTAACTCGATAAGTTGTCGGTAAACAGGTGGTAAAATAAGCCCTTTATCTGGTTCGCAATTTGCAGTTGTTGAAACTTTCAAGAACTTAATACTAAACACTTTTTTAAAAGCTGCAGAGAACTGATTGGATGTGGGGTTGTGGTTATCGCCTCCACGTCGACGTAATACAGCAAAGCCATGCATCCTGATTAATACCTCTGGTAAAAATATAATCAATCCCTTCGACTCTAAGCATTTTTTGTAAACCAATAAGGCTTGAAATTGAAACTTTCCAGCCCATTATAAATTTAACGCTTTTTGTTACATCTTTGTTATTTGCGTCAATGATTCGCATTGATTGTAATAAGTTTTTCATATCTTCCAGATATCTTATTTGGTTCTCTAATCCCCTGAAGGGCCTTTTGAGCTCTTTAGGATGGAAATATTTTGAAGAGTTAAATACATCAAAGACCGTTAAACTTTTCCAAAAGTTCTGCCGTGTCAATTGCAGTCGAAGATGCTGCGTTGTTACTAGCGAGAGTATACAGGCCATTCGCAACGGTAGAGCTTACAACATGTGCAGCTAATTTAACTTTCATCTTCTGGAATGAATTTGGCTGTATATGCATTACGGTTGGCTTATTTGGCCAATTTGTTTTCATCAAATTTTATAGTTTTTGCCATCAAATTGTTCCTCAGTGATTTAAGTAAATGCGGCGGATCAAAAAAGAAAAAAATTTCTGTACCACCTACTTTAAATGATGGTTTACTAGCGGTTATACCTAACAACTTTGCTAAACCAATGAAATTTGCACCCTGATCACAAACTGTTGCATGTGGTTTTAAACCGACCTTTTCTAAAGTTTCTATTGCATCAAAAACTAATCTCATAACTTTATCTGCTGGACAAGGTGAATTCGAAAGGATATATCCTAAAAAATTTTTATAATTGTGCGTTATACCTGTAGCCATTAAAACAAATGCAGTGTTTGCAATAAAATTTTTCTTCTCGGTGCCGTCATCTTCCAATCCAATGTTTTCACCCTTCGACCTATTATAAAATAAGTTTTGCTTTAAAGCCATTTCATCAAAAGTTACTATGCAATGTTTTGCAATATCAGGCAATTGTTCCAATTTTAATTGCAGTGCTTTTAAATATGCATCATGCAATCCTGGACATATTCGTGAAGCGTATTATTTGAAGGTAGAGTCATTGTTTGCGACAAAAAGGTATATGCAGATGACGCAAAAAGTATACGCTTAAAACAAATTGTTTTAGCTCGTGGTTATATCGGTAACCTTTTTTCTTTTTGCTAAAATTTTTAATTTGGCGTTCAACTAATTGCGCACGTTCTATCGGAAGGAATTCATACGACTGCTGAATAAAACTGGTGTGATTTTCTCTTTCTTTTGTCATATTATTTATAATCTTATCTTTTTCAGCTATTTGTTTTTCCAACTCCTTAATTCTACGACTTAGCTGACTTTTTTGAACCGGAATGAGGTATATAGTTTGGGACTGCCCAGGGATGTAAACGACGCCCCGTTTTTGTTAACATTTCATCTTTGAAATGTTTCCTACATACCCGATACTTCGTTCCACGTCCACCTTTCATTCCTTCAAAAAGTTTAACTTGTCCAATTCGTTCTAGCCATGTCATTACTCTGTAAGTTGCAAATTAATGCTATATTTCAATTTCCTAACATCTATGCCAATAGAGGAATACGCGGTGCTAAAATATATATTATGTCCGACAGTCAGGCGGCACTTAAGGCGCTGGGTCTAAAATCGTCTGGGACTGTCTCACTGTCCTTAAAAAACTGGCCCGGAGCAACAGCATCACGCTGGCATGGGTGCCAGGGCACGAGTGCATTGAAGGCAGCGAGAAGGCGGATTACCTAGCAAAAAAAGGTGCGGATTCTCAGTTTATTGGACCGGAGCCATTCTCCGGCTACTCAAAAAGCCGAATAGCAATGCGTATCCGGTCATGGGAGGACGACTGTAAGCACTCACACTGGACTAACATCCAAGGGCCAAGAAAAGTCACTGTGAGGTCCTCGGCCGCATCAGGCTCAGACACCTTGGTGGGGCTTTCCCATCAACGTCAGACATAGCCAAGATAGCCCTCAGGAAAATTTTAGGACTGATAAGGGAACTTAAAATTGACGGGGCGGCCTAATAATGAACCTGGATCAGGTCACAAAAGATCAAACTGGTCGCAGTGACTAAAGGATGCGGAAAAATCCTTGATCCAATCCTTAATAATAAATAATAATAATAATAATATGAGTATATGGTGTTTAATTTATTAAAAAAGGTTTGATATAATTTCCTGCAGTGAATAAAGCCCTTGGAGTATTTAAGCTGCACCTCCTTTACGGCAATTGAATCGCCTCAAAACTATTATTCTATACGAATTTTGGCGCGATATCTTACATTCACTGATACCAGTGAGAAGGTACCAGTTGCAAGGCGTAAACATTGATTTACAATCCGTGGCCGAACAATATACTTACTTAACCAGATACATTGAAATATCAGAGGGTGGTTCGACGAATATGATAGAATAACAAAGATAAAATCGTTCATTTCGGAATATGGATTTATGAATTTATTTGAACATTATTATAAGCAAATAAAGCTTTTTTTTATAATTACATGCTAAACAGAAAATGTTTTCTGAAGTTTCATTTATTTATTCAAATAGTTTAATAGTTTTAATATGCATATATACGTCCATTCATAATGATATGAACCTATTTTAGCAATATGTACTTGAATTCTGACATGGAAATAGAGGCATTATCAAGCAACTCAATATGTCCCAATAAAGCAAAAGGCGTCGCGGTCCAATTTGTCAATTTGTAATAAAAAATATATTTTGTAAAACTAAAAATTCTAAAAATAACAATCAAAACTGTGGCATTTTGGGCACTAGGTAACTACAGAAAAATATTTTGAAAAATTACCCTTCCTCATCTCTGGGAAAGCAAAACAGAGAATCTCCTTTAATCCAATTGCAGTCTTTAACAAAACACTCATACTTTGCTGTTCTCATTTTTACACTTCACTTAGCTGTATTGTTAATCAATATGATTAATAAAAATATTCGCTGTTCAGAATATTTATATATATATATTTATATAATGTACACAATAAACTTAACCACGTAATCACAAAACTCTATTAAGAAGCAAGAAAAGCATTTACGTAAATAATTTAATTATACAACTTATCAAAACTCTCGCTTTATATTCAGAATGTAATAGCTTTTCATATACGAGAAAGTAATAATATATTATGATTAAAGTTTTAAAATATTATTTATGTAAATGCGAGAACCGAACTTTTAATTGATTAAGGTTTTATTTTCCAAAATACACTAAAACAGTTCCGAAATTTAAAATCACATCCGAAACTTAAAAACGTTTAAATGCATCTGAAAGATTCAGATCCCGCGTTTTTCCATGAATAATAAAACTATATGATTACCAACACAAAAACATCGCGCCGCGGCAATTTAAGCTAATGTAAATTTTTCTGCTGCTCTTTATATGGATTATAAAGAAGTAACTTCTGCATCAACCCGCGGAACAGCACGTGCTCGCTAAATAAGCATGCCAAACATTGCCTCTTTTCGATAAAAGTGTATATAAGTCTCTCTCCCTTACTTGCGTACTGTTTCCATATAAGATATATTTTTCCTTTATGGAACTGTAATTTCATTTGTTTTGCTTTTTTTGTTTAGTTTTATCTATATAGTGTACTCATTTCGTAGTTGTAATCCTTTTCTAATTAGGAATTTGACTGAGTCTTGCTTCTATGTAATTCTTGTTCGTTGGTTATGACTGCCACAATATTTCGGAGATCGGTGCGGCATCTCTTTAGCAAATAAGCCGTTTTCTTAATATCATAAGCTGGCCTTCATATACCTCACGTTATTAAATTGCCCCATCTTTTCTTAGCAAGCTGAATAGCCTTAAGATCAACTTCTCTTTTTACTGTATCCCACTATAACCAGGGATCCAACAGAGAATTACCTTGTACCTACATGCCTCCTAAATTCTGGAGAGTATTCTGACACCTACATACCAGCTGCGACCTTATTACATTTGAGTACAGCGCCTTTATTGTCGCTTGACTGTATATATAAATTCCAATGTCGCTAAAATTAGGGAGATTTAGGCGGAATAGTAATATCCTTGCCGTCTTTTCTATTGCCAAGATCTCTGCTAGAAGTACACTGCAGTAGTCCAGCAATCGATGCTGACTATGCATGTTTAGGCAATGCGAGTACAACGGGTTCCCACCTCGTCCTCCACTTTCGATCCATCAGTGTCGACCGCTATATCTGTAAGGGTGACACAAAGCGCAGTGTAAGGCTATTTTAGTCGGTGTTCTCCTGCAGTCAACCTACTGATACGGCTGTGGTCAGAATTTTTCCAATATTTAGGCTCTTTCAGTCTTATGGCGCTACGAGGAGCTCTACATTCACAGTAGACGTAAAATTGTGGAAGGTGGAATATGGTTTCCAATGCCGCAGTTGGCGTTGTGTAAATTGCTCACGAGATGCCGAGACAGGCTGCTCTTTGTATTTTAGCAATCTTCTTAAGCTTGTTCTGCTTCTCTATTGCAGTCCACCAGACTACTATTCCATAAGTAAGGATTGGTCTCACAATGGAATTTTTTATACAAGTAACCGATTTATTGCTCGACACTTGGTGGAAAAACTTTTCACTCAACATTATAAAAGAAAAAAGAAAAAAGAAAACTAAACACTTGCATTTTACTTTTCAACAAATTATTTATTGTATTTATCGAGTTACAATCGACGCGTTTCGGCTTTTTGAGTCATTGTCAAGATTGATTTAAATATTAACTGGTTTAACAAACAATTATAAGTAGAGGAAAACGCTATTAAGCAAAAAGAGAAACTATGAAATTACAATCAAGTAAAATACTCTTGTTGTTAAAATCAATAAGGTCATTGACCAAGAAACAGCCATGATTTTTAGCTTTGTGTATTTCATATTTTTCAAATCTATCTAATATTTTATCATCGTTAATGTGATGTAAAAGTTCTAGGTTATCAATATGAATAGAATGTTCAGTATCAATTAAATGTTTGCTTAAGCCAGAACTAGGTCTGCCTGATTTAGCTGATGTAAAGTGTTCTTTAAATCTTTTCCTAATATTTCTTTTAGTCTTTCCTATGTACAGAGCATCACAATCACTACATTTAATACGAACGCCACTACATTTTAAAGGGTCAAATTAAGGTTTTATTTTATAATTACATATTCTAGATTTAAGGTTATTTTTATTTGAAAACAATTTTTTAGTATTGAACAGTATACAGTATTTTTTTACGGAAGCATGTGTCATCATCAACGGTCAATTTATACTGTTTTTCTGTAATAGCTGATAAATAATCGTTAGTTTATACCCATTATTGTAAGAAAAGGTTTGCATCCCCCAGTAGTTTTCTTAGAAAATAGAAAAAAATGTAAGATAACGTTTGCATCCCTCAGTAGTTTTCTTAGAAAATAGGAAAAATGAAGGGATCCTGAAAAAACATAAAATGCGTTTGGTGTAAAAAACAGCACAGACTGTGAATAACCAAAACAAAATTATGCGCACGTAATTTTATGATGGTTCAAAACCGGCGCCGAGGTAGAGTAAAATCTTGTCTGAGTTGATATTGTCTAATTGGTTGGCGCCTGACGAGAAATTGTTACCTAAGTGCGAAGTGCGTTTTTCAAGATTCAGGCAAAAAAAAAAGGGTCTTGTATTGGTTTTATGAAATTTTAATTACCAATACGATGGCTCAGTAGTTTAGAGAGGATACTTAGCCAGAATATTTTGAGTTCAGTCAGAATCTGGCAGTTGAGGAAGTCCGCCGAAGACGAATGATAGTGTGATAAATAAAAAAAAATGTGTGTTTTAAAGTAAAGAGAGTGCTTGAAAAATAATAATAAGAACTGGAAGAAGAGTGAGTAAACTCGCTGAGCGCTTATTGCATTATTATTTAATTTGTAGTTTAGTGCAGTGTGGAATTAAATTTTTGGAGTAGTTGCCAGGATCCGAAATAATTGAATTTAATTAATGTGCTTTGAATATGTACTGTGTGAGTCGTGATAGGAAAGACGGTCTTGGGGTTTGGCTCTCCTCCCCATTGCCTTTGAGGATGGCTCTCCTCCTCTTGAAATTGCGGGGAAGACACTATGGATGGCTCTCCTCCTAGTGTCTTATGGAGATGGTGCTCCTCTCCGCCCCTTTTTGAAAATAAACTCTTTGGTGTCGCCTTGTGGCTCTCCCTTTGTGGCGCAGAGACTCACAAAGTATAATTAATGTTGAAAAAAAATATATTAAGTGATCGAATTGGCAACTACAGAAATTTTTATAGTAAGCGTAGTTTCTTGATGACCTGCACTCAAGTGTATTTTGTTTTATTATTTGCAGGTACGGCAGTCCACCACATAACTCATCCAGCGTAACTCAATACCACGGCCCCTAATTAAATTATTGATTAATGAGTTATAAATGTAAATGTCAATTAATTAAAGTGAAAAAAAAAACTTTAAATTATTTTTTTCTTTTCTTCTCTCTCTCTCTCTTATATTATTAATCGCAATTTGTTTGATCACATTTAATTCTGACTTATATTTTGGTGTACCAAAGGCAGTTTCACTAATCTATTTATCATAGGGTGAAAGGTTGACATCATCTTTTATGTGAAGAGAACTACTTCCGCCTTCTAAGAGTTGACCGGTAAGCCGCATCTGACTGTCAACCTTTGAAATTTTACTCAGAGTTCTTCTCATTACTTCGGCCAGGTCGTCTGCATAAGTCACCACTTTTAACCGCTCATATTCAAGTGGGACAAGGATTTTATTAACTACTAAGAGCCAGATTAATGGTAACAACACATCCTTGCTGAGTTCCTCTGCATACGGCTCTGACAACCTCGAAGTTGCCTAATTTCTGTATCTGACTAGTGATGTTTCAGTCGCGAACGATTCGGTCATATTGACCAAGTAAGTAAAATGACTCAAAAGACCTGAGTGAATGTTTTCCTACCATATCGGTGACTCGTTTACTTGCCTTCCCCATATCATATCTCAGAACAAGCCAAAAGGCACGCCGCTTCTCTCAATCTCGCGGTTATTCCCATCTTAAGGCAAAAGAGTGGGAGACCGTGTACGGTGCACAATCCATAATGGGCCATTCTCTTGAGTCAAGAACTGTTGAGTCAAATAAACGCGACACACATTCCTTCAATTTTATGTTGCTGTTCATATAACAGCGAGTGTGACGTTGTGATGTCATGTGATCCCTATACCTCTCAGCAGCCATGTACCATGTAAATGAAAGCTGCGAAGAGAATAAAGTGGGAAACAGCAGTTGGTGCTGGCGCTCTCTTTGGCGCTGGCGCGCACTCTGGCGCTCGGTCTGTAGCGAAGAACGAACAGAATATGTAGCGCTGTCAGTTTTGACATTTTAATCTGAAAGTGTTGTTTGTTTAAAAGAGCATAGAAAAATATTAAAATAAAATGAATAGACTTATGCTATTTAACGCATTTATATTTAAAAAGAAAAAATAATAGAAGGTGGTGGGTGCGACCATTATAAAGGCAAAGATAGCTTTCCGGGTTTTATGAGACCACCTTTAAATATATTAAGGAAAATGATGAAGAGCTATTCTTTAAAGCAACCAGAATGAGCAAGCTGCAGTATGATTTGCTGTTTACTTTAATCAAGGGCCATCTGACGAAATCATCTCCGCGGAAACCGATAAATCCTGAAGGTAGACTTGCTGTAACACTAATGTAAAAGAAATATGAAATGTTGTGAATATAATTGCTAATGTTTTTAAATATTTTAGGTTTTATCCCATGGAGTTTCGAGGCGTTATTTGGCGTGGAGTTTTAGAATGGGAGTGTCGACGGTACGCGAAATAATAATAGAAGAATGCGGCATTCTATGGAAATTATTATCTCCCATATATATGGCTTAATTAAATCGGAAAAAAATTGCCGAAAATTGTAATGAAAAATGGCCAATGCCAAATTGCATTGGAAGCATAGACGGAAAGCTTGTTGAAATAAAATGTCCGCCAAAGTCAGGATCTAAATATTAAAATTATAAAGGCCATTACAGCATTACATTGCTAGCATTTGCTGATGCCAATTACACATTCACAGCTGTTGATGTGGGTGCTTTTGGCAGTCAAAGTGATGGCGGGATCCTCAGAAATGTTGTAATAGGCAAGCAAATTTTTGCAGATAGCATAAATTTACCGCCGCCGTCTGAATTACCAAACTTTAACAAAATTGTGCCATATTATTTTGTCGGTGACAGTTCTTTTCTTTTACGCAGAAATTTAATGAGGCCATATCCTGGGTTGCTACTGCCAAAAGAGAAGGAAGTATTTAATTACAGATTGTCCCGAGCACGGCGCATTGTGGAAAATGCATTTGGGATTTTGGTTACACGATGGCGAGTACTAGGAAACTGCATAGAATTTCATCAAAAGAATGCCGACAAATTTATTCTCGCATGTGTAATATTACACAATTTTTTGAAGATCACTGACAGTATTTATAATTGCAACAAATATTGTCCGCACAATTATGGTGATTACTCAAACGAAAGCAATAAACTAATCCAGGGACTTTGGCGGCAGGAAAATATAAGGTTGGAGTCCATTAGAAGATTTGGGAGCAACAATAGTACACGGGAGGCCTTTGAAATACGTCGATTGTTAACCGAATATTTGATGGATGAAGGAAAAGTAAAGTGTATTATGATGGCTGAAATGACATCATAATTCACTTTACGTTTACACGTATAGTTGAAGTAAGCTTATGTAAACCGCAAGTAATAAAAATATCATGTAAACGCGTATTGACTTCAAGTTAACTTAAATAAATCAGTAAATTTTTTTTTGGTTGAAATTTATCATGTTAATATTTTCGAATTTTATTGTAGTTGCTTTAAAATAATAATTTATCATTCGTTATTTGAATTATTAACATAAGATAATATGTATATCTTTATTCCAGCCATTACTTATTCATAATAGAATATTCTTGCACTTGTTAAACTTAAAACAACTCAGTTAACTAGGTCAAGCATTCCTGTAACGTAGGGTAAATAGTATGTAAAACACTGTAAATAATTTTCAAAACTTTTTAATAAATTATGCGTTTAAATTTCACAAAGACTTTTACTAAATATTAAAGTACTTAACCAACATTAAAACTACTTCAAGTTACGTAACTAACTTACATTAAATAACTTACTAACATTAAAATACCTAAAACTGTCTTATTCTATTTTTTCCAGATACCACAGCCTGCTCAATTTCGTTACAATATTTGAGCATTTGTTCTTTCACTTTGTTTTTCACACGAAGTGGAAATTTTTTAATTTTATACAAAAGGCTTTTTAAAAATAGTTCATCTTCATCGTCAGGTTGTGCAGGAAGTTCTAACCTAAATCTCTATCTAATTTTCTTTTTGAGATGGAACTTCTGCTTCTGCGCGAATTAAGCGGGGATGAAGATATATCGCCTGTTTTATTTCTCCCGGCACTGCTGTATTGGCTGGTGCTTGGAGACAACAGGTCAGCTTCCTGGCATAAATATGCAGGTGGACTGAGCATTGTCTCCTCCAATATATAGCTTGCATCTACATCCGCGGCTTGGGGGGAGGTAGATGCTCCGAAATTTATATGACTTACTGTTGACGTTGATGCTCCGAAATTGACAGGAACTTCTTTTGACGGTGATGGTTCCTTGTCAAATGTCTCATCTAGAATGTCATAATTTGATAAAGTTCTAAAAAGAAATTTTCATGTAAATTTATATAAAGAAATAAAAGCAAGTACTTACGTTCTGGGTCTAAGGTGATCCGCGAGAAATTCTAAATTTGTAATATATTTCCACGCACTGTCAGGGTCTACGGCAGCCAGTCCCGAAACTATTTTCAGCTTGTTGTGTTCAATGGCATAGGAATCACGCAACCTTTTCCATTTTTTTTTGCATAATTCAACTGAAAAGAAATATAATTTTTAAATTTTTTAAAGCAGCAGTAGGTCAATCCATATCAAATCAGCCAATGGTGGTTGCTGTCAAAATGTAGTTATTTACCTGGGTGTGTAGATGTTTACTTTTTTGAAACATTGTACATTTTATGCTGTTTATTATAATTTATTATTTATTGCTTATTATAATTATAACTATACATCTAAAAAATAAATAAATATCTGTTTTCAGCTCTCTAAATATAGCACAAATAAAATATATTTCACTTTTAACAGTAACTTTTACAAATTAAATTGGTTGATTTACACAAATAAAGACAATTACCAGTTAAACCAGATTCCTTTTTCCAAATTTTCGTTTTTACTTTTAAGTTTTTATATTCAGGATGTGTTAAATCCCACAAAACTTGATTTCTCCTAATAATTTCGATTAAATTTTCCATTATTGAACTTCACTATTCAGTTAACAGCCAAAAACTATGAACTGTCACTTTTGCCGCGCACCAAGAAGTTGAATGTAGGCAAAAGTGCGCGCCAGCACCAGCAGCACGCGGAAGCGAAAGCTAGAAATTCTGTCGGCGATATCAAATGGCTATGTTTTTAACTTTTGACAGTTCGCGCACCACGCGCCAGCACCAGCGCCAGCTTCAAATTCTGTTCCAGCCTTAAACCAGAAGGTAAAGTACTAAGCACTGCATTCGATCCGATACCACCACATAACGTAGAAGCAGTCAATATATAACATTTTACGTGAGTGAAATATTATATGTTGCCTCTGGTAGAACCTAGATACGATTTTGCGATTGTGCAGAGAAAGTTCCGTGGGTTAAGTCAATATTGACCAAAGTAGTGACTCAGGCCTTTTCGGTCATTTTACTGACTTAAATTTGTCAGAATGATGCTTGTGAATCCGAAATCTAAATTATAAAACTATGATAAAATAATGCTTTATTTTATAGTGTGCGTTTTATAATAAATTATTTCTCACAAAGCCACCTCAAAACGTTCGAGTAGAGAAAATATGTTATAATGGAGACGAGGAAATTAATGCATTGTTATCAGAGTTTTAAAGGCGACATGGATAATGCGAAAAAGAGGAAATATGTTTGGAGCATAATTGAAACGGCGTTGGAAGCGAATGGTATTAAGGTAAAATCTTTTAATTATCTAATTTAAGTCAAAGGTAAACAAAATTACTTTAGAAAACGGGGGATTAAAGAAAAAAAGTGGCACAATTTAGTTAGAACGTACAAAGCCATAAAAAAATAACAATAAAACTGGAAGAGGAGCAATAAAATTCACGTTCTTTGATGAAATGGAGCCTAACAACAGCCAATACGGCATTCGGGAGCACGTTCTTGGAGATGAATCACAAGAAATGCTTACTGAATTTGGTAAATAATGAAATTCTCTTGGAACACAATAAATTTAAGTATTTCAATTGTGTCATGTTATTTAGGACTTGAAGTTTTGGAAGCAACTACTGAAGCAGGTACTGTAGCAGCTCAGGATTCCCAAGAACCCGAAACTTCCGACGTATTTACGACTGACGGCGCTCTACCGAACCAAAAGCAAAACTCAGCAAAGGGCAAATATTATGAGCTCCAAATTGAAATATTGAAGGAAAGAAATGATACGAAGAAAAAATTTCAAGAAGAAATTTCGGTTAATGAAAAGAGAAAACTGGAATTGCTCGAACAAATTGTTAGACGGAATGTATAGCTAATCTTCCTCTACGACTTTTTTTGTTATTTTATATGTATAGTGAATTAATTTTTGTTGTTGTTTGTTTAATGAAAAAATTGTTTTGTTTTAAAATTTTATAAAAATATATGAATTATGAAAACATTCGATTTTTTCGTTTACATATTATTATTATTTTGTTCAATTTGAATCAGCTAAAAACATACTAAATATGGTATTTCGAGTTTCTGGACCTTCATTTTCTATTTGTTCAACAGCAGTAGAATTTAAGTTTGGACTACTTTTGTGGACTACAACACTGGCAATTATAGAACGGGTAATTGGCCTTTTTCCTAAATTTTCAAAGGAATGTAGACAACGAAACCGTGCTTTCAATATTCCAAATGAATTTTCAATAACTACTCTTAACGAAGAGTGAGCCCTGGTTAAATCTTATTTGATCAACAGTTAAGTCACCAGTATCTTTAAAAGGTGGAACGAACCACATTTTCGTCATGTACGCAGAATAACCTAATATAATATTCCCATACACCATGTTAGGATTTTCCTCCAGCTTTCTGAATAAAGCAGATTTCCTCAGAACCCTGCTATCATGCATATTTATGCATATGGGCCTTCAATGGCCCCAATAACATTTCTAAGTTTTTGTTTCTGAAAGAATTTTTCCGAAATTAATTCCGCTTTTCTTTGGTAGGACCAGCTGATGAATTATGGAGAAACTTTACTAGAGCTCTAATTATTTTAGTCACTAGTTTATGAGCTGTACTCATTGAAATATCAAACAGATTTGCCATCTCTCTAAAGCGACTTGTATTTGCAAGGTACCATATGGTGACATATAATTTCTTTTTTAAATTAATTGTCCCACCGCTATAAAAATCTGGTCCCGTGCGCAGGAAATCTATAGAAAATAATAGCTACGTGTATAAATTTATGTAAACAAATAAAACTAATTTATTAAAAGTCGTACGGTTTATACGAAAGGTTCGCTTAAATTGCTCGCTATTATATTCCTCAATTATATTTGTCTAATTCTTAACTTTTGGTATTTTAATCAATACCACTGTGGCGACGGCCACACTTGTATATACAGGAAAAGCAACTTAGTGAAGTTGGCGACAATTTTACTTATACTCAGCTTTTTCAGTTGTTACAAAAATCGTAGCAACCAAAGGAAATTATATTCAATTGTTGTAGGAAATAAAAAGAAAAAATATGTTTTTACAGCCAGTCGATTTTCAGACACGAGTTGAGACGTTCAACTCGATGTCCATATTAATACAACGGGGGATTTCAATAGTGTATCTCCAGGAAATCATAGTTTCAACAATAATTTCGAACACAGTGACTTGACCTCAATCTCCAAGGGGAACGTCACATGTGTTAAATAGAAACCTAATAATCATATTAGCGTAGGGAGACCAGAATGATAACATCTTACATGTATAAATATTATTATTCACTTCCTACAATTGGTGACCCCGACGTGATAAACTCAACGGGGGATTTCAATAGTGTATCTCCAGGAAATCATAGTTTCAACAATAATTTCGAACACAGTGACTTGACCTCAATCTCCAAGGGGAACGTCACATGTGTTAAATAGAAACCTAATAATCATATTAGCGTAGGGAGACCAGAATGATAACATCTTACATGTGTAAATATTATTATTCACTTCCTACAATTGGTGACCCCGACGTTAGCAATCATTACTGGAATCGACAGGTCTAACCAGACCAACAGTACCAGACGACAACTCGCAGCCTCAATTCTGGCCTATAGAAGCACTACAAACAGACGACACATAGTCCGCCATCCGGCCGCGTCAACCAACCGCTGCCTCAATTCCGGCCTGCACAAACCTCTCAAACAGACGACAACCAGTCTGCAATCCGGCCGCGTCAACAAACTCGCTGCATCAATCCCAGGCTGAAAAGCACAGCAACAGCCTCCAATCAAACCCTTCATACAGCTCACTATGAAAGACGTTCAGTACAACATACTGAAATCATCAGGATCAAAAATCAAAATCACATCAATCAACCCAACAACGCAGGAGCACAACACCCTGCAATCCACAACAATCAACACGACGATGCAGGAACACAACCACCTGCGGTCCACATCGATCAAACTGATACAGCAACACAACCTCTTGCAAGCTACATATAGCAAACCAAACAAGAAGACAACCACCCCCAGACGCCCCCGCTACCCAACGAAGCGGAGAAACGAATTAAAGAGGTTAACACGTGTCCTCCTACTACAACAGGCGCTTATAGGATACCCTTTGACACCTGTTAAATACATTATAAACATTCATCGCATACCATTAACTCCAGAACATCTATCACAGGTAACGTTGAAGGCAGCCACCAAAAGCTGCAACACCGTTCAAGATAAAATTTTAGAAAAATAGGAGTAAGATTATTTTCTTCCTTTTTTTCTGCTTCTTTCGTTAAACCTTGGGTTTAACTAGCAAGGGAGTACTGTGGCGACGGCCACACTTGTATATACAGGAAAAGCAACTTAGTGAAGTTGGCGACAATTTTACTTATACTCAGCTTTTTCAGTTGTTACAAAAATCGTAGCAACCAAAGGAAATTATATTCAATTGTTTTAGGAAATAAAAAGAAAAAATATGTTTTTACAGCCAGTTGATTTTCAGACACGAGTTGAGACATTCAACTCGATGTCCATATTAAATAATAAATTAATGTATTAATACAACGGGGGATTTCAATAGTGTATCTCCAGGAAATCATAGTTTCAACAATAATTTCGAACACAGTGACTTGACCTCAATCTCCAAGGGGAACGTCACATGTGTTAAATAGAAACCTAATAATCATATTAGTGTAGGGAGACCAGAATGATAACATCTTACATGTGTAAATATTATTATTCACTTCCTACACCTCGTTCTCAATGCTACTCGAAGATGAGTCTGAACTTGTTTCCTCGAAGATCAAGTAATTTGAAACATCACTTAAAACAAAAATATTTTTTAAATCCTCAGCGTTTACCATTTTCTAACTGCACAAATTTAACATCTCAATTGATATTTCCTGAACTGAGACAAAACTTCGCGCGAAAGCACCTAACGTATCATTCCTACAATATCACCAAGAGTCCACATGTAGCAATTTCCGAAGGATAAAACAATAAACAGTAAACAACAATAATGTGAGACTGTATATTTATCATGATTTTAAAAATAAATTGAATGTAATTTCTCAGATTATACAGAAACTAACCATTTATTTGTCAGTTTGGAATACACACCATACATAGGTGGACTTGTACGTAGGTTGCTACTTAAGTTTTGAGATATGGCAACACCAATGTGAATGTGTCAAATCTGACATTGCCATCGTAAAGTTTGACATTTTTAATGGTAATCGTACTCAGAACGCTTTGTCTTAAGAGTGATATTTGTATTGTTTACATGTACTTCAAACATTAGGTTTGTTTGATGACTCGCCCTGGAGGACTTTGGAGCGCCCAAACGCGTTCGGTAAGCACTTGGAGCTACTCCAAACTCATAGTTCTGTGTTCGATGAGTACTTCGTAGCTACTGGGAAGTGCTCCCAACTTGGCCCAGGCAAATGTTGGAGAAAGAAAGTGGAGCTATTTGTTTAGTTGCCATTTTTGTTTGTTTGAGGAAAAGTGCGAAAGTACGACAGTTTTTAATAAAATAGGTAAATATAACAATTGATAATTGTATGTGTACTAAAATAATCGAACTGTTGAAGTCAAGTGGAGGAACTGAAGATTACGAATTCTGAGACGGATCAATCTATAACAATACAGTGTACATCTGAAACTGCAGCTGAAGCGGCACGAAATAAGTAATGCTGGTTACATGCGACACATGTTGTGTACATTATAATTATATGCAGATCCCGACCTATTTAATTTGATGTAAGAGCAAGGGATGGCCCGAAACAGCGGAATTGTGCATGTCGTGCCAGAAGGAGAAAGGGATTCATCACTTGATATACCTAAAGATGATTCGTCACAAGAACTTGAAAATGGTTTGTACTTAAACTATTAAGCATATCGACTTTTATAAATCCAAAAATTTAAAGAATCCTCACAATTGCATGAGAGATTGTTAATTAACCTTATTATAGAGAATAGGCCTAAATTAGGGAAATCCCAGAAGCTCTAGTTAAAAAGGAGTTTATTGAGCATGTATTCAAATAAATTACGGAAAAGGGATATAAATTTTCTCCTGCACAGGTAGACAACAAATACAAGGGCTTGGAGAGGAGCTTCAAAAATAAGGAAGCACACAATAACAAAACTGGAAATGATAGGATGCAATGCCCTTTTTGAAGTGTGAGAGAATTAAGTAGGAAATACCTAGCTACTGAGTAATAATAACAATTTCGTTTCGCTTTCTTCTTCCAACTAGGTTATCTTCATTTCCATTTTCATTCACATGTGCGATTTCGACATCAGTAATTGTGTTTGATTCCTCAATTTCTGTAGCATCAGAAAAGTTGTGCAAGACACAACACGCTCTTACAAAATGGCAAAGTTTTTCCATCCCTTTCAGTTTGCAATAGTATAATTACCTAAATCGTTGCTTCAGAATACCAAACGTTTTCAATAACAACCCGCGAGGAACTCAAACACTTGTTATAATATAGTTGTGCTGCTGATGTGTTCGTTGTCTTTATATGGTGTCAACAAAAATTTGCTTCACGGATACGCAGAATCCCCAAATAAATGACAATCTAAAAACGATTCATATGTTGTAATAAATACTGTTAATTTTATAATAAAGTCAATACCTTTACATAGATTTCCCAGGTTTGGATATATGGCGGAAATCTTCAATATCGTACTGTTATGAGCTGAACCAGGAAAACCAATTAATACATCCCTGAATTTTATTTTCTCGCTGCAAATGCCTTGTAGGCAAATACTATAATAGTTTTTCCTATCAAGATAATCGTCTCTGCTTCTCTTTGGTGGATCAATCACAATGTGTGTTCTGTCTATGGCCCCTACTAGAAAGAAGTATTTTATTGTTTATGTTTTAGTTATTTGGGAACTGTTTACCTATAAAAATGTTTAGATTGGAAATAAGCAGCACTTTCTTCGATTTCTATGTCATTTGGCCATTTAAAAACTTAGTCACCCAGTCCACTTATGAAATAAATAACCCTATAAATTATAAGGGATACTGTGGATATTGACATGTCGAATTTGTCAGACAGTCTCTAAAAGAGCAAGCTTCGTGCGCAGCGAACCACAGAAAAACCGCTATGTGCTTTGCTGGACTGTATGCTTTGGGTGAGTTTAAAGTCGAATATTCCTCACTCCCTTTAAACTTTTTCCAAATCATTTCAAATAAAGTTCGAGTAATTCGAAAGTGCTTAATGAACTCATTGTCGGTATATTTAGGCACTATTTCTTCAAAGTAATTCGGGATACTCGTGCGCTTCACTCGTTTGGCAAAATATTGTTCATCATCGCTTGATTCATCTGAAATACTGGAATCATCTAACAGCAACCAATTAACGTGCAATATTTCCCTCAGCAGAGTTATATTATTTACATACATAGCTCTCAAAAAATTCCTTACTGCTCCAGACTGCCGCTTATCGAACAAACATATTCATCTTGGTCAAAAAATGGAATTAGATCGTGCGATGATTTTCTATGACTTTCAACGTACATCAAACCAACAATAGTGTGCCGATCAAATCGCCGCAACTTTTGGTAATGAAGCACCATCGCGAGCCACCGTGCTTCGCTGGTTTTCTGAATTCAATCGTGGTCGCACTTCGTTACAGGACGAATTTTGTGAAGGACGTCCTAAATCAGTCCTTGTTCTAGAAAAAATCAATGCTGTGCATGAACTGATATTGCAAGATCGTCGACGTGAGATTGAGGCATTTAGCCGTCAAAAAGATTTGTTCACGTTGAATACCGCATAATTTGACAATCGCTCAAACAAAGACTTACGTCGATTGGTTTTTTTTTATACAATGTGGCCAAATCCTAGGGGACTACCCTTTGATGCGTTAGCATGGTTTTGGCCGGAAGGGAATTAGGGCAAGGGAAGTGAGGAAGCTTGAGTCTTGTTTTTTGCATTGCTGCGAGCTAGACAACAGCCCAGAGACGGAGTGGGTTATTTTATTTTGAAAAAAGTAAAAACACTTGTTTTACTTCCACATAATAGGAGTGTGAAAAATTTGTTGGGATGGTGATCGATAAAAATTTGAACGTTAAAAATTTTTTGATAGCTGTTTCGACTCGAAAGTGTGAGCGGGTCATCATCAGCGTGGTACTCACACTTTCCACCACGGACATCCATGACGGAAGGTCTAAACATCAACTCCTATAAGTACTCAGTTTGAAAACTAAGTACGAATTTTATGAAGAGGATTTTTAGTCCATCAATTTCATAAAATACCAATACTGGTATGATGACCAGCTCACACTTTCGAGTCGAAACATCCATCAAAAAATGTTTAGCGTTCAAATTTTTGAGCGATCACCATCCCAAAAATTTTTTCACACTCCTATTATGTGGAAGTAAAACAAGTGTTTTTACTTTTTTTCAAAATGAAATAACTTCCACCAAGAGTCTTTTGAAAGGATTATTTTAATTTCTTAATAAAAGCTCCCGGGGTCATTTGCTCTCGAACCCGGGACCCATGGATTGTTGGTCGTGCCGCTTAACGAATTGATCCAACTCCGTCTCCAAAATGAAAGAAATGTCCGTCTGCAAAGAAGTGTTGAAAAAATCCTATCACGGTGCTTCAAAAGACGTCTATAAGATCGTCATAAGCGACGAATCATGGATATATGCATATGAACCCGAAACTAAGCAACAATCGACTGTATGGGTCTTTCAAGATTAACCAAATCTAACAAAACTTGTTCTCGCAAGAACCACCATTTGCTTGAAAGTAGTGTTCAGAAAAATAAACAAAGCCAATTGCAGAAGACGAATCAGTCTCCACCACGACAATTCAAGCTCTCATACATCGGCCCAAACAAGTGAATTTAGATCATTCAATGATTTTGCACCCAATAATTTCTTCTTATTCCCGCAGATAAAAAATAAAAAGCGAGGTCAACGTTTTTCAATGCCTGGAGAAGCAGTTGATGCCTTCGAATCACCTGTTTTTGAGGTGGATCGGAGTGGAAAAAGTGCTTCGAAATGCTTGGGGTACAAGTTTAATTCTGTTGTCTTTTAAAATAATTCTACTGGTCCTTCCGTATACTGAGTCAATCGTATTTTTAAATTCTTCCTGGCAAAATGCGAGTTTCTTGAACCTTGGAGCTAAAAGGGCTCCTTCCGTATATAAATGCTTACTCTCCAAACCATAAAGTGTGCTGATCAAGTCATTTTGTATGTCTCAAATCATATTTGTTATTTCTAGTGGTAGATTTGGTTGTGCTTTAATTCCTGTGACATATTTTTTATTGCTTTACTGAAAAACAAGACCGTAGAAACATTTTTCTCCGGGGATACTTTTTCCGTAACTTCTGCAAACACTTTTAATACTTCGCACGCCTTTTCGAGAATTACAAAATCTTCCGCACTTGGTGAAGTTAGGCTTGATTGTAATTGGGGTAAAGTGTATAACAGAGGTTCCTTGACATCAATTATACTCAGGAAACTGTCATATGTGGAGTTTCATAGCGTTGCAATGTCCTGAATCAATTTGTTCGAAGTCCCTGCCATTTGCTTTTGGACTGAAGGTAGCTTTTTAGTAGCAAACGGGCTTCTTTTGAAAAATTCGACAATTGACTTCACTTTTTGTGGCACTCCGTCAATTGACTTAATTACTTTTTGCACAATTAAATCAAGCGTGTTTGCAAAGCATGGAATATGTTGCCAGTTGCAATGGATGATACTCTTTAGCAATTATTTTTATTAACTGCGCATCCAACTGTTTTGATTTTTAAACTGGCAACGGTTTTTTAAAATATTCTTAAAGACTACCTTGTGTAATCCTTGAACTTGTAGATACTGACTCGCTTGATCTTGCACTTTCATTTCATGATACGTTTCCCCCTGTTTATTTTACTTCATTAAAATTCTGTATCTCTTCTGCCTCCGAAAGGCTCGTTTTGGATTTTTGAGATGATTCCTGTAATCTGGAATCCCATACACCCGGGTTTTGATGCATCTTTATCACTTATTGTGGGAAATTTACAAGCAGCACTCTTTCTCTTAAGTATTCAATATATACATATTTAAATAAATTTATTGCTAATGATATTCAGGTAATATACGTTACATACCTACTTTTACAAATTAAAAAATAATTTAAACAGAGGCACTGTCATAAACTCAGCCCATTAATTTTCACGAATAAAATAATACCAATACGTTCGCAACGAGTTTCGATTTACTCTAGCAGTGTCGGTGTCAAAACATATTCGAATGGAATTTTGCCAACGAAACTGCTAGAGTCAGTGGACCACTGATTTCCCCGTGCAGCCACTGATTTCAGTGGAGCCAGTGTTACAAGTACAAACGTAGAATATTTTGACAGTTTAGATTGTCAAATCATTTTTCAGTTGTTTACAAAGTGGTTTATTGAATAGCGTTTTCCTGTGAATAATTTTTAAATATAAATTGTGAAGTTTAGGGAATTTCAAATACATAAAACATCTTCTTAAAAGAATATCTAATTGTAATGGATCATTTGTTTTCACATTTATACCCTTCATCCTCTGAAGATGACTCGTCTGTAGATGAGTTCGTCCTAGAAAATTTTGTTTTGGAGGAGCCTAACAAAAACGTTAGAGTTCAGAATATAATCACAGATGTTATAGACAACTATTCAAATGAAGAGGTGAGCTAAATTTCATTTAAAAAGTATAATGGAATAAGAAATGGTTTTTTTTTAGTTTATGGGTAATTTTCGCCCAACAAATGAAACTACGAAATATTTAATATCGGAGTTTGAGATATCGCTTCATTATAAGGTTAAAGTTTCTGACTGAAGAATGAGGGTAATAGCGAGGCAACAAATACTGTCCTTTTTGTGGTAATTATATAATGATTATTAAAACAAAAGAAATGTTAATATGTTTTGTAATAGGTCTGCAGGAAATAAAAGCACATATCGGAAAGTGGCCAACTTATTCCATATTTCCCTTTCGACCATGCATCGGCAACTGCATTTGATTTTTGATTTCTTTTTCGAAATTTCAGCACAGCATATTAAGTTTCCTACCACTTTTAATGAAAAAGTACAAACTGCTAATGGATTCGAAAAGGTATGTATACCTGTGTGAATATAACACTAAAGTTAATGTTTATACTTAATTTTAGATTGCAGGGCTAAGGAACGTGGGCGGATGTATTGATGGCTGTTACATTTACATAAGGAAACCAGCGCACAAAATGAAATCGACGTATATAAATCGTCACGATTTGTTGTCGTTAACGTTGCAGAGTATTTGTGAAAGCAGCAACAATTTTGTCGATGTTTTTCTTAGAGCACCAAGAAGTAAAATTCACGATGCGAGAGTATTTGAATTGTCCCATATTAGACAGAAGATCCCCGATATACATATGTGAGAAAAAGTTCCATGTAATAGGAGACGCTGCTTACCCGCTGCGTGAATATTTACTCACGCCTTTTAACGACTATGGCAAATTAACAGAAAAGCAGACAGCTTATAATCTTAAGCACTGCCAAACGAGAGTGCAAATTTAAATTGCTTTTGGTTTCCTTAAGCAACGCTTTCGTCAACTCACTTGTTTAGACTTTTCGGAGTCGAAACGATGTGTAAGTTTATACTTGCATGCTACGTTCTGCATAATATGTGTGTAGATAGAAATGACACTATAAGTTACATTAGCGACAGTGCAACAAATTCCGAAATCATTTTAAGCAACCTGTAGAAAATAATGAAGTTCATCAGGAATCATCATTGCGGAGACTAGGTGAAATAAAAAGAGAGAGAATAGCAAATAGTTAATTTTAATTATTTTTATATACTATTTAGAGCGCTACATTTTTATTTAATTTACATCCTTAATAAATTCTCTTAAAATAAACTTTTTCTTTTTCTCAACTCTCGCGTCAGTTGTGTGAGGACTTCCTTGAGCTCAGCAATACTCCTTATTTCATTACATTATGGCGTTCCTTTTTTTGAAGTGAAAACTTCTTTAGCATCGTTGTGATTTGAGAGTCGATGAAACGAAAAAGCGACAGTAAAAAGAGACAGACACATAAATTCATAAGATTTAACATGATTTGACATTAGTTATCAATAAACCATACATCATAACAACTAATATGGACGTGTCTGATGGATTCGCGAATGGTGCGACGGGAAAATTAGTTTATATTGAATATAATGACAAAGGAGGAATAGGTCGTTTGTGGCTAGAATTCCCTGGTTCTCCTAAGACTGGCGAAAAAAGGCCGCGGCGTCGGTACAAAAGCACAATCTTTCTTCACTGGCAGTACCAATAGAGCGAAGAACATCGTATATACCATTAGTACCTAATAAAACAGTAATTGCAAAACGTAACCATTTCCCACTGGTGTCTGCTTGTGCGATAACGATTCATAAGTCCCAGGGAGGTACATTTGGTGAAATTGTATATGAATATGACAAATCACATGCTCAACAGCTCCTGTACGTCGCACTACCTCGAGTAACGTCGATTGAGGGCCTACATATTGTTTGAAAAAAAAATGATAGACAATTTTATCACGATCGAAGAGCAACAGTATCCACAATTGAATTGCGAGCTAAGTTTCAACGGTTGAGCTTGAATTGGCTAGAAACTGTTGAGAAACTATTATATGATTTTATAAACACAAGGAAAGGATTGTCACTGTATACATTTAACTGCCAAAGTTTACGAGCTCATGCACAAGATCTTCAGCTTGACAGAATAGCATCGTCGTCGAATTTTCTTATTCTCTCCGAGACGTGGATGAATGATGAAAACATTGTAGATTTTCCTAATTTTGACATTGTAGTTAAATATAAAAGGCTACATACGAGGGCCGACGGAGTTGCAATCTACCATAATTCGAATGACGAAGCCCGTGTTGTTACTCCACAAATGGAACTTAATACACAAAAACTGGAATCATTATCAGTTCAGCTTTCTAAAGTGGGAGAAATATGTGCATGTCAAAGCAAATTAGATAATAGTATTTCAGTATTAATTTTAGCTATCTACATTTCTCCCAACCAATCAATAAATACAATTATTGAATTCATTCATGAAAATTTAATTAAATACACACCAGAAGTATCACGAATTCTTGAAAAAGATTACGATAAAATTCCGATGATTTTAAGTGGGGATTTTAATGTAAATTTTGCATCGGATACAGCGATTCCGTTGATTTAGTTTTTTCACGCCAAATTTAATTTGAAAATGTGCAGCAGTCGCACTGTATCAACAACAAGATCAAAAACAGTAATTGACGCAGTATTCCAAAGATATATTGACCATATTAAGACCACAGTATTTATTTCATACTTTAGTTACCATAAGCCTCTTGTATCATTTATCGAAAAAGCTCTGAGTCTGAATTAATCTATGTAATATATACGAATAAAATGTAAAATAATTATCAAGCTTTGTATCATTATGATCATTACTAAAACCTAAAATTATCCTCTTCCCGAAATTTTACATTCGTCTCATTATCTTGAAGCCAAAATTTTTGAAGATTTCACTTCTACCACGTGTGAATTGCACACATGACCTTTTTTTTTTAATGGCCCGACCTTGTCCAAACAATTTTTATATAATACTTTGTTTCTCCTTCTGTCCAAACTTCAACGGTTTTTTTAAGCGCAGTTCAAGGGAAAAATTAAAACAAAAAACAATTGAAAATATTTTATATACTACCTTATTCACGCCTCACAACTTCTTCAATAACGGGGGAACTTCCTCTGGCGCATGCGTCTGTGAGCCAGTTCACTGCGTGCTTTCACCTGCACCTAATATATGAGAATTCTACACATGTTCAGTTAAGCAAATTTTAATTTTACCTGCTTCCGCCATCACTTTTTCTACGGACTTAAAAGTACCCACGCTTCCTTGAATTTCTTCCACCGCATCGTGTAAATACTTCTGCTCTACTGCATCGAATGATAAATTTATTGTAAAAAGCGGCGACCGAGTTAAAGTCAACTTCAATTAAAGCTCCCGCTGGAAATAAATTATTATAAAATTATAAGACTGAATGGCAAGGTATTACAAACTAGGGCTAAACCTCCGACTGGATTATCGAAATTAGACAAACTGTAGCATATAAAATACTTCCGTATTAATATAAGTTAAGGCCGCAGTTGTAAAATGTTTGGCTTGTACGGATTTTCAAACTTAACACGTTCATAACAGTTTTATTTAATTAACTTGCTTTCTTTTAGCGATGAATTATGTGATTTAATTTTAATATAGCTGTGTTAACATATTGTAACGTGCACTGTAGTCTGGCATAGGCTACGTGATGAAAATGTAATGAAGTTGTGCAATGCGCATGTCCCGAATTTCGGAAGCCAGAAAGACGTCAGATGCCGTATGAAGTCAAGGCTGACTCGAACCTGTGGTGACTAGGTGTGGTGAAAATGAATAACGGAAATTTCTAGAACTAAGTTGTTGAACTTTCTAGAATTTAACTAAGTAGTATAAATAGGGCTGAGTAGCAGCCTAGTGAGTTAGTTGTACCTTAACCAGCGAAGTGATAAGTGCTAATTATTAAAGTTAAACGCTGTATTGTGAAGAGAACGTGTAAAGAAAATTGTTAAACGAACTAATTAAGTGAAGTGAATAAAATTGTGAACATTTGTGATTAAAAATAAGTGTCCTAATTAATCCGCCAAGCCAGAAGAGCCCCATTTAAGTTACAATGTTAAATTCAAGATACATGTGCTTGTAAATAACTAGCTTTTGCATATTTAGATACTACGCATTATAGATGATTCAAAGTTGTAATGTATGGCCACTACTCCTATTTTAATTGAGGTAACCGCTAACTGATTTTCAAGGAAAATTTGTAGGAAACATCACCCATTTTGCGGGCTAGCAGAATAAAAAAAAGGAAGGTATGTGTGGTTTGCTACGAGATTTTGAGGAACCTGTTTATAAACTACATTCGCAATAAGGGTATTCTACACCCAAAAGTTCGACTTGGTCGTCGGCATTTAGAGAGGGTTAGTCAATTGTTCTTTTGGTCATTATCGTCAGATTGCTCTTCGGATTCAGTATTGAAAAATTTGAAAGCTGACACCAACATTTCAGGGAAAACAATATCACATTTCAAATAAATGCTACAGACTCCAAACAAAATTTTACAAGGGAATTTGAAGATGGAATTAGAAATGTTTTCAATAGTGAATATGTCTATATTTTCCATATTTTTATATAGCAAAAAAACACAATTATTTTTAAGGAAATTTTAATCCTATGTTTAAGATACGGTTTTCCGTTCACTTAGTTTAACAAGCAATAACAATAAAAAATCGAGTCCGATATTCGCCATTATTTTATTTCTTATAATAAATGGATTCGAAAAACATCTAAATAAGCTAATTCTGTATATTTAGAAATAGTTCCAGTAATCTGAACCGCTCTAAAATGCGACAAGTCCCTGTTAAAATTAGTTCTCATTATTAAGGTGCTACTTACTTGTCTATTGTTAGAGTTGCAATATCTCTCCGTCGCAGAGAATATTTCCGCTATTATTGAAGGCTGGAGTGTTAATCTCCATTATAAATTGTTATAATGATATAGTGGTATGTGAAAAAAGACATTAGTGACAATGCATAAAACAAGTGTGAGCTAAATAGAAATTTTTAGTGAAGTGAAACTAAATGTGCTTGAAGCGTTCGCGGAAAACAATATTACGCATTTCCCGGAAGACATCGTTGAAAATATCGCGAAGCGAATACTAAACGGAAAATTAAACGTGGAAAGTTCGACAAGCAGCGGTAACAGCAGCAGCAGCAGCAGCGGTTCCAGCATCACCGACAGCGACAACGCCGGGAAAGCCTTGAGCGAGGAAGAATTTCCCGAGCTTCCAGAGTCATCAAGTGAAAGAAGCGACTACGAGTTGGTTCAAAACAAAAAGCGCAAGCCTAAAAAAGACGCGCAGCCGCAGGAGGAAGCAGCTAAAAAGAAAGCCAAAGAAACGACACCACCAGACCCAAGGAAGAGCAGCAATTACTATCAGCCGCTGCAAATGGAAAACAAATTCATCGTCCCGCCCAAGGAAAAACAGGCATGGCCTCAATTATAAGGAATTTAACAAGTCACTCGACACGATGGGGAACAGGCCAAAGTTCACTTCATAAAGATGAGCAGTGAACGGAAGTGGACGATGAAGCCTGCGACGGAAAATGACCGAAAAGTTATTTTTGATCTCCTCAACAGCATCAATGTGGAATCCTACACCTTCACCCCGAAGGAGGAGAAAAATACAACGCTGGTCCTCAAAGGTGTGCAGCACACTTTTGACGAGGAAGACGTCAAGGACGCTCTAGAACGTGAGAATAAGGGTATCAAATTAAAGAGCGTGGTGAGGTTGATAACTCCACGCACCAAAGCAGCAGGAAAGCAGATAAATGCGTTCATCGTCACCTTTGACGGAAAACATGATGTCGGACAAATCATGAAGGTGGACCGCCTCATGATTCAAATTGTGCACTGGGAGAAGCACAACGTGAAAGGGATTTCACAGTGCAAAGGATGCCAGCGATTCGGCCACGTAGCGATCAACTGCGCTCAACTATACAGATGCATGAAATGTGCGCAAAACCACGAACCAGGAGAGTGCCGCCGCATCAACAACGACGAGACAGCACAACCTTTCTGCGTGAACTGCCACAAAGAACGACACCCAGCCAGCTACAAAGGATGCCCCAGGTACAAGGACATCAGAGAGACCCGCAACAAGCTGAAGGAACAGCAGAAGCAGAGAGAGCAGTTCGCCAGGGAATCCACCAGGAATTATATCCAGCAAGGTATGTCCTTCTCACAAATATTAAATAAAAATAATAACCAAAGTAACTATCCCCAAATCTCAACAGCAACTGTTCGCCAGCAAGAGGCACCCAAAATCGTTCCAAAAACGTCGCAAAATGACGTGAACAACTTTTGCACCCAAGAAGCGAAAGCTCTCTTCGGGTGTGACCTCTTCGCCCTTATGGGCAAAATAAATCATTTTATTCCTCAATACAGGAAACTTACCACCCTCGCGGAACGTCAAAGCGCATATTTGCAATTTGCTTTTAACCTATGTCTGTAAGTCCCTAGTACGGCACAAGAAAACAATAGGCCTCAACTCCATCCTCGGTGAGCAATTCCCCCACTTCGTCCTCTTGCAAGAGACGCATCTATGCCCCAGGCACAGATTAGTTTTTGAGAATTTCCAAGAACTTAAGATCGATAGTCTCAACAAAATTAAATTGTCCGTGTAGCACTACTAATAACTCGAATATAAAATTGTCTGCACTACTATACTATACTATTGTTTACTTGTTACTTGCATTGTGTTTCTGTTTCTCGTTCGTTTTCTTCTTTATCTAGTCGGCCTCGGCTCAATAGCTCGCTGAAGCATCTTAAAAACTTAAAAAATAAAGCATGGAAGCAGTTCTGCTCATCAAGGAGCGACTCGGATTTTTATATCTACTCACAACTGCGCGATGAGTTCAATTCCGAAATTCACGCCTCATTTAATAATTACGTTAACAGAATGAGGTCCATTATACGCGGTGAGCCTAAGCAGTTTTGGGAATTTGTTAACTCTAAGCGTTGCACCGACGGCTACCCTACTTTATTAAAACTAGGTGACACTGAAAGTAGTGATCCCTTGACGATTGCGAACTTTCTCGACGACTTTTTTAAGACAGCTTTTCTTTCTGACAATAGCTCTAAGGATTTTAGCTACTTGACATTATTTCCTCCTTCTTCACTGGAAATGAAAGATCTTACATTTGATGACGATACATGGTAGATAGTTTTTCGTGCGGTCCTGATGGTATTCCTATTTGCCTTTATAAGAACTGTTCTTCTTCCTTGGTTTCTGTTCTTTGTTATTTATTTAATTTATCTATTTCTTGTGGAGTCTTTCCAAAATCTTGGAAATCATCTCTTATTATCCCTCTTCACAAGAAAGGCAAGAGGTGTGATATTTCCAATTATAGACCGATTGCAAACTTGTGTTGTATTGCTAAGATTTTTGAGGCATTAGTTTGCGAGACACTTTACTTTCATTGCAAACCTTTTCTTGGAACTTTCCAACATGGCTTTATGAAAGGTAGCTCTACTGCGACTAACCTACTGGAATTCTCAAATTTCTGCTTATCCAAAATTGAGGCTGGAAAGCAAGTGGATTTTACCTTTACAGATTTTAGCAAGGCATTCGACAGAATAAGCCACCAAATTTTGATTCATAAGTTGATTCTCCCGGAATCTCCTTCCAGTAGTCCTTGGGCTGGGTGATGATGATATGGACGTACTTACTCTCGATGACTAACCCTCCAAACCTTAGATGACGACACTCCTAATCGCATTGCGACTCGTTTCGTGTTCGTCTCAGGGTCCTGCCTCACTATGGTGATTATTTGCTGCTCGACGTCGGCAGAAGTTCCCGAAGTTTCGGGTCGTGTCTCTATGTCGTGTGGAGCTACACTTTCTGTTTTTCTTAACCGGTTTCTCTTAGGCGGTTAGGAGATTTCCTTTGATATTCCAGTACAGCTCTTTTCCATCTACTAAGCCATAAATGTAAATAATATCCGTGTATTCCTCAAATGTAAATTCTATCATTTTTTAATAATTTTTGCTCAAAAACGCCCGTATTTATTTATTTATTTTTTTTCAACTATGATAGTAATTCTTGCTGACTGACCCATTTTGATAGCAAAATTTTCATCAGATCGAGTAACAAAACGCCACGATACAAGGATGTGAATTCTGGCTAACACAAGCTAATATCAGCAATAAATCAAAATTACACTAATATTTTTATAACTCTTTTGCAGCAATAATTAAAATTAATTACCTGTTAACCCAAAACAAAAATTTTCGACCCTTTATCTTAAAAATTTTGTTTATTTAAAGAATTTCCTACCTCAACAGCAATAAAATAATTAGGTAGTCAGAGATTTCTAAAAATGCGGTTTTTCTAATTCTTTGTCTACCTTACCATGTTGCACCTTTTTGGAAAGTTAATAAGACCGGCAATCCAATAAAAATAAAAAAGAGGTATACTAATTACATAAATTTCGGAGACAACTTGGGAAAATGCTTAAATTTTGGTAATTTCAAACCATTTTTTCAATTTTAGCCGTGACTGTACCTGCAGTGGTAGTAGTAATATCAACATTGTTGACATTTTTGGAAAGGTAATTAGGATAATTTTTTTAGCGTTTATTTGATGTGGCTGTGTCAGATAGATGAAGAGATAAAAATAAAAGAGTAATGTGCATACCATGAAAAACTTAAATTTATGAATCACCCTGTAACTCCCAAACGGTTCAAAGTCCCCCCCTGTCTGCCATACAATTTTTTGTTTGGCTAGGTGAGATCTATCACCCCACTCAATTTGGCACGTTAAATCTGAAACACCCTGTATACGGGTGAGAACTTTTTTCAAACAGAAAATTGTCTCATTTGTAAATTTGGCAAGTGGGTGGTAAAACCAAAGGTGCACGTCCCGGTACCTGTTCACTCAATTATATTGAAAACAAAAGATGGTCGGAGAACAGTGAGAGAGAAGGGGAAAGATCTGCATAAAACGGATGCCTTAAACACACAGATTTCAGTTGTAATAGTCCCTTGGCGAATCGGACTGTTCTTACAATATGTTTTAGAACACGTACAATATACAATATGTTTAGAACACGATAACTAGCCAATAGATTGAAAGAAGAATTACCGAAATCGGTCAAGAATTGCGGCCTGTAGCTTTTCCTCATGCATACAGATCAATGGACAATGGACTCATTTTTCGAAGGCAAATTCAGTTCGCAACAAATATTAAAAAAACTAAAAATGGTATCATCCTTTATAGAAAGACCTCCTCTTTCCCAAATTAGATATAAAATTACATGCAATAAATACGTCTATCGACGAAACTCGAGGCTAGGGTGCTAGTCGATAATAGAGCACATACCCCAGCGAGGCGTGCGATATACAGGCTTCTTGAAAGGTCGATACAATATACACAGATTTAATATATGAAAATATTTTCTCGTAAAATAACAGATTACATTTTCGGTGAATTATCATGCTAAAAATAAGGTTGTTTCAGATTAACTTTCAATATTATTTATTACTTATTTAGTCAGTTTGGTTATTAGTTGTGCAAATTCATGTTGTGGATATTAGGATAAAAATCTGAGAAATTGGATTTCTTTAAAACACAGAAATCTCGATATCGGCAAAACTTTTTACTTAGGTAATTTTGATTTAATTCTGTCTAAAAATCTCCCCTGTCACCTCCACACGGCTTTGCATCGACCTTCTAAACACCCTGCATAGTACATAATAATTGTTTTGTAAATTCTGAATTGTAATTTTTATTAATTTTAACTTCATTCCTTAAATCCCCGTTAATTACAAGACAAAATTCTCGAAGAGTCTTTTCAACCTCTGCAAAACCTCGAATATCCTTTTCGCTACCTCCGGTTACATGTACTTAGCGAACAACGTTCTATTTTCATTTATTGACACTCATTTTAAATAGGAAATCTTACTCCTTTTTCATAGCGTTATGTGTAAAACCAATTCATTTACGCGGCCAGACATCATAGTCTAATTTTAATCGGAATCTTACATTTATATTTATGGACTTTAGTTTTTACCAACTTAAAAGTGTAGACTAACCCACAGTTATCATAGCATTTCTACTCCTCATTCAAGTAATTACAATAGGACAATTGTGCACAAGAAATATATTCGTTTACACTCTCTTAATTAACTCCTCTCAGTGTTACGAAAACACTTAAATCGTCCCTTGGCTCCATAAAACTTCTTATAATAATTTTTAAAAGATGAGAAAACTTTTTCAAACAGTCATAAAAGTCGTCCTCAAGGATAACATCCTTTCATAGGAAACACCCAAAAGGAAAGTAAAGAAGTAAGGCGGCGAAGAACATCCCCAGGTTTTAAAACGCGAACAAACTGTCGCACCCCATAAAAGAGCTCCACTTTTTCACTGATTTAAAGAGCTTATCGACTTAATTTAAATATTCCTTAAACCTCAGTAGAACCAATTTTAGTCCTTGAAGACAGCGCGACTACTTGAATACAAAAGGAGAGCGATGGTCTTAGACGAGGAATTGCCTTAAGTGAACATCTGAAAAACATCCCCGAAAAGCCTGGCGTAAAACAAATGAGCGATTATGCGACGCAAATTACAGGAATTTGTTTCGATCGACATTTAATTTTTTTCGTTTATTTTTTGGGGTGTGGAATGTTGGATGAATGAGGTATAAGCGAACAATGGTATCGTTGTAGCTCTGATAAGATAAGATTTATGAAGTACTTTTTCTTTCAGTTGTCATAAGAAATAAGGAGAAAGCGTATCAAATTATTTGAGATATAAAACAGAATTCAACTCATAAATTGAAACTGTAGCTCATCACGTAACAGGAATTTTGTCATCTTATGAAATGATATAAACTTTAATATCTTCAGCAGAATCTAAAGCAGACTAGTTCTTCCCTTGAACAAACCTATCTCAAATAATCTTTTTGATAAATGCCACAAATTATGTAAGATCATGAAAGCTGGATCGAAAATTAAAGGTTGCGGCTAGGTTAAAATAATAGACGGAGTTGGATCAATTGTGTAATATACCAAAATATATTCCCCGAATAAAATTGCATTAAATCACTAAAGTCATCAAATAACATGACATGCCCAATAACGTAAATAAAAACTTTACGAGCTTGAGATACAAAGTGCTGTGCATAATTTCCTGACCTACATTAACGGCGGTCAGCGACACTTCCATTGCATATCAGTAATTACTCAATGGAAAAGCGGCACAATACACTAGGTAAACAAACAAGCACGTGACGCATCTACAGCGACCAGTTCACAGCGGAAATATGAACTCGCGCCGTATGATGTAAATGGGCCATCGAAAATAACAAAGTATGCAATTATTAAACGATACTTTCTTTCTCAATAATTAATTACTAAAGAGGGCAAATTATTGAGCACTTAAGAATGTGGCCAAAGAGCATTAGTTAGGTAAGCATAAATATTGTATATAAATAGAGTAAGAATTTTTCTATAGATCAGATTCAAGTTAGAATCAAATCAGCGCGTTTCATTAAACAAGAGTTAAGCTGGTATAGCTGCTCTTACTCTTAGTTTGGTATAGCTTTGGAGCAATAGCTAATTTAGCTGCTCCAGTGGAGCTACAGCCTTGAGGCTGCTCCCAGGTTTAAAACGTATGTAAAACAAATTGGACTGATCGTCGTAAACTTAAATAAAAAGAAACTGAATTAAGTTATTACATAGCAACCAAGAGCAAATTTACTAGTTTATTACAATTGTTTGAGCGGCACGACCACCATGCCATGGTTTCCGGGTTCGAGACCAGGTCTCCCCGTGCGTTTTCGAAAATTAAATCAAAAAATCCACTCTGTCGCGCTGCTGTTGTCTACCTTGCAACAATGCAAAAACAAGATATTCAAGTTTCCTCATAGCCCTTACCTTAATTCCCTTCCGACCAAAGCTATGCTAACGTATCAGAGGGTTATCCCCTAGGCTTTGGCGACATCGCTAAAAAAACAAAAAATTACATTACCTGAAATATGTATGCATATTATCATGCCATCATTTTTCAACGAACTATGGACGTAAGATCAACTGGAATGGAATCAGAAGCAATGTTTATGTAATACTGCATTACTAAATTACGTCAACATGTTTTTCATATTCACTATTGCTAGGGTTCTTTTAACATATGTTTTTGCTGGTAATGAAATCCTGGACACATAATACATCGGCTTCCTTCCATTGCATTTAATATTTTAAAATGTAGCAGTAAAAGATAACTCGAAGTAACACACAGCTAAGGTCACGAGGTTAAAGAGCATATAAACAACAGCAGTCTAACCACAAGGCGATACCAGGAGTCCATAAACAAGCAGGACTCAAGAAGTCGAAACAAACTAATAGGTAGGTACGGGTGGACGTCCAGAGAAAGGCCTCATTTATACCTTGTTACCCCCCTCCCCCCTTTTTATATACACTTAGAATTTTCAAAAAATCGATTTTTTTTATTTTATTTTCATAATGTACATATATTTAAGTACAAACTATATATTTATTTAAGTCAACCCGGCGAATATTCTCGAAGTTACACGCACATTTATATATGTAAAGTGCTTTTGAAAACTTTAAAAACGCGTTTTTCTCAAAACAAGCAAGATTTCTCGGAAATGGCTGAACCGATCGGTCTAAAATTTTAACATAAGCTTTTTAAGTATATTTTTTAGTAATTAATCGAATGCTTTTTCTCACTGATAAATATTTTCCATTTAATAAACAATTTAAGGCCTAAATTTTAGTCAAAAATCGATTTTTTTTGTAAGAAGCCGCCATTTTGTCAAAAATTTATATTTTGCTTATTCCTTCGATTAATTACAAGATAATACATTATGTTCACGAAATAGTTCTGGTTTTTTCATTTTTGATGATCCAGTCCAGAGATATCGTGCTCAGAGCAGGACACATTTGTTTAGAGGTCTACCGGAGATCAGCTTATAGCAGCTTTCAAAATAATTTTTTTACCGTTAAAAGTTACTATAATACGTGTAAAAATTTTTACTTTAATAAATGAAAAGCTCTTCTCAGGCTTTTTTTGAGCCTCCTGAGTGTATTTATATAATCCCTTAAGGGGAGGGGGGGGGGGTTTCAGGGTAAGGGTTTCAGCGTAAAAAAACACTTTTTTTGTGAATTTTTTTTTGAAGGAATGGATTGGGCAAATTTATTGAAACCTTTTGTACATTATTAAGCATACTTTTAACAATATTCTGTAATTTTTTTATGCAGAAATATTGCAAAACAAGCCGGTGACAGAACTTGCCCCAGAACGTCTTTGAAAAAATACTATTTGCGGTGTTCACTGTATCTCGGTCGGAAATTATCTGAAGTCAAAAACCATTAAAATTTAGTCAAAGTATTATCAAATCCTCCCCCAACGTTCTCCGATTATTTTTTTTTCATTTAAAAATTGTTGGTGGCCATCTAAAGTGTAAACTGCTATTTTAAATTAAAAATTCCGCCATTTTGTGGGTGGTAAACCCCCTTAATGTAAAAAAAAAAATTTAACTAAACGTTGGGGTGAGGTATTTTATATGAAGAAAACGTGTACCAAGTTTCAAATGAATCGGTCTAGTAGTTTTTAAATGGCAGTGAACACGGACTGTGAAAAAGTAGTTTTGAGAAAAACGCGTTTAAAGTTTATGAGCTAAAAAAGTGAAGAAAACACTGCACACAGCTGCACTAAAGGACAGGGGACTAACTATAGACCATAACTTCAAGAGTTTTGCTCAGATCGACTTAAAATTTTGAAAATATATTCTTGAAATGTTTAGCAATAAGATAAGACAAAAAAAAATCGATTTTTCGAAAGTGTAAACCCTTACCCCCAATTAATTCAACCATATAGCCCCATACAAATGGTGCCCTTTTTCGTTAAATAAACGCATGCGCTAAGCACAGAAGATAAAATTTTTAGCGCATGCGCTTTTTTGATTATGGTCATAGACCACATCAAAGCGCATGGGTTTCTACCAGGAACGGGAATGTCGTGCGCTATTTCGTTCAATTTCTGAGTTTGAAGCGATTCTTTACTGTTTAAGTGCTGTTGTGAAAGTAATTTTATTTGCGAGTAATGTTACAATGTGCCGTAAATTGTTTTTAATTTAATTTAAAAAAAATATTTATTACAGTCCTTGGCTTGAATTACTTATTATATTGCAATAAAAGTGAATTTAGAATGTAGAGAGCAGACCCCTAACTTTATTGAAGACTCTTGTTATGGCAAACAACTTTGTAACAGTATGCCAATAAGTATAAGAAAGAAAGCATGAAATTAAATATTTGTGTGAACAATATAAATGCAATCTAATAATTTTTGCACCCAAGCTCTTAGATTTTATTTCTTTTTTCTTTTTTAAATAACTGATGATACCGAAAACTCAATGTAAGCAAAGAACAAAGGAATAAAGACCTCGCAAACGCAAAGACCAATGGTCGCCCCTCACCAAACGGTACCTAATTCAATGTTTCATGGGCTGTATAGTTGAAAACAGTTGTTTTGTAATATTCTCATATCGTCGTCGTGAAAGAAAATTAAAAAAAATTCAAATGGTAACAAATATTGACCTGACACTTTTAAAACTAAAATATTACTTTAAAGTTGGTGGCCGAACAATATAAAGGACGTCAATGAGTGTGCCCACCCCTACTTCAAAATACGCGATGAAATGTTTGCCATCGATGATTTACTTTTCAAAACACAAAGCCTTGTTATACCCACAGAAATACGAAGAGAAATTTTACAACAAATACGTGAAGGTCACATATTCCCATTTGACCTTCACGTATTTGTTGTAAAATGATGTAAAAATCTTAAGAGAAATGTTGTTTATTTGCCAAATATTAATAACTACATAAAAAACCTCCTTAGTTACTATGATTTATGTTCGACACAGACGTAGTAATTCAGAATAGCCCTTATTACCGCCTCATATCGAATTGATACCTTGGTAAAAAGTTGGAGTCGACCTTTTCGATATTCAGAATCACACCTACGAGTTATGTCTAAAAAGTTTTACTTTTATGCTGGCTTTAGTCAGGGGTCGCCGCCGGTGGAACCTAATACCTTTGGGTTGGTAGGCCGACACGTTATCACTTACTCCATCGACGACGTTAAAGCAATGTAATAACTCATTTAAAATCGATCTTCGCGTGTCATGACCTTCCGAGATTCATGGACTCTGATAACGAACCTCCGTTTAATTCGGTACAGTTTACTAAATTTACCACTGACATTAAAAGTCAATAGCTCGTTCAAGACCAACATATTAGGTACGGTTGTCTGAAGGACACGCCGGTACATGATAACCAGCACGCTTATCAGGTAAGCAAATCAACTATAATAGCACTACATAATCTGGTTGGTAAACTAGAAGATGCTGTCAATGGTAGAGGCGAAGGTGCGTTTGACAATACGTCTTTCTCGTCCATTGAAGGAGCGTCCACCGACAGAGGTATTGGTCTGCCGACGGTCCTATGGATTGGGGCATGGCTGAGTAACCGGAACATCACAGCGAGGCTGGGGGACAAGTCGGTAACAGTAAGGGCCACTAGAGGCTGTCCTCAGGGGGGAGTTCTCTCGCCACTGCTTTGGTCCCTTGTTATCGACGATCTCCTGGTCAAACTGACTAATGCTGGCTACGATTGCCAGGGCTACGCTGATGACCTGGTCATTACCATCAAGAGCAAGCAGGATAGAAACCTATCAGTAAGACTGCAAAATGCTCTGCATACGGTACAATCCTGGTGTGCTAGGGAACGGCTCAGAGTCAACCCTAGTAAAACAACCATTATACCATTCAGAAGAAAAAGGAACCTAAGGCTAGAGGCTCCTACTCTTGAAGGAACAAGGATAGAATTCTCAAGTGAGGTCAAATATCTAGGAGTAGTTCTAGATCAAAGACTCACGTGGAATCCTCAACGCAATAGGGTTACAGGAAAGACTATGACTGCCCTATGGTCCTGCCGAAGACTCTTTGGAAAGACCTGGGGACTAAGGCCCAAAATGGCTCTTTGGGCATATGAAACAATCATAAGATCCATGGTCACCTATGCAGCTCTCGTGTGGTGGCCAAAAGTAGAACAAAAGACAGCGCGATCCACACTGCTAAAACTGCAGAGGTCATACTGCAGCTATGGAGGCCCTATCAGACCTCCCCCCTATACATTTACATTTAAAAAAGGAGGCTGCCTCAAGCGCAATAAGGCTGACTGGCTCCAATCTCCTCTCAGCAGGAGACTGGTCTGGCCATAGGAAAATCCTTAAAGAATTCATGGGTGATCCGGTGATTAACTCAATATCGAATATTATGAAGAAGAGGCATAACTTTGTTATACCATTCAAGCTGATCCTTGAGAACACAGATTATTGGCTCAATAATAGACATATCTTTGAAAGGGGATCTCTGGTTTGGTACGCGGACGGATCCAAGATGGAAGACAGAACGGGCATTGGGGTCTATGGACCAAGATTAAGGCTGTACAAATCGCTCGGTTCTTCACCAACCATCTTTCAAGCAGAGATACATGCTATCGAAATCTGCGCACGTGAAATTACCAAGAGAGGAATACGCGGTGCTAAAATATATATCATGTCCGACAGTCAGGCGGCACTTAAGGCTCTGGAATCCTACACCTTTGAGTATAAAATCGTCTGGGACTATCTCACTGTTTTTAAAGAACTGGCCCAGAGCAACAGCATCACGCTAGCATGGGTACCAGGGCAAGAGGGCATTGAAGGCAACGAGAATGCGGATTTCTTAGCAAAAAAAAGGCGCGGATTCTCAGTTTATTGGACCGGAGCCATTCTGTGGCTACCCAAAAAGCCGAATAGCAATGCGTATCCGGTCATGGGAGTTCGAATGCAAGCACTCACACTGGGCAAATATCCCAGGGTCAAGACAAGCAAAGAGGTTTATAACCTACTCAAAACTGAAAACGAAGGAGCTGCTCTCACTCAGCAGACCAGATTTAACGCTGATGACTGGACTTCTAACTGGTCACTGTCACCTGGGCTACCACCTAAAAAGGTTGGGGCTGGCTGATGATGACACCTGTCGATTCTGTCTAGAAGAGGAAGAGACAGCGGAACACATCCTCTGTCACTGTGAGGCCCTCGGCCGTATCAGGCTAAGACACCTTGGTGGGGCTTTCCCATCAACATCAGATATAGCCAAGGCAGCCCCCAGAAAAATTTTAGGTCTGATAAGGGAACTAAAAATTGACGGGGCTTCCTAATACTGAACCTGGATCAAGTCACAAAAGATCAAATTGGTCGCAGCGACTAAAGGATGCGGTTAGTCCTTGATCCAATCCTTAATAATAATAAATAGCTCGTTCAAATGACTCAGCAGAACGAACAGTAGATACAGTCATAAAACTTCTTCGAAAATGTAACGAAACAGATGCTGACACATACCTAGCGCCACGCCAATATCATAGCACCCCAAAATCAAGTCTTTTATCGCCAGCAGAATGAACTTAAACCACAATTAGTTGACGTCAAAGTATAATGTAATACAAAAAATCTTAAAAGAAATGGAGAACATGCATTACAAAAGGACTCCATTATCAGCTTGGCAACCAGGTATCATTTCAAATCCTTGCAATGAAATCTGGTAGAAGATAATAATGACGGCATAATATTTAGACGTAGTCGGGAACACATTTAAGATAGGTTCACTGATAATTCTAAAATCACAGAAAATATTAATGACAATAACATTGAAGGAACAATGCCGAACTTGGATTGTAATAATAGTATCCCTGCTAGTGCAACAATAGATGATAATAAAAGAAAAGGTCTCATTAATACTGCAGATGCTAACGAAATGTATACCCGTTACGGAAGGAAACTTAAAGTACCTAAAAGATTTTGTCTTAAGTAATACTTTTCAAACACACTTTTTCTTAAGCATATATTAATAAAGCAGATACTAAACATGTAGTTTAAAATTAACTTTAGAATGGAATAAGATATCTATGAATTAATTAAAAAAAAATTAAGTTATTGATAACAGAATCAGCCTTTCAATGGAATAAAGTAATAATGAAATAATAATAAGTTATTGATAAAAGTAGTTGATTAAATATTAATTGTTTTGATAAAGAAATAAATTTTCACTGAAGTTATTTATAGAAACAGATACATATTATAATTTAAAGGGAAAGATTTTGTAGAAATGAAAAGTTCAATTATATATATATGTTAATTACTAAATTTGAAGTACATTCACAGTATATTGAGTAAGTCACCATGCGGTAAGCCTGAAGTAATTAAGTTTATATTTAATAAATTATGGAAGTATATTAAATAGGCTTGTTTGTTAAAGAACCATCCAAAAGTAAAGACAGAAAACAATGCCTTCACTAGAAAGTCTGGTAATTGTTCTGCAAAGGTAGCAACATATATCTATTCGAAATTATTTATTACAACAATTGCTATTTACAACATATCCTTTAGGAAATACCAGCGAGTTATAAAACATCCACTGGATGTCAACTTTTGGTGCACTTGCAGAGAAGATATGAATTTTAGAATGTTCCTTCACAAATCTACCTATTATGTCGTTGACATTTTTAACAGACAGGTCTACCTTTTCACTTTCAGCATTATCGCAAATATCGAAATATCGTATTATAATAGGCATCAGTTATCTACACCTGGAAATCATCCGCAACAGATTATTTTTGCAAAAAGCCGTGGGAATAGACACCTCGGAAGCAATTCTTTATCCATTCCGCAAAATACTATGATTAAGAATATTTTAATAACTCTAGAAAGAAATTATAGTTTTCGAGAAGAAATAGAACTGCCGCAAAATAATTATCATTTTCAACTCTCACTTGAATATTTTGAATTTATGTTCAAATATATGGTTGATATTTATTCGACATGTGTAAAAGTACGACCTCAATCAACTATAATTTTGGAAAAGCAGGTATTAATAAAGAACCAAAAGGTAGGCGCTTTTAGTTCCTTGTTAATACAGAATATTTCAAGTACTTTATTGATACCTTTAATTGATACTAAAAATATAAAGTAATTCAATTTTGTTTAATATAGGTCCGTCACTGATAGATTTGGAATTTCAATAAAAGCTTGTGCATTATATGATGCATATCAAGTTTTATTAAAAAGAAAATTATTTGTTGGCCTAATTCTGCAGAAATCATCACAACAGCTAACTGTTTTCAAGTCCGATATAGGTTTCTGATTTCCTGCTTCTTTTAAATAAACAACTGTTTTAGGAATTATTAGATGTAAAAACAAATATAAAAACTACCATTTGGTATTGTTTCCGGGCGTTTACAACGAGGATGTGCATTTCACCGATTGCATCGCGGAAGGTTCTATCCATGATGCCTGTTTGTTTCGCCGATCAAATCTATTCAAAAGATGTTTGCTGGTTTTTTATTTAGGTTTTAAGTGTGAGGATTTTAAATTTAAGTGAAGGTTCTATCTTAATAACATAAGATCGGCATAATGTACGACGATTGTGATATGTGATGATTCCCTTTAAAAGATAAATAGAATTTAAATGAAACACAAAATTCATACAGTAGCACTTTATCCTCTGTAATAGTTATAATTGAAGGAGCATTGGTAGACTGGTTTTCATTAATCTTGTGATTATAGCAGATTGCATATTGCACAACGTTAGCATAAATCATGATCTCCAAGCGCAATTAAAGAGCAACCGAATTTTTTATCCAATTACACAGCCACACAAAAAAAAAGTATTTTGATGCGCTGAATCCGAATTTCGGCATAAAAAAAAATTTTATTGTGTCAATTTCCCGTTATCACCGGGATAATTGGGTCACCGCTAGAATCCTAGCCTATCGGAATCCATGTTGATCCACCGTCTCCAGTGTTACTTCTTGATTTATGCGTTAATCATAACCTTCACCCCTTCTCTGCTCACGGCATGGAAGGATTCCGGGCCATGAAGCTTGATTCTGGATTAACCACAGCTAATCCTTCGGAAGGCAGGCTTGCATCTCCTACTAGTGCGTGTACCGCGGTGAGAGTCAACTCCTTAGGAAGCGCTAGTTATTATTTTTTCAGCGGTACCTTCTTCTAGAACTGCTCCAGCACTTTCAGCTGACGCAAGCCAGCCTCCATAGTCTCCGCGGAACCTATGGAAGGTAATTTTCCCATAGGTTGTGTTGTGGGTACCGTGAATATAGCCAACCTGTTAGGGTCTACGGTACCCTCCACCTCCACTCCTACCGAAGAGCCTGAGGAGACACCATTCGCAAACCAATTACCCCCTGGGTCCTGCAAATAGGGGGACACCACTGCAGACTACCTTGGGATGGAGTACCACATCCTTGGAGTCAGAGGGATTTTTCAAGAGGTTATCTCCTCCCGCATTATATACTTGGCTACGTTCTAGGATACATTGCTCGGTTGCTAACGCTTGGAGGTGTAACTAACACTTGAGAATGTCCAGATAAGGATCGCCGTATGCTAGAAGGCTTCAACTCTTCCACCCATCCTATAGTAACCCCATCGCGTTCCCGTGCAACTAAATGTTTCTTCATGTGCATCTGCTTCGCATATCTCCAGCGACATCGTCCCAAACCTTCTTCTTTGGAAGCACATCAAACCTTTTAATATTTTTCTCATTGAGAACTATTATACGTTTAACTCCCCCGTCGCTGTGCACTTCAAACTAAATTTGCTTAAGAAAAGAATTCATTATATTATTATGTTCTTTCGTTTTCCTTTTATAATTACTAAAGGAGATGAATGGTGTATGATACACGTACTTGAGCGAAGGCAAAATCGTTTGTGTTTGTGTATATTTTGATATTTTTTGCCTTAGTGTATCCCTCCGTTTTTGTTCCTTGCTGTAAAATTGTTGTTTGTTTATTTGTGATTCGGTGCTTGCAGTGAAGATTTTATAATACATGCAAAAATGAATACAAAATTTGAGATAAAAGTTTATTTATGAACTAAAAACTTATCATTAGGAACAGATTTCAATAGAAGAGATTGTGCTGAAGCAATTACAGAAGTTTTAAAATGAAGAATATCTATAACGATATTTTGAAAAATGAATGAATGGTGAAAATTAAATTAACAAAACAACTACCACAAAAGTATTTAATTCTTCTTTCTTATTACCCTATGAGCTGAAATATTTAGGTGGTTTTAGTATTTAGTAATTTGGTTTGTGGTTGGGTAGTTGATTTGTTTGTTTAATTTGCATTGACTTCAAAATGTCGTAATAGATATAAGTCAAGGTGAGGTCTATTCAACTTTTTTCTTAAAAACTATTTCATTGTTCACTTTTTAGTGTCTTGAGATATGCGACTCGAAAAATGCTGCTCACCCGAATAAAGCAATTTCAACAGTTGCAGTGGTAGTGCACTCTATAGGATGGAAACAGAATTATCCAAATTAGATACAGAATTCTTAACATGGCGCTAGTGAGCCCCAGTACTCTATACTGCAAGAGAGAATCATCATAGTCGAAAAATTTTCGTAGTCATTCTAGGTACAAAATTTTTATCATTTGCCAATGAGGAACCGAATTGTGTAAAACAGAATCAAAATCGGTCTACGCTTTACGAAGCTAAGTGCCACCGCTCCTCCAAATCTCACCATTAGCCTCAAACTTGTCCATGATACAAATAAATACTCTATGCCTTCAGAATGACCTAAGTCAGTACACGGATGACCAAGTTGGACTACCCCTCCCCTTACCCGAACCCTAGGTCAACATTTTACCTCATAGCACCATTCGGGGATCATACAGCATACAACGAAAAATCATCATCTAAATAGGTCTATGCGTTAAAAAGTTAGGTAACCCCACCCCCTATAGTTTTTTGGGAAATCGGTTAGAATAAAGCTGCTCTCACGTACATGGTTCATACACGTAATAACCTATCCTGTCTATTCTATAATCTAAGCTTTTGCTAAACCCAACAATGACAAGTCATTCAACTTTCACTTGACAATCTGACAGCAATCTATTTCAGATTGAACGGAAGCGGAATGTATTAAATGGAAAAAACACTATTTTGGTATTTCTGCGTACATCTCTTAAAAGGTAAGCGTAAACTAAGTTTCTCAGGTTTTTGCGCTCAAATCAATCTGACTTTGTACTGCAATCAAACAATTATGCGTTTCAAATAAAGAAAAGTATTACTAAAGAAACATTATTTGCTACCGTTCAATTTTCGCACCACCTTTCTTGGGACCAAAGAAGAAAGCATTTTAATGTAAGGCTCATAAAAATATCTGCTGTGTTCTACTGATTATAATTTTTTTATACACATAAAAAATGCACAAAATACGGTTATGTTTATTTTTAAAGTAATTAGAACGTAAGTTAATTGTGCTATAGTCATACTTATGCATTATTGCATATTTTAAAAATAAGAATAAAAATAAAATATGACACATTCATTCAATATATAGATAGTCGAAATATCTCTCTCTATATTTCTGGGAAGCGGAAGACATTCTAAAGTATCGTTTGGAAGGCAAACAGAAACCATGTCCAGAAATATGGCATATCTGATATAATTATCAGCCCTTGATTTCATTGTTCTTGTTTTCCTGTTTATCTGACCACAAGTAATTAATACATTTGGGTGTTTCGTAGCATTTGGATCTGACAGTTTTGCGCCACAGGTGTTTGTGTAGTACGTGCGGGTGTGTTGTACTACTGAAATAAATACGTTCATATTTAGACGGGATGGGAGTTCTCTAATTATTCAATTAATCTCCCTAGCTGCCATGCACGGCTGTGCAAAATGTATATCTTTAGGGGACTACTTTACCCTTGCTGGCATGGGAGATAGTTCGACTGTTTTAAAGGAGTTTCATTCCCATATTAGTCGGAATGTCACGAGAATGTGTTGTCCTCTGTGAGACATGAAACAATTTTCTGTATATAAAGGGATGACAACCCGCACGAATCTAGAAAATTTTCCTATTCTATGTAGTGGGTTGGGGATTTTGACCATTCCCATACACTCGCATGTCCTCTGGTAACTTATCTTTCCCTGGTGTCCTTTTGTCTCGTTTCATTTTGTCAACTTTTAATCCACATCAAATAATATAAATTCTCCGAAATGTTATCGTATCCGTAATAAATTTCAAGGAACCTTTCGTAAAGAAGCGGTTGACATTATTTATGGAAGCAGGCCTTTCTTGAGGCGCTTAACTCAGTACTCACATCATATATCATCCCAAATCATATGGAACTTTTTTCCATTTGTGGTTTCCAAAATGGACATACACGTGCAAGGAATAACTGCAAAGCAGGGAATTTTCATAAATTTCGCAGTTTCCTAGTCTTTTCTAAGCACTTGTCGTCTTTGAAGATAAAGGTATTAGGGAAATGATTTTCTACAAAACAAACATTAATTCATAAGGGATTCTGTTCCCTCAGAAAGGAAAGCCTTATGACCACTGCCAAAGTAGTTGTAAAAAATCGCGTAACTTTTTGCTGAAGGTGAAAAGTAAGTGGACAATAACAACTTATGTCCTTTTACCTTCATTACAAACGTAATTGTTACTTAAAAATTTTTCTTTACTTAAATGTATTCGTGATAACATTTTGTAATTTTACGTAGTTTTAGTTTTTCTCTTTATAAAGAATTTACACACGCAAATGATATATATGTAAAGTATTAGAAAATATCAGATAAAATCAATAGGAAATTAATAGGATTTTAATAGATTTCCTATTATATTTGGACAATCAGTTAAGGACTATAGTTTTTAAAATTTAAAAAGTTATTAAAACAATATAAATATAATAATCTGTTCCTATTAAAGTAAAAGTTAATTAGTCACCCTGTTATTTAATTATTAGATAGTGGTAAAGTGAGAACTTTTATGTGCCATTTCACTGAATTAATACATAATATAAGAACTTTGCGCTTATGGGATATTAATATTATTTTAAAAATGTAACCTTGTAGACTTTATTGGTAGCCTGAAAAGCCTCTCATAGACCGCACCGGGTCCATAGCGTTACCACGTTTGGGTGTGCGGTATACAGGATATGTTGTACTGCGAACGTCGAGGTGCTGCCTTTGTTTAAAGTAAAACTATCCGTCTATATTGAGAATATCAGAGTGCTCCCAACGTTGCGCCTAGAAGCTTCCGCTAGAGCCCTGAGGGCAGGACAATGACACAGAAGATGTTCCCTTATTTCTTTTTCGTTCAGTTCATGACAGTGTACAGGTCGGTGTTCGAGACCCCGATTCTGTACGCATGCACATCTGTGTGACAGTGGATAGTGTAGGCTTCTATCAGAGACCTGCATTGAGTAATAGTTAGGCTGAGTCTTCTGTCAATTTTCTTTCGGTTATAGGTTTTCCATATGACCTTCGAGATTCTACACGTTGTGCTCTCAGCAAAGTTGCACCTTTTTATTCGTGCTGAGACTTTGCACAACTCTGTAGCAGTTGAGCAACGTTCTAAAAGTTAACCCTTTATAGTGTAGGGACTTACCCAGAGTGAACTATTTATATTGTAGGGACTTTTCGATCCCGAACACCATCTCATCCATGGATTAGGATTCTCTATAATGTGCGAATGTAGAACCCATTTTCATAGCTTTCAGTGGAAACGATGTTAGGGTAATCGGCCTGTAATCCTTTGGTTTAGCGTGACCACATTTCCCGGCCTTAAAAACGAAAACTACGGGAGCTAGTTTCCAGGAATCTAGGGGGTCACTAGATGAAGTACTTTTTGTAACATGACTGTCATTATCCCGTTTGGCCTTCTGACTTACCTAGATCAAAGAAGTTTATTGCCATCTGACCCTGTCTTGAAAAATGGTCCCTGCGGTGTTAAATCTCCGCTTTGTACAGACATTGCTTGTAGAAGGTACGGAATCTATTCAACTATGGAAGTGAGTGCCTAATAGGACATCTATTGTTTCCCTGCTGTCCCTGGTCCAGTTTCCGGTTGCACTGCACAGCAATAAAGATTGAGTAGGACCCTTAGAAATAGCCTTCCTCAACCTCGCCGTCTCCGAGGTTTTTTGGAATTGCTTACATAACGCGATCCAGCTCTTCCTCTTAGCTGTTCTGATCTTCTTCTTAAAAACCTTTAAAACATCCTCCAGCCGAACACTCTAGTCATTCATTTTTCGTCCTCGCCACGCTAACTAAAGCGCGAAAACTCCGTCAGTGTGGTTAAGATTTGTTCCGGGTACTTATGCGACAGACTAGTACCAAAGCTTTATTCAATAACATTGCTCACGGTAGCTTCTAGGTTTTGGATACTCCAGATTTTAGCTGGGCATCCCTTCCTTAGATTATCACCCACCCTTCTACCGAATTTCTCCAAGTCAGTCTTTGCTACGTTCATGAATTCTGTGATGCCTTTTTCCATCACCCTTGTCTTTTTATCGAACCTAATGTAACTGTAATCATAGAGTGAGGGTCTATCAAACACCTTCCAATCTCCTAAGTTACAGTTTTCCTTATCGGTGAACAACGTAACATCAAGAATATATTCATTGGTTGAGCCTCTCCAATCCCCAAGTCACAGCTATCCGCCTCGGTGAAGAACGTGGTTGGGCCCCTGTACTCGATTACTAATGACTAGATTAGCGATTAGGGTATAGTGCAGCCAGCACTGAATCACCTTTTTTCATTAACATCTCTACTTCCCCATATTGCATTATGAGCGCTGACGTCACCTCCATTTACTGGGTTGAGCTTTTTATGATTCGTTTCTTCCACTAGTGATCTAAACTCGTCCGGTGGCGCCTCTCTGTCAGGTGCCATGTAGAATGATAATATAAGCGGATGTGGTCCATCTTCTGCAGCCTCACATAGCACAGCTACCTAGTCGTTAATATATATATATATATATATATATATATATATATATATATATATATATATATATATATATATATATATATATATATATATATATATATATATAGATTAACCTTTCCTACCTTCAATTTGCGCGAAGAACAGACTCTATTTACTTGACGCCAGTCTCTTTATAGAAATCCTCTGCTGAAATCCAGGGTTTCTGAATGGACGCCAACTCAGCTTCCCCCTCGCTGAGAGTTCTGAGTCCATCAGTGCAGATTCAGCTACTGTGGTGGAGATTTATTTGCACTATCTTCTTCATCAAATCATTTTCAAACCCACGTTTTTTCGACCTCAAATTTATATTCTTGACTTTGGGGTGCCGCTTTTTGAGCCGTATGTATCATTTGCCCCCTCCCCCCCCCCCCCCCCCCTATTAATCCGGAGGATGTACACCTGTCCACCTTCAACACTTTCCAATCCGCTGTTGGTATCGGCGGTTAATCTCTTTGGGGGAGTTTTAGCGCAGTCTCCGGTGGCACCACGCAGATAATGAATACTTTCGCTTTTGGTGCCACCCTCCCATAGGCCTTCCGCTTCCCTATGTACACTCTATAGGAGTCGCTTCCATCGATGAGAGCCGGAATTAAATTATTTGTGGCCACTCGCTTGCCAACTTACCCCATGCTTCTGACGACAACGGCCCTGGTACCGGATTTCGCTTTACGATTCTGGCTTACTTTTGGGGTTTCCAGGTTTGCAGGTATCTTCTTAAGTTAACCGCTGCCTTCTTTTCGCTGCAGATTTCCCCACCACGTGCTCCTCAATCTTATTGCAGAAAGCCGGGTACTTAGCCACGAAAGTCTTCCTGCGTTAAAAAAGATCTCTGCTTTTGGCCTTTGTGTCGCTTGCCCAAGTCAGTCTTTTCTGCTCCTCACATGTGCAGCTTGACTTCTTACCAAGAGCCTCAATAAGCCTCACGGCAGCCTTGTAGTGGTCGATTTCCTGCTAACATCCTTTCAATGGCTGGGGGATCTGCTCGTCTTCCAAGGTTGTTAGAATCGTTACACTTTCCTGGATCGGGTCGCTTATGGCCTCAGCACCAGTGTTAGTGCCGCTGGCGAAACGCAGAGAAGGAAGTGAGCCTTCAGCGTGCCCACCGGCAGTCGCAGCATTGACTTCGGCCGAGTGATAGATCTCACCTAGGCAAACAAAAAATTGTATGGCAGGGAAGGGGGCAATCTCAACCGTTTGGAAGTTACAGGGTAATTCATAATTTCAGTTTTTCATGGTATGCACATTACTCTTTTATTTTTATCTTTTGATCTACCCTACAAAGCGACATCAAACAAGCGCTATAAAACTACTACCACAATAACCTTTAAAAAATTACCAACAATGTTTATCTACCTCCTACAATTGTAAGTACAGTTACTTTCAAAAGTGGAAAAAATGGTTTGCTTGCGATTACCTAAAATTCAGCATTTTCTCAAATTTTCTCCAAAATCCATGTAATTAGTATACCTTTATATTAGACTGCCTGGTAAAACTGTGTACATTTGGACCGTCTATATTCGTCCAGGCTCTCCTTCTAATGTCTATGAAAGATTTGCCTCCTGGCTGGAAGACCTGTCACACGCCTTTATGCCTTTCCACTAATTATTGCTTTTAGGTGACTTTAATTTGCCTAAAGTTGGCTGAGGGAGCTCACAAGGATGACGGCTTGGTTACTTCTTTTCGGTCTGTCAATCAATTTGCTTTTTTTTATAGATGGCCTTGCTTCTTCAGGCTTAATACAGACTTGCAGCATATCAAACGATCGTGGAAGTTTCCTTGACCTCGTCTTTTCTACTGATCCTGCTAGAACACTGGTAAGATGATTATTGGTGCTCCTTGTTCCTATATCGGGTCATCACCCTGCGCTTTATATTGCTCTTTTCATTGATCCAGTTATGATGGCTTAATGTGTTCCAGATGACGTTTGTTATTACTTCAGTAAAGCTGACTTCTCCGTGATTAAAAACTTGCTCTCAGCTTATGATTGGAGTAGCGTCCGCAATGATCGAGACATTAATGAGGCCGTAAGATCTTTCTATAATTTAATGTCTAGCTGTTTTACTTACTGTGTCACTACCTCTAAATCGAATAACTTACGTTCTAACCAGCCTTGGTTTGATAGCTCCTTAAAACGTTTAAAAAATGTTAAATGTAAGGCTTGGAAGAGGTTTTGTTCCTCTTGAATTTTAAACTGACTTAGTGTGTTCTTATAATAATTATATTAACAGAATGAAAGCAGCCTTGCGTGTCGATCTTAAGCGATTTTGGAGGTTCGTGAACTTAAAGCGCAATTCTGATGGCTATCCATCTTCTTTGTTTTTCGGTGACAGCAAAAGCCAAAACCCCTTGACGATAGCAAATCTTTTTGCCGATTTTTTTAAGACTGCGTTTTTGGACGATACTTGTGATATTAGCTTTAAGGATTTTACCCATTTGACGAGGTTTCCGCTGACTTGTGAAACTATGTGTCTCCGTTCTTGCTCCTATTCTGTCTTATTTATTTAATCTCTCAACTCCTTGCGGTATATTTGCGAAAGCTTGGTGGTTTTTTAAGGCACTTATTTGCAATATTCTTTACTTCCATTCCAAGCCGTTCTTGCGGCCGTTTCAAAATGGCTTCATCAGGGGTAAATTAACAAGCACCATTTTATTGGAAATTGCAAACTTTTGTATCTCTGTAATTAAAAGTGGTAAGCAAGTTGACTATATTTTTACTGACTTCAGCAAAGCTTTCGATAGAATAAATCATAGAATTCTAAGCTTTTTGTACATTGGATTCACTCGTACTTATTTCAACTCACTGCACGGGTTTCGATTGAATACTTTTAAATTCTTACTTGCACGCTTTGCAGAAGTGGTGTTCCATTAACGACCTTCCCCTAAATATCGGCAAATGTATATCTATGTCTTTCTCACGAAAAATATCTCCCGTTCAACTTCACTTTACAATAGACGGTTGTCCTTTAACGAGAGTTACAAAGACTAAGGACCTAGGTGTCTCAATTCCCAATTTTCTTTCGAAGATCATTTTGATGCCATAGTTCCCAAGGCTAATAGACTCTGGGTTTCGTGAAAAGATGGTCAAAGGAATTTGATGACCCCTACATTACAAAACTTCTATATTGCAGTTTTGTCAAGCCTATTCTGGAATATGTCTCGCCAGTCTGATCACCGCTCTATGCGACACATATCAATCGCATTGCAGCTGTTCAACAGAGGTTCGTTAGGTACGCTCTTCGAGGCCTTCCTTGAAATAACTCCCTTATATTACCACCTTATGTTGATAAATTTGGACTACTGTACTTGGATACACTTGAAAAGAGACGCTGTAACTACAAGATCCTTTTCATTTTCGGCTGCAATCGAGGGTCCATAGACTCTTCTGTTCTCTTGGCATGTCTTGACATATCGGTTCCGGCTGGCTCACGATTTCTTTTAGGAACATTTTCATCGCACTAACTATATGGTAAATGAGCCGATTACATCAATGTCACGATTCTTTAATTCCTCTTTTGATCGCATTGATTTTCATATATCGCGAAATCATGTGAGGAGTGAGCTTTGTTGAAGAAACTTTTAACTTTTTATGTACTTTTTATGCCCATTTGCAGTTTTATATTTTATATTTATATTTTGTGAATTCTTTCCTTATTCTTCGATTTTATATTGTATAATACTGTTTTTTAGCATTTTGTAGTAGTCAGCACTTTGATGAAGTATTGTTAATAAATAAATGAGTTTGCAACAGGATTATCAATATTTTTTTAATAAAATTTGAGTGCCTTTGTTCTAAACGTTTTTGTTAATTTAGTATCAACTAATTTGTTGTCATTCAAAGCATGCTCTTTAGTCTTCGTGATAAAAACTGACTCCCAAACTCACAGTTCAATGTAACTGTGGGCCTCTTTTATTAATTTTACGCTCTCTCCATCAATCGATTGCTTTCTCTGTTGAGACTGACCACTATACAATGCTGCATTTTCGTTCTTGTTGTGTCTCGAAAGTGCTGTTCTATAGTTGCCGTTTCTAACGTCAAGCAGACGTCAGAGACGTCTCTGAATCTTTGTCTAAGTTTTCTTTTAGTCATTCTTATGTATTTTTTTTACAATTGTGGAGCCTAGAATATCGTGTTTAACGCTAAATTTCTTTTTTGACACTGTTGCCAATAGGGTTGAAGTGACGACTCTGAGCTCCTGAAAAGGTGGTCTCAGGGGACTTGTGTATGCCGAAGGTCCTTTATTGGAATTTTGTAAGATCAATCTTAGAATATGCCAGTCAAGTTTGGTATCCTTTCTATGTTCTGTACGCTGTACGCTGAGGTGCCTCTCCTCCTTTCCTTGGAGACTCTTCTGACCAAACGAAATTGGTCTGGAATTATTCTTGATTTTAACTACCCGCGTAGGGTTATTAGTTTGCCTGGATTGTTGGGTGCTTTGAGTCTATTTCCTTAAGAACTCCCAACTTTCTCCATATTTCGTATATAACTTTAATGTATCGCCTGTTTAATAAGCACTTCGAACTAGTTGATTTTCACTTATCTGGAGGTCAAGTAATGGATCAGCTTGGTTAAGGTAAATTTAACCTTTTTCTCTTTTTCCATAGCCAATGAATATTAATATTTTGAACAAACCTTAACTTATTCTAACCTAAGTTAACTTAAACATATATTCTAATTTGCTTTTTCTGTTACTGTGTAAATAGATATTTGACGAATATGTAAATAAATTAAAATATATATAGTATTATATAAATATATATTATTATATAGAACTAATTATGTTATGTTTATTGGTCACAATTTATTATTAAGTTCAATATTTTAAAATACGCTGCCTCCATTTAAAATTTTACCTGCCTCCATTGTGCTTATGAAATTGTAATCATGTGAATGTAAACTAAACTGCCACGATTTTCTGAACTGAATGAGAGGCCTACCTTAAGTTACTTTTTTGTAGGGTGGCCGCCAAATAACCTAACCCAACCTAAATATATAATTGTATAATTTTAATAAAAAAAACTTTCTGTGGCAAAATATTTAATTCTTTGAAAATTGCGTGACAAAAAACGTGAAAATGCCTTTCAGCAGACAGAATTTAATCATCAGTTTATCTGACGGGTAATGTACTGAAAATAACCTCTTCAAACTCTTCATGTCCTAAAATGATCGATAAATTCTCCATTAAAGTTAGTCCTGAGATACACATGTCGGCAGAAACAGTTCACCGCAGATTTTCCGTTGGAACATGTGACAGGGACGAGATTCCTGTGGGGAGCCCCAAAATTCCTTCCGCTATCTGATTGAGTGTAAACGAATTCGAGACGAGGCATGGTTGGTGATTGAATTAGCCCAATAAACCAGAAAAACAACCGACGGGGGCCGGTAGAGGATTTAAGGGTAGTTAACTGGCGGCTATAAACGCTCCATCAAGGGTGCTTTCCTGCTTTGCATGTACCAAACAATCTGAATGAGAATTTATCCAACGTTAATGTGGCACTGAAAGGAAATCTTTCGGTTAGAAGATATTCGCATTAGTTGCTGTCTTATAGATGAAAGGGATTGATTACCAGGGGATGTGTAAATTGCATACTCTATTAAATAATAGAGAAACATTTTCGTTTTTGTATTCAATTTTTGTATTTCTTTTACAATAAAATACCAATAAATGAATTTCCATATTTTATTGTTGAAACCAACAAAAACCAAAACTAATTTTCCATCTGTTTTTATTTATGTTCTCATTAAATTATTAGTAATCGCATCGTATTTTAACAAGCGCGAATAACTAACTTTTTCGAAAAAACCTTCCCCACAAGTTATAGTTGAAGCTTCAGTTAACTATCGTGTTAAATAATGTAAGTTCACTATTCAATAATGCTTATTAAAAATGGCTTAAGAAATAAATATTTTTTCCTAAACTCTTTTTTTGTATGATGTAGCCAAACCCAGGGGGCAACAATATGATGCATTAACATGGCTTTGTCTGAGAGTTATATTACATCCCAAAGACAGTGGATTTTTTAATTTTATTTAAAAAGTCACTTAGAGACAAAGGCTCGAACCATCCAACAATAGTGTGGTGATCGTGTCACTCATTCATCGACCCAACTCCCTTTCCATCTAACTAACTGAATTGCCTTACATTCAAAATTAAGCGATTGTGGAAATTTTATTTTTGAATCATCAATTTGCTACCTGGTTATATCAGATCTTATTTAACAAAATTCGTGAAAGTTGAAACTACAGAACTTTTAACAAAGAATGAAACCCGAGTTCGCAAGCAATCTCGAGTGGAAGGGAAATCTCTGATTACAAGGCAGTAAAGCCGCGGTCGAAATATTCTCTAGCTGCAATATGCTTTTTTAAATCAGCCAGGCCGTGTGCATTCAGACTCACAAGGGGAGGGGGGCTAACAAGTTATCACACTCGACTTCACCTTCCACGTAGGACAGCTGGTAACAAGCTCCTGAAGGGAAACTTCTTAGGGGCTGGCTAATTATTTTCGGACATAGAGACAAGAGAGAGTTCTCTTTATTAAACTACCCTAATTCAAGGTATTCGCGTTTCCGTACCTACTGTATGTTTGCAGACAGAGTTAACTATCAGTATTATAACAGAGCTTCTTGATACCTGTCCAGCTCAAAGAGTATTCCTGGACCAACCAAGGCATGGGGCTTTACCATGGGCGACCGCCCTCACCCATATTATTTATAGACCGCGAGAACCATCTTGTCGCGAAAATGAAAATGAATACCAATAAAAACCTTGCCTTGGATAAAACCGATGTTACAACCTCGCTCACCCGGAATGGGAGGATACCCGTCATCAAGGCTGACTCAGCCCGCTCAAAGACTCATCTGACCAGCACGGTGGTTCCTAATACGGACCTGTCTTTCGTAACCATACCTGGACCCATTCCTAACAGCACGCCCTTCAGGACACCTCAGTCTACCGCAGCGACCACTAAGCGGAGCGTTGGCGCCTCAACGGCGATTTGTAGAGAAAGACGGACTGCTCACAGAATACTGCGTAAACTGGGTACCGGTCAACTCTCGTAGAGAAGGACAAGTCCTCTCTGCAATGGGCCGAGAAAATCTCTGTCTTAAAAAATACTTTGGCCACAACAGGCCTCTTCTAACTCCCAAAAGGCTGTGTGCGCTAAATGAACTGCAGTCATCGTCAAAGAGAGTAAAGGTGACTAGCCGCTTTCCCTCTAAAGTTAAGCCTGTTAGCGATGTCACTTCATCAAGGCGTTCATTGACTGTAGGAACGCCGATGGTACCATCACACTGAGCAAGTGTAAGATGGTAGAAATTGCATTGCTCAAAGTCTATATATATGCCAAGATCGAGGTTGTTCCAAAAGACCAGATCCTGAGCAGACCAAGGTCTAGAATCTAGATCGCGGCAAAACCTTCTGATCACTCAACATACAGCTTACTCAAATAGGAAGCCCTGGCCTACCCACCCATCCTGGAAGGTAACCCAGGTCAATGTGGTCAATTGCAGTCAAGACGTGCTGCTGTATTCCCGAATGAGAAATCCGTCACACCACTATTCTATTGAGGAAGATGCTGACAAGCAATCCACTTTTGGTTGACTTCCTATCCCGGACGAAAGACGGAAGACAAACTACTGCGCTCGTCTGCTGAAAAGGACGTTCGCGACGATGAGGAAGTTGCCCACGTCAGAATAATTCCGGTATCCTCTTTCAAGCTCGGAGCTCGATCTCGCACAAGAACCTTCGGCTGTTAAGGACAGCGTTTGCGAACTTAATTTAAAATGATACAAGTTTTTATATTCTTTATGGTTGATCTTCAGTAACTTAGCTCAAGTCACAGAGGATATCCCAAACACAGCCCGAAGGAAGGTAGTTAGAAAACACGAACCAGAGTATGATGCTGCTTATCAGAACTGACACCAATGGGCATCACACAGTGTGGGGCAGCTCGGATATCAATAGAAGAGGTGAGTCGCTTTTTGATTTTATTCTCAGTACTAACCTCCAAATATGTAATATGAGTATGGAACCCACCTTTATTAACTCGATCAGGCAGAAAGTTCCAAACATTAACAATCCGTCCATTTTATAACTGAGTAGAAGATATCTAAGAAGCCGTCCATTTCCGACCACAATTTCATTGAATTTGGACTAGCATTACACAAGCAGGACCATGAAATGACATCCAAAGGGACCATAAAATACCGCGGAGTGATGATAGATGATAAATTAAATTTTAAAAATCACCTGGAGTATGTAGCTGAAAAGACGGATAAAGCAATAGCGGCACTGTTGCCTGTGATGGTAAACATCATAGGACCTAGATCACCGAAGAGACTACTTCTAGCTAGAATGGTCACCTCAATACTATTACATGCTGCACCAATCTGATCAAAGGCTACGGATATGAAGTGCTACAGGGAAGCACCAACAAAGGTGTACCGCCGTAGTGTTTTAAGGGTCGCCAGCGCCTTTAGGATGACGTCGGATAAGGCAGCGTGTGTGGCAGCAGAAGAGATGCCTGGTAGGAATACCTCATGCCCTGAGAGTGTGGCAGGAGCGATGGGATAACAATCACAAAGAAAGATGGAGACGTAGGTTGATTACAAGAATAGAGCGTTGGATTATGTGGCGACGTACACTACACCCTTATTCAGTTTTCAATTGGGCATAGTGGTTATCGTCGTTATTTACACCGCTTTGGGCATGAGAATTCCCCTTTTTGTCCCCAATGCCCAGACGCTTATGAAGACCCGGAGAATGTATTATTCTACTGCCTACGGTTTGCAAGAATGATGAAAAACTTATAATCGTTTTTAATTGGCGTATTAAAAGTAAATATACTTGTATTGGAAGTGCTTCACTCCCACGATATATGCAATGCAGTATGTGAAACTATTAGCTGATTCTAGGGTAAACTTATAAAGACGGATGAACAAAAGAAGAACCGGCACTTCAGAGGAACCAGTTGTGCTAAGAAGCTGAACTCTCAGTGCTAATGCTAAATTGAATGAGGAGAGCTGGTTTTAGAGGTTAAAGTCACACACCTCACACATAAAGAAAGAAGGAAGAATCTAAAGCTCAACCAGTGTTGGGACTCTGGTTGACTTTATAGTGCCAGTCACGATCTGGTCCGTAAGATCCTTAAAGTAGATTCCGAGCCATCAAAATTTTCTCTACAGCACCCAATGACCTTTTTATCGTAATCTGATGTCAGCAGAAAATACCTTTGTTCACTGTCTCTTTCCCAACATGAATATAGTAAATGTAGATCCGTGGAGATAGCCTTGCAGGAAATAATAGTTAGTATAGAAAGATCGGTTCTACATAAGCGATTTTCACTTGCAACCTTGCTCAAAATTGAGGGTACTTTCAATATCATCAAACCTCAGATGATAACGGCAGCCTTGAGGAGGCTGGATCTAGACAGTTCTCTTACGGAGCTTATTGACCACATGCTCAAAAGCAGAATCGTAAACTCCAGCTTAGGGGGATCCACTATATAAATGGTTGCAACTAGAAGCACACTCCAAGGAGGTATCCTTCCATCGCTCTTATGGAATTTGGCCCTAAATGAGCTACTCTGGATCCTATCATAAAGTTGTCTCTTACACTTGTCTCAAACTGTTGTAATGACGTAAATGCGTAAAAATGAATAAGGTTTTTGCTTTGTATGAAATACAAACACTGGAACACAAACGAATGTTATTCGGACATCACACTATCATAAAACTCTATACAAATTTAAATAAATTTACATGAAATACGATTTCATTGTACTTTCAAGTTTTTTTTATACGATGTGGCCAAATCCTAGGGGACAACCCTTTGATGCGTAAGCATGGTTTTGGAGGGAAGGGAATTAGGGTAAGGGAAGTGAGTAAGTCTTGTTTTTGCATTGCTGCGAGCTACACAACAGCCCAGAGACGGAGTGGATTATTTTAATTTCTTAATAAAAGCTCACGGAGTCATCAGGTCTCGAACCCGGGACCCATGGTATGTTGGTCGTGCCGCTCAACGAATCGATCCAACTCCGTCTCCAGTACTCGTAACTGCATACAATCATTAAAATACAGTACGAACGATATAGGTTTCTTTTAAAATTTTATGAAAATTACGCACTAAATTAAATTTGATTTTTAAAATACAATAATAGGTTTTCGAGTTGTGTAGGTGCTCCTAGTCCAAAACAGGGACTTCAAGGACGATAAGCAGATGGCTCCACAACTATTATAATAATCATCAACTCTTTCTCTCTAGTTCCCTTCACCCTAGTCGAGATAACGATTGTAAGTGGACCTACAATTTAAGAAGGATTCCGAACCAGTGAGATTTTCTCTGCAACCCCCATGGCCTTTTTTATCGTAATCTGTTGTCAGCAGAGACCAATAATGGGTTGCCGTCGGTGGAATTCGTAACAGGGACCTTCGAATTGGTAGGCCGACACATTATCACTTACTCAGGTTATATATCACTCACTTAGATTATATAACACTGGTGTAGAACCAGTACACAATCTGTACACAAGAATCTGGTCAAGAGGTCAAGAAAACTAATCTCGTTCGGACTTAACATCATAGGCGTTGCGTGGCTGTCATTTCAGGCCACTAAGTAGACACGCCGACAAAGTGAGCACGAAGATGGAACTTCCCCTGTTTCAAAGAGTTAACCGAATTAGGTTCAACTGATGTAAGGGACTTAGTTCGGTTTATCAGGAACTTTAAATTGTTTCCAATTGCGTACCTCGCGTTCTAGCCAACAATAGTTTTTGGGCTGCTCGAGAACTAGTTTCTACTGGTGACAGCGTTCTAGCTCGGCTCATCAAGAGCTCCTAGTCAGCTCCTTATAATCTTGTTGGCGTTAAATAAAGTTGAGCGCATAGCCCCAACTGTGGTTTTACAATGGTCTACTCTGGCCTACATGTGCCTTCCTTCCCAGATTGAGAGCCACTTTAAGTCAACGATCATGACCTTAATTGAATGACCTAAAAATTTGCATAATCAGGGTCAACGTGTCATCCCTTGCTCCACCGATGACTTGATCGCTTTATTAAATATTTAAAATTTTATATTTTCCTTAAGATGCAGTTCAATTTACTTTATTTTCTTTAGTTTTACATAAGTGGTCATTTAGTAAGAATCTAATAAAAATAAATAATAACGTAAACATCTCTAAATTTTGAATACAATCTCATTTCTTTCAGCACATGCGACTTTGTTAACCCCTCTAATGGCGCTGAAGTACAATTTCATTCCTGTGGGTAATTCCGATATCGATTCCCATGTAATCATCACCTCGTGGTGTATTTACTCGAAAGCAATAAGAAAGGGAAAGCCCATAGTTATAAGCACCAAAAGAAGCGAAACTTCTGCAATAATGCTCAACTCCATTATCTGCTAGGTTTTATTCTTTGCAGACGGTGTATCCTTCGGCAGTTATATCCTCATTAAACGATTTGCAACAGGAGCAAAAAGAATGCCGTTAATTTCTTTTTATGAACCAGCTGGGAAACATTACCCGGGAGCAGAAGAAAACGACACAAGATAAACATCGCCTTCAGGAGCTGGCGAAAGTGGGACCAGGGGGACTGCACAACGCAAACAAATGGCAATTATACCCACCGGAAAAAGAAAGCGAACCAAGTAGCACTTTGTTCCGGATCAAGGGATTGGGGTGATGTAGAGTTCATGTGCTTAACATAAGTTGCTCTATAACAACTCTAACAACCTTGAAGATGGCCATTTTCTCGATTTGATTAATTATTTATTGACCTTAAGGACGCCAGACCCATATAACTGCAATTTGGGATAATGAAGATATTTTTGTCGCCACCGTTAAGGAGTGGAAAATGAGCTTGAGTTAGGGTTGAGTTCGAGGGAGCCTTATTAACGAGAATATATAATTTTAAATCTGGTACTCGTATATAACATTTGTTCTAACATGCGATGGTCACCCTTATCAAACATAGTACATCAGTGCCGTAAGCACTATTGTTGAAAGAAAACTTTAGAGAAAAATCTAAATTGTTGCAACAACTTAACACTTAACCGTCCGGTGCATAAATGAGATAATTTTCGTTAACGTCCGGCTTTATTTCGTATATTTGCAGTAAAAAAATATAAATAAATAAAAATGTTCAGCGAGAGTGAAGAAATTATGACCAAAAATTCCTTTTTATCATTATTTATTATTACTAAAAAGAAAACACTTATAATGTGTGGTACCGCTCAAAACATGAACGGGTCTGGCTTCACAAACCGCGCGCAGGAAAATTCCATGTTTGGGTAATTTTGTAAGATTTTATGTTCTAAAAATTAGCTTTCGGGGTGTATATGCTAGGCCCGAAGACCGAAAACGCTCAGTGGACGGAAAAAACGGCCACATCCCGTTCTGGCTGCCTTTAAACGCACAGAACGCGTTTAGGCTGCTTTTAAACGCTCGCAACGCGTTCTGGTAAATGTCAAACGGCCAAAACGCGTTTTGACATTATTTGACGATGAATTTCGATAAAGCACCCCAAAATAAAACGAAAATAATAAATAAATTTTTTTGATATCTGGCTTAGTTTAGCAGATATTCGATCTTAAAATTTTAAAAACACATCACTTCACGACCTGTCAAAAGAGGTGTATTCATTAGGCTTTTAGGTGTTTTATTAACTAACCAATGCAATATATGCCTCTGCAGGGTGGGGGGGGGGGGGCGCAAGTTAATAAAAGAACTAAAAGACTTATTCATACACCTCTTCCTCCCAGAAAGTATAATAAAAAAGTTCGCGCTATCTTTGAGTTCGGCCATTTTGACAAGTCGTGAAGTTATTTGTCACTAAAATTTCAAGATCGAATATTTAAGGAGATTTATTAACAAATTGGAAATATAATAACGACAAAACGCCTTCTGGCCGTTTGACATTTACCCGAACCCGTTGCGAGCGTTTAAAAGCAGCCAAAACGCGTTCTGTGCGTTTAAAGGCAGCCAGAACGCGATGTGGCCGTTTTTTTCCGTCCACTGAGCGTTTTCGGTCTTCGGGCCTAACATATACATACATTATTAAACTTTTTCTGAAAATAAGAGATAACTGTTTGAACTTTTTGATGTCTACCTGAATTATCACTTAATGAAAATTTAAGTGCCACTACTGCCAGATTTGCCTAAAACGTTCTCTGCTCATCACTTTCGAAAAAAGGGGTTTCGGTGGAGGGTTCAGTCCACTTGTAACCATAAATAACTTGTTTTTTAGAATTATGAGTCCACAAAACTTTTTCATTTCCGACACTGTAATAGGTTTCCACTTTAAGGTTTTCTTACCCGAATAACCTATGAAGGATTCTACTTCGGGTATAGCATCAATATTTGATGATGGGAAATTTAATACATGTTCATCACTATTTGATTCGTAGGAATGTTGCATAATCCGTCCACGATATCTTTGTAGGGTAAAATGCAAATCATCCTCGTTACTGATATTGAAAGTGACAGTTCGAAATTTTATGATAGTGATGATGCTATTATAAAATTTCGAACTGTCACTTTCAATATCAGTAACGATAAGTTATCTTAAGGATAAATATCAGACTTATTTAGAACTTATTGCCATTATAAGTACACAACAGAATAACTTCCAAATTTGTATTACTGTAAAAATATACGAACTAGGCAAAAACAGGACCAGACAGATTCAGACTCTTGACCATTGAGGCGGAGGCAATCTCAACCGTTTGGAAGTTACAGAGTGATTCATAAATTTCCAATTTTCGGGATATGGACCTCATTGTTTTATTTTTAACCGACTTCCCAAAAGCAAAGAGGTTCTAAGTTCGAGATGTATTTTTTTATGTCTGATCGGGCATAACTTCGTAACGCGTTGACCGATTTTTATGTTTCTTTTTTTGAGTATGATACCCCCCTTGCTAATAGGAGAAAAAAATTGGTCTACTATAGAGTGGGGGGAGGAGAAAGTCTAACTTCGTAACGCATGGACCGATTTGGATAATTCCTTTTATGTTGGGTAGAGTATGTTTCCTGGTTGATACCACGAGAAAAAATGTTTTTGAGGTGGGGGTTGGGGGTAGGAGTGGAATCAAACTTTGTAACGGGTGGACCGATTTACATGGTTCTTTTGCTGTTGTATAGAGTGTAATACCATTGCTAATAGAAGAGTAATTTGGTCCATAGGTGGCGGTTAGGGGAGGGACCGATTTCGATTATTCTTTTTTTAATGTGTAGAATATGTTGCCCCACTGACACGACGAAAAAAATTTATAAGTTGGGGGTGTTCGGAGGGGGCGTTACACAATTTCTTAATTCACACACCTATTTGGAAGATTCCTTTTTATTGTGTATTATATGATCCCCCATTGCTACTCTATAGAAAAATTTTGACCTAGGGTTCGGGTGGGGGAGGGGAAATCTAACTTTGTAAGGCGTGGACTGATTTAGATTATTCTGAATGTATAGAGTATCTATTTGTATTCTGACAAAAATTGTGGCAAATGTAAGAGTTGGAGGATGGGCAGCTCCTAGCTTCATAAGGAATAGACCGATTTTGATTCGGTTGTACAGAATACGTTTCCTGATTGATAAATGAAAAAACTTTGTACCTAGACTGACTACGACGATTTTCTGGCTACGATAATTCTCTCTTCACTCCGTATAGAGAAAAGTGGCGCACTAGGGTCATGTTAAGAATTTTCTAAGATGAGGCTACTAATGGGTGACCATAACTAATTTCGTAATATGTTGCCGGATTTGAATAACTTTGTTAGTGCAATACCTCTGCAACTCTTGAAATTGCTTTATTCGTACGAGCAGCATTCTTCGAGTCGTATATATGAAGACACTAAGAAGTAAAAAATAAAATAGTTTAAAAAAAAATTTTAACCGACTTCACAAAAAGCGCTAAAAAGCATAAAATAATTTTCCATTCTATAATAGATATACATTTTGACATTCGACATTTGAAATTAGTGCAAATTAAATAAACAAAAAAACTAGCCAACCACAATTGAAGATATATAAAACTACCTGAACGTGTCAGCTCACGGAATCATAAGGAAGGACGATTAAATACTTCTTGTTGTTGTTGTTTGGTTTGTTTAATTTGCACCGACTTCAAAACGCTTTTTGTGAAGGCGATAGAATTTTTTTTTAAACTTTTTCATTAACTGATGATCTACTCAACGCAGTAACATCAAGCAAACGCCAAAAAACTACTAGGTCTACTACTGGTCTTCTGCTTTTTTTATACGATGTGGCCAAAGCCTAGGAGACAACCCTTTGGGAATTAGGGTAAGGGAAGTGAGGAAACTTGAGTCTTATTTTTTGCATTGCTGCGAGCTAGACAACAGCCCGGAGACGGAGTGGATTATTTTTAATTTCTTAATAAAGCTCATAGGGAGACCTGGTCCCGAATCTCGAACTTGGAACCCATGGCATGGTGGTCGTACCGCTCTACCAATTGATCCTACCTCGTCTCCACTCCGTTTACCACCCGTCGTGAGATAACTTGAAGTTACTTGGAGAAACCTATTCAAATGGAGTTATCTTCTGATGTTCTCTAAGGTATCGAAAACAGCACATATGGTTCATTTTGCAGTTTTCGACATCTGAAAGAGACTTATGAGATAACTGCGGCGAACTGCTTAAGTGTTGCAGTACGCTCGTCATGATCTTTTAGAACTCTTTTAATGTTCCTTTGGTACGCTCCTCGTGTTCTTTAACTACTCTTTTATTGATCTTCTTATACTCTCCCCGTGTTCTTTCAGTACTCTCCTTGTGTTCTTGTTGTACTCTGCTCGTCTTCTTCGACTACTTTTCTAGTGTTCCTTTAGTATTTGCAAGCCCGTCTCTATTGCTTGGCGAAGCTTGTCGCCCGCATGACGTTTCTTTAGCCACTTTTCACCCACCACATCGGAACATGAATAACTAAACTACTTATCGATTAGTTATCTTTCAGTATTCTTTTAGGTATCGTACGCGTTTGGGTATCTAAAAGTCGTGCCAAGTACTCATCTAGGACGTGCAAGCTATCTTCAAGTGTTCGAATTTTCGACACAGATAACTTAAAGCGTACTTGGCGATACGTAAAGCTTCGCCGCGGGCAATGACCTTTCCAAACTTGTCAACCATATTGATCTAACTCCTACCATTACATGTACAGTCACTTCCAAAAGTTTTGCGATTACCTAAAATTCAGCATTTCCAAATTATCTCCGAAATTCAATTAATTAACACATCTATTTTTAACCGACTTCCCAAAAACAAAGAGGTTCTAAGTTCGACGCGTATTTTTTTTTTTTGATTTTTATTTTTATTTTTTTAATGTCTGACCGGCCATAACTTCTTAACGCGTCGACCGATTTTGATGATTCCTTTTTTGTTGGTTAGAGTATGTTCACTGATTGGTACCATGTTAAAAAAATTTTTGGTAGGGTGGGGGTGAGGGTGAAACCTAACTTTGTAACTCGTAGACCGATTTGAATGGTTTTTTTTTGTTGTACGGAGTATGATCCCCCATTGCTAATAGGAGAAAAAAATTTGGTCTAGGGTGAGGGGAAGGGGGGTGGGGTAGTCTAACTTCGTAACGCGTGGACCGATTTAGATAATTCTTTTCCTGTTGAGTAGAGTACGTTCCGTGGTTGATACCACGAGAAAAAAATTTTGGTTGGGTGAGGGGGGTGGGGGGAGGGAAGTGGAACCTAACTTTGTAACGCGTGGACCGATTTGGATGGGTTTTTTGCTATTGTATAGAGTGTGCTCCCTCATTGCTAATAGGAGAATAATTTGGTCCTATGGTGGTGGTGGGGGAGGGGAAGGAGTAGTAACTTCGTAGATAGAGTATGTTCCTTTATTTCTACCATGAGAAAAAAAGTTTAGTGAAATGGAGGTGTGATAGGGGGTTAAAGATAACTTTTTAACGCGTGGACCGATTTGGATGGTTCCTTCTTCGTTGTATAGAGTAGAAGACACTAAAAAGTGAAAAATAAAATAGTTTTTTAAAAAAAAGAATTGTAATTTTGTGTGTATTACAGCATTGTGAGAAAGCTTTTTGTCGGTATACAATTACACTATGAGAACGTAGATTATTTAATTTTACCGCGCCATGGGTTTTTCTTTATGTTTTATTTTATACATATAGATATATACAAAGCTATTCTTAGGAAGCTTATAATCAGTACTATTAAAATGCTTACACTGGTCCCATACATCACTTTCCTATGGGATTTGAGTTCTTCAATTTATTTTATGTTCTCTATGTTTCTTAAAATAAGTTGATCGAAATTTATTGGTTTTATAAATTTTTGGTTGATTTCTTTTGCAGGATAGTAGTATTTATCAAAAAACCAATTTTTTTTTATTATAAAACTTGCTATCCTTAATGCCTAAAGTACAATTACTAAAGTTAATTATATAATTACCAGTTAATATCAACTGTCTGCTATCACAAGTTTGTAAGAGACTATCGTTATAGGTATTTTTTACTAAAATGGTTTCCTCGTCTATTCCTTCTACACTTACATTATTGTACACTCATTTACAATTATTTTGAACAACACAATTCTTGCTTAGTTTCAGTTTTCTTAAAAGCATTCCTTCTTGATAATGATATATTTTATTGTTTATTTCTACTATGAGTTCTTCCGATTCTTCTATTTCTAATTTTTCTGAATTTGGTTATGGGCTAAAAAGTTGTATATCTTTTTGGATATAATTTTTTGGTATTTTTATTGCGAAAATAAAAAGATTATTTCTATATCTCATGACACCTGCCTTAAATAGTTTTATTTTATGAAAGTCTATATTATAAGTGTCAAGCTCTTTTAAGGTCAACGTGCTCGGATGTATAATATTATTTTTTATTGCCATTATATTGTCGTAAATTTGATTAATTTTATTTTTCAAATATCTAAGTTTAGTTTCCTGATCCAAGAATAAATTCTTATCATTTAATTCTTGTAAATTTTGATTAGTCATATTGATAGATTCCGTAATTTTTCGTCTGTCATTTTCGATTATTAATTTTAGTTCAGTTAATGTAATGCTCATTTATTTTAATATGTTTATTTAAATTGTGAATAGCTCTATGAAGTGAAGTGTTCTGTAATTTCCTGTCATTCCGTGTCGTCCATGGTTCCGAATAACCATTTCCTAGTTGCACCGACGACCTCGTTTTTGCCTAGTCGGATTCTGAATTGTCCTAAGTTTTACTTTTAATTATTTTTATCTCTGTATACAATGCTTTTCTATCTTCAATTTCAAGTGTTCTATATTTCTTTCTAAATTATTTAAAATTTATGTCATTTCTGTTGGATCCATTATGTGCAGAATTTTGTCGGGTTTGTTTGCTATTTCTGCTTCCTTGATTCTTATTTAAACATACCCGTTTTCTTCTTTATCGGGATGTACCTGCAGTCCCCGTTGTACTACCGTTATCATCATCATTAGAATTATGGTTACCTGAAAATTTAGTTGCGCTTTTAATGTTACATAAGTGTACATTCTGTAAAGGATATTTTCTAAAGTAAGGTTCATCATTATGCCTAACTCTTTTATAATTTCTAATAAATCCCTCATTTCAGTTTTCCATATAATCTCTTTCTATTCATTTTTAATTTTTAATTTTTTGTTTGTTAAGGGGGTCCTCTACTCTCGCGGTTTCAAAAAATCGATTTTTTTTTTTAATTTCAATCTATATGTATCTGAGAATACGCCACAGAAAGGATTTCGTGAAAATCACATTCCTTTGCATGTTTCTGGGAACAAAAAGGTACCAGCTTCCGGCCGTTTCCGAGAAACTAAGCGCGGCGCGCCACGACGGCGCTTGTCCAGTTAAAAATCATTGTCCAAAGAATTTACCGGTCCGTTCTTGAGAAGAATGTGGACAACCAATAACATCAACGTGATGAGGAAGTAGAGCTCTACGGCCCCGGTATAGCAGATTAACTCGTAAGTTACTACAATCAAGTTATACACCGTAATTTATCATTAAACGCGTTTTCCTGAAAGTAGTGTTTTTTAAGCTGCCGAGTAAGACTTCTCATAAAAGTATTGGTCCGATTTCAATAATTTTTTTTTTCAATTGTTCAGAAAACATACCGCTATGTTTTCCCGTGTACGATTTTCAAAATTTTATTTTGTTCCATTTTTACAGCTTCTAATAGGTCAAAAATGACGCAAAAATTGGAAATTTTTACAAATTGTTGCATAACTTTTACAAATTGCAAAATAAAAAAAAATCTGTCACGGGAAAACATAGCCACCGTAACTATGATTATAAAGAATATCAATTTTCAGATTACAGATTACCCAATTGGCCACAACTTTGCTTAAGCGGGACCCATGCAGTTTCAACATCAATGTCATCAATGACGTTTCAAGGTCGCGAGAGTTATTTGTTTTCGTCTTAAAAAAAAATTGAAAAGTCAAAACATGTATCTTCGAAATAAAAAAAAAAATTTTTATGTAATCAGTAGATCCTTCGCAATTTATTCCCAAAAAAAACGCTCCATTTCAGGCCTCGAGAGTAGAGGACCCCCTTAATATATTTCAGTTTTTTTTTATTTAATGTCTCTACTAATAGAGTTGTATCTGTTAATGTATGAGCTTCTCTTGGGCTCATTTCTACCATGGTATGATATCTATCGTTATAATTACCTATGGCTTTTTGCATTTTTTGCTCGAGTGAAATATCATCTTCTATCGCTTGTATTTTCTCTTTTTTAGTGGAGTGCAATCTTTTAATTTCTGCATTTCCGGTGTGGCTGTTGGGTTTTGTACCTTTTTACTTGTTCTGACTTAAATTCGTTATCCATAATAATCTTTTTTGACTTGTCGAATGTCGCTAGATATCCCTCTAATATGGCGATCTTCTTTTTCCCAATTTCGGTCATTTATTAAATAAGCCACGGCGAACTTAGTTAATTTATCTATAATCGTAATAAAGGTTTGCTTTTTATAATGGAAGGTATCCAAATGAATAATTTCATTTTTATTCCTTGGTGTTTCAGTTATTTGTAATTTTGGTTTTATTAATATCCATTTGTATTTGTTCTTGTAATTTTGGATAATAGATTTTATCTTTCAGAGTTTTATATGTTTTATATGTTATGGCTTTCATAAATTTTATTCGTTGATCCCCTGAAAATAACTTTAGAACGCACCATTGAACTTTGTTGAAATCGGTGTCTTCCACTTCAGAATAGATCCCGATACGGCCTGATTTTGTGCTTTCTTAGTATCTCAGTGATTACTTCTTCTTCGTCTTGAGGATTGATTTCTATAATTCTTCTTCCATGTATTGTTTTTACCCCCTTAACTGGATTATATATTAAAATTATCTATGTTTAATATTTGTTCACGATTTCATCCTTAATACCTATGTGGTCCAAGAGCTGTTCGCTTACCGAATGTATAGTATCTGACAGGTCCATATTGGATTCACTGCTATTTCTATTATTAATTTGTGGGTTTTCTTCAAGTCTGCTGAGAAAACCCGCCACTCTATTTTCTTTCCTTTGAATGTACTCAATTTCGAAGTTATACTCTGAGAGAACTCTTTACCTTTATATTTTAAATTTAGATATTTAATCGGTAACAATTTTAAAATTTTGACCACATAAATAGGGTCTTAAATAAGTTACAGAGTACACGATTGCTAAGAATTCTTTGTCCGTTACACTATAATTCTTTTCATGATTATATAATGTTCCGGTTAAATAACAGATTGGATGACCGTCTTGCGAAAGGACGGCTCCAATTGTGTAATCACTAGCATCCGTTGTAACGACAAATAATTTTTCGTAGTCGGGAAATTTCAATATAGGATTAGATTTTAATAATAATTTTAGATCTTCAAACGCTTGAATGTATTTTTCTTGAAATATTTGATTAGGGATATGCTACTTTAGCATAATCTTTGATGAATTTACGATAAAACCCTGTCATGCCAAGGAATCTTTTCAATTGTTTGTCTTGATACCCTACTTTGTCAATACATGCCCTAGGAAATCTGTTTCTTTATTCACTTGCACTTGTCTGCTTGAATTTTAAAATTATGTTCCGCTAATCGTTTGAATATCTTTTCTATTGAATTAAGATGTTCTTCCAAGATAGTTGAAAATATAAGTATGTCGTCTAAGTAAACGACGTATATTTTATTGATATACTCCCTTTACATTTCATTTATTAATCTTTGAAAGGTAGCCGAGGCATTCTTAAGTCCGAACGGCATCATAACAAATTCATAGAGACCTAAGGGCGATACAAATGCTGTTTTATGTATATATTTATCAGCCACTAAAATTTGATGGTACCCTTTTGCTAGGTCTAATGAGCTAAAGTATTGAGCCTTACCCAATTTATCCAAAATACTTTCGATATTTGGCAATGGTTACTTATCGTCTATGGTGATTTGATTTAATTTTCGATAATCTACCACTAGTCGATATTTTGGGATTCCCGAATTATCCTTCTTTTTTAACCGTCTTCCCAAAAACAAAGAGGTTCTAAGTTCGACGCGTATGTTTTTATTTTAATTTTTTTATTTTTTTATTTAATGTCTGAACGGGCATAACTTCGTAACGCATCGACCGATTCAGCAGTGTATCATCAAACGATATGTTGCTTGATCATGAAGCCCCAATATTCGTTTCCCTTTGCGATTCATCTCCTGTATGACTAAGGGACGAATCTTCCTGAGGTGTATCCTCCACATAATAATTAGACGTTTTACTATAAATAAATGTTATTTTAATATTTAAAATAATTACTGAATTTAAAATATAACCTTCTAGGCTTTATATAATTAGCTAAAAAATCCATATTTTGGGCATACTTTCACCTATCAGTAATCTCGGCTTCCTGTCCGGATACTCTCTTCTTAGAATTTCTATCGCGACAGTATGAATCCCTAAGCCGCTTCCACTTAGTTTTGCATTGTTCAACTAAAAATAAAATTAAAATATTATACTATATAATACAATGGCATATTTTAATTAATATTCCAGAACGCCGGGAGGTACTTTACCACTTAATTGCAACTCTTGTCCTATTTCCTTCCATATTTCCGCCTTCCTTCCTCAAAACATAACAAAATCGTTTTTTGCAAAAAGGTTTTTTTATAAAATTTTATGCAAAATTCTTTTGAAAAGTAATTTTTTTGCAAAATGTATAGTTGTCAAAATGTCTTTTCAGTATATATCCTTTTGGAAAGTGTTCACTAAAGCAAAATTTTATTCGGCCAAAAAGCGTTTTGCAAAATGAATTTTGCTATGTGGCCCGACCGATTTTGTTTAAAATTTGGAGTAATTATTATTTATGTTTAAGACACTGAAAATACTGTTATATACATATGCGACTATCACCTTCTAGTTTTGGACATGCCACTTTAAAACATCCTGTATTTTTGTTTCAAAGCAATAATTTCTTATTGTTTATTAGGTTTTTTAAAAGTCTAGTTACACGATTTTGATTTAGTACACAGCCTAAATATTTTACCATCCACAGGTGTAAGGTATGCACATATTTTATTGAAATAACGACAACCCGTTTGGGCACAGATTTTTCCACCACGTCTCTCCGTCACGTGCTGATACCCTTATCTCCATGGTGATTACATCCGCAAACAAACTCTATTTTCGGTATTCCGATCCAATGGTCACTAGCAATGATACATCCATAACTGTACGTACGGATATGGTCAATGGGGCTCTGGCATCCGCAAGGGGTGGAGAGTGCTCCGGAATTCACAACCCGTGATGCTATTAAATGGTTATTTGAGCTTAAAATTTATTGGGCTCGCTACGATTGTTAAATGACTTCTGCAAAATTTATTCCAACGATAATGGAATCAGCGAATACACGAATATTTGCACTTTTTCCTTTTCTCTCTGGAGACCCCCACTGTTATTTTTTCATTTTTAATTCCAATCCGTCACAGTTATTTAGCGGCAGCAGACAGCTAAAGCCGGAAGGAGCTTCAGGTTTAAATCTCCTTAAGGAAGAAAGGACTAGAGGGAAATGCTTTCAGCGGAAATCACAAATGAGCAATTTGTCTGAAGCGAAAAAATTACTTCCGAGGACATTTCGCCGCAAGAGAAGAGGGTTTTATGGATTTAAGGAATCTTGAAAATTGGGATGAATGGCATTTCTAGTTATAACCTGTTGCTCGTATGTAGCTTTGCATTGATTTATTATAAAGGTTATTCCCCTCAAAAAATTAAATTATGATTTTGCTACTGCTTCTATGTAACATGTGGAAGCAAAAGAATAGTGTGAAAGGTTGAGCAGGAGCACTTTCAATTTATGACAATTGAAACAGAGGCGATCTATTAACAAGAGGCGAGGTATTAACAAACTTACATATTTGCCCGACGTAATCAAAAATAAATAAACTTAGTTGTACTATTTATTTTTTCAGCCTATTTCAGTGCAGCCTAAAAAATGCACGGGGCTAGCAGGGAATCAAGATTCTATGATGTGGGTCGCCGAACTTCCACGGAAGAAATTTATGTTTAAATAATAAAAATTTATAAATTCCTGAAATCAGTTTAGACCAAATTATTGATGTAATGTTTTAAACAAAACATACACAACATAAATATAGTTTTCGACTAGTATATACATTGAATTAATTGTACATATTTCCAAATAAATTCGTGTAATTAAATAATTATTTATCATTTTTGTAAAGTCTGCTTTTAAAGTTCTCTCGAAAGCTATTAATACTTCTGCAGGGTGATAGATCTCTACCGTTTGGATATATATGGTTATTCATAAATTCCAATTTCTCATGGTATGCATATCACTCTACTACTATCCCAATTACCCTTCCGAAACTGCAAACCATGCTCCTATCATTGCAGACACAGTCACGACAAAAGTGAATAATATGTTTTGAAATTACCAAAAATTCAGCATTTTCCCTAATTTTTCCGAAATTCTTGTAATTAATATGCCTCATTTTTATTTTTATTACATTGACCTTCTTATTACCTTTCCAAGAAGGTACAACATGGCAGGGTAGAGAAGAGATTACAAAAACCGCATCCTTAGAAATCCCTGACTTTATTGCATTTAAGGTAGGGAAATCTTTAAATTAACAAAAAAAAATTTAAAACGAAAGATGGATAATGTTTAATTTTATTTATTGCTGCAAAAAAGTCATAAAAATGTTGGTATACTCGTAGTTTTGTTTTATTGCCGATATTGGCTTCTGTTAGCCGGACCTTACACCCTAGAATCCTGACGTTATGTTAGTAATAACTGGTGGAAATTTTGCTACAATAGACGTCAGTCATCGATTATCTATTATAGTTGAAAACCAAAGAGATAACTACGAGTGTTCTTAAGCTAAAATTATTAAAATTTGGCAGAATTTTACATTTAAAGAATACGCTGTTATAATTTACTCTTATTTTGTACTAGACAGAAACTATAGGGCGGTTGTATTGGAATATGAAAGAAGATTCTCTAATCGAATCGCGGACTTCCGGAAGCTGCTAACAACATATGACAAGGGGCCCTCCTCCAGCCCAAATGTTGAGCCAATATTTGGGCTGGTATCATCGGCACCAATTCATTTTGCTTAATAGCCAAATTTATGCGAACTTTTTGGAGAGTACACTACCACATCTACTAGAGGGCAACTTAGGGCAACGTTTGACCAACGGGGTGCAGCCTGAGCGCACACCACCAACATTGTAAAGCGAATATTAATTGAAGAATTTCCTGACCGCTGTCTTGATCGAGATGTACCGATTCCTTTTTCTGCTGCACATCCAGATCTTACCCCCATTGGAATTTTTCTTAGGAGGAACAATGAATGATGAAGTTTACTCAAGGCCAGTTAACGATTGAGACGAATTAGTTAGCACAATTAGGACAGCGACTAAAATGCGGGAAATGCTGGCTACGATACACCTTAAACAGGGAATTGAAGAAGGATATTGGCATGCATCGGAAGTGAATAACTTTTGTAACATTAATTGTAATAAGTTTTAATTCAATTAAAATATTTTAGGTTTGTACGAGTTTAATTTCCTTAAATTGCAGATTTCGATGCTATTCACCAAAAGGTTTTCTATGTATGAATTTCTTTATCCTTTCTCCATTTCAGCATGTTGTGCCTTTTAGGAAAGGTAATAAGATGGGCAGATTAATAAAAAATACAAAACACATTTATTAAATGCATGAGTTTCCGAGAAAATTCGGGAAAATGCCGAATTTTAGGTTATTTCAGAATATTTTTTTACATTCGCAAGTGACTTGTTGACAATTTTGGAAAGGTCATTGGTACAGCAGTTTTTTGGCGTGTGTTTTATGTCGCTGCGTTTAGTAGATCAAAAGATAATCAAATAGTTTTAAAAAGAAACTGAACCGATTTCACTAAAAGCTCTAAAAAGCATAAAATAATTTTTAATTTCATATCTATTACGCTATTTTGAAGTTAGTGCAAATTGAACAAACTAAATAACTATAACAAAAGTATTTAATCATCCTTCTTTATGATCCCGTGAGTTGTTTTGTTTGTTTAATTTGCAACTCTAACAGCAAGCCACAATTTTTGTCTCAATACAGATAGATACTCTATGCATTCAGAATCATCTAAATCAGCCTACGCGTTACAAAGTTAGGTTACCCCTTCTCCCAAATTTTCCAAATAGGAAATTGGATAACGTCCCCTCCGCACACCACCTCACCTCATAGATTTTTTGCATCGTATCAGTGGGGCAATATATTCTACACATCAAAAGAAGAATCATCCAAATCGGTGCACACGTTACGAGGTTAACCGACCATCGAAATTTTTTTCATTATTATCAATGGGGTATACTCTATACAACCAAAAAGGAAATATCCAAATCGTTCCACGCATTACGAAGTAAGGTTTCACCCCTTACCCCCACCCCACGAACAATTTTTTGACATGGTACCAATCTGGGAACATACTCTACCCAACCAAGAAAATATCATCGAAATCGGTTTACGCGTTACGAAGTTAGATATGCACATACAATGCATAATTTGAATTTAAATGTAACTGTTGGGATTCCCTCCCCCTTGCCATAAAATTATAGGAAACACCCCGTATTTAAAGAATTTTTTTGATTGGCTGGATTTAAAAGGCTTTTTCATTATTTTTTGATGAGTGTAAAACCATGGTAATCCAAGTAATATTTTTCTCAATAATTTACTATTAACACGTATGGGTAGGAAATACCATCATTTCATGCCACACTAATTCAAGTACAAAAACCATATACATGTATTACCAGCTGCCATCGTGGGGTGTACAAAACACTTGGTTATTATTGTTATTGCTATTTAAATGGAGTAGCCTTATTATGGTCACTACAATTAAGAATGTCTTTTGTGCCACAAGTCCTACTACTGTAAAAGACGCTCATCCACCCTAATGTAGGCAAGGACGTCGTTAATAGAGGAAGATATAACATTCCCCGACTGAAGATTCTCTTTCAAAACCAAGGCGGGAGAAAATCACATTATATTCATGAAGGTTTCATCGTCTTTCGGACAGAGCCGACACTCTGTCGCACTAGAGAGACATAGTGATGTAAATGATATCTTAGCCCATAGTTGACAGATAGGTAGCCTCAAAGCAATCTGAGATCCGCCGACACACGTTCCTTAGCCTGGGTAAATCTAGGGACATTTGCCTAACCTGGCCAGCTCATCAGCGAACTCATTACTCTCAATATCCGAGGGACCAGCTATCCAACAGAGTGTGATCGTGTCATGTGCTAGTTGCTAGAGGAGTCGTCGGTGGAGTAAGTGATAACGTGTCGGCCTACCAATCCGCAGGTCTCACGTTCGAATCCCACCAACGACGATTAATGGTTGTTTGGCAACAGATTACAATAAAAAGGCATTGGGGGGGGGGGGGGGGGGGGGGGTACAGAGAAAATGTCAGCGGTTCGGAATCCACTACAAATAGTACCTCCGCTTGCAATCTTTGTCTCTAATCTGGTGAATTTTTTCTCCTGCCCCATGCCCCACGAGTAGTTACGGGAACTGGAGAGAGAGAGAGCACAGCGCAATAGCTGCTGACAATTTTACGATAGAGATGTAGAAAAGAGAGAGTCAAAAATATTGCTTCCATGGCATCTGTTGGACAAGTCCTAATTGCTTCTGTTATGGAGAATAAGGCAATTCTTTATAGGTTATTGAATTTGGCTCGACCGTTATTAAACGTTTGGCCAACAGACCAAGGCAGCCTATGAAACAATCGGTTTGACAATCGTATTGTATAATTAGAAAATTATCAGAGTCAGAGTGATCGTTCTAATTAAGTTTTCTGTCGAGCGTAATTCCCAAATAATTTACCTTTGCCTTGGATTGAATATGGCCAAGTTTTAGACCTTGGCCATATTCAATCCAACGCAAAATGGCAGCTGTCGGAGATCCGCGAAAAGACGTCTGCAAATATCCGGGGGAAAATGACTGACATCGCTGCCCCTTCCCCGTTGATCTGAAATAAAAATTAAACGCATGTGATTAATCAGAATCCCTTTGGCCATGGAATAACATACAATTTTTTTTTTATTTACTGCAAAATAATTTAATGGCGGCTATTTGAACAAACAAATCGATTCTTTCTGTTTTTTTATAATTAAAACATTAATAAAAAATACAAAATAAAAAAAACATTAGTAAAAAGTACATATTTGTACGCCATTCCATGACTTTAGGTTTTCCGAGTATCCATGCATATTTTCAAGTCGATCAAGTTAAATATAGTGGCTAGGAAAGAAGCTGCATTTCCATTGCAGATAAAATGAGCAAATATAGTTTAATTTTTTTCAAAATGTCCGGTATACTATTTATGACATAGATTTTTGCCGTAATATCAACGCTACTTAAAACTACATTTTAATAAAACTTTTGATTTTATTTTCACTTCCTTGTCCTCTAAAAATTGAAAAAAATTTATAAAAAGATAATTTACCATTATTTTTTTTTTACCGGTTTAAAGTAGTTTATTTACGGTACAGTCTTGACCCATAGTCAATTTTCATGCCAAATATCCACAAAAGAAAATGTGACAAGAAAAACTGTCATATATTATTTTATCAATAAATTGTAAAAACACCTATAAAAAGTAGAGATATATGTAATTCTATAGGGTAATTGAGAAATTTTATAACCTATATAATGCTCGATTTTCATGAAATTATTCAAACCGTTTCGTTCATGTATCAATTAACTGAAATAAGAAAATATGTTTTTTTTTAACTTAAAATTTATTTAATTACAATTTGTACAATTTTCCTTGATTACAGAAGTATCGCGATTTGTACTATTTACCTTTCCACCAAAAAAACCAGAGTAAGGTGTTCGTACAACTCAATATTATAGTACAATAAGTAATATTATCTCCTGGTGCGAAGGATTTCTCTTTTAAGGTAGCACCGGTACTTCAGTATGGTAAAATTCTGATCTTAACATCTTGCATCCCATACTCACCCTTACAACTTAACTAATTGACAGGTTTCGCAAAAAAGAAAATCAGTTAGTAAAACTAATGGTAATAATTGTTTTCGTCAATACGTATATAAATAGCTATCACTTATGCCTATCCCTCACAATTATTAAAAGGTACAGGAACCAGCTCTAATAAATTGTTTCAAGACAATAGGAAAGCAATTGATAACTTAAATTCTGCAGATGCAAAGAGCTGCACAGAATTCACATAAATTCCACAGTTTTCATTACAATGTGTTATACGTATTACATACAAATGGAAAGAAATTATTTTTGGTATATCTTCATCTGGAATCATGGTTCGACAGCCATAAAAAATGGATAAATTTCCGGGAACCCGATCCAGCAATTTACAGCACAATAGCGGCTAATGCCGTAAACAGTTTGCAGCGATAATGCGTTCGATAAACAACACATAGTATCAAGGACAAGGGCTTTTCCACACGGCTTGAATAACAAGGGCCAACTATACGAAGGACCAAATGGCGTATTGCAACCAATTCTAAAACCTCCCCTGGACTTTAAAGCGATTCGGCTATTTTCAGCCCCATTGTTGAGCTCTTGCCTGCTATCTGGGAGCACTTTAGAAAACCGGAAATTTGTTTCTTTCGGTTGTTGGTACAACAGCCTGGAGGATGGGCATCCTATCGCAATTGTGTACCATGGGACACAAAAGAGCATGAAGGGCATTGTGTACCTGTATTTCCGTTTGGTCTTAGAAGTGGACAAGGTAATTAATTACCTCATTTTGTGCGGCGGCCCATGTAGGATAATTCAGTTGGATTAACTTTTCTTTAACAAATAGCCATTCCTCAGATGAAACTTAGGAAATTTATTATGGTCAAGCAGTTTCAACTTTATGACCATTTAATTTGCAGCCTTCTTCTGTTGAATCTGAATTTAAATCCACCCAAAATTTTATGAACCTTAAACCAGGGTATTCTACGGAAATGTAGTTACTTCATGTGACCACCGCTGTTATAGATATAATATAATATCTATGAACTTAAGGCAAAGTTGCTTTAGTCGACTTATCTAAGATGTAGGTTTTGTTCCATTAACATTTTCTAAGTTTGCCTCTAATTCAATCATATTCCTTCGCTAGTACAGTTTATACGTTATCTACAAATATATGCTACACAAACTAGAACTAGTATATGGTCATGTTGAAAAATCGCTATTTTAGTTTTCTTTTATGTTTTTGTTTCATATTTGCGTAAAAGAGGAGTAAAGAGCTATCGGAAAATGTTTTTCAAACTTACCTTTTTTTGAAAAGTCATAAAGCTGCTTTCGCAGGCGGAGCTACATGTATTCTGGTTGAGCTTATCTGAGATTAGATTAGATCCTATGCTGCTCATTGATAGCGTATTAAAAATGTTGCGGAGACGTAAGCATTGGATCCGGGTGAGGAGGTGGGAGTAGAACCTATCTTCATAACGCGTAGACCGATTTGGATATTTTTTTTTGTAGAATTATTATAATTAATACTAATACTTAAAATGTTGGAACTAGGTGGACTTGGAGGGGGAGGGGGGCGACACTTAATTTTCTAATGCGTGAACCGATTTTAATTATTCTTTTTCTGTTTTTTGGAGTATGCTGCCCTATTGGTAGCGGGATAACAATTTTATACTTGGGGTGTGTTGCGTTTCAGGTGTGTTGGTGAAAAGCAGTGATAGCGCCTTACTTCGTACTACGCATGATTTTGACGATTCTCTGTAACCGGGGTGGACCAATTGGATGATTTTATCTCATTCGTCATTGGTATTATGACACAAATATTGAACGCAAAGTAAGGTAAGAGAGCAGTCAAGTTACTTCGTAACGTATGGCTCAATTTGAATGTTTGGTTTTTGTTATTTGGAGTACGTGGCCGGACCAGCACCGTGTTTAGGTTGGGTTAAAATGGCAGCCTCTTAGGGGGAAGGGTACGATGTCCCATTGTGCTAACACTTGGATCTCCTAATGAACCGAGCTACTCCCTGATATCAGCTGATCCAAGTTCGATTGAATTTTCAATAGAGGCGGACACTTGCAAAAGAGGTGGGTGATGGTTTCATCGTCCTCCTCATCTTGGTGATTCCAGCAAAATTCACGAGCTCTCTTAGCGTGCGTGCCTATGATACAGTGACCCGTGATGAAATCCACGATGACGCTAATGATATTTCGATCAAAAGAGATGAGCTCGTTAGATCGCCTTATGTCAAAGGTCCGACTTTTACTTTTGTCGGTGAATAGGCAGGTATGTTCCCTTTGCCAGTTCTCATTAGCATTATTGATGAATGTTTATTTGATGTTCAGTTTGAATATGGCTAGCGGATTGCCAAGCTGGTGAGATATATCCTCGTCTGCTAAATCTATTACGATTCTCGCTTGCCCATTGCCTTCAAGTATAATTTTCCTATTCAAAATCTTTAGCAACCTCTCATTACGCTCTACTGAGCAAAAGTAGCAGGAAAATGTGTATCTTCTCAGATAGTCAGGCTGCTATTAAATCCCTCACAGGAAAAGCTGTTACAACGTACCGCTCAATTTTAAATGACATGACTGAGCGTCTGAACGTACGCCTCGTTTGGGTATCGGAGCTTATCCACATTCCGGGTAACTGTAGAATCAAAGAACATGCGAGAATATGCACCACCCTTCTCGATTCGGACATTAATCGGATATTAATGATTTAGCAAACCGTTACCTACATGCAAACTGGATATTTCTTTAGAATTGCAAATGTCGGAGGGAACACACCTGCCGTATTACCCGGCAGATATCATCTCACTCTGACGAAGGATTATATGCATTGCTGTCATTTCGGGCCAATTTCTCATAGGCAATCACGCCGATAAACCCGACGCGCCTGAATATGACTTCTGTAGGAGTTGCTAAGAAGAGGAGGAAGAATTAACCATACTTCACTCCTCTGCAATTGCCTGGCTCTAGCCAACCGCAGGAACCGGTTTTTGGGCTCCCCCTTCTTTAAAGAGTTAACCGAATTAGGATCCACTAACTTCAGGGATCTAGTTCGGCTTATCAGGAGCTCAAAATGGTTCCCCGCTACATGAGAGGGATCCAACCTTTCAGCTCTAGCAAACAATATCTGTTGGCTCCCCGAGAACTAGGTTCTACTGATACTGAGAGGGATCTAGCTCGGTCTCCTAAGGAGCTATATGTAGGCTCTCCTCAAGGTGTTATAGCGTTGAGGGCACAGCGTCACTTATACTACAATTGGCACCCTAACCTAATATAACACATAAAAAATGGCTCTTCGCATACGATCTAATGTTGCAACATATCTTCTTTCTGACAGTATTAGTTTTGCCTCTGATATAAGATCTTTAAATGCAATTTTTATGGTGCAAAACAAATTAGTCTTTTTCAGAAAATTTCAAAAATCGAGATATTTTGTTCACAACATTCTCTTCTAGTATAACGAAATCATTAAAACAATAGAAAAGAAATGAAGGAAGTTTGCCAGAGCCATTAGACTAAGTAAATAGACTCCAGCGGGCACCAGATGTAGTTGCAACATGGTGTAACGAGGTTGACCTCAAGGTCAACCCTGACAAAAAGGTCGTCGTTCCGTTCACTAGAAAGAGCAACACGGCGGGTCTGACAGAACCGACCTTCCTGGGCACTGCGCTACCCTTCAAGGATCATGTTAAGTACTTGAGGGTGATCCTGGATTCCAAGCTATACTGGAACCTCCACCTAGATACAACCGTGGAAAAAGCTCGGAAGTCCTTTTAGGCATGCCGTAGAGCTGGCGGGACTACCTGGGGACTTAAACCCAGGACAATGGTCTGGATCTACACATCGGTAATGAGGCCCATAATAACGTATGGAGCGATTACATGGTGATACAGAGCAAATCTTAATGTGGTCAAGACTAAGCTTAGCAGACTGCAACGTATGGCCTGCTTATGCATCACTGGAGCCATGTGCACCTCGCCGACGGCTGCACTCGAAACCATGCTTAATATCAAACTTCTTCAAATAGAGGTTGATATTTAGCTCCTCAAGCTGAGCAGTTCGGATGTTAGAACTCTGGCTGGCCTCCTTACCGGCGACTGTTAGCTGAGGAAGCACCTGGTAAGGACAGGCACAGCCATCGACCGCACCTGGAAACTCTGTCTGGAGGATGATGAGACCCCATTACACGTACTATTTGAATGCCCTGCAGTGGCCAGGCGCAAATTTAGCCTATTCGGGAAACCAACCCTGGTACCGAGCGGGCTGAATGACTGCCAACTGCCTCACACATCCACACCTCCAATTCAATCAATCTATCAATTAGTAAAATAGAGACTCTATATATCTGCGGAACAATACTTGGGGGAATGCAGAAAAACAAGTAATTGTAAGTTGTTACCTATTGCTTTATAGTGATATTTCCGGAAATTAGAAAAATTAGTTAAGATTGTTAACAGAAAAAGTACTGGTTTGACTCTAAATGCTAAATGATCGAGGTTGACGACATAATGCTCCAAATAATTGGTAAGGTATTTGCAACAATTGTATGCTTTGCTGTTGCTGACTCATTAGGCGAGAAACCATCAAGGATCTCTGACAAGAGAAGGAAGTAACCAACATTTTAATGGAGAAATCAAATCCCCAAGCAGCATGGTAGCAGGTGTAGGTCTGCTCTATTTTCAAGTAGGTACAAATTCGAAGTTCTTGTATTGTTTTGATCCAATTGTTGTTTACAATTAGCACTGGAAATTTTTTTTAGGATATGACCAAAGCCTGGGGAAGAAACAGCCCCTTCTGCAAGCAAAGGATTTTCTGGTGGTACTAAGATCGCGGAACCCGACAATTCGCAATCCTTCGCATGGACGACCCAAAGCCAACGGCAGGAATGTCCTTTTGCGATTGCAGGAGGAATCATTGCCGTCCATTGAAGAAAACAAGTTCAAATTTCACTGTATTTTCAATACGGTTTTGGTCCAGGTCCATCGGGGGAAAACCGAGGAAATCCGCAGATACAAATCCTGAGTGAATGGCTAAAGGTGATGCCTCGGAAGCTGAAACTACGGTCTCGGTTACCAAGGGCATGACGGAGTAGACCGGCTGGAATAACGGCACTGAGCTGACAGCATTTGATTTGGGAGTTGAGGATAACTCCGCAAACAAGGGCATTGCTGACCAGAAAGTTGGAACGAACAGCTCGAGGGAACCAGTAATAAAGTTTAATCCTCCTGTGCTGGTACCTAGTGGATCTCGTCAGGAGATTTAGTACACGGCTTATGCAGGTGGCGTAAATAAAACTAAATTTCAGCAAACTCGCCCCTGCGAACTTACTTCTTCTACCAAATGAAGAAGAGATTGATCTTGCTTTAATCTAAGAACCTTGGATAAAAATGATGCCATACTTGGATTTAAGCACAAAAAGTACACCTGCTTTATGGCAGAGAAGCAGGAAGCCCAGAACTCGCATTTTCGCTAAAAAGGGCATTCACATATTTTTAATGTTCAATTACAGCACCAACAAACTATCTGAAACGCCTTGAGAAACATCATTTAAGATAATCCCAAAGGAACTCAAAAAAGCAATCAGGACAGCAAAACGTACATCATCGTAGGAATTCTTCGACTCATTGATTGTACAGTCGCCAGGCTGAAAAACATTCGACTCTACTGTACCATATTTTTTGATGCGAGGTGATGTCTCCTTCACAAGTCTATGAGGTGACACCGGCGATAAGGTGATAGGCACCATTGATAAGACACACCTCTCAGTAGATCCAGGAAATGACAAGTAACCGACAGTTACTGGGATACCACGAGACTCTGGCGTTCTATACACTTCGCTCTGGCTGTTAGTTGTTGATAAAGATTTAAAGTTTCTAGTGAGCACCGAAATAAATGTGATGGCTTACGCGGAAGACTTGCTTTTATTGGTATCAGGAAAGATTTTAAGCACTTTAAGCAAACTAACGGAGATAGCTCTACATTGATGGGTACATATCTGCGAAGATATGAAGAGAAGAATGGGAAATTAAGCTCTGAAGATATGAAGAGGAGAAATGGGGTATTAGCCTGCGTATTGTTCAGTGGACTTATACACCGATAGTGAGACCAACCCTGACTTACGGAATCTTCGTTTAGTGGGGTGCTCTTGAAAGACACTTAATACGCTCATCAAAGTGCCTGCCTTGGAGAGAATGCTTCATCTCTCCCACTGGGAATCCCCGGTAAAAGTAATGCTGTTAAACTAAAATAAACCTAAAGATCGAAAACTTCAGACTACCGACACAGCAGTATACTAATAGCCAACATATATAGATGTGGCCTGAGTGGAACAAAAAGATAATGGCATTTTATTGGAGGGAAACCGCCGGAATCTCCGTAATATCATTGCGATTATAACGGCTCACTACCTTTTTGGTGGTCATGCCGTCCACATCCGTATTACTGCTAACAACTTCTTTCGAAATTGCTTGGACGAGGAAGAAGTTGAAAGCATTCTGTATTTATTTTGCGAATGCCTGGGACTAGCCAGGAAAAAGTTTCAGGCCCTTGGCAAGCACTTCCTTAATGAAATAAAGGACCTGAAAGAACTAACCATGGTTCTTCAATAGCTGCGGCTGGTTAGTTCATCAAAAAAATTTCTGCCTTGGAATCTTTAATATAATCTGAAACAAAAAAATCAAATTGAGTATTGGTTGCTATAGTTAAGTTAGTATTACAATTAAACGATTTTTTTTTAAACTGAGAGAAGGTCGGCGAATTTCCGTGAACTATTGCCGTTCCAAGTCGTTCTTGAGCGGATTTTTAATGAGAAAATATGAAATTTTTACAATGAAAAATTTTTTAGTTTAAGATAGAGCTACTATAGTAGTATCGGACACACTGTGCCAAATTTTGAGCTAATCGGTTCAATGGTTTTCTTTCTTTCAACAACGCCAACCAAAAAAAGTAGTTTCGAGAAAAACGCGTTCAATATTTATGCATTGATGCAATGAGGCTTTCATTCAAACAGTCTGTAAATTACGAGCTAGAAATTCGTCAATAATATTTACTTTTCAGCGCATTCTGAAATTGTACATTATTCAAAAATTAAAAATTAAATAGAATTTTTTAGCCTCATTATTTTCATTATTCCGTTCAAAATTGTAAAATTAATGGTTGGATAATTTCTTTGAAAAGACAATGTTAAAATTATCTCCGCGTATCCTTATTCTCTTTGTTACTAACTATATTTTTTCTCTGTTAGATTATGGCTACCTGTATCCAGAAAACACCACCATTTGATATGTATTAACCGCTTATGGTATCAGTAATAGAAGACATAACACAAGAAACATTTATAGCATGTTCTATGTGGAAGTTCACCAGACTAAAATCGAAGTGAGGGAATAACTTGTAGGTTGGAGATTGCCTTGATTAACTCAATTGTTCCAGCCGTTCGATTAATGGGGGCGATTGAGCTCGCAAACACAAAGCAAATTTGATGAGGATTAGTTAATGCCTGCGGGCTTAAGGGTGAGGTAGATAAATTAAGTCATTAGTTAGCAATGTTTCGGTACAACTGAGATAAATTACGAACGTTCTTTTACAGATTAAGGCCTGTTTAGGAAATAAGTAAAATTAATCGATGGGATTAGAGTTGTAAACTGCTTGCAATTTCACCGAGACACATAAGGGAATTTTTCAGCTTCAACGTATTAGTGAGTGCAATGGTAAAGTTAATGGATAAATGTAATTACTTTGCTGCGAATACCAAAATAATTTTTAAGTACAAAGGACCTTTACATTTTTAATCAAATTGCTGTCATGCAGCTAAATCTGCCTAGGTATGTGACAAAAAGCAGTCTGTTTGCTCCCAAATGGTTTTACATTAAAAAATTTTGTATTCATTTCAATATGAATGAAAAGGAAACCTCCATCGAATTTATGTTTTTTTGTCAATATGTACTCCTATTTATTAAAATAGATTCTTCACTTAAGGGGGGAAGTACATGAAGACGTTTTCAAAAATCGATTTTTTTTTATTGTCTTAATCGATAAGTATATGCTCTAAGAATATAATTCCAAAATTTCAAAAGCTTATCTCGAAAATTGTGAAAGATATGCCACTTGAAAGTGGTCGGCACCGATCCGGCCCAGCGCGCCTGGGATCGAGGATCTCTGCTGCGCGCGTTATTCCGCTTACCGGATTTTTTTTCTGCTCTGGAATTTAGAGTAATGAATACGACTCTGTTAAAGAGCGTTCTCGACGTTTTCTGTCCAAATACCGATTTTTCTGAGAATACCCGTCCCCTCTCACCTTCTCCTTATCTGCATCTTCTTTTTCGTCAGTTTTTCGGGACAAACTTTAAACGGCGTTTTCTCAAAACCATGTTTTTCAAATTGGCGTAAAAGATTACAAAAAAACTAGTGAACCGATTTTCTTCATCCAGCACTCATTTTAAAGGGCATAAAAAACTACTCTAGATAGACTACGGACATAGCAAAAAAATCATTTTAAGACCATTTTTGACGCGAAAATAATCAAAATTTTTGCAAAAAAAGTCAACTTTTTTTTTCATGCCCGATTTTTATAGTTAATGTTCGAATTTCGAAAAGATCGTAGTCTATCTAGAATAAACAACCCCCTCGAGTATAAAAATGTTTGGTTTTTTGATTTCAGATGAAAATTGCGGCCAGGAGAATTTACGCCGATTTCGATGTCAGCCGCGACACGAGTTACGAAACCCACCAAAAGTTGATTAATTTTTTATTTTTCAAAATGTAAAAAATGTTTTTTCTCTTCTTAAAACATTGCCCTAAATACATATAATATCGATTTCATGTGGACCTTTTTCATTTTCCCAAAAATAAATCCCAAAAAAGTACTTTTTTTTCGGCCTCTTCATGTACTTCCCCCCTTAAAGTAAAGAAAATTTGAACATTAAAATGCTTTTAAGTATTTATTCGTTTGGGTTCGGAATAAAAACTTAAATACCCCGTTAAGGAACTTGCAAACAAAGGAGGCATTAATGAGGCCATAGGATCTTTCTATAATTTACTGTCTGTTTTACTAAATTGCTAAATCGAATAAATCACGTTCTAACCAGCCTTGGTTTGATAGCTCCTTAAAACGTTTAAAGAATGTTAAGTGTAGGGCCTGGAAGAGGTTCTGTTCCTCTAGGAGCGACTCTGACTATTTAACTTATTCCAATTTATTCAGTCAATCTTTATTTGACTTAGTGTCTTCTTATATATTAACAGAATGAATGCGAGTTGATCCTAAGCAATTTTGGAGGTTCGTGAACTTAAAGCGCAATTCTGATGGGTATCCATCTTCTTTTTCTTTGGGGACAGCGAAAACAATGAGTTCCTGACGACAGCAAATATTTTCGTCGATTTTTTTAGAACTGCGTTTCTCTTAAATTCAAAGACCTTTTACTTTTCGAAACTACGATTTTGAAGAAAATTTCTACCTTGGCTCATAGTTTTTTAATTGCTCCTGACGGTATCCCCGCCTCACTCGTGAAATGATGTCGTTCCGCTCTTGCTCCTATTCTGTAATATTTATTTAATCTTTCAACTCGTTGCGATGTGTTCCGAAAGCTTGGAAAACCTCATTAATTATTCCCCATCGCAAAAAAGGTGATAAATGCGAACTTTCGAACTATAGATCAATTGCTAATCTTTGCTGTATACCCAAGATTTTTGAGGCACTTACTTGCGATGTTCTATACTTCCACTGCAAGCTATTCTTGCAGCCATTTCAACATGGCTTCATAAAGGATAAATCAACTACCACTAATTTATTGGAGTTTTTAAACTTTTGTATTTCTACAATTGAAAGTGGTAAGTAAGTTGACTGTATTTTTACTGACTTTTGCAAAGCTATCGATAGAATAAATCATAAAATCTTGTACTCAAACTCTCCCTTCTCTGGTTTAAGCGAGTTGCTTTTCGTGGAGCTCTGTCTGATGTTATTTTCAACATTTCCGGTGTACCGCAGGGCTCCCACCTCGGGCCATTGTTATTTATAATTTATATCAATGATGTATATACTATTCTGTCTCACTCAAATATTCTTTGTTATGCCGACGACGCGAAGATATTTCGCACTGCGTCAGACAATGCCGATTACCTACTCTTAAATTCTGACTTGGACGCCTTTCAGAATTGGAGTTCCATTAACGAGCTTCCCCTAAATATTGGCAAGTGTACATATACGTCTTTCTCACGAAAAAGATCTCCCTTTCAATTTAACTTTAGCATAGAGGGTTGTTCTTTAACAAGTGTTACGAAGACTAAGGACCTAGGTGTCTGGCTCAATTCCCAATTTTCTTTTGAGGATCATTTTGATGTCGTGGTCAAAGAGATTTGATGACCCCTACATTACAAAACTTTTATACTGCACTTTTGTCAGACCTATTCTGGAATATGCCTTTCCAGTCTGGTCACCGCTCTATGCGACACATATCAATCGCATTGAAGCTGTTCAACGGAGGTTCGTAAGGTTCGCTCTTCGATGCCTTCCCTGGAATAACTCCCTTATATTACCACCTTATGTTGATAGACTTAGACTGCAACACTTGGATACACTTGAAAAGAGACGCCGTAAATTCTGGATCCTTTTTGCTTTCGACTGCATTCGGGGGTCCATAGACTCTTCTGTTCTCTTGGCTTATTTTGGTACACTGGTTCCGACTCTCTCCCTGAGGAATCACGACTTCCTTCAGTTAACTTTTCATCGCACTAATTATGGGATAAATGATCGCATTGCTTTTTATCTATTGCGAAATCATGTGAGACGTCAGCTTTGTTGCAGTTACTTTTTACTTTTCACTTTGTATGTACTTCTTACTTTTTATGTACTTTTTATACACATTCGCATTTTTATATTTTGTGAATTCTCTCCTTATTCTTTGATTTTGTATAGTGTTATACTGTTTTTTTTAGTTTTTTGTAGTAGTCGGCACTTTAATGAACTATTTGCACCAAAACTCAACTCAACACAGGATTACATCCACTCAAATCTTTCACCCTTGGTCATGTACTACTTAAGGGTAAATGATTTGTTATTAATAATACAAAAATTAACTCTTTTTTGACAAAAATTATACATTTTCATTGCTTTTTTCATATTGTGGTGGATTCACCCATCGAACCAGTTGAATTCAATCGCGTGGCCAATAAAAACAAAGTAATAAATATTATGTTTGAAAATTGAATGCAAAAAGTAGTGGCGTATTAGCCCTAGGCTCGCCTACTTAAACAAATCCAGTAGAATGGCAGAGGCATGAGTGACTCTTAATTATCCCAACTTCAATAGTATGTACTGCCTTAGTGTCACATTTCAAAACGAATTAGGTACGTGGTAATTAATACTAAGCAATAAAATATCTGCTTGTACGAAGGAACTCAACCCTTCCTTATGCCTTCTGCTCTATATTTTGTTGCCTTTTGGTTTCTTGATCAAAGGCATTCCGCAAACAAACGACATCTAATTAAATCAAAGAAATTCCAAAAATGTTTTAATTAATTTGTTTCACAGCAAAATATTTGTGATGAAAGTTATTTCCCCTGGATTTTCTCATATTATTCCAAGGGGGATTCATTGCTCTGTTTGGATATTTACAACTGGCGCTATTGGTGCAAAATGCTGGATGAATTGGGAGCCAATTTAAAGCAAAAACCATTCAACAAAGCAAAGCTGTCACGTCGAACCGATTTGTTTCAATGGAGGCGTCATTAATCACTTTCAGATTTAAATGTTATCTCAAATCCGATTTCCCATGATTAATGACAGGAAGGAATTATGAGTACAAGCAGTGGTGTCCTGGGTCTTGGAGTTGGTTTGCTAATTAATTTCTGTTTTGTCATAAATAGGAATTTCGGAAGAAAAGCTTCAACGAATTTATTGTTACCGACGGTTAAAATTGGTGAAATTATTTGCACTTCACCAAATAAAGGCAACTGTGCAAAATTAAAATACGTTAAAGTACCTAATCAGTGTGGCTTATCTTGAGAGTGCTTGAGGCAAAGGTCGGATGAGCAACTGAACATAAATGTGCTTCTTTGTTTTGAAAAGTGCATACGACAGAATATCTGCAGTGTTCTTTAGCATACCATCGACTATAGTATAGTACAAACGTTAAGCGGACAAATACAGTGAAACTTAGTTAAAATGTAGGTTTGCGACAATAATTGGGGCTCGCACCATAAGCCAACGGTGTTATAATGAGCGAACGGAAAGGGTCTAAGTGCGCATGGCGGTATGAGAATTTTATTAGACAAAATTCAAATTTTGAATAACTCAAAAAATTAAACCATTCGCAAAAATCTGCTTTCAAATTGAAGACATAGGAGAGCTGAAAAAACTTGTTGACCCATTATTAAAGTTTCATAGTTATTATCACCAAAAGCCTTTTCGGTTAAAACTTATCAATTTTATTTAACGTACTCATGTGTGACTGATTCTTGAGTTGCTCTGCAATTGTTGAAAGATTAATATTTGGGTCTCAACGCTAAGATTGACACTAACAACATCGGCCTGGAACATGTAGTGGGAAAGTTTGGAATTGGAAGCAGGAACGAAAACAGGGAGTTGTTTGCGGCAACTTTTTATCGATGGATCGTTATTTATACACAAAAAATTCCTTCTGATATCCTGACTTCCCCCAGGCGGCAGAAATGAGAATCATTGCTGTTTCGAAAAGCTGGAAAAGGTGTCTTCTCGACGTCTTCTCGACATGAAAAATACTCTTTTAGTTAAGGCAGAACATCAATTTCGAATGTAGATAGAATATTTTGTTAAAGTCTTAAACATCACCGTCAAATTCCTCGGCAACCGAGCCTGAATATTGAATATCCGCCGGATGCGGGCAAAATTAATATTAGAACTACGACAAGATTGGAGTTTTCAGACGCAATTAAGTCAGTGGACCTCAGTAAAGTCCTAGGGATTGACGAATATCAGTGGAACTATTAATGAGCAATATAATTTCTGCGGCTGATATCCTTTTTCCCGCAATCGAGGAATATTGGGAAACCGATATCTATGCACAAATCTCCGGGTCTTCGAATCGAATGTTAAATCTATTCTGTTCTACGGCTGTTTAACATGGAATGTTACCTCTAAAATAATATCTAAGCTACAAGCCTTTGTCAGCTGGTGTCATCGGCGCATCCTTAACATCCATTGGCAGGATGTCATTACCAACGAAGACCTACACAGACTCACAGGCCAAGGCGGGATAAATACCAGTGTTCGCAGACAAAAGTGACAATGGCTGTGGTGCTCACTAAGAAAAGAGCCAAACAACATCGCTCGAGAGGCTTCAGACAAGAACCCGTACGGGACTCAAGAAATATACAGAATTGGACGACCGTGAAACACATCGAGAAGAACCAGAGAGAAGGTAGATTAACCAAACATGGTAACAGTTGAAGGCGTTGCCGAAGAACCGATCCAGGTGGAGAGTAGGAATTGTAGACGCCCTATGCATCTCAAGGGGTTAAAGGAACCAGAGAGGAAAAATTGGAAAAGATACTCCTAGATGTAGTAACAGCTTTTAATTATTGTTCCATGGAATCTGCTTAATTTTGATGTTGCAAGAAACCTAAGAAATATGCCGCACCTTGCTAATGTTTTAATTTTATCTTATGAAAAACTGTCCAAGTCAGTAATAATTTTGAATTATCTAAAAATGAATAAATCGATTTCTTAACGTGTTTCTAAAAGTGGTATGCAGAGATAAAATTGCATTATCGGGATTGTTTCTTATGGTACATCCATCTTCTCCTTCGTTTATTTATTTAACGGAAAAGTAGGAAACATAAAAAGCCCACAAAAAAGCTATAAAAAAACAGGAAAAAACAAGGTCGAATATTGCATTTTTACATCCCTACTCGCAAAACAAAGAATTTCTGAAATACAGAAAGTATAAGACAAAAAGTTTACAAGAAAAAAAACAATTAAAGATGTGTTTCATACCCATCTTGGGTGTTTTCGATTTTGCTTAGGGGTTTACACTTGTCCCTTGAAGAAGCAAATGAGTGTTCGAGATTGCGGTGTCATGACTCGAGTTTTGCTTCGGATTGTTCGTTTTTGCCATATTTTTTTTGGTGCTAGCACCGGTTGCCCCTGGTTTGGACGTAGATGAGTAAAAGTAATTGGCATTGTGCGTGCGTGCTGCGAATTTTTATTTTTGATAAATTATTTTTACTGTCCTGTTACATATAATAATGAAAAAAAACGAAAAATCTTTACTCTTTCCATTCTTTTTATGTTAAAGAGGAAAATTGCTCTTTCGTATTCTTCACGTAGCCCTTCTTCTTCTTCTTCAAAATACTCATTTTCATTATTGTAACGCTGCAGTAAACCAATAATTTTTGAAATTGCTGCTTTTTTATTAATCGCCATAATTTGACAGCGGGTGACACTAATTAACTCGAACACAGGGTTTAGCACTTGGAAGCAGATGACACTTTGGTGCAGGGTCCCAGTAACTCCAGTTGTCCCCGGTGTTATGTCTCGGTGGCAAAATCGAAAACACTCCTTGTAACCTCCTTTCCTTTATGGGGCTAAACCTAGCCAGAGACAACTCCACAGCACGGACAAATTATCAGAAATCAAAAAATTAATAATGGTTTTAAAGGTAAGTGTATATAAAATCGGTTGGAGATGGCGGCCGCGAAATTTTTGTACAAACTTTTCGTCAAAAGTTCGTCCTCTTTAAATATAAATGTAAATTTTTCAAAATATTATAATTATTTTAAAAACTTTTTGATCGTGACTCATATATTTCAAGGTATTTATGTTAAATCGGTTCAAAAGTTCCCGGCGACACCACCACCACCACAAGTGTTTCAATAAAAGTTCGGTTTAAGTTTTAAGAAGCATTAGACAGTGTCTATTGACCACCCTTAAATTGCCGTGTAATTTCCGGTACACGGAAAGCACACGAAAGTACACGGGAAGTACACGAAAATAACACGGAAGTACACGGAAACTACACAGAAGGTACACGGACAATACATGGAAATAACAGGGAAGTACATGGAAAGTACGCGGAAAGTACACGGAAAGTACACGGAAGTAAACGAAAAGTATACGGAAAGTACACGAAAAGTACACGAAAGTACACGGAAGTACACGGAAAGTACAAGTACAATTTCACGAACTACACGGAACTACATATAAGTACACGATAAGTGCAAATAGTCACTTCTATATTCATATTACTGGTAATAGTTTATCACAGCCTGTTCTAGATACAAACCTAACGGGGGCCTGATTAATACACCTCTTATTCCCAGAAAGTCTAATAAAAATTTGACGGAACGTGTTGCGTTTTGGTTTATAATGTGTAACACTGTACTAGTTTGATTGGCTATTTCTACTTCTCGGAGTTTGATTTGAATATAAACTGCTTCTTCATGCATTGCGTTGACTTGTAGTAACGCTTGTATTCCTGACATCATTCTTAGAGGTATTATAATGATGCTAAACATCTGCAGATTTTAGAGCTCCATTTGGAACATGTACATTTTTTAACGATTTATTTATTTGTGTCTAATACTTTTATAATTCCTAATGGGCCCTATAGATCTTTTTTCTTCATAGTTTTCCCTAAACAAATTTAAAAAATTTTTATTTATTACATGTCCTTTCGTGGTAATAATACTTACTTGGCTGGGTGTTCATTTAATCATCGAATGATAGCGGTCGTTATAATTTCCTATAGCCATCTATATCTAAATCTCTACTTAGAGTTCACTATCTTCAATGTCTGGTATTTTTGCTACGAGGGTTGAATTTAGTTCTCAATGCCTGCGTTGCCACTGTGATTGTTTGATTATGTTAGGAGTACCTCAATATTTTCTGACACTCGTAGTAGAAGTAAGCCGAACAATATTGGTAATTATCCGACATTGGAAACTGAAACGTCATCTAATACAACGCAAAATACATAGACAACATGTAACCTTTTTCCTCGAAAAACACAGAAACTTTCGTCTCTGTCTCCTTCATCACTTGCGGTTTTAATTAAAGGGATTACTACTGAACTTCACTGCAAATTAGTGCAATTCAATAGTCAGTTGGAGAAACTTAAAAAAGCACTTTGACACGGAGCTTAAAAACCTACACAAACACATTGAAAAACTGGTTGAAAGTCGTGTCGCAGAAACTTAGAATATATATGGTAATTAAGGAAGTGCCATAAGCTGAGAAAACTTCGGCATATCTCTTTAAGTAGTAGAAAGGCCTTTTCATGAGTAAGTTCATCATGGAAGTGGTAAAATTGTATAATTTCTGTGGAGGGGTTGGAAACAAATTTAATTAAAAAAGCACCGCAATTGAACAGCTGAAAGATGAAAATTTCCGAACGTAAACAAACTGGAAATAGTAATAAAAACTGCGTAAAATTATCATTTCCTTTCAAGTATCTACACTTTTGTAAGTAAATATTGACAATAAACAGTCATAAGAAGTTACTTATGTACTTAAACTTTCCTGAAAACTGATAATCCTCGAGAATTGCAGCGATTATTTTCACAGCACAAAATAGCACAATAAATTACACTTTAACTTCTCACAGAGTTTTTCAAAACACTATTTAGTTACACATATCACTTATAACTTGTTTATGAACTCAAAAAAAACTTTTCTGCGAAACGCTTTAGACAGAAATCACCGAAATCAAAAGTTTGACAACTTAGTGAACTTCGCCTCCTTCTCTGTCTTCACCTTTCCAACGAGCAAAACGGCTAGTCTCACGTACACGGTTCATACACGTAATGGCCTATCCTGTTTATTATTTTATATAAGCGCAGAAAGAACTGCTCATTTTGAAAATAGGTTCAGCGAACTCCATGAACGAATTGACCTGATTGAAAGGCGTCTACTGTCAAATAAGCTTATATTAAATGGAGTACCCAGTACACCTGATGAAAATTTACACACAATTTTTAAGAGGTTCACCCCGTTTGAAGCCCGATTTTTTTAACTTTTTTGGGGATTTTTTTTGACGAACAACAAAACATAGCAGCTTGAACTTTTTATTATATATTTATTAACATTTCAACAGTAAGGCAGAATTTTATATAGTTAATCGAGCTTTTTCTTGGCACTTGGTGGAAAATGTTTTTATTATTCATTTTTGGGTTCTTATATAAAACACACTGGCTTTTTAAATTTTCCACATTTATTTAATTATTCGATTAGTTACAATAAATTCGCTAACGCGTTTCGTGATCGTTTCGTGATTAGAAGTTCTAATAACTTGTATAATAAAATTTTTTTGACTAAGTCTACTTTTAGGCTTCATATTTAGTTTTTATAATTCGAGGATTTAACAAAGGGCTCTTATTTCTAAAATCTAATTGGTCATTAAACAGAATTTTGTTATCTTGTTTGTTCTTCCTAATCTCAAAAATTTCATATCTGTCCAGTATCTGGCCACCTTCAACGTGACGCAAAAGTTTTAATTTATCTATACTTGTGCCGTGTCCTGTCTCCTTCAAATGTTTAGCTAACCCAGACTGTGGTTTGTCATTTATAACAGAGGTAATGTGTTCTTTGAATCGTGTTTCAATAGTTCATTTTGTTTTACCTATGTATAGCCCAGCACAATCACCACAACTCACTCCATAAACTCCACTCTTCTTCAAATCGTCAGTTTTTTTCTTTAATTTATTGTTTATTAAAATTTATCATCATTTATTATTTTTTATCATCCTTGCTATAGTTTTTATAAAATTTAATTCTCTTTTGAAAGATTCCGCTGATAGAGGAACATTTATGAGTCTATTAATCATTGAATGAAAAGAAGCCATTTTTGTACTCCAAGGATGTCTGGAATAATTCGTATTACCGCGTCTGAATAAGTTTCTTTCCTATATATATCAAAATAAAACTGATTGTCTTTAATTGAAATAGTTAAGTCTAAAAAGTTCAAAGTTTTATAACCGAACTCAACGGTAAATTTTATATTATCATCTAAATTAATTAAAATAGTAGTCAAATTATTTAATTGTCGGTCTGTCCCCGTCCAAATGCAAAATATAGCATCAAAATAGCGAATCCAAACAAGTATATACGTTACTAAATTATTATTGAAATTGAATAGCTTATTTTCAAGATAATTCATGAAGAAATCAGCGCAGAAAGGTGAAAGCGCTGAACCCATTGCTAGAACATCTCTTTGTATGTAAAATTTATTATTAAAACTAAAATAATTTTGGTCCAAACAAACATTGAGAAAATTTATCAGTTCGACCTCCTTAATATACTTTGTACAAGGCAGGTGATTTAGTACCACCACAGGTTAAAGAGGTTTTACGAGCAAAAAACAAAGGCAACTCGGAGAGTTCAATTGTAATCAAACTCGGTTTAACGGCCGATAAGGGAAATATTTTGAGATCTATTGGTATTAAGTGTAGTAAATCCCATAAACGTTGATTCTTAATGACCTTGGCTCCACACAGTCGATCTTTGGTCAGGAAAGTTATATGAGAAGGAATTATATTTTGTATCGAGAAGCTCAACGTCTGAAAAAATCAAAACGCCTGAGAAATGAGTTTACCCATAATGGATGTGTTTACATTCGCGTACCAGCTGATGACTCAACTTTACTTGTTTCAAATTCTTCTGCACTAAAGGTACTATTACACTTGGGAACTTTAAAAAAATCGATTTTTTCTTTTTTACATTTTTCAACTCCTTAGACCTTCAAAAAAACCTCCTAAAATATTTTGGAGAAATTCAAACGTTAAATCGAGATATAGCGCGCGTGCTTTCTCGACTCTCCGCAGGTCTTCGGGCAATTATCGGTCGCGCAGTGTCTATGTGTTTCTCTTTCTCCAAAATACCAGACACTTGTATACATATTATATTTCCGGCTTTCTCATGTGTTGATGATGGCTTACTTTTACATGATACAGGAATACCTGATTAAGCAATCGTGAGTGGTTAAAACCGTTTTTTTATGAAATATTCAATAAATAAAACGTTAAAAAATTTAAACGCGTTTTGCTCGTTATGACATTTTTGAAACGCCGGACAGTTAATCTCCAGATCTACTGAACCGATTTGAATATACCTTGGTGCGTTTTGTTTATTGCAATCAAAAACAAATGAAATCCCACCAAAAACATTTCATGTAAAAAAGGTTGCCAAGACTCACAAGCTCATACCGCTTTCACTGTTAAAAAGTTATCAGATCTCATGTGGAGCCAAGCCCTAACTCTACAAGGCCTAACTCTACCACCCCTACCTCCAGAAACCCTACCTCTTGGTCAAAAAGTATGGCTTGGCCGTTTCATGGATCTAATGCATGACACAACATTAAAGACCAGTGACTTATTTTTTTACCATAAGTCCATAGGAGTGACTGTGCGATTGCCGAGAAACTGCCAAGCCATACTTTTTTACCAAGATGTAGGGTTTCTTGGGTTAGGGGTTGTAGAGGCCTTGTAGAGTTAGGGACTTGGCTCCACATGAGATTTAATAACTTTTTAACAGTGAAAGCGTTATGAGCTTGTGAGTCTTGGCAACCTTCTTTACATGAAATGTTTTTGGTGGGATTTCATTTCTTTTTGTAATATGCTTCCAAAATATTCTATGGTGAACTGAAATTAATTAGTGTTTATCTCATATGAAAGCAATTTACCATACGTTTTAAGCTTTAATTTGTTTAATTGAAAAAATTTAATTACAATCAAAATTTAAATAGGATATTCCAAATGTTCAGTCCCATGTAGATTTAAATCTTCAAAAAGATTTTCTTGAACACTACGGACGCTGCTGCTTCTTTCCAGTTCGATTGGAATAAGGTTTCACAGTCGAACAGAATGAACGAAAAACTGGCGTTCACTAGGTTGAGAGGAATAACACTATTAGACTGAGTGAATTCCAGTTTGATGTACAAATAAGATGACTCTTTAGTTAGAATTAAATTTCGTAAAAACGTTGTTGCATGAAATTTCAACTCACAATCAAGAAGACAAATCAAAACAGACTTAGAGAAACAGCACAGCGGAATTGAAAGCCACATTCAGCTTTTCAGCTGACACCTGTTCCAAATTAATAAAAGCTTCACACCCGTACGAAATCAACGGAATTAAAAAATGTAGATTATGAAACCATTTTATTTAGAGGCATTAAGATTTAAGGGAAAAATCTCTAAGTACTCGATTTTCGAATTTGAAGATTAAAAGTATTGCAAAATTATGCATGATTTTCTACTACTAAAACTTCTAACGCTTTTATCCGAAAACTGTATTTTTCAAGTTGACCGGAAACATAACTCAACCGATTCACTTGAAATTTTGAATGTATCTTTAAAAATACATTGCCTACGGAAATACGTAGGATTTTTTTATATTGCATAGTTCATTTGTTATTAACAATTTTCTGACGATTTTTTAGGTGAATTTTTTTATTTTTCACTTTAGAATTACGCCATTTGCCCAAAAATCAATATATCGAAAAAATCCTACGTGCTTATATAGCTGTTGTTATCTGTAATCGAAGAAAATTCATTCAAAAATTACAGGAGCTGTTTGTCCGACCGTGGACCCTAGAAAAACGAAGATGTCATCGCAAAAAAGCTGCACAGCCGCCATTTTGAATTTATACGCTTCAAAAAAATTATTGTATATAGTCAGTGATATGTATGATAAACACCTTAATTTGTGGTCTCGAATTATTTTGTAGTTTTTCTGAAAAAAAATCCCCAAAAAAGCCTATTTTTTCGGCCTCCACAGTGTTCTAACCCCTTAAACAATTTTAACCAACTGATAACGTTTGCAAAATACAATAATACGCGGTACTAGAACAGTTAATTTTTACGTGCGAGTGTATGTATGTTGTTATTTGGCCGTAGGCTCGAAATGGGCACTGTACAGTATTGTGGAAGTTTAATGACTGCCATGAGTTAAGTAGTTTCGAAATATATTGGGGAGAACATCAGAGACAACTAACTCCTATGCTTAAAGTAGTTAGTAGTCTCTGATGTTCTCACCAACAATTAATAAATAATGAAAATAAAAGAGGGCCGAGAATAGATCCCTGAGGTACCCCGCTTAAGATAGGAAGATAATTCGATGACTTGTCATTGCAAATAACCTTTTGTTTACGTCCTGCCACATATGACAGTATTAAATTGCATGCGACATTACAAAAATAAAATGTCGAACCAAGTTTCCAAAACAAGATTCTGTAATCAACTTTATCGAAGGCCTTTGGGGAATCAAGCAGAACCAACGCTGTAAATTCATCATTGTCAAGGAAATTCTTATGTAGACAGTCATTTCAAGCAAGGCCGTGGTACAGCTGCGCTTAGTTTGGAAACCTGATTGTAAATCTGATAAAAGTTTGCTGTTTTCTAGATGGTATACAATCTGCTATGAAGATAGATATTGCTAGCTAGATATAGAAGTATGCACAATTTTTGAAACCATTTATATCATTGGAAATGTTGATCTAACTATAATATTGTTAAATAAATGTGTGAGACTAGGGATAATTATTGGAAGTAGTAGTTTTATAATTTGCGCATACAGGGAATTCAGTCCAATTCCATTAGGTTTTATAGACACCGCTGCAGCTCGGACATCAATATCAATTACTGGAATAAATAAAAAGTATTCGGATGGCTCACAAACCTGAATCACATAATAAATATTTTTATCCGAATTAGCACCAAAAGATCCGTTGGACGTGTAAATCCTATTAAAATAATTTGGACCTTCTTCTATAATACCACTTCTTGTCTTACCTGTAACGGTAATTGACAAGTCATTTCACAGATTTTGACGGGCAGCCGAGGATTAAATTTAGAATTATGATAGTCGGCGTTAGAGTAACGCGTTTCCCTATTTACATAGCGCCAAGTCAGAAGATCAATTAATTTATATCATAATTGGTTGGTTGGTTGGTTGGTTAGTCGGGCTGTTTGTTGCTAAGAAGCACCAAGTTCACTCGGAGGCCATGAAGGCCCATTGTGAATGCCCTTTAAAAGAAGAAGCATAGTCAGAACATAAAACCACCCAGATCTCTGTATGAATCTATTTAGGTCCACCAGTGCTATCTCAGCTAGTTCTTCCAAATTGTCAAAAAACCTTGCTCCCAAACAGGCGAGTCGTCGTTCTTTTAAAGCCGGACATTCGCAGAGCAGGTGCACTATGGACTCAATTTCTTCTTCATCCTCTGCAGCTTTTACACAACTCATTCAATGGTACGCCGAGTCTAATGGCCATAGCTGCTATGGGGCAGTGTCCGGTAATGACGCCGGCGAGTGTTCGAATGCGCTTTCTATCGAAGGATCGATATCATAATTACAACAATCAAAAATTATATTTCTATATTGAGAATTTTTACTTTTTGTAGAATAAATAAGAAATTTTACTTGTGAATCAAGTAAATTCTTTAACTGTGCTGTGAAAAGAACGGGTGGATTCCTCAACAGAAGTCTATATTTAACTCCCTCCATCGCTTCGGTTCAGTATACTAATGTTTACAGTGATTTTCGGTGTCATTTTTACTATACGGGTCTTTCTGTGTCTAATTGGCTTAATTACGAAATTACTGATTGATAAGGCTCTCTGATAGTAGATTCACTTCCTCGAAGAATATATATTATTGGAAAATTTTCTAGAGGGATAATTTTTTGTCCTTTTGGCGCAATTTTAACAACATTCCGAAAGTATTCGGGAGAGTTATTGAAATCAGACATTGAAATTCATCGAAAGTTAAAGATTGTTTCAATAGGAACAACGTAGAACTTTTATTCGACTTTGTACCTTTTTATTCATCACTTTTAATTAATTTTTGTACGTATCCTTTTAATTTCTGTAACACTGTAACTGTTTGTAATATAAATTGTTGGCCGATAATTAAAATTAATTCCGCTCAAACATCCTTTATACGATATCTACGTTGAATAAGAAAGGTTACCTTTAAAAGAAGACATTACATAATAAAATTAATATATGTATATGCACTCAATAGGAGGTGACAATGTACATTTACATTCCCTCATGAATACTGTAATCAGAAAACGTTTTCTTGAAATGCAAAGCTCATCCTTTGTGTAAAAAGCTTAAAAAGCTAGCGTGAACTTCTTAGGAGTTGTGTCATAGCTCGTCCTTCGGGCGTGAGTGCTATGAAACCACGCCCGCTAAGGCAACAGCTTTTCTAAATATAATGCGCAAGAATAAGAAAATTCTCTTTTTTCGCTCATGTCTTGTTTCTCCTTTGTTGGCAATTATTGAGAATTGAAATGCCAAAAAGTTTACAGAAACTTCAAACAAAAAAAGAAACATTTCTGAAGTGTTCTGCAGTTTCAAAGGGTTCTCAGAGTTTGATGTTTCTGCATTGTTTGCATACAAACCGAGTTGAAAACATAAAGTACTGCAAAAAATTTTGAAATTATTTTCTCTTCAGCTCCAAGGAATTTCAAAAAGGCTCCTCTTTTGTTTCAAAAGGGGAATACAACAAGAAAAGTTTAAAATTTTAATTACTTTTCCAAATGTTTGTATTATAATTCTTTAGCGCCGCCGAGTTTCTCCTTTTTCTTTGCCATATACCCAAAACACGTAAATGCTCTTTTGTATAAGCTGAATAGTAGAGAAATCCAATTCATTTATGTTATGTATTGGATATATGTAAATATATATACGTACGAATTATATAACTTAACATTTTATATAGTTAAATTAATAAAAAAAAACGATTTTGATCTCTCGTAGTTAATTAGTTGAATGCTAAAAATAGACTTTAACTTACTTCAATTTTAGCATATTTCATAAAATTTGTAAGCAAATAAATAATGCAAATTTTTTTATATTTATTATTACATACGCATTTTTGTTTTTATTTTATAGATTTTATTTTAATATTTCCATATATTTTCTAAGATATTTTATAAATTTACGGATTTTACTAATATTTGTAAAGCTCTAGACCTTACGTATAGACTTAAAGCCAAGGTTCCTATACCTTCACTTTATTGTTGGCTGCAAGCATTGCATAAATCACTACACCAGATTAATATGATGAAGTTAGACCGATTAGGAGGAGGGTTAATTAAATAAAAGAACTGTTACCTATGTGCTTAATAAACTTATAACAAGCATAAGTTCTTTATTGTTCTGAAATTTATATAAAACTAGCTGCATGTGCCCGACGTTGCTCGGACTTTCGGTGAGTGTCTTTTCCGATTATTTTTTCATCACTCGATTCTAGGAGTGCTAGATGTGTCTCAACTCCATAGTATTTAACAACATTTAGAGTGTGATTGTTCATCTCAAATACCCCAAAAACTATGATTTCTTCATTGACATCGGTCGATTTCGATTATTTTTTCTGTTAGTTCCTTTCCACCCCCACGCCTAGAGGTGTCTTCTTTTCGCAGTATCTAACGGCATCGAGAGTGTCATTATTTTTCTCAGTGACACCGAAAACTGTACGTTCTCAGACTAATATCGATCGGTTTCGATTGTATATATACTATCCCAACGCCCGATGGTATCCATAAAGAGACATAAACTATCGAATAATTACTTGATAATCGAATAACAAACAATTATTTGAAATTCGAATAAAAAGCACCAAATAACAAATAATTATTTGCGAATAATCCTCCAAATAACAAATAATTTATAATCAAATAAATTTTTATTGGATTTTTCAATTTATTTTAGTTTTCAGCTTTTATCTTTATTCGAATAAAAAATGCCCATCTCTGGTTAATTGTACTATGCCTATAACCTTCGCGCAAGTGCGAGCAATAAGTTGACAAAGTTTTATCGCAGTGGGATGAACAAACAAATATTGCTTTTTATATATTAGATTATTTACGTACGACTAAAGATTACAAATTATTGCTAAGTCGTTTTTGGGATTTCACAGCAAAAAGTCAATGTGCGTCAGGAACAGGTTCATTTTAGTTCTTGCTGACGCTATTAATGCTGACTCTGAGGAAAACCACTACCCACATATTTTAAATATTCGGCATAACTAGTTAATTGGAAAGTTATTTTAACTTGAAAGAAGTGAAATTAAAGGTAAGTAAACAATTATGATGTGTTGAAATTTATACTAATAATTAGCGCACTGAAAGAGGAAATGATACGATGAAATTTCCATGAATTTATTTGTAGGTAAAAAAATTTAAAATTTACATAAGTTTCAGTCTTTGGTATGTGTTAAATCTGTAACCAAGTAATCATGTCAATAAATGACAAGACCAAAAAAGTTCAATATGGTGCTTAATCAGAAAGCGAAAAATGTCCTAAAACTAAATAATTCTAAACAATAAATAATTTAATAAATAAAAATAATCCAAAAAAATAACAAAATTCGAAAAAATAGAAATTCAAATAAAAATAATAAAGAAGAAGTAGATTAGAAGTCAAAGTTGATTTGCTAAAAGAAAAAAGGGGATATCGAAATTAATATAGATACATTAAGAATATAAATAACTGCTGAAAAGAGCACTGAACTATAGCCGACAACAAGAACGTTGACCCTTTACTATCCAAATGTAAGAGGGCTAAAAACTAAAACTAGCCATTTATTTCAGGCATACCTACTGCTACTCTATTATCATGTTGACTGAGACTAGGCTTCATCTTAGATTAAGCGATACAGAGATTCTTTCCGACTCCTAGCAGATTTTTCGTAGGGAGAGATATTCCGACACCGAGCGTCGGGGTAGTGGAGTGCTGGTTCCTTGCAGATCGCACTTAAACTTCAGCTTAGATATCCCTGCCTTCTATAGTTCACTCACTACTGAACTCTTGGGTCTTAAGCTATCGCCAGCTAAATATAATTTGTTATTTCAGGTTCCCAATGAGGCATGCGGACAGACTGTATATACACGGATTTCAGTAAAGGCTTTGATAAACTCCCTCATTCCGTGATTGTATTTAAACTCAGGATGCTGGGTTTTTCCCCTGTTCTTCTCGACTGGATTTCTTCCTATCTAAAAGACAGGATTTATCGTGTGTCGCTCCGTGGCTCTACTTCAAGAAATGCCAATGCAATGGTGTTCCAGTCATATGGGCCCTCTACTATCCGTCCTTGCCATTGTGACATTGTCCATCTGATCTCGTACGCTAATGTTCTGTCCTATGCTGACGACTTGAAGACCTTCTCCTATGTTATGGGCGATGGCAACACCGCCCTCATTCAAAAAGACTAAGACACGGAGTGGTGCGAGCACAATAGATTGCGTCTCAATTTTGCGAAATGTGAAGCTATGTCCTTCTTCAGGAGCTTTAATCCACAAGTTTTTGACTACATCATTACGGGGAATGGCCTCCGTCGCGTGCTATCCTTAAATTATCTTGCGGCAAAACTTGATAGGAAACTTAACTCTGCATATTAATTAAATTGTTTCTAGAGGCAGTTTCATCTTCGGTACAACTTAATTTCGTCAGATTTTCGCTAAGGGGGCAAAGTTGCTGACTTGGTCTTTATTTATTAACTCTTTAACTCTTAAATAGACTCGGGCACTCTTGTTAGTAGGGTTTCCTTCAGGCAGTCCCAACATAATCTCCGAAGACTGCCTTAATTGCGCGTTGACCCATCCAGATCAAATTATTGTAAGCATGAACCAATCAACCGTTTATGAAGGGCTGTTAATGCATGTCTTAATACTGATTTAACTCTTAGCAAAGTAGGCATTTTAGTACTATCTATTCTCTGTGCTACCGTGGGTACCTGTTTTGCATGTTTTGTGTTGGGATTCCTTACTTGTTTTAGTCCTATTCTCTCGTTTTGCTTGTTTTTTCCTATGCATGTTGGTACAGAAGCCTCATTCCACCGTTTTGATGGAATTTATGGTTAATTAATTCTTGGCGTCTACCAAGAACTGCGCCTTCTGTGTACCCGAAAGAGTGAAACATTTTCAGAAATATGGGCTGAAGAATAAAATAGTTAAAAAAAAACAAGTAGATTTCATAAAAATCGCTTCAAACCATAAAATATTATTAAATCTATTACGAAGTTTTGAAATTTGAAAAAATTTTATATCTATTACGACATTTTGAAGACGGTGCATATTAAACAAAACAACAACATTTATTGCTCATTCCTTATGATCTCGTGAACTAAAATGTTTTGGTAGTTTTATATAGTATCTCCAATCGTGGTTTAGTACCTAGTTTTTTTTGTTTATTTAATTTGCACGGACTTCAAACTGTCGTAATAGATATAAAATTAAATATTTTTTTATACTTTTTAGCACTTTTTGTGAAGTCGGTTCACCTTTTTAAAAAAAAATTATTTTTCACTTTTTAGTGTATTTAAATATGCTACTCGAAAAATACTGCCCAGATAATAAAGCAATTTTAATTGTTGCTGAAGTACTGCACTCTATAGAAAGGACAAGGAATCATCCAAATTCGGCAACACGTTACGAAGTTGAACCCTGCCACCCTCTCACACCCTCGCATTAAGTACAACATTTTAACGATGGCGCTGCCCTTCAATCCTGCAATCTTTACCCATTTATACCAATCCCCGCAACCTTAGGTCCACTCCAATTTTCCGACTCGATCGCCATCGCAAGAACTACGATCAACGCGAATCAATTGCAGTTTGTATTTATTATAATTATAGCTGATATTGTAGCTTATACTTTTTTTTATGACTTATCATTTATTATAGCTTGTAGTATTAGTATTATGTTATAGCTTGTTTTTTTTATTTTTTTTTATTATTATGTTATAGCTTGTATTAAGCTTAAATAAATAAATAAATAACGTACTCTATACAGAAAGATAAGATCCTATACATTTTTATCGTGCCACTAATGGGCACACATATTCTATACATCACAAAGGGAATCATCCATATGGGTCCATGCACGAAAATGTTAGGCTACGCTTCCCCCTACCCTCAGTCTAAAGCCACATTTTTTCTTATACTCGGTCCACGCGTTACGAAGTTAGACTACCCCTCCCCTCACCCCTCCCCTCACCCTAGGTCCAAATCTTTTCTCATATTAGCAATGAGGCATCATACTATATAGAACAAAAAATAACCATCCAAAGCGGTCAACGTGTTACAAAGTTAGGTTCAACCCCTTCGGCTTAGGAATTAAAATGTCAGGAAGGAATTGGGATGCGGAATATACAGGGTTATGGGATAATTTGGTAGAGTTAGTACTGGTGAGACAAATAATCTTTATAAAAATTTATAATTTTGACTCTTTTTAGGTTGAGGACTAAACAGGTAAAATTGCTTAAGGGGCAAACTAGTGTAACAACCAATGTTAATGTAATTACATATTACGATATTGGGATATATTTCATAATTTAAAATGGTCGTTACTTTCCAAGAAAAATCGGAGTACATAACCTCAAAATCCTGTCCTCATGGTCAATTCTGACCTCGGATTTGGATTCTACGCATCAAATTACTTTAGAAATGACCCCAGCTACAATTATGACCCCATTTTTTGTAGAAATGTGTAATTTATTTTGACTGTAAAAGCGCTTGCATTGAATGACCAAAATATGCTATAAATTTGAGATTGAATTTCATTTGAAACTAAGCAAGGCACCTAAATTATAATAGTTACATTGTTATCTATTAATAAATAAATTATAAAACTAATAATATAAAGTAACAATTCATATTATGCCACGTTATTTTTTTTAACTTTATAACCTATATTTTCAGGTAAGTTTACATAATATACACTGGTGAATTTACAGCTTCAACATAGTATGCTAGGACGTAGTATGACATGATTAGAAAACTATTTTACATTGCTTAGCGCAAAACTTTCAAGAAAATAAAAGTAATTTTTATTTATTTTAGTTTTACTTTTTAGTTTCTATGTGAAATTCAAAACGGGAGTTATGCTACAATTCATTGAGGGGTTCCCTTGACCACTTTCTGTCTACATCAACAATCTCTCAGAAACTAGAAGTAAAGTCTACGAGCTCAAACACGAGAGACAATTGTGAGCCAATTAAGGATTTACCTCGGCCAATTTTTATCTACCTCATCAGATTAGCTCCATGTCACCATAATAATTTATGGTTATTGGAACTACACCTGTTTGTAAAACTTCTCCTCAATCGGTTAACGGGAACTAGGTGGATTCGGTTACAAAATTTGTTTGGTAGTTAGCTAGACAGCAGTGAAACTATATAAAATCGTTTAATTGCAAACATTTACCCAAATCGGTTCACGCATTACAAAATTAGACAACGTCCCTACCCCCTCCCTATCATTAGTGTAAATTTTGTTTCTTAGTAGTAATTGGGAAACATACTCCATACAACAACAAAAATAAAAATCATCCTTCCCCAATCAATTCTAACAAAGTTTCCGTCTTCAATACTTATACCTGTCTTGACCATGCTGGTGTGGGAGCCTAATTCGCCTCAAGAATCTCGGAAGACGATGGTTATCGTCTTACATCGGGGCATCTATCCCAGTTAATTTTTTTATCCAGTATAAATGGTCAAATGAAATATGATTTTGTACTTTTGTTGACCTAATCACATTAGATATGATTTTAATCTTGTTGACAAAGAGTTATTTTTATACTGCATGACACGTGAAAACCAGGAGCGGAAACCTTCAGGTCCAGTAGCTTTGGACACGCTGCGTTTAGAAAGTACCTTAAAAACTTCCAGAGAACTTTTATTTGCTTAGGAAGAAGCTGCGATAAAGGTAGTAAATATGCATTAGCAGCAAGAAGGTTGGCTTTGTACAAGGAGCCAGTACAAGCATTCCTATTAGGGATGAATGGTAGTATTGAAGATGTGGTGAAATTGTTCTTCACGGTTTTGAAGAAAGACCAGAAGCTCTTATTACCCTTTTGGGTAGCAAATACCTTCCGTCTAACGCTCTGGTCGAAGTTGAACTTAGCCCGACTAATCATCGATTTGCTTATATTCCGCGCAACTCTATAGATACGGAAGACTGCTTCTTTATTTTTAATCGTATGATTATCATCTCTTGTGAAGAGGCAATCAGCCCAGTCCTTCTATCTGAGATATGCCTTAAGTCCAGCCCAATTGGCACTTTTAAAATGCCACACTAATCTTTTGGCGGACTATTGATTAGCGGTTTCCAGAGGAGATTTAAAATTTTTCGGAGACCAGGCAATGATCTGAATTTCCCAAGGGAGCCGTGACCGAAATAGAGTATTTATCTGGACGCGTTGTTAAAAAAAGATTCAAATGATGCGCGTTGTGTCGGACGCTTAACCTGTTATTGCAAATTTATAGAAGTCGCTAAATAACTCGACATGCCTTCCAGATGGGCTTGTGTATTGAAATCGCCAGTTAGAGCGATATAGGAAGACGGGGATATTTCCAGAATCTTATCGATATGTGAAGACAATTCATCACAAGAACACACGGCATCATACACGTGCGGGCTGCGGTATGAAGAGGAGAACTTGATGATTTGCCGATGAAGTTTAAATTTAATACAGATATGTATAAGTAATTTCTGGATTAGTAGAAATGGATTGAGAGAGATGTGAAAGGGGTACATCATCCAATTCACAATTCGATTTACCTCTGACGATAGAACCTAGTGCCGGTGATAACCGGGAATGTGATACTGATTAATATCAGAATCTGAAACTGGTTTTATTAAGTGCAAAAATAGCCCGAGTCAAGTGGCAGTAAACCGAAAAATGGTTACTGTTATAAAAGTGAAAATGAAATTTTTGCATATTCCCGTAACGTTTATCTGCCAAAACAAAGCCAAAAAGTACATCAACACGAGGACTGATGAACGGGATCCCCAAATGAAAAGCAAAGCCGATGAATTCAAAGTCAACTGCAGTATTATGCCTGCTCTTCTGACCTTTAACCACAACAAGGAGGGATGGGGTCTATTTCCAACCCCCGCCCCCCAATTTTTTAAGTTTGAAATTTGTTTACGATGAAATTAATCAGTCTTACATTTTAACGCATATTTTGTACTGTTTTTGTGTTAGCAAGTAAGACTATGATGCTAAAGTATGTGTAATTTGTTTTTCCTATTAATAAATTTGAAATTTTGGGAAAAAATAATTTTTTTCATTTCAAATAGAAATATTTTGAAAATTTGCCCTATAATTTTTGCTCGTACGAACAAGGCAGTTTCAAAAGTTGCAGAGGTAGAACCTAAGGAATGGAAACAGAATTCTCCAAATCCGGCAACATATTACGAAATTAGTGACGGTCACCCTTTGATTAGAAATAGATTAGTCGTTTTTTTTTCATGTAATTTCGGAATTTTTTTTTTAAGAGACTGCCGTTTCGTAAAAAATGATATATATAATTATATAAAACTTCCAGGCAGGACACTGTCAACCAGGGAACCTTGTTCGGCGTGCAGCGATTTACAGCGGGCTCTACAAAATAAATAGGAACTATTATTTGTCAATAAAAAATGTCCGAAATCTACATAATGTATTCTTCAACCACCCATCAGTTACATTACATTTATTAGTAATCCAAAAAAAATTTCAAAGCACCTTTATTTTTCAAGCTTCAAATTGTTGGCCAAACCCCCCTTAAACGCGTTTTTTTAAAACTTTCTTTTGAGCGGTAAACACAATTCTAACTTTGTAACGCGTGGACTGATTTGTATGGTTTTTTCTTTGTTGTATAAAGTATGATCCCCCATTGCTAATAGGGGAAAAAATTTGGCATAGGGTGGAGGGAGGGGGAGGGGTCGTCTTACTTCTTAACGCGTTTACCGATTTGGATAATTCTTTTTCTGTTGGGTAGAGTATGTTCCCTGGTTGATACCACGAGGAAAAATGTTGGTGAGGTGTGGGTGGAGCCTAACGTTGAAATAGAAGTGGATATTTCTTTTTTTTTATACAGAGTATGATCCCCCACTGCTAATGGGAGAAAAGTAATTAACGTAGGGTCTTACTTCATAACGCGTGGACCGATTTAAATAATTTTTCTTCTGTTGGGTAGAGTATGTTTCCTGGTTGATACCACGAGAAAAAAAATGTTGGTGGGATGGGGGTGGAATCAACTTTGTAATGCGTGGACTGATTTGGATGGTTCTTTTGCTGTTGTATAGAGTGTGATCCCCCATTGCTAATAGGGGAATAATTTGGTCAAAAGGGGGAGGGGCAGGGGAGAGCTAGTATAACTTCGTAACGCGTAGACCGATTTCGATGATTCTTCTTTTTATGTGTAGAATATGTTGCCCCACTGATACGACGACAAAAATTTATAAGTTGGCTGCTGGGCAGAGGGGGCGTTACACAATTTCTTAATTCACACACCTATTTGGAAGATTCATTTTTCTTTTTGTGTATTATATGATCCCCCATTGCTACTCTATGGAAAAATGTTGACCTAGGGTTGGGGTTGTGGGGAGGGGAAAGCTAACTTTGTAACGCGTGGACTGATTTAGATTATTCTGAATGCATAGAGTATGTATTTGTATTTTGACAAAACTCGTGGCTTATGGTGAGAGCTGGAGGATGGGCGGCGCTTAGCTTCATAAAGCATAGACCGATTTTGAATCTCAATATCTCTCTCTTGATATACAGAGAAAAGTGGCGTACTAGGATCCTGTTAAGAATTTTCTAAAGTGAGGGTACTTAAGTGTGACTGTGACTAATTTAGTCATATTTTTACAGATTTGGATAATTATGTTAGTGCACTACCTCTGCAAGTTTTGAAATTGGTTTGTTCGTACGAGCAGTATTCTTCGAGTCTTATATATGACGACACTAAAAAGTAAAAAATAAAAAAGTTTTTATAAAAAAATTTGAACCGACTTCACAGAAAGCGCTAAAAAGCATAAAATATTTTATTGTTTCAGATGTTCCAAACTCGAAATCGTCTTTACAGCAGAGCAACTTTTTGTTTTGGGTCAAGTTAGCGCATTAAACCTTACTCAAAAAAAGTTCCTAGTATTAAATTGTTAAAACATAAATGTGTAAAAAACATTTGTAAGATTAGTTTTAATGTATATTTTTATGTAAAAAAATTAGTGCGCTATTATCTACTAAAGGAATCGAGAAAAAATATAAAAAGCAAAGTGTTCATTTTTTGCTCTCAGAATTAAGAGCCCCCCTTAATCATGACCTTTTCCTTTAATACTTATATATACCCGTCCTTTGTAGATATCGTAAAATTTTCTTAAGAAAGTTCGCTTTTCATATGTTCAAAGAAAATTTATAGGGAAAAATTCTCAAGCTTACAAATTCTACCAGATCGTGATCAAATTCAAACTGGAAATAGCATTTTTTAGTAAACGGAACCATAAACATTTTTTGAAATTTTTGTCCTTTTGTCTTGTATTTTTGTTAACCACTGCACTTATATCGGCCGGAAGTATCTTAACAAATAAACAATAGCAGCATTAACTTGAAGCTTAAAGAATTACTATTACTAATCGGCTTATAAATATCGAAGTTATTGGTACCCAAAAATGTGTATCCTATAGGTGATACAGGATTGTTTACCTCATTTGACGAGAAATGAAACAATTTGGTTAATTAAAATAGTTTTTTAAAACAAAGTTGAACCGACTTCACAAAAAGCGCTAAAAAGCATAACATAATTATTAATTTTATATCTATTACGACATTTTGAAGTCGGTGCAAATCAAACAAACCAAACAACTACAACAAAAGTATTTAATCGTCCTTTCTTTTGATTCCGTGAGCTGAAACGTTCAGGTAGTATTACGTATTTTTTTTTTTAATTTTGGTTCTGTAGTTGTTTTATTTGTTTAATTTGCACCGACTTAAAAATGTCGTAATAGATATAAAATTAAAAATTATGTTATGCTTTTTAGCGCTTTTTGTGAAGTCGTTTCAACTTTTTTTAAAAAACTATTTTATTTTTCACTTTTTAGTCTCTTCTTCTCTATACAACGAAAAAAGAACCATCCAAATCAGTCCACGTGTTAGGTTTAACCCGCTACCCCACCTCCATCCAACAAAATTTTTTTTCCTCGTGGTATCAATAAAGGAATATACTCTACCGAACAGAAAAAGAATCATCGAAATCGGTCCACGCGTTATGAAGTTAGACTACCCTATCCCCTCCGCCCACCCCCACCATAGGACCAAATTATTCTCCTATTAGCAATGGGGGATCACATTCTATACAACAGCAAAAGAACCATACAAATCGGACCACGCGTTACAAAGTTAAGTTCCACCCCCCCCCCCCCCCCCCAACCCCTCACACCACCAACATTTTTTTTCTCGTGGTATCAACCAGCAAGCATACTCTACCCAACAGAAAATAAATTATCCAAATCGGTCCACGCGTTACGAAGTTAAACTACTACCCCCCTCACCCCTCCACTATATGGCCAACTTATTCTCCTATTAGCAGTCGGCGATCACATACAACAGCAAAAGAACCATCGAAAACGGTTCACGCGTTACAAAGTTAGGTTCCACCTCCCCCCCCCCCCCCCATCCCCACCAAAATTTTAATCTACCCAACAGAAAAAGAATTATCTAAATCGGTCCGCGAGTTACGAAGTTCTCTCCCCCCCTCACTATAGGGCCAACTTATTCTCCTATTAGCAATCGGAGATCACACTATACAACAGCAAAATCACCATCGAAAACGGTCCCCCCCCCCCCAAACCCACCCACCAAAACTAAACTAAAACTTTTCTTTGTATTATTACTCCATTATTAACAATAAGTATTGATAATTAAGTGAACTGGCCCTGGTGCGGCAAATTATTTTTAACAAATCAAACTCAATTAAGTTTTCAATTTGCTCAATTTTGCCCCTATTAGGTGTATTTTTTGATCTAATGAACTTATGTTTATCCGCCGAAAATATCTTAAAATACTTTAAATCACACCCTTATATAAATGTTGAAAGAATTAAATTATTGAAATCGGTTGAAAATTTCCGGAGATAAAACATTTATTATGGTTTTTTTTTACTTATTATTTGGATGAGACCCCCCCCCCACTCTCCTCCTTCTCTATCAACAACAGTTTTCTATATGAATGATATTTGTTGGCTTTCGATAGGTTCGTTTGTAAAATTTTCTCTAGTTTTCAACACACAAGTGCACAGCTGGGAAAATTGAATCATAAACAAAATATTTCCGAACGAATTTACTTCATTACTTTAAAGCTTTTGAAATCTTGGTTTGAGGAAGTAAAGTAAATTTACATCAAACTACGTTAGTGAATGTCTGAATCTGCCAGAAGAATTTCTCCGTAAAAATTCGAAATCAATGTTATGGCCGGAAGGTTTCATGTGCCACGTTAATAGGAGAAAAATTGGAAAGTTTAAAGCGCTTAATTACCGCTTATTGCTCCCCAGATAGTAGATGTCGGGCAATATTTAGTACATCGTCTATGGCCTTGCGGTTATTAGATTTTATGGGGGCGAAATTTATTGCCCCCATTGAATGGGATATGGTAGAACAATTTTTTTTTTGCAATTAATCGGTTTCAGGGTGGGTTTAATGGGATATGTCGGTTTTAAACGACTATCTAAGATAGGTGGACATTAATTTGTATAGCGGCGTATTTTATATTGCAGTTCGTGTGTAGATGTTTCAGTTAATATTTTTTATTTAATTTCAGGTAACTTCGTAACACGTAGACTGATTTGAAGAAGTCTCGTACTCTATAGGGCATGTTTCTCTACTAGTACCATCATTACAGATTAGTACCTAAATAAGAAGAGGCTTCGCGCTCATTTCGACAACCTGCAACAATCCAACACCATCCCTGCTCAAAAACAAGTCATACATAAGAGGTTTCGATAGAAAAGAGAGAGAAGATGGATCAGGAAAATAAACTCTATCACTACCGCCAAAACCAGTGGTGCTAAGACCAACCTACATTTTATTGCAATGAATGGCGAGTAATCTGAACAGCTAAGTCAAGGCAAGGTGCGGAAATTTGACCGGGCATAACTTTGTAACGCGTCGACCGATTTTGATAATTCTTTTTTTGTTGAGTAGAGTATGTTCACCGATTGGTACCATGTCAAAAAAATTTGTGGTAGGGTGGGGGTGGTGGGTGGGGGGGGGGGGGGGGGGGGGGGTGAAACCTAACTTTGTAACGCGTGGTCCGATTTGGCCTAGGGTGGGGGGAGGGTGGGGGGAGGGTGGGACGGGTAGTCTAACTTCGTAACCCGTGGACCTATTTGGATAATTCTTTTTCTGTTGGGTAGAGTATGTTCCGTGGTTGATACCAGAAGAAAAAAATTTTGGGTAGGATGGTGGATGGGGGGGGGGGGGGGGGGGGGGGGGGTGGAACCTAACTTTGTAACGCGTAGTCCGATTTCGATAGTTCTTTTTCTGTTGTATAGAGTATGATCCCCCATTGCTAATAGGAGAATAATTTGGTCCTATGGTGAAAGGTGTGAGTGGGGGGAGGGGTAGTCTAACTTCTTAACGCGTGGACCGATTTGGATAATTCTTTTTCCATTGGGCAGAATATGATCCTTGGTTGATACTGCGAGAAAACAAATGTTGCTGGGGTGGGAGAAGGGGGGTGGAACCTAACTTTGTAACGCGTGGACCCATTGCTAATAGGAGAATAATTTGGTCCTATGGTGTTGGTTGGGGAGGGGGAGGGGGAGGGGTAGTAACTTCGTAACGCGTGGACCGATTTCGATGATTCCCTTTCTGTTCGGTAGAGTATGTTCCTTGATTGATACCATGAGAAAAAAAGTTTAGTGGAATGGGGGTGGGGTAGGGGGTTAAAACTAACTTTCAACGCGTGGACAGATTTGGATGGTTCTTTCTTCGTTGTGTAGAGTCGGAGACACTAAAAAGTGAAAAATAAAATAGTTTTTAAAAAAAAAGTTGAACCGACTTCACAAAAAGTGCTAAAAAGCATAAAATAATTTTTGATTTTATATCTATTACGACATCTTGAAGTCGGTGCAAATTAAACAAATAAAACAACTACAGAATCACAATTGAAAATAATATATGATACTACCTGAACATTTCAGCTTACGGGATCATAAGAAATGACGATTAAATATTTTTGTTGTAGTTGTTTGGTTTGTTTGATTTGCACCGACTTCAAAATGTCGTAATAGATATAAAATCAAAAATTATTTTATGCTTTTTAGCGCTTTTTGTGAAGTCGGTTCAACTTTTTTTTTCAAAAACTATTTTATTAGATTTGACAATGAGCAAGATTCTATTAATAACAGAAAAGCAAAAATCGAAGAAGTCTATAAAATCCCCATAGCAAGATATTATAAAGCACTCCCCGAACTATTTACCAAAAATGCCCCGACTTTGTATTGGAATAATTGAGCTGATTGAATTAAGTAAACTTAAGTAGTCAAAGTTTTCAAAGAGTTTTACATTCCACCAAAATGCCATGTCAATTTAGTCGGATTGGTGAAATGCAAAAGACTTTCTCTACGTTGGTTGGAGAGCTAGTAAGAATTTCCGACTGCTACTCAGCCCTATTTATACTACCCAGCTTAATTCTAGAAACATCATTATACATTTCTACCTCACTTATTCACCATTGTATCGAGTCGTTCTTGACTTCATACAATTTACACTTCCTTTCTTTGATTTCAGGCCACCTGAGACTTGCATATTACACATTTCCGTTTTAATAGCCAAATCTGTAAAATATAAAGCTGGCAATACCATAAGCTCGTATCAATTAAATATATTGCATTAGTATTAATAGGGAACTGAAAGACAGTTTGGATTTTGGGAGAACTGTAAAGCGAAGAAAAATCGGTCGGTAGCGTAAGTGAGAACATGTCAGCTTAGCAATAAAGAAGTTTCGGGTTCGAACCCCACTGACGGCGACCCATGGTTGTTTTTGCCGACAACAGATTACAATAAAAAGGCCATGGGGATTGCAGAGAAAATGCCAGTGGTTCGGAGTCCACTTTAACTTGTAAGTTAACTTGCAATCGTTGTCTCGAATCGAGTGATGTCCTTATCTAGATCCATGCCCCGCAAGGGGTTACGGGAAGTAGAGAGTAAAGCGAAGAGAACGACTGAAACATTTTGTTTTTTGAAAATTTTAGAACCACAACATTTATTACATTGTGTCCAAACCCACGACTAATGAACTAAAACGAAGACTTTATTCGTGCTCTTTAAATAGTTTTGTGTAACTCCTGCGGTTTGTTGGACCCGGTCACATAGTGGCCAGATTTTCAACGCTATCACGTAACTGAAAGCCATTAAGAGCCCCTAATAAACCGAACTAGATCCCTGACTTCAGTAGAACCTAATTCGGCTACCTCTTTACAAATTAAATTGGTTGATTTGATATGGATTGACCCCTAATACATGGTGAGGTCAAACTATAAATGATGAAAAAAATGTATGTATTTCCTATCCTCTTAACAAAAATATCTCTTACTGAAAGGAAAATGATTACCACTAACTACACAACAAATGAATTATTTCATTACAAAAAACAAACAATTAATAATGAATTATGTTAATAGTTAACCTAGAATCATAATATATAATAATATACTGCGTGTTTCATATGTGACGTGCCACAATAAGTGGCACCTAGGCAAACAAGAAATTGTAAGTGGGGAACCGTTTGGGAGTTACCGGGTGATTCTCTTTTGATCTACCCAACGCATCGATATCAAACAAACGCTATAAAAACTACTATTCCAATGAACTTTCCAAAATTCTCAACAATGTTGATCAAACTCCTACCATTGCAGGTACAGTCGCTTCCAAAAGTGAATAAATTACCAAAAATTCAGCATTGTCTCAAATTTTCTCCGAAATTCATGTAATTAATGCTTCGGTTTTTATTTTTATAAATTTGCCCCATACCATTGCCATTCCAAAATGATAAAACATGGAAAGTATGCAGAAATTTATACATAGAAATCATTTCGGAGAATGTTATAAAAATCTACAATTTAAGGAAATTAAACTCAAATTAATTCTAAAATGCTTTTTATTTAATTTGAAATTAATTACAATTAATCTTAACATAATAATCTCCTAATTCCCTGTTTCAGGCCTATTTTAGTCAGCCTCTCCCGTATTTTCGTCGCCATATTCCCAATTCTGCTAACTTAATCCTCTCTAGTATTAACTTCATCCTTCATTGTTCCCCATAAGAAAACGTACAATGGGGTAAGTTCTAGAGATTTACCAGGCCAAGGAATCGATGCATCTCGTCCAATCCAGTAATTACGAAATTTTTCATTTAGTATTGCGTTAGCTGGTGCTCCATCTTGTTGGCAAAACATGTCCTTTCGATTACACAGGTCTACAAGATCCTGCTGTTGGGCAGCTGGGGTCATTTCCGAAGTAATTTCCTGCGAAGACCCCGTAGCCCATCACGTCAGGATTTTGAGATATTTGAGGTTATGTATGTACTCAAAAAATGGGTTTTCTAGCTACTTTTGAGGTCATATACAGGATGCACGCAATTGTTTGGTCATTTTCTTCTTAAAACCTGACGTGGTGGCCCAATTCTTACCTGGGATTCGGATTGTACGCAGAAAACTATATCGGAAGTGACCCCCAGCTGCCCAACAGCAATCATCACCCCATTTTTTGTAGACCTGCACAGGGATCTAATATATCTGGCAGTGTATTCTATAAAAAGTCCGCAAAAAGTTAACTGTTGAGCAATTGCGGCAAAATGAATGGTCCTACCAAATGGTTGCCGATCATACCAGCCCAAACATTGACACTGAACTCATGCTGGAATGAGGTCACCTTTGTCCTATGTGCGTTAGTCTCCCACCAGATATGGAGGTTATGGAAGTTGTGATACCATCCCATGTGATTCATCCGTCCACAGAATTCGGTGCAGAAACGCCCTGTTCACAATGTCGCATTTCAGAAGTCAAGTGCTTAATTCCAGACTTCTCACGGAATCGCCTTCCAGTAGTCCTTGGCCTGAGTTATGGTGATATGGATGTAATCCCACTCGATGAATAATCCTCCAAACTTTAGCTGAAAACACTCCTAATCGTATTGCCACCCGTCTCGTGCTCGTTTTAGGAGCTTACTTGACTAGGGTGATTATTTGCTATTTCTGAAGTTTCGGGTCGGGTTAACCTTCGAAAATTCCGTGTAAATACCCCTCTCTGGGGTGCTCGTCGATTAGGTAATCGCCTTTAATATTCCAGTTCATCCGCTCTGATAAGGCTAAACTTAAGCGATCTTGACCGCTTTAGGCAAAGGATTGAACAGATGATGTGGAGTAATTAGGCAAGTGTTAACAGAGCTCTATAAGCAGCTTCACTATTTGTGAAGATACATAATCATCCGAAAACAATGTTCTGTTCTTCTGACAGACTAACGCTATCTTTATAGCCATAATTTCTGCTTGAAAAACACTACAGTAAATCTGGTAAATGAAAAAAAACGTTAAGAACCAAGTAGATAACCTCCTCCTACTTTACCTTGCAACTGTAAAAATGCATTGATTCTCCCCACTGAGGGGACTATCCTCCTATTCCTTCCTGGTAGGAGTCGAATTGGCGTTGAAAAAAGAGTTGGGTGTGATTTGTCAAAATTACTTGTTATTCTACCGTCCAGGATGTTAGAATCTCCGTAGTTGGTACTCGTCCAAGGCTGAACTGAATTGATTCTAACAGTAGTCAAGGATGCGGTTTCCTTATCGAAGAGAGCCACTGGCAGGATGTGGTGAATGGTGTTAAGGGCTTTAGAGGGTGTAGTTCGGAGGGCACCTATAATTAGTGATGCTGCCATTCTTTGAACCCTCTTCAGCCCCTTCTGGTGAATTACCTACTAGTTTAAGTTTGACCTCATACTAGGATGTTTGCCTGAGGTTACCAGGGTAATTCCATATGTGTAAGCTATGACCTTATGTACGGAATGTTTCAGATTTAGAAGTAACTCAGATTCCATAAGAGTGATGAGAGAATCCCTCCTTGGGGTGCGCCTCTTTTTACGGTTATCAAGGAAAAGCTGCTGAATTCATTGTATAAGATTGATCGCTCTGTATTAACGAATAGTTCACGAAAGCCTGTTTCGACAAATTCACCTTTATTATATATCTTAAGAAGGAAGGATAAACGACTTATTGGCCTGAAGTCACTAGGTTAACTATGTGAGTTCCTTCGACCTTTAGGAATAAAGACCGCCTTTACCTCTTTACCACGCAACTGGAATATATGCAAGGCTCAGGCAGGCTTCATAAATGGTTTCCATTCAGGAAATTAAAATCTCGAAGGCTTGAAGTTTGATAGGGCCAATATCGTCCAAGTCCCGTGATTTATAAGGCTTAAAGGTGTGTATAGCCCATTTCAATTCCCTTCAACTAAGGATTTTGTGGACAGACGGAGTTGGATCAATGCGTTGAGCGGCAAGACCAACATGCCATGGGTCCCGGGTTCAAGACCAGATGACCGTGAGCTTTTATTAAGAAATTAAAAATAATCCACTCTGTCTCTGGGCTGTTGTCTAGCTCGCAGCAATGCAAACAAGACTCAAGTTTCCTCACTTCCCTTACCCTAAATTCCCTTCCGGCCAAAACCATGCTAACGCATCAAAGGGTTGTCCCCTAGGATTTGGCCACATCGTATAAAAAAAAAAAAAAATACCATAACTATCAGAAATTACTGTAGAAAAACATAAATTTGCAGCTTCTGCACACAAAAAGTGTTTATTGAAAATGTTGGACACGAACAAAAAGAAGATAGCTGATTGCATTTTTCTGAACTGAATAGCCTTGAACCCAGGAAATAAGGCTCCCAGCACTCACTCTAACTATTGGGATATTCACATTGATGCTGATTCTCTGTTCCAATACAAAGTTCTTTTTACCGACAGATAGGCAGCGTTGTGTCACAATTTGCCAAAGTGAGATTAGCATCATGTAAGGTCATCTTCCATCCGAGCTCTGACACCATTTGTAGGAAATCGAAGAAAAATTAGCGACTGGCGAGATTTAGTCTTGAATCGAGGACCGTCCACTTAATACTCCATCACCCTAACCATTTCGTTAGCAGCGCTGTTGCTAACATTAATCATCGCAATGATTAGTAACGCCGCCTTAATTGAGCAATAGAAATTAGTAGTGCCATCCATAGTTGCGAGTAGCTTTTGATCAAGCGTCTAGACTGAACGAGAAAAATTTTCATTTTGAATTTAAAAAAAAATTAAATGAAAAAAAAATCGAGAAGGAGAGGACAAAAATTAATTGACAAATAAAATACTTATATTGTAGTTTTTAATTTAAAGTTAATAAATATAAAAGGCTTATAAAGGCGTGTGAAATTTATGAAGATTTATCAACGTAGCCTTACTTGCAGTAAATCAGTTGTAGTAGGTAGTAGTTTGCCGTTATCGTCCCCATGAACTTGGCAAATTTCTGTTCGCCTTGACAACGGCAATTTTGATTCGGAAGTAAAATTTGAACATTTTTACGGTACGGAAATCACTCTTACCTAAGTTCATGTTAGCCCGTTTGCCTCAAACCGTATAGCTATTCCTTTAACATTCGTGGAAGAAAATGGTTTGAGATCCCTGTCCTACCCTAAAAAAAACTCAAGGAGGAAAACTGCAAAATATTATGTTTATATTGGCTCCTTAACGTCAATCAGTCGTGGTAGTACCAATTGGTTAACATCACAATATACATCACAAAAAGGACCATCTAAATCGGTCCACGCATTACGTTACCTTCAATACGCACCCCCACCCCACTAATAAACTTTTAGACCTGTTACCAACTTTACTCAACAAAAATCGCTCCAAGCGTTCCGAAATGTTGCCTGGTTAAATATAAAAAAAAATTAAAAAAATTATTAAAAAATGCACGTCGAACTTCGAACCTTCTCGTTTTTGGGAAGTCGGTTAAAAATTAAAAAATTCACTCCGTCGCTGGGATGTTGTCTAGCTCGCAGAAATCAAAAACAAGGCATTCAAATTCCCCCCCCCCTCCCCCCACATACCTTAATTCCCTTACAGCCGGAACCATAGTAACGCATCATAGGGTTGTCCCCTGGGCTACATCAATAAAAAAAAGAAAAAACTACAGTTCACAACGCAGCGACGTTAAAAACAGGAACTAACAGCCCATATGTTCCAAAATTATAAATTGCAATGTTGTTTCATATTTTAAAAAAAAAAAAAATTTTACACTCCATAAAAAACGATTAAATTAATTATAGACACCATGTTGACCGGAATCGAGTTATTCGGCTAGTGTTATCTTGATCCTCGCGGTTTAGACCCGATGTGATGATATGCGATATATACTCAACACACAGCGTCAATTGATAGCCGTTAGATAGGTATTTTCATTGCTTTTATAGGAGCAACCAGTAACGAAATATTTGAGAAAAACTAAAGATATCAGCCATTTCCGGGTCAATCAGTGCGAAATATGGTGCTGGATTGATTGAAAAATATATCGCAAAAACAACGGTTAATGTCTCATTTTACAGATAATTTCAAGCACTGCATGTTTTTGTACAAAAATTATGCCGTACAACAGGTAAAAAGAAAATCGCGAAAAATCCCATTCCAACCCCACTACATAACGAATAGGTGAACTTTGACCCGCTATAATATAGAGTCTAATTGACTTAGGGAGCTCGTTGAGTAATCAGTTTTTAGATAATTTCATTCTCATTCATTCATACATAGGATGAAGAATTTTTTAATAAAAACAAACTCACCCTCCTTTTCAACATCGTGGCTGTTCCTAACCCCTATAATCGCAGCAACTCAGATTTATAACCAGGAGACGTAAACAAATACATATCATAAAAACATTTTGTCAATCGATGAAATTTCATTTACTAATTCGGCTGGTCTATTAATGCAAGTGTAATATTTATTTCTAATTCTATAATTTACTTATAATTACAATAAAACCTTCCGATAGCGGACGCTACTCGTTCCTAAGATAAGTCCGCTAACAAGCGGCGTCCACTTTTCAGAGATGTGGAAGTTTAAGGCAAATTAATGCTTGGATCTGGAAAAAGTGTCCGCTTTTAAAATGTAAAAATACGCTTTCAACAATGTAAAAATAAGCAATCAGTGAGAGACAAAACTCTTAATAAATTTAACTTCTGTTTTTCGGTACATTCTTAGCAAAAAGTAGAACTCATTGGGAAAAGAAATGGAGTTTACTTGAAAGTACTTCTAATCTGCCCCATTAGAGGATTGCCCATTGTCGAGTGTTCTACTTTACCTTTAAATAATCCAAAATATTCACTTCGCAACCCAGCTCTATTAAGACATTAATTAAAGAAGAAGATTAAAATGGAAATCTGTCTTACAGCAGGAGCATTCATGCAGAGCTCAACCCCTTTGAAAGAAATAAGCAGGGGAACGGACGCAAACACAGCCTAAGTGGCACTTGTATAATTTAATCATTAGCAGAAGGCGGTTAAATCTTACATACTAATTCTGGAAAATTTGTCTTTTGAAACTTTCACCTAGCGAGGGATTAGTCCACCGTCAGGGGATCTCTTGAATATTCATACTCCCACACAAGTGTTGTTCCAAGCTTTGCTCCGTCCTGTTTGCTTCTTGCAATCGATTTTTGTCCCTGTTCATACCTAATGCGAAAGTAAGTTTCTACATTTTCTATGCATAAACTCCTGGGACCATACAACTAAACATTCATATTACACTCCATATTCATATAGGACTTAAAACTTCTTAGATGTTACCTAAATTGCAGGATTAAAAGTTTTCTTAGACGCCTGTACCAGAAAACAAAATCCTTTGGATACTACTTCAGATCAAAGTTCTGTAAAGGTAAGACGAAGAATAAATTTGCTTGGTAATTAGCATAAATTTTGAGATGTAAAGCTTAGGTCTTGCCATTATCAAGGATACAGACATTTGAAAAGTGCATTCAAATGAGTCCAAAAGTGAATCAGCATACTGTGCCGCAAGGGCGAATATTTAGCCTATTTCAGAATTATTGGAAAAGTCATTTAAACTTCCGAAAACTTGACTAATCTTGGCAGCCCTTCCTGCTGCCTTGCATCAAATAGCACAACTCGATGAAGCAAAAGTTGTAAAGCCATACATCATCAGTTTCTGAAGATTATAGATATCGAGCCATAACAATAAAGACATTGAACGAAGGCAAAGAGCCCCAAGGATATCTGAAATTAATCAAAACTATTGTTCAGAATTGGTACTAACTTCTGCGCCACTTCGGTCTTCCTTCGGGAATTTCCACCGCAACGATATTTGCCAGCAAGTGGCGGCTTATCTATTTCGTCTTTTGTGGGTTTTTATTAGTTCCATTAACTACCGCTGATAAGGAGATGATTCTCCTTGGTGAGTAATATAACTTTGGAATTGTCTGCTTTGTTTACCCCAAAACATTACTTAGGGGTAGAAACGACTCAATAAATCAGAAATGCCTTTAACGTTTTCTTACAAAACTAAATTATCCTTTTAACAATTATCTTTAAGCTTACAGTATACGTTGCTGCTTCTGTGGGCAGACATTTGTTCACAAGTAAAAGTAGTCCTTACTGCTTTTAACGGTATTAAGTTTTCGTCATACTTGTGGTTAAATAACTAATCTCTTTATGTTGATATTAAAAAAATATTGAGAGTTCCTGGCGGATTGGCTAGGTTGTAGTGAAAAATGTAGTTAATTGAATGAGTGTACTTACACATATAGAAATTATATAATTAGACAGAATTAGCTTTCCTAGACTAGACCCAACCTTTACCGGGGATTAAACATAATACTCTCAAAAGCCAAGGCTTGATTTATCAGTCCATCGCCAAGCTGTAGCCAAGCGTTTACTGCCAATCCTTGAAGTTCCAGTCTTTGCCCACTGTATGACAATCTTTCAATACTTAACATTATAATGTTATATATATAAACAAAGATCTTACTTTCTTTATAAGCTATAAATATGAGTTATTGAGAGAAAACTGGTTGTGTTAATATTTAGTTAATTTTTATACTGATTTGATAGGCCGGTTTCACAGTTACAGCTTAAGCTAATTAAATTTGGTTTGTCGCTTAAGATGAGTTTAAGCCGAATTGAGTTTCACAGTGCTGGAGCTTAAAATTTTCACCGGTAAGTGCAATATAAATACTACAACAATGAGTATAGACTGTAATATTAAGTTAATTATTTTCATTTTATTGACATTTAGTTAAACCAAGTTTAATTCGTCCAAGTTGGAGGCTTAAAATTCGCTTAAACTAAGCTCTAGCTAGCACAGTAGAACAGTGTAAAAGAAAGAGTTAAGCTGAGTTTAAGCTATATCTTGAGTTTAAGCTTGAACGATAAAACTGGCGCTAAGGATAATAAAACTCGTCCAAAAACCTTGGTACGAGGGTTGCTACTTATTCTACTGACCCACATATGGTATCGATACAATGGTATCAATACCATGGTATTGCTTATACCACAGTATGAGACTACCCCTGACACACACGGTTCGTGGTACGTGGCTGTCATTCACTGGAAGTTTTATTATTATCAAGCAAGTTGTCAAAACTAAGTAAAGAAAAATTTTAAATTTGTTAGTTTGTAAAAAGTGGAAAAATGGATTTACAACAACTTTTTAAAATATTTTTGGAATACAACTATCAAAATAATCATAGAGAACAGAGTTTTTGACTTAACAACAAAATCTTCTTCTTTAAAGTGTTAACGACTTTGCAGTAAGTAGGAAATATATGCAAAACATTAGTGGGAAGATGGCGCTGATGTCATTAGATTCATGGTATACTAGGTCAAATTTTCGAATTTCAATACCAGGAATATGAGTTAATACCATGTCGTTTCAGATAGTATTGACACGGTATGGAGTGACGCATATATGGTATACCACGTTGCAATACCATGGTATCGATACTACATGTCTGTCATAAGCATAAAGTTTATAGATAGACAAGAAAAATAAATATTTATATTCGAAAATGACTTTATTGTTTTTCAAAATATTCTCTATGAAGATCAATGCACTTTTGCATGCGTTAGTACCAATTTTCAAAGCCATTTTTCCACTCCGATTGAGTGGAGGTACCTCATCTGATTTGAACGCATCAACCGCTTCTTCAGACGTCGGAAAACGTTTAACTTGCATTTTATTTTTGATCTGCGTGAATAAGAAGAAAGCATTGGGTGACAAATCAGGACTGTACGGTAGATGACCCGTCAATTCGATATTTTAAAAAAATAGGCGACCATTTGCTTTGAAGTGCTTCGTGCGTAAACAACTTTTGCTGGATTTGGCTCGTCTTGAAGGACCCATACAGTCGATTGTTGCTTAGTTTCGGGTTCATATGCATAAATCCGCCTGTCGCGATCTTAAAGACCTCTTTTGTAGCACCGCGATCGCATTTTTTCAACATTTCTTTGCACCAAACGACACGAGCGACTTTCAAATTATGCGGTATCCAACGCGAACAAATCTTCTTGACGGCCGAATGCTCATGTAATATTGAATGTATGCGAGTGGAACTAATGCCCAAGCATGCCTCAATCTTACGTCACAGTTCACGCGCAGCATCGATTTGGCACAACAACCGATTTAGGACGATCTTCACGAAATTTGTCCTGTAGCGTAGTACGACCACGATTGAATTCGTAAGAACAGCGGAACGAAACATGGTGGCTCGAGATGGTGCTTTATTACCAAAAATCGAAGCGAGTTGATCGGCACACTGTTGTTGGTTTAATCCACGTCGAAAGTCATAGAAAATGATCGCACGAAAATGTTCACGATTTAATTCAATTTTTTGACCAAGATGAATGCTTCAAGTACCAGTAAACAATACAAATAGCACTCGTATGACAAAACGTTCTGAGTACTATCACCACTAAAAATGTCATACTTTACGATGACAATGTCAAATTTGACATATGCACTCTGGTGTTGCCATACCTCAAAACCGAAGTAGCTAACAACTCCCTTCGCTGGGCTTAGGAGTTATAATATTCTTTTGGGTGTTTTGAGTTTGCTTCCCAAGGATCAGGGTTCGTACTTTTTTGTGGCGGAGTCAAGAAACGTCAAAATCGATATGGCTTATATATTCAAAAAGCAAAGCCCTCTAACACAACCATCCCAGCCGACAACCCTACCACCAATGTATCGAATTCTGTATATCCAGCGCATCCACCCAACCAATCACTCCCAACTTCTTCCGTGTGCCCACCTAACCACGAGCCATCATCTTCCGAGCACCCCACCACCTCCTCTTCTTCGATTTTCGTCTGTCCCACCCCTCCTCTGTATACACCAAACCTTGTACCCGCTACTTCCTCCGCGTGCCCACCTAATTGCAAGTCATCATCTTCTTTTACTATCGCCCCTTCTCAAACCTATTCTACCTCCGCTAATCCGACCCTTCCGCTAACCAAAACTCCTTCATCCGAACATAACTCATTTATCGATCCACTAATCCCACCTACAGTTAAATTGACTTTGCGCTCTGCGGATTCCAACGATGGACGATAGCTCTTGTCCCGTTTACGGAACCGCCGCATTTATGAAAACGTACGTCTATTTCTAGCCTGCATGACAAACCGAATTCCTGTATTCTGTATTGATGGTAAAACCAGCACCAACGTCATGTTAAGTATACATCAAGAAGGCCTGCCCACAGACCCAACAGTCTTACATAAACTTTTTACTAAGTACCATGAATCATTCAAAATCCCTTCCCATAAGGTTTCAGAAGATCTATCCACCTATGCTGCATACGTCAGTTCTTGCCGCATTTCTCATCTCCAAAAAAGTCGCAACGACTCCCCCCCCCCCCCCCCCCCAGCTTTCTCTATTTGTGACTTCCCCTCTAATGCACCTGTGGTCTCCGATCAAGTACCTCTCCCCAGCAGCTTGTCAGTCTATTACTAGAACGTCAGAAGACTTCGCACAAAAACATCCAATATTTTCCTTAACTCCCACAAATCCCCGCAAGATATCTTTGACTTAAATGAAACCAATCTAATACCAAGAATTTTCGACAACGAGCTATTACCTCCAAACTATACCATTTTCCGTGTTGACGGTTGTGTAGGCAACAATGACCCACCAGGCCGTGGGGTTCTCATAGCTGCTCACAACCGTTATGACGCCACCCTGCTTAAGACCTCCGAATATTCAATATCAGAATTTGTATGTATCAAATTAACACTGAATAAGTGTATTCTATATATTCTTTGTTGTTATATTCATCCCTCTCAACCTCTAGAAGCCTACGAGCCCGTAATTGAAACGTTAGATACCTTGCTTGAGAACGCTAACGCCTCCGATGAATTCATTGTACTGGGTGCCTTTAACCTCCCCCGTATTCAATGGTCATTGTCTGAGGACTGTTCACACTTTTTCCCGATGAATGCCTCTTCCACCAAAGAAGCCTTTTTTACCGATCAGCTCTCTGTTTGTGGTCTATTTCAAATTAGTGGAGTCAGAAACTTTCTGGACAGACAATTAGACTTAATCTTTTCTCCAGACCCAGTTAACTCGGCTGTCGCGGAAAGCAAAAGTAACTAAAGGTAAAGGTGACTTTGTAAAATTATATCATTTGCTCCTCAACTCCAACATTGGCACTATCCCTCAACATCTTCCAATTGACGTTGCTGTAGAGGCGTTTTATTCGGAAATACACGCTTGTCTTACACAATCTATCTCTCTTCTTCTTCGTAAAAACTGCTCCTCCTCCCCTGTTTGGTACGACAAAGAATTACGCTCTCTCCGCAACAGGAGAAATAATCGTTGGCAAACTTTTCTTCTGACCCAGACTGAATCTGACTTTTCTTCCTACTTGTCTGCTTATACCTCTTTTTCTGAACTCTACCATGACTACCTCCAACGGATGGAAACAAGCCTCATATCCGACCCTAAGCGTTTTTATAGCTTTATAAATTCTAAGAAGAAATCCAAAGGTTACCCCTCCACCCTAAAGAGATCCTGATCTGATCCTCAGGTTATCGCCAACCTCTTTGCACACTTCTTCAGTAAATCTTTCAGCGACTATTCCCTACAACCCGACCTTAACTACTTTTCATTCTTGGACAAATGCACTCAAACGTCGTTTACATCTTTCGACCCTGACCCCGAACAAATCGCCGCCAGTATTAACGGGCTTAAGGACGACTTTCACCCCGGTCCTGACGGCATTCCGGCCGTCGTTCTGAAAAAGTGTGCCTTGCATCTAGTTCAACCCCTTACTTTGCTTTTCCGCCTCTCGGTCACTAAAGGGGTTTTCCCTCAACTATTGAAAAGAGTTTTTCGCCACCGATTTTAGAAAAGCCCTTGACAAGATCTCCCATAGCGTAATCCTGTTTAAGCTTGATCGCCTAGGCTTCCCCCTCGATTCATCTCCTGGATTCAATCCTACCTCAACAACCGTCAGTACAATGTTCTTTTCAGCTTATCCATTTCTAACCCCATTGTCGCTCGTTCCGGCGTCCCTCAGGGCAGCCACCTCGGTCCATTAATTTTCATCCTTACAATTAATGATGTTGATTGTGTCATCAAATACTCAGAGCTGTCCATTTATGCTGATGACATGAAAATAATCAAACATATCTCCTCCACAACCGACTCTCTTCTTCTCCAAAATGACCTCGATTCGTTCACCACATGGAAAACTTTCTTGAGCTCAATGTCTCCAAATGCCAGTCCATCTCTTATTCCCGCAAGCGTCTTACCACCACCCCAAGAACCTACATGTTAACCGACGTACCAGTCCCTATCGTTACCTTTTTGTGTGACCTAGGAAATCTGTGATAGCGAACTCAATTTCCGTTCCCATATTGATAGCATAATTAACAGAGCTAACTCCGCACTAGGGTTTGTGAAGCGCTGGTTTAGAGAGTTCTCCAATCCTTATGTTTCCAAATCTCTCTATATATCCTTCGTTAGATCTCTCCTATGCCAGCCAGGTATGGTCATCTACGCAAACAACCCATATTAACAGGATCTCTATGTGATCTTCCGTGGGTAGACAGATTCAACCGCCCACCATATGAAGACCGTCTGAAACTGATCGACTTACAACCCCTAAGTAAACATCGTGATGTTTCCGACGTTCTCTTCATTCATCAGCTATTAGGTGGTGCCTGGCCCTTCAATCCTGCAATCTTTACCCATCTATACCAACCCTCGCAACCTTAGGTCCACTCCCCTTTTCCGACTCGACCGCCATCGAACGAACTACGGTCAACACGAACCAATTACCAGGATGCTACGAAAAGTCAACGACCGTCCTTCCTTTGACTTCCATCTGAGTAAATCATTCCTTCACAAAGCCTTATATCTTTATCCCGCCCATCTTGATCGCATTTCCTAATGTTCTAGGCTGTTCGTTGAAACGTCTTATGTCTCTTGAGTTGTTGGCTCATCATTTTCTTCCTCAGCTATTTTTTCAAACACATTTAACTCTAAATGTCATGTACCTGCAGCTTTAAGCCCATTGATAGCTTTCTTTGCATTGGAAATTCTAAGGTAAACTTAAGTAAAAAGAGGAATGAGTTTAAGTGACATTAGCTTCTCATAATTATTCATGTTCATGTATGCAACGCATTGTTTAGTGGTACAAACACAGTCAATTCCAGGGACAGTATTCGATGTGACGTATGTATATGTGGTGGCAAAGTCTCAATATTGATGCTATTCTCAAACCAATAGTAGTAGATGTTGAGCGAAATACGACTGCTATGATTATCGGCGATTAATAATACAGGATTTATAGGACTTGCTACAATGGGTTCCCTCAAATGCATCACCCAATCCTGAAATAGATCCTCATACATCCCCCCACTCTTTAAGCATGTGTAATTTTTTCCATTTGGACCTCTCGTTTCTAGATGGGCTTGCGTACGCTGACGTGGGTGTATTATCATTTGAGGAATGTACTGGCCTGTAGCACTGACACAACAACATAATATAATATTTTTCCCTCTTTCCCAACTCGGTGCTGCTCCAACTTGTTTAAGGCCTTTTTGAGCAGGAATGTTACCAGGCCTGTGAATACTGTTTATTCCTATTTCAATTACATTGAAGATTCGATCTGTATAAAACTTGTGTTTCATCATGGACTTCCTGGAAATCAAGAGCAACTATTGGTATATTGGTATATTGGTGGCTAAATTCAACATGTTGAGAGCACCGGCTAACTTGGTTTCAACACAAGCCACAGGATAGGCGTCTTATAGAGACTTCAGGAATCTTTTACCAGCTTTCTTTCGAGTTTTGTTAAAAGGATTTTTTATTTTATTTCGTTCTACAGTCTTAGATGAATGTAGACGCAAAATATGCTCTGCTATTTATTTTTTTACTGTGCTGTACACACCGGTTTTATTCCCATTTTGTTAAAAACCACTGTACGAGAGTTGTTTGATTGCTTCACTTAATCGAACGGTGTCATCACGGAACTGTTGTAAAGCAGCAGTTGCCGCAATTTAGCCGAACCTTGTGTGTATGTATACTAACTTTGAGTTATTGTAAGTGTGAATTTGGACTTAAACTTCAATTGATATGGCGGTTAATACCGTACAGAATATGGAATAATCCAAAAACGAGTTTCGACCTTCAACGGCATATTCAATGAAGTGCTACATCGTCTATGATCTTCAAAAGTTTTATAAGAACTAAAACAAGATTTAGCTAAAGCAAATAACTTTGAAAAATTATTCTTATAGACACAAATAAGTAAATACAGATGAGGAGTGCATATCTGAAAAACGAAAACTTTATCAACATTTCTGGTAACCAAGCTAGTTAGCTACGACGAAAATTGTAGCTAAGAAATGTTGTTATCAACAAAAAATTTTCCTAATTTTTTTGTTTCAAGAGCATTGTTGGCACAACATGGGATGTAATCGACCATAGTTTTCGTAATTCTAATGGCAAACTGTGATCAAATCGTGAAAAATGAATTAACTATATGTAAATTTTATTATTTTTCCGTAAAATTCAGAAAAACCACAATTTTTGACTAAAATCGGGCCATATCTCGAACAGGAACATTTTCGAGCCTTGTAACCTTGAAAAATCGATTCTACGTGCCTAAAAACATAAAGATATGACAATTCACCGAGGGGATTACAAATTGCATACATAAAGAACCCCTTTTGGGCCCATATTTTATTCTGCCCAAACCTTACATGCCTAAGTAGACTGCATCTAAGTCGTCGGTGGAGTAAGTGATAACGTGTTGGCCTACCAATTCGGTGGTCCAAGGTTCGAATCATGCCGGCGACGACCCATGGTTGTTTTCTGCTGACAACAGATTACGATAAAAAGGCCATGTGGCTTGCAGAGTAAATGTTAGTGGTTCGGAATCCACTTTAAATTGTAGGTCCACTTGCAATCGGGTGAAGTTCTTCTTCCGCCCCATTCCCCACAAGGGCTTAGGGGAACTAGAGAGAGACTACATCGCAAATTATAGACTTGATAAGTGTGTATATAAACGAAACCCATTACAGGTACTTAACATTCTAATCTATCAATATCGCAATTTTAATAAAATGTTTATTATTTTCTATCAAATAATCAACGCACAAAGCTGAACACTTTCTGCTTAGTTGGCATGTCGTTGATTCAAAGGTTACTGTAGAAGGTTTCATGAATTTTGAACTTCTACTTTCCTTTACACGTTGACTTCAACTTTCCAAATAATTTAACTCAAAACCAAGTTTCTTGGAGATACAATTTTTGCGCACTTAACCATCGATGTGATTTGTAGGAAATGTTGATCGCGCACTTGCAGTTTAATTTTAAAGCACTGTAAAAAAATTTAAGCAAATGATATGTCTGCTAATTTGGCTGACTTAACGTATGGATGACAAATCGTCTAAGTCAATTGTCCTATTGTATATGGAAATAGAGGAGAACTTATTGTGAATGATAGTAGTTACTTTGGGACCAATCTAATATTCTATTTAAATCATCACTTAGACGAACAATACAATCTTCAATTAACCCTATTAGTCTATTCAGGTGATTGTACATCGTCCACATAGAAATGCACTCATGCATCAGGTTGAAGGAAGCCTGAATAAAAATAAGGCTCGCCCATTCATAGTATGAAACAGGCGCGAATCGCGTCAACACACCTGCATGGCACCCAAATGAGGCACAGTACGCCTGAGTAACCTAGACTAAAATTTAAAATGAAAATACTAAAATAATTTTCGTAGATCAATCATTCGAGACTGAAGCACGTCTTAAAACAAAATTATCTCCGGTAGCCTGCCTGGAATATATCAGAATAAAAAAAATCACATTTCAGCAATTGTTATCATTATTACTGTCATGACTCACCTTGTGAGTCGTAGGCTGTTGGGAACAATTTTAATATCAGGTGGCCCACAAGGTGAGTCACCGTCTATTCGGGTGAGATTTTGAATAACCCATGCTGTGACACACCATTAACGAATGTGTTTGTTTTTTTTATACGATGTGGCCAAATCCTTGGGGACAACCCTTTGATGCGTTAGCATGGTTTTGGCCGGGAGGGAATTAGGGTAAGGGAAGTGAGGAAACTTTAGTCTTGTTTTTGCATTGCCCAGAGACGGAATGGATTATTTTAATTTCTTAATAAAAGCTCACGGGGTCATCTGATCTCGAACCCGGGACCCGTGGCATATTGGTCTTGCCGCTCAACGTATTGATCCAACTCCGTCTCTCCGTGTTGAAGCCAGAACAGTAACAGAATCGAGGACGCCTCTATGGCGGGCGCATTTTTAGATTTTTGCACCTGTCGCGGGAGCATACATACCCTTGTGGTGGGCGTAGCGGTAGCGTGCATAATTGCACCGGACGCATTTGTTCGATGTGTGTGCTAGCAACGGGAGCATATATGCTTTTAAAAAAATTAACGTCTACACTTGTATCATCTAAGTCTCTTAACCTACTGATATCGGCCCATTAAAAAATTTTTAGTGAGTTTGATCGCATTTACGAAGATAAGAAAATAATATAGGCAACCGAATCAAGAGCCTTGCTAAAATCAAAGAGAATCAATATAACTATGCGATCACAACCACAATCAACTTTCTTAACAATAAGCTATTTTAAGTAGAGCTGTCTGGCAGCTGGGCTGTTTCTAAAGAACGTGCTTGTATCATTGATGCACTTGAGCACCTAGCTGAGTATTCATTTATTTTTAAAGAATCCAAGGAAGCCAAGGAAGCATAATAAACTAGTTGGTCAATAATTAGAAGGTTCATAGCATCTACAAGTTTTTCTAAAACAAGAAAGTATTTAAATAATTGTTCATGTAAAAAACCAAACTAATTTTTTTGGGATAATGTTTTTTATAGCAGAAAAATGAATTTGTAGATATTTGTCACAAAGCCTTCAGACGCAGCATTAGTAGTAAAAATTAAGCTTATATTCAAAATTCTTGTAAGGATTTCAGCAAGTAAGCAATAAAACAAAATAAATGAATTTTAAATATTTATTTTCCTTTGGTTTGAGTGTTTTGGTTACATACAAGTAATAAGAGAAAATGATTTCCTCTACAAATATCATTCAATCAGCGATTATTGCCTACGCTCTAATCCTGACTTAATACTTCTTCTTTTCGAACTTCTTGTTTAATTTGTTGATTGAGAGTAAAAACAGTTAAATATTCCTAAGATAGTAATCTTATTTACATTATTGTTTTGTATTAGATTTGTTTTGTTTCGTTAAGATCTCAGTAAAAAGAGCTTTATGATATAGGAAGAGCCTGAAGCAAACAGTACAACTTGCGAACTGCTTCCTACAACGAATGTATCTTAGCCTCTCAACTTAAAAATAATTAACAATTATTTACAGAAATTATTATTAAATACATACGAGTCATTACACTTAGGAATGAATGAATAAGAAATTTAATTAAGTTCAGACGAAATTATTTTTTAACAAAGGTTTCGGTGGGGATGACTAAACACATTCAAAACTTTTCGATCATTTCCTCAAGGTAGCAATAAAAGTGTTCAATATAATCTAGATTATTTGGCACAGAGTATTTGTAAAGCAAAAATAAAGTTAATTTTAAATTAACAATTAAGGACACTGCCTTATCAGTATTTGGGAAATCGCTCAACAAAACTATTAGAAGCATTGCACCGCCACTTCGTTATCGGCCGGATACTTTTATCAACATATTTATATGCTTGCTTTACCTATTTACACACATAAATGTCAATTTAACAGAAAATACTGGCAATACACAGATCAATCATCACGGGCACGCCTACAAGTAACTTTTGAGACAATTCGTTTTGTCATTCCAGCCAGCTTAAAAGCCAATACAATATTACACATTGCCTTGTTACAGTTCCTTTCTCACTTAACTTAAAACATTTTTACAAAAATTTCAACTATGTCGTTAGCGCATATTTTGTCAGACAAAGGTGATCTTCTGATCAAGCGGTTCTGTGGTTGAATTTTTCACCACCTTTAACTGGAAGTTCCGAGAGAGCTTTTCATATGCGATGGTGTGCCGAAAGGTGCTCCGTTATTTGTTGTTTGCGGCCCATTATTGTTGTTATGATCACCAGGAGTTCGTGGTCCACTCTGAGCAGATTGTTGCGGGCCTCCACCTAATAATCCGGTAGGAGGTGAATTTTGAGCCATTGAGCTAGCATGGCGTTTTAACATGGGATGATTTGCCATTGATGCAAATACTAAACGCTCCTCGTAATCGTATTCACAGAGAATTTTATTTTCGCACAGATAAAAGCGATCTCCAACACAAAATCTGAAAAGAAAAAAAATCCAAGGTTATTAAGGAAAGTATGGTGTAAGAATTTTTTTAAATTGCTAGTAGTATCAGTTTTTGAGCTATAACATCATAAAATTGTTATGTTCATATACATGTATTTGTAATCTGGGGGCCACTTAAAAGATGTAGGTATACGAAGATTACGAAAATCAGTTAGGAGATAATGATCAAAGAACCATTATGGTAAGACTTTAGTGCCTGTCTGCCTGTATGTCCCGACAGTTTTCCATTATTTCAACAGGTTATTCTTTTTAAAAATCAACACCCCTCTCAACCCCCACTCCACTCAAACAGTTTTTGAAATGGTACTAATGGGGAAGCAACAATGAAAGGTTATTCAACTCGGTCCACGCATTACGATGTTAGGTTCCGCGTAAATCTATTAATATTTTACAAAACCCTTGGTGCTCGAGTGTTTAAAACATGGCTGACATTTTTTTAACTAAAGTATGACCTCAATTTTTGCAACCAACTTAACTAATTTGTTTTAATTGTTTATCTATTCTTCTGTTGTGCTTTTGCTTTGCTCAAACCTCTGCGAACACTATCTTATTCCTCAGGAATTTTTCCGTCTACATGGAAAGTTACTCAATTAATATCCAGAGGAGTATTCTAGATCCCCCTCAAACTTCGAACCACTACAATATGGAATATGTGGAAACTTACCATTTTTTTAACGATCTCAAGGTTCCGCTCTTTCTCCTCTTTTTGTTCTTTTTAATAATTTATGATTTTTCAAATTTGAAATCTCTATACCTACTAAAATATAATAGACTGAGGAAATTTTTCTTTAAGTTAGGCAGCCAATAGGTGCAGACCTTGTTCTTATAGAAGGGGAACGACATCACCACTCGGTTCGAGTGATTTTGCAACTATAAAAGATAATACATCCATCGAGTTTCATTGAAAAGGTTTTGACGAATTCTTTTGAAATAATAATCAGTTCTTGTATGTAAGTAAGTCACAGCATTTTACAATGTCGTCGTATATGAAGAGAAAATATTATGCAAAAGAGCCAAAACTTATACAGGAAGAAAAGGCCCTTCAGGACAAATACAAAAAGCCCAAAAAGTTATCTCTAGAGCGAGTACGAGAGTTTCGAGCCTGGGCCAGAAATCGGAAGGTCGAAGCGCGGAAGTCTTCGCCGCAACTTGTGAGTTAGACTCAGAACAGTATTATGTGGGCGTAAATAGTGTAAATAGTAAATGTATTATATTATAACTTGTCTTTAATTTCAAACTATCGTCTATACATAGTTTGGCGAAGACGGTTTCACGCAAAAGTCGACGGCATGGCACGATTACCGATTATGTACCGACCAATTTTCTTTTGTGACGTCGATTCTACAGATGGTTACAGTAAGGCTTATCTTTGGTAGCGGCGAAAAGCCTCGCATAGACAACAACGGGTCTATAGCGCCATTACGGTAAGATGGGTTTCATTTTGCGATCGTCAGAGAACTACTATATATAAGCGCACCCGTCTCCATTGCGAACTTCAGAATGATTTTCATACTGATTTTAGAGGCTTCTTTTAAGCCTTCAGTAAAGTGGTTGCCTGTCTTGTCTTATCGACTTAAGAGGTTCTCTACACTTTCTTTTGTATTATTTTCCTGACAATGTTTGCACAAATCAGTGACAGAAACACCAATTTTTAGCTCAGGTACTTCCGTAAGACAGTGACCTGTGTAGATTCCTACCATAGTTCTACATTGAATCTGAGTTAGGTTAAGTAGGCAATTAGTCTTCTTTTGATCATAGATTTACCACATAGTCGTTGCCCATTGTTGTCTCCTCCCATCTCCTTTTCGAAAGACCAAACAGCTTATCATTGAGAGGTTTGGCAACACTGTGTATTGGAGGAAGCGAGAACATCTGCTGTTTTATTTCTGGTGATGACGCTGTGCCCGGTTGCCCAGCAGAGTTGTACCCTTTACTCGTGCTTACAGTGTAAAGGTCTAAATCAATCAAAGAGGGTTTTCGATTTAAATTTGTTGGACGTAAGAGCTTTTAACGCCGCTTGGCTGTCCGCATAGATACTAATTAAACTCCCTGTTGCCAGATGATTGTGACCCAGTCAGTCATTAGGGAGTCTGTATAAAGAATAATAGCACATGGCCGATGCTTCTACTCCGGAACTTCTACTCCGGAGCTCATTTTAGAGCCATCTGTATAGAATGGTTACGGTATCAGGAGGTTGTTTCCCAGCACTGTATTTCTGGAATTGCTATCTCGAACTTCCTGTTAAAGTTCAGGTAGCACGTAAACAGTAACCGTGTTGAGACTCTCCCCTAAGCTACTGTGGCCTTACCCCGCGCCTTGAGGATCTGCCACAAGAGAGGCGATAAAACTGTTCCCTGTGGTGTGCCCTGGTCGACTGCTTTTTGCCAGCATGCTAGTAATCTGCTGATGGCTGTGTCCACCTTCGCTGCTCCAGAGCGTCTGCGATTGTCTCGGTAACGGCCACTTCTATGTATATCTATAAAGGTCCCAAGGTATGTTCTTTATAGTGAAGGAACTTTTCGATCTCGAACAGCATCTCATGTATCGGTATTGCAATGAAAAATCCATATGTAAAACATGTTCTTATTTTAGTACCTTTTTAGGGTTCCGTAGGAACTCGGAACCATTATCGTTTCGGTCTATCCCTCCGTCGATCTTTATATCACAGCCCTCCCTCTATGTATCTGTAAAAATGAAATTTGCTATACAACGTATTTGGTATGACATAGACTGTTGACCCCAAAACAGAAGTAATGCGATTTTTGGGAACACAATTTTTTTTACCCTTCCATAGAGTGAAAAGTATCTTTAGATAGGTCTAAAAGGCAAGTCAAAATGTAATAGGAGCTTTTGCTTTTAACTCCATAGTCATGATATATTTTCTAAATTATTGATGCAAAATATCTGAAAAATTCCTGAATGTAGCCTCTAATTAGTGCCTTAAATGAAAATTATAACATATACTGTAGCAGAAATATGTAGTTTATGATAAATTTAGAATTAACTCTGCGGAATCATATCATGAGCATATCCAACAAGGCCAGAGTTGCTTTTAATAGATACGGCTCAATAACAACATCTCCAGAAGCACAAAAATCCGGATCTTCAAATCGAATGTAAAATCTGTTGTAGAGACCTGTCAAATAACATCTAAAGTAGAAGCCTTTGTCAACCTGTGTCAAGACGGGATAGATACCAGTATTCGCAGGCGGAAGTGGCAATTGATAGACCACACACTAAGAAAAGAGTCAAATATCGCTCAACAGGCGATACAGCCCGCACGGGACCCAAGGAAGACGCCATATTGTACGACCGCGCAACACATGCAGAGGATCCGTAGAGAAGCAAGGCACTCAGGTATCACGTTAATAGTTAAAGGCGTCGGCGCAGAAGCGGACCAGATAAAGAGTCGGTGCAGTAGACGCCCTATGCCTCACCAGAGGTTAAAGGAATTAGAGAGAACATGCTCTTAATCAGCCAATTTTTATATGTCACTTTTTCGCTTAAAATAAGAAAAGACCGGCTATTTTCGAGGCTTTCTAAATTTAAATATTATCTATTTAGGCTGAGCCAAATATGCCGCGTTGTCCGCGTTAGAAAAACCACTCAAACTTTGGGATGTGTTGTCCCTTTTACACATTTCTATCGAACATTAAAATGATCTAGCGCTACCGGTCCCATATTAAAATACACACTTTAGTGTCTGAAGTATGAGGCTCCCGGGTATTGCGTATTTTGACTGTATTTTTACTAATTACACTTTGAATATACCTCATATTTTCCAATAAACTGAAGCCAATAATAATAAGTCGATATAGGTTTTTTAGTAGAGAACTTTGACATTATTTTGATTTCATTTTATTTTAAGTAAAATTATTCTAATCAGTTCTATTCTGAAACAGACTACGAATTATTTTTCTTTTAATTACAAAAGTTAAGACAAAATTCTGAACGTTACCATTGGCATGCCTGAGTTCTTTTAAAATGAAATTTACGAAATGAAAACTTTATTGAACAAAGATTTGGAAGATCTACATATATTACTTCTCTTGATTGTTATAACTTTATATGAGAATAACAAAATCATAGAACGTTGCGTGTAAAAGAAAACTTAGGCTTCGATGGAGCTCATCCCTCAATGAACACTTCTAAATTAAATTCGCATCACATAGTCCCTAGTTCATACTTAGATTTCTATATTCAGCCATTCAATATTTTTCAGAACCCTTTCCTTTTCCCAAATGCTCGATTAGAGAAATCGACAAATTTATCGCAAGCATTTCGAGAAATGTGACCCCATGGAGCCACTACAAAATTCATTTGAACTGAAATATTTAAGCTATGCAGGTTCCCACCAACAGTGTGTGCATAAAAATTCAATCAGACGATTCGAGGTGTATTCGGGGACTATTTACATAAAAAAAAACTGGTCACAGCTAATCAATTTTTAAAAATTAATTCAATTGGTGAAGCCATTCAAGCGCTTGAGTCAACAATTCAGCGATGGTAGGATAGAGAATACCTGGGGCAATTTTTGCCACCCTCGCCTGAATGGTTGTGTTCCGTCAAAATATTCCTGAACGGTTTTTTCTCCTATTGTTCAGCCACATGTTGATTTGGGATTCTGACGATTATTAAACTTGCGGAGCTGTAACTGTAGCCGACTTCTGGGTATTTGCTGTAGTATGAGACCACCAAGGAAAGCCATCAATTGGCCATCTCTTTTCGAGTGTCGCCATGAACTGATTTCAATTTCATGCATTTCCAATAAGGGTGCTCCACGCCCTGCTTTTGTTTTAGAAGTCTGCCTGCCAGAATTTTTTTGGTTGTCATTCGAGTTTAAAACAAACATATAAATATAACGTTATTGGGAGAGTCCATTCAAATGAATTTCCATAACGATGGATTCTATTAATTTCCTATTGTGAGGATGATTGAAATGGAATCCGCAGGGCCATTAGGAAGGGAAAAGTTTTAATTGGCTTTTAGCTCTGACAGTTTTTTTCATTTAACATTACGACATTTTAGAACAATTACTTTTCAGGACAAAAGCTTTTGCGATTTTCACAACGAAAAACATTTTACAGATTTTTTATGACCAGTCGGTTTTGTTCTTCCAAAGGTCAAACAAAATTTCAAAATCATTATTCTACTTGTTCTGAAGTTAAGAGCACAGAAGGCTATTGTATAAGTGGACTTAAATTTTTTATAATTTCCAAAAGACTACATTTTATTATTATTATAATGCGTTACTCATATGGTGGGCACTGCGACCAATGAGGTCTATTGTCCACACTCGGATATGCTATGAAGTCTTTAACAGTGGAGGATCTAACATTAGGCGGGCTCAGGAATTCCCTACTGAAGATCAAGTCCGGGCAAAAACACAATAAATTAATGGTGGTTTCATCATCCTCCAGACAGAGAAGAAACTCCGTCTCACTGGATAAAGCCATCCGGTGTGATGACATCTCAGCCCCCAGTGGCCAGATAAGTAGCCTAAGAACGACCTTAGATCTACCTTACGTAAGGCAGTCGTATTATTTCTTCAGTATAACAGCTGTTTACGCTTAGCCGAGTCTTCAATCAAAGCTCTTGCCGACGACCAACCAAGACCGCAGAAGGGCTCGGAACCTTGGCACTGAAGGCAAGAGCCATTCCTGGCCATCGGCTGTCTCGTTTCCCTCGAAACCTGAGTGACGAGGTATTCAAGAAAGCGTGGCCCTGTTATGGGCGGGCAGTTGGTGGAGTGTGTCGAAGCATTTCTTCGCAAGCCTCGAGGAAAAACACCATGAGGATTGAGCCTTTAGGGCTGCTTTGATATCAGCGAAGAGTGTTATATTAGCCTCTTCCAGTTCTTTATTGACGTTGATAAGGCCACAAGTTTTGAAGTCATGGACTTAAGATTGAAAAAAAAACAACAAACTACATACATTCATATTAAATTCTAACCCTCCCAGCGTCCTATTGACTAGGCGAAAATACGAATGAGAAATATATAAGTATTACTTTTTTTTATATGAACGAACAAAAAATAAGAAAAGAGCTAAACAAATCAAAAAGAGAGAGTAGATGCTTTAAAATTTATATGACACATGTCAAAATGATCGGTATTTAAACAGATTATGATTGCCTTCCTTGATGAGACGGCGTTGATTAAATTTGTTGAGAGGCAGGATCACCACACCATGGTTCCAGGGTTCGAACCTCGGTCTTCCTGGGAATATTAAAGTAAAAAATTATAAAATCCACTTCGTCTCTAACTCGCATTAATGCAAAAATTAGACATTCAAGTTCCCTGATTCCCCTTACCCAAATTCCCTTCCGAATAAAGCCATGCTAGCGCATCATACGGTTATTCCCTAGGCTTTAGCTACATAATAAAAAAATTGATATTAGCTTTAAGGTATTACGGAAAAAGTTAAAACAACACGACCGGCGTTTCTGATTAAGAAACGTTAAACTCCGTAGGCGTACTCGAGTCAATTGCATTTTTCGTACATTTGTACTTTTGTTAAAGATATTCGTTACCTGTCGATTTTTCATCATTCTTTATTAGAAAAGAAGGATCTTATATTTTATGGCGACGCAGCAGCGAAACAAGTCGTCGGTGGAGTAAGTAATAACGTGTTGGCCTTCTATTCGGAGGTTCCAGGTTCGAATCTTACCGGCGGCGATCCATTATTCTGTTTGCTGACAACCGCTACCAATTAAAACGCCATTGGGGGTTGCAGAGTATTCAGTATTCATTTTACATTATAGTTCCACTTGTAAACATTGTTTCGAATCGGATTCGGGTCAGTTCTTCTCCCGCCCCATGCCCAACAAGGGGTTACGGAAACCAGAAAGAGTCCAGTACCAATTTCGCTAATGGTATCTCGTGTAGTCCTTGTGGCTTTTCTGTCTCCCTTTAAGAAAAATTCTTCTTCTTGGATTTCCATTTTTCGTTAATTATTCAATTTATCAATTTCTTCTAGTATATTCTCAAAATCTCGGGAATCATCCCATATTATTCCTTTTCACAAGAAGAACAAGAGGTCGGATATTTCCAACTATTGGTCCATTAGGTTAGGTTAGTTGGCGCTCACCAGATTGTAGCCAGTCGAAACCTCACGTGAATCAATTTTCACACCATGCCTGGGATCCTTTAGCTCGATGCTGGCGAAATCTTCTCCTATCCAAGTCTTTTTCTAGCCAACCCCAGACATCCGCAAGGTAACTGCGGAATGTTTTCACCTTCCTCCTCGTTCGACAAATCCGTTGGCAGGAATGCGCATGCGAATGGCATGACTACCAAAAAGGCTGTGACCCGTTATAACCACAGTAATATGACGGAGATTCCGGCTACTTCCCTCCACTAAAAGTTATGTGTCTATTCATTCCACTTAGACCAAATCTTTCTTGTCAATCTGAGCTCGAAAAGCTAAACAGCTTTCAGGTCGATTTCTCTTGTCACTCACATTAGAGGCCAGCCGATCGATATGTCTATCTATTAAGCATTCCGTCCTTCACCAGAACATCGGCCGCCTTATTACCTGATATATAATTAGACCGCTACTGTACCAGTACCAGCTGGGATTTAACCGTATTTGAATCGAGCGCCTCAATCGCCACTTGACTATCACTACAAAAAAAATTACACAACGCCTTGGTAAGTCCTGTGCGACAGCAATACACTATGCTCACGACTTATCTGGAAAAGACACGTAGAGGAACAAATTCAAAGAGCCAACAGGGTTTTACGTCAAGGGTGTGTGGTTGAAGGTGTGGATTCTCGCCAAAGGTGGTATACTAGATCTACACTATGATGGTGAGACCCATTAACTCATATACCCCGGTGGGCCAATATAAGCTTCAGTCTTTGTTACCTTGTTCAGGGCGAGGGAAATAAGAAGAAAATGAATTAATACACAGATATATCATTTTATCTCGCCGAGTGCGAGACCGAACCGAGATTGACCTTTATCTCCTCAAGATTGCGAAGAGGGCAAGATCGTCTTCACCTTGACCAGACCCGGGCCGAAATATGCCAGTCTCGGTGTTGTCTAGATTCCGTGAAGCCGTACATTAATCGCTAATAGGGCATAGTTCCCTCCCTGAAAACTATAACTGAAGTCACAATTTTCACGGATGGATCCGAAATTGATAGAAGGGCAGGAGCAGTAAACACTAACCCGAGTACCTCATTGAACTGGCTTACGTTATTATTAACAGGACGTGGAAACTTCAGGAGTCATCTAAATAAAATGAACATCCTTCAGAGTGATACGTGTAGGCTCTGCTTGGAGGAGCAAGAGACTGCGGTACAATAGCTAGAGTCCTATCTTAGGAAGCACAAGAAGTTGGCTGATGGGACACTACTGGATGGTGTGTTATAGAAAAATGATTACGTTGATTCGTGGAATCGATCTGGTCTGAATCGGCAAATCCCTAAATGTTCATAATCTTAGAAAAACAAAAACCGAGAGAAAGGATAGTACTAGGAGGAAACAAGACAAGAATAACAACAATTGCGGAAGATCGGGGATCTTAAGAGCGATCATAAACGAGCACCGAGGAAACAAATTTCTGCTAGTTTAAGCAGCAGAAAACTTATTAGCCTTCGTGTAATTCGAACATTTTTTATGGAGTTTTCACTACAAGTGAATCGGAAACGTCTCTTACGGGCACAGGAGTAAGTTATTTGCAAAAACGTTATTATTTCATACGAATTAAAATTGAAACTGCATGTTTGAGATAGCAGAATACTTGTTCAAAGAAAACCTGTATAGAAACTCAGAGAGAGAGTTTTCGCAGGTTTTCCCCGAAAGCGGAAGGGCTAATGGTATCTTGGAAGGGTTCTATGTTAAAGTAAGTGGTCAGCACTTTTTGACTTCAAATGTTTGTATGAAAAATTGGATGCCTGCTTGATAGATCCATTCGGTCAAACACTACTTTAATTTATCAACAGGATAATGCACCGTGCCATTTCCGAGAAAGGTAATCGACAACACGGATTACATGAACCAAAGATAGTATAAAAATGATAAATTTTCTGTTAGACACTAATTTGTTATAAAACACAGGATCTACCTAAAGCTAAAGGATCTATACAAAGCGCAGATATAACATTACAGAGAGAATATTTAAAGATTTAGATTGTCAGTCACCAGGACTAGACGAAATAATACCAGTAACGCTAAAAAGTACTTCAATAGGCAACCAGTGATGATTTTTTTTACGATGTGGCCAAATCCTAGGGGACAAACCTTTCATGCGTCAGCATGGTTTTGCCCGGAAGGGAATTAGGGTAAGGAAAGTGAGGAAACTTGAAAGTCTTGTTTTTGCATTGCTGCGAGCTAGACAACAGCCCAGAGACGGAGTGGATTATTTTAATTTCTTAATAAAAGCTCACGGGGAAACCTGGTCTCGAACCCAGGACCCATGACATGGTGGTCGTGCGGCACAACGAATTGATCCAACTCCGTCTCCGATTTGGTAAATTGCAAGGGATGTTTCTGACCAAACCATTCAGGTTAAAATTAGTACGCATCGTCTTAAGCGGGTAAGTACGGTCGCACAAAGCCATAATAAATACCAATTTCTTTTTCGTAAGCGTAACCACTTGTGGGGTAAAGATTGGAAGAAGAATTTCACCCGATTAAAGACAACAACTGCAAGTGAACCTACAAAATAAGGTGGTTTCCAAACCATCGGTTGCCGCCGGTTGCGTTCGAACCTAGGAGCTCCGGCATAGAAGGCCGACACGTTATCACTCACTCACTAACCGACAACTGATCAGTCTAACCTTATTCGTCATAAAATAGTTTTTTTTAAAAAAAAGGTGAACCGATTTCACAAAAAGCTCTACAAAACATAAAATAATTTTTAATTTTATATTTATTACGACATTTTGAAGTCAGCGCAAATTAAACAAACCAAATAACTACAACAAAAATATTTAATCGTCCTTCCTTATGATTCCGTGAGCCGACACGTTCAGGTAATTTTATATAGTATCTTCAATTCTGGTTGTGTAGTTGTTTTGTTTGTTTAATTTGCGCCGACTTCAAAATGTCGTAATAGATATAAAATTAAAAATTATTTTATGCTTTTTAGAGCTTTTTTGTGAAGTCGGTTCATTTTTTTTAACTATTTTATTTTTTATTTTTTACAGTCTTCATATATCCGACGCGAAGAATGCTGCTCGAACGAACAAAGCAATTTCAAATGTAACAGAGGTAGTACATTCTAAAGAATGGAGACGAAATTATCCAAATCCGGCAACATATTACGAAATTAGGCACGGTCACCCTTTAATACCATGGCCCTAGTGCGCCACCGTACTCTAGACACTAAGAGATAATTATCGTAGTCAGAGAATCATTGTAGTTACTCTAGGTACGAAATGGTTATCATTTATTAATCAGGAAACGAACTCTGTACAACAGAACCAAAATCATCAATATCGGTCTATGCCTTATGAAGCTACGTTCCGCCCCTCCTCCAACTCATACCACAAGCCACAATTTTTGTCAGAATACAAATAGATATTCTATGCATTCAGAATCATCTAAATCAGTCCACGCGTTACAAAGTTATGCTCGCCCACCCCCCGCCCCCAACTCTGGGTCAACATTTTTTCAATGGGGATCATACCCAATACAACAACAAATAATCATCCAAATAGGTGCATGCATTAAAAAATTGGGTAAAGCCTCTCCGCAAACCACCCCACCGCATAAATTGCTGTCTTGGTACCAGTGAGGCAACATATTCTACACATCAAAACAAAGAGTCATCCAAATGGGCCCAACACGTTACGAAGTTAGTTTATCCCCCCCCCCCACATCAAGTGCATTATTAGCAATGGGGAATAATACTCTAAACAACAAAAAATGAATTATCTAAATCGGTCCACGCATTACGAAGTTAGGTTTGAACCACACACCAAAAAACTGTTCTTTGACATGGTGCCAATCGGGAAAAATACTCTACTAAACCAAAAAATTTTCATCCAAATTAGTCTACGCGTTACGAAGTTAGACTACCCCTCCCCACCCCACCCTACATGGTGCCAATCGGTGAACATACTTTACCTAACAAAAAACAAAATCATCAAAATCGATCCCCGCGTTACAAAATTGGACCGGTCATACATAAGAAAAAAATATAAAAAAAACGTGTCGAACTTATAACTTCTTTGCTTTTGGGAATCCGGTTAATAAAACCTCTGAAATGATCTCATAGATATATTAGAGCAAACATCAACCCTATTTTCCTGCCTAACACACAACTTGCAGACTTGTCGGTAGACACTATTCTGCACGAAGTGATGTTCAAAATCGAAAAGTCTCCACACTATAAACAATAAACTTTAAGAACCTTTACCGACATAGAAAGTGGCGTCAAGTACCACAACTGCCAAGGTTTTCGTGGACGATTGAGCATCAGCAATTGGAGATAGGAGGAGGAAAGGAAAGATAAACTCGCATTGAGGCAGCCCTATTTTAAGCAATGTACATAGATCCGGGTACACATAAGACAGAATCCAATCGCTTTCCTGTATCACCTAGCCCACAACAATATATGCACTAAGCTTAAAAAAAGGCATACACCAATCATGACTAAAGATAAATACTCGTGGCAGGAAAGTGCCTGAACCACAGGAAAAACCCTAAAGAAATTAGTTCTTGGGAAATAACGAGTAGAATATACAACAATCCTACGCAAAATCACATCAACTTAAGATACGATTTGCTTTTTATGAAAATAATTATATTATGTACTCTTAATTTTTAATATTTATATTCAACAAAGGTTTCTATGGTATTGTACAACATATTGCAAAGTTGAAGCGCAAACTTAAAAATTCAGTTAACCAAGCTAAAAAAAAACAGCTGTCATAATGAGCACTAACACAGTCTACTCTAGATGCAAGATTGCAAGCTGACAAGAACAGCTGAGCATTGGTGGTGTAAACAAACTAAAACTTGCTACTTGTAAAGAATAGGAAAATGTTGGGGAATACTACTTTTTCGTAGTATTTCTCGCAGTACTTTTAAAGTCTCAGCTTGAAATTTACTCGACGTGAATCTACAAATATTCTGAACATTGTGGTTGCGATAAAGAATTTCTTATTTACAATTTTCATGTGTTTTAATGGGGAGATTCTCTCCTGCGTTCGTTTTGTTGAAGTATTAAGGTTAGAATGCGTCAATGAAATCAGCAATTATCATTAGTTTTGATTAAGCCAGTGTGCAGTTTTATATATTTGCAAGGATTGGTTAATCTGTGGTACAAAAATAAATGAAATAATTATGACACGCTTGGTTGTAAAATGGCCGAATTGTTATGTATGCTGTGGCCCTGACTATTATAATTTTTCAAACGCACATAGGTATGCATACATATGCGAATATGTGGAGATTCTCTGTTAAGCATACATATAATAAAAGCACATCCACTTTTAAAGCACTGTAATATATTTAGCTCTATTGTTTAATGTGTGCCACCTAGAAACACATTTGTACATCTAATGCACCATTTCAGGCCTCATTAGTTTAATTAGAAACATTTGGCGTTTGCCTAAACATAGTGTTACGACTTTTGAACTCTACGTACATTTGTGATATACATATATGTTAACCTCAACAATTTAGTAAAACGTAATACACAGTTCATGAATATAATGAAATGTATCTTATGGTCTGAATAAAACTTCAATCTCGTCACAAAAAAATTAAAATTAGGAATTCTTTAATGGCCGTACCTATTGCCTAAACTGTGAATTTTCACTTCAACTTAAATATTTTCTTTTCCCCATGTCTTTATTTCGACCTAAAGTAAATTTCATTTTCCGCGAAACAGTTCGTTGAAATTCAAAAACTGCTCAAATCGTCAAATCTAACCGATCTCAGTATTTAATTAAAAATTTCATCACTTTCACAAACGGCCTTCCGCAGTCTCGTCCTTCAATTTTACTTAGTGCGGCATCCATTTCACCCTTCCTCCAGAGGAAAAGAAGTTGAACGTTCGGATGGAGAAACAATTGTCCGAGTACGGAAACTCGCCGAATTTTACAATTCAGTGCAAGTCTACCAGATAACTTTGAATGGCATCTATCCCCTGAAATGGAATCGTTACATGCAGTCAAGGTTTTCTGTGTTTTCCTTCCCTTTTAGGCAATTTTCCTAGCGGCTGCACATGAACCGTACGAGACCGTACAGATAACAGCCGATTGTCATTTTGAGGTTTAGACATTGAGAGTTTTCGTAGTTAAATATTTCATTTCACTGTGGAGAACTATGATGAGTTGTTCTTCCCAAGTTTGGGACAAACCCGAATCTGTAAATAGCCAGTAAATTTTATACACTATTTAGCTCGCAGCATCTTTAATAACTTTAACTTCTTATTTGGTTTTTTGCATTTAATAACTTAAATACATATAATGCATGTTTTGATATTGCAAGGTTAAGGGCAAAATTTTTCAGTTCGATTTTTTTTTATACCAGCTCATTAAATCGTGCATAGCTTCAGAAATAAGATATAAAAATTTCTTTAAAATATTTTCCAGAATAATGGAAATAAATATAAAAATACAAAATGAGCAATTAATACCGAAATATATGATAGTTCTCTTAAACAAATAATTGTATGGCAGGGGTTTGAAGAAATTATGATGTTTTGTCAACTTCTCTCACTAGTTCCCGTAACCCCTTGTCGGGCATGGGGCGGAAGAAGAACTTCAAAACGATTGCAAGTGGACCTACAATTCAAAGCGAATTCCGAACCACTGGCATTACTCTGCCACCCCAATGGCATTTCTGTCGTAATCTGTTGTAAACATAAAACAACTATGGTCGTTATCAGATCTCATGTACAGCCAAGCCCATAACTCTACAAGGCCAAACTCTACAAGGCGTAACTCTACAAGCCCTAATTCTACAAACACTACATTTTGGTCAAAAAGTATGGCTTCGCCGTTTCATGGAGCTATTGCGTGACACAACATTAAAGACCAATGACTTAATTCCTTATCATAAGTCCACGGCAGTGTCTGTGCGACGGCCGCGAAACGGCCAAGCCATACCTTTTGACCAAGATGTAGGGTTTGTAGAGTTAGGCTTTGTAGAGTTAGGGGCTTGGCGCTAAATGAGATCTGATAACTTTTAAACAGTGCTTGTGAGTCTTGGCAACCTATTTAACATGAAATATGTTTGGTGAGATTTCATTTCTGTTTGTAAGATGCCTTAGTCCTTTTTATTTTTTCGTGCTGTATTTCTTGCGCGTCAGCAATTCCTTTTTTCATAGCCCTTTCTCTATTGTTACCTTTTCCTTGTTGGTTTACTATTTGCAATAAGCGATAAATATACGCCGTGATTTTTTATTGCTTTTGTTCCTCTTAATAGATGATTGGACTGATCTTACATACATAACTGTTCCTTCTGGCGTAGTCGGGTAGAAAAGGTATTTCTTGTACGCCAGCAGTTCCTTTCTTCATAGCCCACTCTTTTTTTCGTTGTTTATATACTAATAACATCTAGCTTTCATATTAAATTACAGCTCTCTAGAACTTTTGGAATTACCTCCCACATAAGAAATTTAATATATAGATCTGCACCCCCTTTACGGGGGGTTGAAAGTTACAGATTTCTTTATTTTTTCGTTCTTTGTGTACAAATCCTAGTCTGCAAACCAAATTTCAGCTTTCTAGGACTTCAGGAAATAGGTACCTTAGGCGTTTTGATAATTATGAGGAAGTCAGTAACGAAATCGACGTATTTGAGTATTAATAAATTCTAAAGTATAAAAGCTAGACAAATGAAGCTTAGTGCGTTTCATTAGTCTGTTAACTACATCTTGTCCTGAGAATTTGAGCTCTCTAATATTATCCAGACTAAAGCTTGAGGGTTCGAAAGTACGAAGAAATGCTTCGAGAAAAGGTAGGCAGGGCCCTGCTTCTTTGGATCGTCTTGGATTTTATCACCCATTTAGTTTGCACCAATTCCACGTTGCTAAGTTTTTCCTGTAAATGATTTGTTAAAAATACGATCGCTTAAAATTTAAAAACCACATCTTCAAAACTTTTTAAATTACCCACTGTCATACAATTGTAAAAATAAAACACCTTGTACAAGCGTACGTAGACGGGCTCGCATAAGTTACTAAAGCTGAATTATATTACATATATGTAAGTACTATTTTTTTACATAATAATTTGAGCTTCAACACATAAAAAGAAATTCTCAATGATCACACAAGTGGCTAGATTTTCTTACAATATGACTATTGTTGCATCTACGCATACCTGCCTACTATATACTCCGATCAAAATATGCTGCCAGCGATCCAAAAATAAGGTTTGAACACTAACTTTTCATAGCACCAGTAGCAGTAAAGGAATATTGTGGTATTGTTACTAACTGTTAAACTGCTGTTATTTAATAGTGCTATTGTGGAAAAACGTCTACTGCTCTAAAGTATGGAGCTTTGCCACACCGTCAACATAAGACCAAATAGTGGCAAGTGCAGTTTGATCGAACTTTTTACTGTTTACAACAATCGTTATAAAATAATCCATAATCAAATGCATTATACACGGAGATCGGGATAGGAAAAATTACTTAATTTCAGCCGAGAAATAAGAAAGAGGGAGGGGGTAAAATATAGAATTATCTTATTTTACTTTTTTCAGTTAAAATATTTACTTGATTCAAGAATAAAATCTCTTAGTTATTCTACAAAACGAAAAATTCCTATTATAAAATATATATTTTTTTAATAATTTTGAGACTTAGTTGGATCAGTTGGTTGATTGGCACGCCGACCACACCATGGATGCAGGTTCGACCCTTGATCTCTTTGTGAGTTTTTACTTTGCAACTGCAATTAAAAAAAATCCACTTCGCTTCTAGGCTGTGGTCTACCTCGCAGCAAATGCGATGAAATGCTTGGACTTTTTACAGAAATGTAAGAAATACTTCACTCCGTCTGACTTGGTGCTGATCTACAAATCCCACATCAGTCCCGATTGGAGGTACCTCAATCTCTGAGGGCATTGACTCTAGAGCATCGACGGATTGTCGGTTGTCTCTCATGTTTCTATTGCTATTTACGTAGCAATTATTCTAAAGAAATTACTAGTCTACTAGACACATTTCAACGCGCGAGACAAGAGCTCCAAATCGCTCCGACCCCCTATACTTTACAGCTCAAATTTGGTCGCACTGTAAAATTTCGGGAATCTTTCTTAAGCAGAATATCGAATAGTTCATTATCTTCTGTGTTTCTCCTGACATACGAGCCCGAAACCTATATAAGTGAAAATTATTTAATACTTTTATGTTATTAACACGTCATCGTTATTAACACGAAAAATCCTACAAAACTCTAGCTCCCCTAAAATTATATAAGTATTAAAAAAGACACAATAGTTAGCGTTCAAATAGAAGATAAGAAATGAGTCTCCTTATTTTAGGCATTTGGGTGAGCACATTAGATTTTATCTGGATTTGCTGAATTTTATATCACAAAATGAAATTTCTATTTGTTTGTAACTTCCTTAGACACCTAACGAAAATAATTAAATGCTTTATACACTCATAAATCATATTTTAACAGCTATTGTAATGTATGCAAAGTCTTACCTATGATTGCACTGCTGACAAGCAAAGCATTCCAAGTGGTAGACATTATTTCTAGCTCTCATCACCATTTCAAAAGCAGGAATAACTTTACTACAAGCAGCACAGTATCCTGTGTTACCAAATAGCCTAGAAATATTAAAAGATAAAGTCAACACAAAATTCAGAAGAATCATGTCACGCTTAGTAGCTTTAGTGACTCTTGCTCCAACAATAAATTCAAAGGATCAGCCACTCACCTCAAGTAATCCCTTTTACAGAGCATCAGATTTCCCTTCGTATACAGAGTTGAACCGACTTCTCCTAACCTACAATCACAGCAACCGCACTTCAGGCAATCCTCGTGCCATAAAAGGTCGAGGGCCCTTAGCAAATATCTGTCTTGGATGTGTTTACCACAACCAGCGCACAGCTGATGTGACTGGTTGTTGGGGTTGTTGGGACCCGAACTGGGCTCCGTTTTGGTGACGTCCATCGTCATCATCTGCAAAATAAGGAAGAAAAAAATTAAGGGTCGTTTAAAATTCTGTAAGTAGCCCTAATCGTGTCCTAAAGGCATTTTTAATTAAAATTAAAATTACAATTACGAAGTGCTGCTTGAAAATTAAGTGGCTTTAGAAAAGGAGCGACGTACCGCCATATTTTACAGTTAATTTAATTTCAAATTAAGTAGCCTCAGCTCAAACAGCGCAAATGGTCAAGGGTTGCTCCTTTCAAGTCAAGGATACTCCGAAAAGATTTACTCTTTTGAGATTTTTACTTTGAATTTACGCGAGCATTTCCCCCTTCGCTTTTAAATCTTGAGATTTGCAACTGTTAAGCAAACTGCCATTAATTTCTTACCACGTGATTCAAGAAGGATTTGCAAGAGCCAAAGTATCTTGCACGAATAAGACATAAAACACCCCATAAAAACGTCAAATTACAAATCGTGAAAACTGCTCCAAATGTGAAAAATTCTGGGAGATCTCACCTTCCTCCAGATGAAGAAATTCACATCATTCACGTACCCTTGCATCCCTTAAACAAAGACCAAAGAACAACAGCAAACAAACTTTCGACATTTTATGGCGAATTACCGCAAACATACAACAGCCCCACTGGCATAACTAGCGGAGCCACTTGCTACTCAAATATCCAACCCCAACTCCACTTCATCGTGTCCAACAATGCTCACCCTTTGAAATCGGCGATACATCACCGGTCTACCCCCTTCAGTACATTCGAAAGCTTAAGTGTGGGGCTCCAAGTTACAAAAAAATACCGGCGCACACGTTCTTCTGAAAAGGATAAACTTTTTCCACGCGAACATTTTTCCTCATGCGGGCCCCCAATCAGGAGCGGGAATGGGGTGCCTTCTGCACTTCCGACCATTCAGTCGGCTTTGCTCAAAAGTTGAAAAAGAACGATAAAACAATACGTGAAAAACTTTTAGAAGATTTATATGTGTTAGGAATTTATTTTTTGCTCTTCTACTCCCGACGAGGTCACCCATCTGTTATCCACCCCCTACCCACCGCCTTTTAAGTGATTTCAATTATATGATTGTCGACTGAGTGTTGCTGCCTAAATGGTCGGCAACTGCGGCCGAATGCAAAGGACCCTGAATTCCTACCAGCGTGGAATACGTTTAATAGCCGTCGAGGAAATTTAAGGACTTCCTCCGCGGCAGGTTTGTTGAGTCCTTCGGAAGCAGGTAGACTTAAATTAGTTGGCGGAAAACTTTTTGGGAGTGGAAGAGATTTATCCGCCGATTTTTTCAGTTCATACTTTCGTGAAGTAATTATTTTCTCATTGTTCTCTTCTTAAATTACAAAATACGTAGAGGGTCCTTAAGTGGTCTACAAAATTTTGTGTCAATGACTGGAATCGTTGAGCTTACGAGGGTGAATAAAGCTTTGTTATGTAGAACAGGATGTTGTTTGATAATAATAATCAATGTAATTGGCTATGGAAATCAATACAATTACTCCGAATTAGGAAAAGGATATGTGATCGTAACGATGTGAGGGTGCCAATTATCATATTGTAACATTACTTATCTTCGATTAATCAATATTAACGGTTTGGAACAAGTTCATATCATCAATTACTATCCACGTCCACTTAGTGGTTTCCATCAAGATTGTGCAGAATCTATACTTCCGCTATTTCCACACATTTAAATAAATTTGAATATTAATAATAAATAGGGTTTTGATTTCAGATCAGAAGTTCTTATTTGTTGCGTCCTCTTTTACTATAATTATTTTTCATATAGTTGTCAGTCTTGCCAGCCATCCACTTGCGGGTTCCAATCAAGGTTCTAATTGGCTAAGTTATCATTGTTACGACATTTCATTTCATTTCCTTCGCCAAGTTTTGTCGTCGATCTCTTGCTTTACTTTTCACATTATCTTGAAAACGAATGCGAAGATTCTGGTGTAGATGTCCATGAATGGGCAACTGATTAGGACAACGTTATTTCTAGGTTCGCATTGGAATAAAAAAGCGCCCTCTGCTTTCATACAATGATAACGAATGAAACGGTAGATTTTTATGAGAATCGTGCATACACCGTTCGCTTTTATCTGCATTTAGTATTAAACATAATTACGACGGCCGACGACAAACGAATTTGAAAGTTCGTTGTCAAAAATACGAAAGCGCTGCGTAGAATGGGAATACACAAAATTGAAACTATCAGCGAAGGGCGAATTGGTCGCCGGAATAGCGCAATTTTCTAATCTGCCGACGTACCACTATTAATAAAAGTGACATGAAAAACAGCCTACTCTAGTAGATGCAAGCCTGGATGAAAACACGAACAGCTGGGCATTGGTGGTAGAAACAGGACGGCATTTGCTCTTTTCATAGGAAAGCATTCAGAAATTCTACTTTCACGTAATATATTTGAAGTGTTAAGTGGATGAAGGTGTTAAGTAAAATTTTTGCGAAACTCGAGATATTTTGTAAGAATGACATTTTACATGCTATTATACCAACTGCAGTAAGTTTAATGACACCAAGTGAATTAAATGATCAGTTAAAGGGGAACTAAAATTGTTATAGGAACTACTATGAAATTTATTTATCGGTTGTCCCTTCTGGGAGATAAAGGTGGTTACCCTTAAGACTAAATTTTCGAAATTACATTTTCCTGTTTTTGTTTTCACGAATTATGTAAAAAAAATTTAATATGGAGAAGAATTTCCATTAAAAAAATGTTTTCAATGTGAGAAAAGCAGCGCCAATTTATATTTCTTAGAAACTATTCCAACTGTTTCTTCAAATACTCCTAGGAAATGTGGAATATTTCGTTGACTCCTTAAGTTTTTACGAGAATCCCTCTTATACGAACGACATTTTCCAGTTGGTTCAAATAGCGAATACAACGCAAGCTGCACTGCAGATATGAATCCAGCGATAGTACTAATGAAGATTTTACTGAAAGTATTAATATTCCTTTAACAAGAGGTACCATACTATTATTCTACGTTCGTTTACACATTTTTATTTCGTAGAAAACTTGACTCAAAGACGAACACTTTTAGAGGATTCCAACATTTAACTTGAGCTCCAGCCTAATAATAACAGAGGCCTGTGAATTTAAACTTATAATTTCTCTTTTTAATAATAATATTTTTTAGGTAATAAAGTGTGCTGATTTCAAAAATAGTGTTGGTTTTTTTCTATCACGACAGATTTCTTTATAATATTTTTTGGTCGTTCTTCAAGAGCATAAGTAATTTTATGAAGATTTATTCCAATATTTTGTGACATTGGAAATTCCAAAGAAAAAAAGGAGAAAGTAATTTGACGATTTTTGCAATATTCATTAAAAACTTTCTGAAAAATAGTAATGATAGTATTTACCACCTTCAATATTTCTGCCTACCTTACCATTGGATTAAGAAGGTATTAAGTGCACCGCAGAAGCACAGACAATTTTATTAGCAAAAAGAGGATTCTCACAAAGCTATCATTCGGCTGTACTTTGATAGACATTATGATTGAGGATACCAAAACAGCATTAAAAATATTTTTAAAACATATGGATGCGATTTTCTCGAAACTTTACAAATTTTACTTCAACCCTCATTAACTTAACCCTTCATTTCTGTATATATTATTATATATATTATCAGGCCCGGAGTGACAAAATTCGGGCCCGGGGGTACCACATACGGCCCCCGCAAAAGGAATTTCGGGCCGGGGACTAAGCGTTTACGGGCCCATATACAATCGAATGAGTGACTTTCAATTTAAAATCTGTCTAGTATATTACACTTTTTCGACTGTGAAACATTTTTTTTAATATATATAATTAAAATGGAAAAAATTTTCTGTTGATGACTTAGATGACGGAGCCCCTTTTGAAAGCCCGGGCCCGGGGGATTTACCCTCTTCGCCCCCCCCCCCCCCCCCCCCCTCTCGGCGGCCCTATATATTATTATATAGCTCATGTTAAAATTTGTTTAAGGTGAACCCACATAAGTTCAGTACAATCATTCAAGGTGCAGTATTTCAAAAAAAGTCAGTGCCCCTATTCTGAGAGTCGTTTCGCATCAAAATGTGAGTGACTATCTAGAAAAGTAGTATTCTCTTAGTCGATTACGACGGCCACAGCTTACTCTAGATACAAGCATGGAAAACATAACAGTTCGACCATCAAGCGTATCGTCATTATTTCATTTATTTATGTATCACAGATTAACCAATGCGTGTAAAAATTTTTTTACCGTGTCTATATACTCAGAACATTTGTAGGTTCACGTCAAATAATTAATAATCACTGTAACAAGTTTCGGTTTGTTTACACCACCTATACTCAGCTGTTCGTGTCAGCTTCCGGAATTGTATCTAGAGTAGACTGTGCAACGGCAATGAGATGTGTCAATAATAAGAGAAGTGTCATTTATTCATAAAATGTGATGGTAGAAGTCGACAGAAGACAAAGTGGCGACAGAAGAAAAAAAGAAAAAAAGGTAAGTAAAAAAACTCTTTTACTAGTAAAATGAAATGCAAATGAAATAAAGATAAAAGTGAAGGTCGATCTGTTGCAGTATGGCAAGACTTTTACGTAGGTTTGAAGCGGTAATTGAGACTCGCGGTTTAAACTCAACCGCATTATAACGAAACGAAAAAGTGTAAACAAGTTTGACGCCGACTCGAACGCTCCAGGCAAAAACTGAGTTCCTTAGAAATTGTGCAAAAAAAGAACTTTATGCATATAATGTCAGTATAGTACTAGGCCACATCTTTCAATCTAAACCGCTCAATGGTTCGTCGTCGTTGGTTGGGGATTACAAAAAACACAGTATCTGCACAGGTTAAAAAGCGAAAATACTCAAAGTAATTTTGCAGCTAATTGAACTTTTCGCATATTATATTTTGGTATAAAGCAACCGGACTGTACAGAGAAGTATTAGTTAGTTCAATAAAAACCTTATCTTTCGCATTTTAAAATTTTTCTTAGGCTTTAAGGTGCGAAATTTTGCAGATGCGGAGCGCAATCGTACTTTTACGTGTTTACACATTCGTTGAAAAAAAAATAATGAAAATTTAGAAAGCAATTGTCATTTGTGCCAAAAAATTTTATAACTTGACAAATAATATAATTTTTCGGCTAATTACTTGGGAGTCGTAATTTAAGCATTTCACTATTTTTGTGCTTCTTACTAAGTTGAAAAAAAAAATCACAAAAAAAACCCACTAACTTTGGGCTCGTCCGGGAATTGAACCCGGGACCTCTCGCACCCGAAGCGAGAATCATACCCCTAGACCAACGAGCCAGGTGCCTCGAGCTTTTCTAATTACTTGCTTCACACTGTTATTCAATTTCAATTTATTCCATTCCAATTGCATTTCTATGGAGACGCTGTTATACGAATCATTGAAAAGAAAACATAATTTGCATAAGACATAAATCTAACTACGGCTAAATATGAATATTTCTCCGATTCAATCAATTTAAACTTGGATGGATTGTTTATGAAATATTGTAGCAAAATAACCGGAAACTTAAAATCCGATCTTGTTTGACATCACGGTTAAATATTTGAATCCTCATACCTATGACTTTTCTGTTTTTTCTTGTGTTTTAACATTAGGTTTCAAGAACAATTTTAGCGAATTAAAACATAAGTTTTAAACTAAAAAGTTCGAAATTTCTTCCCAAATTTAAAAAGAAAACGTACATGTAATTATTACTTACTACAGTCCACTAGTGCAACAGGTGCAACAGCCTAAGTTCGCAAGAATTAAGAAGCTGAAAATTTTAAGAAGCAATGTGAGCATTTTACGGTGAATAATTAACTCATTTGGCTTGTAAAATGTCAGAAATATTTTGGAAAATTCTAAGTACGAATTTTATTTAAAACACAATTTCTTAAATAGCTTTTTATCTCTCTTCCAATGTATACTAATTAATTTATCACTACAAACTCCCTAACACAACTAACAACATGACATTGGCTTTAAGGTATTTGGATATTTAGAATGTTAGTAGATTTTTTTGAAATCTTATAAACCAATGTAAACCACACATTTTAATTTGAGCCAATTATTTTGAAAATGGGGGGGGGGACATAAAATGATCTCGATCTCAGAGTTCAATCTCGTGAGCTCGTGCTCAAGCAGTGAGTCTAGTAGAGAATTTGCTCAAACTCATTAACACAATATAGGATGCAAGATAACGAGATGGAACTCACGTGAACTCATGACAAGTGGGACTGATATCAAAGCTGTTACGCACAGTTTATATTAATTAGTTCGTGTTACAATACCATATTACATGTAATTTATCAAAATGGCTGAGAGCGAATCGGGAAGTGAAAGAAATTTACGTTTATCTGATAATGGTAATGACCAATTAGCGCGTTTTCTTGTCGCGGAATTACGGGGTTAGGCCACTATAGAATTTTCGAAAAATCGATTTTTTTATTTCTTATTTAAATGGTCTCTCAAATGTCCCAAAAAATTATGGCCGCAAAACATCTCTAAGTACTCCATTTTCGAATTTTAAGATTAAAGGTATTGCAAAATTATTCATGACTTTCTACTACTCAAAACTTCTAACGCGTTTATCTCAAAATTGTATTTTTCACGTTGGCCGGAAACATAACTCAGACAATTTTCAACCGATTCACTTGAAATTTTGAATGTATGTATCTTTAAAAATACATTTAGTGGAGCGCCGTAAGATTTATACCTCGGAATCTTTATATAAACTTTGGAAATGTGTTTTTAATAGTATATAGAAAAATGTTAAAAAAAATATTTTGCGCGATCTCAATTTTTTAATTATTATTATAAATAATTATTAATTATTTGGAGTTTTCCTTAATTTATATTAGTTTAAAGTTATATTTAAAAAAAAATAACTACTACAAACTTGATCTTGGGTTTCAAGGGACTGCAGGTATAATGATGAAGGGTGGGGAGGGGAATAGAGGGGACAACAGCAGCTGTTGGCTGTTGTTAACGCGGGCCCTAACAGAATAGTACACGTGGCAACTTGCTAGGCTTAATACGTAGCTGTTGTTATTCGCTCCGGAAAAAATAATTTCTGATTATTGTTTATTTACAATTAATGTATATATTATTGTGCAGTGAGTGTGATAAAAGTTAATTACTGAACATTACTGAGTTTTACAAACTTTGAAAATAGTGGCATAGATAGTAAGTATCGGTTTTTTATTTATATTACACGCTTTTGTGAATTGTGAATACTCAATCGTATATTTTATAATAAATCGATGCTAAAAGTTAGAATGCAATAGCAAAATTTAATCATATAAATCATTAATCATGATATAAAGGTTAGTTATTAATATTACTAATTATATATATAAAATATATACCAAATCACAAGTCGCATTTTAAGTATTTTAGACTAGCTGGTGGCCGCGCCTACGGCTGCGATCAGAGTGGGGATAGGTCATAGTGGGGATAGGCAATACGGGGGATAATGCTCTATTTAACAAAAAAAGAATTGGCGAAATCGGTCCACGGGTTAGGGAGATAGGCTAAAGTAAAGTAGGTGAAAAAAAAGTGAGGTAAGGAAAAATCTAAAAAAAATCAAAAAAATAGACTAAACAAATAAGTGTGGGTGGGTTGGGGGTGGGTGGGGTGGGAGGAGGGATGACCCCCTATTTAACAAAAAAAGAATTACCCAAATCGGTCCACGGGTTAGGGTGATAGGCTAAAGTAAAGTAGGTGCAAACAGTGAAACAGTTTTTCTTAAATCAAATGTAGTATATTATACTACAAAAACAATTGAAAAATAAAAGTGCGGGTGGATGGGAGAGTATGTGAGTGGGAGGAGAGATCATACTCTATTTAACAAAAAAAGAATTATCAAAATCGGTCCACGTGTTAGGAAGTTAGACTAAACCTTTGTATTTTCCCGCCCCTTGCGAGCTAACACCTTTGTATTTTTCCCGCCCCTTGCGAGCTACGACCTTTGTATAATTCCGTCCTTACGAGCTACCACCTTTGCTCTAATCGCATTGATAGAGGGCGGCACAATACACTTTCCATACATTTTAGATTTAGAAGGAAATTCAAAATGGTTTTGATATTTGAATTCTACTTCTAGTTTCGTAATTTTTCCTAGGGTATTGGCCAGGATTTCGGCACTGAAAAGGTACCTTGGTACAGGTAAACATTCATATCTCGCCCAATAATGGACGGATTTCGGTCATTTAACAACCAGAGCAAAGCAGAGGTTTGCAGCCTTCTACTACTATAACCCGCGCACCACTGAGGTTTCATTTGTACCCACCAGGTGGCTCCAAGTCTTTACTATAAACATATTTTCCCTCTTCCGTCTCTCATTTTTCAGTAAATTGTTGTTAAAAATTGTTGTAATCGAGATCGGCCATTTTTTTTTAACTTTTTTATTTGAGGTTTTAATAATGCAGTCAAACACTTGCTATACAGATTCATTGACTGGCCCTGGGTTCCGAGATGTTACCATTTTTATGCCTTACTGCACTCCACTAATTGTCTACGGAAGTACGTAGGATATTTTTTTTTATATTGCATAGTTCATTTGTTATTTACAATTTTCTGACTATTTTTTAGGTGAATTTTCCACTTTTCACTTTACATGTGCGCCATTTGGCCAAAAATCAATGTATCGAAAAAATTCTACGTACTTCTATAGATGTTGTTATATATAATTGAAAAAAAATTCATTGGCTCATCATAATTCAAAAATTACAGGAGCTGTTTGTCCGGCCGTGGACCCTTGAAAAACGGAGTCGTCATCGCAAAAACACTGCACAGCCACCATTTTGAAATTAATGGCTTCAAAAAAATTATGGTATACAGTCACTGATATGTATGATAAACACCCTTTTTTGTAATCTCGAATTATTCTGTAGTTTTTCTAAAAAAAAATGCCCAAAAAAACCTATTTTTTCGGCCTCCTTAAAACAATCAAGAGTTTTGACTGAAAAAATCTAAGTTCCCGGTAAATAAAATTAAGAAAAAAGAAGCCGTAAGTGAGGATTGGGACACAGGAGTTGCTAGATATGTTAAGTGATGGTAGAAACCCCTTCACTAACTCGTACAAAGTGTCAACTGTCACCTAAAGAACGGGTATGTTTTCGGCGATTGGTTAACTTTAGTTAAGTGTACTCTACTCAGGTGGTCTCTCCTTGGGTTTCCACAAACATAGCGCATCTGCGTCAAACCTATCTACATATTGTGAGATTCCCAGCACACGTAATTGTGTTGACGATGAATTTGAGCAGGTAGTTTCCAAGAAAAGCGGTGAAATGTTAATATGAAAATAAAATTGTTTAAGTCATCTCATGTTGCAGAATTCTAGCCATTAAAATCATACGAGACTGAGGAAATAAAACATTTAAATAATATTCAACTTCAGAAATTTGTTTTGCTTAAACAAAATAGAGTTCTATCCCTGAAATTAAAAAAGCTATAAAAAACGGAAGCTTAAGCAAGCAAATGGACTATACCAATGAGACAATTGAAAATATTTTCGATCTTAACAAGTTTTAATTGCTAAAGGCAGAAACTAAAAGGAGTTAAGTTAATAATGTAACATAAACAATGATTGAATTAGATTTAAGCTCTATCGGCACCGCAGCCCGAATAAGTCTGACACTGAAACTGTGTGTTCCTTCGATAAGCTGTTTTCCGATATTGATAATATTTTGGAAATATCCTTCTCTCCTGAAATTATTCTTGCTGGCGATTCTAACGTCCAGAACACAGTTCCTCAGGCATTCTTTTACCACAAGCCCGTTGTAGCAGTAGCTACAAATTTAATTTTTAATTAAAATTTTATCAGTTTGATTATATTATTTCTATAAAATATTTTAAATAAATCCACTTTGATTATGTTCAATCAGACTGTACACATAAAATAACTGTCATATATATTTTGGTCAACCTGTACAATTCGATAAATTTTGAATAGTGTGAAACACAAACACTTTAAAAAATATAAGAATCATTCAATCATTGACAATAAAATACTGTACTCTATACAGAGAAAATTATAAACAAACTATCAATGTTTTAATTGTAAAGTATGTTACAAAAAAGTAAATTGAAATTTCAGTCTAACCAGATTGTTTGAACAATAAGGATAAAAAGTTAATAAAAAAATAAATATTTTAGCAAAATAAATTTTTGATTGCTTAACAAAAAAAATTATAAAATGTATCTAGACTATTTCTAGATATAAAGAAGTGCTAGGATTTGAGGTCCCACAACTGAAGGGACTTCCCTTGATTCAATTTGGCCCAATCCTATGCAAACAACTTCACCCGTCTAGAAGACACTCCGCTCAATTCTCCACCTTCTTTCTGACAACCACTAACCTAAATTCCACCAAAAGGTTAGTGTGGTATTATAAAAATGCTAGTTGGGCGGGACTTAATAAATATCTCAGAAAGCTGGATTGGTCTGATTGCTTTTCTATAAAGAACGTTAACAAAAGCACCGACTATATCTTGAACATCCTATGGTTTGGAATGCATCGCTTTATTCCTCATATTTTCAGAAACATCAAACCAACTACAATAATGACTTTTTCGCAGCCATTAAAAACAAGGAAGCAGCCAGGTATATAAGTTGTGCCCATCAGAGGAAACGAGATGCAATGCGGAATATTTGCAATTCAGTAATTAGTCGGGCAAAGTTCAATTTCGACCAGACCGTTAGACGGAAGGTATTTTCTACTGTAAAGGGTAGTAAGGGCTTCTTGTCCCTAGTAAAAACCGTAAAGAACAATTTCACATGTTCGTCAACACCACCACTCATTTGTAATGGGAATGTTTTTACTGGCTCATTGGACATGGCCAACCTGTTTGCTGCTAATACGTACTTTCCACCTTCATCTCCGCCACTTCCATCTCCATTACAGTGCACTAGTAGTTTTTAGGGTACTTTCGAAACTCGACGTGTTCAAAGCTTCTGGTCCTAATGGCTTCTCACCCCTGGTTTTAAAATGCTGCATCTATACTTTGGCTAAACCTCCGCGCAAATTTGTTCACCTATAATATTCAACAGGAGTGTTTCCAAGTGCATGGAAACTTGCTCATGTCCAGCCGATACTGAAAAAAGGAGAGGCATGCGACCCCTCTAACTACAGACCAAATGCACTAATTTCGCTCGTACCTAAAGTTTTTGAATCTCTTATCAACTCTGAGTTGATGAAATATCTAGAAAATAGCCATCTCATCAACGATTGCTAGTACAGTTTCCGTGCTGGCCGCTCAAGCGGAGACTTACTAACGGCTCTAAGAGAGCGTTGGAATCTTTGTCTCCACAATTTTGGTGTATCCGAAATTGTTGCTCTTGATATTTCAAAAGTGTTTGATAGAATCTGGCCTGCCGCCCTTCTAGCCAAACTTCAAGCATTTAGTTTGTACCCTGACCTCGTTAAATGGATAGAGAGTTTCTTGTCAGGTCGTTCAATCCGTAAAATAATTGATTCCTACGAAATAAATCCCGGTGTACCTCAGGGTTCAGTTCTTTCACCAACCTTATTTCTTCTTTATATTTAAGATCTTTTAACCCTTACTTTCCATCCTATTCATAGTTTTTCCGACGACAGAACTCTTGATTTCGCGTATTCATTCGATTCTGTAATGAATTTACGTGGAAATGCTACAGAAGTCAATCGAGAGAGCATGTTTAGATCATTAAACAACGACATTTCTATCGTCTTCGGGCAGAGCAAATCGTGTTTGGTTTAATGCATCCAAAACTCAATGCTGTTTAATGTTCCTTAAAAAACGTCCACTTTACCCCCAACCTATTTCAGTCGACGGAGTAAATATACTCAATTCGCCCTCCCTAAACTAAAAGTGCGATGAAATGCTTGAGTTTTCTACAGAGATGTAAGAAATATTTAACCACACCTGACTTAGCACTGATCTACAAGTCTCATATTAGGCCTAAACTTGGATATAATTTCCATATTGTGGCAGGAGCCGGCCACACCGCATTGTCCGCGTTAGACAAAGTCTAGCGTAAGGCTATTAAACTTATTGGCGATTCCTCAATCTCTGACGGCCTTGACTCTCTGGAGCATCGACGGTATGTCGGTTGTCTCTAATGAAATGCTAGCCTGATTTCTTGTAGACACATGACAGCGCGCGATACAAGAGCAACAATTCACTCCCACCCCTATACTCTCCAGGACAAATTTGGACGTACCGTCAAACGGGAATCTTTTCTAAGCAGAACAACACGAATTTGGAACAGTTTACCATCTTCTATTTTTCCTTCGTTATATGAGCCCGAAACTTTCAAACGGGGCGTACATCGACACTTTCTTTACTCAATCTCCTGACCCATTTCCCTCATCCTTAATTCCGTTCTTGCCAAGGCTGTGCTTTAGGGGGAGGGGTAATCTCAACCGTTTGTTAGTTACAGGGTGATTCAAAAATTTGCCATTTTCATGGGATGCACATCACCGCTTTATTTTTAACTTTTGATCTACTCAACACAGCGACATCAAAGAAACGCTAAAAAAATTACTACCCCAATCACGTTTCCAAAATTGTTAACAGTGTTGATCTAACTTCTACTATTGCAGGTACAGCCACTTCCAAAAATTAAAAAAATGTTTTACCATTACCTAAACTTCAGCATTTTTTCAAATTTTCTCCGAAATTCATGTAATCAATACAACTGTTTTTTACTTTTATTGAATTGCCCATATTATTACCTTTTCAAAAAAGTACATGACAAGGTAGACAAACGATGCAGAAGTTTATACGTATAAAAGCTTTTGGGAAATATTAATAAAGTCTGCAAATTAAAGAAATTATACTTAAATTAACCATAAATTGCCCCCTTGCAATACCCTCTTTAAGATGTATTGTAGCCAGCTCTCCCGTATTTTCGAGGCTGTAGTCCCAATTCTGCCAACAAATTCGTCTCTAGTGCTAACTGGCCTTGAGTAAACTTCATTCTTCATTGTCCCCAATAAATTCTAATGAGGTAAGATCGGAAGATCTAGGATCCGATCCAAGTAATCGGTGCATACATAAATTCTGTGTATTCTCCAAAAAATTCGCATAAATTTGGCTATTAAGCACTTGCGGCAAAATGAATGGTCCTATTAAATAGGTGTCGATGATACCAGCTCAAACATTGGCTCATAATTTGAGTTTGAAGGAAGTCTTTTTATGGAGGCTATGGAAGTTATACCATCTCCGAGTGAAATTCGATTTATCCATTCACATAATTCGATCCAGAAACGCCCCATTCTCAATGTCGCATTCCAGAAGCCAACTGCAAAATTTTTATCTTCTCTCGAAATCACCTTCCAGTAATCCTTTTAGTCAGGGGTTTCCAAGGATGGGGCTTTCCTAGTCCTTTCTTTATCTTACCATGTACCTTTTTGAAAGGTTATAATATGCGCAATTTAATAAAAGCAGATGAATTAATTACAGACATATCGGAAAAAAGTTTGGAAAATGCTGAATTTTAGGTAATCGCAAAACATTTTTTTAATTTTGGAAGTTACTGTATCTGCAATGGTAGAAGTTAGATCAGACGGAGTTGGATCAATGCGTTGAGCGGAAAGACCAACATGCCGTGGGTCCCGGGTTCGAGCCCAGATGACCGTGAGATTTATTAAGAAATTAAAAAATAATCCACTCCGTCTCTGGGCTGTTGTCTAGCTCGCAGCAATGCAAACAAGACTCAAGTTTCCTCACTTCCGTTACCCTAATTCCCTTCCGGCCAAAACCATGCTAACGCATCAAAGGGTTGTCCCCTAGGATTTGGCCACATCGTAAAAAAAAAAAAAAAAAAAAAAAAAAAAACATTATTGACAATTTCGGAAAGATAATTGGGGGTAATTGAAATATACTTTTATATTCTATCTTTGGCCAATGCGAGACAATACATGCTTTGTGCACGACAGATAAGTCTAGGAATCACAGATTGAAGGTAATATAAAAAAATATTTCATTTGAAACCACTAACGCATTTTTCTTGAAACTACTTTTTCCAGACTGGTGTACAAGATATCTCAAGATCTACTTAACAGATTTTGATGAAATTTAAACCACATATTCTCTATAATATTATTTAAGATTTTTTTGATTGTGTGTCACGTTCATAGGTTATAAATTTTTTAAATTTTCGATAAAAATCACAGTTTTTTTTTCAAATTAAAATTATTTTTAATGTTTCTGACGTCGTCATTCCAGTTTTCTTTTATATTCAAAGATATCGCTTCACTGAAACAAAGGAAGAATTCTGGTATTTATAAGAAAGTGCATCTCACCTGTAACTAAATTTTAAGGTGTCTTATACTTAAAATATTTTGGGAGTTAGTGAGAGGGGTGAAGGTCGGTGGAGTTATTCGAAGATCCAGACTTTCAATGAGGCCTAAGAAATAAAATTCTCTTTATTTTGGTGCAGATTTTGTTGCCTTGTGCTGCAATTTCAACATTTTGAAATAGTGCTTCTCTGCTTTTTCCACGTATGCATGGTTTAGCGCTATGCCCCACGATTGCCACCACTAGTTTCGTCGTAACCTTACTGTCATTTAAAGACCTCTTTTTTCCAGGTCATATCTTTCTTTCTAATAATTTCACTGTTTTTCCCCATTTGGCTTTTATCAATTTTTGGCATTCAAGCGCTGAAGTTGCATTAAAACGCAAATGAAAGCAATTGATGAAAATACAGTCCCATTAATTTCTGAGAATTTTTTATTTTAGTTTTTAGTTTTCCGTTATTATTTGAAATTTTTCCGTTAGAACCCACATGAAATCTGTTGAAGAGAGAGAGAGGAATATAAAAGAGACCGACAGCAGCAGCGATTCAAAAACCGAAAAATCCGAAAGTAATTTGGAGGTTGCTACAAAAAGCAAAGTCCAACATTTTCCATAACGTAAGAGTTCCACGATCATTTCCTTTTCATTGCAAAGTAGACAAATTCTCGTCTTTAAAATATTTTCTCACGAATCGCTTAGAGAATTGTGAAAGACAAACTACTCAAGTAACGAACTCAACGTCAACACCTTTTCGTTGACACATTTAGTCCGTCTTTTGACGCCTTTTAAACCGATCGTGAACAAAGTTCTCATTCAAGTTAATAATTTGGATGCCGAAAGAAATTAGTGAATACTTTTCTTGCATGCCACTCCTAAGGACTTTAGACCTATAAGTCTATCATCTTTTCTTCTCAAAACCTTTGAGAGATTAGTCGATATTCATCTACGCGGTAGTATTCCTCAGTGTCTACTATCGGCGTCCCTGTAAAGGGAAGTCTGTGGAGTCTGCTCTGCACTCTCTCGTGCGCACTATAGAAAAATTCCTTGATTGCAAGGAGTTCACTTTAGTGGCCTTTATTGACATTGAGGGAGCTTTTAACAACGTCAGTCCGGGGGCAATCATGGATGCACTCGCTTCTCTGGGTATGAATGCCAATCTCATGGCGCTGATCGGTCAGATGCTTCATGGCAGGACCATCAGCTCAAAGCTGGGAGAGGCTCATACCATCAGAACGGTGAGCACGGGCACACCGCAAGGTGGGGTCCTATCTCCTCTTCTTTGGAATGTGGTGGTGAACAAACTGCTTCTAATCCTGGAAGAGGAGGGCTATGGAGTGGTTGCCTATGCGGACGACATCGCTATAGCTATCTCGGGCAAATTCCTGCCTGTCATAAGGGATCTTATGCAGAACGCCCTCACCAAGCTCTCCAGGTGGGCAATGGGGCGTGGACTTTGTATTAACCCTAACAAGACCGAGGTGGTCATCTTTACTAGGAAACATAATATTCCTCCCGTTGACCCTCTGTATCTGAATGGCACCCGCCTATACTTTGCCGAGGAAGCTAAATATTTGGGTATCATCCTGGATAGGAAGCTCAGCTGGAAGACTAATATTCAGGAGAGGGTCAAGAAAGCAACTACAGCTCTATACTCCTGCAAGAGAGCCATCGGTGGGAAATGGGGATTTCAACCCAAGCTGACTGCAGTCATTAGGCCAATCTTGTTGTATGGAGTGGTGGTCTGGAGGCCAGCACTGGACAAGGCCACTTACCTCAACGCTTTAAGGAAGGTGCAGAGATCGGCCTGCATCTGTATCACCGGAGCGCTACGGACCACTCCTACTGATGCTCTGGAGATACTTCTTCATCTACTCCCTTTAGATCTGATGGGTAAACAGATGGCAACTAATGCTGCCGTCAGACTTACAGCCACAACTAGAGTTGGGCAATCCACAATTCTGGACTCCTTTTCGCTCCAAGTGGGGCATCTCGACTACACCACTCCCAGCTACTCCTTTGTCAAGCTTTTCTTATTAACCATTCCAACCAGGCTTGACTGGGAGGGGGACACCAATCCCTGTGGGGAGTCCATTCAAATTTATACAGATGGCTCTAAGCTACAGGGCAAGGTGGGGGGTGGTGTTTTCTCAGAAGTATTGAACATTAGCTTATCCTTCCGCCTTCCAAACTACTGTAGTGTGTTTCAGGCGGAGATCATGGCTATTCAGAAAGCTTTGAAGTGGCTAAGGGAGAACAAAGCTCCAAAGGACATCTGTACAGATAGTCAGGCTGCTCTGCTATCTCTTGATTCTGTCCTATCGAAATCTAGGGATATTAACAGCTGTCGCTCGCTTTTAAATGAGCTGACCGAACGGTACCAAATTCACATGTGCTGGGTCCCGGGGCACAGGGATATTCCAGGAAACTGCGTAGCGGACGAGCTCGCTAGACGTGGTACCACTCTGGAGATTGAATCGGAAAGGACTACTCTTGGTTGGCCCTTGGCAACCTGTAAGGTGTTGCTAAGTAGGAGAGCAATCAACTTAGCGAACCACAGATGGACAAACGGCACTACGTGCCATACGTCCAGACAGATCTGGCCTAAACTGTATCTAAGGCGCTCCAATTTTCTGCTCTCAAGGGGTAGATCTGACCTCAGAATAGCTACTGGGGTTATCACAGGCTATTGCTGTAGAAGCTGCATGGACGAGGAGGAGGAGGAAACCATTTTACACTTCCTCTGCCAGTGCCCTGCACTGGCACGCAGGCGAAAGTCCTTCTTAGGAAACTATTTCTCTGATAGTCTCTGCGATCTGGCGGCGATTGACGTTGCAGATCTTTGGCGCTTCATCGACAGCTCCGGATGGTTCCAATGAGGAGGTGGAGGGAATCCTTGGATTCCCGTGGCATCACAATGGGCCTTTTGAGGTCTAAGTGCGCCCCTTAAGGCAGCCACACGAACCTAACCTAACCTTTCTTGTTAAAGAAAAATCGGCATACCTTCGGGAATTAATCACGGAGAACGATAAGTTGAACCGCGAAAAGGTGCTCGATCAATTATCGCGACAAATGAACTCAGCTAATACACAAAAACCTGAAAGTGTTGATCAGTTAGAAAATTTTCTGAATATACTTAATATCAGTGGTACTCAGTAAGAAAGTTCACGTATTTATTCTAACATGGCTTTAAGTTCAGTTACAGTGATCAATGCCAATTTTTAAAGGTGTAGGCGCGTACGAGTTATCACATTTTATCAAAGAAGTTAAAACTCTCGATGGTGACTGATAACGCAGCCAAACAGTACATCTTTTGGATTCTGCCAAGAAGAATGAAGTTAGGAGAATAACGGACCAAAACCCAAGTTAGGCAGTAATGAAGACTCAACTCATCAAATCATTTGGTGTGCAAGAAACCCACTTGAAACTGAAGGAAAAAGCAGATTCACTAAGATTTATCAACCCAAGTCAGAATTACGAAGAATTAATTAAAATCTTAGATAAGTTAAATTTGAAATATGGTTTAGATACCAAAAAAAAAAGCTACTTCAAACAGGAATAAGTTCAAATCATGAAATTAGAACAAGAACTCAAGTTCCCAGAAACCGTTTTCCAATTTGAAAATTATAACAACACTATTCATTCAACAACGTTAATGAAACCAACCGATTTTCTTAACAATGAAGTTACCAATTTACAGGAAAAGAAATTGAAAAATATATCCAAATTAAATAAAGATATACAAAGTGTAGTTTTAAGGGAAAGAGAAGAGATCTGGGTAAAGAATACTAAAATAGAAAGACACAAAGCAGAAACTCGGTACATTAAGATAAAAGCGAAATACATATTTGATCACCATTAAAGTCTTCTTTTGACTAAAATTTTACAATTGATATTGTTGCATTAAGGCAAATATATTAAAAAATGTAAGGAAGAAAATGAAGCAGCAGAAAAGACACCAGATATGTATACTGCCACAAAAGTGATTGTCACATATTTAATGAGCAGTAAAAAAACGAAAGGCTGACATCGATGAAGAAAGGGCTGAAGAGGCATATAAATATTTAAAAAAATTTAGCGAATCAAATTCGCAATCTAAATGATAGAAAACTACAACACAACAAAATATTGCGCAAAATCGCATAAGCAATATTTTATTTGAACTTCCGATGGAAAATTGGCCTACGAATATACCTCCGCCATCATCTTCCTCTCTTTCGTCTTCCGCGATCTTATCACCTTCGCCAGCTAAGGAACTTAACTCACAGCCACAATATATAAATTCATCCCAAAGCGGCTTACAGGTTGTTTCAGATCTGACGTGCCAAAATGAGTGGGGTGATAGTTCTCACCTAGGCAAACAAAACCCCTTTAGGAGTTACAGGGTGATTCATAAATTTCAGTTTTTCATGGTATGCACATTTCTCTTTTATTTTTATCTTTTTATCTACCCAACACAGCGACATCAAACAAACGCTAAAAAACTACTATCCGAATGACCTTTCCAAAATTGTTAACACTCTACCATTGCAGGTACAGTCACTTCCAAAAGCGAAAAAAATGTTTTCCGATTACCTAAATTTCAGCATTTTCCCAAATTTTCTCCGAAATTTATTTAATTAGTACACCTCTTTTTTACTTTAACTGGATTGCCCAATTTATTATCTTTCGAAGAAGGTGCAACATGGCAAGGTAGACAAAGGATTAGAAAAACCGCATCCTTAGAAATCCCTGAGTACCTAATTATTTTATTGCACTTTAGGTAGGAAATTCGTTAAATAAACAAAATTTTAAAGATAAACTTTCAAAAATTTTTGTTTTTGGTTATCAGGTAAGTAATTTTAAATATTGCTGCAGAAAAGTTATAAAAATGTTAGTAAATTTTGTTTTATTGCCGATATTAGCTTATGTTAGCTAGAATTCACATGATGGAAATTTTGCTATAAAAAAGGGTCAGTCAGCAAGAATACCTATCACAGTTGAAAAATAAACGGGTATTTTTAAGCAAAAATGGTAGAATTTCCTTCTGAGAGAGCGGCTGTAGAGGAATATCAAAAGAGATTCCCTAATCGGTAAGCACCACCAAGAGGGGTATTAACACGGACTTCCCGAAGGTTTAGAAAAACAGGAAGTGTAACTTGACACGCCGGGGAGCAACGACATGAAACTTCGGAACTTCTGCCGACGTCGAGCAGCAAATAATCACCATCGTGAGTCAAGACTCTGAGGCGAGCACGAGAGGAGTCGCAAGACGATTAGGAGTGTCCTCATGTAAGTTTTGGAGGGTTATTCATCGAGAGGGATTACGTCCATATCACCATCACTTCAGAGTGCTGGAAGGAGATTTTTAGAGAAGACTTCGCACTTGGCTTTTGGAACGTGACATTGACAACAGGGCGTTTCGGGACCGAATTCTGTGGACGGATGAATCTCTATCACCAGTGATGGTATCACGAACTTCCATAACCTCCATACCTGGTCGGAAACTAACCCACGCAGGACACAGATGCCCTCATTCCAGCAGAGATTCAGTGTCAATGTATGGGCTGGTATCATCGGCCATCATTTGATAGGACCTTTCATTTTGCCGCAATTGCTGAACAGTCAAATTTATGCGGACTTTTTAGAGAATTCACTTCCAGATCTAATAAAGGACATCCCTGTACACAATCGAACAGACATGTTTTACCAACACGATGGAGCACCAGCGCATACTGCTTACATTGTGAAGGCAATGCTAAGTGGAAAATGTCCTAACCAGTGGATTGGACGAGGTGCACCGATTCCTTGACCTGCTAGACCACCAGATCTTACCCCAGTAGCCTTTTTCTTATGGGGAGCAATAAAAGATAAAGTTTATTTAAGCCCTGTTAACACTAGGGAGGAGTTTTTTATATAGTGTAATGTTAATTTTTTTACAAAGTCAGAAGTAATATTGCAAAAAGTTACGAATATAATAAAATAATCATGGACAGCATTGAGTTTTTTTTTTATTTAGAAGACGATGAGGAGATATCATAAAGACTGTTACGAAGAACAATCCGAAATACAGATTAAAATTTGATGATATTACCGGATTACGCGTTAGTTGACTAAATATGTATGTATTTTCACCTTTGGCTGGATGATTTGAAATGAAATGAGCCTGAAACACCCTGTATAATATGTATGTATGTTTTCATTTCATTTATTATATTTTTCATTTATTATATTTCAGACCTTACACAATTAAGATACAAGTCTTTTCGAAGTGTAGGCAAATAAGAGTAACATTAGTATAAAAATAAAAATTAACAAGAAGTAAGAAAGAATGTAAATAACAAAGATATAAAATAATTCAATTAAACAAGAAAGTTGTAGAATAAATTGAGAAGAAAATAAAAAATAAAAAGTAAAAAGAGCTTATTTATCTATTCAACTTCATTTAAGAGATAAGAAAACAAAATGTCTTTGAACCTGCTGCTGTTGTATGACCTTTTAATATTTAGCGGTAGCGCATTCCACATTCTGAACGCCTGAACAAAAAATTGTATCTAACTATCTGGTAGTAATACAATTAAAATGCGGAGTCATTATCGAAAGATTTCTAGATGATCGCAGAGAAATTACCCTGTCACTGAGGTAACCGGGAAATCGGGTAATAAGAAGATTATTTAAAAAACATATCGAGCGATATTGAAAATAAGTCTTAAGAGAGCAACCGAAAATAGATTTGGCATGCTGAGAAATGTGATCATATCTCCGAAGTCCAAATATATATCGTACAGAGGAATTGTGAGCGACTTGTAACTTCCTAAAGGATACGGAATCCGTCTTGCTAAAAATCTCACTTCCATAAGTTAGAATGGGTGCAATAAATGTCTTTACAAGATATAGACGTGTTTCGCGAGGTATAAAATAAGCCGATAAAGACAGTTTGCGTAGGGTCCCATAAATTTTGGCAACAAGACTGTCAATGTGACTATTCCAAGATAACTCACTATTGATCAGAATTCCCAGATCTTTCTTCAACTTTCATGTAAGGGTTGACTATATTATCGATAACTATGGGAGGTAAGCAAGAACTATCAAAGTTCCGCTTGTAAATAGCAATAGCATTAGATTTCGACGCATTTAGTACAAGTTTGTTTCTCTCAGCCCAACCTAATATTGCTGTAAGGTCCTCACATAATCTATCTACTAGGTCATCAACAAGCCCTAGAGGGCGGGAGAGGTATATTTGAACGTCATCGGCATAAATATGATACTTACAATTTTTAACAACCATAGGTAGATCATTAATAAAACACACAAAAAGCAAAGGTCCAAGTATCGACCCCTGCGTCACACCACTGGAAACAGGAAGCAGCCCGGACACAGAATCACCACACACAACACATTGAGATCTCCCCCTTAAGTAGGACCAAATAAGCCTACTGGCACATCTGGTAAAGCCGAACTTACGACAAATTTTGTCTATTAAGAGATAATGGTCAACCTTATCAAATGCTTTTGAGAAGTCAAGCAATGCAAGGACAGTGATCAGTTCCGAGGAAATACTACAGCGATTTCATCGGTTATTTTAAGCAAGGCCGTGATACAGCTATGCTGAGCGCGGAAACCAGATTGAAAGTCTATCAACATGGAGTGAGCCTTTAGGTGTTCGTTGATTTGTAAGGAAAGTATCCGCTCAAAGGCCTTTGACAAAAATGGTAGAAGAGATATTGGTTTGAATTATTTTTATTTTATTTATGTGTAAATGATTTTCGGTTAATTTTCAATAAAGGTTAATTATTAGTTTTTTATTATTTTATTTAAAAATTATTGTTTTTAATGTTCTTACCTTAATGTAATCCTTCAGTACTTCTATAATCGCCCTCACAACTTCTAGAATAAGTTCCGATATTGCTTGCTTTAACACTCGAAACAAACTTTAAAATGAATCTCCTGAAGCTAAGTATCGCAGCGTTAAAATTAATCTGGTTTTGCGCACTAATAATAGCATCTCTCATATTTGTGTTCACTTTTATTATTTTGGCTCTTACAAGTTCTAAGAGGATTTTAAAATCGCTCAGGGACATTCTCGTGAAGTTTTTAAACAAATAATCACTGTAACTCTGCAGTTTTTATTTTTCTTCTAAAAATTGTTGCATCCAAATTCTTTGATTTTGTTTCTTTTTCTCCTCCAATAAAAAATATGACGCACATAGCCAATAAAAACAACTTCACTTTCACTCATTTCGAAATTAGCAGGGTTTATTTGAAAAGCGCAGGATAAAGTGAGGCAAATCGTGTGGATTGGCGAAGGACTTTCAACAAAGTGCAGGCTTAGTTGCTTGCGCTTTTATTCATAGCGCTAAGCGCATGCAATTTGAGGCACCGTGTGGATGGGTCTGAGAATTACAAAAGAGAAGCTACTCAAACGTGTAATTTCTGATAGAATCCAAACCCTTGTCAAATGGAATTAAAAGATTACTTAGTCAGTCTTTTGTCTTTATCAACTTAGAAACCCAAAGGGTCATTCCATCGTTTCGGGTGTTACACTTCGACTTATAAACAATACTTTCTATATATACTATAACAACTTTTTTGTGTAACTCTGTATCTCATGCTCAGCGTTTTTACCCCTATTTCTCTTTGATAAATTATTAATGACAAAATTTACATTCAAATTTAAGATACAGAGCAAAAAGTACTTGTTTCGGGCGTTACACTATTTTGCCTCCACTTACTAACCAATCTTGCATACTCCTGAAATTAAGCGAATTTTCTAAAGGTAACCTATAGTTTAAAAAAAGAGCCATAAAAGATGAAATTTGCCAAATAAATACTAAGCAAATCCCGAAAAATGTGTTGTATTTATTTTTTTATCGAAATAAGAATCTGTTTCGGTTTACAAGTACGAAATCAAAGTACATTTCAGACGAAATATGAGTTATTTATTAAAGTTTATAAAATAAAATCAACAAAAAACATAAACAATCCTCTATTTAACCTAACAGAAATACTTTTATTTAATTTGTCTGCATTTAACCTATTTTTCGAACACATCGACTTTGCATGGGAATTCGTAATACGTACGATATAATTTTATTTTCAAAGTGGGGCTAGGTAAAGTACAAGTAATATTTTTAGACGGTACATCAGATACATCTTCTTCATCAGGTATAAATATTTTTCCTGTATCTGCAGCTAATTTTAAGTACATTATTTGGACCTCTCCATGTTCATCAACACGCTTTTGACATATTCCGACATATTTCAGATAGTTTCGAGGATTATTCATCTTCTTCTGAATCAGAATATACTTCACTAAAGCGAAGTTTTCGTTTCACGTTCGAAATAGACCGAAGAACACCTGAGGAACAACCAGGTGCATCGTCATTGCTTAAGTTAGTATCCATTTGTGTAGTTCCATCGACTTGGAGGTTAGAAACAACCTGCAAACTATTAGAACTAGTCACATCAGGCTCCCCGTTTACATTAAAATGAGATTCTTTCAGGTTGGCTATCGGTTGCAGAAATATATCAGGCCAAGTATCGTTTTTAACCAAAACATGAACGGAATCAGACTTAGATCTTCTTGCCACTAAGGTCCTGTGATTATCCAAAACTGCGAAGTGATGTTGCTTTTGAAGATTGGGTATGCTTTGAATCCATTTAAAAATCTCATGTTATTAGCAATGTCTTCTTTGGAAATATAAACAACATGAATGCCAAGGTTTTCCTTTAAAAGGTAGTTTTAAAAATCTTCAGCAGAATTGATGATTACCTTTCTGGCATTGACACCCATCCAAACTATTCTTTTAACGGTTCCACCAATTCCGTCAACCGCTCCCTTTCCATGTGAAGCAGCAAAAAAGTTCCATTGAAGGCTTATTGCTTAAGCATGCTCTTGCAACTTATACAGCGACGATAAAATATACTTGTTCTTAACTTGAGCTGCGCAGTTGTCACTGAAGAAGTGTAGTTTTGTGATGGGGATGCTGCGAACCAATTGAATGTTATCAATGATCTTTTTCAAAAATGTCCAAACTGTTTGTTTGGTATGAGCGGTATCGTCACTGACTATCGCCACAGATTTGGTTTCATTCGCAAACCAGATACAACAAGTGAAAATTGTAAGTTGTTTGTGGCTCCAATGAGCACTTTGTATTTCGTCTTGATGTACAAGGGCATAATTTTCTGCGAAGTCTATTTGGACAACTGCTTCATGGTTTTGAATAAGTTTTTTTAAATCTTCCAAATAATCTGCTTGAACTTTTTTAATGTAACAGTGTAGCCTGAACTTATCTGTAGATTCTTTCAATGTTTTTAGGGCTTCCCCGCATGTGACTGTAATAGTAGTGATCTGAGGATGATTATTGTGACTAGTCCACTGGTTCCATGATATTTCTTTATTTTTATCTAATGTAGATTCTATTTTTTCCCAAAACCCTTTCGGACATTTGTTGCAGTTCCCAGCCATACAATTTTCTTTTGAGATATCACATGTAATATTTTTAAATATTCCGTGATGATTGTCAACTTGCAAAAGTGTACATTTTTTTAGTGAATCTAATAAATTAAGGTAATTTGCATGTTGAGTACATACACACACGTTATGACACGTTTCAGATATTGGAAGAACCTCAGATGGCCTCAGAGAGTAAAATGATGATTTTCCAATGTCTATTTCTGGATTAGTTTCCTTGAAATATTCATATGCTTCAAGAACAGTTGTTACCATTGTCCGTTTTTGTTTTTTTACTTTCACTCCAGTTTCTGGATCTTTTACAGTCTTACAATCTTTAATGCCCGGTGCTTGGCGACTTACATCGTCTCTATAAAAAAAGTCTTTCACCTTCATTTGAACTTCTTTACTAAATTTTGAGCCTTTATTTTTACATCCTGGTCTTTTGTCTTCATATTCAAATCCCAGTATATCACTGAATATCTTTTTGACCACTGCAGCTTTTTTCAACGGCGATTCTGCAAGTGTCTTCTTTACCTTGAAAATGTTTGTAGGCATTTGTAAGATCCTTTTGGACAATCACAGACTATCGGAGGTTTTTTCTTCGCCCTATATGCTCGCACTGTGTCACGCACTTTTAGCCGATGCTCAATTTTCAAATTTTCATCTTTATTAAGTTCTTCTTTCTTCTGTTGTCTTCTGATAAAATCTCGTTGTCTCTCCTTGCACAGATGTTCGGCATATTTTTCATCATTATTTTTACCCTTTTCCCGCATTTTAGCAAGCCTTTCCTTTGTTGTTGAAGGCATGTTGAGTTTCCTGGAAAATATCGACATCTCAAAAACACACCCATGCATCGCAAAAAGTAAGAAAATAGACATATGATCACCAATATATAGCATAACTTAAGCAAAGTAACAAGTCATAAAATTTTTAACACCCGAAACGTTTCGGGTGTTACAGTTTTCAATCACGCAAAAACACATCAAAACGTTGATATACGCAGACTTTAGTCTTAACCTTAAATCATCACTACCGTATCCTTACTTTGGTGAAGTATAATACCATAAGCATTTTACAATAACTAATAAATTAAAAACATTCCTGTTTTATGTTTCGGGTGTTACACAGATGACTCAGTTTGGAAAACACTAAAAAAACGTTTACTGATATGTAGCGAAACTACAATGCGTAACCTTAAAATACATAATGACAAAACGTGGCAAATGAAAATCTCTTTTTTTACACTGTTGTAAATATTGAGATACGAAAATTACATTAAAAGCCAGATTACTCGAGTTCACTGGTTGAAGGTAAAATAATGAAAAATGACCGGATTTTTTTCGTTTTTAATTTATGTACATTGTAATTTAGAATTTTTTCTGTCGAAATGGATTATAATTAACCATAAACGACAATATTTATTTTTTTACTCACAGTATTATAAGAATTAATCCTTCTAACTCAGAAGGCGCACTTCATAGGCAGAAGCCTAGAATCATTTGACCTATTCGTCCCATATAACAATATATGGAGGCGAATGAGGCTCCCACACCCATGCAAATAATATTAGTAATCAAATTAACACCCGAATAAAATACGCCAAACATAAAAATATGAGGTGCATAGTCAACAGAGATCATTAAAGTAAATCCCAGTCAAGTCAAAAAAAGGATACATATACACGGGTCAACATGCATAACCAAACGAGAAATCAAAACAAAAAGCAGTGCGAGCAAAAGACTAAAATTATAAATTGTAGATACTCCTTTTAAGTGTCACCTTGTCCACACAAGTATCAAAAATCTCTCCAATATCATTAGCAGACCTACACATTCCAAGGCAAACAACGCAGGGCCGATCGCACAAATCTACGCTGGACGGACTCGATACGTTTAATGTGGGATCCGTAGAACGGAGACCAAACCTGACTAGCATATTCAACCAGGGGTCTAACCAGGGACGTATAAAGATGGAGTCTTATTTGAGGGCTTGGAAATTCATTGGACCATCGAAAAATAAATCCCAGCATAGAGTTTGCCCTAGCAACGACGTTATTAATATGGGAGATGAAGTTCAATTTAACATCAAGATACACTCCCAAGTCCCTGACCCCTTCCGCTTTATAACAGTGCCTTCAAACATGTACTGAAAAGTACAGAAGCTGGAAGACCTCGAGAAGGACATAACCTGACATTTCTCAATGTTCAACTTGAGATTGTTGTTGCGGCACCACTCGTAAAAAATGTCCAACTCTAATTGCAAAATCTCACAATCAGCATCAGATTTGATTGGGAGAAAGATCTTAATATCGTCAGCATAAATTAGAATTTTACATCTTTGAAGCAAATACGAGATATCATCTATAGATATGATGAATAACAATGGACCCAGATGACTGCCCTGGAGAACACCAGAATGAGCCACAAAATCATAAGAGAGTGCGCCACGAAAGCGTACCCTATAATTCCTGTTAGATAAATACGACTTAATCCAAACAATAAGCGAGGGCGGGAAACCCAACTTAGCCAATTTAAAAGCAATGATAGAGTGGGACAGCTTATCAAAGGCCTTACTAAAATTTGTGTAAATACAGTCAGTTTGGTAACCATCTGTGAAACCACCCACAGTGCAGGAAACAAACTCAACCAAGTTTGAAACGGTGGACCTCCCCTGGAGAAAACCATGCTGCCGGGTGGAGATTAAGCCTTTACACACGTCGGATAATTGGGATTGAATTAAAAGTTCAAAGAGCTTAGGAATACAGGACAACTTAGCAATTGGCCTGTAGTTGGAAATGTTTCTTCTATTTCCACTCTTGAAAATAGGAATTAAAAAGGATATCTTCCAAAGTGCTGAGAAATGGCCCCGCGAGAGAGACTTCCTGAATAAAAAGAGCAAAGGCCCCAATAACACCGAAGAACATTTCTTTATGACTGCAGCAGGAACCCCATCAGGACCAGCAGAAAAGTCAGTAGGAAGTGCAGTAATATGCTTCAACAAGATCTCCTCCGTGATAGATGGAACTGACACTATAGGTGAAATTCGGTTATTTATGTGCGAGAAGTTTCCACTATCCGGGATAAAATCAGATGATTCAAATGCACCCTTAAAAGATTCAGCAAATTAGTTACAAATAATATTAGAATTATTGCTGGAAATCCCCCCGAACTCCATTGTCGATGGATAGTTATCGACCTTTTTCTTTAGGTTGACATATTGTAGAAAATGTATTGTTTGTAATGGAATGACCCCAAAGTGAAAAGTCGAGTGATAGCTTTCCTATCTCCCACGGTATATTAAAGAAAAAGTAAATTGTTCAAAAACAAAAGAGGATCAAGTAGCTGAAGTGGGCTACGGTGAAGGTTGGGTAAACGTTTGAGTAGTCCTGGGTTTGCACTGTATCCCTTGCTTGTTATATTTTTCTTTATATCTTAGGTATTTTTTTTTATTTATTTAGAAATTAATCCAATAATATTATTTATCTTTTTATGTACGTCCAATATGTAAAGGTTCCGAATTAATAATGAAAAAGTAGAATCTAATTTTTAACGTCTATCAACATATTTTTATATTAAAGTCTGCGATTGAAATTTTTAGTTTTTGTGAGTACAGTGTAATGAAAATATGGTTGAAAGCGTTTTATACTTTCACATAGCTGATGTTCCACGCTCATAAAGGTAAAGAAACCAAGAAAACTTGAAAGGTTAATTAAAAATACTAAAATACTTTCAACATAATAATGCATCGTAAGTAAAAGCAAAATTAATCAGAATCCTTTGTAGTAGCAAAAGGATATCCTTCCCAAACGCCTTCCATTCATCTCATTAAGTTGTAAAACACCTGCAGAAATGTAAAAGGATGGACAGATATCAAATTCATATTCCAAATGCAATAGATTTACAATAGATAGTCTGCTTCTATATATGACCATTAGTACCTGCCATGTCTGTCAAAACTATCAAATTTTCTATGCACTCGAATGCCACTAGCTGACCCGAAAGCCAACTATACTTTTCTGGTTTTGTTTTATAAACCCCTCTCAGTTCAAAGGTCAGCGGTGTCCATAATCAATTCAGATGAGTGCTAGCACAAAACAAATAACCTGAACATGCCATAGTCCCTCATATCGCGGGAGTAAAAAAAACATCATCCAAACCTCGAACGATTGTAGATGGTATCGCGGTGCATTTTCATTTAATGCAGTTTACGCGAAACCTCATGACGAAAAAGTTGACTGAAAAATTGTGCACGTGAAATGCACAATGTGCAAATTCCCGATTTCTCCACGCCCCAGGCAGGAAGAATCAGTCCAGGACGAAGGCAAAATCCCAATGCAGTTCCTAGGGCTGCGTTGCACATGCTATGCATCTTCCACTCCATCGCGCTATCGTCGGAATTTCTGCGAGAATCGAAGTGCACAAATGCAACTAACTCCTGCCATTCAGGCGGCAGCACACAGACGTTAAGGGTAACGTCGGCCAAATTGCATGCGGACGCGGAGGTCTAAAATTATCAGTTCAGTTCTGGTTTAAAATTCGTCCTGTTCCTTGATATGTGGGGCCGGCCTAAGGCAAGGCAAGCGGGTATTTATTTACTCAAGCTCTAGATATGAAAGCACAAAATCCGCGGGGGATAGTGAGAGATTAAAGGGCGATAGGATTCACGCGTTTTATAAACAAAAGATTTAATTACAGCGATAAATAAAGGAACGGAGCCACGGCTTGTAATGACCGACCCCGGCACTGCACTTCGGATTAACGTTTACTCATTAAAACACCGGCACTTTTGCCAGGAGGGAGGAGGTGCAGTTAGCAGTTTTACAAACCTAAAAAAAAAATGCAAAATAAAAACTCAATTTCACTTCGATGCCCCCTGTGAGGTTTGAACTCACGACCCCTGGTTTACGAGACCAGTGCTCTACCACTGAGCTAAAGGGGCTCGCGAAATAACTTGTCTTAAGTGCGTATATGAGCAAAGCTTTTCTGTCCCAAACAATTCAGAACATTCCTCTTGAAGCTTTTCTTTCCTCACACGAATTCCCACTAAAATGAAAAGTTCGTAATTATACGTGTAAATATGACGAACATCATAAATAAAATCTGAAAATAACAAAACATTTTAAGTAAAAATCAAATATCTCTTGCAGACAGACTTTTCTCAAATTTTCGATTATATGCGCAAGGAACAGAACAGATGTTAGGTTATGTTGAATATGTACACAGAACAGAGACGAAGCTTTTAAAAGCTTTTTGCATGATATGGGAAGGAATTTTCCGTTAAATTTTAACCTTACAAATGTGCACTTCTTTAAATCAAGCTTTTCAATTGGAGCAAAATGTGAATAATTTTTACTTTAAATCTGAAAGATTTTTCTGAAGTTACTTTAAAATGTCTTTTAATAGAATTCTCTTGCTAGAAGTTGAAATGAAATTTAGTTTTTGATAAAATGTGCCTGCGTGGTACCTAATCCTACAAAAACATGAATAGTTTGACTAGGTTTAGACACTTTCGGGTGGCTATTGATTACAAACGCAATTTAAAGAATATATAACAATGATCTATCAACATTTTTTGAAAATAACATTATTAATTACGTATAACATTTCTCTAACACGAAAAATGAGGACATATTCGATAATATCACTTCCAACTTAATATTTTCTTATCAAATATAGTCTACAATTCTCTCAAAGAAGTAAAAACAATTACTTTATTCCTGCATTATTAAAATATTGTAACTTCTAAGAACAATTGCCGTATAAATTTGATTTACAACTTTTAACTAATTTGAAATGCGCTCTAAAAAATAAGAATACCTTACAAAAAACCTTTGGAAACTATTATTTTCAGCAAAAGTCTTGTAATTTAATAAATCTCACGGGGAGTGGTTAAACTTGATAATTGGAATTTGCAAGCTTATTAGCTACGATTTTCGAATAATTTTCTATCGTCGATAACTGTCTCAAATTAGATAATTCCTTAAGAATTTAATTAAAACGATAGTCGATAATTACGTTTAATAAGAATATTTGCGAAAGAAAGAGAACTTTCCATGACTGTGACATAATTAAAATCAATTACAGCGCCGTCACTGGGACGACAACAAATTGCAGGGTTGCCCATGAATACGGTCATTATAAGAGCAAGAATTATCCCTAAATATATGCAATAGAAAGCTTTTAGCAAATATATGAACATACTGATCTTCACCACGGATTAAACCTTTCAAATTTATAAGCTAAGTGGGAATAAAAAATATTGAAACCACGAGGCGATCAGCTTTTTTTAGGTTCAGTTCTGATCGTCAGTAAGCAATTGGAAGTAAAACGACTAAACCCTAGAATATAGAACGAGATGAAAGGCTATCTTAAGTAAAAACCCTGTGTGTGATGAGCAATTTTGCTTCATGGCCAAGTGGGTGAGTGGGTTAAGGAGGAATGACGCCTGAAATGTCAAATTGTACTGAATGTCGCCTTGAAATCAAAGTCGTCTCCGTAATACTGAAATATTTGGGGCATAAGCAAAGTGTTTTTAAATAGTAAAATTAAGTAAATTAATAAAATATGTTCGGGCAAAGTTATATTATATTAAAAGTGTTATAAGAATATATTTTAAAAACACCTAATTTAAAATATTATCAAAATGAGTTGGCCCCTCCTGTATACAAGCATAATTTTAGTACTTTCATGTCGAAACGCACACATCGCTTGGGTTCTACTACATATAGCAAAATGCTTACATTTTTCCGAATGATGTCCTTTCCTCTAGTTCTTTATTCTAAGGACTAAACCAATCTCTTGTTGGCGAATTAAAAAATTAAATTTGATTAAAATTGATAAAAATAAAATATTTAATAAATAATTCCACACAAAAAATTTAACGTTATTAACAATTTGAGTAATAATAAGCGAAGTGCTAGATCTTAACTAGGCAAACAAAAAATTGTAAGGCAAAAGGGCGGGCGGCAATTTCAACTGCTTGGAAGTTACAGGGTGATACATAAATTTCAGTTTTTCGTGGTTCATGCACATTACTCTTTTATTTGTACCTTTTCATCTACCCAACGCAGCGACTTCTAACAAACGCTATAAAACCACTATTGCAATGACCTTTTAAAAATTCTCAACAATGTTGATGTAACTTCTACTATTGCAGGTACAGTGACTTCCAAAAGTGATAAAAATGTTTTGAAATTACCAAAAATTCAGCATTTTCCCAACTTTTCCTCGAAATTCATATATGTAATTAATAAACTTTTTTTTAAATTTTTATTAGATTTCCCATCTTATTACCTTTTAAAGGATCAAAAATGATGTTTAGGGTTAACAGGTAATTAATTTTAATTTTTGCTTTAAAAGAGTAATTTGTTTTATTGCGGATATTAGCTTCGGTTAGCCAGAGGTCACATTCTAGGTGCCTGGCGTTCTGTTACTAATACCTAATGGAAATTTTGCTATAAAAAATATCAATCATAATTGAAAAAAAATCGATAATTACGGCTCTTTTTAAGCAAAAATTATTAAAAAATGTTGAATTTACTTTAAGGGGGGAAACACATGAAGACGTTTTCAAAAATCGATTTTTTTTTATTATCTTAATCGATAAGTATATGCTCTAAGAATATAATTGCAAAATTCCAAAAGCCTATCTCGAAAATTGTGAAAGATATGCCACTTGAAAGTGGTCGGCGCCGATCCGGCCCAGCGCGCCTGGGATCGAGGATCTCTGCTGCGCGCGTGATTCCGCTTACCGGATTTTTTGTCTGCTCTGGAATTTATAGTGATGAATGCGACTTTGTTAAGGAGCGTTTTCGACGTTTTCAGTCCAAATACCGATTTTTCTGAGAATACCCGTCCCCTCTTACCTTCTCCTTATCTGCATCTTTTTCGTCAGTTTTTCGCGACAAACTTTAAACGGCGTTTTCTCAAAACCATGTTTTTCAAATTGGCGTAAAAGATTACAAAAAAACTAGTGAACCGATTTTCTTCATCCAGCACTCATTTTAAAGGGCATAAAAAACTACTCTAGATAGACTACGGACATAGCAAAAAAATCATTTTAAGACCATTTTTGACGCCAAAATAATCAAAATTTTTGCAAAAAAAGCCAACTTTTTTTTCATGCCCGAATTTTATAGTTAATGTTCGAATTTCGAAAAGATCGTAGTCTATCTAGAATAAACAACCCCCTCGAGTATAAAAATGTTTGGTTTTTTGATTTCAGATGAAAATTGCGGCTAGGAGAATTTACGCCGATTTCGATGTCAGCCGCGACACGAGTTACGAAACCCACCAAAAGTTGATTAATTTTTTATTTTTCAAAATGTAAAAAATGTTTTTCCTCTTCTTAAAACATTGCCCTAAATACATATAATATCGATTTCATGTGGACCTTTTTCATTTTCCCAATAATAAATCCCAAAAAAAGTCCTTTTTTTCGGCCTCTTCATATACTTCCCCCCTTAACGAATACGCAGGTATTATTTACATTTATGATGCAGTAGACGGAAAGGAGAGAGCGGCTGTACTGGAATATCACAGGAGATTCCTTAATCGACGAGCACCCTAAAGAGGGTACTTTGCGAAGGTTAAGTGAAACAGGAAACTGCGGGAACTTCTGCCGACGTCGAGCAGCAAATAATCACCCACGTGAGGCAAGGCTATGAAACGAGCACGAGACGGGTCGTAATACGATTAGGAGCGTCTTCAGCTAAAGTTTGGAGGATTATTCATCGAGAGGGGTTAATTCCATATCACAATAACCCAGTCCCAGGACTACTGCAAGGAGATTCCGAGAGAAGAATGGCATTTAGCAATTGACTTCTGGTTTCAAAATAAACTATGGAGCGGTCATCTATGATCTTTTCTTGCAAAGTTACGACCATTATAAGTTATGATGTTCATAATTTATATATTATATAAAGTATGAACTTTATAATTTTAAATGGTCGTAACTTTGCAAGAAAAAATCGGAGGTGACCGCTCAATAGCTTATTTATTCATATTCATTTATTACCGGAACAACTACACAATTAAATTATTCAATTTATACATTTGTGTAGGAATGATATTAGAAAAGAATTAATACTTCAGAAATATATGCAAAATAACATAAAAAAAAATCAATAAATACATGCTAATTAATTAATACATAGTTAAATAAACTAACAAACTAAAAAATAATCATCAAGAATGCTAGAAGAAATGCAAAATATAAATAAAAAGAAAAAAAGTAAAAACTGAACAAATAATTACTAAGTATAAAAAATACTTAATATTAATATTAATATGAAAAATACTGACATATGTATAATACTATTTAAATTTATCATATAGAAGTAATCTAAAATTACGGCCGTTGCTGCAGCACTTTATAACACGAGGGAGGGCGTTCCACAGTCTCACCGATTGGACAAAAAATTGACGTTCAGAAACACGACAAAAAAAACGTGGCTGAATTAAGTTAAATGTTCTTACAGATTGAGTAAAATTCAATTTATTAAATAAGTAAGTAGATTTCTGGTTGACAATAATATTTCGCACAAACAAAATTACTCTAATTGCGAGATATGATTTAAGAGTACAACCAAACACAGATTTGGAGAATTCTGAGACATGGTCAAAGCGTCTTAAATTATAAATATAACGAATAGCAGCATTAAAAGCCACATTAAGTTTTCTCCAAGATAAAGAGTCAAGTGCATAAAAGATCTCACATCCGTAAGTGATGAGAGGAACCAAAAGTGATTTTACCAAGAACATTCGAGTCCTTTGGGGAGTATATGCTGCTGATGCTGAGAGTGCACGGAGAGTATAATATACCCTTGAGATAACACGATTAATATGATGATTCCAGCTCAGGGTTTGATTAAAAATGATTCCCAGATTATTACTTGATTTATTGTACGGAATGATCTCATCATTTAACATTAAGACGGGAAAGTGGGACACATCAAGCTCATCTTTAAAGATCACTAAAGAGGTAGACTTCGAAGCATTAAGTGTCAACTTGTTGAGCAATGCCCACGATTGTATATGTATCAGATCCTCATTAGCGCGACAAACCGCATCCTCAATCAATCCAAGTGGTTTGGAAATATAGAGCTGAAAGTCATCAGCATACATATGAAATTTACAATGCTCGACCACACAAGTTAAGTCGTTAATGAACATTGAAAAAAGCAATGGTCCCAGGATTGACCCTTAAGGAACTCCAGAAAGGACAGGGAGAACACTAGAGACTCTACTACCAATAACAACTTGTTGAAATCTGTCTGTAAGGTATGACCTTATAAGCTTACAGGCGGGAGAAGAAAAGTTAAAGTAAGCTCCAAGCTTATTAATCAAAATTCTGTGGTCAACTCTGTCAAATGCCTTGGAAAAGTCGAGTAGAATAAGTATTGTCAGCATATTCGAATCCATTTAAACACGAACGTCATCACATATTTTAATAAGAGCAGTAGTACAGCTATGCTTAGCTCTAAAACCTGATTGCAGTTCCGATAAGAAGGTATTATTTTCCATGGTATGTGTTATTTGCCTATGTAAGATTTTTTCAAAAACCTTAGAAAAGAATGGGAGGATAGAAATAGGCCGATATGCCAACGAGTCGGGTGCTGAATTCTTCGGTATAGGTATAATCTTGGCAGATTTCCATTTAGTGGGGAAACATGACTTAGTTATAATAGTAATTAATATAAACGTAAGATACGGAAGCAAAACTGGCAAAATCATCTTAACAAATCTAGGATGTATTATGTCCATACCAACTGCATTAGATTTAACACCAGCTACTGCTGCAAGCACCTCTAGACTCGTCACCTGCACAAAAGAAAATCCCGCAGAAGGATCACTAGCGATGAACTCAGCAGAACCGCCAATAGTATGATCATTAACCAGACTAATAGGCGAATAAACAAAACTACGATTCAATTCATCGAGGTCAGCGTTTACTTCAAGAGGCTTAGATTTACCCACACCAATATCTTTAAGATTCATCCAAAGTTTTTTAGTAGGATTTCTAACATCGAACTTAGATCTATAGCAGGAGATCTTGGAATATAAAATTTCCTTGTTCACTGTATTGCGCAAGGTTCGATAAGTACTCCAACAATCGCTTGTGCGAAAGCGTTTCCATCTGCGGTATGCCAAGTTGCGCTGAATGATACGATGTTTAATTTGCCCAGTAAACCAAGGACAGCATGGATTAATTACTCTCCGAGTCTTCGTTGGTACTTTTTTGTCAAAAAGATATCCAATGCAATTTTCAATATAGCTGACTGGATAATCAACCGATATAAATGAGTAAATCGTATCCCATTCAAGATCGTAACATTCATTTAAAAGACCATTAAGATCAACGCATTTAAAATCACGATATGAAAAGAAATGGTTTCTCTCGTTCACAGACACTAAGTCATAAGTACGAAAAATCAAATCATGTCTAGAAAAACTAGGAATAGAAATTTGATTGAAGAACGTGACGAGGTCCTTGTTTTCAACAATGAACAGATCAAGCAGAGAAGAAGAAGTAGCTGTAAAATGAGTAGGGACAGTTTTATTTAAAAAATCTAAACCAAACCCTTGAATAAGATTAGTCAGTGTATTGGCAGAGGAGCAGCGTCCAAGCAAGTCCGCATTAAAATCACCGGATATAATTATATGTGAGTAATGATGACCAATACTTGTAAGTACAGCTTCTAGAGAACTAAGGTTGGAAACATTTGGTGGCTTATACACAGCTCCAATCAGACACTTGGTAGAGTTAACCAGGATTTCTACAAATATATACTCAACTTCAGAAGAGGGTTCTGATTGTGTCACCAAACGAGCCCGAAACGATTTATTAACATAAACAACCACTCCACCACCTATTCTGGTAGAACGATCATTACGAAAGGCTGAAAATTGTTGTAGATCTATTAGTTTGTAACAAATATGAGGCTTAAGCCATGTCTCAGAAACACAAATAACATCAAGACCGGAATTTGAGAAGATATATGTAAATTCATCAATCTTTGGCAGCAAGCTCTGAGCATTAAGATGACAAACCTTGAGCACATCCTTTTTTTGACTAAAAATGTTCAGCATAATTTCACTATTGTCACCCAACCGGGGAGAGGAAGAAACGCCTGAACTAACCATTGAAAAATGACTCACAAAAAATTAAAAAAATTAAAGAAGCGTATTTAGCAGCAACGAACGTATTCAGTTTAAAGATGTGTAAGAAAATCTTCAAATAAATGCTAGTAGACTCAACAATAATATTAAAAAATAAGTTTTTTTTTTTTTTTTTATATATGATGTTGCCAAAGCTCAGGGGATGCCCTATGATGCTAAAGCACAGCCTTGGCAGGAAAGGAATTAAGGATGAGGGAAATGGGTTAGGAGGTTGAGTGAAGGAGGTGTCGATGTACGCCCCGTTTGAAAGTTTCAGGCTCATAAGACGAGGGAAAAACAGAAGATGGTAAACTGTTCCACATTCGTGTTGTTCTGCTAAGAAAAGATTCCCGAAATTTGACGGTACGTCCAAATTTGACCCGGAGAGTAAAGGGGTGGGAGCGACTTGTAGATCTTGTATCGCGCGTTGTAATGAGTCTACAAGGAATCAGGCTAGCGATTTCGTTAGAACAATGGCCATGGAAATAGCGATAAAAGAGTGAGAGACAACCGAATTCAAAAGCAAAAAAACTAAAAAGCACAAGTATGCATATATAGAAGTGAAAAAATTCAAGTAACTGGTTATATAACAATTCAGGAAATAATTCATTATAAAAATAAATACCACTAAGCTATATATCAATATGTAACATAAATTCATCAAGCAAGTTGTCAGAAATCTCTATAACTGAAAAGAAAATAAATAATTTAAGATGAAGTACACTACTTATTGTCAGGCATGTCCAATCCATTAAGCTGGTCAATGTTATTTTGAAGGGTAAGATTAGTATTAAGTGATGCAACTAAAAAGCATGACCAAAAAAGTTTGTGCATCCTGTTCATAACCTCAAAAGTAGCCAGAAAACCCATTTTTTTGAGTACTAACCTCAAATATCTCAAAAACCTGACGTGATGGCCCAATTTTGACTTCGGATTCGGATTCTACGTAGCACATTACTTCGGAAATGACCTCCAGTTGCCCAACAGCAGAAGCTTGTAGACCTGTGCAATTGAAATTACATGTTTTGTCAACGCGATGGAGCACCCGCCAACACTGTGAAGGCAATACTAAATGAAAAATTTCGTAATTACTGTATTGGAAGATGTGCACCGATCCCTTGGCCTACTAAATCTCCAGACGTTACGGACGTTTTTTTTATGGGGAACAATGAAGGATGAGGTTTATTCAAACCCTCTTAACACTAGAGAGGATTTAGTTAGCAGAATTGGGAATATGGCAACGAAAGTAAGGGAGAGGATATTTTGAACAGCTCTTGTAGTTTTTTAAGATTAATTGTAATTATTTTCAAATTCAATAAAACACATTTTAGGATTAATTTGAGTTTAATTTCCTTAAATTGTAAATTTTCTCCGAAAGGATTTCCACATATAAATTTCTATATTTCTCTACGTGGACATGTTGTACCTTATTTTGGAAAAGTAATGATATAGACAATTTTATAAAAATAAAAAACCGATGTATTACTTTAAAACAATGCTGAATTTTTGTTAATTTCAAGACATTTTTTTTCGCTTTTAGAAGCTACTGTTGTAGTGGTAGGAGTTAGATCAACATTGTTGAGAATTTTGGAAAGGTCATTGGAATAGTAGTTTTTTTAGCGGTTTGTTTGATGTCGCTGCGTTGGGTAGATCAAAAGATAAAAACAAAAAAAATGATGCGCATACTATGAAAAACTGAAATTTATGAATCACCGTGTAACTCCCAAACCGCCCCTCCACCCTGCCATAAAATTTTTTGTTTATCTAGCTGAGATCTATCACCCCAATTTTTTTGGTACATTAAATCTAAAACACCCTGTATATTATTATATATATATATATATATATTTTTTATATATGATGTTGCCAAAGCTCAGGGGATGCCCTGTGATGCCAAAGCACAGCCTTGGCAGGAAAGGAATTACGGATGAGGGAAATGGGTTAGGAGGTTGTGTGCACGAGGTGTCGATATACGTCCCGCTTGAAAGTTTCGGGATCATATGACGAGGGAAAAACAGAAGTTGGTAAACTGTTCCACATTCGTGTTGTTCGGCTTAGAAAAGATTCCCGAAATTTGACGGAACGTCCAAATTTGACCTGGAGAGTATAGGGGTGGGAGTGACTTGTAGCTATTGTATCGCGCTTTGTCATGTGTCTACAAAATATCAGGCTAGCAATTTCGTTAGAAATTAGTTAGTAATATTATAATTTTAGTTTAACTATTGACATAATTCATTACTAATTATTTTCTTTGTAATGTAATAATTCATTTGTTGTGTAGTTAGTAGCAATCATTTTCCTTTCAATAACAGATATTTTTGTTAAGAGGATAGGAAATACATACATTTTTTGATCAGTTATAGTTTGACTTCAGCATGTCTTAGGGCTCAATCCATATCAAATCAACCAATTTAATTTGTAAAGGTTGCTGTCAAAATTTACAAATTTTTTTTTACCTAGTTGTAGTGTGTAGTTGTAGTTTGTACTATATATACAGACAGTTGAAAACAGGTATTCATAAATTTTTTAGAGGTTTTTACAGAGGTTTTTGTTAAAGCTGTAACTTCTGTGTTCCAAAAGATATTTAGTTTAAACAAAAACCATGTTAAAGAGCATAAAATGTACAATAAACAAAAAAAATGGTAAATGTTAACTATTTTAAACTAAAAACCTTCTCTTTTAAAATTCAAAATGTTCAAGGTTAAACTAAGATTAACCTTCCATTTTTTTCTGGATATAGTCTTTCTAGTACTGCATCCCTAAAAAGTTTCAGGCCTTAGGGCAACATCCTTTTTTTTAATGGGTCCTCGGAAATCGCGTATTTTCAATCTGAAATATTTCAGAAGGGACACAATTAATAAATCCAAAATTTCCAGGAAACAATCCTTTATTGTGTTACAATAAGTGTTTAAAATGTCATCACTGAGACTTCAGTATTTTTTAGTAATAAAAAAAAGAAAAAAATCTTTTTCTATATTTAAAAATTTATAACTAAAAAACTTATAAAGCCTCAGTGATGAAATTTTAAACACTTATTACAATGCGAATCAATGCATCAACCGAAGTATATGAAGCTGAGCTAATTGATTCTAGTAATAATGAAGATGGGCCCATTTCCTCTTATAAAAGAGCAATTGTAATTTTGCATATTTATATTTTTTGACTAAAAGTATTACAAAGAATATGAACTGTTCATTTATAAAGAATATTTCTACCTTCTCTTTCAAATCCCTATAAGGTTAGGGGTTGTTTTAAAGTAAATTTGTTCGTACTTCGACGGAAGTTTATCAAAAACTCCAAGCAAGGGTGGGGGGGTAGCATTTCGAACGTCAAACCCAGCGTTTTACATGGACTACATATATGCGCTAACCCTTTGCTGTCGGATCGTTTGCGTCTATTGGCATACAACTCCAGGGGATTTTTGAAATGTTTATATAAATCATTAAACTTTGAAAAAATGAATGCGATAGTTTTAGAAAATTATTTTTATTAATATGAAATCATTTAAAAATTGTATTATAAACTTATTTCTCTGCACCCAAAAAATGCATTGAGGAGGATTTTAACAATGTGAAGACGAACCAACCGACTGAGAAGTATGGGCATTCATCGTCGACGTGACTGGATCGATTCTATACTTCTCAGTAGAAAGGTAAGCTCGTATATGCATGACTCTATGTTGAGGGGATCTCTATACAGAGGAACACCAGAAGGTTGATGGAGGAGGAGGGGGTGGAGGAGGAGGGTTTCGTGGTTTCTGCATATGCGGATGACCTGGCTATATTGGTTTTCGGCCGATTCTTGAGAGGCTCGAATACGCACTTGAAGAGCTGGAAAAAACGGGCCTCTAATAGTGGACTTACAGTTAACCGAAGGCATGTGCATTTCGCCAAGAAGAGGTCAATACCACAGTTTAGGCTCGCAGTCTTTCTGGGTTCTTTAACCCCCTTGTGATTGATTTTTATTTATTGTTCGATTCAAAGATCCGGAGTTTTGTGAGTCTGAAGATATTGTTACTACGTTATGTTACGTTATGTCACTACATCATATTATTGATGCGATCCTGTACATCAGTACGGAGCTTCAGATCCGCCGTCTGCTGTAATCTACGAGGAAGTAACTAAAGGAAAGGAAATAAGCTCAGAAAATCTTGGCAATTTTAGCTTGTGTGAGGTTTCAATACACATAATCTCATAAGAACAAGGCAAAAGATTATAAACGTATTTTATATTCAGGGGTTTTGACGCGTATTTTAAAATATTGAACTAAGTAATAAATTGTGACCAAGGAATATAATATAATTCCTATATAATTATTTATATTTATATAATATACATATCTCTGATCACAGGGAAAAACTTGGTAAGTCGAAAAATTATTAAAATGAGATAAGTGTACTGTGGTCATCTCCAATGTCTTATGCAGACTGTTAAGAAGTTGGTAACTCCTCTCACCCTAATACTTTCCGCCCACATTGTTATCAACAAAATGTATTTTTCCCAAAAAATTTATTTACAGGAATCGTTCAAAAGTAAAAACTACAGTATTATCTGCCAACGTGTAAATGATATGAAAATTGGTCGTATTCACAAATTTAACTAAAATTTTGATTTACATACGTTATACTTTAAAATGATATTTTATATTTTAAAGTTTATTAATAAAATAATTCGAATTTTTACAAAACCCTCTTTGGGTAACTTTTTACGTACAGAATGCAGAATGTATGAAAATAGCTGCAACCTCAAGACGCTAAGTGACAGCACAGACCCGGGGCCCATATAAAAAGCCTACTTCCTCGTAGTAAAATCCGAAGAAATTTGACAGCACAGACCCAGCCGCAGCTGGGAGGTAAAAGTCTATCTCTTTCTGGTGAAGAAAAGTATACCTTTTTATTTATTTAAGCTTAATACAAGCTATTGCATAAAAAAATACAAAAATAAAAAATAAAATACAAACTATAACTTAATACTAATTCTACAGACTATAATAAATAAATAATTAAGAATAAATAAATAAAAAGTATAAGCTACAATATGAGCTATATATATTGATTACTGGCAGAAGGTGTAAGGAAGAAGAATTAAAGTAGGCGATCAGGATCAAGATGGGTGGGGTCAAGATATAAGGCTTTGTGGAGTGATGATTTACTCAGATGGAAGTCAAAAGAGGAAAGGTCGTTGACTTTTCGTAACATCCTCGTAATATGCTCGCTTTGACCGTAGTTTGTGCGATGGCGGTCGAGTCGGAAAAGGGGAGTGGACCTAAGGTTACGGGGATTGGTATAGATGGGTAAAGATTGCAGGATTGAGGGGCAATCTATGGCACCAGTTAATAATTGATAAATGAAGAGAATGTCGGAAACATCACGACGTTTGCTTAGAGGTTGTAAGTCGATCAGTTTCAGACGGTTTTCATAGGGAGGAAGGTTGAATCTGCCAACCCACGGAAGATCATGTAGAGCGAAGCGAATAAACCTACGCTGGACAGATTCAATCCTATTAATGTGAGTTGTTTGTGTAGGGGACCATACCTGGCTGGCATATTCAAGGAGAGGTCTAACGAAGGAGACGTAGAGAGATTTGGAAACATAAGGATTGGAGAACTCTCTAGACCAGCGCTTCACAAACCCTAGCGCGGAGTTAGCTCTGTTAATTATGCTGTCAATGTGGGAACGGAAATTGAGTTGACTCTCGGGGTGTTGGTAAGACGCTTGCGGGAATAAGAGATGGACTGGCATTTGGAGACATTGAGCTCTAGAAAGTTTTTCATGCACCCTGTGATGAATGAATCGAGGTCTTCTTGCAGGAGAAGAGAGTCGGTAGTGGAGGAGATAGATTTCGTTAAACTAATTTCACTTCTTTTCAACAGATTTCGGAAGTACTTGGACAATATTCACGAAAAAATCAACAACTTACACAAATCGATCAACAAATTTTAAATTAAATTCAACTTTTATTTTAATTATACTGCAACGGCGTTTTCAAAATTACATCAATAATTTTCAAATTTAATTCAACAGTCTTCTAGATAATACCTTAATCATTATCTAGAAGAACTGTTGAATTAAATTTGAAAATTATTGATGTAATTTTGAAAATTTAAATAAAAGTTGAATTTAATTTAAAATTTGTTGATGGGTTTGTGTAAGTTGTTGATTTTTTCCTGAATGTTGTCGAAGTATTTCTAAAATCTGTTGAAAAGAAATGAAAGTTTTTAAATTAAATCTAAAAGAGGTATATATCGGTGTAATATAAGACTCCAAACTTAATTGAAAGAGAAATATAGAAAATGACATAGCGAGAGCCAACGTGGCCTTCTATACGTGTAAGAGGACCTTTTGGGTTAAATGGGGACTCAAAACGAAAGTGGTACATGGGATGTATACCGCCATTGTCAGACCGATTCTCTGTTACGGCTCGCTAGATATAACCATATAAGAGGTGTTACCGAGAGAAGAAGAGAGTACAGAGAGCGATTGGTCTGTGAATAGTGGATGTCTGAGTATTACGCCCACAGCGGCTTTGGGGGGCATGCTAGATATGTTGGCACTGGAAATATAACAAAAATATGGGAGCTGCGAGTGCAATCAGCCAGAAAACTGTTTGGTGCTGGAAGTAGAAATTGAACGTACATTCTAGCGTCCTTCTGAAACCAGACTCAGATTCAGATTACAAGATCGACACGGACCTCCGGATCCTAGAAATAACCTTCAGTAAGAACTTTAGTACAAAGATAACTGCTAGAGTAATGGGCCAGGAACGAAGTGGTGGAAACATCAGAGATCTCCATATACAAGAATGGATCCAAAACAAGTGCGGGCACAGGAGCGATAGTATAAAGCATGAATCGTACAGATTACCAGACAAATTTAGTGTATTTCAGGCGTAAATAACAGCGATTCCTCGAGCGGATATGTTATCATCTAGGACCTAGGTAAACAGAGTCGAATATGGGTATCCGCATATACATATGTATGTACACTGACAGCCAGCGGCAATTAAATGGGATTTTTAATGTGCTGTCTTCAAAAAATCTATTTTTCAATATTCTTATGTAAACCTTGTTATCATATCTGCCCTAGAAAATAAGTACGCAATTTCATGACGGGCGGTCCGGTCGCGCCAAACCACTTTCAAAAATTTAAATGCGTTTTTCTCCAAGCCATGTTGTTTGGGTTGACGACCAGTACTTCGATATACGTGGAAAAATTGTTAGAGTGGAACAAAATCGGGCTTAAAATGTTCGGCAAACATGTGATTCTTGTCGTGAGCTGGTTCAGATTTTTCGCGATATTAAGGACAAAGTTACGGCCCTCAAAGACGAAAACAATATTTAAAATGTATTAACCCTTTTTGAATTTCTCGCAATTTGCAGAGTTTTTGGAATTTTGACTTGAATCAAGGTCAGAACAGTAGCCACTTGATTTTGGAATTTCAGATAACTGGAAAGGATTATACCTACGAGGAAGTGACTAAAGGAGAAGCCCTATCTTGTATATGTCGTGTGTGTGAGAATGGCAAGTTTATGTTCTGCGGCTGGGTATATGCTGTAAAATTTGTTCTTTTTTTACTACGAGGAAGTAGGCTCTTTCTGTGGGCCCCGGATCTTTGCTGTCACTTAGTGTCTTGAGGTTCCAGCTGTTTTCGTAGATTCTGCACTGGCGGCCCGTAAAAAATTACATAAATTGGTTTCGGAAAAAGTCGAATTATTTTATTAATAAACTTTAAATTATAATTTTACAGTACAATATCTGTTAATCAAAATTTTAATTAAATTTGTAATTACGGCTAATTTCTGTCACGATCGGCAGATAAGATTTCGCCGAGAAGAGTTTTGTCAAGATTAAAAATACTTTTCTAATCGCCTGCCTTGTGCTTATGAGATTGTATGCATGGAAACCTTAAAAATTGCCACGGCTTTCTGAGCTTATTTCTCCTCCTTTAGTTACTTCCTCGTGGGGATTATAGACTATATGCCTTACAGCCACGTTTTTTTTTTGGTGGGGGCAGATTCAATGCTCTGCAGAACCCTCATGTTAAGGTTTTAAAGAAAAAACAATGTTTTTGTACCTTCTTTCTTAAATAATTAAGGAGTTTCTTAATTGTGTTTATCTTACTTTTTCCAAAATCCCCCTTAAGGGGTTGATACGTGTAAAAAAATGAATTTGTCCATTGTTGTTTTTTTTTCAGACATTGGTTCATTAGGGTCTTAAGAACACTCAAAATCGATATAGGTATGGTATCAGGGAGTCTCGCGCGACCGTGTCCCGCTCTTAGCGCGTACCGACTGTGGACCCGGCATAACAAACTATCGTGTGAGTAGAAAACTTGTCGGTTTTTATCAGTTTTTCTGTTGTTCAAAGCTTAAAAGCAATTATCTCGAAACAGCGTTTTTTACCACTTGAAGTAAGATTGCTCAAGGTGTATAAAATCAATCGAGCTGAAGTTTTAGCCACAGCTTCTTAAATAAAAAAAAACGAATTCGCGGAAAAAAGGCTTTTTCTCGCGAATAAAAACGAAAATATTACCACTTTTTACCCAACTACAGCAAAAAAGGAGGGTTATGATTTTAGCAGTCTACATCTGTATGTATGTATGTTTGTGGTCATGAATATTCATCTGTTCCCTCGTAGCTCCTAAACTACTTATCAGATTTTGACAAATGAGGTGTTATAGGATTTGTATGAACGCTCCACGTAACATAGGCTATAGGCGAGCAGCGCAATGCGAAAGGCGGGCGGGAGGTTTCGGTCTGTTCCCTTGTAGCTCCTAAACGACTCATCAGATTTGGACAATTGAGGTGTCATTGGATTTGTATGAATGCTCTCACCAAACTAAAGAGCCATAAGGACGATGATATAACTGCCGTGTACATGCTCGGGGTCATTTTAGGCTGGAGCCCGTAATTTTTACTTAAAGCGCGGCTGCAGGCACAAACGACCAAATTCACTTTTTTGACTCGCTCTTTTATATTTTATTTATTGTTCAACTTCGGGTCCTAAGTATCCCCTAAGTACCTGACTCTGGAGGATAATGAAAACTGATGTCGATTTAAATTAGGCATGGCAAAGTTGGGTACCAACTTTGATCTTAGTAGTGAAGAGCATTAGCTCGGTCGTTCCTGCGCTAACATATAGTCCGCAATCCTTGCATTATCTGCCGACCTTCTTCAGTGCAGTCTCCATAATATCAATAATTACTGGAAGGAATTTTCCGAATAATAGGATTGTCAAGTTTTCGATATATGTCCTGCTCTTCTAGCAGTATTTTTTTATTATCATCCTCTAAAGCAGAGGAGACAGAACTCCGATTTGTGGCGTTCCGCCAGCAAACATATCTTACAACATGGCCTGAAGTGCGTGCCGCCAATGTGGATCTTACCTAATTGATGGCATATCTTAACCTCTACATTCTAAAGAATTTAATGTTTCTATTTTTTCACTTGGTTCAAATTGATTTTACAAGGATTCATTCTTTGCAAAACTTGGAATTCTCCTAGCTATCGCTGTTTATCCTCTCGAGTGGAAGATCTACGTGGCGCCCTTTTCTTTTTTCGAATTTACCCGCAAAAATATTCCACACATTTAACTGAATTGGGAACGTCGAATGCATTCACATTGTTCAAGATGGCAGTGACTTTCATCACTCTGAACTAAGTGCCACAAGTATGTATAAAAGTTACCAGTTCCTCTATTTACTTACAAACGTTTGAAATGAAAATTATGACAAACGGCTTGCGTCTACTTTCTTTAACTCTTTTGAGTAATTTTAAGAAAAGAATAAAGATCGCAGGTCTGCTGTAGAATAATTAGGTAATATGCAAATGATGGCCCCATGAATTCAAAGACATTACGAAGTGCAGCAATTAAAAATTAATTAAGCTATTAAGAAATCCCCCGACAAGAGCACCATTTACGTCAAAAACATCGAAAACACGCGTGAAATAGCTATTACAGCTAAAAACATGTGCAGGCTATTGCGGTGCCGAAAGTTAAAAAGAGAAGAATTGAGCCGAAACAACGTAGTGCCGGCCTGAAGCAAATGAGAAGGCATAGGAATTAAAATTATGTGAGAACACACATGACTCCTTCACTCACCTCTGAATGTCAGTTTCCGGGGTAAACAGCTCTTCAGGCTAATTAGCACCACTCAACGGGCTCTCTCTTTGCCATGTTAAGTGGTTTGCAGAAGGGTGAGTGGCCTTTACATTTTCACCTTTCTGTGGTTGATTCTTTTTCCCCAATTACTCGTATTACACTTATGGAGGATATTTTAAATAGTGCACAGGATTCTTTGTAAAGGGCGATTAAATTCTGTAATTTAATATGCTCAAAAATCCATTTGGAACATGACACCAAATGTTATTGTTAAAGTGCTTGGCAAATTGCGATGACAAAGAACGCATGAATTCTTGTCACTTGTCGAATTAAAATTTTGTAGAGGGAAATCTGTACAAGTAAACAAGATCAATAAGTTTAAGCTTAGCTTAGAGTAGATAATTTTATTATTATTATTACATTATTTTTCGTAAATTGAAAATAAGAAATTACTAATCTTATTAACAAGCGATTAATTCGAGAAGTATGGACCTCTAAGCTTTCTTCCTATGACATGCAAATTCCAGAAGCGGTAGTTTTTACAGAATTTCAACAGTACATTAAGTTTTATAATTACTGGGTAAATAAGTTTAGGTGGTTTGCAGTTTCTCCGCAATAAAACGAAAAAAAATCTTACAATACATAGCCTTCCCAGCCACGAGATCCAGCCCGTGCAGTTTAAGAAGTGGACGACCTTAACAATCCTCATCCTTAAAGGTCAACAACATCAATTTTTATTAATTGGATTCGTTCCTATCTATCTGATCGCACGCAACGTGTTCTACTTTGAGGTTCACTTTCGAACGATATTTACGTCACCTCCGGTGTTCCTCAAGGTAGCCATCTAGGACCATTGCTTTTTTTATCATTTACATCAATGATGTATCCTTAATTCTCCCTAATTTCAGAATTCTATGTTACGCTGATGACACCAACATTTTCCGCGTTATTTCAGGTGCGAATGACTGTGCACTATTCAACTCTGGCTTAGACGCCTTTCATAATTGGTGTTCTACAACCTTCCTTCCGCTAAATATTAGCAAGTGTACTACTATGTAATTCTATCGATAAAGGAATCCAGTGCACTTTAATTACACCTAAGACGGTGGCTCTCTTAAAGGACTTGACAAGATCAAAGATTTTAGACGACCTTTTCATTTGACGACCATATCAACACTATTGTGAACAAAGCTAATTCTATTCTGGGCTTCGTCAAGCGATGATCTAAGGAGTTTGATGATCCATACATAACTAAACTCCTTTATTTTACGTTCGTGAGACCGGTTTTGGAGTATGCTAGTCCTGTGTGGTCTCCTTTTCATGCGACTCATATTGGATCGATCCTTTTCGGCTGCCTCCCTACGCTAACCGGGTAAAGCTTATTTCATTGGAGTCCCTTAAAAGTAGACGCGACAACTCCAGAGTTGTTTTTGCTTTCGATTGCTTGCGGGGCGCGGTTGATTCCCCCGAACTGCTCGGAGCTCTATATTTATCGATTTCTACTCGCATCTTGAGGAAACAAAGCTATTCCATATTCCCAACCACCGCACTAATTATGGTATGCATGAGCCTATTACATCTATGTGTCGTCTTTTTAATAATCATCTTGAGCTTATTGATTTTCACTTATCTATGTAGATCTCATCTGAAGAATCAGCTTTGTTAGGGTTACTTTTTCTTTTTCTTTGTAATTATATTGTTTTTTTTGTAGTAGTCAGTATTTGATGAATCTTAATAAATGGTCCCAAACTGACCAGTAACCCATAATATCAAAATTAAGTTAAGCTCTGTAAGAATATTTTTGTGTGCAGAGAAACGAAGTCATCACCTATCTTCTCGTACTGAAGCTGCACCGGGCACTGTTGCATGTACTAGGATTGATTCATCACGCAATCAGTCTGACTGTTCTTTTACTGCTTCTTTCAGAATACTGGTTCTAGACGATTTGTTTCAGGCAGTTCTCCGGAGATTTTGCCCTGCAATTCTATTGTGCGTGAGTTCGTTTCAAGCAGTATTCAGGTTTTACCGATGATTCCTCAAAAAACCGATTACGAAAATGTCGATCTACTATGCAAACGTAGTCGTTCCAGAACGACTAGGCTCTTTTCCATGTAGGATATAACAAAAGGCCAATCCATCTAAGTCCTGGCCCAAGCTTAGCATCGAAGCATGGTCCTACCTTGCGAAAATAATCGGATGATAACAGCGCTAGCCTTCAAGAGTGGCCCAAGACTTGTACTAAAACATTACAGAAAAGAATTGACTATAATATTAAAAATATTCATCGACTATTCATAAATACGCCAGTTCGGTTTTAATATGTTTCAAAAATATACAACGAAACAAAGCAAAATAGTTGCACACAGCAACACTGTTTCCAAGAACGAGTTTTATTATTGCCAGAAAATTGTTTTTAACTCAAATCAGTCTAATAATTAAGTTAATATTAACACACAGTTTTCTCGCAATATGTTTCTTCACTGATGTGTAGCACTATAATTTTAGATATAGAAAGAAACTGGCTGTTCGGGGCAACGGCTGAAACGAAAAAGATTGGCGAGAACTTGGACGTGGACCGAAAAACCAAGCTTTAGCTTTTGAGTCTTGGATCAGACTTGGATGAAGGCTAGAAGACCCAGGGTCGGTAGCCGTAGCTAGGCAAAAGCTTGGCCAGAGACTAACCAACCAGGCTTTGTTTTTCAAGCCGTGATTAAGGCTTGGGCCAAGTTAGGGAAGCCAATGACCAAGCTTGCCAGAGGATTTTGGATGCGGATCTTAGCTCTGCGTACTTTGTCTTTCGCCGTGATCGCCATGCTAATGCTCTTAATACGCCCGTTGGAAGGGGGAAGGGGTATTCTCGCCGCTGTATGCCGCAACATTCCGTGCAGGCTTGTAAAGGACCCTTACTCAAAAGAATTGGAGGTTTTATGTATCGCTATTAAACTGTCTGGTAAAACTGTGTAGGAATATTGATATCGTATATATTTCTTTTGGTTCTTTTGGGAACCTTGATAACTTGCGACGAGTTATTACTTTTCGATGACCTTAATATGCCTGTAGTGGGAGCTCCCTCATTCGGACGACGGCGTAGTTATTTCATTTTTGTCTGCCAATCAATTTGTTTCCTTTTATAAAAGATAGCCTCGCTTACTCAACAGGCTTCACGCAGACCTGGCTGTTTGTTAGCTTAAAGCGCAATTCTGATAGCTATCCATATTCTTTGTTTTTTGGAGACAGTGAAAGCAATGAACCAATTACTATAGCCAACCTCTTTGACGAATTTTTTTAAATCTGCGACATCAGCTTTAAGGATTTTAATCATTGGACGAGGTATTCACCGACTTCTCTTGAATCCAAAGAACTTTTACTTAAGGAAGCTATGATTTTAATGCAAATTTCTACCTTGTTTGAAAATTGGTTCTGACGATGTCCTCGCCTCATTTTTGAAATATGTAGTTCTTCTCTTATTCCTGTTCTATATTAATTATTTAACCTATATCTGGTTAAATTCCCATTTTACTTTCAAGGATCACTTTACTTCCATAATTAGCAGTGCTTATATGACTCTAAGATGTGGAAAGAGATGATCAAAGGATTTTGATGATCCCTATATCACGAAGCTTATTGTACTTTTATCAGGCCTATCCAGAAATATGCTTCTCCAGTCTGATTGCCCTTGTATGCGTCACACATCGAGCGTGTTAAAGCTGCCCAACGAAGGTTCTTAAGGTTTGCTTCTCACTGCCTTCCTTGGAACAACTCCCTTATATTGCCACGGTATGTCAATAAGCTTAAACTATTGCATTTGGGTACTATTGAATAGAGACGCAGTAAGACGAGGGTGCTTCCTGCTGATGCAATAGTAAATTGATTCTACTGTTCTTTAGCATATTTTGATATATCAGTTCCAGGTTGGTCCCTAAGGAATCATAGCTTCTTTCAAGTACCTTTTCACCGCATTAATTACGGGGTGAATGAGCTGATTGACCTCTGTTTTGATCGCATTGATTTTCATCTATCGTTAAATCATGTGAAGAGTCAGCTCTTTTGAGGTTGCTTTGCATTATTAACTTCCTAGTAACATACTATATATAGAGGAAAGTTATTTAATGGGTCCGAAAATCGAAATCAAAATTTTCAACATATTTTTGTGTTTAAGCCCACTATAGTATTTTTACATTAATCCTCAAGTATGCATCTCAGTTTGGTCACCTTGCTATGCTGTTCATTCTAGTTTGAATTCGAACATAGATTCTCGTACCCTCGCAGGTAAGGTTTCTTATAGACATACCCCGTATAGCTTTAGGAGACTGCCTTTACTACATGTCGTTCACTCTCGATGTAACTATGGTATGCATGAGCCAATAAATCGCATGCGTAGAGCCGTGAATATGTACCCTGCTTTCGATCTAACTCTTACTAAAGGTTCGCTAAGTCCTGAATTACATGAGAAGGATTTTACCCCATGAGTGACGAAAACCTGTTTTTTTCTTGGCGAGAGAAGTGAGGTAGCAAGAGGGTCATCTGCGAGTGACAATCACGAATCGTAGGGGTTTTGCTTGCGTTTATCCTCATTTGCTTTTGTTCATTTTCGTAACTTCTTCATTAGGGTTAGAACAATTTTGGCGTCAGGTTGATTTAGTATTGCTTGAGCCGGTGAATACACATTTTCAACCCTGCAAAACACTTATGAACCGGTTCTTTAACGTCAGTCAAAGCCCCTTTCGTAGCAACACTCCGAGGGTTTTTCTACTTTTGTACAGAAGAGAATTGCCGTGAGTTATGGGGTAAAATCGCTCTCGTGTAATTCAGGACTCAAACGATCTCTGTTCTCTGTGCACTCCTGATTGTTATGTGTGTGCGTAGTTTAGTTTTGATTATTTATGTTTTTTGCATGTTTGTGTGGGAGCCTCATTTACCTCAACATATTGTTATATTCTGGTGAATAGGTGAACTGATTCTAGGCTCCTGCCTTAGAAGTACGCCTTCTGAGTTAGAAGGGTTAATTCTACTGCTTGTATTATTTTTGAAAAGAAGTCTGTGTGTATATATATATATACTACCTCGTTTCATCAAACTTCGTCAGTTTTATTTTTTCTTATATAATAAATTTGAAACGCATAAATTTATGTTTAAAAGTTTAAAATAGTTTTTTAATATTTATTCTTTTAAATATAATACATTCTTATGATTTTTGATAAAATTTTTGAAAAACAATAAGATACAAAACAAAAAAAAATTTATTTATTATGTAAACCATAAAAATCGTTATAAGGCAGATATTTCAATTATTAACCTCAACGATTTTTACCACTTAGTACCACCTTTTGCTGAAATAACCGATTCTATTCGATTTGGCATTGCTTCTAATATTTAATAAAATTGTATTGCATTTAAAAGAGATAAACATTTAAATTTCATGTTGATAGAAAAATTTGTGTTTTTACTTCATTTTATACGAAAAAAATTAAAATGACGAACTTTGATGAAACGGGGTAGTATATATTTATATATATATATATATATATATATATATATATATATATATATATATATATATATATATATATATATATATATATATATATATATATATATATATATATATGTGCTCATTTTCAACCAAAAAAATGAGAGGAATGCGACCACTCTAACTAAGGATCAAGTGCACTTACTTCGGCTTTATCTAAAAATTTTCAATCGCTCATTGACTCTCAGTTGATGACATATCTAAAAAATAACCATCTTATTAAAGATTTCCCTACGACGAAGTATCTTAAGTAAAGGTAAAGCCCTATCGTGTATATTTGGTGTGTGTGTGTGGAATGGCTCTATGCTGTCAAATTTGTTCGCCTTTGACTACGAGGAAATAGACTTTTTATCTGGGCCCCGGGTATTTGGTGTCGCTTAGTGTCTTGAAGCTATAGCTGTTCGGACATTCAGCACTGGCGGTACGAAAAAAGTAACCCAAAGAGGGTTTTGTAAAAAGTCTAAGTCTATTTCATATAATTTACACGATCGACAGATAATATTTAGCCGAAAAGAGCTTTGCCAAAATTGAAATTATGAATATATTATATAAATACTAGGAATTATTATATTAAATTTCTTGGTCACAATTTATTATTTAGCTGAATATTCTAACATACGCGCCAAAACCCCCGAATATAAAATACTTTTCTAATCGCCTGCCTTGCGCTATACGGTCATATGCATGGGGAACTTCACACAAAATTGCCACGATTTTTTCTGAGCTTATTTGTCCTCCTTTAGTTACTTCCTCGTTGGGATTTCCAATACGATTTCCGCCCTGGCCGTTCAACTGGAGGCTTATTAACGATTCTGAAAGAGCATTGATAATCTTAAAGTCTTTTGATTGAGTCAGGCATGCCGCCCTTCTAGTCAAACTTTAAACATTTGGTCTGCACGCTCATTTCATAAAATAAATAGAGAGTTTTTGTCAGGACGTTTAATCCGTGTTTGAATAAATGAAGTTATATCTGATTCAGCTCTTTCACCAACCTTATTTCTTCTTTTTAATAATGACCTCTTATCTCTCACTCTTAATCCTATCTATAGTTTCGCCGACAATAGCATCCTTGATTTTTCATGCTCTTCTGATAATAAATACTCGTGGGAAGTCCACAGACATCAACCAAGAATCAGTAAATAACCACATTTCAAGTTCCTACGTTTGTGGCAGAGCAAGTCGTGTTATGTTTAATGCATCCAAAACTCAATGATGTTTAGTGTCTTTTAAAAAAGTCCCACCCCATCCTGAACCACGATTAAATATTTGGGATTTCTACCGAGATGTAAGAAATATGTCACTCCATCTAACTTGGTGCTGATCTACAAGCCACAAATCAGGGTTACGCTTGAATATAATTACCATATTTGGACACACCGCGTAGTCCGTTTTAGACAAAGTTCAAAAAAAAGACTATAAAAATTATTGACGACTACACAATCTTTGATAGCATTAACTCTCTGGAGATCGACGGAGGATCAGTTGCCGCTTACTGTTCTATCGCTATTTCCACGGCCATTGTTCTAACGAAATTGCTAGCCTGATTCATAGACTCATTACAAGACTTCAGTTTATTATTTTTTAAGGAAAACCCGATCTTCTTTTTCTATGATAATTTATTTCTCAATGTAAAACAGTTTACCATCTTCTCTCTAGTCTTATGAGCCCAAAACTTTTAAACGAGACGTACAACTTCGCCTCCTTCACTCAACTGCTTAACCCATTTGGCCATTTCCCTTACCCTTAATTCCTTTCCTGCCAAGGCATCATAGGCCGCCCCCATTTTCTAAACCGTTGTAAAGTTTGCAGAAGTATAAACGACTACAAGAAGGCCTCTGCATCAAAGTTCGAAAACGTTATAAAATGTCACTATATGTATAAATTTAGGAATTCGGAATTAGTCTATAATAAAAAATCAAACAAATTTACAAATCATAATAAGGAATTACAAATTATACAGTTTTCCTGGCAAAATTAATTGAATAAATGTTTGCTAAAAATACTCATTTAATGACAGTTTTGAGTTTCCAGTTCATATTTTTTCTTGTAAATAATAATAGTTTAATTTATAAATTAAAAGTTTATATAAAATCATTGTTAAAAGTAATTCAACTTTGAACTTACTAATTTAGTCAAAAAATTAAGTCTCATGAACCTTCAAAAATTGTGAGCTCGAGCTTACCTGAAAAGGAAAAATTTAAAAATTAATATTGGCACAAAGTGGAATTTATGTGTATTTTGAATTCAAAACGAGAGACCCCTAAAAGGTTCGAAATGTTCCATACAGACCAAACAAATTAAGGAATTTGAAAACAAATTATTTATTAATTATAATTCGACCAATAACTTTATTGTCCACTAAACCATAAAAACAGCTAGCAGCCGGTTGATAAATGACCCACTCAACGAATGGCCCCATTGAATTCAATTGGAGCAAATATTTTCGCAAACATTAGGGGATAGCAATTCGCATAACTCACAATCAATTGATTTCATATTGAAGCCTCATCGAAGCCTAAATTTTGTCGCTTGGTACGTGTAGGAGTTGAATGAGTGTAAGTGGCATTTTGGAGCTGAATAGGGATCATCTGTCCAACGGCATAAAGCTCCAATTCATGTCACTAAAAAGTGACCAGGCTGATGTGTCTGCTACGAATCATACTTGGCTGCAAAATCCTTTGTAGTGGTGCATACTGGACGGCCGATAGATTATTAAATCACATAAAATTTCAAATCAATTTATGCAAATTAATAAGAATAGATTGGCAGAGCAGGCTGTAAAGGGGTGCAACCGATTTGAAGGAATATGAATTTGACATTGGATGCAATTGAGAGGATGAATGGATTTTACAAAGTGAATAATTGGTATCCTCTGATTGAATTCTAGAATTTACCTATTGAACGAATGAATTAGTTGTACTTCGCTGGTTAAAAGATGTAACAATTACTTTTGTGCTGATGAAATATAACTAAATCTACGCAATTTGCTTCATCCGATAGAAATAAAGAAAAATTTTAAAGTATTCTTACAAAAGACATATTCTTCGAACTTGAAGACTGGCTAAAGATTTGACGGTTGATCGCTGATAGCTACTTCAGACAATTAAAATTTAACTTTGCCAATAAATAATATAGATGTTCGTTATTCGATAAAACTCCGATTGAACATATGCTCGAATGCTACACATACTATATCCCAAAACCCAAAAAAGTCACTGCAATCGAACGAGCTGTTTCGCTTTCCTTGAATCTACTTAGAAAACGTTTTACTTAAGGGGCACCAATAGGGTAACAGCTTAAAAAACGCTATTTTTTTGAGATTTTTAAAGTGAAGATTTGATACATATAGTTTCCTTTTTGGCTTTGCACATTAACAGAAATACGTTAAATTATAAAAAATATTTTTTTCAAGTCAACATTTTTTTACTTTAATGATGCAAATGTTCCTCCCGTGACGTTTCTGGAATGTTGTCTAGCTAGCAGCAATGCAAATACAAGGCATTCAAGATTTCTCACTCCCCTCATCCTAATTCCTTTCCGGTCAAAACCATGCTAACTCATCACAGGGTTGTCCCCTACGATTTGGCCCTCTCTGGTTCTCGCCAACCTAAATTTTATGATTTTTTAGTAATATAAATGTAGTTTCAGTTAATCGTAACCGTTGTTTTTATAATTTTATTTTCCAAAATGGCGGCCAACTCAAAAAAAAAGATTTCATTTTTTCCTCAAAAATTCAAAAATTTATCTTTGAAAATTTTAACTAAAAAAACGTCTACGCTTAACTTAAACTACTATAAGGAGCTACCTTTTCATTAAATTTTCTGTTGATCTATTGTAAGTTGACTGAGTTACACCGAGAACCGATATACAAAATGGTGTTTTGGTGTTCAATATGTAAATTCTTTATTATCATTGTGTACACAAATGAAGATATTATCATTACCTGGACAAAGGTTAGTTAATGGTCAGAAAGTCACCCTTACTTATTTTACCAGTTATAATAAAAACATTTCCTAGAGAAGGATAAGAAAGGGTCATAAATCTCCAGACGGCTTAAGTCCCCATAATTTTTGTAATTCTTTGAATTTTATCTAGACATTTTATGAGCGCATTCTAGACATGATATGCTAAGAAAAAATGCAAAAAATATATAATTTTTTGAACCGTCACCCTGTTGGTCCTTCTTAAGATCAGTATGCAGTTCATCTTTTAACACCACAGCGGTCTGTGCCCTACCGTATTTGCCTTAAATACAGAGAAACTTGAGGACACATACGGTTTATCCTGCAATTATTATTAAGGCAAGACCGAATCAAATAAAATAAAAGCGGTGTAAAATCGGATTTTTACCTCCACGTGGTACTCCTTGTTAACCAACGAACGGCAGACGTACCATGCGACACAAGATCATCCCAGGCTAGAAAGAATCTGTGCGAACACAAATACAGTGATGCCTTAAGCGGTAGTCATAGGTAAGTTACTAACACAACTATCTAAAAAACTAACGCGAAACGTCTAATCTTTGGATACCTAGGATTGATGCTTTAATGACGACCGTGGAGCTACACAAATCGGAACAGGATCGGACTACGGAAGATGAAAACAACGTAGAATGGGTTAACATCATAGAGGTGGAGCGGGAAATGATCTGGAATTGAATTGGTATTTGTCAAGTTTCGGATTAACGTAGTTAGCCGAATAAAAATAAGACTTGCCCATTCCTTGCCTGAAACAGATACACACAGCGTCAAAACGCCTGAATGGCATTTAAATGAAGCACGGTACGCCTGAGTAAAAAATTTACTTTTCCAAATGTCAGCCCGCTAGAGGCACAAATCAATATAAGACGCACGAAATAGTCCAAACTAAGCACGGCACACTCACTTTTTTCTAGACTAAAATTTAAAATGAAGATAATAAAATGATTTTCGAAGATTAACTCATTCAAGAGCGACGTCTAAAATAACAAAACTATCTCTGCAGTAGTCACGTGCACATTTGTGCAGTTGACTCTTATTTTTAGTCGGGTTAATAAAGATTAAAACTGAAACTGGAAATTATATAAGAATAAAAGGAACAAATTTCAAGTAATTGTTCTCAGTATTATTGTCTCATGACTCACCTTATGAGTTATCGGCTACTGGGAACAATTTTAATATCAAGTAGCCGAAGACCCACACTGTGAGTGAGTCTTCAGTCTCGAATGTCTTTAAACCAAAATGCAGTAACAGAAGTGTGAATTTATGGCGGGCGTATTTTTCGATTTTTGTGCCTGTAACGAGAGCGTGCATAGACTGCATACATGTTACGGGCTTATTTTTCAATTTTTGGTCCTGTAGCAGTAGCATGCATAACACTACCGGGCGCATTTGTTCGCTATGCGTGCTCGCATCGGACGCGTATATACTTTAAAAATACTAACCTCAGTAATTTGCTTTGGGCATGAATATACCAAACCAATTAATTTTAGTCGGGTAATATCTCAATAATTCAGCGCTTTGACATGACTTCTAAAAGTTGTGGGGGTCTTAAGGCCAATGAAGGCCTGAGATATACGTAATCGGGAGCTTGAGCTCGGTAGAAGGAACACAAAGGTGGAACTCTTTGGTGAATTCTAAATTCGCGGAAGAAATCACAATCTTATAATACATAAATATAGCATATGTACGGCAGATGTGCACCCATAGATTTTATTTATTTATTTACAAATTCACCAAAGGCTGACTACTACAACAACAATACAAAACAATTAAATTAATTAACGAGACGGATCCAATCAAGGAAGGCCATGCAAGGCAAATTTAACAAATGTATCCTGGACTACTTTAATGCGATTAGTATAATTAAATTATACCAAAAAAAAAAAAGCTGCGTAGTGCAGGAGTCATCAAACTTTTTTAACCATCTTCTAACAAAACCCAAGGTCTTATTAGTCTTGATTAAAGTAGCGTCAATGTAATATATCGAAAAAAAGCTTGGTGATCTTCAACGATGTCAATTTTGGTTAATACGCTATAATTTATAGTGAAGATAAAGTGCACAAGAGAGAGCAACATAATTCAAGAAGATTTGGTTGGTTAGTTGGTTTGCAAGAGGGAGAAGATGAGTGTCTTCCTTCCACTGAGGACTTGATTGGCCCCTTGTAGGCCCCCTGCTTGGCAGCGTACCCTAAAGTTCACTGTCGAGCCAACTGATCGCCGTAACGAATCGGATAATTTGATTATAACCCGATCTCTTCACAGTAGTATGTTCCTAAGATTCTAAAAGCTTTTTGAGTTAAGACGACATTGACCGAGAACGTGTAATACGGTCTCGTGTTCTTCCCCACATCCAGTGCATAGACTGGAGTTCGGCCCTCCCATTTTTATGCTATGAGCCCTACTCTTGCATATCCTGTCACAAGGCCAATAACAAGTTTTAGTTTGGCTTTTTTAAGCTTAATAATCTTTTCAGATTCCTGTACATTGAGAGTTCCCCAAAACGTCTTTGTATGTCTGGCGATGTCGGATCCCGGCTCCTCGTTTCCCATTCCATGATTTCTGCTTTGATTTCCTGGATGGGTATGCTCAGGTTGAGTATTATTAGAGTGTCCTCATTTGCAGTTCTCTGCCTGGCTATCTGTACATATTGCAATCCCAGAGGATCTTACTCTCCGTTCTATTAGCTGTTTAGCTCCTATCTCTATCGCTGCGATTTCACATTAAAGAACCGAGGAGGACTTGTTTACCCCTCCCCCATAACTCCAGGTTTTGTTCATCGCACGATATTCCAAAGCCACAGCCACGCTCGCATTTTGAACCGTTTGTGTAACCCGCTAATGTGTTTTCTTGAATAACCATATTGTTAACCCATTCACTTTTTGTCGGAACATGAATTTTGAAGATTTCCTTCATTTTGGGATTACCAGTTTTGATTCAAGTTTTGATTCAGAGTCTAAAGGAGCACAGTCGTATATACATGAAACAATAAGAAAAATTTTGGTATCGTCAATATAGAAAAAAATTCTTAATAATTCAGAATCGTGACAACATCCTTGATATAAATTATGCAAAATAATGGTACTATATGGCTGCCCTGGGGCACACAAGATGTGTTATAAATTTCATTAGAGGGGACAACTCAGTATAAAACATGCTACGTACTTCATGAGAGATGAGATCTTAACTAATTTACAAACAATTAAGGAACCCAAGAGTAGATAACATAAGAAAAATAATCCAATGATTTACTCTGTCAAAATCCTTGCTACAATCAGTGAAAACAAAATTCACTTGCTTACCAGCTCAAAACTAAAGTTGGAGAATTTCTCAGTATACAAAAGATAGTGAATTTTAATAGATTAAGGGCTGTGGACTTGCCCTTCATAAAACCAAGTTGAAAAAATCCTAAGAAAGGTTAGACGGCGAAAAAGCTTCGCATAGAGCACATCGGTTTCATAGCGCTTACTATTAAAATGTAGAACGCTGCAAACCAAGGCCTTGAAAATCTTATTAACACTAAATAACGACACCAAAGCAAAGTGACTAGAGTAAGCATATTGAAGTCCCTACAGTCAAACCGTATATTTATTTATTTTTTATTTTATTTATTAAAATCGAATCTGAGTGAGCGAGAACTACTTAAGAGAGAAAACTCTATACATATTTGTAACTTTGGTTTTGTAACGAGCTTTCAGAGGACATTCGGCCAGTTCGCATCCTTGGACTGAGTTTACGCAAAACAGCATTACAGGGCCAAATATTAGGGCAAATCACCGACAAGAAAATGTTGATTATAAAGGAGGCAAGGAGCGTGCATGATGTCCTCGCCGTAGATTTATGCTCTTAGATCTCAAAGCCACAGAGTGCCTTAAGTTGGTACCGGTGTTACAGGGATTACTGAAATCGATATACAGCTGCAACTGATGTTATATTTGTCGATGTTCCTGCTCTTGGAGGTGCGGATTTTTCACTTGTTGGTGATTAACCTGCTGCTACCTCGCTGTTGTTCCTCATGCCTTTGTCTTTGCTGCCCTGATGTGCAACACATCTTTCGAGTTCCCGTAACCCCTTGACATGACAAAGATTGCAATTAGACTGTATAGACTCAAAGGTCAAGACGGGAGAGCCATTGCTGTTCGCAATTGGCAATAAACACACCATATACTAAAAAGAAAGCTAAACAACAGGTTTTAGATGAGCGCTTGCTCGCCAGGTTATCCGACCGCGAGAAAGAAGGGAACCCAAGTAAAAGGGCAAGACCTAAATTTTATTTTACTGTGGTCTCGTAATCCCAACGTGAGGGAATATTCGTGCTTATCGAACCCAAATACACTGTGATTGACTACTTACTACTTTTGCTGATAGGAAAATCTATTTTGATTTTGTTGAGGAAAATTTCATACTGAATCTTACATTAGAACTTCTTCATTCAAGTTCCAGTATGGTGAACAGACCTTTTAAAAATCTCGGACTGCTCTAATTCTGTCTAGTAGTTCACCGATGTATCTATTTTAATATTGAACAGTGTACAAGGACGAGAAGAACTTCCATAAAAATTTATGGAAATTTTTCAGCTTGCCCAGCAAATAACTTTCGCGAATCATTTACATTCCAAAAGATACATGAAACTCAAACTCCAAATCTCTGATAATTGAAATAGCCCAACATGGAACCCACAGGAGCCGTGCCTGCAGTCACACATGTCAGGATATTCCTCTCAACAACATTGTGGTTGCCAGCAGAATTTGTGCGCTGAGGATGGCGTAAGGACGACTGAATGACAGAAACGGCAAGGATATAATCGGTGGGAGGGGAAGGTCCAACATGGTACCCTTGAGTTCGTATGTGCCGCGTATAATGACACTAATTAGTGGCGAGTTTCGTATGACAAACACGAGGTGTCGCGATTTCAAAATTTAATTTAGCTTGACACTTGCCCATTTTATAGGTAGCGGTGTTACACATTCGCAATGGTGTTCAAACGTGAGTGCCGTGCTTGTTGTATCAAAAATCAGGTGAAAAAAGTACAGCCACCTCGAGCTTATGACAGGCTGTTGAACACTTTTCATGTTTACGTAAAATGCATATAAATGCCACGTGGACGCATACAAGCTATTTTACTGCGTTCATATTATACACGAAGGTAGCTGACTGCATTTAATGATTGGCGATAATTGGTAATTAATTAAATTTATATGAGTGACGCGTGGATCGTGTGGGGTTTCAGCTGGACATTATTAATGAGGCATATTTACCTGGAAATTGATTTTCGGTACCGGAAGACCATTTTACGGATGTTACTAAGATTTATTGTAGGGAGTTGAGTCCCGGGCGTATGATACTGGGAAATATTCAAGTTTCGAATTCTATGTATTTGTTAATTTTAGATTTTCAATCTTTTATCTAATTCTCTAATGTTTGCAATGCAAAGTTTATCTACGAGCCTTTTCCAAGCCAAGCCATTCATATCCGCGAAATAACTTAAATCCAGGTCCACTGCACACTGTTCTAATTATCCACAGTATGCAGTATTTCCCCCCAAAACAAGTCCTCTTATTTTAACAAAAAATGGAAACAAATACTGAAAGCAAGAATGTAAGTTATGGTCCACGTATGTATGTATGCTTTGTTTCAACATGAAGTTTTCTCGCATTGCTTTATTGTAGGAACGTCCACGTTTTGTCCTAAGAATATTATATCAGTTCAAATTTTGTAAGAAGGTATTATTTTCACACCTGAAAATCATATTGACATGGCTGAGCAACAGCGAACCTCAAAATAAGTTTCAAAAAGAAGAAGAAAAGATAAAAAAATTAATTGGAAGTATACCGTAAAGTCGTCTTTGGAGTTAGTGAAAACGTGTCGGCCTACCAATTTGGAGGTCCCAGGTTCGAATCCCACCAATGGCGACGCGTGGTTGTTCTCAGCTGACAACAGGTTACGATAAAAAGGACAGGAGTTTTACAGAAAATGTCAGCGGTTCGAAATCCACTTTAAATTATAGGTCACTTGCAATCGTTATCTCGAATCGGGTGAAGTTTTTCTCCCACCCCATGCCCCCACAAGTGGTTACTAAAGGGCCAAAAAATGCCACACTTTCTTACTTTCTAAAAGTTTAAGGATTAACCGAATGGCTTGGATTGAAGAAGGTGATATATAAAATTTATCCATTCGAACAAAAGTTATAAATTGCTAAAAATCCATGTTACTTAATTGAGACGTTTCTCAATGATGGGCATTGCTGGGCTCGTAACACGGTTCTGAAACAAAAACCGAATGTATTCTAGTACCTACTCCTGACGAAAATGTCCTTCCTAGTGCAACCTATCTGTATATAAATAAGAATTTATTTAGGTCATGTAATTTTTAGGTAAACCTTAGATTGTCGAAATTATAAAAGAAGTGGAAGTGAATTTTAACCATCAAAAGACGTGTTCAGGGCTATAACTTTAAGTTGGACAGGATTCTGTAATTACACCATTTTAAACACTAGTATTGGTTGCCTCCAGACCCGTCTATGTCGAATCTTTAACGCAATAGTTAAGACTATACGAGAAATTACAGAAACATACAATAAACACAGAATGCTATAAATCTGAATTATAACAAATCTTTAGAATTTTCGTGTTTTTTATAATCTTTGAGCTGCGTGGAGCTATTTAGTCACTTTTACATATTATAACAAAGATAAAAATTATTAGTTAAGCGGATTAGTTCTTTATCGAACTCACTTTTCCAAGGACCAGTTTCACAATTAGAACTTAAGCTCAGGATACGTTAGACTTATTCTGTCGCTTAAGCTGAGTTTAAACCACATTGAGTTTCACAGTACTGGAGCTTAAAATATACCTATTAATATGCAAACACTGCGGATTTGTGAACTAATATACCTTTTCGATGTGAAAGTCGCCAATTTTCAATTCAGTTTCACTAAAATTTTAATCTACATAAGTCATTCTTTTTCAAGTCATCCCTGACTGTTCTTGTTACAAACTCGCCGAATCAAAATCACCCAAGCAAAATAATTAAGGTTCCACTGTAAGATTCCAATTTTATTTTAAGTGCATAACAACAATAGTCAATATTAACACTTATACTTAAAATAAAATTGGAATTTCACATTGGATCCTAAAGTATTTCGCTTGGGTGATTTTAATTTAAAATTGGATGTGTTTGGTTTAAAAAAGTAGATGAGTTTGAAACAATGAGGATGATTTGAAAAAGGGTGATTACAATTTTAGTGAAACTAAATTGAAGATTGGCGACTAAATTATTTTAAATTTTGTGTATGTTTTGAAGTTTTTTTGACATTTTTGCCGTCAAGTGCAACATAAATATTAAAACAATAAGCAAAGATTTGTATTGTAATACTAAACTAATTATTATCTCAAATTAAAATAATTCAGCAATTTTCAAATAGGAATTTGAGTGACATTTAATTAAACTGAGTTTAAGCGGTCAATCTCGGAGTCTTAAGCTAAGCTCAAACAAGTACAATGAAATGGTGTAAACGAGTTAAACTGAGTTTAAGCGACATCTTGAGTTTAAGCTAGAACTATGAAACCGGACAGGAGGAATAACTTCACCCAATTCATTTAATAAACCGGGAAGCGGACACACAGATATATCTAGATCCACCAGCTTTTACTTGAATCACATGATTGAACACACCTCTATAAACGTTAGAAATTTATTTAAACAGAATTTTGTGCGAATATTATAAAATAGAATAAAATAAAAATAATTTAAGAAATTCATATATTTATGTACTTTTCGGAGAAAATTATTTACCATCTCGGTTGTGATAAAATTGGGCGACAGTCTTCTCAATTTTCAAACCGAATTTTAATTCAGTACAAACGTTTTCGTTGCCCACTTGTACTATGTCCTACAGAAAATGTATTGCCTGTCTGTCACGTTCTTTAGTGTGATGTATGCACTCTACGCGACACAGGAGAATTTCACAATAATCTACGGATACCTATGGTGCGGGATTTATTGCCGAAACACTTAAATCATATTTGATCGCTTAATTTTCGGGTGACACATGGTATTGATTGGTATTTATAGCCATCGAAACAGGAAACAGTAGACTTCGGCTATGGCAAAGCACCCTTGAAGGACTACATCCGATAGTCCTGCCAATCTGTTTTTTACTAAATGGGGGAAGTTTGGTGCAATTTTTATGGAGCTGTGGGGAACATTACCTCCTGTCGGGCAAAAGATTTATTTGTTACGAACCCAAGAGAAATGCCAACATATTGTTGTGATGATTTTATTATTGAGTTGTCTCACTTAAGTTGTAATGATCTGCTCGGTTTGATTTGTCATATCTTTTCTTGAAAATATAAAATTATTTATGAATTGAATATCCAAGGGAACGTGACATAATAAATAAAATGTCGTAATAAATGATATATAAATAGTTTTACATATATTTAGTAATATATTAAGATTTTGGTGTGGCAACTTTAATATTTATTGAATTCTTAAGTTCCTGCAAGACAATGCTTAAAAAAGTTTGAAGTAATTTACAACCAACCCAAATGAATTTCATTAAAACTTAAAAAATCATAAAAAATTCTAGTTAGGCTAAAAATATGAAGATGGCATTCATACCTAAGGATGGAGGGCGGTCACCTGTCCAACCCAAAGCGTACCGCCCCATTAGTTTTACCTCCTTCTTTCTAAGAACAATGGAAAAAAGAATTGATCAACACATCAGATATGGGATCCTGAAAACGAAAGCTTTCAATGAACATCAGCATACATACCAACCGGATAAGACTACAATCACAGCCCTACATCATCCGGTCGAAAGATAAGAAATGGCGCTTCTGGAAAAGAAATAACCCTTTACGCCTTCATGGGCATTGAAAGCACCTAAAGATGTATACTGAATCCTCTTCCCTGGGGGAAGAAGCGATGCTTAATTGCCAAAAGATCACAGCTATCCTAGGAGAAGAGTCCGTTACTGTTAAGGTCACGAAGGAGTGCCCCAAGCAGGAGTTCTGTCCCCTCTTCTCTGGTCACTTGCGATTGTTTAAAGGGTCCTTACTAAGCTAACAAAAGCCGATTTTGGAAATCAAGAATAAGTAAATGGCTAAGTTATCATAATCAAGAGTAGGCATGATCGGACAATTTCTGAACAAATGCAAAAGGCCCTAAACATAGTCTGGTGCTGGCAGTAAGTACTTCGTACCAACCCGGCCAAGGAATTATCATTCCATTCACGATAAAGGGGAAGCTAAATCTAATGGCCCCAACGCTTGGGGGAATTCTCCAAAGAGGTAAATATCTAGGCATAATCAAAGACCAACAACTCACTTGGAACAACTCAGTTGGAAGCCGTCCTAAAGAAAGGCATAATGGACCTACCAACAGATATTTCAGAAGACTTGGATACTGAAGCCTATAATGGTCCTATAGGCCTATCAGGTAATTATGAGACCCCTGGACCAGCGCTATAGGACAGGTCTCCTAAAATCTAATAACCCAGCTGTGTATGAAAGAATTCTCGAGGAGTTCACAGATGACCTGGTACACGCACGGTGCTGAAATGGACGGTAATGTTTGCGTTGTAATTTACGGGCCTAAATTCGAACTCCGAAAGGGGCTAAACGGCGTGCCAACCATTTTCAAGTAGAGATACATGCTATCAAACTCTACGCACTCTCCGAAAATGTTGCTGTTGTGTAGCAGGGTCCTGCCCGAGGTAATAAGAAACTGGAGAGTCTCAGATAAGGCCTCGTTGTCAGTTCACCAGCACAGCCGATTCGATATTCCGGGTCACTCTAGTACTATTATCGCCAGGAAATGAACTTAGATAACTTCAGCATTATTGTGCGCTCGAAGGTTGACATTCTGGGCACCACAAGCGGGTCAATTGGTGAAACGGATATAGCAGCTAAGCAGCTAAATGATTCGCTCATCTCCACGGAGGTACCGTCTCAGTGTCAACTAAAGTTCTACATAAGGTGTCCTGGTGGAGCGAAAGGCTATCTGAAATACATAGGCAAGTGAAGTGATTATTCAATTGACCTAAACGCCCAAGCAGTGAGATGAATACAGATCACACTAACTGATTATAATAAGGAAATAAGACGTTCCAAATGCGAATCCTGGAGAAGACACTGCTAAAGCATCTTTGCCAGAGGCAACTCGTCTTCAAAACGTAAAAGTAACTGTACTGATGAATGCTTTTAGCATTAAGAAAATAAAGGACAGTTGGTACGTTGCTGATCCTGACATAAGATTATCGAATAATACGAAAATACCCTACGCAGATGAACTCAAAGGGCTCAAGTATTTAGGAATAAATCTAACCGCAAAGCACGATTTAAATCAAAGATGACATTAGTAATACATGCAAGAACGTACAGATAATGTACCTTAAACCACATCAAAAGGTACAACTCATAGCGACTTACCTAGTACCACACTATACGTATGCACTGGTACTATGTATGGCGCCGACAACATTAATAAGAGAAATAGATAGTGATCTTAGGGTAGTGATCAGAGAGATACTACACCTAGTACAAAGTATCTCAAATGGGGTACTGTTCGCAGGAAAGAAAGACGGGGGTTTGGGATTTTCGAAATTAGAAACAATAGTTCCAATTTCGATAATCAGAATGGGTTTGAAATTTATGAAAAATAAAAATGACGAAGTCATTAAAAAAAGTATAGTTGCATTAACAAAATTAAACGAAAAAGTACGGAAGACGGCCAGTGCCATTAGGCTAAACTGAAGGCCAGTGAACGGTGAGAGAGACTTAGTCCAATTCAAGAATAACGAGAAAGGAAAAGGATTTAAACTATGGGCCTCCCAGGTATCTAAGGGCAAGGCAGTGCATATATTCAAAAATAATAGAATTAGTAACTCATGGCTTTACAAGCCTGAATTGCTTAATCCCTGTAGATATCTTACAGCAATAAAAAATAGGGCGAATACAACTGAAAATAAGACCAATCTGAATATGGGAAGAGAGTGGGAGGTCCAATGTAGACGATGTGGTGCAATGGCAGAAACCCTTGCTCACATAATTGGACAATGCATGCATACCAAAGCATTGAGAATAAGAAGACACAAAGAAATATTAGATTACATAATAGAAGAATACAAAAAGAAAGATAGTATGGCTGGGCTTGCGAAATAACAAACCTTCAGGCTCCCAGATGGGAGTAATCTAAACCCTGATCTGGTGATACAAAGCCGGGAAAGGTCCAAGTGCTCGACGTAACAGTCCACCATGAGGGTGGCGATTACCTCGAGAGCGGGAGACTGCAGAAAATATATAAATACATACGACTGTTGGATCATGTATGAAGAGTATTCAGCAGAGAAAACGCAAGTGTAGTTCCAATAGTGGTAGGAACAAGGGGGGTAATAACTAAAGACACAATCCTAGCCTTAAAGGAGATAGTTATAACCACAAGAAAGTCCCTCCTGACTATCTGCTTGATGGCACTGAGAAGCAGTACAATGTCATAAACAATCAAATAAATATAGAGATAGGAAAATGTAGCGATATGTTTACGAGCATATAATAATTAACATAGATAGTGGAGTGAATATAGTCTGGATTGAATGTATTTATAGTATGGATGAATTAAATAAAATAATATTTAATCTAATAAGAACGAATGCATTTATTGTATGAATGAGAAAGAAAGTTAGTTTAAAAGAACGAAGGTTAGAATTACTAACCCTAGATTAAGTGAGGGATAAACGGTCAAATGGTCTACAGGGACATCATACCTCTAGACCGACCGCGACACACTCAGTCGAAAATGAGTACCTCGGGTGAGCGGATAGCCCTGCCACAATGGTGGTACCGTTCAGTCGGTGTTGGACTCGAGGGGGCTGTGCAACTTCAACAGACTAAATTAGTAAGTTGAGGGCAGCTTGATAGGAAAAGATACCAGTAGCAATCTGAGTATTAAAGCAATGAAAGCGAATGATATAATAAATAAATAAATAAACAATTATTAATAGTCCAGTTAAAGGTGTATTGCTAAGATACGAGTAACCTCGTAAATTACAACAGGTACTCAGTAAGGCTTACACCGGATGCTGGACTATAGGAGTGACCACGCTCTAAAAATAGGTGGTAAGTGCATGGTGAAAAGCCACATAATAAGTAGGACTTCTCAAGAAATAGGAGAGCAACTACATCGAAACCCAACGAGAAACCCTGGAATATCTAGGAAAGTACTGAATCCACTACACGCAGTGGCCCGCAGTTAGTAAGGGGTATAACATAAAAAAGCTGAGTAGGATTCAGAGATCTGCGGAAATAGGCATCACCGGGCGCCATGAGATCCTTTCCAGCGGCTGATTTAGGCAAGCTTGTGTACGTACTACCCCTAGATCTACACATAAAAAATGTTGTTTCGGATGCGGCAGTCAGACTGAGAGAATCAGGATGGTGGAGGGCCAAACCTTCTGGTCACAGTAGCATCCTGAATCTGTTTCCGAGAGAACTGGCCATACCTCTCACTAATTACATCACTCCAAAGCTGAACGGCGCAGTGATGGAGGCCTTCGACATAAATATATTCACCGACGGCTCAAAGACGAACTACGGGTTATTTCTCGGAGGCACTCTGCATGCCTGTGTCTTCCAGGCTAAAATACTCGCACTCCTAAATATTTGTAAGATCGTAAAACAAACACTAACTCCCGATAGACGGATCGACGAAAGTGAGAAAGAAGCCCGTGTTCACTTCCTTTGCAGACGTTCTCTCTCGCTTCAGCCAGGCATCGTCCACTAGGCAGCTTCTTTTTTAATGACCTTAAGGTCCCAATGCTAAGAGTTGAAGAGATCATTCATTTTCTAAACCTTACCGGCTGGGTCTAATGTCAGCTACACCCAGGCACCGATCTCCTAACATATCGCGCACAGTTATAGACTTACTACTTGGTCACGAGATGTGGTAACAAAATGGCACACCTTAGTGCTAATTGGACCCTGGGCGAAGAGCCTGGGTCGTCACTTCGACCACTTAACCACTGCTTTCTTCCCTTCTTAGAAATAGTAAGTAAAAATAGAAAAAATACACCTTCTTATCTTTCATTTTTCAATCGACGCTGTGAACACAACGTAATTTCAAGCTCAATGAAAATAGAAACTAGGAAATATTAATTATATTTTCAGCTACCAAAATTCAGTTAGAGTTGAACAATCGAACTTCTCAATCAACCCGATATTACATATAGAATATATTTTTGAAAAGGGGATTTATTTATTTATTCTTTTAATAAGAGAGTTACTGAATCTTGTGTACAAAGGGTTTTATAACGATTACAATTTTAGGGGCAGGTATTTTTTCTGGTTAGGCAGCTCTGGCTCATCTAAATTTTAAAAGTTTCCAAAATATAGGAAAACTAATGTGAAGCTTTTGCATGTTTTATTTTATTATTTTGCAAAGTGTGAGTTCCTTTTTGTGAACATCTAATTTTAGAAAAGTTCACAATCTGGTATTTCAAATTTTATATAACAGTATAAGTAAAAAATGTTAATTAGGGGCCCATAAATTATACATGCTGCATGCGCTGCTGCCATACACACTTAAATTTCTGAATATAACATATTATTAAGAACATATGCCGGCTACCAACTTTTTATGAACAAAAATGAAGAAATAAATTTTCAATTACATTTTCCATAATGAGGTAGTTGGCATGTGGTCACTCAGCATATGACCGTCGTCTTCCTGGAACATACATTATACTATAAACATTAAGAAAAACGGCCTACAACTAAAGTCCCGCCCTACTAGAACAACACGAGTATCATTAAAGTTTGAAATAAACGTCAAAAGTAATTAAATAACCAGGAAAATGTCTGAAAGTGTCAGTTTCATAAAGGGGCCTCATCTCGTAGTAATCTCAAAAACAGAAAGTGACATATCTTTTATCCATTTATGAAGCACACTCATATAACTCATATGCTGTCGCATCTAGCCCCACAACTCGAAAATTTGCCATAGATAAAGTTTACCCCCGTACCGAACGCTTCCTCCTGCTTGAGAGATTCACAGCCGCAGCATCTGGGAAAGTCGCAGCAATAGAGGAATTTTGAGCAAAATTTCTGATAGATATTTCCGACAAATACATGTATAAATATACATGGCGTAGAACATACTCAGATTGAGTTAGCACTAATCGTTACACTTGTCAGCACGAATAAATTCAATTAAATCGGCCAGCGATACGAGCCCAAGTGGTTCAGCAGCCGAGATAAAGAAAAGCGACGTCCAGCTTATACCGGCCGGAAGTCTCCGCTTAGTTGCAAATTGCCAGCAACACGATCCGGAGCAAAATACGAAATTTGAGATGAGCTTACTTACTCGCTTCGCTGCGGTTCTGCCTTGGGTCGCCGGGTCTTTTTACTTAAATTTAATACCTTGGTCACGACACTGGTGCAGCCCAAGCCACATTAGCGAGACACAAAGTCCATTTCAGGTGAGCAAATGTACAATGCTACCTGGCGCATCTTGGACTTGTTTTGCGGTTCCCTGATCCTACCTCCAGCTGACAAGTCAACTGTAAGATAATGTACCTCTTCTCTGCCAGTAACTTCTCCTATGTTTACTCAACAGGAGGGACATGTTAAACGTCGCCAGGCACATATCAATTAAGGAACAACAGAATGAGGTGAGACTTCGGAACTTATTCATTCCTCTCCATAGAATGGATCTGAAGTATCTTTTGGGGCTGCTGGTGTTTTGGTGTCTACTCCCAGTAGTCTCAACTTATGTCTATAGAATTAATAGGTAAGGGGATACGTCTGATGAAGTGAAATGAGAATATGCGTGTGATAATGACTTGAATATGCCTGAGATAAAAGCAGGTGTCAGAATTGTTTTCGCTGATGTTTAACAGATATACGCCAAAGTACACATCTTGGAATACATTCCACCCGTCTGCAGTAGATTATGAAGACATCACAGCTCGTGATGGGCTTTATGGTGTGAAGTGTTTATTTAAGTGTTTACTAATTACAAACAAATAGAGTGCGTCATGATTATTTTAATAAACACTGTACAGAACGGTTTTGCTTTGAATTATTTATCCCTAATTCAATAACAAGTCTTAAGTGGTAAACGCTGAAGACGTTTCGACACTTTATGTAGTAAAATTGAAAGTTTGTCTACTTAGTTGTTGTTTAGAGTATTTTAAGAGAAAAATCCCATTTTTCACATACAATCACGAGGACTTCATGGCGTACTCCAATCTATGTCTTCAGTTCTCCCCGGCTGAGGATTGCAAACCTGTTATTTTTTATGACGTTGTTCCTTGATAATAACTGTGATACTAGCTTTAAGGAGTTTATTAGTTACCTGACAATGTTTCCTCCAACTTCGTTTGAAAAGACGGATCTTATATTTGACGACGACACAGGCATGAAATACATCAATAGTCTGGCTAATAGTTTCTCGTGCGGTCCTAATGATATTCCTCCTTCCCTTCTAAAGAACTGCTCTTATACTCTAGTTCCTGTTCTGTATTATTTGTTTAATTTATCTATTTCGCTATACGCTGTGAAATGATCATTCCTCCCCGAATGATCATTTATGCTTATCGTGTGTCTAGCATATAACTTGTGTTGCATTGCTAAAGTATTTGATGCATTAGATTTCAATGTACTTCAGTTCCCATTGCAAACCATTTCTTGATACTTTCCAGCACCAGCCCTTTATGAAGGGAAAAACGACAAACCTTCTGCAATTCTCTAACTTGTGCTTCCTTGATTTTAGCAAAGCATTTGACCGAATTAATCACCATATTTTTTTCCACAGGTTCTCTATCCTGTGGTGTGCCTCAAGCAAGCCATCTCAGCCCGCTGTTATTTATTATTTATCTACATCAATGATGAATCCGTGTTATTGAAATATTCTAAAATTCTGTTATGCTTACGATGCCAAAATTGTTCGGGTTGTTTCATTGATACGTAACGGTGAAATTTTAAATTCTGACTTAGGCTTCTTTTACAATAGGTGTTAAATTAAATGTCTTCCCCTTAATATTAGTAAGTGTACGATCCCGTGTCGCTCTTTGAGAAATCGGGATATTCTTAAAATACCTCAATATCGTACCAATTATGGTTTTCAAGAGCCTAGCACATCGATGTTTCGCTATTTGAATTTGCACTTTGACATGATTGATTTTATCTATCGAGAAATTGAGTAAAGTCGAAAATTTCGTGATTTTCTTTTTATATTTTGTAATTTGTTTATTAACTGAAAGCGCAGCTGTGACGCTTATCCTTCCTCCCTGAGGTATTGTCATTCTGAGAGTGTCGATCCTCTTACAATTGCTTAGTTCTTCGCGGAATTCTTAACTACCTTCTGTGATTCTAATCCTGATATTTCCTATACCGATTTTATCCACTTGACACAATTTCCGCCTATCTGTCTTAAATCCAGTGACTATTTAATGACGCTCTGGTTGCCAAATATTTCTTAATCTGTCGGACGTCTCAAGTGGTCCTGATGGTCTTTCTACCTCCTTCTTGAAAAAATTCCATTCGTCTATTGTTCGTGTTTTCTGGTATTTACTCAACCTGTCCTTGCGCTCCGGTTGTTTCCCTGAGCTTTGGAAGAATTCGGTGATAATTCCTAACTTACGTCATGTCGCTAAGGTTTTGGAGGCCCTTGTCAGCGTATCCTGCGCTTTTACCGTAGGTCTTTTATGGGCTCCTTCCAGCATGCTTCCTTAAGGTTAAATCGACGACTACCAACCTTCTTGAATTCTTTAATCGCTCTTTACCGATCATTGAATCAGGTAAACAGGTGGATTTCGTGTCTCGGTTTTCCTTCTTGCTTCGTCAATTGGTTGTCCTCCTACGTATCGGGCCGTACACAAAGCGGCGAGCTCTTTCCGACCTTTCTGTGGACTATGCCATAATATTTCGCACTGTTTCTCATGACTCTGATGTATTCTCTTGAATTCTGATTTACTTTACGTTTTTTTATTGGTGTTCTCGCAATTGCCCCCCCCCCACCTCCCCTTAAATGCGGCAAGTGCATGGCGATGACATGGAAGACGTCCGTTTCTCTGCGACTGCTCCATCGATGATATTACCTTGAGCCGAGTTGATATGGTTAGAGAACTTGGTTGGTGGTTGGTTGGTGGTTGGTCATGTGGTTAGAGAACTTGGTTGAGATGTCACGCCTCTTCAATGAGCACATCTCCAATAATGTTTTGAGCTTTTACTGCAGGCTCCGTTTGAAGAGTCAACTCAGGTCGGGTCTCGACTGATGCAGCGATTCAGTGATTGAGTTTTATGTTTAAGTTTAAGGAACTCCAATTCAGGTTTACTGCGAATTCAAGAGGAGACCTCTATTTAAAATTTTGGGAATTGAAAAGGAAATGCAAATGCAAAAACCATACCAAAGGGAGACCTTTTGCAGGAATCAAGTCTCACTTAGGAGGCCTCCTTTTCGCATTTGGTTGATACTAAATGATACATACAATGCTATGCATCTCAGGTAGTGATATTGTTGTCCTTTTGCATTACGTATACAGTTTACTGGTTATTTAAGAACCAACAGCATATTAATGTAATTGTTTCACCGAAATAACAATTAAATCAAAGATTGTAAAAATGTATCTATCTGTTTCCCTCCATTTTTGCTCCTTTTTGTCCAAGACAGTTTTTTAATAAATTAACAATAATATCCGAAAAGGAAGCTAACGATAAATATTTCAATACTTCACACACCTATGAAAATAATAAGTTAAATGTCAAATGTAGATTTGTTATGAGATTATAAGTGCACTATCAATAATTCTTCAACAGAGTCTAAAAACTTAATTTTTAAGCAAATAAGCTCCTGTTTGAAGTAATATGATAAATTTGATTCGGTAGGTTTTATATTCGGACCCTCTTAAATTTGTTCATAAATTTCACACATTTTCACAGGTACTGTTCACAGGAGTGAAATGTACGAGAGCTATCCAAAGTTTAGAAATTCCGACACGAGCGAGTCGGGTTTGCACAATCATTCCGTAACAGCCCATTATTGTCAAGTTGCAATAATATTCAAATAGACGGACGTAAGAGTGATCTAATAATAGTTGGTCCTATTAGCAAGAGTTAGTCTTGTAAAAAAACATAAAAACATTTATTTTTAAGTAACTATTACTAAATACCTACCAATCCTTATAATATCTATGCCTTAGTTTTACTAACATAGAGGATCAGGGGAGTCGTGGGTTTACCAAAAAAGTAGCTCTTTCAAACAATACCCCACACCATTAAAAAATTTTTTTGAGTGGTAAGAAATCCTAAAAACGAAGAAACGAGTAAATAAAAAAGTAAAAAGTATAACATGTGAATATTCTTCTTTCGACATTCCGGAGCGTTTTTTGCAACATTTGTACTTGTCGTAATTTTCACGTTTTTTAATGATTTTGTGGTGCATGGGATGTCGCGTACATCAGAAGTAGGAGAAGTCTACACATTTACACATTTAGAAATTTGTCAAATATCAGTATTGGTTAAAACAACAGGTAAAACTTGCCGTGGAGAACAACGAAAAATACTTTTGTCCATATTAAAATTGCTCCTATCTACGATAGCAACATCATATGTAATTTGAAAATGTTGAGCATTTCCAATTCCCACCAATTAGCGAAATTACTTTGTAATACAACTGGAAGCTGAAAATATCTCAAACCATCCCTAATCACATTTTTACGCCAACGAAAACGAATTCAAATGAAACCGTTTTTGAAATTGAATAGTCCTATCTAAACCTTCCACTCACTAATTACAGATTTATGTACATTGAATCTGAGCTGTGGTGGAAACTAGTCCGTCTGGCATACCAATGGAAACATAAAAGGAGCTTTCTCTAGCCATGCATTTCTCTGATTTGGATGAGCATCCAATAAAGGGATGTCAGGGTAAGAAGTAAATTATTTCGACACAGGTACTGTATATTTTTGTTCAATTATTATTAATTGCGGTCTTTTTGTGGAAACGGGAGTGTAGCCTTTCCTTAATTCTCAATATTAACGCAACATATTTCCCGGTAGAGATATCAATTGGTCACACAAAAGCCGTCTAAGTGAAGTCTACCATGAAATCAGTTTGTTCCGGAGTTGCAGTCTCTTTGATCTGTGTTTGGGGTGAAATAATTTAACAACATGCTTGAGACTTTTAACTCCAAAAATAGAAGTTCATTTGTTTTACCGCATTAAAGTTAAGGTGACATTCGAAGGATTTGGATACGTAAGATAATATTATTTTTGTGTCAGGCATAGTATTTTGATGTCAGAGTATTGTTAATTTTATCACAGGAACATATTGTTTCGATAGGCGACCGAAATAAAACAGCGATTTTTGTCTACTATCGAAATGCATTTTAAAAATAAATTTACAAAAACTGAGGTGTATAGTGTGTACATATTACTTCTTATATTCCAATTGATTTTACAATTTTCGTACAATTAGTAGCAAAAGACAATGTGTTGACTTTCTAAAAATATTTGTTAAGAATCTCATTTCTCACCAGGTAGGGTTTTCAGACGGTGGTAGATTGAAAATATACTTGAGTAACGGAAGCTTAGTGCTTGGTGGAAGTTTCCCCTTCAGTTTTGTGAAAAATATTCAAACTTTAATTATTTTAGATATCTTAGTTACAGTAAGCTAATACAGTATTTTTCTATTTGAGTAACCAATGCTAAAGGAGCTGATAATACTCATCGAAATAAACAAACAATTGTGTACAAGAGATTGCACCTCCTTTTTATCGTTTAGAAGTTACAAGGTGTTTATAAAACTTCAATGTTTGTATATTCATAACCCTTTTCCTACCTGAACATGATGTTTTTTTATTTATTTATAAGTTTATTATTACACATTCGGCGAGCCTGACTACTCTAATACAAATAATATACCGGGTGACACAGAAATAGATCATCAAGTAATATTTTTAATAAAATATTCATTAACGGCAGAAATGAAAAACGATGACACAGACTTTTGGTAATAAGATATTCAGTAGATTTCGATATGGCCAACCTTTGCGCGGATACCGAGGCTTAAAAAAAAACTTTAAATTTTTTGGTAATGGCACGCAACTCCTCCAGTGGCATTCGGTCCCACTTTTGGAGCAACGATTTCTTTAGCAACTCCAAATTTTTATGGGGCTTAACACCGACCCTGGCCTTCGAAATGGACCATAAACTGTAATCCATGGGGTGTAGATCCGGCGAGTACGGTGGCCAAAAAGACGTGCCGCTGGGCTCAGGGAAGAACCATAGTTGATGATGGTTGATTTTCAGCCTCTGAAACACTGAAACTAGGCGTGTCTTGAAACCGGCGCAAATGCCGTCATCGAACATCGGCAAAATCAAAAACTATGACCAATTTGGGATTTTGACGATGTTCAACGATGGACCGGGAGCTTTTGCATGCAATACTCTGTCTGTATCGAGGCAGATGTATTAGCGGTCCACCTTCTTCCATTACGACGAGCAATCGCACAACTTCGTTTTCCAAGTGGGTGGAATGCGATGATGGCGCAATGATTATTTGACATAACTGAGACAAGATAATGAAGTTTAGATGGGAAAACAAAAACAAAGGAACTTGTACAAAAAAATAATCACATGAACCCGAAAAAAGATGCTTAAAAATTAGCAAAGCAATCAATCGAGTCGCTTGCTTCCTTCAAGTCAGCAGGACTAGATGGTACATTCCCGGGCTTCCTTCAATGGGACTCCGAAATCATGGCACCTATACTTAAGATTATATACATCACTTGCCAGACAAAGGATTATATTTCTGATTCATGGAGGAAGATGAAAGTCATATGTCTAGCAAATTCGGCAAAAAAGGACTGAAGCGATTTCTGTGTCCGCTAACCCCAACATTCCTTCTTCTGAAACCAATGGAGAAGATTATTGTTTATCACACTCCAGCACTCTTATCGTTTTTAAAGGTCTGCGGAAACTGCTCTCCAACAGATAGTGCGATTGCTGTTACAATGGACATTGAATAGGCCTTCGAAAAAATAAGCCGCGATAGCGGGAAAGATCAATCGGCAATATGTTAAAACAAAAGGCAGTGAATATTCAAAGAGGTGACGCGAAACGAGAGCATAGTCAGAGAAGTTGCCCACAGGGAGCGGTACTATCCCATATTCTGTGTTACTTCGTACGTAGTGGTGAGATAATACATAGACGTGTAACGATACATATATCAATGACAGCAAGGGAAATCAGAAAGAACGCCCACCGAGTTGTAGAGTAGTGGAATGAAAACAAGTCAGATCTAATAATCTTTACAAAAAAAGGAAAGATTAGGACTTTAGACTCTTTGGTGTTGAGCAAAGAATTTAGGACGGTAAAGTACCTGGGTGTATTCTTGGACTCGAAACTGAACTGGAATAGTGAAATTGAGGAAAAGTTCCAAAAAGCTAACAGAGCGCCACACAAGTGTGATAGAGTATGTGAAAAAATTGGGTGTCTTAACAAAGCCATTATAGCAAAGTCTACTTTGATGGTGAGACCTATTATCTCATATGCCTCAGTGGTTTCGTGGTCAAGAGTCACGCAAGCGACTGACAGAAGACTACCTGAGGTCCAAAATTGGTATGTCCGAGTATCAAGGTGCTTTTTGCACCACACCTGCGTTCGAACTACAGTTAAGACTGCAGCAACAACAGCTCTACGATTAGACCATAATGGAAACTGATATAGGTCTGGTGCCATCCTTCGGCACAGGAAAATTGTGGACCTCATAAAACATTGAGTATGAACTTGAAATGCACATGAAATGGGCGTGAACTTGAAATGCACATGGATGAGATAAGCAAAGTAAGGGTAATCATGAAACGGTTATTTCCGAAGGATCAGGTCCCGTGAACTTGCAGGCTGGCAAAATTGATGATAGAGCTGGCGTAGGTGTCAATTCGGATGAACTGAGTCCATTTCATCATCAGACGCTGGGAAGGTATACTTCAGTATACCTGGCGGAGATGTAAGCCTTGATACATGCACTAGACTTCCTAATATAAAGTCGTATTGGAAGAAAATCCTCTCATCGTGCAACAATCAGAGGGCCATAAGATGCGTATCATGGACAGAGATCGACACTTCACAACGCAACGCGACTCTGAGAAAGAGCTAACGCTCGCCTGGAACACCCAGGAATTATTGGAAACGAAGAGGCGGATGATTTTGCAAAACAGAGTTCTGCCCTAGTTTCCATGACTCGGAACTACCTTGGGCAGAGGAGTGGTTAAGGATATAATTAATGCATGGATTAATAAGGAATACTGACATTGGAACTACTGCCGACAGCCCAGCAGGTTTTGAAAATGAAAAATTTGGTGCTACCAAAAGGATAGGGTAACCCTGAGATGGTTGCAGCATTGGTGAGCATGGTACCTTCCGGTATCATCTAAAGAAGCTATGCATCTCTGAAGATAATACAGGCAGACTGTGCCTGGAAGAACAGGAGACGGCGGCTCACGTAGTGTTCACCAGCTGGGTCCCAATAGAATGTGGGATGTATCCCACAGGAACGTGCTTCACTGATCCAGGGAAATTAGGTATGGGGCGACAGTAGGATGCACTCCGGCTGCACTGGTAGTTTGCGGAGACTGGGAGCGAACCCCTTCCGATTAAATGTGGTCTGTTTTTAGTAAATAAGAATCTCACGCTACTGGTTGTGCAGCCTGTGTCTTCTGGTAGTTCCACTCCCGCAAAAAAAGGGACAGATATTTAACAAAATTTTCAAATTCAAAATGTTAATGAATTTAGGTTAACCTTATTAAATTCGTTTCAGATTTTCTGAATAAGGGCTAAGTGTTTATTATGTAATGATAATTTTGGTTAATTGAACAATTTTGTAGGATTTTTGACAGCATTAGATTTAGTTATATAAGCACACACCGGCAAACACTTGCAAAAGATCACCAAAATCATTTCAGCCATAAATAATTTCAAACATGAGTGTGACATCTCGTGTCGCCCACACGGAATTTTGTCCCTTAAAAGTCATCCCAGTTCTACAGGAACAAGTTAATTTAAATATTTAAAGTGCAAGGGGAAACGTATTCATGAGAAAATCTCTTGAAAAATTATTTTCTAGTCATAAATTACCGACATCTGCCTAGCAAGATTTTGCAAATAATTCACAGACGCCGTGGTTACGACGGACAATGTACTCGAGCACTTGCAGCAACATTTTGTTTGCAGCGATACCAAAATTTCTGGGCAAAGCGGCTACATTGCACCAACGAAACTTGTGTAATCCCAGATGTCGGCCACCACATGCCCAGAAAATGGGCGGTTTCCAGCAGATTGTCCGCTATGATAAAAGATTCACTTAGAAATTTCAAAATATTTGTCACTAAATTTCGAAATAAATATAAACTTTTTCAGATGCAAATCTTGGAAATATAGGAAATGCCGAATCGACGTAGTTATCCAAATTAAGACTGCTCTGTGACCACGACCTCAAGGGACAGACACTTCCTGATATGCACGCATCTGTGCAAACTGATAAACCAGACCATCGGATGCTGACTAGTGTTGTCGATTTCCTGACAGATTTAAAAATTAATAGATAAAAATAACATCGGAAGCTAGTATTAGTCCTCCGGGAATTCCATTTCCTGCTGTATGAGTTAAGTCCTGACGAGCAGAGTTATTTCGACTGTCCTCTGTGAAGGGAGACGTAGACATTCGCTGCGATGTCTCAGCGGCTGTTAAAAAATGCAAAATTGTAGGAAGGACGACAACTGTAATGTCCACGTATTTTTATTCAAGTTAAAAATGCTTGACAATGAATTTTTAAACGAGCCTGCAATATATTTCGAGAGCTGAATGAAATATCCATGACGCATATTTGGGAGCTCCACTGGAATTGCTGACGAATAACTTAACTAATTAAAGCTCAGAGGAAACAAATACCTTTGGTTTTGCCGTAAACTTCTCAGACTTTGATATGCGAAATATCTGAGTGTTGTCAAAGGATTGACATCTTGCATACGTCTAACCCTGGGGAATTCTCTTCTGACATGCTGGGAATATAAAGGCATTGTACACTTGAATTTTCTAATGTTCTTGTAATTAATACGAAAATGTCTCTTCTATAAAGAAAGCTATTTCGCTGGAAATCACAGCACTGAAATTTCTTCAACAAGGCGAGACATGCCTTCGTCTCAAGTGTTCAGCTAATTTTACAACACGCTCGGAAAAACTTTCTTATCGCCATTACGGGTGTTAACGAGTAAATCTAATATAATCCAATACTATTAATTGTGTACTAAATTTAACCGCTTGTCGATGAGATATCGGTAGTTAATAAACATAAGCGTTTTATTTGCAGCTTGCCTACCCAATTAGTGCGGCAACTGATTTCGTTGACGCAAAGCGAATTATTGCGGGGGTCCAGGCTAATGTCGCTATTAAAGCGATAGTTCCGACAAGCCAGCGATATGGCAAGGCGACTCAAACTAATTAAGCCCAAGTCATTAATTAATGGATTCGCAAAAAGAGAAACAATTTAAGCAAATAGGCAAACAGAAGAACAGACACCCTGTGCCTTTAATTGGTATCAATGATAAGACCGGCTGAAGTGTCGATTGACTGATTGCGCCCGTCAGCAAACATTTTCGTGTCCCGCATCTACTAATCACTTGAATGACAGCGATAGGGGGGCACAGCAGCTGAGGTTATTAGTCAATTCGATGGAAAAATTACAACAATCTATGCAAATGCATCCATGGACAGATCTCTGTTTATTCATCAGCACAACATATTGTAGCGTTAAACAATTAAACTTCAGAAGATTTACTTAAGAGTCGCTAATGAATTTGATAAGGTGAAAAAATAAAGCCTTTAATTTGAAAACGATCAACTAATTTGATTTTTAGTCATCAGCAAAACTCTAAAGCAAGTTGGTATAGTTTCTGCAAAAATATTGAGACTGATATGCTGTCATTAAAATGTGCCCTAAATTTCTCCTACTGGAACCTATTCTGTGTGAAAACTTTGACTTACGATATTTATTGTGGTCTACCTTCTCGACGACTTCTTTATAGGGACTTGTACTCAGGGAGTCGAAATGGGACCACAACCGAAATTATAATTCGGTTACCGTCAACCGAAATCAAATTGGGTTTTTTAAACCGCAATTGCAACAACCTTAACCGTAATTAATTTTCTTCAATTCCGTTTTGGTTAGAACCGAAATGTAAAATTTCATTTTCAGTTTCGGTTAAAACCGAAATGTGAAATATAATTTTCGATTTCGGTTTCGGTTAAAACCGAAATGTGAAATATAGTTTTCGGTTGCGGCTAAAAACCACGTAGATAAAATTTTCGGTTGCGATTAAAAACCACGTAGATAAAATTTTCGGTTTCGGTTACAACTGAAACGTTAGGGTTAGAGTTAAATTGCTGTCGTTGGGATTTTTATATCATATAATGAAGTCATCCGACTCCCCTCTACTCCCTACCACCCTCCCTTCATCTAGACATTTACACCCCTTCACCTAACCTAACCTCCCCTCCCCCTTCCCCCTTCCTCACTCCTTCCCCTTCCAACACTCTTCCCCTCTCCTTCCCCCCTTCCACTCCCCTTCCCCTTCCCGCCCCTTCCCATCCACTTCCTCACCCCTTCCCCTCACCTCCCCTCCCCCTCTCGACCAGTCACTATCCACCCTCTTCCAACAGACGGTCCCTTCATCAAGACTACCGAATATGCTATGTAATGAAGGCAGTGAAAAATCGCAAGACCGGACATATAACTTCTTCCGCGGTCGGTACCAATTTAAATCGGTCTTTGAATTTCGGTCTTTGAATTTCGGCCTTTGAATTTCGGTCTGGCGGTTACGGTCACATATTTTTAAGGTCTTTTAATTTCGGGACCATTTAATTTCGGTCGCTCTATTTCGGTACACTTTAAATTTCGGTTTTAATTTCAATACCGAAATCAAGACCGGTTAAAACAACCGAAATATGACAGGTTTCGATCCCGTTTCGACTCCCTGCTTGTACTTGTGGTGAATACTCGCAGCGATGAAATTTACATAAGCCCCACCATCGTGCTTAGATATGGGCGGACCCGACGGACGTTGGGAGCCTCAAGCTCTAAAAGAGAATTTGATGTAATTAATTAATTGCTCGATGGAGCTTAGTGAAACTTCATTATATACGAATAAATAATAAAAACACTAGCCATGTTTCACAAACAATGTATTTACTTAACAAATTAACTGATCCATCCCGAACAAATTATTTGATCATCTTCAGAAGACTAATACTGACTGGGAGCTCTAGAATGAATAAAACAACACTAATGCAGCTCCATACTCAGACTACCACTAGTAAAAAGAGATTATATTTAAAGAGGCTAACACTCCTGCTAGGCCTTATTTTCGGTAGCCAATTATGGAACTCTATCAACGTTGTACACTCTTTGTACTTTATTTATTATTATTAAAAAAACAAAAAGAGGACTTTAAATAACTTAGCTAACAGATAGATAGGGAAAGTCGAACGCCACGACTACTTAAAGAGCACATCGGAACCGAAATATTAAAAGAACCTAGAATCTCAGGACTATTTATAGGAGCCTGTAGGCAGTCGAACGCGAACACAGTACGAAAATTTTGCGGTTTTTCTCAAGAGTATACAAAGCAATGAGTTTAATCCTATCCACGTATGGAGGCAGGACAGGGAAGTAACAATCAAATCTTCGCTGAACTGCTTCAATGCGGTTTATATTAATACAATATTCCAATCTGGCAAAAGCGCCAGAAGAATGTGGTCTTCAAAGCACTTCGAGTCTAGAATTTGTGTAAAGATTACTAATAACTTAGCTCCTAGTTATCTCAAGAATTATATTGGATTTTTGGTTTCCAGACGAACTAAATTATTGCTGGTTCCTCGATTTAACACTTTGTTTAGTTCACGCACGCCCATAGTGTCAGAATATGGAATGATATTCCTCTGGTTGTTCAAGAAAAAAGCGTTAGATTACATCAAATCTATATATGTAAGTTTTTTTTGCTTTTTTTCTTTTCCATGATTTATTTCTGATTTTTCATCATTTTTATGTTTATTTTTCTGACTATTACTTTTTGAATTTTTCGTTTGACTTAATTTATAATTTGCAATATTTTAATTTTTTTTTTTACTTTTAGCAAGTTTAATTTGACTAATAGAATTATGAGCGTATAAATGAATTCTGTATCTAAAATGTGCATTAAATAAAGAGTTTTTACTTGTTATTCATTTATTAAAACGTAAGTGCTTTTATATGAATTTCGTACTAATATTCCACGCTTTTGTAAAACTTGGAAGTTAATGTTTTCGTGGCCTAATAAAGAGATCGCAAACTGATGAAACGAATGTAGATGCAGTTTTGCTATAACTGATTATGTCATCTTAAGAAGATAACAAAAGTTAGTTGAAAGTTAAGAAATGGTGAATGTTTTTATTTATTTAATTAAGCTTAATACAAGCATATATAATACATAATAATAATACTAATACTACAAGCTATACTAGATGATAAATGATGGAATAATAAATAAATTGAAAAAAGCTACAATATGAGCTCTCATTAAGGAACAAACTGGTTGGAAGGAAAACGAATTAAGAAATGCGATCAGGATGGACGGGGTCAAGATATAAAGATTTGTGAAGGGATGATTTACTCAGATGGAAGTCAAAGGAGGAAAGGTCGTTGACTTTTCGAAGCATCCTGGTAATTGGCTCGCTTTGACCGTAGTTTGTGCGATGGCGGTCGACTCGGAAAAGGGGAGTGGACCTAAGGTTGCGGGGATTAGTATAGATGGGTAAAGATTGCAGGATTGAAGGGCAGTCTATGGCTCCACTTAATAGCTGATGAATGAAGAGAATGGCAGAAACATCACGACGTTTACTTAAGGGTTGTAAGTCAATCAGTTTCAGACGGTTTTCATAGGGTGGAAGGTTGAATCTGTCTGCCCACGGGAGATCACGTAGAGCGAAGCGAACGAACCTACGCTGGACGGATTCAATCCTATTGATATGGGTTGTTTGTGTAGGTGACCATACCTGGCTGGCATATTCAAGGAGAGGTCTAACGAAGGAGACGTAGAGAGATTTGGAAACATATGGATTGGAGAACTCTCTAGACCAGCGCATCACAAACCCTAGCGCGGAGTTAGCTCTGTTAATTATGCTGTCAATATGAGAACGGAAGTTGAGTTCGCTATCACAGATTATTCCAAGGTCAGACAAAGAGGTAACAATAGGGACCGGTACATCGGTTAGCATGTAAACTCTCGGGGTGGTGGTAAGACGCTTGCGGGAATAAGAGATGGACTGGCATTTGGAGACATTGAGTTCAAGAAAGTTTTTCATGCACCACGTGGTGAAGGAATCGAGATCTTTTTGCAGGAGAAGAGAGTCGGTTGTGGAGGAGATATGTTTAATTATTTTCATGTCATCAGCATAAATGGACAGCTCTGAGTGATTGATGACGCATTCAACATCATTTATTGTAAGGATGAAGATCAGTGGACCGAGGTGGCTGCCCTGGGGGACGCCGGAACGACCGACAATAGGGTTAGAAATGGATGAACTGAAAAGAACATTGTAGTGACGGTTGTTGAGGTAGGATTGAATCCAGGAGATGAATCGGGAGGGGAAGCCTAGGCGATCAAGTTTGAACAAGATAACATTATGGGAGATCTTGTCGAAGGCTTTACTAAAATCGGTGGCAATAACATCAACATCTTTACCGATTTCCAGAGCACATAGTGTCTTGGAGACGAAGTCAGTAAGATTGGTGGTAGTAGATCTTCCTTAGAGAAAGCCATGTTGGGAGAGGGAGAAGATAGACTTACAGTGGAAGAACATGGAGTCATAGACCAATTTTTCGAATAGTTTAGGTATGGATGATAATTTAGCGATGGTTGGACACATCGTTTTTGCAACCTTTTTTGAAGATGGGAATAATATACGAGTTTTTCCATAATTGAGGGAAAACCCCTTGTGTGACCGAGAGGCGGAATAGCAAGGTAAGGGGTTGAATTAGATGCGTGGCACACTTTTTTAGAACGATGGCCGGAATGCCGTCAGGACCTGGGTTGAAGTCGTCCTCAAGCCCGTTGATACTGGCGGCGATTAGTTCGGGATCAGGGTCGAAAGACGTAAACGACGTTTGAGTGCATTTGTCCAAGAATGAGAAGTAGTTAAGATCAAGTTGTCGGGAATTGTCGCTGAAAGATTTACTGAAGAAGTTTGCAAAGAGGTTGGCGATAACTTGAGGATCAGATCAAGAGGTATTCTCAAGCTGTGTTCGTAGGAGAAAACGAGGAAGAGGGGAGGATGGTGACGATCGAGAGAGGAGAGGAGATGGTTGCTTTCCACGACAACCGAGTTAACTGGGTCTGAAGAAAAGATTAAGTCTAATTGTCTGTCCAGAAAGTTCCTGACACCACTTACTTGAAAGAGACCAGAAACGGAGAGCTGAGCAGTAAAATAGGTTTCTTTGGCCGAAGAGGCGTTAAGGGGTACAAAGTGAGAACAGTCCTCAGACAATGACCATTGAATACGGGCGAGGTTAAAGTCACCCAATAAAATAATTTCAACAGAGGCGTTAGCGTTCTCAAGCAGGGTGTCGATCGCTTCAATTAGGGGCTCGTAGACTTCTAGAGGTTGAGAGGGACGAATGTAACAGCAAAGAATGTACAGAAGACACTTATTTAGTGCTAATTTGATACATACAAATTCTGATATTGTAGTGTCGGAGGTCTTTAGCAGGGTAGCGTCATAACGGTTGTGAGCAGCTATGAGAACACCGCGACCTGGTGGATCATTGGTGCCTGCACAACCGTCGACACGGAAAATAGTATAGTTTGAAGGGAACAGTTCGTTGTCCAGAATTCCTGGTGTTAAATTGGTTTCAGTTAAGGCAAAGATATCGTGCGGGAATTTGTGGGAGTTAAGAAAAATGTTAGATGTTTTAGTGCGAAGTCCTCTGACGTTCTGGTAATAGACTGACAAGCTGCTGGGGAGAGGTGCTTGATCAGAGACCGCAGGTGCATTAAGGGGTAGGTCAGAAATTGGGAAAGCGGGGGGGGGGGGGGGGGGGTTAGGAGCGAAAGTAGTTTAAGGAGTCGTTGCGACTTTTTTGGAGATGGGAAATGCGGCGAGAACTGACATACGCAGCATAGGTGGATAGATCTTCTGAAACCTTATGGGAAGGAATATTGAAGGATTCATGGAACTTAGTGAAAAGTTGGTGTAAGACGGTTGGGTCTGTGGGCAGGCCTTCCTGGTGTATACTTAGCATGACGTTGGTACTGGTTTTACCGTCGATGCAGACGGAATTCGGTTTGTTGTGCAGATAGGCTAGAAATAGACGAACGTTTTCATAAATGCGGTGGTCCCGTAAACGCGACGTTGAAATCCGCAGAGCGCAAAGTCAATTTAACTGTAGGTGGGATTAGCGGATCGATAAATGAGTGATGTTGGGATGAAATAGTTTTGGTTAGCGGAAGGGGCGAAGTAGTGGAGGTAGAAGTAGTTTGAGATGGAGCGATAGTGAGGGAAGATGGTGGCTTATAATTAGGTGGGCATGCGGAGGAAGTAGCGGGTGCAGGGTTTGGTGTATACAGTGGAGCGGTGGGGCAGGCGGAAATCGAAGCAGAGGTGGTGGGGTGGTCGGAAAATGATGGATTGTGGTAAGGTGGACACACGGAGGAAGTTGGGAGTGCATGGTCAGGCGGATGTTCTGGATGTACAGAACTCAAAACAGTGGTGGTGGAGTTGTCGGCTGAGATGGACGTGTTCGAGGGCTTCGGTGTAAGTGGAACCGAGGGGTTAAGGGTGTGAGAATATCTAAAGTTAGGATACTTGACTGGGGTACTTAGATTAAAGTTTGGAAATACTCCCATTTTGAACTGCCAATTGGAGTTAGGATTACTAGGTTTATGGCTAGAGGTGAGAGGTGCGGAAGAGTGATGAGAGACTGTGTTATTACTAGTACTAATGTTCTTACGATTAGGCTGAATGCTAAATTTAGGTATGGGAGAAGGACGTTTGGAATTACCTTTGGGATAGTTAGTCGGATTTGGTTTATTAATATTTAATTTAGACTTAGATGCAGAGGGCTTAGGGTTAAACTTAACATACTTCCTAGTCCACTTGGAAATTTCGATCGTCCCGAGAGTGAAGATTTTGCTGGAGGGGTTAGTGATGAGCCACACGTACTTGTTCGGGATGGAGATCTTGAAGTTGCTGAATTTCTCTGTGTCCGAGAGTAACTTCATGCAGCTAACTGGGATGAATGCAAAATTCCGAGTAAAAAAGCTATGTACCATGGAATTTAGCTCACGTAGAGTACGAAATTCATTTAAAAATGATGTTATATGATATTTCTTGATCCTATAGTTCTAACAAACAGAACAAAAAATCAAATTCCAAATCCACACCAAAAGCAGCCATAGACAATTTCAGTATAAGAAAATTCTTTGTATCTCAGAACATCAACTTAAGAGGGCCGCCAGTCCATTGAATATAAATTTCATTACTTTTTTATAACTTTACCCAATACGAGACAACGATTGCAAATGGACCTACAATTTTAGATAAATTCCGAAACAGCAACACAAATATGCAATCCTGGCCTTTTTATTGTAATCTGTTGTCAGCAGAAAACAACCATGACGATGGTTGGACCGAACCGATGACGGAGTTCGAACCTAGGACCTTCGAGATGGAAGACCGACATGTTATCAAGTTAATTTAATATTCTCTAGATAAAAATTTTAATATTTGCATAAAGCTAAAGGGCCATCGTGAGTTACCGCCTCAAATAACATCTAAGCTACAAAGCTTTGTTAACCGGTGTTTCCGGCGCATCCTTAACATCTATTGTTATTGTAATTTCTTTATGATAAGTACATATTATTAATTATTATCCCTCTATAGTAATTACATATTAAATGTATGCAATACATACTAAATTTATTGTAAAATTGAGAATAGTTAAAAATAAATAATTGAATTCGAAAGAGTATTACTTTTCTTTGGTATACTTACGATGAAATATGAAATATTAAGTTGAATTAAAATCATTTCTTACCTGAAAAAGTAAAAAAAAATACAAATTAGTTAACGAAATGCAGTTGAAGAGTTAGTTGTTTAGAAAAAGTCTGATTTAAACAAATATTTCCAATCCGCCTATTTTAAGAAAATACTTTATAGTCATCGCGTTATAAGAAGCTCAGAATAAGTACAAATCAGATTTATCCGCATAGCGTTATCAGAAGCTCAGAAGTAGTACAGCATTACAGCTTATTGTGTTTTTGTGGTATATGGAAAGTGATGTCGCAATTTGCGCATCGCTAACTATAACTATGAACATACCGATTCCGGAATCACATGATTTCGTCAACTCGTAATGGTAAAGCCAAAAACTATCCATTTTAAAATAACTGAGTGTAATAATAGTAATATTTAATATAAATGGATGTAGTGCACTTATTTTCTCTCTCCAAAGATCAATTATCATTTCTTCTGCAGCTGCAGACCACAGAAACCTCTTAATGTAGAAATTTTATTTTTTATTCAAATCAACTAATTGATAATTGACAAAAATATATTAAATTGACTTGAAAACTGAAAATAATTGAAAATTTTAAATTTCCATTCAACCCCGTAGTGGAATTTTAAATAGATTTCGTTCGGAATTTCAATTATTATTTATTATTTATAATTATTATTTATTTATTTATTTAACAACAGCTTCGCCAAAACTGGCTACTAAGAAAATTACAAATGAACTAAGAAGACTACAAAATTAATACAAATCATTAAACTAATTTATTCAATAAGTATCCTCAGATGGCACTTCAGTTGTCGCCTAGAACATCCCAGCTCGATATAGGCAGCGTAGTCATTGTAGAGGCGGGACATAGAGGTGATAGGCTCGTTCATGCCGTAGAGCGTACGATGAAAGGGAACATGCAGAAAGTTGAAATTCCTAAGGGACCGGGCGGGAATGGAGATGCCTGTATCATTCAGCAGTTCGGAGGAGTTGATCGTCCCCTGCAATAAATCATGCATAAAAGTGATCTTATATATTCGGCGTCTCTTTACAAGGGAATAAAGAGAAATCAGTCCAAGCCTAGCATGATATGATGGGAGGGATAAAGGATCACTCCAAGGAAGGTCGCGGAGAGCGAACCTAAGAAATCTACGCTGAACAGCTTCAATCCGGTTGATGTGAACTGCGAAATAGTGATCCCAAACCGGGCAAGCGTATTCCAGAATGGGTCTAATGAATCTGCAAAAGAGGAGCCTAGTAAGATAGGGATCGTCAAGTTCCCTGGACCACCTTTTCACAAAACCCAGCGTGGAGTTAGCCCTACTCACCACGAAGTCAATGTGATCCTCAAAGGATAGGCGGGAATTAAGAACAACCCCTAAATCTTTGACCCTATATAGCCTACTCAAGACATTGCCATCCAAAGAGTAGTGGAAGAGAATGGGACAGTTTCTGTGGGTAAAGGTCATTATGGTACATTTGTTTGTATTAAGAGGGAGACGGTTACTAGAGCACCAGTCGTGAAAAACGTGAATGTCGGAGCTCAACAGAGCACAATCGTCGTCGCGGGAGACGACACGGAATATTTTGGCGTCATCTGCATAACACAGAATCTTGGAGCTAGAAAGGAGCACCGAGACGTCATTAATAAAAATAATAAAAAGAAGTGGGCCAAGAATGCTGCACTGAGGCACCCCAGAAGAAACACAGAATTTATTGGATAGGGCACCCCGAAACAAGACGCGTTGGGTGCGCCCAGAGAGGTAAGTGGACAACCATTTAACAAAAAGCGGTGGGAACCCGAGCAAATGAAATTTATGAACAAGAAACCCATGATCGATTCTGTCAATGGAAATAACGTGATTTCGGGTTCAGTGTGTACGGCTTTACATTAATATCAAATTTTTTTTTTGATTTTTAGATTCTGACAGTATCAAAAATGAAATTCCAAGTTGTTTAAATATTAAAACAATTCCTGCAACTGTATCTCATACCTAGAGATATCTTAAAGATTGGGGCGGAAAAGTTGTAATTGTGTAGAAGAAGAGATATTGAGGAGGGTGATGCTGAAGAAGTTTTGAGAGAGTTAGGGTCCGAAACCATGCTAGAAGTAGAAGTCGAAGGTTGTTCAAGATCGAAGTCGAGGAACCAGACGAAGTGGAGGGTCAGAAGGAAAAGTGAAAAGCGGTTGTTGTTAGCAGTTTAAAAACTGCACTAAATGGGCTTTGTTTCTAATAATACAATTTCTTACAGCACAAAAGGTCAAAATTTAGTGACAGATATTGTTAAGACTTTAAAATTAGAAAAACAATAGTTTTGGGCGAAAACCGTAACCGTGTTAGAATAATCTTTAGTTCCATTTCATAACCCGGTTCTTCAGCAATTTTTGCTAATTTTTTGGATTCTGAAAAACGGTATCTTGTTACTGTGACATACGAAATTTCAAAAAAGCTTCAAAATCTTGAAAACTATTACAGTTTTACTAAACTTAAATTTAGTATTTTTAGCGGTTACATATGTGTATGTATAACTTACTCCCGGCTGCCCTTCCTTTCAGACCCTGCAAAACGCTTAAAAATAACGACAATTGCAAAACCAATAGTGTGAATTAATTGTGAGCAAATTGTCTACCAAAAATCTTTTATTTCCATTTTCATAAAAATTTCAAACTACAAAAAACTACAGAATTGCAAAATTATTCAAAGTGCCATTGAAAATCTCAATACTCCAGCAAAATACTTAAAGTTTAATTTGGAAAAACAAGGCGTTCAAAAATCGGTGTCAACTTCCGCGAATGAAATTGACTGGATTGAAGTAGGCTAGAGCACATCATAAATCTGTAAAAGATTGGGAAAAGGTGGTGGAAAATTTAGAAGCCGTAACGGAGAGACTCATTTTGTTCGATGAAGACCAAATGAATATTATGATGAAGTCTGCACCCTGCAACGATGATATGGTCATGCATTGTCAACGTGATAGCTTGATCAGTTTACTTTCTTCAAGGAGTCATGAATCAAAGCTCATATAAGGAAGTTCTGAGACCTGATATTTGCCCTTCAATCCCAAGAGGTGGGGAAGGGGGGGGGGGGGGGGGGGGAGTGGTATATACTATTATAGCATGCACCTCACAGAGCACAATCAATAAATCACTTAATTTATAATAATAAATAAAAATACAGTTTCCTGGCAACTCTTCTTACATTAACCCAATTAGGAATTTACTGAAACATATTGCGCATCCATCCTTCTCCAAATTCTAACATTCAATCATTGAAAATTAAAATTAAAGAGACATGGCCAGGAAAGAATGAAATGAAAAAAATCTTCAATAATAGGGGCTTGTTCATGAGCGCGATACGACCCCGTGCGATTGTTTCGTGTCATCTCATTTTTTAATACTTTTGTTTCAGTCTGCGATTAATTTTCATCGAATGCCCGTTCACAAGTTTGACAAATAAAAATTATTTGTTTATATTTAGGTTTGCTTTTGAAATTTAATATTGCAATCCAAATATAAATATTTAAAGGGACTCATGAACGCGAATTTAAAAATGAAAAGGGAAGATATTCGAATTTTGTTGCATTTGCTGTAAAATAATAATTAATTAATTCTTATTGTTATTAATAACACGTAATACATACATTAATTAGAATTAACCCTTCTAACCCAGAAGGCGCACTTCTCTGGCAGAAGCCCAGAATCAATTCACCTATTCCATCAAAACGATGAAATGAGGCGCCCACACCAGCATACAGAGGAAAAATAACAAAGAAGAAAAGAACAGGAAGAAACAAGCAAGGAAACCCCGCACACACCATGCAAACAGAGAGTCACGGGAACACAGAAAATAGATAGTTCTTAAACAACATGCATTACAGCCCTACATAAACGATTAATTGGTTCATGCATGCCATAATTTGATCTGGATGGTTCATGCAATAAAGGAAGTCTTCGAAGGTTATATTGGGACTGTTTGAAGGAAATCCTGCTAACAAGCAAACCTGAGTCAATATCGGAGTTCAGTAGCTGGTGAATAAAGACCAAGTCAGCAACTTTGAGCCTTTTATCAAGCGAGTGCAAACCGATTAACCGGAGGCGGTCGGTGTAGGGCGAGAGTCTAAGCGGATCGTCCCATGGGTGCCCTCTTAGCGCAAATCTAAGAAGAGTACGCTGCACCGATTCGATACGCTTGGAATGAATAGCGTAGTAGGGCGATCAAACCTGAGATGTATACTCAAGAATAGGTCTAACTATAAGGAGCAGTACAAATGAATCAATGTTGGTATGTCCGAGAACTATCTAGACCAACGCTTAACAAAGCCTGGGATCTGCCTCTAGACACGACATAGTTAATATGCAGAGTAAGGTCAAGTTTCCTATCAAGTTTTACCCCAAGGTCAGTTACGGACAGCACCCGACGAAGACCATTGTAATCCGAAACATGTGGATTAGGGCCTCACAGTTCTCAAAATTGAGGTGTGAGCCATTATGCTCGCACCACTCATGAAACGTATCTAAGTCCTTTTGAATAATGGCGGCGTCACCACCATCTTTAACATAAGAGAAGATCTTCATGTCATCAGCGTAGATTAAAACATTAGAGTACGAGATCAGATGAACAATGTCGTCAATGGCAATAACGAATAGTAGAGGGCCGAGATGACTGCCCTGTGGTACACCAGAGCGACACACGATATAACCTAGGAAGAAATCCAGTAGAGAAGAACATGGGGAAACCCAGCCTACCGAGTTTAAGTATAATTACGGAGTGAGGGAGTTTATCAAAGGCTTTAATGAAATCCGTGTATATGCAGTCAGTTTGTATGCCTCACTGGAAGCCAGAAATAACGTGGGAGGTAAATTCAAGTAAGTCAGTAGTCGTTGATTTCCGTTGTTGGCCGGTACAAAAACCCATGCTGATTATGAGAGATTAAGCCAATACAATGCTCTATAAGCTGCGAATACACTATTGATTCAAATAATTTAGGTATGCAAGATGACTTCGCGATTGGTGTTTAATTTGCGATTGGTCTATAACATATTATTCTTATTCCACTTTGCAAAATTGTAAACAAACCAATTAAGTTTGGTTATGTTCAACGATCACACCAAATAAAGAGCATTGCTGCAATTATTTGTACAATCGCACCGAGGTAAGACAAAGGCAGCATGTCAAGTGATAGTTATATGACTTCAGCCAATGAAATTACAGTCGCATGCGACAAATCGCATTCGTGAACGAGGATTAAGCCAGAAGGAATTAATGGAGTTATATCCGCTAAAGTTGGAAACGCAAATATTAGTTAGTGTACTTTAATAAGATTATAATGTAAACCATAACAAAATTTTTGTTTTATTTTTGAATCCTGAACCCTTTCTTTATAACGTGAGAATTTGCATAAAAAATTAAGTGGCTCCTAATTCGATCAGTAAATACTGTAGTTTGCACACGTTTACAGATTAGTGATAATTTCGGCATCTTTAAGCAGAATGCTGATAAAGTAATGGTTTTTGCGTATTTGAATACATGCCTAACTAGTATGTAAAATATTTATAAAAATAAATTGAAAGTCATATATGCTTTGAACATTTTTACGGAAATTTACCAATATCTCAAAGAAAATTCATGGCTTCTCAAAAAATACAAAAGCGTAGATACGATAAATTAAATATAACATGTAAAGTACAAATAGCTAAGAGCGACGGTTTTAATAAAAGTTACACACTCGCATAAAAGTAAGCATCTTGTCCCCTATAATTAAATTAAAATTTCATTTATGAATGGAAAAATACAGTCCAGCTCATAATAGGCCAAATGCGAGGGAATTCATAGTGCAAAAATTTATTTACATTTAACTGTGGTCAGCTTTTTAATTAAAAGCTTTTAAACGTAAATAATTTGAGCTTTGTGTAAATAATTTTTATGCGAATAAGCAATTGGCCAGTAAATAAGCGTAAAGCAGATAGTGGCCAGAAAACACATAAAATACGTAGCCACATACGTAGACAGCCAGTACTCACGGGCTATCAGCCAGGAACTCTGGATGAATGCTCTTTAATTAAGTGCAAATGATCATTCACAGTCAATTGTGACACTTCCTTCACTCGCCGCATGTTGCTCTTCTCATATCTATAGCATATCCCTTCGTACAGTATAATTTTTCATTTTAATTAACTTTAACGTAACGTAATTTTATCAAATTAATTTCATAATAAAATTGCCAATGGAAAGTTCTCTGATAAATCTGCTGATAAATGTGTGACAGTGTTTTAATTCAGGTGAGCGTTAATTCTTAATAGGCCCGCATGGGTACGGCTTGCCAGAGGATTTATCAGGGCAGTTGGAATTATGCTTTGTTTAAAAAACATTATTAAACGACAATAAGAAAATATCAATGACATTTTGTTTGAACATGAATGACAATAATTCGCTGTTGTTGTGGTAAATATCAAGAACAACCGGCACATTTATTATTGAAACAAAATTTTCAATTTTTTATTGCTAATCGGAGTTAGTGTCTCTACATTAATTTACAAGATTAACTTTTGTAATTAGCATAGGATTCTATCAGATTTTATAAACTATTATTTTTTATGATTGTTATGACACACATGGGTAGGTTGACCTTTTAGATTCCAAAATAAATAAAAGAATTTTCGAGTTTATAAAGTTTCAACTTTCTTGCAAGCATGTAAAAAATATATCAATCGATCTGGAGATCTAATCCAAAAGTTTCATATAAGGCCCACACTTATGTATATGATTTACTGCGTTATCCACAGTTGGCAAAGCGTTTAGGCTTATTAGCGATGTAGCAATTACTTGCAGTACTAATTCGCCATATAAATAACAAAATCCTTGCCCAATACAAGAGCTACAAGCTGTTCTCGTCTTCTAATTCTACAATGACGGAGTTGGATCAATCTGTTGAGCCGCACGACCACCATGCCTTGGGGGTTCGAAAGCAGATCTCTCCGTGAGCTTAGCTTTTATTAAGAAATTAAAATAATCCCCTCTGTCTCTGGGCTGTTGTCTATTTCGCAGGAATGCAAAAACAAGACTCAAGTTTCCTCTCTCCCCTTACCCTAATTGGAAAATCTTTCTCAAGACGAATAGTACGAATAATGTTGAACAGTTCAGCATCCTCGGTTTTTTCTCCAACTTATAAGCCCTAGTCATTACGGAGAAATGTACAAAGCTAATACCTCCTTCATTCAACCCTTTTATCTAATATTTCCAACTCTTTTTCTCTTTCTTGTTTTGTAATAGTTAATATTATATGGTATCCCATTAGTTTTAGCATTATTATCACAAGAAAATACTAATTGATCAACTGTGTTTATTAGGGTTCCGGAACCCTATTGTTGTGGCAACGCTGTCTGTCTGTCCGTCCGTCTGTCAGAGACTTCTAACTTCTAAATAAAATATCGATTTGAAATTCACAAATAATTTTTAAATCCTTGCCTAGTAACCTAACTTCTTAATGCGTCGACCAATTTAAATCGTTCTTTTTTTGTTGTATAGAATATGACCGCTTGTTGTTAATAATGGAAAACAATTTCTGTAGTGTGGCGGGGAAGGGGGAGATGGTAATCCAACTTCGTAACGCGTAAGCCGATTTGGATGATTCTTCTTTTGATGTGTAGAATATGTTGCCCCATTGGTACCACGACAAAAATTTATGGGTCGTAGTGGGGGTAATCCAACTTTTTAATGCATTGATCCATTGAGATGAGTATCTATTTGTGTCATGACAAAAAATGTGGGCTATGGTGAGAGTTGAAGAAGGGGCAGCGCTTAGCTTCGTTAGTCCGATAGATCGATGATTTTGATTCTGTTCCACAGAATACGCTTCCTGATTGGTAAAAAATTTGTACCTAGAGTGACTACGATGATTCTCTGACTATGATGATTCTCTCTTGCTGTATAGAGTACGGTGGCGCACTAGTACGATTGCTACTAATCGTATCTGAAAGTCTTAAAGTTTTTTTCAAAACTCAACAAAATTTTTCTCCCTACTTTACTTGTAGTCTTTTGTCTTTGCATATTTTGCCGTTTAAGTATTTTTCTGCACCGTTAGATTATATTTATGGGCTGCGTTCTGCATACTGCATCGTACTCTGGTAATTGCGATATGAAGGTGCTGCAGTAAACATCAACAATATTTATTTGAAGTGCATAAAATAAGTTATTACTTTTGGTAGATATTAATCTACAGTTAGCTTATTAAAGTATTTAATACACGAGTGTGGTGTGCATCGCATACATAAATTGTTATACATAGTGAACAGAGCGCACAAAAATAAATACAGAAAAGAGCGCCACTAAAAAATACGTCTGTACTGTGCTGCAAACTATAAAAAATGAGCAGTGTACGTGAAAAGAAGGAGCGACAAATTAAAAAGGCAGAAGAACCTTAAAGACATCTGCAGGTGTATGAGCCTGTAATAGATTGTCCTCATTTTGAAAACAGGTCTGCTAAGCGTACAAAATGCTCAGCAGTTGACTTAACATATGAAAATATATCTAGTATGTTAGACTATTATTTATAGTTTCGTCTCGTAAATAGGATGCTAATTCACTCAAATATATCAGTATACGTTATCTCGCACGCAAACGGAATTTATTAAATAACAAAAAGCATTCCACAACCATAACTTATTATGTAAGGAAATTGTCGGAGAAGAAAAGGGTTCGAATTTCTTCTGAGTTTTTTCGAAACGTCACCGGGTCGGCAAGGAATAGACTTGCGTCGATAGCCAGGTATTTATTTTGTTCCTTAATAAATAACATGAAGCTAGCTCAATTTGATTCTTGCCAGGTATCATCTCCATTCTCCAGAAGCTCGCGTTGAAAGGAGAGGCGGTGATAGATCTAACGATGAAGATAAGCACATAATAGAGGCAATAAAACAACATGTAGGCTCATTTAAATGCCATGAAAGTCGCAAAACTACAGAGAAGCTATCTACCACTAGAGTTGAATTTGAGATGTTTAAAGAAAAACAAACTTCTGAAGGTGGTGGTCGCTGCCCTATTTCAAAATACAAGAAATTATTTTATTAATTTGAGATTTTGAAACCCACACAGCGACACATGATCAACGTGCAAAATCCTTTCAACATTACTTAAGGCAGAAGACAACAATTCAGAAAAGTGACAAAATATCCGCCTCCATGAAATGCGGGCGAAAAAATTCCATTCTAACATGAACAAACCCGAGCCCAACACAATTGATATTGTTTTTAATTTTACGAAAGTTATCCGTAGGTGAAGTATTTTCTTTGCGTCAAGTGTTACTTTACAATCTGGGAATAACAGTGCACAGAAATAAGGAAGAGATGAAAGATGTGATATTTTATACTTGGCTTGAAACCCAAGCGTCTAGAAGTTCCAACGAAATAGCATCAGCTCTGAAAGATTTTCTGGAAAACATTGAGGCTTATCTTGCTAAAAACACAAACTTGATGACTGCTTTAACATAATTTTTGGATAAAAGTATAACTTTTTCCGAAATATCACATTTCTTTCCTATCAAAGGGCACACCTACATACTACATGACCGCATGTTCGGCAGGATTGAAAAGCAATACCGGAGACTGGAAAACATGGTTACACCTAAGGACTACTATAAAGTTTTAGAAGCACATGGAACAGTTAAAAAACTTAATGAAGATTGGAAGATCTTCGAATATAAGGTAGAAGCAAAACGATATATGAAATCGAAATTGCCTTTTAAAATTAGAGCTGCGAGTTTTTTCCTATAAAAAACAAATAATGAAAACATGTTTGCTGTAAATAACATTTATGGTGGGGAGTATGGCTTTTTAAGCCATCAGTCAGCTCAATAAGTTATATGATCAGCGAATTTCAACTTGTACCCGTTTAAAATTTGGTATCTGCAAAAAAGAGAGATGATGTGAAGAAGCTTCTGGAGTTTTTCACCGTACCTGAATGCCACAATTTTCTACTCTCATGTCCTGGAGGCATCGGAAGCTATAGAAAAAACGTAGGACGAAGTAGAGTATTCGCTTTGAGGTTATTTAAATTAATATATCTACTACCCAACGTCAGAATAATTCGGCCGCTTTGTTTAAGTTTCGAGAAATGAAATAAATTCTTAATTTTAAATAACTTTAAATGTATTTCATTCATCGAAAATAATTTATTTTACATACACAAGGGTTTCATAAATACATGCCGCAAAAGGTAAAATGAAATATCTCAATTTAAATTCAGGAAAAAAAAATGAAAAAAAACAATTTCACTTCAAAATAGTTCGGCCACAGGCTGCAGTGCGTCAAAATAGTTCGGCCACGCAAATCTGCCATTGTGTAACATCCCCGTTTTTCTTTATAACTGACTTACAGCGCCTAAACATGGTATTCACAAGTGTTGATCATTCATCTGGCCTTTTTGCATTCCAAATCCTCTGCAATTTTTCCCGAAATTCACGAATAGTTCTGTGTTTGTGCTCATTTACAACCAAGTTTTACTGGGTGTCTAATTTAGTCCGAATTTGACTTTCAATGCAAAAAGATGCCTCGTTATGATATAAAGCAATTAATAATTGATTCATGTAAAATTGGCAAGTCCTGCCGTAAAATTGCAATTGATCTTAATATTCCACAATCTACAATTCAGGATATTATAAATCTGTTTAAAAGGACCGGTAGTATCATCGCACTAAAAAAACCGGAAGTTCTTCCTCAGTTAGTGAAAAAAATTTACGTTCTTTAAAAAGAGTCATTATGAACAATCGTCATGTGTCAGCCGCTCAGCTATCAGTAAAGTGGAATGAAGGAAAAAAATTTCCGTCAGCACAACTGAAAGAGTTGTGAAAAAGCTAAAATATAAATTTTATAAGGTACTCGTGTGTTTTCATATTGTGCGATGACATTTAAGCTTTGTTCATTTTATTAGGCAAAGAAGAAGCCCCTTCTAACACATGTTCAAAAGAAACGGCGATTAGAATGGGCCAAGGAGCACCTCAATTGGACCCATCGGCAATGGAGCTCAGTTATTTGGAGCGACGAGTCGAGTTTTGAAATGTGTTTCGGAGACAGTCGAAAAAATGTTATTCGAAAAAGATCTAAGGCCTTCCATAGGAATTGTTTGAAGAGAACTGAAGTTCCCAACCAAGATAGAGGAGTTGGAAATCTTCATTTCGTTGATGGTCTAATTAATGTGCCTATGAATAAAGAAATACTAGCAAATCAATTATTACCTTCAATTCCAAAACTTCAAACATCAGAAGGACAGTATTTGTTCCAGCAAGATGGCGCACCCTGTCATATGGCAAAATTGACTGATTGAAATGGCTTACAGGAAACAATATCCCCGTGATGCAGTGGCCATCAAGTAGCCCTGATCTTTCTCCAATAGAGTCTCTTTGGGGCAAAATGAAAAGGGAATTGAGAAAGAATCCGGCAAGAAATATCACTGAGCTGAAGGAAAAGTTGCAAAGAATTTGGAGCACAATTAGCCCCGACGAATGTGAAACACTTGTGAATACCACATTTAGACGCTGTGAGGCTGTTATCAAGAAGAACTGGGATGTAACACAATGGCAAATGTGCGTGGCCGAACTATTTTGACGCATTGCAGCCTGTGGCCGAACTATTTTGAAATTTTATTTTGTACTGAATTTAAATGGAGATATTTTCTTTTACTTTTTTGGCATGTATTTGAGAAACTCTTGTGTATATAAAATAAAATAATTTCGTTGAATGAAATACATTTTAAGTTATTCAAAATTAGGCATTTATTTCGTTTCACTAAACTCAAACAAAGCGGCCGAACTATCGAACTATTTTGACGTTGGGTAGTATGTACCTACATATATGTATTTTTTCATGTAAAATAAAATGCAATAAAATAAAAAACAAAGAAGGTTTATCTAGCATTTTCCTTTAATAGTTTTTCCAAAGTACAACAAATCCTGGGAATTGTTGCGAAACTAAAATAATTTGGATTTTGAACATTTAAAAACTTGAGGTTTCCTTCAATTATTATTAATTTTGTGGATTTTTTTTAGGTTTCGGATACTTTTTAATTTTTGATAAATTTAATTTCAGTTTTTAAACAAGCTAAAAAACAATCGCTGCTGAAAATTCACAAAAAAACACTTGTAAGATTTTGAAAAAAAGCTCCTCAGTTTAAGACTGAAATATATTGCACGCACCGTCGGAAATCAAAAGATCTGCCGCGCGTTGTTTTCTAGTTATATTCCACGGTATTAGCGTTGTAAAATTTTCGAGATTTGAGCTGCCACTACCCTATGTTCTCTTTCAGCCTTAATTCCAAATTTTGTGGTCGCTTTTAGTGCTGCCAACATTGAAATCGTTACTTATTTTTGACATTTTCATTCTGAAACTATTGATACCAATATGTAAATTGGTGTTCGTTCATTTTGGCAGTGTTCTTTGTAAATAAAAAACGATTTTTATTTAATTAAAATTATGAAGAGAATTTTTGGCAATGCTATTGAAAGATTCACCGATTTTGTATGAATTGATATATGACTAACATTATTGATAAGTTAACAAAATTTACGACATTATTTTAAATTGTAATTCCAATATCCAGAGAAGAAGTATCACCCAAACTTCCACATTTAGTGATGCCCGATTTTGCAAAAAAATATCGATTATAAAGTAATCGATGTTTCCAAACATCGATGTTCCGTAATCGATTAATGGGAGAAGGAAATCGAAAAATCCATTATTTTCCTTAATTTTATTAATACATTTTGATTCAATTTATTAAATAATGAATAAATTAGAATTACCACTAAAAATTATAAATCGAACTCATTATTACAAAATAATTAAATGAAAAATATTATATTTTCAACGAGGATAATAAATATGTTGTTAGGCTTGTTTCTTTTACATTCTTTTTTATATTAAAAAACAATTAAGAAATAGAACTAGATTTTTGCATTGCAAAAAAAACGCAGCCTCTGACTCGGGTCTGAAACTCTGCTATTATAAGCACCACTGAGAGGTTTCCTAAAAACAACAGCTGCTACATGTGTTCACCTGAAAAGCGATTTCGTTTATCAATCTTGATGTTCCCCGCTTGAGATAACAATCTTTCAGCTGGATCTGAAGAGGCAATCATACTGCAGTACTTGAATCACAAACGATGTAACACAGGATAAATGTTTTTATTTTCATTCCAAAACTGCAATGGATCAGTGGCTTGAAGAATCATAGGCTCAGTTATATATTTTTTCAGCTGCATGTGCAGACAATGGGCTCTATTAGTATACGTTTCTTTCAACTTCGCCGTCACATTTCTCCCAACGCGCATTTTAAAAATTGCCAACCTCAGGGCTGATTCACTTCCAAATCAGAAAAATAATCGTTGCACTTGAGTGTAGTGACATGTCAATATTAGAAAATACAATAATTTTACCATTTTTAATTTTTTTTTTTTAAGAAAATGACGTCTGCCAAACGTCAACTTGATTTTCATAAAAAAAATCGATTATCTGGCACAAGAATTATTTTTCGGTGTTTTTCCGATTAACATCGAATATCGTAAAATCGGATTCGACAAACATCGGAAAAAACATCGACGTTTCGATTAATCGCCCAACATCGGGCATCACTAGTCACATTGCTTATCGCGTGTGCTGTCATGTGATTCTAATCTGTTTCTCAGCGCAACGAACTACCTTTGTCGCATCGTTTGCCGCAACGTTTGTCGCGGTGGTAAGTCTAATCTGTTTTAACCTTTAGTAATGTCACGATCGTGTTTTGTTTCAGTTTTTCGAGTGTTTGTTAAGCAATTCGAAGGTGTTTTACGGATGAGAATATCTTTTCATGCTGGCGTTAGTAAGCATAATTTAATGTGCAATTTGCTTTCTTTTTAAATGTTGCATATTAGCGACTGTTAAAGAGGTAGCAAAAAGCTTTTAATATGTATGTGTATAAACCTGACTTGCTAATTATTTTAGAGCTTAATCTAACTTATACAATGTTATACAATGCCCGCGGGCAAGTGAGCTTTTGAGCTTTTAAATTCGTATATGCACTCGTTTGGATGTATTCGGTTTCCTGTTTTTGCGTTTTTAATTGGTAAAGCATACAAAAGTTAAAAGAAATTGTCATATTTAAGTAGTTTTGTAAGCAATTATGCAATATCTTAAGATATACAACCTTTTGCAAACATTTTAACGTTCTAAATTAAACAAACAGTACGAACTGCTTCTGAAGCTTTTATGTGTTCCTCAAGTTAAGTAGTGTGAGTTTGGCCATCACTGGTGTAGACTGAACAGTTGTCATAAATAAGAATTTAGAAGCCATCGAGAAGTTAGGCTTGGGACGTGACACGAAATGGTTTATAGGCACAATCAATGCCGCACACAATGCGCAGAGTGAAACTTTTGATACATTTTTCTAATTATATACAATACAAATACAAATTATTAAATATTTATCTGTTAGTGAAGTTCCGAATATAAATCTAAAAAAATAATGGGACTAAAAATTTGAAAGAGATTATGTAAAGCGAGCAGCTAACGCGATAGGGGAATTAAATGGTAAAAAAGAGCAGTAACATCCCGGAATTTATACATTCTCTGTCGTCTATTATAATGCTTCGTTCCATTTCCCTCTACTTCAGAATGATTATTGCGTTAATTCGCTTAAATAAATTTTCTAGACTGGATTGCAGCAATTTTCCATGTTTATAGTTCCGTTTTGTTGTCTGCACTGACAATTTCATTTTTTCCCCATTTCACTTGTTCGAGCACAGTATCTAGCCACAATTGCTAGGGACAGAAACAAATCTGTTGGTTGTGCAGAGAGCAGCAACAGCGGTACTCATGTTTATGACGTTTAATTGACAGCTGGCATTTAAGGAGGGCACTCGCTCCAGTTTTCCCTATTCGGATACAAATTCTGCATGGGAAATGTCTATCATGCATGCACAGTTGAACTGGTAAATCGCTTTTAATTGGCCCCGGTTTATTGTTGAATGCTGAGGCGAATTAATAATAAAATTATGGCATTAGTTGCAGTTGAAGTGATTTACATTTTAACATTTTTTTCCTACCGTTTAATTGATTAAATTAAACCGTGCGACTTAATAATCTGAAAATTACCCATGTGCTTCAAACTCGGGCTGCTAAGTGCAGCTATTAAATAAATTGTCATGCTACACGCCAATAATTGCTAATTTCACAAGGTAATTAGAAATGCTTCCTTCCAATTTAGAAGAGGCAAGCGTATAAAGTTAAATTTTTTGTTCAAAGTGCATGATATGCATTACAACTTTGACGTAAGAACTGCTTTGAAATTTCTTTTGTTAATAATTATTATCTTTGTTTTACAAGGAGAGCTACTTTCTATATCGGCAATTATCCTTTTAATAATGATAAGTAAACTAATTCGTTTCAACGAATGTAAACATTTTGTTTAATGACGTAATCAAATTAAAATGTAAGAAATTAAGTTGTTCTTTAAGATGCTCTGAAAATGCAGGTAGGTACCATTAATTCCACCGATATTTGACCGATGTGCACCCTGGTGGGAAAGACAAAGAGAGTTAAGTATTCAAAAAGAATTTGCGGAAGACGCAGATGGGGAGCTGTTTATTAAATTTTGTACGGTCTATACATGGCGCTGATATTGGCGACAATTACCATTTTATTACAACTAAGTTTCGCTTATGTACAACTGCAGTACGCGCACTTAATGCAACATCTAATATGCCAAGGCTCAATGTAAGCTGTGGTACAGAACACGTGGGACAGTTAGAGAGGGGAAGACGGGCATGAATCAGTGACTCCACATGGTCCAAAATACAATTACAAAGACCCATTCATTCTGCTACCGATGCTGCAGTCAAAGAAGAACTCAGCACTACATGCCGATGTCTACAAAAGAAGCAGCCTACTGCGGTAGTAGTGAAGATATAGACAGGACTGCCAACAAAATGGTAAGAAAGACTCTGACAACTGAATAACCTGTAAGGGAAACTAATGGATCACTACTCAGCTCAACTGCGAGGGTGGAAAGCATATCTTGTTGAAGTTCTTAACAACACAACTGGACCGTCGAACACCATCTTCATCCGATCCTGAAGAACTGGCGGCAGTGGCCAACATGTAGCGTTTACAAGATCGCCGATTGTCGTTCCTCCTGTTTTTTTTCAGGATCAAATCTTGTAAAACCATCTCAATATCGACTACTTTTGGTGTAAACCCCCTATAGCAAGCGTTTCCGGTCTTATACTATGTTGGGTCGCGCGAAGCTTTTAATTATGTTGATCTTTTCTTATGTGGAAGTGATGGCATCCACGCTAACACTGTGCTCCAGGAAGTTAATGTTGATTTGCTATACGGACAGTTTGATGAGTGATTTGAGAATAGTCTAAGCGTAGCCGCGTAGTTTCTAAAAAGCGATCCGCAGGTGTTTTACGTGTTTCCCTTCGTTCGTTTGATGCAATTAAACACAAAGTTTAAATCCCGTAAAGCTTCATACTTATACCACTGGAACATTTGGGCGGTATTACGTAGCCCGTAAGTCATGTACTTGAATTCAAATAATCCGAGCTGTGTAATAATCTTCGGGATTTGGGATGGCTCGACAGATAGCTAGTGATAATCTCGTTGCAGCTCTATTGTTGAAAAAATATTCTTTCCGTACAAGATGATTGATAAATCCAGGATAAAAGGAATTGGGTACTTATCTATATTATATACCGCAAGGTTGCCACTCGGCTTTCGCACCTTGTGTAACGGGCTGAACCAATTTTTTATCGAAGGTTGACAGATCCCATTTTGCATCAAGTGTCGAAACTTCTCTTTCACCGCTTACAGCTTTCGGGGCATAGTCGGCGTTACTGGAGTACCTTTTGTCTCTCTGTGGTGAACGACGTTAACACTGCATGTCGTTTTTACAGTGCCGAAAGTCATTATATCCTTAAAATCGAAAAGAAGGTGAACAAATCGGTCCTTCGTATTGTATTTAGTGACGCCGTACGCACCTCCTTTTGCTGGCGATGCTTCAAAATCTAGTTTGATTACATGTCTATAAGCTTGCTTCTTCTGCCGTCTATCTAAAGTTCATAATGCAAAATAAAATCCTATTCGCTTATTGGTGCAGTCACATCTGCGATTACAAAATTCCCTGTAAATGGTTTGCGCAAGCCTAAGCTTAATTCAAGTCTTTTGTTTAGATATCAAACTGAAGTATATTTTCCCCGCGTGAACAAACGGTAGTATATTTTTGGCGTGTAAGCAAACAGCAGTAGCTTTCGACAAATAATAAATTGTGTAGTACCTTTCGGCAGATATCAAAATGTGCAGTAACTCGATTTTGATATTTTTGAGAACACGACGCTCAAAATTTTTAAAGAGATCTTAAAAATCCTAAACCGATATACAGGGTGCAAAATAATAACTGTCGCACCTTTTAAAAATAAATCAGTAAACTTTATCGCAACACCGATCCAACTTTATTACAAAACTAGACACATTTCATATTATTACATTTAAAATTTTAATTCAATTTAACTCCTTTTCTCCTTGCTAAATGCTTAAGACGATGGTTCAAATCGATGCACTTGGCACGTATAAAATTTTGGTATTTTATAACATATGTTAACTAAAATTTCTTAAATATACTAATGTTAGGATATTTTAAATTGACTGGTTTCACAAGCTCCCAAGTGCAAAAATTTAGGGGATTGTGAAGCATTGAGCAACTGCACATAAGGCTCGATATGTTCAAGACTGGTCTTCCAATAGTATGCCTAATTTTATTTTATTTGAATAATGGCCGTTTTCTTCACAAGATTTTGATCCTAGATTTTTGCAAATAGGAAAACATTCTTGTGAATTCAAAAACAACTGTAGACATCCGTGCCAATTGTATCGATTTGAATCAACATCTTGAAGATATTTTCAGTGAGAAAGGAGGGTGAATCGAATAAAATTTCTAAATATAATAATATAAAAGGTATTATTCAGTAATGTAATAAAGTTTGTTCCTTCTTACAGTGAAATACATTCATTTATTTAACAATATTTGAATAAAAACCAATTTTTATTATATGACGTTCTAATAGGACCAAGGACTTGGGTGTCTGGTTGAACAGTCGTTTTACGTTTGACGATCACATTGATGAGATAGTTATTAAGGCTAATTCTACATTGGGTTTTATAAAAAGATGGGCAAAGGAATTTGACGACCCTTATATCACCAGGCTTCTCTACTGCACCTTTGTTAGGCCTATTCTGGAGTATGCTAGTTGTGTTTGGTCACCATTTTATCGTGACTCAATTGACCGGGTAGAGGCAGTCCAGCGCCGTTTTGTTCGCTTTGCACTTCGTGGGCTTCCTTGGAGCGACCCTCTTATCCTGCCGCCGTACTCAGATAGGCTTAAGCTCATAAAACTAGACTCTCTTGAATTCAGACGTAACATCTCTAGAACTGTTTTTGCTTTTGAATGTCTTCAAGGTAATGTTGACTCTCCAGCCTTGTTGTCTTCTTTTAATATATCGATTCCGAGTCGCTCCTTGAGAAATCGAGATTTTCTTAAAATTCCACAGCATCGCACAAATTTTTTTAATTCGCATTTTAACAACATTGATTTTAATCTGTCGAAAAATTCTGTGAAGGCCAAACTTTCCTAACTATTTTGTTATTATTTTGTAATTATTATGTATTATTAATTATTTTTCTAGTTAATTATTTTTCTACTTTTCTAGTTATTGTTTTAAATTAATTATTTTCTAGTTATTTATATTAATTATTGTAATTATTGTGATTCTTATTTTATTTTATAACTATTTATATTTACATACATATTAAGTAATCAGCCCTTTGATGAATCTTAATAAATCAAATCAAATAAAACGGACTAAAAACTGTGATAATTGATGCATGAATAGTTCACCTAAGTAACAAACAATTGTATTTCACTGCAAATAAAACGAACTGTTGTGTGAGTTTTCTCGACGGCAGCTGCTCTCTACATTACTTACTATTATTTATGTGTTGCATGTGCCCCACGTTGTTATTTTTAAAGTACCAAATATTTTCATAGCTATTAAAAATTCACAATCACAAATTTTCAGGACTATCCGTATGAGGTTAGGAGAAATTATTTTATACTTTTTAGTCTTAAATGAGAAATAGGATTCTGTATGGAACCCTAACGAGCAGGCAGACAAAAAAAGCAGCTATGTTTAAAGTTTCAAGTGTCTAGCTCATCAGTAAATTAGTTTAAAATCGAATGCAAAATTTGTACCGAACAGACAAACAAACGAGAAAGCAAGTTAATAAAAAAAAGTAAAATTAGGTCGAGTTTACAAAAACATCAAAATCGAGTTACTATACATTTTGATATCTGCCGAAAGATTCTTAGTGGTCAAACGTTACCGCGGTTTGCTTAGGCGACAAAAAGATACTACAATTATTTCGTGTGCGGAAAAGATACTTGGTTTTTTTGGGACCGTCGATATGTCTTAATCGGAACTCCACTAGCTACAAAAAGTCCCACGCACTTGGTTGGCTAAAGCGTTCGTTGTATTTAAGAGAAATGATAAAACTATCTACGCCCATATCGACTAGAAACTTCTTATTTGAGGCTCACTAATAGTTTGTTAATACGTTGGTCAGCTGTTTTATGAAACTTAAAGAAAACCAACAAAGTCCTGCTTAGCTTTTCGGATCGTTGCTTGTTCCAATGTCAAATTGCATCTACAGTTTCCAGCTGTGGTCCTGTAGCGCTGATGATACCAACATTGCATGCTATCGCTGCTGGCTCTGAATGGTGTTGTTCTATCACGTAGTAACATGCGACTGCGATGCGAGATCTCGATCCTCTTCTCATGCAGCCTGACCTTTTCACGTTCGATCGCCTCAGAAGCTGGTCCTGCGCGATAACGCTAGCTTATGTGGAGGTATTGAAATTAGGGAATGAATTAGGGAACTGAAAAAATCGATTAGATCGATTAATCGCCTTAAAAATATCGATATCAATAGACGAATACAATTTCAATTACAAATAATTAAAACTGCTTCCATATAAAATTATATGATCATTAGTAAACCAATTTAATAAATAATGTAAGACAACCTTTGTAGCTTACAAATCTTGATTAAGTGAAAATGGGTATTTTACAAATATTGCTTATTTAGTCGAGCGAAACTTATAATTTTTTCAAAACTAATTTGCAATACATGGAACAGTCTTTTTTGAAAGTACACTTACACGCTAAAAGTAGAAGAGAAGCACACTGTTTAGCCTAATCTTCCCTAATAATAGTACAAAATGTCCCTAAGACATTCCAGGAATATTTCCAAATAAAACGTCCCCAAAGAATTTCTATGCCTGAGGCCAGAATCCTTCCCAGAACATTTTACGAGTATGTACCAACAACATTCTTGTACATGTTTTGTGAAGGTTTCTGATCTCAGACGTAAAAATGTATATCTTGGGGATGTTTCTTTTGATAATTCTTGGAATGTTTCTTGGACATTTTGTGCTATTAGGGTATATTCCAAAATAAGGAAGAATTTGTTTGTGTAGTACTAACACAATTTTGTTTTACACATTTACTCACTGTCAGACTTAGAATATAGGGTTAACAAGTGCATTAAGCTCGCAAAGCTTCGACAGTTTTCTTTAAGTAGTGGAATGACCACGTCTTGTGTGAATGGAAGTAATACAAATTTTGAATTTTGGTAGAGTGGTCAGAAAGAAAAGTACCTTCAGATAATTATTTAATCAATCACCCAGTTGCTTTTAACTATTTATCACGCACAGTTTAAAACATAGCCAATCACCGCCTTGGAACTTCTGGGGTTATTAAAATTAAAATATTGGATATGTAAACAAAGTGGAAATTTTAATAAAATCATCAATTATAGATTACGCTTTAGACGGAAATCACTGCCAGCAAAAGTTGACAGTACAACTTTATCTTCCTCCCTCTCTTCACCTTGTCAACGAGCAAAGTGGCTGGTCTTACGTACACGTAATGGCATACATTGTGTATTCTATAATCTTAGTTGTCAACGTATAAATTCAAACATGTTATTCAAACACTGTACCACATATTTACTAGTATACTATTATAAAAAAATTAATTGTATAATATGCGATTTGGATAGCCTGCTCCTTTGCTTATAGATACTGAACAGATATCCCTAAAATATTATAGCGATCACAAACTGACATGTACGATTTATTTGGTTCGAAATTTAACAATTGAATGATTAGTACACAAATTTAAGATAAGATGCAAAAAGTTTCCCAGTGGCTTGTTCCGTTTTAGCGCATCTTAAATAGATCGGAATCGAAAATAAATAAATCGATTCGAGCTAAATCGGTAAAATCGATTCAAAAATCGGCAGATCGGAGGCTCAAAGATCGATCTTTCGAAATAAAATCGAAGATCGTCCATCCTTAATTTAAAAATCCAACTTCCAAGAAAGAGTCTGCTAAAACCGCTAGGAAGCTCAACTTTTCGTTCGATCTCTTTATAATGACTCTCACCTCTGCTGACAAGCGTCGAACGTTTTAAGAATTCGACGTTTAATACTGTCCCTACGAGCCTGCGGGGTTCGTTTAGTAGCTAAGTAGGCTGTTTATAGCCTAATTCGACCTGAGAAAGTAGTTTGCGCTTCTATTTATACAAGCCATTTCTCTGGATTTTCAATCCAGAATAGTGGGATTTTTACGTAAAATTGAATTTCCTCTGGCGTCGATCCGATTTTCATCACTACGATTTTGTAGACTGACTGGTATTTCTCCAATGGCCATTTACTTTTCAGGAATGCTCAATTAGATTGCTAAATTATTGCGTGGCGTGACTTATTTTTAATTATATGCAGTTGTAAAAAATGGCAACTGGCACTTTGCGCGGTCGAAAATGCTATTTTTCGTCTTCCCGCGTAATTCCACCGAGTTACGATACGAGAAGCAAGCTCATCATTTCACTTCTAGGTTTGCCAAGTGCCAATGCCAAGTTTAATGCAAGAAGTGTTATATAAACAAAGTGCAGTATTTTCATAGGAAACGGATACAGTGGTTCCACAGAAAATGGCGGACGGCATGACGTAAGAAAGAGGTTTCTCGCCAAAACTTTAAAACTACTTATATAACTGACTTTGGAATTTTTTTATTCGTGCCCAAAACTAATGCAGGTCAACTCAAATGAGTTTTGGGAAATGTTGTCCAGTAGTTTTGAAAAAAACATGCACGCAAACATACTGACATCCATACATACAGTCCCAAAAAATGGCCTAATGGATCCAGAAACAAGATAAATTGACTAACAAACGATTTAAACATTGTTACATACATTCGCTTAAATTAAGACCCCCTTTTTTGGGGCCATTTAAAATACAAAAAAATCATTAATATCCACGCGGCATTTTCATTCGTACTTGGTTGTCGCGTATTGACAGCGTAAGATTAATGTGAACCAAAATAGTTAACAAATTCCAATATAATTACTCCACTGTAATATCAGATGGAATATAAGAATTATAGATTGGAATGGTTTCCATTTAAATACATATTATCCGTACAAATTGGCTCAGATAAGCATTCCAACACTTTGTGAACCACTTCAAAACGAATTTAATAAATTCCACCTCCATAGGTCTGTGTCCCCCTCAACAATTAAAAAATAATCAAAACCGAGATTCCTGCAAACAGCAAAAGTTTACTCCTGGAGTTCTAATAGAATAACAAGGAAAACCAGAAAAATTCCAAAAATACCCCTCACTTCGAGCGGCAGCCTGAGCTTGTTCTGTGGTGCACAGGATGGAAAGACTCGATGGGTTTGTGTATTCATATTTATGGAAATTAAAATGTTTTCCTAGGGTTTCGCCCATTACATTAACTCGCACACTTGTTTAACTGTTTTGTGATTTGATTTTAACAGCATGATGGATGACCATCCTGGACGAGGGTCGCCATGAAAACAGGAGCAGAGGGACATGCAGCGTGGTCAAAAACAATTAACCAGGATACCAGAGCCAGTCAACTTGCCTCCGGTTGGGGGTTTACTTGAAGACACTTATACCTGGGACTTTTGCAATTTTATGGTCATTTTAACTTTTTTTTTTTTTGTTTAAGGGACATGATTCCTCCACGGCTGCATATTGTCGCGCCTAATTAACCGCAATCGATATTCAAATTTTACGTGCCCACAGGTTCTCTTCCCTGGGACTTCACTATTTTTGCACTTTCTGTTTTGATAGTAAATTTGAATGTTACCGTGCCCAGATTGCGACCACTTCAATGGCAAAATGTGTCATGGATCTGAAAGTGTTTTTATAACTGCTCCTTATCACGATATAGACGGAAGTTGACTACGAAAAAAGCTCTAAACGTGTCGCATACTTTAAATTTACGACCAATTTGGACTTTAGCCCAGAATACACATAGTTCTTCTCTCGTTTATTATTTATTTTCTGAAGGGAACGAGTTTATTACAGTTTTACATGGAATTAACTAGCGCAGAAGGTGAAAGATGTTGACGAACTGAGAAGTTAATGTCGAGTGCAGTAAAGCAATTACGACACAACTTGACTAGTTAAAAAAAGGAAATTGAAATTATTATTAAGTGTGCCTAATCAGCAATAATGAGCTGCACTTATTTCACGCAAAATTACATTCGTATTTCCAAACCTAAATCAGTTTAATTATTATTATCGCTAACTTCTTTTAATGTACTTTATCATCATAATAAACCCATTCGTTGGTGCAGGAAATATCTCGGGCGAATGATTCAGATAAAGAACGCATAGATAAACCCGCCCTAGCAAGTAAGAACAATTCTAGATCAATCCTTTCTAATTTCACCTCACTTTGTCCTGATTTTTATAAAAGGTTTAGGGTCTTCTCTCTTATATGTACGATGTTATTTGAAAGTGTAGTTTTAAAAACCCGCTGCTGTGGCATTTGGTTTGCGATTTGGAATGCTTGCAGGGAAACCTCACTTATAATCAGAGCTATAAATTATTGATTGGAAAGTTTTTATATTTTCGTTTATTCGATGATGATTACTATATTTTGAAAACTAGTTGATAATTGATGGTACATTATTACCTGAAAACATGAAAGGTTTTAATTTAGGGATTACTTTAAAAATTATGTGAAATAAATTAAAGTACCTAATCTTGAATTACTTCACGCTTAATTTTAATTAAATTATTCCGATTGTTTTATTGCAGTAATTATTTAGCTTATGTATGTAAATCTTTTTTATTATGCTTTATTATTAATTCCACTTTAACAATCATTTTAAGAAAACATTATAACGATTTTCTTAAAATTATTTCTTTCATTTCTTTTCATTTTTCATATGTATCACAAATTTACTGCACTAAAATACTGGAAGAAAATTAACGCAATTAAAAGTAATCGTGGAGTAATTCAAGATTATTTTCATTATTTGATAAAATTTAGAGCATAATTGGTAAATTAGTTGAAAAGTAATTAATAATAATTTTAGTTACTTTAATAATTAAAAATCATCTACACTTAATTATTATATTGTAACGTGTAACAGAGAAGATTGGAAGCACCCTGAAAACATAATTAAAGGAACTGCCATCTTCACGGATGGATCGAAAACAGAAAAGGGGACTGGAGCTGGAGTTTTCTCGGAAACGCTGCAAATAAGTAAGTCGTATAGACTCACCAATGAATGCAGCATCTTCCAAGCAAAAATATACGCTATAATGAAAGCGCTGCACTTACTGTCCAAGAAAAACAGATGTCAGCAACTGAGATCACTATTTGTGTGGACAGTCAAGCAGCACTCAAGGCGCTAAACTCCAACGTGATAAAGTCAGAATGTGTGAAAGACTGTATCAGAGCACTAAGAAATATCTCACACCATACGGTTAGGCTCTGCTAGGTTCCAGGACATGTCGGTGTAGAGGGTAACATAAAAGCCGACGAACTGGCCAAAAATGGGTCATGCCATTGGAAAGGGTACACCCTCCCCTTAACGCAGCAAAAAGTCAAATTGATAGACATTACTCCAACACGACTACGGAACGATGGAAAAAATATCAATTATTGCTTCACAACACGAAGTATCTGACCGGAGCTGAATCATAGCACAACTTCAAATCTCTTATCCTTCGATAGAAAGCGCATTCGAACACTCATCGGTGCCATCACCGGGCACTGCCCCATAGGATCTATGGCCATTAGACTCGGCGTACCATCGAATGAGTTCTGTAGAAGCTGCAGAGATGAAGACGAAATCGAGTCCATAGTACACCTGCTCTGCGAATGTCCGGCTTTAAAAGAACGACGACTGGCCTGTTTGGGAGCAAGGTTCTTTGACAATTTGGACGACCTAGCTGAGATAGCACTGGTTGACCTAAATAGAATCATACAGAGATATGGGTGGTTTTAAGATCTGACCATGCTTTTTCTTTTTAAGGGCATTCACGCGACCGAGTGAACTTGGTTTCTTAGCAACAAACAGCCCGACTAACCAACCAACCAACCAAGTGTATTGGTTAACCCACATTAAGAAGAACAAAAATTGTAGACGATCGAGTTGAAATCATCAATTGAAGAACAGAAATCGTCGACAGCCAAGTTAAAAGCAACATTGGAAAAATAAAAGTCATCAAAAGCCGCTGAACTTAAGACCTCTGTTGAAGAAGTGAAAACTGAAATGGAAATTTATGTGCAAAAACCTGAGAATATAGAACTAATAAGGAAGTGCTATAAACTCAGAAAACTGCGGCATATTTCTTGTGTGAGTACACCATTGAAGTAACAATACCCTGATTGAACTATTTAATAATTCAATAATATTTTTATAAAGGAGAAAGAAAATTATTATCTATTGAATCGTGCATGCCTCTTTTCAAAACATAACGAAGAACTGCCCTTGAACAATTGGACATATTTCAGATGTAAACAAACTAGGACTTGCAACAAAAACTTTTATTTATTATCACTTCTTTTACAGAACTTACAGTTTTTTTGGTATATTAAGACAACAGTCATAAGAAGAAATTACGTTCTAAGCGAATTGCAGTGATTAATATCACAGCACATAAAAGAGCACTTTATTGAAATTAACTTTACTTTAAGTTCCTCAAGTGCTTTTTAAAACACTTTGTTATGTTCTTTGTCTATTAAGGCAAACAAAATTACTAATTAAATTCTAATTTGTATGTACATAAACTTATAAACTTTCAGGAATACGTTAGACGGAAATCACAACAAGTCTAAGTGGACAGTTCAACTTCATCTTCCTCCCTGTCTTCACCTTCTCTAAAAGCAATTTGACTGGACTCACATAAACGGCTCATACACATAATGGCCCATCCTGTATGTTCTATATTCTAAGACGAAAACAAAGGCTCTGTAATCAACTGTAGATAAGAAACTTAAAGACATAAAGAATTCTATGGAAAACAGAGGGAAGGGCTAAAGTCAGATATCGAAAAGAGATTTGAAAAGGACGAAGTTTCTGGGTAGCTAAAAATAAAAGAAATCAAATGTAAAATGTCAGTAACGAAGAAATTACGAATGAACTAGAGTGTCCAGCTCTAATCTTGGCACTTAGAAGTAAGGGAGCAGAATTGTTACAGACTATCCCGGCAGAGCGAAGGTACACCTACTCATCTCTAGTACAAGCTTTACAACTGAGATATGACAACCAGCTCATGCACAAAGTTTACCGTCTTCAGCTACAGAATCAATACGGAGTCAAGCACAGAAGACCAGAGATTCACGGATATGAAAAGGCTGACACAGCTTGAGATATCGTGGAGATGAGCGGCACGCTACGGCGGTTCGTTCACTTTCGGGTTGACTTCGTGTATAATCCTGTAAGTTTCCTCTGCATAACCCATAGTGATGCAGTTGGCGCATCCTAGCAGCACCTCTTCCTTTTGACATAAAAGTTATAAATTACAAGATTAATGTTTTGAGTGTGCAAAAATTGATTTAAAAAATGTAAGGAGTGGGGGGGGCAGAGTAACAAATTGAAATGCCAAATGCCGTGGGAAGATAAGGACTACTCGAATTAGTAATTTATAGTGCGAAGAGTTAGGTGTCATTTAACTAGTGAAGGGATGAGTTCATATAAGTGAAGTTAAATATTATATATTCCTCTCTAGTTAGGCATGGGGCGGGAAAAGAACTTCCCCCGACTCGAGACAAGTATTGCAAGTGAGCCTACAAGTTAAAGTGGATTCGGAATCACTGACGTTTTCTCTACAACCCCCATGGCCTTTTCAACAGAAAACAACCATATATCGCCGTTGGTGGGATTCAAACCGGGGACTTGGAAGGCCGACACATTATCATTTATTCCACCGATGCAATATATAATATAGTAAAGAAAATAAGTCAGTCAGTCAGTGAATAAACCAGTGAATAAATACACATTGGGAGGATTTGTGATTGAAAATAAGTATCTTAATTAATCCGCCGAGTTGAAGAAACCCAACTATGTTATTATATTTGTTTCTAATTACAATGTCTAAATCTGATAGAATCATTTTCGTAATAAAATCGTCATTAAAAGTATGTAGCTCTGCTTATTACTCACCAAGGAAATTATAAGTTTAAGAAGATTCTCTTATATTTAAATAAATCCTCATTAATTTATTGGTGTTAAAGTAATGCCAGACATTTGCAATCTACCAATCGATCGCTTAATAATTTATGGCCGATCGCCAAACCATCAAAAGCATATCTAAGTACGTTCAGCATGCGGCATATGTATGACTAAAGTTTACTGATTCATTTCAATAAATGCAATAGTAATGCGCAAATTGCTAAAACATTTTCTTTTTTTTTGGAAAATTTAACAAAAAATATGAATTTAAATGATTTTTTTAAGAATTCTCAACAATTGGCGTTGCTTGAATTGTCAGTATGTGTCAGTGTGCGTAAGTGTGAACAACAGCATTTTTTGGAATTTTTAAAATATCGAGTTTCGTACCAATAAAACGCAATTTGCGATAGTCTTCATTTGCTGTCTAAAGCTTATGGTGAACATGTTCCATCGATTTCAACTTATGAACATTGTTTTCGACCGTTTAAAAGTGGTGACTTTGACAGTGAAGGCAAGAAACGCCCGCACCAGCCGACAAACTTTGCAGATACCTTAACTGGTAATTTCTTGAACAATTCAAAAGCAAGGAATTTGATGCTACATGAAGGCAAGGATCATCGAAAGACGTTTCTCCACCAGAACAGCTTCTCCAGGGACACGAAAAAAAGATGTTTTTGCATTATATCGTGCCTTGTGATGAAAAGTAAATACAAAAAATTAATTACAAAATTTCTAAGCGTAGAAAAGCCAAATATATGCCTGGCCAATAATTACTATCGACATCTACACATAAAACCATGTAGAGAATTTTAAACAATTCTCCACATCATTATTTAATAAAAAAAAAAACAGGGGTTGCAGATGAGTTTCCTGTAGAACGATTGCAAAGAGTTTACATTACCAATTTTCACAAACTGATTTCTGCCTCTAAAATGCTATTACAATATCAATGCAAAGCACATCGATTAGCCAACCAAACTCTAAGGTCTTAGACATATATAGTTTTTATCGCCGTTGAATAAGACTTTAGGCTACGCTCAGATATGTTGTTTGACGTTTATTATGTTTATTTTGACTGAAATAAGTAGTAGAAACAGGCTAAAAATGGCGCAAAAGCAATTTGAATAACTTTTGAAATCAAATATTTTATTTCATTTATTTTTAATATTTATAATATCATTTTTATAAAATCACAGGTCAAATAATCCTACATAAAAGATTTATGTCATGCTATGGCTTCCTACCGCGATATTTGTTGTGTTACTTGCATTGTGAGAAAATTTTGATTAGCATTCAGGAAATAATGATTTTTGACTGACCGACTTAATGTCCATTTTGGTTTTTAATTTGTCAAAGCAATGTTCGGCATACTGATATCGTATTAAGGTTTTAGAATGTATATCATTAGAATGTGCAACCGAACGGCTTTAGAATGTATCTGTTTGTATTTAGTTAGTGTTGAAAAGTAAAATACGTAAAAACAAGACACGAATAACTGACGATCACAATTGGTACATAGCGCTAAATACCAAGATTAAAAAATTAGTTTTTGTAAACAATCGTCGCATTGATAACATGAAGTATATAATAAATTAGTTAAGGCTTTTTCAACAAGAGGTTTTATATTAAATTAATTCTTTGGAATTTATATAGTAAAACTATATGCTTAACAATAATTGAACGAAACCTTAACGCTTCCACTGTCAATACACACAATACACAATTGTAAAAATTCTTTACAAAAATTTCGAAAATTTCGCGGAGATAGTTTGTGCTTACTACTCAAATGCCACAGAATGACAACTGCAAATTTGACACATTAAAACAACATGCATTTTTTTATTGATTACCAAATTTTATTTCTTAGCATTTATAATCAAATTTCCATGAAAAATCATTGTTCGGCTCACCATGAATTTTAAAATTTCATACTTAACTGTGTTAGCTTGGCGAACCCTGGTTCAGCGGAATACGTGGGAATCAAATATTTACTCTTCCTTACGATTAAGTATTGACTATTTCTACTTCATAATAATAACATGCTTCCCATTAATATGTTGTACATCAATGTTACAACCTTCACAAAACATAAGCCAAAAGTTCAGGAAAAAGAGAAAAGCAGCATCATTAACTTGAAAATATAAACAAACTTAATTTATTAAGATCGATTCACTGGAATAGTTTAGAGTTTGCTTAAACGGCTTAGTTAAAGTTGCAGTAAATGTTTGTGCTAGTAGGAAAAAGTACAAGTAATTAGAAATTAATGCAACTTTTTGCAGACTCCAAATCTAATATATTCAATTTGAGATCATTAACACATGTTTCTTTAAATGAATAAGCGGAACCTAGTTCAACGGCCATTAATTATCTGGAGAAAAAAAAACAAGCTTTATGTGGTTCATATGCAGAGTACGGGAACAAGAAATTAATTTACACTTTTAATTACTTTGTTACCTTCATTAGTCGCTTATGAAAACCAGTCGACAGTTGAAATGATAAATGTAAATAGCAGGGAGTACGGTAGCATACCTCGAGTGCCGCGTTTTTAGCGCGTAGGACCCGTTCGAAAGGTATATTAATATAATTTAGATATTTCATTGACTGGCTCTAAAACGACTTTTTGTTTTATCTAATTAAAGCTTTTATCGAGTTAACTTATAATTAAAACCATTTACGTTTGATTGCATCAGCTTTTGTAAAAAAAGTGTTATGTGCAAAATTAGCAATTATGAGCAAAAAGTCTAATGAAAATGCAGATGTGTTGAAAACACTGTATATACGTAAAAGAATATTTGTGCATTTGGATATAAATACTAGTTAGTTCCCTCTAATGCTTCATAACTGTTTAGGATGAAACGATGATTTTATGTAACTTTTATGTAATAATCGGGTGATTCTTAAGTTTAAAATTAATGCTTGAAGACGATTTTACCAAAGATTACCAAGAGGTATAATCTGACATGTAAATTTTACCACTTACCCGAACGTTTTAACATCGAAATTCACATTTTAGGAGGATGGCAACTTTAATTCCAGTATGCAATTTTTCTAATTGTTTCAATTTTTTAGATGTTTTCCCTGACTAAATATACATATTTTGTAGTGTTATTAACAGACTTCCCAAAACCGTATCGAGAAACTGATCACGAATCCCCGATGTGTAACTGATAACTTTTTTCTGATCAATTCCTAGGATTTTCTGAATCCTTACATGATCTGATTAAGGTAACATCCACATGAACGGGGCTTGGGTACGCTTAAACAAGAAACTGTTTTTTCAGCCTTTCACAGCCCCTAATAGCAGTAGAAATAGAAAATTTGGAGTGAATACTAACGACAACATGGCAAACAAATGAACTCTATGTTTAGTATTAAGAGAATATTTAACATTAAATGTATAAAAAAGTGGGTAAAATGACCGTTGGTGTGATTTTTAACCGATTTTCCAAAAACAAAGAGGTTCTAAGTTGGACGTGGATTTTTTTTTATGTCTGACCGGGCATAACTTCGTTACGCGTCGACCGATTTTGATGATTCTTTTTTTGTTGGTTAGAATATGTTCACCGATTGGTACCATGTCAAAAAAATTTTGTTAGGGTGGGAGTGGGGATGAAACCCCACCGTAGACCGATTTGGGCGGTTCTTTTTTTGTTGTACAGAGTATGATCCCCCATTGCTAATAGGAGAAAAAAATTTGGCCTAGGGTGGGGGGGAGGGGTAGTCAAACTTCGTAACGCGTGGACCTAATAGGGAATAACTCCTAGTAACTCCTTAACGCGTGGACCGATTTCGATGATTCCTTTTCTGTTCGGTAGAGTATGTTCCTTGATTGATATCATGAGAAAAATTTTTTTGTGAAATGGAGGTGGGGTAGGGGGTTAAACCTAACTTTTCAACGCGTGCACCGATTTGAATGGTTCTTTTTTCGTTGTACAGAGTAGAAGACACTTAAAAGTGCAAAATAAAATAGTTTTTAAAAAAAAGTTGAACCGCGTTCACAAAAAGCGCTAAAAAAACATAAAATAATTTTTAATTTTATATCTATTACGACATTTTGAAGTCGGTGCAAATAAAACATAATAATACCTGAACGTTTCAGCTCACGGGATCATAAGAAAGGACGGTAAAGTACTTTTGTTGTAATTGTTTGGTTTGTTTGCACCGACTTCAAAATGTCGTAATAGATATAAAATTAAAAATTGTTTTATGCTATTTAGCGCTTTTTGTGAAGTCGGTTCAACTTTTTTTAAAAAAACTAAATTTTAACGATTTTTGGAACTTTTTTTCTAGTAAAGCGCCAAATATTGGCATTTCAATCAAAATTTAAAAGTGATTCAGTGCTCAGTATTTTTATGTATCTTTAAAATCCGTTTTACCTCTTTTATTTAAGACGATGCTGTGGCAAAAACATCACTTGCACCGATTATATATTTTTTATCTTGGTGTCAAAAAAAGAACGTACAGGAGACATGACGCAAAAAAAAAGATTTTTTTGTTTAAGTTCTAGTATTTAACTTAAACATGGCTTTTATGTAACCAAAACAGATTTTAAAAAAAATTTTAAAAATAAACCTGTTTTTTGCCAAAATGATGTAAAAACCCCCTTAAAATCTTTAATTTTACGATCTAAAAGTTGATTTGGTGGAACATTACAGCCTTGTCCCAATACGTGGCAGATCCATGGGTCGGTTTTATGCTGACCACTGATTACGATAAAAAGGTCATGGGGTTTGCAGGCCAGTGGTTTAGAAACCATTTTAAATTATAACTCCACTTGCAAGCGAAATGGGTGAAGTTCCCGCCCTATGCCCCAAAAGGCATTACAGAAACTAAAGAAAGAAACAGTAGCAAACTATCAAAAAGAATTCAAGGATATTAAAAGTTGTTCTAAAACTTGAGGGCAAAATCTATATATACAAAATTATACAAACAAAAAATTTAAGTTTTGACGTTCCATGGTATTAGAGTGATTCAACTTTTCGTTCTAATGTGCAGGATTCCGCATCTCACTCGATTTTTATCCTACTTATGGCAATTAATGGGAACTTTTGCGAGAATATCGAAAGAATAAAGCCTGGTTAAGGTTCCAGCAATTAAATTTAATAAATATAAAGCTGATTTTATAACAAAAGAAAAAGAAAAAATTTCATTTAAACAATTGGTTGACTTTACTTTCAAAATAAAATTGTTGTTATTTTATAGTATTTTGTTCGGCTTCCTTTTGCGATGACCACTTCTATCCGCATGGATTTTACTAAAATTTGGTACATAAATTCAGGGATGTTAGTTCATCCAACTTCTACCCGGCTGGATGTTCGGTATTCCCCGAATAAACCACTATTTCCTTTTTTCACTCAACTCACAGGTGTTCGAGTGGGTTGATCTCGAGTGACTGTGGAGGCCAATCAAGCACTTCAAATCCTTGCCTTTCAAGCCAATCATTGGTCCTGCTAGTTTTATGTTCCGGATCATTAGTAGGTTGAAGGTGCCCTTCAGAGCATTGTAGCAAGCACAGCAGGAGTAAGCACCGCTTTTTGTCCTGTTAAATTTTTCGTAGCTTAAATGTCGAACTTTTTCCGGCTATTAGTTACGGTAACAATTCCAACACCAACTCCACGAGCAATTTTATGGTTCTTGCCACTTTTTCTAATAAATACTTTATTTTAGCTTCTTTTTCACGCTAACTGACTTTATCTTTAAAATCTCAAAAACCAAACAAAAAAGGCTTTAATTAACAAATTTAATTTAATTGTTTATACTCACTCTTTAATTATAAGTTTTAATTTATGAAAAAATTATCAGATTTTATTGAAACCTAAAACTTTGCTGAAAACAAAAACCACTTTTCACTTTAACTTTTAAAACTCAATAGTAAACGAAATTTACTTTATGGAAAAAAGAATTTGTAGTCATTCTTTTGCATATATATACTCCGATGAATAGATTTTCCATGCTAGGCTATCAATTACTTGACTCACTGTTAGTATTTTTCATCTGATTATTCAACATTAACTTAATAAATATATCACTTTCTTTTAGGACACATAACTTTTAACAAAAATTCAATCAAAAGTCATATTTTCGATTCTAAACTTAATTTCTCGACTAATATTCCGATATGTATACTTATATCAAGCAGAGGTTTTCAAACTTCGTTAAATAAATAACTAACCGTACATAGAATAGTATATTCGAAAAATATTTTACTGGCTAAAGATCTGTTTGTTTCACTACACTTTTTATATACTTCTTGCACCCAGTGCAAAGAAATTATTAAAAGGTGTTGGTTTCGATTTGGTTTAAATTTCGTATTACACTTAAATCGCTTGTTTCGATGAAGTGGCAATAATTCTAGTGTAAATTTTTACACCTGTTTTTCAGCAAGTGGAGTTTGCAATTTAAGTGTGATTAGTCGTTATCAATTTGTCATTTATCAGCTATTGTTTAGGAGAATGTGAAAAATTAAAATTATTTTTATTTTGAACCGTCTAAAAATACAACGAGTAAGTTAAAATGCTGAAAGGACTATTTAGAAGGCTTATGCAGTCCATAATAAGAAAGTCAAAATTATAATTAAATTATTAAATATTATATATCAAATTTATTTATTTTAACTTCTTTCTAATTTAATGTTTTATGAAGAAATACAAGATTCATTTAAAATTTCGTTTAATCCGTACAATTTCAGTTACCAAATTCTAGCAATTAACCATAAATGTCAAGGTGGATGAATAGTTTGTTTCACTGTCGTAAGTATAGGGCATATTTTACACTTTTGACGTCACTTGGTTTACACCACAATTGCATTCTTACGCCGCTCGTATAGCAAAACAAACATACCTATTGCATTGGTTTTAAATAATGTAACGTGCACAGACTACGTGATAAAAGCGAAATAATGGTGTGCAAGTGCGTATGTCCTAGATTTCGGAAACCAGAAAAATGTCTCAGACTGTACAAAGTTAAGGCCAATTTGAACACATGGTGATTTGTGGAGAACGGAAATATCTAGAAGTTTCCACCGCTACTACTTAGTTTACTTATAAGGCTGATTAGCAGCCTGGTGAGTTAGTTTTGATTTAACCAGTGAAGCAATAAGTTCGATAAGTAAAGCTAAATGGTATATTGTCAGAAAAAATTGTAAAGGAACTTGCGAAACGAATTGAACAGGGTAGTGCAGAAAAACTGTGAAATTTTGTGATTGAAAATAAGTGCCTTAATTTAGCCGTCCATCTACAAACGTATCTATGTTGTAGAGTATCAAACACAACCTCTTCCTAGCGTCGCTATAGTTGAGTAAAAAAGTAATTGTTCAAATCGAGGCGACTACATAATCGATTAATGGAATTATCGAAGTTGAATATCCTCGCCAAATGTCAAATCTTCACGCCAACTTCAGTATTTTTTTAATTTTCTTGCAGATATCGCAATTATAAGTTCCATGAGCATATAAAACAGGTATAACAGCAACACATTTGACAAGTCGTAGTCTAGAAAGTGGTGCAAACTTGTATTACATAACATATCGTTGAATGCTATTTTGTTTAGTCTAAAGCATTTGACAAATCTAATACAGAAGCAGTTAGTCCGCAATGGGGGGGGGTCATGTATGCAATTTGGGGTCCCCGCGGTAACTTGTCATATTTTTATGTTTTTCGGCACGACGAATCGATTTTTCGAGGTTACCAGGCTCAAAAATTTGTCGTTTTCGAGATATGGCCCATTTTAGTCAAAATTTGTGGTTTTTCTGAATTTTCCAAAAAAATAAAAAAATTTTAAATTATTAACCAACTTTATGTGAAAGATCTTTTGATTTTCAACAATTTATGTCGGTAGCATTTTTTCCTAAAGTCCTTGGTTTAGCTGTAATTTGCAAAAAATGCCTCACATTTCTTATAGAGTATTTTAAATGGGATAACTTATATGGGGCAAAATTCCTCAAGTGTACCAGGTGAAGAAATTCGATGTCTCCGATTTTGTTCAAACTTCACCAAAATATTGTTACTGGTACAAGTAATTATCGTGCTAAAGGATTTAAAAAAAAATTTTTGTGCAAAAGTTATAGGGTTGTAAACTTTTGCATTTTTGCACTTTTTCTCGTGATCATATCTTTTTTGAAAAATCATAACTATCGCCACCATTGCAGTAGAACAGTGATCTTTAGTGATTTGTAAAGGTCGTTACATGCCGTTTCCAATAAAAATATAATTTTCCAAAAAAAATTTTTGACTTTGAAAAATATTTTTTGGTTTTTTACACAATACTTGATCATACGCTCTGGATAGTTCCGAAGAAACCAGATAATTCCGGGCAACAAAAATGGCGAATAGTTATCGATTATCGAAAACTTAATGAAGTGACCATAAATGATAAGTTCCCAATTCCCATTATTGATAATATATTGGACAAATTGGGGAAAGCGCAGTATTTTACGACATTAGATTTGGCGAAAGGGGTTCACCAAATCTTAGTAAAAGCTGACGATAGAAAAAAAACAGCGTTCTCCACTCCCATCGGGCATTATGAATATATCAGAATGCCATTTGGATTGAAGAACGCCCCCGCAACCTTTCAAAGGTTGATGAATTCAATTCTCAGGGACTACATAAACAAAATCTGTGTAGTTTACCTCGACGACATTTTGATATTCAGTACGTCATTGGAAGAACACATTTTAAATATTCGGAAAATATTTAACACACTGAGAGAAGCTAAATTGAAAATACAGATGGACAAGTGTAGTTTCCTCCTTAAGGAGACCGAGTACCTTGGCCATATCTTAACGCCCGAAGGTGTAAGACCGAATCCGGCTAAAGTCGAAGTTATTCAGAATTTAAAATTACCAACCACCCAGAAACAGATAAAGACATTTTGGGAACCACTGGCTATTATAGAAAGTTCATAAAGAACTATGCCAAAATAGCACAACCATTAACGAAGTATTTAAAGAAAAATACCCGTATCAACACTAATAATCCGAGCTTCATAGCCGCCTTTGATAAATTAAAGGAGCTCATAACCAATCATCCGATACTTAAGTATCCTGATTTTAAAAAGAAATTTAAGCTCATAACTGATGCCAGCAACTTTGCCATTGGCGCAGTTTTAACCCAAGACGGTCATCCCATTTCGTATGCCTCCAGAACACTAAATAACCACGAACAGAATTATCCCACAATAGAAAAGGAGCTGTTAGCCGTGGTATGGGGAGTAAGGTATTTTAGACCATATCTGTTCGGGAAAGAATTTGAATTACAAACCGATCATCAGCCAATAAAATGGCTTCACACAAAATACTCCGGTAAAGATATCAATCCAAGGCTCCAAAGATGGCTTATTCAATTAGGAGAATATAATATTAAAATTGATTTTATCAAAGGGAAAGAAAATAAAATCGCAGATTTCTTGAGCAGAATAAATGCTGAGAACCAAGAAATCAATACAATGAATTTGAGCGAAGTATTAGGCGAAATGTTTTCAGAAAAAATTGAAAATATAAACAATATACAAAAGACTAGTGAGTCAGGAGAATCTATAGAAGTACAAACTACTCATTCCCAAGAAGAAAACTTGGAGGACCATATTCCCATTCTGGATACAGTCGTTAATAAATTCAAGCTACAGATCATACTTGTGGAAACCAAAGAAAAGGAATGTGAAAAAATATTTAAGAACAGAAGAATCTATATCGACAAGAACGACCTAGTCGATGAGTATGATAGTAACATCTTGAGAAGATATTTAGAAAAGGGCAAGATAGGAATCCACTCGAAGTTGAACGATCATGAATACAACAAACTACAGCAAAGATTAATTGCAATGTTTCCAGATCGAAGAACTTTTAAATTCGTTAGATGTAGCCTTTTCGCTGTAGACATAGAAGATGAGGAGCAGTTGAAGAAACAAATTGCACTCTTCCACAAAAATGAATCGGGACACTCTGGAATCATTCCCACTTATGAAGGAATGAAAAAGAAAATTTATCACCCAAAATAGAAATATGGAAAATTGTAAATAATTGTGAAATCTGTTCAGCAGCCAAATACGATCGGCAACCAATAAAAAATAAATTTTACTTGACAGAAACTCCTTCCACGATTGATGAAATAGTACATGTCGATGTTTATGTCAACAGTAAATATTCATTTATAAATTTTATTGATAAATTTTCAAAATTGCCACAAGTTTCCACCTAGAAGACAGAAACAGCCGAACAATAGTAGAAAAGCTAAAACAATTTATTTCAATTCGAGGAAAAATTCAAAGATTCATATTTGACAATGAGTTCAGTTCAAAAAATGTTGAAGAATTCTGTAAAAAGGAAAAAATCGAATTTCAGGCTACAAAACCTAACAACCATACCGGAAACGCCGATGTCGAAAGGCTTAACAATACCTTAACCGAAAGAATTAGAGCTTTAAATTTAGAAAACAAACAACCAATTAAAATGCAAATACTTAATGCAATAACATTTTATAATAACTCATTTCATTCTACTTTAAAATGTACCCCAGCTGAAGTGCAGAATCGCGAAGTTGACTTTGTAATTATAAAGGAAAGAATAGATGAAAAGAAAAGCCAGATGATTAATAAAAGAAATAAAAATCGTGAAGACTATGTCGAAACTAGGACGACAGGGTTCATAAAAAACTATAAATCACTTCGTCATAACGAAGAACCAAAATTTAGAAAATATAAATTAGCTAATATCCACGAAAACAATATAAAACGGCCTTTTAAATTTACAGGTGAGAATTCTGGAAATCATGTTCATATGGATGTTGGTCCTAGCCATGACCCCCCTAATTCAAGCGACGCTGTCAATTGAACAAATTCACTCGGAGTCCGGATTCACCGAAATAAAAATAGACGAAATAGAAATAGTGAATAGATTTGATATAGTCTTACATATAATTTATCCCAACGAAATTTTAGATATCCTAACCAATTTGGAACGCTGTATAGAAGCCTTAAATATCACTAACAAAAACTTACTAATAAACCAAATTAACTCAATTAAAATCAAAACTCTAACATTATTACCCAATAGAAGTAAGAGAGGTTTAATTAATGTAGTAGGAAAAGGATTAAAATGGCTTTTCGGTACACTTGACGAAGACGACAAATTAGAGATTGAATCACAATTAAAAGTGACAGACGAAAACAACCACAGAATTATAAAAACTATTAATCAACAAATTAAAATCAACGAAAATTTTAATAATTCGTTCTCATTACTAAAAAATATTATAGAAGCAGATAGAAACAAAATTGTTACTGAATTAGAAAACGTAAAAAACTTTGAAAGAAAAATATTAGATCAGGAAGTTTTCCTTGAACAACAGCTGAGAGTAAATGCATTAAAAGAACAAGTAGAAAAAATTCAGGACAATATAATTTCAGCTAGAGTGGGAATAGCCCACCCAAATATATTAAGTGAGCAAGAAATTCATGAATACAAAATTGAAATGAAGAAACTTAGTAACATTAAAGCCGGAATAGCAAAATTTATGGAAAATGCTATCGTTTTCGCAATAAAAATTCCAACAGGAACCTTAAAAACGGACAAGAAATTAATAGTTCCTGTCGTAAATTCTAATAATAAACAAATTGATGAAGAACTTGAATATGTAATCAGAATTAATAACAAGACTTTCTCATTCCAGAATAATTTGAGCCTACAAGAACTGAAACTAAGTAAACATTGTGTAGTTAAGAAAAACTGTAAATTAGTCTATAGTCCAGAAGAAGAAATCATAGAAATAGGAAATGATTTTGTAATTTTAAACAATATGAAAAACAAAAGTTTCAAAAGTTCCTGCGATGAAAGAAGACTTCTTTTCAACGGAAATTTTATACTCAATTTTGTTAATTGTTCAATCAAAATAGCTAACAGAACATTTAGCAATAAGATATCTGTATTTACTGAAAGATTTGTAATACCCTATAAAGATGATATGTTAACTTTTGAAAAATTTAATTTATACCAGGAGAACAATATTAAGGAAATCGAGGAGTTGAAGCTTCATAAAATTGTTAACTATAGTATAGGAACAGGAAGTATTATATTGGTAATATTTGTATCAATTTTTGTAATACACTTTTTTTGTAAACAAAATAAATCAAAAGTTAAAATAATTAACGAGATCCAGGAGAATCTCGAATTAAAGGAGGGAGGAGTTACATTCCCAGACACCTCAAATTCCACATGCCACGAAAACGTGACAAACCGGCAAACAATCTCACCACAATTCCTCGAATTAATAGAAAGCTTAAACCTCAGCCATAAAGCTTAAGCGTGAGAAAAGCATAATAAGCAAAAATGGTGAGAACCTTGTGAGTTTGTTATACATTCGAGTCATGTGGATAGAAGTAAGTTAGTCAGTTGCATTATAGTTTTTAAAACCGCGACAGCTCCTCTTAAGAGTCTATTTTATGTTTTTTAATAAAATTTAAATAAATACAGTGCTAAAGTATTGTGTTGTTTTATATTTACAATATTTTATTGATTTCCAAAAATCGAACATATAAGTTGCGCGGGCTTTCAAAAATCAAAAATTTACACTTAACATTGCTTTGCCACTATAAATGATAGATTATTTTAAAGCTGAGATGACACTTTCAGTTGAAAAATATGAAAAAAATTTATGATCAATGTGTAAAAAACCAAAAAATATTTTTCAAAGTCAAAAATTTTTTTTTGGAAAATTATATTTTTATTCGAAACGGCATGTAACGACCTTTACAAATCACTAAAGATCACTGTTCTACTGCAATGGTGGCGATAGTTATGATTTTTCAAAAAAGATATGATCACGAGAAAAAGTGCAAAAATGCAAAAGTTTACAACCCTATAACTTTTGCACAAAAATTTTTTTTTAAATCCTTTAGCACGATAATTACTTCTACCAGTAACAATATTTTGGTGAAGTTTGAACAAAATCGGAGACATCGAATTTCTTCATCTGGTACACTTGAGGAATTTTGCCCCATATAAGTTATCCCATTTAAAATACTCTTTTGCAAATTACAGCTAAACCAAGGACTTTAGGAAAAAATGCTACCGACATAAATTGTTGAAAATCAAAAGATCTTTCACATAAAGTTGGTTAATAATTTTAAATTTGTTTATTTTTTTGGAAAATTCAGAAAAACCACAAATTTTGACTAAAATCGGGCCATATCTCGAAACGACAAATTTTTGAGCCTGGTAACCTCGAAAAATCGATTCTCCGTGCCGAAAAACATAAAAATATGACAAGTTACCGCGGGGACCCCAAATTGCGTACATGACCCCCCATTGCGCCCGGACTAAGTACTTTTGTTACGATTTCACAAAACATAGCTCTTTCTCAGCATGATGAAATTCAAAACGATTCAATTCATCCCTAAGTTGCTCACGCACATGTCGAAGAATAAAATAGTGACTTTCTTCTTCGTTTTCAAAATATAATGAAATTGAATACACAATAAAATAATCAACACAAACTGTCAAATGTCAAAATTATAAGTCAAAAATTAGCCGATGTTTTTGAGTAGGATAATTTTTTTGCCTCCAGTTAAATTGACTTCAGTAATATTAAAGTTGCATTTATTCGACTGAAACTTGATGATAAACTCGACCTCAATAATTAAGGCCAATATCTTTATCTATCGAGTAATTTTTGCAAATGTCGCATTAGTTTTACTGATATACCGTGGAGCTGATTGCTGGTATACTGCGGAGCTGTTTTTCAATATTTTGTTCCAAAGAAAACAAATATGTAGCTTCTAGAGCTTCCTCCGTCAACAAAAAAAAGTGTGACTTTATACAACAGAAACGTATTACGTTTTGAGGTTTATCCATCTGTAGATTCCGCAGTTTCTGAATTACTTTCCGTTTTCTTTCACTTCCCATATGTTATAAATTAATCAATTCTGGAATTATTTTTTTATTTAAAAAATTAAGAAAGGTAACATTTATTTGTGTTCACTTGAAAATATATATATGGACAATTTCGTGTTTGTTGATAGTTGCCAATTCAGCGATGTTCTTATAACCACTTAATGCGGGGACATACAACTAGCATATCTCCGTAAACATTACGAACTCAAGGTTTTCTGTCAATTCTTCCAATGATTTGCCGCCAGCCTTTTACGCGGATCTCCAGAGGAACAAATTTTGGGTATAGCTGTTTTAGAGTAATGAAGATAAATTAGTTTTTTAAGCGTCTAACCCTTGAAAGAGTCATATTTTCAGTTGTTCCTGAATAATTTTTACAAACCCTAGAAATAGAGTCGACCAAAACATTTTTCACCCAGCAGAAAGATCAATGACAAATGAAGCAATCGATTTTTTAATAATATAAAATATAACCTATCAAAATAATGTAGTTAACATTTGCAGGACTATATTGAAATTTTTAGGAAAATTAACGATTTTCAACCACCAAGGGGCACCCTTCAAAATGTATCTCTCTTTCAAATGTATCGTTGTCATAAAATGCGGCATGAACAATATTGAGTAAAAGCGCAACAGACACTGCATAATAAAACTCTGTAATTTTCTGTATAAACACAATTGGCAAAGTTGCAAGTAAAATTAAAAGACATAGCTGCACTTCGTTTATATCAAACGGACGCATATGGAATTCAAATCCGTGTGCTAATAGTGCGGCACAAACCAAGATAACGACAATAACAAGAAGTAGAAGAAGTCGTAGTTGAAGTATATAATATACCAGTAAAATCAATATGTTCAATATATAGTTGCTTTTGAAATATTTTAAGTTTATCCGAATTCTCTCCAATAAATCCTCAGGTGAATTCGCTTCCTTGAAATTGAAAATATTTAAAAATTCAGTTGCAGGTCGAGATGTATTCTTCACGTTTACAATGAATTCATAAATGAAATTTACATCTTGGTATATATTGTCTAGCGTTGGAATTTTTCTAGGTCTTGCATACATAGTCCTGGAGTATCGGGAGAAACTGACGACTCTGTACATTGCAGACTTCTTGCTATTCAGGTAAATACATGACACGTTTTTATTAAAATTGAAGGCCAATATGACGTCTAAATGAGAAAGTTTTAGAAAATCAACGCTGACTGAAAGCAAATTTACCAGACAACCTGGGCTACCGGTATTATCAAAGGTTTAATTTATTTAATTAGAGTAAAGGTCTATTTGCTTTTTCTAGTTTTGATTTTCTTGATTTAAATAATTGCACGAATTAAATTAAATTATGAATGAAGAAGACAGCCTTTCTTTATAAAACATTAAATTAAAAAATTGTCAAAACAAATTTGGTGTATAATTAATTCATTTATATAATAATATGTATTTATATAATAGACCATTTGATGTATGGTTATTCTGTCAGTGGTAGTTTGCTATCCAGACTGGATAGAGTAAAGGATCTCTGTATTTTTTTTTTGATCCACATTTATTTTTCGTTACATAATTAACAAGGCTAATGCTTACTTGGGATAGTCTAAGTTGTTTAACATGCTTGGGCTGCTCATTTTAGGCACGCTAGAGAATAGCCGCAACAGATCTCCGACTTGTTTTATCTTTTACGTCTTACGGAGATTTGTTAGCTCGTCGGAATAGTTGTCGTCGCTGAACATCCGGGTTCCTATTCGTTCCTTTAGACACAGAGACTTTCTCCAGACCCCTCATCGCCGCATTAACTATAGTCTGCATGACCGCATTGGTTTTAATTTTTCGAAATCTAAATCGAGGGATCAGCTGTGTTAAGGTCGTTTTAGGCTGTATAATGTGTTGTATTATTTTGCTTTAAGAATTTTAAATTGTATTTGAAGTTGTTATTTTTTTTATCTGAAAATATGCTTAAATCTGACTCACAACTGCGAGGAAGAGTTACCAGGGGTTGTCCACAGGGTAGAGTTTTATCTCCCTAACGAAAACATCTACAATGAAGGATATGCCGACGACATATAAACTATCTGTAGAGGGAAGTTCACAGATATCACAACAGACATTTTGAGGAGGTTCCTCAAATTAATGGAACAGTGGCGTCATGAACAAGAGCTCTACATAAAGGCAAACAACTCGAATCTGATAGTCTAGACATTAGACTCCTAAACCGCTTTAGAACTTAAATTAATGTGCATGGAATGGACAATTATCCAGGGAGTTCCTCGATTTGAGACTAACTTAGAAAAGAAACATTCATAAAAAGGTTCAACAAGTAAGTAGAGCCCTACAACAGTGTAAAGTACCGTCTGGCAGAGGTGGGGTATCTCCCAAAGTACGCGTACTGATTATACTCAATGATGGTAAGGTTTTTTATCTCATATTCAAATTTATTTGTTCGAATAACAAATTTTACAAGTAGGTACAACACCTATATTTTTATTTTGTATAAGAAACTATAAGAAAAATTGATTTATATCTAAAAGAGAAAAATCATTGCAATAAATTCCTACCTATAGTTATATCAAGACAAATGCAGTTGAGTTAACTAAAAATAACAAATATTGAGTTAACTAGAGTTGCCAACGTAGTAAGAGACTTAAAAATACTAGTTTTAGTTGAGGCAATTAATTTCTTTAGATAGAATGTTTAATTGTACAAGATAAATCATTCCAAATTTTAGCAGAGGCACGGGTGTTTAGTGATGAGGAAATTACATATTGTAAGTATCAATTTCTTTCGGTTAATTCGTTTAGATCTAGTAAATTGCAACAGTTCTTGATATTTTATAACTTTCGTCTCCGAAACGGAAATTAAAATAAACAGAAATTTCACATTCGCAAGTGAAGCGAAACACTAGTAATGAACGCACCAAAAATAGGCATAATGGTTTGGATGTAAAGTAGTCTGATTACCATAACGAACGATGTCCAGCATAGATTCTACTCACCACTGACTCCCATGTAAAACTTTTGTAAAATATTACAACAAGACTTTTGACGAAATCAACAGCAGGAACAATAGTACCATATATAGTAATCGCAGTATACCCATCTGTTTTAATTTCCAACCGATGTATTGCAAACACTTTTGAGGGATTAGGTTTTAGTCTATTATCGAGAGACCAACAAGGAATAGATTCCAAGTCCTCATTAATATGACAGATGCAATCCTCAATGAGACCAATTGGTCTAGAAATGTACAACTGCACGTCATCGGAATAAAGTTGTAAATGAGAATGTTTAACCTGATAAAAAGCGTCATCAATAAACATTGAAAATAACAGTGGCCAAAGAATAGATGCCTGAGATTAATAAAAGAAAATTAACTGAGTTCAAGCGAGAAACTTACTCGAACTTCCAAGGCCCGGAACCGGAACCATATTGTGCCTTAGAAAGAGATAAGGTTAGAGGCCTGAATTACAAATGGGCCATAGGAGACAGTGGGATGAAGTGGACGTGTGGCTTTAAGTCTTACTGTGCTGCTTGGAGGAGTCTTCTGAATTTTGATCGGAAAACGCCAAAGTGGTTGACATTTTGAAGAAAATTGGTTTCATTGTGAATGACAAGTCTAGCCTATGCCTAGAGGTGAAGGTGATGCATACACTGTACCTTAGCAAGAAAACAAGGTTGGAGCCGAAGAACTTGGCCCCATGTCGGACAAACAAAAATTTAGCACTAACCGAGGGAATTCAGGATTGTCAAGGCAGCTGTGGCATACTTGGGTCATTAAGAAAACGGCTTTCATGCTAAGAAGCAACCGCACCGATCTCCGAAATATTGTGGCAGGCATTATCGGCCACTGCCTGTTCAAAAGTCACGCAGAACGTTTACGCATCCCCTCCAACAACTTTTGTTGTTTGCTGGATGAGGAAGAAGTGGAATACATTCAGCATTTGTACTGCAATTTTCCTAGCCTTCCATGAGAAGTACTGGACGATGTTGGCTGCTTCTAAATAAACCATAAATTAGTATTCTGGTGCGGTTCCGCCGATGTGGTAATGCAAAGGATTTTTCTTATGTCATTGTGAGGCTGATCGGCTTTCCGATAAATACCACCCTAACCTGACCTATCCTAACTTAGGTAAGGATGAAAAACTGAAAAAATGCATCCCCGGTAAATTGCTCGGGTATGGAACGAAAGGAAACTTATACCGGTCTGATTCGAGGATCTCAGCGAAAGTGGTTTTAGTGGGTAAAACTTCTGTACGCTCACGGGTACGGCCGGCCCCCTCTGTGTCTCTTAAAAGCACCTCTCCAAGTCAAAACAGGGACAACTAAAAAGTAGCAGGAATCTTATAAAAAAAAAAACACTATTTATTTCGTTCTTTATCTATTTAGTAACACAAATCTAATAATTCACTCATAACTTGTTTCAGTCCTGGGTTTTGTTAAGCGGTGGTCCAGGGAGTTTTCTGATCGACAGACCCTAATCCACTTATTTTGTTCTTTAGTTAGACCAATTCTCGAGTATGCATCTCAGGTTTGGTCTCCCTGCTATGCTGTTCATTCTAAACGCATTGAGTCGGTGCAGCGGAACTTTGTTAGGTTCGCACTATGGGACCTCCCGTGGAATAATCCATTAAGGCTTCCTCCTTATGAGGATCGCCTCCGACTACTTAATATGCACTCGCTGGAGGAACGACGTAGAATTGCTGACCTAGTATTTATTCACCAGCTTTTGAACTCGAATATAGACTCTGGCACTCTCGCAAGTTTGGTTACTTATAGGCATACCCCGTATAGCTTAAGGAGATTGCCTTTACTACATGTTATCCACTCTCGATCCAACTATGGTATGCATGAGCCTATTAACCGCATGTGTAGGGCCGTGAATATGTGCCCTATTTTTGACCTGGCTCTTACTAAGGATGTGCTTAAACGTTCTCTGTTATCTCTGCACCCCTGATTGTAGTGTTTGTTAGTGTTTTGGATTTTTACTAATATTTTATTGCATGGGTTATGGGAGCCTCATTCGCCTCAATATATGTTATATTCTGGTGAATAGGTCAATTGATTCCAGGCTTCTGCTAGTGAAGTGCGCCTTCTGAGTTAGAAGGGTTAATTCTATATATATATATATTTATAAACTAAAGAAAACTTTTCTGACAAAATAGCTGGTCTCACGTACAAGGTTCATACACGTAATGGCCTATCCTGTTTATTATTTTATCTAAGAACACTACCAACAATCCAATTTGCCTTTCGCAAGCTAACCTGCTCCTTTAAATCCAAGCTATAATACATTACGTTACAATGCTTCTCAGTATAGAGCCCCAAATAATCTTTTCAGATATATTTCCTACTGAAACTCAAACAGTTTAAAGAATCAAAGAGCTTGCTTTGCCTACCTTTGTAGATAGCAATGTCAGAGCTATTCGTTAAAAATGCACAGGGTCTGCAGCCCAAAATACTATAACCCATTAAAGATAATGTCTCTATGAAAACACGTGAAGAAGTTAAAATGCCGGAGAAAGCGACAACCTACTTATTTCATAACTAAAACTCAAAATATGTATGTCTCTTTACTAAACTACAAAAGCATAAATTATACATACGTTAAAAATCATATTTTATTGTGCAATTATTCCATCCGTAATGAAAAGAAAAATTCCAGAATAGGCAATTTCAGCTATAAAATTTACCTTAAATGCTTGTTTGGAACAGCACGGCATATTAGTCCTAATTTTTCTGACAGCTATAATTTATGTCACTACTTGAAAACAAATAAATTTCAAAACGAGGTAAGGATTTGCTCTCGTCATTGTTTAACGTTAGTTTTCGCTTATTTCAAGATCTATGAGAAAATATTTTTGTGATCAAATTACTGCTCGGCTTCAAACATTATATTTGGACAACAAGAAAATTCAAGTATGACTCCTGAAATCAAGAGCAACACTGAAAATGAGCCACAGAAGAATAGAAGCTGTTGCCCTAATCTGTCTATACTTTTCAAGAAAATCCCAGGCCTGGAAGATATTTGGGCGCACGTAAAACAGGGCACGAGACCAATGACAGAATTTTTGAATCCGCGAAATATTAAACCAACAGGCGCTCTCCAGAGCTTATCTAATAGATTCGCGAGGAATTTAATATACTTCCGCTGCAACTACTTGTGTACTTTTATAATTTTAATGATGTACTTTCTTATAAGGCGCCCCCCTGTCCTTATAACCATAGGTGTTTTCATATGTACATGCTATCAAATTCGAAGTTCTGAGAGCTCATTGCACATTTTTGGAAAGGAAATAAGTACGCATCAGCAGTATTTGTTAGCGAATCTTATTGGCGGAGGACTTTTGTATTTCTTAGGAGCAGGTTATGTTTTGCTCACCGGGCTTGGAGCTTCATTTTTCATAATTTCTGTTCATGCGTCATTTTATAACATTGATATGGTTCCTACAGAGAAGAAAGTAGTTTCGGGAGAAACGGACGCGTAAATTAACTTATTTAAATTTAAGATTTACTAGTGAATAAAGAAAGGTTTTGTTTCCAAGGGCTGCGTTTGTGTATTTGTGTATGATCCACCTTAAAGCCTACTTCACAACTACATACCTTAACCCGTAATGATGTATAAAAACTGTTTACAGCTGCGGCCTTATTACCCAATATGATTCGATTGCAATCGATCGTAAATATAGGAAAATTTAGACTTAAATGAGATTAAAAAAGATATTGTATTTGTGTGAGTTGCTAGGTTTAGGTCCATTCAATTCTAAACTTCCTATATTTACGATCGATTGCAATCGAATCATATTCGGTAATAAGGCACCTGTTTTAAGCAAATACCTCAGTTACTTTTATGTTTTATTTGGAACTGAAAGCAGTTAACATACAAATGCATGTTTTCAGCAAATGTTACTCAGGTAAGTGAAATTTCAGTAAGTCAAGGTTCCGCACCTTGGAAGGCTGTTCTAGTTAGAGGCATAGTTTTATTTTCCTGTAATATTTACATAAATCTCTATCAACTGTAATTATTTCAGTTTTTCGCTTTGCAAAGTGCGAAGATAGATGGTATTTCTGTTAGACATTTTTCATCATAACTCGAAAACTATATGGCGTAATATGAAATGAAAATATATTTTATAATGTGCAAATGAAACCCACTTCAGCTAGTAACCCCTAAAAATTACATCCGCCCTTCGCCTAATCAACGAAACAAACAGCTCGTGTATAGAGAAGGTTAAAGCTAAAAATATAAATGTATCGTGTATTTATAAAAGGTCGAAGCAAACGAAAGCTTTTAAGGGATGGACTCAGGTGTTAGATATAAAATCGCCACAAATACAACAATTTATATCTGAAAAGAGAAAGAGGAGAATAAAAGATCGCGAAATTAATATGATAAAACAGCTTGAAATATTAAGAAAACCACATGTCAACTACAGACGAGACAATTGTGACAATAATAGAGGACCCCAATGCAGGTGAGCTGTTGATTAATTTTCAGGAATATTTACTTAAGCCAGTCCCAGGACTTCCTAATCATAAAAGTTACACTTCACAATTAAATGACTTGGAAATTGCATATTTTTCTCAATGTGCGCTGGGAGGTTTGTCCCTCTTGGTATAACATAGTCCGTTTTTTTGCTAACGGAAAGTTTCTGATAAGCAATCTGATAAGCCTCACAAAGTAATTGCTGAATGAATACAAGGTGTGACGATAATTGTTTTTTATGATGTGGCTTAAGCCCAGAGGATACCCCTATGATGCGTTAGAATGGATTTTCTTCCGTAATTATGGTAAGGGGAATGAGGGAACATGAAAGTTTTGTTTTTGCATTGTTCGGAGCCCAGAGACGGAGTTGTTTTGGTTTAATTTTTGTTTGAAGAACTCGCAGCGAGACTAAGACTCGAACCCTTGATCCATGCGGTGGTGATCATGCCACTTAACCATCTATTAAACTTCGCTCCAAAACACAATTATCAATATGTTTATTTCTTTTGTTTTTCAGATGAAAAAGGAATATTATATTGGGGTATTATCATTAATGTAATGAATTCATTCCAAACGAAGAATACACAGGAAATATACCTACAAGTACTTCATCAACTTCCAGGGTGAAATCAGTAATTTACATGGAGTTATTGCAAAGGGTCCTGCGCTTTTATAAGTTAGAAACTCAAGACAAAATCTCCAAAAACAAAAGAGGAAAATCTATTAACTTCAGAGTCAAACCGATTCCAGGAGAAATTGATCCAAACAACTTCTAATTTTATGCAGAGTTTACCAGTGAACGTTATTCATTCCTGTAACAATATTCAAAAACAGTATTTATCAGCCGATCTCAATATCAAAATTCTGTTTAAAATATTCTGCCTTTGCAGGGTTGTTGAAAGTACCCGACTTCGAAAACAAAGTTAAATATATTTCAGGAAGTAAAAATGTCAGTTTTGCTTTTGACATACCAAAAATTAATGAATGCCAAAATGTGGGGAGTCAGCGATTACATTGACAGTTCTCTTTATCAACGAATGCTAAATAAGTAGTAGTAGCTTAAGATGACCCAAAAAGTAATAAAACAACAGAAATTACTAGAAAATATAAAAAATTACTATATGATGAGGCAAACCTTTATCCGAGATTCCTGTTCAGGATGTGTTTTATATGATATATTAGTTTGATTCTTGTTTACGCAATTTTAAAACTGCCAAAGTAACCTTTTAATCCTAACACGAAGAAGAGGCCAAAAGTTGCCGAAATAAAACTTGTCAGATCCTTAAAAACTACATTAACAGGCAAATTCCATATACTATATCTGAGCCTCTTCTTTTCTCCGGCGACTATCCTGTCCAAAACACCATTTCTCTAAGCTCTTGCATCGAGAAATAGTTTGAAAAAATTTACCACTATTACCTTATCGGGGGCCACTCATTCAACGATTGTGATAAGAATTTTGCAACCGCAAAGTGACTCATCCGCAGGACTGACAGTATCTATAAACATGAGGAATGTATTTTGGTATTTTGTGGGTATTGGGGTCCTCTGTGCGATTACGGAGGGTATCTCGTGCCACGCCGTTCATATTTTCGCCTCCGTTATATTGAGCTCTAGTGCGTGGTCCTAAGGTTCAATGCTAGAAGACTATTTGTTTTGGTCGTTTAAATTCGCCCTGTTCAAATTCCGTAGTGAAGGAACTGCTAGCGTCCATTGACACCTACGGGTAAGTAACTAAATGGAGTGGCCCAACAGCAGAGATTTCCGTAGCCTGTGCCTAAAATGTGTGAGTTTACACGCACACAAGAAAAACAGTACAGGACAGGCTGAAGAAAAAATCTTTATATGGGGGTGCTTTGGTGCAATTTTTAAACGTCTGGAGAAATCTGTTTAAAATTGCAATTTAAAAGCAGCTTTTTCACTAAAATTTGTAATTTTTATTACGGCTTTTCATCACAAGAAATTTAACTAATTAATTTGCAAATCAGTAAACACTTCAATAATAAAGTTTTCATTTACTAACTCCTTGCTAAATTTAATTACACCACCGCCTTTGTAAGTGCTAACTTAAGAAAATATGGCTGCTGAGCCAAAGGTAAACAAAGTCTACCTTAACGCAAAAAGTGGGTATTTTATAAGTTAATAGTGTGTTTAACACCGCCTGAAATATTCTTATCACAAAAGAAAGTTATTTTCTCTACTTTATCTGTGAAATGAAATCCCGGGGTGTTCTAAATAACTTGAATTTTTGCAAAATTGCACTACACACTTCATTGTCACTAATCGTTTAAAACTTGGACTTTTCTCAAATAGTTTTGACACAACACGCAATAGTTTTATATTTTTGTCCTTCGCAATGAATTTAGCTCTCACTTCAACTTTACAGGACGATACAATTAGCACTTTTTAACCCACAACACTCGGTTAAAGAAAAACAACAACAACATTTGTCAAACAAGTGACAACACGTGAAGAAAAATGAGAGCAAAAAAATCGTAGAAATCGGCACACTCACGTACACGGATTTTACACACTAGGGCCACTCCATTTAGTTTCTTACTCGTAGATTGACACCATTGGATGGGTGTCTTCTTCTGATTCTGATGGTCTTATAACCTCATATTCATCATAAAGAGGACCTCAGGACATTCTGCCCTTTTTGAACTCTGTTGCCTCTTCCCGCTTAGTTCAGTGCTGTGATACTGCTAATGATTCGGGTAGGTATATGATCTTGTGTTTTCGTTCAACCCAGGCCGTACGATTGTGAAGAGGTGCTCGACCCTCTTGGTACCTAAATCGTATTATTATCATGCACTCTTGGTTGTCATGCATTTTGACACCGCCGACGCATCTCCTTCCTTACTAGACGACTTATAGAAATTTAAACGGACCCACTTTTCGTCCATCAATGGTACTTCTAGGTCAGGATCCCTTCATTTGCTTCGAACCTAGCTCGACGGCACCTCGCGATATCTGAGAAATGTAAAGGGACTCACTTTTTGTCCATCAATGGCTTGCTCGTTTCTTGTGATCGGACGTGCTGGGAGACTGCGATGTCGATCGAGTTGTGGGCACGTTTGACGATGACGACGTTCTTTATGTCTCTTTTTCCTTGAAATAAGTTCATTTCGGTCATTATTTCTGGCATATAATAAGTTCTTAGAATAACGGCCGAATTCTTAGTCAAATCAAGGAAACGATACAATTTTATCCATCACATTAATAATGCATTTGTGGCCGATAATTTAACCCTCGGTAAACACCGTTTTCTGAGAAAAACTTTAACGGATATGATCACAGACAAGCAGAAAAAATGAATTCGTGCAAATTGATGCGACGATCAACGAACAAATATCTACAGTAAAAGCTCTTTAATTCGGAATCGTTGGGGGGAAGCTTATTCCGAATTAACGAATAATCCGAATTAACAAGAGTCTTATTTATGGAATTAGAATTAAATACATACTACAGCCTCTGGCAAATTCTAAGATACACTAATTTTTCTTAAACAAGGTCTATGTTAATTCTAGATTTTTACTAAGCAGATTTTATTAATAAAATGTTTTACTATTAATTCATCATGCAAAAAGTTAGGAATTGTTTTGGTAGAAATAGGAAATTGAAATCCAACACTATGTGAAAAGCAGCGAAGAAAACAAAAAATAATGAACCAAAAAGTAGGGGTTTACTTGAATTTCTATTAAAAAATATCGAGAAGTCAGAGCGTTATAAGTGAGTTTTAAAAGTATTATTTAATAATATGTGATATTTTAAAGTGCCGTTTTGCGAAATGTTAAAAAATAGTGGGATGTGATTTTAAATATCTGAAGAACTGGAATTAATCTAAAAATACTTTAGTGTAACCTCTAATAACCAGTACCCTTTTTTATGCATTCACGAGCTTCTAGTTTTTGCTTCTTGTTTAATCCTTTACATTTTCCTCGTTTTGCAGAGCTTTTAAAATAAGTGGCATTTTCTATAAAACAGAGATGATAGTAAACAAACATAACATTAAATAAGGCATCAATTCACTCATAGCAGAGAAAAAAAAAAGAAATAAGTTTTGTTTAACTTAGCCGAAATCCATACTAATTTACGCAAGACCATAAAATGCACTTCCACGGGAGAGGGGCAATTTCAAATAAATACAAACAAGAATTAACTGAAAAAACAACACTGCTGCGGTCGTATAAACGATGTGGGTTCAGAGTTATTACGCATATTGAAGGACGCAGTATGAGCTACACTTCGAAATCCGCCCGATATTCTCAATTCCATCAAAACAAGATCATCTGCTTTAGTGAGAAATTGTTGTCTATTTAATTCGAACAAATCTCTCTAGTTCGGACGATTTCTTAATTTCCGAATAAACAAGCTTTCCGAACTAAAGAATTCCGAATTATAGAGCTATAGAAATTTTTCGCAATGCAAAAACCCAAATCCCAGTACTGATCAGTTTTTCGATATCTCTTGTAAAACACCCCCTGTTGACGGAGTGGTTCGCCATTTTTGGTCCTTGTTGTACACAACTAACTAGCAACAAATACACTGAATGGTTAAGGGGCATCGCCCCCATTTTGGAAATTCATTTTTTGTCAAGGGGTCTTGTTTACAAAAAAAAAAAAAAAAAAAGAGCAATAATTTTTTTCCCTACAACTAATTAGCAACAAATTCATGAATAATTTAGGAATCGGTCCCGATGCTATAAATTCATTTCTCATGAAGGTGTTCTGCTAACTTCAACTGAACTTAGCAGAGCACCCCATTTTTTTTTAAATAAAAAGCAACAAGTTATTTTAGCAACTATTTCGCAACAAATTATGTTTGGGTAAGTCGTGGTACGTCCTTTTCGTCCTTCTTTCGACGTTTTTTTGCTGATTCTTTCCTGATTTCTCTAAATACAGGTATCACCCGGCAGAAATCCTATCCTGAATATATCATGCTCGAAACCCCAGCTTAGAAAATTTCTTAGCTGGATTCATTACCATCCTTCTGCATGTTATCAACTATCCCACTGTATTTGGTGTTTCTTCATGACCCATCTCGCATCTATTAAGCTGTTAGAGACTTTTCATCACCAAAAATGTTTGTAATAACCACCGTTTTATTGTACAGTGTCATAAGTATTTTTCTCTCCTTTATCTTACCCTCCTCTAAGTGTCAAATGTATAGTATACATAATATATATAATCAGTAGTATGGATATGGCGGTTCTGGCCCATGAGAAAATCGAGCTCAAAATGTGCTATGGCGGTTCTGGCCCATGAGAAAATCGAGTCAAAAATGTGCTTTGCCGATTCTGACGCAATCTTGGATTTAGGGTATTCGGTCTTGTAGGCTACAATTGAGAGATAAGGAAAAGAGATTTCGGTCTTGTAGGCTACAATTGAGAGATAAGGAAATGAGATAAGGCTTGTCGGCCATCTTGGATTTTCGGTATTCGGTCTTGGAGACTACAATTGGTCTTCTTCTTCTTTGGGGATAAGGGAATGGGGGGTTTCGAAGGTCAAAGGTCAAGGTCGGTGATTTTTTAGTAAGATAAGACACCTGTCGGCCATCTTGGATTTTGGGTTTTCGGTCTTGAAGGCTACAATTGATTTTGTTCTTCTTTGATTTGCACCTGGAGTTAGATCTGGACTTGGACTTGGAACTGGACCTGGACTTGGGTATTCGGTCTTGGAGGCTAAAATTGGTCTTCTTCTTCTAAAAAATGTGCTATGGCGGTTCTGGCTGATGAGAAAATGCTATGGCGGTTCTGGCCCATGAGAAAAAAAATCGAATCTTGGATTTTGAGTATTCGGTCTTGGAGACTACAATTGGTCTTCTTCTTCTTTGGTTTGATGATGGAAAGATAAGGATTGTCGGTCATCTTGGATTTTCGGTACAAAAAAAGTATGAAAAAGTAAGAAGAAGAAGCGAAATGACCGCATTTGTGGCTCGAGCTTTTTGTGTCGGCTTGGGTGATAAGGCTTTGTAGATTAACCTTGGTTCGTGCTGAAGATAAGAGTTTGTTGTTTTGAGTTTTTAATTACGAAGTACAGCTTTATCAGCTAAATGAAATAATATGATGCGAATTTAATTGGAAAAACAGAATATTGCGTAATAAAAGATTTCACCACTTTGAGTAAATAGATGAAGATTATTTTTTATTTCGTTTGCAAATTCTTATTTCTATGATATCATTTGTTTTCAAGCAAGTTTTAACATGTTTTTCTGGTCGAGCTGTGATTGATAAGCGAGCTGGTGACTGCGTTGAAATTAATAATTTGGCGGCAATGTTAAGGTCGTTGGGTGATAAGGTTTTGTAGATGAACCTGACCTCGTGCTGAAAATAAGAGTTTGTTGTTTTGAGTTTTTAATTACGCAGTACAGCTTTATCAGCTAAATGTAATAACATGATGCGAATTTAATTGGAAAACAGAATATTGAGTTCTTGTATAAATATCAAGCGTTCTTAGGTAGTCTTTTAGTATTCATAGTGAAGTCAACCAGTGAAATTCTTATACTTAAAATTCGTGTTCTAAGGCAGATTGAAATAATAAAAAAAATTTTTAAAATGTATCAGCAACCGATCAACGAAGCAGTCATCGAAGACTTCGGAGTATTGGAGGAGTTAAATTCTGCAAATTTTAAGCCTGCACTCGCTGTTAAAGATATGGAAGAGTCTCAGAATTTCAAAATCATAAGCTGCAGAAGAACAACAACAAAATATGGACCCAGGATCCTTTTAGAACTGGAGAAGTACCATGTTTTTTTGCCGCCTAGGTTCGACGCTAAAATTTCTGATCATACAATTGAGAAAATGAACGATGGAGGCTTCTTTGTTGAAAGAAAAGCAGCAGGTGGCAGCTATTTTAATTTAATGTTTTCTAAGATAGCACCTAGCACTGGCTATTATTTAAATTTATAAATAAATAAATAAAAGTACTTTTATTAAATATATGTTTTTATTTCATTTTACCTCCTCCAATTCTCTAGCTAAAATTAAAAAAAGTCCAACAATTTTGCTTGATTGAGATTTGAATCTGTAAAAAAATACTTTAACAAGTCGCCAGCGGTCTAATAATTTCCTAATCTAGCTGCTGAACCGCGGGGTCAGTGGAGTACTTTTAAAAGTCACAATTCTTAAGAGATTTTGAATGGATGCTATAAATACCTGTATCTTCATAAAAAAAAGTCAGTCTAGAAAAGATGTTTTGGTCTGAAACAGTAAGGGCAGACAGTAAATTTTGTGTCTTCGAAGGAGGGTGGAACAATTTTAGAATTGTTAATGTAAGTGTGGATCCTAATGATGTTTTAGAAGTATACATGACTCCAGAAGATGGAAACAGGAGTCTAATATTACGCTTGAGATCTGGCGAGCCAATTACTTCCACATTTCATTTTGATTTTAATTTTACGCCCTGGCAGCATGTAAAGTTAGAAGTCTACGGTAATTGAATTGGTATAGAATCAAGCAAATATCTCTCCTTATATTGATTTTAGGAGGTGACATTGTATTGGTTGGTGAATCACAAGATCGCACAGTTAGATATAAAGCTACAAATCATTTCCCCAGGAACTGTCCCTTTGGTGATGAGGATGATTGGAATTGGAATCATCCTATGAAAATTAAAATGGAAAATAAAAAAATTGAGGGAGATGCTATAAATATATCAACATCATAAAATTCATTTAGTTCTTGAGTTCAAGTCAACATATTAACATTAAAAATGGCTAGACGTTCAACAAGTCTTTTGCTTTTATCACTATGCATCTTACACATCAATAGCTTACAGATCCCGTTAAGTGTAAACCTAATGGATCAAAGTAGTAGCAATTTAGATTTTGCACTAACTCTACCCAATAACGATACTATACAAATTGGCTTATCTTTTAAATTGATGACTTACAGTAACGCTAGCAATCCCAAAGAAGATGTAGTTTCTACTTCAAAAGAAAGTAATGACGAGCAAATTCCTACTACCACATCAAGGATCACTACGAATGATAATCCTAAAAAGAAATTTGTGTCTATTGACGAGGCCATCGAAGGTTTCAGGCAAGAACTATTAAAGAAAGAATTGGATATTGCAGGAATTATTGAGAGCAAAGATATCTTTTATAGGCACTTTAAACTTGAATTCGATGACGAAACTATGCTAACCATTCGTTGTACATATGACAGTAATTACGTAACTCGCTCATTGAAGATATCATGCTATGAATATCGCGAGTTTGAAACTGAAAGAATTCTAAGTAGTGGTGAAGTAGAGATGGTGAAACAAGTTGATGCTAAATATAAAAGCGATGTGGAATTAGTGAATTTGAGAGGAATGAAACAAACATATCAAATGAATATTTCAAAATAAGCAGCTATAAAAGGAAGTGTAATTAATTTTTAAGACAGTTCAAAATGGAGCACATTCATACAAAAATAATTTGGGATAATATTTGCAAATTAATCGAATTAACAGATTATAATAAACTTATTGCTGAATATAAAAAACGAGATTTATTGACTCCTGCTATCAAAGAGGTTATAAATGTAAAGCCAACATCATTTTTCATTTATTTATATATATTATAATTATTTTTTTGATAGAACGAACTTTTGTTTGACGATTATCAAAAGCATGGGAGGTTCTTTCTTAAGATTTCTAAATCTGATTCAGCAGCATATAAAGAATTCAAGGATATTAGTAGGAGTTTGGACCTTCAAGATGTTTTGCTTTTGCTACAAAAAGAAGAAGAGAAGGCCAAAGTAGTTGGAGAAAAAGTAGTTCAATTCAATATCATCCCAAAGATACATTTCGTTCCAATATACGATCGCAAGGGTCCCTGGCAAACATTTGCGTTGGACAGATTTCGATTTCAAGAGCGAATTCGAAATATGAAGGATATTTTGGATCCCATTTTATTCATCTCGCATAGAAATAAAATTTATAGGTTAAGATTTAAAAATTTTAAATAAAGCAATAAAATAAGAACTCAAGTACTTTTAATATAAAATATATATTTGTATAACAATATTATAATACATTATCTTTCTTAATCCAAGAGTTGTGTTTTGATGAAAATCCGAGCCATTTAACATAAACTTTATCTGCGGTTCTCTTCAATATTTTTTCTACGAGGTAAACATCAGGATTCTTCGTCTTTTGGAGCTCCATTTCATAAAAACTACCCTTTATTGCGGTTCCTTCATGATCTTCCAAGAGATATGTTACAGGATTCGTTATCTGAATTTTTGCGATCTTGAAGATCTCTGTAGTCCAGTTTGGTGTATACCCCTTTTCAAATACATGTTTATATTTACTAATGCGAACAAAGTCTCCCATCTTAAATTTTGGCAAATGAAACGTCTTTAAATGATTGTAAACTGTTGATAGCAATTTCTTCTCATTCTGCTTTGTTACATCACGTGGTCTCATTTTTATTGTTCGATGATTACTTGAGTTATATTTTACGAGTAAATTCTTAACCATATCTATCCATCGGTATGAGCCCTGCATACTAAACTCTTTCCACATCATGCTTTTTAATGTTCGATTAAATCGTTCAACTATAGATGCTTTTAAAGGGCTGTATGTAGAAAAATGATTAATGCAGGAGTTTTTCATTAAGTTTTGAAATGAACTATTGAAAAACTCTTTTCCATCATCAGTTTGTAAATTTGTGGGACTCCGACCTTCTTTTAGTATGGATTTCATAGCTTGAGTAACTTCGACACCAGTCTTTCTTTTAATAGGAATTGCCCATGCATATTTAGAAAACCCATCTATTACAGTTAATAAAAAATTATGTCCATTATTGCTTGAAGTATAAGCACCCATTTCAACTAAGTCGGCTTGCCATAGATCATCTATTCCCTTAATTATAACACGTCTTCTTATGAAATTTTTTCTGGCTGGTTTATGAAGCTCATTAACTACTTGTGTTTTATTCATTTTGAAATTGTCAGAGATTCTACATTAATTAACGCCTTTAAAGTGTCTTTCATTTCTTGTATATTTAGATCTATATATTTCATCAACTTCTCATTAACGTCAACAATTGCTTCATTTGCATATAATTCGGCTGCTCTCTTCAATCGCTCTTGCAGATTCGTAATTGTTTCATTCGTATACAATTGACTAGTGTTTTTATCTTTTTCACTTGTTATATTGATTATGTTGTATAACTCCTTTAATTCTCTTTGTAGTACAGCACTTTCCTTATGTATTTGCTCAGTTAGATTGTTGCTGACTAACTGGATTTTTTCATTAACGTAGGAATTACTTAAATGTATGATCTTGTCAGCTACATCGTCAACATATGTTTTATTGGTTGCATCATCCCTATCTAGAGGGCTCTTAAGGTATTTCAAATTTTTAAAACTTAGATTGAAATCTCCACTTTCAGTGAGCTTAAAGCCCACGCCACTTAGACCTTGTATTCCTTGTTCTCCTTGAGGACCAGGTTCGCCTGGTAAGCCTCTAGGACCACGCTTGCCAGTAGATCCTAACTTTACCTTTTTAGAATATCTCCCAAACTTGTCGACACTCATTATTACATTAAAACTGAATATGATTAAAGATGTTATTTATACTATAATACCGCCTTCTTTTAACTCTTCAATAATTGATATAATTTCATTGTTGTGATTAGTATGCCCAGCACTTTGTGATGCTATTAAGAGACGAAGTCTATCCACAAGTTCATTAGGATCATTCCAATAAACATAATCAATATTATTCTTGGGTATATGCATCAAACCCTTGCCTTCATGAGAAACCAGTTTACTTATAATTTCTAAGTACTTTAAAGCTCTACTTCCTTTTATTTGCCCAGCCGCTTTATGATCTCTTTTATAGGCGTTAGTTTCTTTTAAGATAGCTTGATAATTTTCCAAGTCATCCTTACTATACAAAGTTTTTGCAGGTTGTTTCATAAAAAGCAATTCACATAGACCTAGCGTTATTTTATACGATTTTCCGTTAATAAGGAAAAAATCTTTCTCAATTACAATCTTTGAATTTCCAATTTTCCATTCGTTATCATCATCTAAATAAACTCCATAAGTGTTGTCAATTATCAAGCTTTTTTTAAGGTATAGATCTAAATATTTATCAACTATACCGCTTGATAAATTAAGAGGAGAATCTCTCTTTTCCATCAAAGTTCTAGAATGTGTAGGTGTTGCAAAGTTATCATCTTCCGACATTAAGGAATAATCTGAACGTTTTATAGGTGTACTGGTCGGCTCCATTTTCGGAAGTTTCATTTTAGGAGTAAGCTTTATATTACCATAATCATCATCATCATCATCTCCATATTCTTCTTTAATTTTAGTCTCATGCTTTGCTTTTGTTATGAACTCATGAAGTGGTTTTGTTATGGGCTTAAATGTCTCCTCAAGACGAGTTTCAGTTTCAACTCGTCCAGTTTTCACAGCGCGAAATTTCTTCTTAATAGCATTTCTAGTTTTGATAAGATTTTTTAATAGTTCGTCTCTCTTTTTAACCATCTTTGTAATAAGATTTGAACTGGTCTGTGAACTGGGTTATACTGATCTAAATGGGTCTATGGATGGCTCTTATCAGGTCTGTGAACAGCTTTTGACAGCTCCGTACCAGCTCTATAAAACAGCTCAAACGGGTTTATGAACAGCTTTACCAGGTCTATGAACAGCTTTACCAGGTGTATGAACAGCTATATCAGGTCTTCTACCAGCTTTAGCAGGTCTATGAACAGCTTTAACTGATTTTCTTTACTAGATCTTCTAAAATTATAGCGAAATGTATGTATCGATTCCTTTTCGATAACGTCCTTTGTTCAACAAACTATCTTTATCGATTACTAAAAAGCCATAATTGTCTCTCCAACAAACACCGCAAATACTACGAAATTTTTCGAAGGTCATGTCTGTGTTAACATGATCATTATATATATGTCTAAGATTCATATCATCTTGTTTAAATAAAATAAGAAAGTTAGCGTTGTCACGTATTAAGTGCTTCGGTATATGGGTATAAGTCTGACAGAGATAGAAACTATCAATATTATTATGTCTACCCATGCAAAAATAATCACGTATGTTATTTTGTTTCCCACATGCTACATCATCGAAAATAAAAATAGAATTCTGTTTAGCTTCCTCAGGAGATATAACTTCGCAATTATCAGAAAACGTGTAGTAGCCCAGACCAACAATAGGACTTATCAACTGTTCTAGATATTGATATTTGGGTTGATGTAGTGATTTTGAGTAGATGTAAATATTCTTGAACTTGAGTCCATTTGGATGTTCTATAAGACCAATCATAAGATTGGTTTTACCGCAGTTTGAAGGTCCCACAAGAATACCTCTTATATTATTAGGTATAAGCGAGCTATGTCTTTTGAATTCATTTGTAGATTTAATATCAAGATTTTTTATTAATAAAGAGTCCTTCTGCTTCACGAACTTCATTATTAGAACTGAAATATTTATTACACAACACTGAACTTTTATATCAGTCATCAACTCAATGTGCTGTTGTGAGGACGTCTAAAAGGTTTATCTTATCAGTTGAATGATTGATCATTCAAAGAATCAAAATCGTTCTCGCCAACGTAAATGTCGAAGAGGAGGCGGTTTGTTAAATACAGCAATTAGCAATTTACCATTTGAATTTCATTTGCCTGGATATCAATATTGCGGTCCTGGTACTAAACTACAAAAAAGATTAGCAAGGGGTGACCCTGGAATTAATCCTCTTGACGCAGCTTGTAGAGATCACGATATCGCATATTCTCAACATAAAAATATCGAAGATCGTCATATTGCTGATCGTATATTATCCGGTAAAGCTTGGGAACGAGTGACATCTTCAAACGCATCCCTTGGTGAACGTAGCAACGCCTGGCTTGTAACAAACGCTATGAAGGCGAAAGTAAAATTTGGAATGGGGTTAAGAAAAAAACCTAAAATTCACTCTCGGAAGCCAAAAAGAAAATTAACTCTACAAAAAGGAGTTCATGAAGCAAGAAATATTTTAAAGTTAAAAAAGCCTGATTCCTTAAAAGAAGCTATAGGTCTTGCACTTGCTGCTACTAAAAGTGTATTTAAGCGAAAGAAGAAGGATGTAAGACCCCCTCGAATTATTCCGATTCCAAAGGCTGGAGGAGTGCTACCTCTAATTCCTATTTTTGCTGGTCTTTCAGCACTAGGTGCTTTAGTGGGAGGAGTATCAGGTGTCGCAAAGGCTGTTAATGCTGCAACAAATGCTAAAGAACAGCTAAAGGAGAGCAATCGACATAATAATACGATGGAAGCTATTGCATTAGGAAAAAAGGGAAGCGGCTTATATTTGAAGCCATACAGAAAAGGACTTGGTCTATTCTTAAATCCGCCTCCAAAAAACGTCTAAAACTGCTACCTAATCGAGCATTAAATGAAATCGATTTATATAAATATGCGAATAATTTACCACATTTTAGAGGTGTTTTTATGCTTGATGCTCTCCCCAAAAAGCCTAAAAAATATGAGTGTGGAATAGTAAATTTGGACTCTATATCAGGTCCTGGTAGTCATTGGGTAGCATATTACAAAAGTGAATCCAAAAAAGAATACTTTGACAGCTTTGGAAACTTGCAACCACCAAAGGAAATATTAAGCTATTTAGGAAAAAACATTGTTTACAATTATAAGTCTTACCAAAATTATAATATGATAAATTGCGGTCATTTATGTTTAGAATTTTTATATAATCATTACAATAATAATAAGTAACTATAAATTTAATAGTATAATTATACATTGTAAGATAACAACTATAAATAAACTTTACATAAAATAACATCTGCATTTCACTTTGAGCTACTATGTCATTAACACTGACTTTGACTGGGGATTCATCTGTGCTTACAGTTGAATACTTTCCTCCGTTGGACTTAAGTTCAGAATACGTTTGCGGACTTATTGATTTACAGACATATAATTCAATTCCTAATGTGGACAATAGAAATAACTTACTTCATCTGGATGATGATGATGAAATTAAAATTCCAGAAGGCTCCTATGAAATTGATGATATTGCAGGATTTATCAAAAAGGAGCTAACTAAGACGAAAACTAAACCTATAGTACAAATAACAGCTAATAATAACACCTTGAAAACAGAAATCAAAAGTTCTACCCGAGTATTTTTGAATAAAAATAACTCTATTGGATCATTATTAGGATTTAGTAAACGCGTTCTAGAACCTAATATTTCATATCAATCTGATTTACCAGTAAATATAATAAAAGTTAATGTGATTCGAGTTGAATGTAATATAGTATCAGGCTCTTTTATAAATAATCAACAAGTGCATACATTACACGAGTTCTCTCCTACGGTAGGTCCGGGATATAAAATAATTGAAGTTCCCAAGAATGTCATTTATTTGCCACTGAACATCAAACGGATAAGTTCTCTTACGCTGAAGTTCGTGGATCAAGACGGTGATCTAATTAATTTTAGAGGAGAAACGATTACAGTGAGATTGCATTTGAAGCCGCAGCATGTTAATATACAATAATACCATTGATAATAAATACAAACACAAAAGTGTTAACTCTTCTAGTCAGCCTAAAGCCACGCAACAGTCAGGAATAAAGCTAACAGTCGCTAACAAGCAATTCTTAAAAACTCTTGGTCTTAAGTTAAAAAATGAGTGAAATACTCGATATTACTCAAGGTGCTACCTATGATAATAGTATTACAAAAGTTGAGTATCACAGCTACTCTCCGTTTTTAGCATCATATAAGAATAGCGATGAAGTTCGAATATCATTACAACATCAGGATTTGTATATTTTACCAAGTGAAAGCTCCTTATATATAGAAGGTGCGATAACAAAATCAGATGGGTTGGCCTCAACAACGGCAAAATTAACTAATAACGCCATAGCTTTTCTATTTGACGAAATTCGCTATGAATTAAATGGCGTAGAAATTGATCGCACGAGAAATCTGGGATTTGCTGCAACAATAAAAAATTATATATCTTTAAATCAAAATGAAAGCAATGTGTTGCTAAATGCTTCCTGGTCTCCAGATAATTCAATATTACCTACAAGAGGATTTTTCAATTTTTGCATTCCTTTAAAGTTGTTGCTCGGCTTTGCTGAAGACTATAAGAAAATTGTTATAAATGCTAAACATGAACTTATATTGATTCGAAGTAGAGGCGATGAAAATGCTTTTATATCACCAAACGATGAAGTTAAAATAGATATTTTCAAACTACAATGGCGAGTACCCCACATAAGTGTAGCTGATGAAGAAAAACTATCGCTGCTTAAGTTAATCGATACTGGACGACCAATACAAATGAGCTTTCGTAGCTGGGATATATACGAATATCCTATATTACCTACAACTGTCGATCATAATTGGACAATTAAAACATCTACTCAGTTAGAAAAACCTCGATATGTAATTTTAGCACTTCAAACGGATCGAAAAAACGAGAAGAGTAAAGATGCAAGCAAGTTTGATCATTGCGAACTTTCAGATGTGAAGCTTCACTTAAATTCTGAAACATTTCCATATGAAGACTTAAACATTAAATTTGATCGTGAGAGATATGCTTTATTGTATGATATGTATACGAAATTCCAACAATCGTATTATGGGCGGATGCATCAACCGCTGCTTACCCGAGAGAAGTTCAAGGAAAGCGCTCCAATTGTTGTTATCGATTGCTCACATCAAAACGAGGTGATCAAATCAGGACCAGTCGATATTCGTATACAGTTTAAAACACTTAGTAATATTCCCGCAAACACAACAGCTTTTTGTTTGCTTTTGCATGATAGAATAGTCGAATATAGTTCATTGACGAGTGAAGTTAGAAAAATAATTTAAGGCAACAAATGGCTGCAATTGTGGATATTCAAGGATTTAAAGACGATCATAACAAGTTTATTGTGAAAGAATTGGCAATTTTGACAAACGGAAACCAAATACAGCACTTTATTTTTCAACCTCCATTCAGATTTAAGGATTTAACACCTGCAAAGAGAAGAGAAGCGAAATGGCTGCATGATAATTATCATGGATTCAGATGGACCGATGGATATATTCCCTATCATCAATTACGTGCTATAGTGATGCCTTTAATAAGAAACAAAATACTGTATGTGAAAGGTTGTGAAAAGGCTTGCTGGATCAAAAATACATTTGGTGAAGGTGTAATAGTATATAATATGGAAGAAGAATTGCAGTGTCCTAATATAGAATGTTTAAAATCTTTCTATAGTAACACCCCCTGCTGTTTATGTCATCAGGGACAATGTGCTCAAAAAAATGTATACCTGTTTAAAAATTTTTTAGATAATAGCAAGAAATAAGAAAGAAATATATAGGATTCATATTAATAAAAAGACTTATTAAAATTAAATATTATTTTTTTATTAATTTTATTCCTCAACATCCATTTCATTAATTTTATAATGATTCCAGGCATATGTGGAAATGCCATCATCCCGAATAAATCTTTTATCGTCTAAATAACTTAAGGCTACCTTATTTATAATTTGCGTGTATATATTATGAACAATAGATTTAAAGATATACATATTTCCATATATTATTTTCTTCTTATACAAACAGTCTCTATAATTATTTAAATCAATATTATCTAACGCAGTTTTCTTTACCCCTTTGGCTTTTTTTATTAAATCGCATTTGTCAACGTCTAATGAATACATTTTAGCTCTTAGTCCTATAAATTCTTTTATAATTTTGCCATTTACTTCGTCTTTCATATACCCTACAATTTTTTTGTTTCTTAAAGGTATTTGGTAAGGGTTATCGAGTGCATATTCTGAAGTATCAAAATGTTGGTTAATATCATTTAAAATATCGTTATAAAAGTCATCAGTAAAAATAGTATATATGAAGGAATCAGTATCCATGTAATTTAGCATTACATTTTGTCTGTATTTAGGTTTCACATATCCATAATGAAAATCATACATTTTCAGTTTGGATAATTCTAAAACGCAAAATCCTAAGTAAAGGGGTTTGTTGTAATATGATTTGATTCTATTAAGTTGTATTGCGACTAAATCCTCAGTAAAATGAGTAGAGCTATGAAAATTAGGCTTCGCAATAAGAGCTCGTGCTCCCAGTGATCTACCCCTGCTTTCCCATTTCGTTACAAGTCGAACATCCTTTCTTTTGTCGACATTTTCCATGGTTTTTCCATATACGGCATTATTTAATAATTTAAAAAAATTTTTTTCAAAGGCATTCTGAGCCTGAGTTCTATAATAAGTATTTTTTGATATATAATTTTTAAGCCAGTCTGATTGATTAAATTGCAATACTCTATGAATCTTTTGAAGTTTCAAGCCATTTTTAAGGCACTGCTGAAGGTTTAAGTAATGAATTACATAGCGTGATTTATTATTTAAATCTGCTATTAGTTTAGGAAACTTCGATTTTGGAGGTGTCTTGTTTTCAACACAATAAGGTAAGTCGTTGTGATCATCATGTATTGATCTAGGATACTCTAAATCTACTTCAAATATGTAGCCAATATTAGAATCTTTCGCAATGTTTAAGATATCGATATTTTCGGATTCAACCCATTTAAAACCTGAGTGAGGAAGGAATTGGGACATAGCCCAACCGTATAAATTATTAGCATCTAGGTAAGTTATATAGGAAGATTGTTTGGTTTTATCAAAATCTGGCAAATATTTATTGTTGGCTTTTGTGTGTCTTTGTGAACATTGTGTAATGCCACCTCTGATCCCCTTTTTAATGAAATTGTACATATTAATATCAGTGAAAAGTTCGAGATTGATTTGGGTCACCATCTCTACTTCACCACTACTTAGAATTCTTTCAGTTTCAAACTCGCGATATTCATAGCATGATATCTTCAATGAGCGAGTTACGTAATTACTGTCATATGTACAACGAATGGTTAGCATAGTTTCGTCATCGAATTCAAGTTTAAAGTGCCTATAAAAGATATCTTTGCTCTCAATAATTCCTGCAATATCCAATTCTTTCTTTAATAGTTCTTGCCTGAAACCTTCGATGGCCTCGTCAATAGACACAAATTTCTTTTTAGGATTATCATTCGTAGTGATCCTTGATGTGGTAGTAGGAATTTGCTCGTCATTACTTTCTTTTGAAGTAGAAACTACATCTTCTTTGGGATTGCTAGCGTTACTGTAAGTCATCAATTTAAAAGATAAGCCAATTTGTATAGTATCGTTATTGGGTAGAGTTAGTGCAAAATCTAAATTGCTACTACTTTGATCCATTAGGTTTACACTTAACGGGATCTGTAAGCTATTGATGTGTAAGATGCATAGTGATAAAAGCAAAAGACTTGTTGAACGTCTAGCCATTTTTAATGTTAATATGTTGACTTGAACTCAAGAACTAAATGAATTTTATGATGTTGATATATTTATAGCATCTCCCTCAATTTTTTTATTTTCCATTTTAATTTTCATAGGATGATTCCAATTCCAATCATCCTCATCACCAAAGGGACAGTTCCTGGGGAAATGATTTGTAGCTTTATATCTAACTGTGCGATCTTGTGATTCACCAACCAATACAATGTCACCTCCTAAAATCAATATAAGGAGAGATATTTGCTTGATTCTATACCAATTCAATTACCGTAGACTTCTAACTTTACATGCTGCCAGGGCGTAAAATTAAAATCAAAATGAAATGTGGAAGTAATTGGCTCGCCAGATCTCAAGCGTAATATTAGACTCCTGTTTCCATCTTCTGGAGTCATGTATACTTCTAAAACATCATTAGGATCCACACTTACATTAACAATTCTAAAATTGTTCCACCCTCCTTCGAAGACACAAAATTTACTGTCTGCCCTTACTGTTTCAGACCAAAACATCTTTTCTAGACTGACGTTTTTTTTATGAAGATACAGGTATTTATAGCATCCATTCAAAATCTCTTAAGAATTGTGACTTTTAAAAGTACTCCACTGACCCCGCGGTTCAGCAGCTAGATTAGGAAATTATTAGACCGCTGGCGACTTGTTAAAGTATTTTTTTACAGATTCAAATCTCAATCAAGCAAAATTGTTGGACTTTTTTTAATTTTAGCTAGAGAATTGGAGGAGGTAAAATGAAATAAAAACATATATTTAATAAAAGTACTTTTATTTATTTATTTATAAATTTAAATAATAGCCAGTGCTAGGTGCTATCTTAGAAAACATTAAATTAAAATAGCTGCCACCTGCTGCTTTTCTTTCAACAAAGAAGCCTCCATCGTTCATTTTCTCAATTGTATGATCAGAAATTTTAGCGTCGAACCTAGGCGGCAAAAAAACATGGTACTTCTCCAGTTCTAAAAGGATCCTGGGTCCATATTTTGTTGTTGTTCTTCTGCAGCTTATGATTTTGAAATTCTGAGACTCTTCCATATCTTTAACAGCGAGTGCAGGCTTAAAATTTGCAGAATTTAACTCCTCCAATACTCCGAAGTCTTCGATGACTGCTTCGTTGATCGGTTGCTGATACATTTTAAATTTTTTTTTATTATTTCAATCTGCCTTAGAACCTGAATTTTAAGTATAAGAATTTCACTGGTTGACTTCACTATGAATACTAAAAGACTACCTAAGAACGCTTGATATTTATACAAGAACTCAATATTCTGTTTTCCAATTAAATTCGCATCATGTTATTACATTTAGCTGATAAAGCTGTACTGCGTAATTAAAAACTCAAAACAACAAACTCTTATTTTCAGCACGAGGTCAGGTTCATCTACAAAACCTTATCACCCAACGACCTTAACATTGCCGCCAAATTATTAATTTCAACGCAGTCACCAGCTCGCTTATCAATCACAGCTCGACCAGAAAAACATGTTAAAACTTGCTTGAAAACAAATGATATCATAAAAATAATAATTTGCAACCGAAATAAAAAATTATCTTCATCTATTTACTCAAAGTGGTGAAATCTTTTATTACGCAATATTCTGTTTTTCCAATTAAATTCGCATCATGTTATTTCATTTAGCTGATAAAGCTGTACTTCGTAATTAAAAACTCAAAACAACAAACTCTTATCTTCAGCACGAACCAAGGTTAATCTACAAAGCCTTATCACCCAAGCCGACACAAAAAGCTCGAGCCACAAATGCGGTCATTTCGCTTCTTCTTCTTACTTTTTCATACTTTTTTTTCGTACCGAAAATCCAAGATGACCGACAATCCTTATCTTTCCATCATCAAACCAAAGAAGAAGACCAATTGTAGTCTCCAAGACCGAATACTCAAAATCCAAGATTCGATTTTTTTTCTCATGGGCCAGAACCGCCATAGCATTTTCTCATCAGCCAGAACCGCCATAGCACATTTTTTAGAAGAAGAAGACCAATTTTAGCCTCCAAGACCGAATACCCAAGTCCAGGTCCAGTTCCAAGTCCAAGTCCAGATCTAACTCCAGGTGCAAATCAAAGAAGAACAAAATCAATTGTAGCCTTCAAGACCGAAAACCCAAAATCCAAGATGGCCGACAGGTGTCTTATCTTACTAAAAAATCACCGACCTTGACCTTTGACCTTCGAAACCCCCATTCCCTTATCCCCAAAGAAGAAGAAGACCAATTGTAGTCTCCAAGACCGAATACCGAAAATCCAAGATGGCCGACAAGCCTTATCTCATTTCCTTATCTCTCAATTGTAGCCTACAAGACCGAAATCTCTTTTCCTTATCTCTCAATTGTAGCCTACAAGACCGAATACCCTAAATCCAAGATTGCGTCAGAATCGGCAAAGCACATTTTTGACTCGATTTTCTCATGGGCCAGAACCGCCATAGCACATTTTGAGCTCGATTTTCTCATGGGCCAGAACCGCCATATCCATACTACTATAATCGCTAATAATTCGGCGTTGTATATCGAGTTATATCTACTCAAACCTATACTATATTCAGTTTCTCCAAATAGATTTCCGCCCCTGCCTTTGCCCTTTAATAAGATTCATCTGTATAAATACTAATGTGCGATCTTGTGAAACCTATTGATTACTTTGATCACCTTCATAGGCATCATAAGTTACTTTATATCTTTTCTTTTCCTCGTCATCGTGAGCACTGCATCCACTGCCCTCCTTGTCTTTTTATTTTGTGCCATGAAAAGTGTCAAACTCGAAAAATATTTTCTTTTGTTTGTCATAGTATATGCCCATACTAAAGTAGTATCACTCTCAAATGAATAATTTCATTTTTAGAATAAAATGTTATCTCTAAAATCTCACCTCCCCAAAATAATTTACACATGTCCACGTACTAAGCTGACATTAAATCTAGAATGCAAAACCGTAAAAATTTTAAAAAGAGGAAAATTTCGAGTAAGGCATCTAATAAAAATGGATAAATCAAGGTATGTTGCTCTGGTATTTTCCTGCATGCACGTTCTGAGCTCTACTTAAAATGCTAATTACGAGGTGATTTTCCTCGTTACATGAGTTGGCATGGAAAAACGCTCGCATTTCATGCAAAAATGCAAAAAAATTACGTTTGTATTTATAAACAGGAGGAAAAAAGCAAAGTCTCCAACGAAAGCAATTGTAGGTGTCCCGATGGCTACCAGCTAAACTGCCTGCAAAGTGATGGGAGGGTTTCAAATGTGCTTATATTCAGGGCTGCGTGTTGCTTTTCCCCTTGTTAGGGTAAAATGACATACACATAATAAATTTAATTTATTGGGAAATTTTTTCGTTGTTTGAATAATTTCCACAAGTAATTAAATGTAGAGTGTCTGAACTGGTGTAATTGGAAGATTAATCCAAACTCATTAAGGAAGAAAACACCGGTTTTTTGCAATGAGCTTTATGCGTGATAACCCTGAACTTGGCTAAAAACAACCTCAGTGAAAACTCGTGTGAACTGTTTTTGTATCGCATAAAAAATTAATTTCTACTATTTATTGTTAATTAAAAAATGGGAGTTCATTTGAGGCGTGAAATAATTCAGATTTTACTAACGCATCATGTACCTACCAACCTGCTAAGCTCATTAATATTGCCAACCGTGAATAAGGCATAATTTATTATATTGAAAAAAATGTTTGTGTTGCAATGTAAATGTAATTATCGCGATTAAATGCTAATAAATCTTTAGCTACATATAATATATTTAGCCGCCACGCAATTTAGCTCGTGCCACTAATTACTATAAAAATCCTTACTTTGAATCGATTAGTGCATAAGTTGTTGTCAAGTTTACAATTGTTTGCAACCGCTCGAAATCTACTTGACTTAATTACTAAACAAGTGCTTCAACAGTTCTGTCTTGAATATAAATATAACTAATCGGCACCTGCAAAATTGAAATTCAAACTACTTATTGTACTAGTTTGTATTATCGTCGTTCTTAAAACTGTAACATTCAAATCTTATGGTGTCAAACCTGGACTGCTCATGAGCACCTACTATTTTGCAGAAAGATGAACTCAGCCATAGGGTAAGTACCACCTAACCAGTTTTTACTTTGAAAATTTATACAAATGCATCTTTTCGTTTTATGGCTCTTATAATTTTTTAATCATAGTTACATTGAAACAAACTTTTATTTTTATAAATTGGCATTAAGTTAAATTTATGCATATGTTGCAGTTGCAGGCCGCCAAATTCAGTGTTCACCATGAATTAAAATGATTGGAATCCAAAAATTCTTAGGAAAATATTAAGGAATAAAACAAGGTATTTGGAATTACAAAAATATATTTTCACATAAAACAAAGTCGTAAATCAAACAATTTCAAAATACATCCTTACTTTCAGGTACCTATTACAATATGTATAATCCTTCAAATCAGGCCTTAAGTTTTAATTTTCAAGAACTTAAACAATTACTTAATATAAAGCAATTAAAAGCAAACAAAATTTTTAAATGAAAACTTCATGCAATTGTTACAAACAAATTCATTTGTGACAGTCTCATCGTATGATAACGAGTGAAAGTTCTTCAAATGGTACCAGCGAGAGCAGGAGTCGCACCTCTTTGTCACTTGTTAGCAGCTCCTTGCATGACTCACATTTCAGTTTTTCATTTCCGTACTTTCATGGTTTTCTTAGTCTTATTTTCTTTTTTCTTTCATCTTTCCTCATGATCATTTACTTAATCTTCACTTTTTTGGCGTCTTCTGCTTTTGTGAAGATAACTCTGCAAGCCTGGTGATAGCAACCTTCACCCGTTCTTTTAGGGGCATACGATAAATGTTTGAAGAGGGACAAAGACGACGATCAACTTATGCTTGAGGAAGAAATTCTCTTTATAGATGGGGACGATTTAATAGGTGGTTCGTAAGAACGATCTAAACATAAACAAAAAAATAGTATAAGATCCACAGAATTGCACATTTGAAGTTTTTGTATTAACTCACGATGCAAGATAGATGAGGTAAGTCATGAAACAGCTATCCTATCATCTAGACTTTTAACAGGAATTCGTCTGCCACCTGCGAGGGTCATTGCAAAATCAAATATATATATTATTCGCAAAGTCAGCCGAAAGCTTTCGTAGGTTGAGAACTCCACAATGGAGACCTGCACTTTCGAAATCCATTTGTAATGATTCGGGACAGGTTTCCAACTGCCAGTCTTCCTCTAGGGGTTTAAACACGCTGCCGTCTGCCGGCTGAATTATGTGTGTCGAGTTGGGTGGAAGGGCGTACAAAATAACTTCTTTTTGTCACAAAACTAGCTGAGATTCGTCGACAATCCATCAACTGAGAGCAGCCCGTATTTCGGCACATTTGGATTTTTAGGCCGAATATGTAGAAGTTTGCTACAAATTCAAAAACTACAAGAGGAGGTTGCATTTTCCAAGAGCTGAGAACAATAGGAAGACGGTTTTGTATCTTTTCTTAAAGCCAATTGTATTTATCTGTCTAATATCTTAGGTAAAAAGCACAAGCTGCCTCGTATCGGATAATACGTCTTTGTGATTTACTTATTTTATATTGTAATGTAAAACAGTAAAGCACTTTCGGGCGTACTCTTCCGTTACATTGACTTTCGCCTACTAATCTCAGCTTATTGAAGACTACGAACTGGTTTTCTTCTAAAAAATGAGTTTAGCCAATCTAAAGTCTTCTGTAAAACTTTGGATTGTGTTTATTGGTCGTGGGTTTTAAGAGCAGTGATTTCCAAACCTATGCCCTCGGCCAAGTGAGCTTTTAAGCTTTTAAATTCGTATATGCACTTGTTTGGCTGTATTCGGTTTCCTGTTTTTGCGTTTTTTAATCGTTAAAGCATACAAAAGTTTAAAAAAAGTCGTCATATTTATGTAGTTTTGTAAGCAATTATACAATATCTGAAAATATAAAACCTTTTGCAAGCATTTTTTGGTTCTAAATTAAAAAAACAGTACGAGATGCTTCTTAAACTTTTAAGCATTCCTCACATTAAGTTCTGTGAATTTGGCCATCACTGTTTTAGAGGACATCCATACTTGCACATTTTAGCGCAACAATACGCAACTACTTTTTTCTTTTCTGTTGTGAGAATAGAAGACGAGCATTTCGTCCTACATTCTTTAGCAAATTTACCACGTAGCGAATCATGAACAGTGCACTCAAGAATCCAATACTTAGTGGAAGCTTTTCTATTTTCTAGACCATTTCTTCTTATATCAATTATGACGAGTTTAATTCTTTCAGATTTACATATTCCTTGATAAGATTTTATCGCTATCGCTGTATTTTCATTGCTGGTATTTTCTTCGTTTACGTTCTTAAAAACGACGTTAAATTTCAAATTAAATAAATAAATATACAAGTGTCGGATACTGAAATATCGCGCATCAGTTCCCAGTCTGTATCTTCTAAACAGGCGCCGCTGAAAACTCTTAAAACAAAAATCTTTTCTTACATTTTTTTATATAGAGAAGATATGAGAGCAAAGTTTTAGCATAAAAAGACAAAATATACCCATTTGTACTTTGCTTCATTATTCAGACGCATCTCCGGTAACTGAGCTCGATCTAAATACTGTTTCATTATCCGTCCACATATAATGTAATGAAGAAATTCTTATTTCACGGGTCAAAAATGATTAAAATCTTATTATTTGGTTTTATTAGCAACTTTCGGAACAGTTATTAACAAGATAAGATGTTAAACTCACCATTTGTTCCAACCCTTTAATTAATTAAAACTGCAACTGCCCACCAATTTTGTTGATAACAGGATAAAACGCACAAACTTTGCACTTAACATGAGCGAAAGTAAGGTGACCGTCTACTAACGCACGTCGGGCATTGGTACACTAAAGCCTGAAACACACTGCACTGCAATGAAATTTAGAGCTCATGTGTTTCCACCTAGCAATTCACATTCACTGCACTCGTTTAGGCTAATTTCTAAAAACACTGCGCATCAGTTGAGATTTGCTTGACAATAGCATAACGGACAAGAGAAATTTAAATTTTGCTAACAATTTGGTGATTTAAACCTGGGCTCCAAAACGTTATAGTTTTATATCAATCGTTATTTTTTGTTGTTTTTTTTAGTAACAAATTAATTTGACATTAATTTTCAAAACACTGCACTGCTTTCAATGTGCTTTACAATGCGAACACTGCTTCGGCACTGCACTGCATTGCAGGTTTGTCAAAAGAAAATCTACGAGGGCTGTTCAAAAAGCAATTATAAAAAGGCTCTGCAGGCAGAAACATTTATTCAGTCTTTCAAATATACATGCTCTTTGTCGAAGTAATCCCTCTCGGTCACACCGTTCCTGACCATATTCCTCGCCTTTGTTGCAGCGCGCCTCTACAGTTTTGATAACCTCGTGATTGGCCTTGAATTTCCGTCCTCTGAGTGGAAACTTGACTTCAGGAAGCAGCCAGAAGTCGCAAGGGGCCAAATCTGGACTTACGCCCAGTGTCAGCTACGTGCAGTGAAATGTCTTGTGCGGCCATTTTTTCATCGTGCAAAATCGAAAATTCGCTACCAACTGAAATGTTTAAACATCGGCAAGTCCATAACGGTAATTCATCGTTCTTCACGAACGATAACGGCAGCTGAATTCTTTACATTTTTACATCGGTGCGAGACGTTGAAGAGCGCCCTCATGCGGCTCGTCGGCGATGCTCTCTCTACCCTCCTCGAAAGCTTTATTCTACTCGTAAAAGGTCAGCTGGTTCATTCGCCTCTTTTCGGTTCTTCCCGAGTTTTACTAAAAATTTCACGTTTTGTCTGCTGGACATGGTAGGCGAACATCTAACACACTTTACGTGAATCGTCACATACGTCCACTCACTGCACCGATCGATAGAGATGGGCGATACTGTCTCGATATACCGGGGTATCGATACTTTGCTTTCAATACCTCGAGGTTTTGTAATCAGTACTTTCAGCCCCCGATACTTCCGATCCTCGATACTTTTCTTTCAATACTTGAAGTATTGACCGCCCCATTATTTTGTGCATGAGTTGAATAATCGCTGTCCGGGACAGTAATACAGTATTAGTATGCAACAGCTAAAAGTATAAGCAGTACAACGCCGGCTCAGTGGTATAAGTATTTTGTATTTTCATTTTGTCTGTTGGAGGCGTTGGAAGGTGAGATATTATTATATCACAAATGTTAAAATTCGAAAGCTTTATTCATCTGCTAAAAAGTTCTTGCGAAATTTCAAATTATTCATTTGCTAAAAAGGTATATGATATCAGCCGCTGAGATGCGTCTTGACTTTTGATATTTCTCAACGATATTATTGCAAATTGTTTTGCAAAAAAAAAAACCAAAAAGATAATAATTGTAATTTATATGCAATTTCCACACCATATATATTTTCTTAAACGTTTTAACCATATGTTTTTTTTTGAGTATCGATACTTTTTCAACGGTATACTTGTATCTAAGTATCGAAAGATGCGGATATATTGCAATGCCAAGTATCGATACTTTTCGATTCAGTTCCGATCTCTACCGATCGACTTGAAACTGATCGTTATAGGGATGATCGATGTTCATCGATGTTCACGAAACATCGATGTTGAGAGTCTAAACATCGATGTTTAAGTATGTGAAATATCGCACAATCGATGTTACGAACAAAACATCGACCTTCGATGTTGGCAGAAAAGAACTGAAGCGTATTTAATTCAATATTTTGAATATTCCTGTAAAAGTTAAGACTAGTATTCGTTGCCTATTATAGAAGAGTATAACCTACCTTTATATAAAAATCAAATCAAGTAAATAATAAAACTGATATATCAGAAAAAAGAGCTGGCTATGTATTTTGAGTAGTCAGCTTATTTTGTTTCATTTAAGTTTGAGACAAGTTTAAGTCAAGTTCATCCCAATGATAATTCAAAGAAAGCAGAGAATTAATGAATTCATTAGAGGCGCAGTTAGTGCGACAGAAGGGATGTAAAGAAAGTCATAATTCCTGAGAGGGTGATAAGGAAATAACATATTGAAAAAGCTAATTAGCTCTTGGGAATGAATTGTACAGAATCGCAGAGCCAGTTTTCTCCAACGTGTCCATGGAAAGAACCGTAAACCTATTATTGTAGGGAAGCAATATAACATGATTTTTTCTTGGAAGACTACAAAGCGCAAATCTAAGAAACCTACATTTGATCGCTTCGATGATGGCTAGATTGGGGAAACGTACTATCGAATCAATCTAACAAAAGAGCAATTGATCGACGAATAAATCATCAAAGCCACGAGACCATCTCTTTATGAAGCCCAAATCTGCATTTGTCTTATCAACCATGTCCAAAATGTGGTCATCGAAAAAAAGCTTCGAGTTAAAATTCACACCCAATCCTTTGTGCTGTCAAGGTTGGACACTAAGATACCGTTGATATAATAATTATGACGTATATTTTAAAATGTATGAGTATATGACAATAATACATAATTTTCTATTCAGAGAAAGAAAATTATCGAAACACCAAGAGTGGATATCATGTCTGAATTAATCAAAGTACAGTCGTTGTCATCAGCAAAAGTGCGAAATATTTTCGCATCGTTAGTATAACTTGAAATTTTTGTGTGAGGCTGGCTGTAATGTAAATGTTAAATAATAACGGTACTAAATGGTTACCCTGTGGTACTATAAATGACATCAGATAACACAGGCTCAAAGACCTTACCAACTCCACATATATTGGCAACAGATCGATAATTAGTTTCTCTCGTCCTTCTTATAGGGCGGTAAAATCCTAGAGTTTTCATTGAAGATGTGGTTAGATGCTGGTTCGAGCCTCAGCCTGCCGACGAGTTTTCCTATCATAAAAACGTCCACACCGTCTCTGGGCACTTCTCTAGCTCGCAGCAATACCAAAACAAGACGTATAATTTACATCATTCATTTTGAGTTCGATTATTATCGATCATCGATGTTGACATCGATGTCAATATCGATGTTTTGTCAACATCGCTCATTCCTAGATCGTTATAGTAGGCTAAAAGAATCGAATGCACGATGATATGCAGTATTACCACCCTTGACAACACATTTTCCCCTAGGGTCAGTATTATCATTACTTTTATAACGACCCTAGTATTTTTACTACGAGCAGTTAAAATACGCCTGCTTTGCCGCTACTCATCACCCTGAAGTTTTTCAATCTACACCGAAACTGTCACAGCGGGCGTATTTTATCGCAATTTAGTTTTTTTTTTAGTTTAGTAACCTTATCATTGTATCCATCGAAGAGGAAATGTTCCAAATTATTTAAATTTGTTATTGCAAAACAAAAAAAAGGTATATGGAATTCGGAATATTTTCCGCTACAATAATTGGGCTGATTACGTCGGGCAGTTTCATTCGCGTAGCTATTTAGGTGCGACCGTTGGCAATGTATCCGTAGATAGCCGCAGAGATGCTCTTCATCACAGCCTTCAATTATTTTGTTAAAGCACACGTTTGCTAAGCGCAAAACACCCGTCTTTTAACTGGCCGTGTAGAATAAGCGTAAGAAGTTTAATATTATGCTCTTTTACAAAAATACCGGCCAGATAGATTCGTCTTGATTTCGAAAGTGACATAGAATATATGAATAAATATATGGCGGCCGTCGGGCTCCATAATGTTATCCTATGTGTAATTTTTCTTCCAAATACACGGATATGGGTATACATCCTATACCCCCATAACGCTGAGAACAGTGACCATTTCAAGCAGAGTATAAAGGGTTTTCTATTTCATCTTGTTTCCTTTTTTTAGATCGCTTCTTATGCCGTCGGGTTTTTAAATTTTTTTTTTGAATTATTGTATAATAAAGATGCAAACATAAGAAGCACTCATAGCTTGGCTAAGAAAATTTTATTATAAAGGCCAGAATAAAGAAAATATTAAGCATGAATTTGAGGTAGTAAACATTACATTTAATTTTTCAGTTCTGCAAAGTAACTCAAAATATCTTTTTACTTTAATTTATTTTTATACTTTTAGTGCTGCAGGAGAATTTATTTCAAGAACTACTTCGGTATTTATAACTGGGAGTAGTAGACAGACAGGGAGACAGTAGAGTTTGAAAGAACGAGTTGCTTAAGGGCGATATTTAGATAAAACATAATTACTGATACCCATTCTAGTGCATTATCTCCCAACCAACTGTTACATCTTATTTTCAATATTAAATTTATTTTTTGCACCCCTGAAATCCCCATAATATTCATGCCACTGCGAATGTTTTTTACAACGATTACGCAGCTCCACAAGAAAAATTGAAAAAAATTAATAATAAGGTATGACTATATTTACTATATGTTTTCGAGGCCGCTGAATCCGAATCCGAGGTCCGTTTAACCCCATCACATCAGGATTTTCCATAACCTCAAAATTTAGACTAAAAACCCTTATTACCCCTTGAATTAAAAACCCCATAGCCCCATCATAACAAAAATCCTAAAAACCCTAAGCCCTTAACCCCAACCCCTCAATCCCTAAACCGCATAACTCCATAACCTCAAAATAAAGCGGCAAAGGTCACAATACGCTCCTCATTTCCGAAGTTAGGGCTAGATAGGCAGTTCGACAGTACATAACGAATGGAAAATCCTGATGTGATGGGGTTAAACGGACCATATTGCCAGCCATATTGCAGCCGCCATCTTTGGTTTTTTACATTTGGCATATTTGACAATAAGCACAAGTCTTTATACAATATTGCCCTCAGAAAGGTGCGACCGTTCTTCAGTTATTGAGCTATGTATGTGAGGGTCTTGAATTTTTACGCACACTTTGGGCAACAACACCAATTCTTTCGTCTGTGCGTACTGTTCGAGTAGGCTAACAGATTTTTTTTATCCACAAACAAGTGTCGTTGAAGTGACTTCATTTCGACCAAACTAATACTAAATATGGAAAGAATTTCTCAATGCTTCCCAGCATTGTTGAAGCGTAAAATTATGTATTTTTTATCGCGAATGTCTTTTGAGTACTGAACTCCTCATTTAGGTGCAGCTTTCAGTGATGTTTATAGATTAGACAGGGCAGATCAGCTAGAGACAAAACTACGCAAAGGCTACAGAAGGGGAATACCAAAAGCTGGCCTTGGATCAGCAAGATTCTGAGCATATAAACAGTCCATAATAAAGATCGAGAGGACTTGTTTCTAATATAGATGGTTCCAAAACGGATATATCTGAAGTTTGGGAGAACGGATATTAGAATAATAGCGGGATTATTTATCCTAGCTGAGAGAACACTCGGTGAGAATCGGTAGGGAAATTGACCCTAGTTGTAGTTCGTATTTGGAAGAAGAGGAAACCCCACTGCACATCCTTTGCGATTGGTTAGCGATGGTTAAGCGCCCATTGTTTGATCCAAATGTACGACGGGCAGTTGGCTCGAGAAGCTGCTGTACCTTTATGTATCGGTTATTTTAGGACTATTTCCTTCATTTCTACCCTAAACTAATCAACCAACACAATATTTCAACGGTTTAATGTTGCTAGTATCAAAACAAAATGTACTTTAAAAAGAAACCAACGCACTTTAAGTTTAAAAAAAAATGAAACAGAGCTCGCAGCTCCACTAAACCAAATAGAAATGTCACGTTAATAAAATTCAAATTTTTATATGTATGCAATGTGCTGTCGTCGGTAGAGTATATGATACGGCGTCGGTCTTACATCCAGGAGGCCCCAGGTTTGAACGCCAAAGTCGGCGACCCATGGTCGTTTTCTGCTGATGTCGGTGATTCGGAATCCATTTGCAATCGTTATCTCAAATCGGATGAAGGTCCATGCCCCACAAGGGATTACGGGAACTGAAGAGAGAGAAAGTGTACTGTCCTATGTTCATTATATTAAAATGTTTATCAATTATCAGCACTAATCGGTACGAAGACAATTTGGCAGTTTCAGAGCAAAAATCTGTTTCTCTTAAGTCGTTCTTATATTTCACTTTTGTTCCGCTTCAGACAGCAATCAGAACAACACAATTATAATGTGCAAATTTGACAATATGCATATTGTAACTGACCGAAAGATAAACGTAAGCTTCATAAATCCTTTGAGCTATATTTTGCTTTATAGATTGGATTTTTATTGTATTTTCTCTAAACAGCTATGACTTATTTTACAAAATCCAACAGACAAATAAGCCTTGTTGTAAGTTTATGTATTTGAAATAATAAAAAATGAATTATAAACCGTCTAATAAAAACTCTTTACTATAACAGCCACAACCAAAAGAAGATTGAACTGTCATTATTTTAAAAATGTGTTGTCCCTAAAAAATTCTAGAGAACTAGAATGTATTGCAATGATGCTTGTTTTCTGTAGAACACTGACATAAATATTATTGAACTCGTTTATCATTTGCTCGGGTGCAATTTACTAATGAAGAAAATGAGAAGTGCACTTAGCAAAAAAATATTAAGTATGTTTATTTTATAACATATCTAAATCTCAAGTGGTTTAGGCTGTCATTTGTCTGTCCGCCAGTTAGTCAGTTTATCGAGATGCGATTCATCCAACCTAATCTTTCCTTGAATTTTTTTAAATTGAAACAGAGGAATTTCAGTACGATCATGAATTTATTGAAAATGAAATAAATTGGAATTCATTGTTTTGACAATCATTTGTTGGCATTTTTAATGCGTTCATCGCAACGTTGGTGATGAAAGATCTTTTTTGTCTTTCCGTCCGGAGAGAAAACAAATATCTCCGATGGATTACCGACTGCCCATGGCAAGGTTTATTCTACACACTTCCAACGATTGGACTTGCGATTTATTAGGTCTGTTGTTTCGCTGCACGGAAAGTGTAAATTAAGTGCAACATGCAATTATGGTGTAAGTCAAATGGCATCAAAAGTGTAAAATTTGCCCTACACATACGTTAGTGAAACAAACTTCGCAGTGCAATTCCATCTTGACTTTTGTGTTTGATAATTGCACGGATTAAATTAAATTAAGAATAAAGACTGCAATTTTGCTTTCTTCATAAAACATTAAATTAAAAGGAAATTAAAATAAATTTGGTATATAATTCATGACTAATTATTCATTTAATTTAAAATACTATATATAATATATAACAATATAAATATAACTTTCTCATTTTGGACAATATAAGCCTTTTCAATGGTCCTGATATAATTGACAAATGAAGGACAACTAAGTACATTTGAATTGAAAATTACATTTGAAAAGCAGGTGTAAAAATTTACACTTGAATTACTACCATTTTGGAGAAACAAATGATTTTGAGTGTAAAATTTACACCAAGTCGAAACAAACGACTTTTGACAGTTTTTCTGCCCTGAGTGTAAGAAGTGTACCGAAACAGACAGACCTATTAATTGTTATTGCGAATGCAAGGCGAAAACTGGGCACGCTTAAATTAAAACGGCAAGTCGGTTGGAATCAGTGGTATTGTTGGAATGAAAACATCCTCGCCTTTAAACTTTCCTATGATTATCCTTGCTACAATCACGTTGTTCATCAGCTTCTTATCAGCGAGTCTTGTTCCATTGCATAGTTTCGGTTGGTTGAGCTGCAAATTGTGCAGCGGCATTTTTGGCAAATCTAATGAATTCAGGAATTTAATTGGATAATTGACGACTACATCTGGATCGGTAATGGGACCGGCCGACTTCAATGAATGCAATTGGCCAGCGATTTGACTTTAAATTTTTATGTTCAAATTGTCTACGTCCTTATTTTTCGCTGCCAAAATGGCTCGTTCGCTCAACCAAACATGATTTTTGTAAATACACTAACATTCTGAATGGCCAAAATTAGGAAGTGTCAACCGGAACTTTTCCATTGCAATGTCTAATAATTACTTGGAAAACACTTCTGCCGATTCATCATTTTGTAAGGCAACTCGCATATTCATTGTTATCTTGAGAGTTTTCACGTAACTCCACAAATTCGATGCCTTCAAACAAGCGTTTATTTCATCAGCCGTTCTCGTTCAAATTCTCGATTGAATGCATCGTGCATGCGGCGATTCTGTGCTGGCATGCTTAATTCGTTCAACAATTTGCCAGAAATCATCAGGCACAAATCCTCTATAGAAATCAACGTCTCGTTGTAGACCTCCGAGTTAAATTCAAGTTCAGGATTCGCTGTTGTTGTACGCACTCGATGCAAAACGTCTTCAACCATATTGTCTTTGTAAATGAAATTCAAATGAAGTCGGTCCGCGAACATTAACCAATAATAAACGCAGGTAAAAACATTCGATATTGCTTGGATGAACTGTGTAAATGAGCCCCAATGTATCGGTTGAATATACACGGACGTATCCAGTAACAGGCTTTCCGGGTTTCCGACGTTGAAATTTTTTTGATGATGCGTTCCATGTGAAATATCTCGGCATCTTTGAGTAAAGAAGTGTTCTTGCAAATGGATCACTCGCACAACATAATCCTGGCGGTTTGTGTCGAAACCTCAAAGCATTTCAATGTTGACAAACAGGGCTCATTGTTTCAAAGTCGACCGTGATGATCTTTCATACATGCGGCAATTGATTTATTATTTATATAGATAGATAGATAGATTTAAAGCTAATATAAGTTCTAGATATACACAACAAGCCAAAAGAAGCCTTCGTTATATTGTGGCCCAAACAAAAGTCCTTCTTTTCTTATTCTTAATGAAAAGTAGTTTATGTTCAAGGAAAAATGTGTCTTTACGCAGAAAGAGACAATTATCAAAAAGTGAACCCATTCGTTTTTAGAATGTTTAATGGATCAACTCCATTAATATGTATATCTCACTCCAGCACTCCATTTAATATATCTCAGTGGTCATGACTCTCGAAATGGGCGTACTTTACAAAAACGCTGTTATAATATTCGCACATTTTGTTGTTATTTAGTTTTCAAATAACTGTTTCCCCTAATTACAACTTAGAAGCATATAATGGTCTGTTATTTTATTCCAATCGAATTTTGCTTGAGTTTGCCCAACAGCGATCAATCAGCTCAACGTTACTCTGTTCTGCACCTGTTTATTTTTCTGATTTTATCTAAAAACAAAAGGGGGAACACCGCATCCGGGAAAAGTTGATACCAAAAGCAAATTTAAGAAAAGTTAAACGGAATAAATCACAACAGCGAAGAATTCTTGCACATATCCTTGTTAACAGGCCATTTCAACCCTCATAAACACCGGCTGTGAAAGTAAAATCATAAAAATGTACAGCAGGGCGGAGGTTTGATTCTAGTGGAGCATTTTATTGGGGTAAACGTCAAGTTAACTTTTACTGCTTTGAAGGATATGCAGTTCAGAGTCTTATATAGTCGATTAGATCCTAAGTACATAATGATGTATAGGATTAAGCTTGTCGGAATTCTTAAATACATGTCAATTGAGAGAAGTATGTGCATTAATTACGTTATTTTTTTTATCTAGTTGACAAACTAATCTCATTAAATGGACAATGAAACTTGGGAGATGTTGGATTGGGAGGTCCAAATTTCGATAATTTCTGAAATATTTTATGTTTTGAGTGTCCGCAGGTTTATCCACACATCAATCAATGCTACTCTATCATACCAAATAACAAACTAGCCATTATCAATAGGCGTCCACTGATTTAGCTTTAGAGGTGCCTCCATGCCGAATTAGAGAGAGTTGCCCTATGCTGAATTAGAGAGAAATATGTCTCTCTAATTCAGCATGGGGCGCACAAAGAATTTTCATCCAATTCAATGATGAAAATTGCAAATGGATCTACAAGTTAACACTAAACTACGATCCCAATGGCCTTTTATCTTAATTTGTTGTCAGCAATTAATTGCCGCCTATAGGTATCGATCCTGCCTAGAAAACCAGCATGTTAACCCTTACATCACAACGATAGAACAACAGTTAACACAGTAATTAACAAAAACCAAATCTGTGAAACAAATATTTATAATAACTAAAGGAAATGGCGGATTATTACGAATTCTGCTAATGTACGGAATGGTTGCAAAGTAGTTGGACCTAGAATAGAATCTTTAAAAAACGCTGTAATTAAAATGGACCACCCAGTACTGCGCTTCCCGCAGACCGCGATGTGCACTGAGTGTGACAATTGTTCTGAATAGAAGCGATGAAATATAGTGACCATATATTTACAAAACCCAAAATAGCACCAGCTTTGTTACCAATTATTAAATTAAAAGTAAAGAGGGACCCAATATTGGATTTTAAAAAACTTGCAACTTTGATTTTAAAAAACTTACGATGGTGGACAAACAATAACCTCTAATTATGGCTCCAGGGAGGGTGTGAAGTTATTCCTCACAGAAGAAATCTAAAAAAACATCCGAGGGTTGGCCAACAAACCGAGGGGTAGGTCAGCGTTTTCGAAAGGTGGTCAAACCTAGGCAAGAGTCTGATTGTTCAATTTCGCTCTAATGATGGCTCCAGGGCGTGTGAAGATAGTCCGGACAGAGGATTTTTTTTTAAAACTTGTTATTCTGATTTTTAAAAATATGCAAAAGGGTGTGGTACCAAATTGAGAAGTCATTGAACAGTTGATATGGATTATTAAAAAAAATCCGTTTTTATAACGTTTTTTGAACAGGTTGGTCAACAATTTTAGAGGGTGAAATTTGAAAAAAGCGTAAAATTAGCCCTGATTTTTGAATATCTCGTTTTTAAAAAGTGGGTTAACAAAACTAATTGATGGGCCAACATGGTCATTCCTTGCTCTAACGAAAATGGAATTTTCGTTCGATTCGGTGACTAACTTCACAGACCTAGTGTATACATGTAATTTTTTTTAAATTCATTTTTATTTTAAATATCAAAAATTTATTAAAGTCTAAATGCAATCTTGGGTCAGTGTCATCTTCTAAACTCATAAGTCTGTCTCTCTCTCTAGTTCCCGTAACCCCTTGTGGGGCATGGGGCAGGAGAAGAACTTCACCCGATTCCAGACAACGATTGCAAGTGGACCCATAATTTAAAGTGGATTCCGAATCACTGACATATTCTTGCCTACACGTTATCGCTTACTCACCCGACGACTTATACTCATAAATACTAATGTTTTAATAATATTATTGTTTTTTTGCTTCGTATATATAAAATAAATAAGGTCGAATGCGTGTTTTCGTTATGTAGGTAGAACGTCTTGGACGGACGTGCGATCGAATTACGACTCACATCAGAGTTATATATAATATCTACTAAACTATTGCTTTCTAGCAAAGAATTTATTTCACATTGCGTAACAATGCATTGCTTTAGGTTGCCAAATGAGAGAAAAACTCTGAGTCACATTTGAATTTTGAACTTCAAATTTTTGATTATTTCATATTGCATTTCCAAAAAAAGTTTCCTGCTTTTTGTTTTAATTAAGAATTAACAAAAAATAATAAGTATTTTTAAAGTTTAAGTTAGGCATGATATTAAAATTAACCTATTATACCATGATGTGACTTACAGTCACACAGTACATTATTACCTACGTTATGTTGTAAAATATGCACATAATAAATCAACCTTTGCGCGAATCATACTTGTCGAGACATATTCTAATTCTAACTTGCTTATTATAAAGTGAGAAATATTATAGTAAAAAAAATTAATATCATCATTTTTATTGTACTATATTTTTCTGTCATCCGTGTATAAAACTATAAAGAAAAAACCAGGCAACTTCTTTAAATACAAGTTGAACTAAATAATGATGCTTTAAAATTCACTCAATAGAAAGCTCACACACATATATTCGAACAAAATAAAGTAACTAATGAAAGAAACATCATTCTACGTTATAATGTAAGTACATACTAAAGAAAAAAAATTAATATTTTGTGGGAGAACCTTTCTGCCTTATAATAGCTCTTAATCTGTTTGGTAACGACAAAACAAGTTTTTTTGTATAATCTGGCGAAATTTTGCTCCATTCATCGATTATTACCATTTTAAGAGATTCCTTACTTGTAGCAGCATGTTTTCGAATTTGAATGTCCAAATGTGCCCATAGATTCTCAGTCGGATTAATATCCGGTGATTGAGGAGGAGTTTCGAGTACACTTCGACAGTTATAAAGCAGCCATTCTCGTACCATGAAAGATTTATGCTTTGGATCGTTGTCCTGGTAAAACATAAACTGATCCGAGATGCCCATTTTAGTAGCACTATATTCTTTAAATTTCTTTATAATATGTTCAGGTAAGCCAGTTTGTCCATCGTTCCGTCAATAACCTCCAGTTGGCCTACACTTGGGCGGACATGTATCCCCACACCATCACAGAGCCACCTCCGTGCTCCACAGTTGGTTTAAAATTTTTCTTATTAAGTTCTTCGTTTAGCTTTCTCCACACTTTTTTACCAACGTCGGAGCCAAAAAGGTTGAATTTGCTTTCATCAGCAAAAATACAGTTCTTCCAATAAATAACGTAAAGTTACCTACATATATCCGACCACTGAACTTGGTTCTTATTTAATGGTTTTAATTTACAAAAAGTATCAAACAAAACAAATTTCCAAAAACGGATTATTAATGTAAAATGTTTGTAGAATTATAAAAAAAACTTTCCACTATCTTTTTTATATTACAAATATTTTTAAAACATTTTTAGAAATTCAGGTGCTAAAGTTCGTCGCATAAACGTATTTCCGACCATCAAAATGGTCATTTCCTATTACCGACCACCATTAAGCCCATTTCCGACCGGATCAAATCCAATGCAAAATTCAACTTTTTTCAAGATAAATAATTATTTAAAAGTTATGAAATAGTTATAAATAAAATCTAAAAGGCAACACATAAACAAATAATTTGGTTTGTAAAATTTATGTATTTCAAAACCAGAGAGACTTTTAAGAAAAACAATTTCTAAAAGTTAACATTAACTTATAAATTCTTTTCCATTATTATAAAACATTGGAATAAAAATAGTTCACATTTATAAATCTATTTGCACTTATATTAATTAACTTTATTTCGTCGAGTTTTAATTTTAGGGACATCATAGGAACCGCGAGTTGTCACCATTATATAGTAGGTGCTTCTTTCTTACATATAATCTCACTCAGCAGGTACTCCCAAATATCTTCTTTTTCTGGCCATTTTCAGTAATGCCTACTCATCGTCATTGTTTGAATTTTAAATTTCGTATTCTTGATGCTGATCACTGTTCCAGGGAAATATTCACCTTCATAATTTACGATGACAAAATCTCCACAATTCCACATTGGTAGGTTGGAAATACGTTAATACATGAAATCTTGCCTTCTACTTACTTCCGACCAGGGGTCGGTAATACATCTATGTCCATAATGTCGGTGGCGCAATTGAGATCATACTCTTTTATTGTTTTTTCGTAAATAAACCATAGTAATTAAAAATTATTTTTATATGTCATCAAAGATCAATGTGGATTGATACGAAAAAATAAGATGAATTAATTTATAAACTTAGATATTATATAAAAAGTCCTTAAAATGAAAACTCGGAATTTAAGGATTTCGACAAGATTTTTATTAATCATTTTAATAAATGAAACATATGCTATTAGCTATTGCAATTATAGCTATTGGCAATTATAGCTATTTTGCAATTTTCAGTATATCAAAATGAATAATGAAAATATATGTTCATACAAGCCTTATCGCGATTATATGCTTTAAAAAAAAGTTATTAACAAAAATAAAAAGTGGTCGGAAATAGGAAGATGGTCGGAGATCGGTGACTTTACGTTATATTCCTTAGGTAAGTACGCATTTGCAAAATCAATCCTCTTTTTCCTATTCGTTTTATTTACGAATGGCTTTCGTCTTGGAACACGGCCATGATATCCATGTCTTCTTATCACTCTTCGAATAGTTTCGCACACACAGCTTTTCCTGAGAATTTTTGCACTACTACTACTAATTTAGGTGCACTTAGATGAGGATTTTCGCGGATATTTTTCATTAGAAACTTTTGATCACTATCACTTAGTAGAACTGGCGCGCCAGGTATCGGCTTATCAACAACACGATTTTCAGTTTTGAAGCGTTTAATAATATAATAAATTGTCGTGTAGCTTTTGTTTAAAATTTCATCGATTTCTCGATAGGTTTTACCTTCTATATAATACTGAATTGCCAATTCGCGGATGTCAACCGAAGTGTTCTTACTTTTACGCCCAACAATTCCGTTGTTGTCGACGATCTTTCTTTGAGTAGCAGTGATGAATATGATGAAGACAATCAGAATACTACAATCCACCTTGGAAAAGACGTCAGGAATAGCACAGCAACCCGTATAACTACTCAGGAAAATCCAGTCCATCATGATGGTGAAGGTATCAACATTATTGCTGATTACACCAGCATAGATATAAAATCTTTTCTTGGCCATCTTATAAATCCGTGCCTAAAAAAGGGAGGTAAAAGTGATTTTAGAGAACTTTTGGACCCAGTACACGGCAACCCATTATTTCGAGCGTGCATGTCATGTAATAGGTTTGGAAATTTACGCAGCCTTTTCAGATACAACAATAAGAACACACGGTCAGCCCGCAGAAATCGTGATATTGTTTACATGACTTCGAGATTTTTGGAAATAATCAGCAAAGGAATCACGTATTTTAAACAGGAAGGACCCAATCACGGAAAAGCCTTGGGACAGATATTTGAAGAACTGCGCATACTATTTGAACGCAGTAACGATAATGTAATATTTAACAACTTCCTTTAGTTTTGAAGTGGCCGAAAATTTATTGAAAGTGGGGCTGACGTCCGATGGAACTCTACGTAAATATAAGAGATGTATTCAATCCTCCATTCCTTCCATTTTTACGCCAGAGAGAGCGATAATTGGAAAGCAACATATTTGGCTTCTGAAAAAATATGACGTTAGTAAGCTATGTACCAAAAAACATAGGGCATGTTTAAACGACAGTAATATCATAGCTAAATTAACGTAATTCAATAATTATTAAATAACGCATTTATTTTCAAATTTTTGTTATGATTACATTTAATAATTTATTATTTTGTAAATGTTGAATTTAACTTGTAAAATAAATTTGGCAACCTCGCATTTGCATTGCGAATAACACAAATGTACTTCAAAACATTACAGATACGCTAAATGAGTAGCGGTTAGTGCAGTGAATAAAATGTACAGCAATTTTTCGGTATTCTTGTTCTGATGGCTCTCGTTGTTGGTCTTGTGAATAGATAAGACGTGCTTTGCAATTGCTTGTGGGAAGAATTTAACTTCACGAAGAAAATGTGATAAATATTCAACTTTAGTTGGGTTTAAATTACATAAATTTTACCAAATATTTTATAAAGGTTCAAAAACTTTTGTGCTACTGTCGAGGGCTTTCTGTCCTCTTATTATCAACATAACATCACGATGCAGAAAATGTTGTAAATAACGAAAACAAATCTCAAATCAACTTATTTTATAACTCAACAAAAGGAGTTGATGTTTTGAAAAATGGCGAATTTATTTACTGTAAGACGTGAAACTAATAGAAGGCAGTGTCTACAAAAACAGCGAAAATAATTTGGCTAAATGTGTATCCGAATTAGAATAGTTCGAAATCAAAACTGCAAGGCAAGATTTTCCTAAAAAATTTGAGGACAAGGTAGTACCAAACATATAACGCCGCTGCACTCTATACTTGAATAAGTCTGTATGTCTGACCACGTTGACCACGTATCCACCAGCATGGAAGTTTAACACCAGACAGATACATCAACTAAGAGCGACATTCGGCGTTACTTTAGGTTTGTCCAGTCAAAAAACGGCAGGGTCTCCAAGCAGTATTGCAACTTATGCAAAAAAAAAATATATACACCGAACACTCGGCAAAGATGATCATAAGCATCAATAAATACATTTTTTCTTAAGAATAAGTTTTATTTAGCTAATGCTATTTACCCTTTCATAAACATTTACAAACTCTTCGTAAAAATTATGCCGAATAAAATATATAATATTTCGATTTTAATTTAATTTGGTAGTCTATTAAATAATTGAAAACCTTTGTAGATTAAACTGTTCTGAACAGATGCAGACCTTAAGAGAGGCAATCTGAAATCATTATTATTTCTTAGGCTGCACATCTCTCACAATGTTTACAAGTCTAGTCAGATACAATGACATTAGTCCAAGCTTCACTTCAAATATAAATAAGAACACATTTTTAATAACATTTTGCTTTATGTTTAACCATTTCAAAGTGTCTAACATAAATAAGATCCTTGTGTATCTATTTACCTTGAGTATTGACCTCATTGCTTTGTTTTGAAGCCTCTGCAAACGTATAAATGTACCATTATCAAACATGAACATCACCGTGGAACAATACTCAAAATGTGGTTTTATAATAGTGTTGTGTTCCTTAATTGCACTCATAAAATCTAAGCTTTTCCTTATTCTTTTGAAAAATCCAAGTTTTTTCATTAATTTCTTCATAATATAATCCACATGCACATAAAACTTTAGCTCATCATCTATCATTATGCCTAAATATTTAATATTTGACACCTGCTTAATGCACTCGTTATCTACACACAGATTAAGACAGTGTTGATCTTTAAATACCATACATTTACTTTTATTTACATCCAGCTTCAATTTGTTTTCTTTGAACCAGTCGTCTAATCTCCAAAGATCTTCTTGAACATAATGTTCGCATTCCTGAATGTCCTTTCTAGCAATGAAAATAAGTGTGTCATCCGCAAAAAGAGCAATCTTGTAGTGTGTCAGAACTTTATTTATGTCGTTAATGTATGTATATAATGAGGAGGAGTGGCCCGAGAGTAGATCCCTGAGGAACACCCAAAGTCGTTTGAATACTATCCGATACACACCCATTCTCACACGTTCTGGAATCTGCCATGCAAATGAGAATCCATTGAAGCTCACGCTCTCGAATGCCATAATAGAACAATTTTTGAAACAGGATGTTACGGTCAACAGTCTCGAAGGCTCTCTTTAAATCGAAGAAAACGGCAACTACTTGATTGCTTGAAGCTATTTCTTCCTTCCAGTTAATTATTAGGTTGTTTATTGCAGACTCACATGAGTGTTGCCTGTTATTTGTATTCAAGTACTGTTCAAGCTGAATATGGACAATCTTTTCTAGTACTTTTTCGTAGGTCGGTAACGCGTTAATTGGACGAAAATCTTCACAATTGATAGATCCTTTTACTTTTAGCACCGGTGCGACACGAGATTCTTTCCAAGAATCAGGAAAGCATCCTGAACTTAGCGATTTATTAACAAGGTCTAATAGGACCGAACCACATATGTACTTCAAACTTTTGAATGTATTTTTTATATAATTCGTAATCAAAAAATATACAACCTATGTTTAATATTTGATATATATGGATAAATAAATGAATTTAGACTATACAAATATATAAAAAACAATAAAATTTTAATTATTGTCATGTTTCCCATAAGTGACTGACAGTTACACCGTGGTTTGATATAAATTACGATAATTCGTGGTACGGTTAGGATCAAAAAATAGAGTGTCCTTTTTTACTCAAAATGTAATTACCTACTAACCCAAGCTTCAAAACGTAAATTGCACGTAATTATTGAATTATAAATTATTGTATTCTCCATATAAAAATTATTGTTGTTAATGTAATTTATAAATATTTCTCGAACATGTTTCTTCGTTCTTAATGTACATATAGTTTTGATATACATTATATTATATGAGCTAAAACATGTAAAATACAATGAGAATTCTCTTTTTGACTATACCCGGTGCTCTGGATATTTAGTCTCAGTGTCCTGGAGTTATGAAATTTAAAGTTGGCAACCGTAGGAGTTAATTAAAAATAAAGGGACCAAATACTAGAGTCTTCTTAGGAAAAAGTCGTCAAAACATAATTCCAGCCATCGGACTCAGTGATGCCAAATCAGTGACTTTGTCACCAAATCAGACTTTTTTTCTACGAGACGTCTAAAAGTTAGGGTTTTGACACTAAAAGTCACAAATGTTCTCCGATTTTTTAACGTTCGGTATTTTTCGTTGTTTTTGACTATTTGTGCACATACAGAGTGTATTCAAAAAGTTCCAGGACTGCCGCCTCAAAAAAGTACAAGCGATATCACTGCGAGATATTTTGCATTACGTAGAAACAATATTAGGCTATATCCAGACGAAGTTTCATTCAGTTCGGACAAGTTGTATCCTGTAGGTGTTCATTCGCGTGAAGTGTCTCAGTGTACTCTTATCATCATCACTCGCTGATGAGGAAAACGAACACCCGGTTGTCGCCTGCGAAGATGTGGTTTCCAAGGCCGATCAAAATCCAATTTTTCTACAAAACATTGTAAACGGAGACGGGGCTTGGTGTCTGCAGTATGATCCGACGACGAAACGCCAAAGCGCTGACTTGTAGGGTCCGAAAGAGAAGCGGCCGATGAATGCTCGGGCATCCAAATCACAGACGATAACCATACTGATCACCTTTTTCGCCGGTGGGGGCATCATTCACCAAGAGTTTCTTCGTCAAGCTTCCACTGTGACTGCGGCATTCTACAGAGACGTTTTGGATAGAATTTTGAAACGAATGCAGCGTATGAGGCCAGAATTGGTAGACAATGGAGAGTGGTCCACAAGTCCATTATTGTGCTGGAGGTTTTGGTGAAAAGGCAAGTGAGTATCAACTAACGACCGACTATTTTTTATTCCCAAAGCTCAAATTGAAGATGAAGGGGCAGCGATACGAGTCCTTATATGCAATTGAAACGGTGGTGACAAAGGAACTTAACAGTATTCCAGTGGAGACTCGTTCTAAGCATTGTATCGAATTAAGGGGAGACTATGTAGAAGCCTGATGTTAAATAAGTCTTTTTATTGTGCTTGTTTGATTGTGTGCGACCAGTCCTAGAACTTTTTGAATACACTGTGTATTTGCTGGGCTGCCACTTAATTCAGTTACGATTGGTGTTGCACAACATATTTGGAGACGGAGTTGGATCAATTGGTTGAGAGGCACGACCATCATGACAAAGTTCCCGGGTTCGAGACCAGATCTCCCCGTGGGTTTTTGAAAAATTCAATTAAAAAATCCACTTCGGGCTGTTGTCTAGCTCGCAGCAATGCGAAAAACAAGACATTCAAGCTTCCTCACTCTCCTTACCCTAATTTCCCATCCGGGTAAAGCCAGGCTTGTCCGCCAGGCTTTGGCTACATCGTACAAAAAAATATATATTCAAGCGGTCCATTCAGTTTTTTTGTTGCTAAGCTAAGCACATTTGTAACAACTCGAAGAATTTCCTGTAAAAGTTCATGATTTTCCAGCGGGACCCTGAAACTTCGCCAAAAAATTAGAATTTTATAAAATTATTAAAGTTCTCTGTTTCTTCTCTCTTTCCTTTTACGAATTGAAAAAGAGTTAAACGACGCCTAAGTACATGAGATCAGCTGTGGATCAAATCAAAGTGCACTTAAGTTCTTCAATGCCCACCAATTAGAGATAAATACGCGTGTAATTCAGGTAAATACAGTATTTTATTGAAATGTAGTATTTACATTTTTATTTAGAAGCAATCTTGAAAAAATGTATTATTTTGTATCTGGTGACTTTTCTTTAAAATGGTGTCTTTTTCAATCTATATCTAGTGACTCGCTTGATCGACGACTTGGCTACTATGATCAGACTTCCTGCATTAACTTCTCCTTAAATGGATCAACCAAAGAAGACTAGCTTGACAGTTTTTCGAGGGTAATCTTAAGCAAACGTATTTCATACCGTTACTTAAATTTATTAAGCCACTCCTTTTTTTCATAAAGCAGGGATGACCGGAAATCTTTTCACATAAAAATTGCGCTTTAGCAGCTATCAAAACACCAAATATTTTAAATATAGGACCATTCCTCATATCTACTTTTGTGATCCACTGTTTTTGTCATGTTTACAATATAATTCTTTAAAAATCAAGATAATATTAGAGCTCCAGAAACAACCAAATTGGAACGCTCCAGATATAAAACATCCCACTTCAAAGCGGGCGTGTGAATACATATATCAAAATGCTATTTTTTTGGAATTGAAATCGTTACATAAATTTAGCGTCATATGGAAAATATCTTTCTGACTGTTTATAAACTGTGAGCCCAATAAATAATTGAATGCCTCGAATGAAGTATCTTTTAACAATAATTAGGCCGAAATATGCAAAAAGAAAATAATGCAATTGGAGGGCTGAAAGTAAACATAAGCGTTGTTGTTTTTAGCGTCGATTTTTGACATATGAGGCCTGGTTCGCAGTGGTATTTCTATGAATGATCAATTTAAGTGAAGCGTAAATGCGTTGTTAACACATTCCCACTTGAGAACTGTGAGAACGATAAAAATAAAAAATGATTGCGGCTTACATATGAATCACTGCTGACAACTATTGTGGTTGATGACAAAGACTTCGGGCAGGAGCAAAACACCACTATAATGAGGTCTTCACAGTTGTAATTGACCTCAGTCACTAATGCTTCACTGTAAGCACTGATAATGGATTTTGAATTATTATGTATACAATTAATAAATATTTCTGTAAAAACACTTGTTGAAGATCAATCACTGGGCCCCGCTCTTCTTAATTGCCGCGATACGCACAAAGTATGCACATACACTATCAACACAACGCGAGCAATTAACCGATTCACAAAACTGTAAATAAACTGCAGCGGTGCAATCAGCACTAATTAACTGACGAAACGATTAAGCGATAAAAATCTCTGACAGAAAGGCCGGTCGAATTCACTGACTCGTGTTTAACGCCTACCACTTTTCTACAGCAACAATCAAGCCTACCGACAGCGCCGACGTCTTCTCGTCGAATAATCCAATGAAAATTAACAATCCAACTAAATGCGGCTACCGTGGGACTTTCCAGTAGTTGTGAATGCGCGCGAAAACAGGGGTAGCATTTACCGTCTGACATAGATATACCGTTAAGAAGCTACAATCCCTATGCACGTGTTTATCCACGCGACAGTTCCCAAAAGTTCCAGTCATCCGTAGAATATGTCCAAATGAGCGTTTCGTACAAGTGGTACCGCTGGATATAGTAAAAAAAATCGTGTTTTCTCAGCATCTCCGCTCCACAATCTACCGCCTATTACAGTTAAGATTTCCATTGCCATGCCGGTCACACGTCACATCGCACGCGTGCAATCCCCAGCCCGCATTCCAGTTGGCGGGGTAGTTCCACGTGCTTTCATGAACGAGACAAAAGTTTAAAGCTAAGCTTTGGAAATTTACAACTACATATTCGGTAAGCACTAAGGCTCTTTCCAGCAACTGGTGAGTTCGGAATTGAGCTGTGATAAGAAAGTTGTCATGTGCAAAACTTTCCACCACTACACCGTTTTATTTGCTAATTTCAGAAAGGGGAGGAGCAAGCAGCTCGGATGTGTCTTTTAGCTATTTCCTTGACGTGCTATTCGTTTCAGCTTTCGGGGACCGACCCGCGACTTTACTACGGTAAATTTGTATAAATTTTTTCGGAACTTTTTTGGTTATTTTGTACGTTTGTCGACCATAAATTCGCTAGCGGGAATGTTGGTGAGTTGGAGGAATAAGAACGTCAGTGGAAAATTGCAAAATGTACAAAGGGGTGGGTCTGCAACTTGGTCCGTTAGATTTGTTGTTTTCCGTTGAAAATGCAAGGATGTAACTGTTATCCATCCCTTGTGAATTATCACTTTTTCGTTAACCGGGCGCGAAAAGGGTTTTGACAATTTTCTGATGAAATTCTTTGATAAAATCTTTCCTAGCGAAGGTGGTATTTTCAATTTTTTCCGTCCTCACTTAGAATTTTAATTAAATGATAAAAACGTGGGATGGACCCTTTTCGCAGCGGTAGCAGATTCCCTTAATGATCTGACAGTTTTTCTTTTATTTTTTGATAAATGACTTCTGCGAATAGAGTAAGGGGTCCTCCATAAATATTTTTGTAGGGACTATGCACTTGATTCGACATACAATATGTCACACCCCATTATAGACCCTGTAAGCCATTACCGGGTTAATTAAGAAATAAAGTACCAAATAATATTACCAATAACTTTTCTGTTAAAACGTGTATACCAACGGAAAAACTACTCTTATATTTTTATATAATAATGCCAAATAAAAATGCGAAAGCAGTGGATGCCCTATTGATGCTAAGGCACAGCTTTAGCAGAAACGAAAGTAAGTTATAGAGGAAGGCACATAGTATTACCGGTTATCATTAGTTTTCTGCCAGTTAGCAAAAGTACTAAAATAAATTCCTCAACTTATTTATCAACGCCTTGTTAAATGTCTCATTAAAAGTGCTAGGCTATTTTACCAGTAGGAAAAGTGAGAACCGATTCCATTTTGCTTCGATGGATTCCTATATGAAAATGTTCACAATAGGCATAGATGAAGGTTAAAGCCTAAAGTCATGCATAAAGACAGCAATGTAAAGCGTGGCTAATTATTCTGAAAATTTGTCCAGGCCGACGTAGGTTTTCTGCGCATTAATCAATTTAAAAATTGAGAGTGCATTCAGTCTTCAGTGTGATTGTTGTTGTTTACGTCAGTTTATAAAGTTTGTAATATATTTAAAAAAGTTTTAATATTGTGAGTATTGTCAAAATAGTTTTTATTATTATTATTATTTTGTTTTTTACAAAATGAATAAAAGTGGTGTAAGTAAACGTAATCTGCGACGAGTAATTAAAAATCTTTAATAACATTGTTTTTAATGTTAAATATTTCGTTAACAGATAAACGTCTTTTTTTAATAAAACATATTATACCTTTAAATCTGTAAATGCATAAAATCGATATATTTATAATTGTTTGAGTTAAATAAATATATAAAAATTATATAAGTAATTGAATTAAAAAAAAACAGAACTTTAACTTCATATAGTGGTTTTGGGGTATACGAAAATTAAATATTGAAACGAACGATTCTTTTCATCAGTGGTTACAACAGTTCCCGTCCATTCCTGAATTCACCCACTACCAGGTAATAGAGAGGGTAGGCATTATCGATCCCTCCTAGGCCATCTTAATGTTAAAGTCATCGAGGCTTTCATCCAGAAAGTAGACATTATGACTTACTTACATCGAAGATAGTTCCGATGCGTAATTGTTTACATTTCCTACTGACAATGATTGACAATGTCGTAGCAGCTTTTATCTTAACCAAGATCACATTTTTTGAAGTGCGCAGAAGTGAGTTTCTTCTCTTTTATTAGTTTTGGAGTTTCTAGGGTGACGTAAGGTTTTTATTGAATGTAAGAAGTACTTTTTTTTAAATTAAGGCACTTAAATGTATAATTAACTATTAAATATGTGTCAGATTAATAAAATTATCTGAAAGCTACTGCGGGCCGGGACCAACACTGCCGCTGGATGACTGCCCAAGGCAGGCTATGAGTCTGAATGTCACCAACTGTAAACTAGCTGATGTCAGCCAGGATCACGGCCTCCGCTGGACATTCATCTGTCAGCAGATGCTTGAGCAGGATGGGGGACGGCATGCTGGTAGGCTAGGAGATGCGGTAGTGAAGGGGGGGGGGGGGGTTCAAAGAGGGGTGCCACTCTGCTCCTGGTCGCGCAACAACAGAAAGAAATCATGCCGAGGATGGGAAAGGTGGGATGAGACAAATGAAGGAAATGAGAAAAAAAATGAACTAAAAAGGAAATCTAAAAAAAATTAAACATCAAAAAAAAAAGGATAGGAGTAAGGAGGTTGCAATGGCCGCAATAGAGGAAGGACGACGAGGAGAGAAGGAGAGAAGAAAAAAAAGCCTAGTTAGGGCCCATTAGATAAGAATTTTATAAAAAAAATTTTTTTTTGTTTTCTATAAAACAGAGTTACCCCCCCCCCCCCCCCCCCCCGGCGGAGGGCACACGGCCAACTAGCTGAAGACTAGGGCCTATTTACCTCTTGGCAATGAGCCTCTGATGACCTATTTGTTACAAAAAAAAAGAACAAAATTGAACTAACCTCTAAATCTTTCCTATATATTAGCATAAACTAGAAGAATTCACTCTAAGTTCCCCAAGAATTAAAGACAAAAAAAATCTAATGCGAAAGGACAAGAGTAATCTTGTATGAATAACTATCTAGTAATTAACTTCAATGTTTCTCTTAATTAACCTAGTGAGCCACAATAATATTGGGTCAGTAACATTAGACCTAGCGCGACCCAGCTTACTTAACGAGTGATAATGTAAATTCAACTAACACATCGATCTTAACTTAGTGCAACAGTTTTTTTTCTTTTCATTTTTTTCTTTTTTTTTTCAACGGCTTTTTAGTTATCCAGAGTGAATATTCAATTCAATGCGAAAGATGGCGCTGGCAATTCGTTTTAATTTTTTTTCTTTTCTTTTAGCGACCATAACAAAGTAAGAAAAAATTACGCAGTAACAGTAAAATTCCACTGACGTTGAATTTTTAATAACCGACCACAGATGATTGAAATCTCGATTGTCCATATGTATATATTAACGGTCAATGATTAAAAACGAAGAAATAAGCTGTTGTCTGTTCTATTGTCTTTACAGGGTGGTCACTCAGTGGAAAACCGGAAAATGTCAGGGAATTTTTTCATCCATAAATTCAAATTATTTTGTGACGAAGGTCCTATGCTGGCACGGTATAAATGGAACCATCATCACTCCAAGTCTTCTGAGAAAATTAAAAGAATTCCTTGAAATTAATTCATTTCGGTTTCAGGCAAATAATAAGTTCTTAGAATAACCGCATAAAAGTGGAGTCCCCGAATTTTTAGGAAAATCACGACAACGATACAACTTTATCCATCCTCCTTTCTTCCTCGTTTTCTCCTACGAGCACCCTCATGCCGTTTCAAGCTCCGAGTCTTCTTTATCCTTCAATTTTCGTAAGGGCGACTTTGACAAATTAAATCACTTGCTCCTCAACTCTAATATTGGCGATATCCTCAACATCTCCCAATCGACGTTGCTTTAGAGGCGTTCTATTCGGAAATACACGCTTGTCTTACACAATCTATCCCTCTGCTTCTTCGTAAAAACTACTCCTCATCCCCCGTATGGTACGACAAAGAATTACGCTCTCTTCGCAACAGGAGAAATAAACGTTGGCAAACTTTTCTCTAAACCAGACTGAGTCTGACTATTCTTCCTATCTATCTGCTTATACCTCTTTCTCTGAACGTTGTGATACCCTCTACCATGAGTACCTCCAACGGATGGAAATTAGCCTCATGTCCGACCTTAAGCGTTTTTATAGCTTTATTAATTCTAAGAAGAAATCCAATGGTTACCCTTCCACCCTAAAGCTCGAGAATACCTCTTCATCTGATCCTAAGGTTATCGCTAACCTCTTTGCACACTTCTTCAGTAAATCTTTCAACGACAATTCTCTACAACCGACCTTAACTATTTTGCATTAATGGACAAATGCACTCAAACGTCGTTTTCATCTTTTGACCCTGATCCTGAACTAATCGCCACCAGTATTAATAGGCTTGAGGACGACTTTCACCCAGGTACTGATGGCATTCCGGCCATCGTTCTGAAAAAGTGTGCCATGCATCTAGTTCAACCCTTTACTTTGCTTTTTCGTCTCTCGGTCACTCAAGGAGTTTTCCCTCAATTATGGAAAAATTCGTATATTATTCCCATCTTCAAAAAAGGTTACAAGAACGATGTATCCAACTACAGACCCATTGCTAAATTATCATCCATACCTAAACTATTCGAAAAATTGGTCTATGGTTCCATGTTCTTCCACTGTAAGTCTATCTTCTCACTCTCCCAGCATGGCTTCCTCAAAGGTAGATCTACAACCACCAACCTTACTGACTTCGTCTCTAAAACACTATGTGCCCTGGAAAACGGTAAAGATGTTGATGTTATCGCCACCGATTTTAGTAAGGCCTTCGACAAGATCTCCCATAACGTTATCTTGTTCAAACTTGATCGCCTAGGCTTCCCCCCCCCCCCCCCCAGATTCACCTCCTGGGTTCGATCCTACTTCAACAACCGTCAGTACAATATTCTTTTCAGTTCATCCATTTCTAACCCTATTGTCGCTCGTTCCGGCGTCCCTCACTAGGGTTTGTGAAGCGCTGGTCTAGAGAGTTCTCCAATCCTTATGTTTCCAAATCTCTCTACGTCTCCTTCGTTAGACCTCTCCTTGAATATGCCAGCCAGGTATGGTCCCCTACACAAACAACTCACATTAATAGGATTGAATCTGTCCAGCGTAGGTTTATTCGCTTCGCTCTACGTGATCTTCCGTGGGTTGACAGATTCAACCTTCCACCCTATGAAAACCGTCTGAAACTGATCGACTTACAACCTCTAAGCAAGCGTCGTGATGTTTCCGACATTCTCTTCATTTATCAATTATTAACTGGTGCCATAGACTGCCCCTCAATCCTGCAATCTCTACCCATCTATACCAATCCCCGTAACCTTAGGTCCACTCCCCTTTTCCGACAGGGTGTTCAAGGTTTGATGTGCGGAAATGAGTGGGGTGATAGATCTCACCTAACAAACAAAAAATTTTATGGCAGCGGGGCAACCTCAACCGTTCGGTAGTTACAGGGTAATTCAAGAATTTGCAATTTTAATAGTATGAGTATCACTTCTTTTATTTTTGTCTTTTGATCTATTTAACGCAGCGACATCAAACAAACACCAAAGACCTACTATCTAAATGAGCTTTCCAAAATTCTCAACAATGTTGATCACTTCGGATCAGAAAAACCGCATCCTTAGAAAACCACGACTACTTTAGGTAGGAAATTCTTTAAATAAACCAAATTTTTAAGACAATGGGCCGAGAATGTTTGTTTTGGGTGCACAGTGTAATTTTGTTTTATGTTTTAATCAGGTGTTCCCCAAGGTAGTCACTTGGGTTTATTATTATTCTTATTATATGTCAATAAAGTGGTCAATGTTTTTAATAATAGTGATACGCATCCAATTAATTACGATTATAAAATACACAATATGATTCTTTCAAATGTCTCCGAAAATAAGGATCTTGGTATCATATTTGATAGAAAATTAAAATTCATTCCTCATGTAGAATTTATAGTTTCAAAGGCATTCCTTACCTTGGGTTTCATAAGACGTAATTCAAAAGACTGTCAAGATATAAACACCTTGAAAATCCTTTATTTTAGTTTGGTAAGATCTATCCTCGAGTATGGATCTGTTATTTGGTGCCCTTCCTACCGCGTACATATCAATCGTATAGAATCAGTTCAAAGATTTTTCTCACGTTTCTAACTGATCTTCTTATCATGCGAGATGTTTACTTTTGGGGTTATCTTCCTTGGAATTCAGAAGGAAGGTTAATTGTGCTTTATTCATAAGGGATATTTTATCTTACAGAATTAAATCGTCTGAGGTTTTACGCAAAATTGAATTTTATTTCCCAGAAAAACCTCAACGGTCCAGAGACTTGCTGTATGTCCCTGCAAAAATTATGGAATAGCATTATTAAATTCAATAAATTTTCTCAGTATGTAGATTTTCCAATACCAAGAAGTATCTTTAAATCAAATTTGTATGAAATCGAACATGTAAAAGATTAATTTTGTTTTTTTAATGGTATTATTAATTTTTGTTTTTTCCTATTTTTAGTAGTAAGGTGCAAGTCTGTTAGATTTAAATCTCTAGACTAGTTTAAATAAATAAATAAATAGATATTAGCTTCTGATAGCCAGAGTTCACACCCTAGTATTTTACCATTCTGTAACTCATACCTGATGGAAATTTTGCTAAAAGAGGGTGTCAACAAGAATATCGATCACAGTTGGAAAGCAAATCGATAAGTACGGGTGTTTTTAAGTAAAATCATTAAAAAATGGTAGAATGTACATTTGAGGAATACGCGGATATTATTTACATTTATGGTGTAGTAGACAGAAACGCGACAGCGGATATGTTGGAATATCAAAGGAGATTCCCTAATCGACGAGCACCCCAAAGCGACGAGCAGCAAATATTCACCATAGTCACGCAGGAACCTAACTAGAGCACGAGAGGGGTCACAGTACGATTAGGAGTGTCTTCAGCTAAAGTTTGAAGGGTCATTCATCGAGAGGGATTACGTCCATCACCATCACCCAGTCCAACGACTACTGCAAGGAAATTCCGAGAGAAGACTGAAATTTTGCGGTTGGCTTTGGGAACGCGACATTGACGGCAAGGCCTTTCTGAACCGAATTTTATGAACTTCCTCTTCCTCCCAGTTTGTATTTACCATAATCATAGCTCATATTGTAGCTTACACTATTTGTTATGACTTAGTATTTATTATAGCTTGTAGTATTAGTATTATGTTATAGCTTGTATTTTTTAAATTTTTTTTTGTATTTTGTATAATTATGTTATAGCTTGTATTAAGCTTAAATAAATAAAAAATAAATAAAAATGGATGAATCACAATTATACAGGGATGGTATCACGAACTTTTACAACCTCCATGCCTGGCCGGATACGAATCACATAGGTCAAGAGAGACCTCAATCCAGAAAAAATTTAGTGTCAATGTTTGGACTGGTATCATTTTGCCACAAGAGCTCAACAGTCAAATTTATGAGGACTTTTTGGAGAATACACTGCCAGATCTAATAGAGGACATCTCTTTGTATAATCGTACGGACATGTTTTATCAACACAATGGAGCACCAGCGCATACTGATAACATTGTGAAGGCAACACTAAATGAAAAATTTCGTAATTGTTGGATTGGGGAAGGTTCACCGATTCCTTAGCCTGCTAGATCTCCCGACCTTACTCGATTGGACTTTTTCTTATGGGAAACAATGAAGTTTATTCAAGCCCTGTTAACACTACAGAGAATTTAATTACAAGAACTGCGAACGCAGCGACAAAACTACGGGAGACGTTGGCTGTGGACATTTTGAACAGCTTTTGTAACATTCTAAGACTTATTGTAATACGATTTGAATTCAATAAAAAAGATTTTAAAGATAGTATGAGTTTACTTTCTTTAAATTGCAGATTTTTATAATATTCCCTGATAGGTTTTCTACTTATAAATTTTTTCATCTTTTCTCTGTCTGGACATATTGTACCTTTTTGGAAAGATAATACGATAGGCAATTAAAAAAAATTAAAAAACAGGTTTATTAATTACATGAAATTTGGAAAAATGCTGGATTTTTGGTATTTTCGAAACATTTATATCATTTTTGGAAGTGACTGCACCTGCAATGGTACGAGTTAGATCAACATTGTTGAGAATTTTGAAAAGTTGATTCTGATAGGCGTTTTTAAACCGTGTGTTTGATTTCGCTGCGTTAAGTAGATCAGAATATAACAATAAAAGAGTGATGTGCATACCACGAAAATTGCAAATTTATGAATCAACCTGTAAGCCCCAAACGGTTAAGATTGCCCCCGCCTCCTGCCATACAATTTTTTGTTTGGCTAGGTGAAATCTATCACACTACTCATTTCTGCACGTCTAATCTGAAACACCCTGTATATTCCATTTTTAGATGAATTGTGGTAGAGTTTTTGTGCAAAGTTAGTGTTTGCTTCAAACAGATTGGAACTGAAGAATAGAAAAACGTGAACTCTGTACACTTGGATATATCTCTGTATAGGTAAATATGTCTGTACTAGATAGGTTTAATAAATATTATTTTTCGTATTAATAGTGTTATATTAAAACAATTTAATTATATTTTTCCGTAAATAATAGTTAATATACCTATATGTATATACGGGGTGTTACACAGCGCAACTGAAGGAGAACAAGAACTTTTACGTGTAGTCAAAGTGACGGAGGAGATTTAGAAAATACGTTAAATTATTCATTTAATTCATTTTTTCAGCACTATTAACAACCTAGTCCTTTCAGGACTCCCAAATTTTAAAACAAAGAGTAAAAAGATCAACAATTTAGGAGACAGGTAGAATTTTTTTTAGGAGGGCATGTATGAGCTGTACCTTTTGTGATGTTACTTGAGAAAGGTAAAAGATTTTCGTGAGCCTTAAGTTTCCATCGAAAAAGATCACATTAGCCACTGTTTTGCGAATATTTAAGTTTGAAAATAATTTTTTTAAACCTATTAGCAGTAAAAAAAAACAAGTAAAAAAACAGTCTTTAGCAACATTGTGTTACCTGTCTCAATGCTCACGAAAAGTAGCGTCACTAAGGCCGAGATATTATGGTGTAAGCATGAAACCTTGAATTATGGCTCACAGGGAAGCGGAGAAGAAGCTATAGAACTCTTTCCTTTAATGTTTCCAAATTAAAAAATATCATCTAAAATGCAACTTCAGAATTTTGGTTTTGCCCATTATTTCTTTCGCTAACCTTAGGATGTCTGTTCTACCTGTAATTATGTTAGTTGGTTTTGCTAAAACACTTAACAAGGTAGCCAAAAATGTACAAATGGACGTTTTTATACCCTTCTGGAATTCTGCAAACAATCAAGTTCTGTACTAGATCATTTCTTGGCCATGCGACTGCAGCTGACTCCATGTGCTTTTTCTTTGAAGCATCAAAAAGTCTCGACATAAAACTTTTAAAAATTTCAATGGACGGACCAAATGTAAACAAGAAATTTTTTTTTGCGAATGGACCAATCCTTCTTAATTTAGAAAGTTGTGGTTTACATACAGTCCATAACACATATAAAAAGCGATGAAAAAGACTTACTGGGATGTTATGAATTCTTTGAGGTCACTTAATTATCTGCTTTGCCACTCAAAGTCTTTATTATTTCCTTTAAAATTGTGTACTGCTCGTTGGGTGGTAAATGGTGGGATGATACATTAGTACGTGCTAAACTTGCATTTTTCCAGACTATTGCTGCAGAAGTTGAACCATTTTTATCGAAGTTTCAGTTAAACGCTCCTCTGTCACCTTTATTATATTGTTGCACTTGTATGTACACTACAAAGGATTATGACACGTTTCAACAAAGAGAAAATTGTCAGTGCATATTCTAATATTGTGACTATTCATTTAACGAAAGAGGGCACTCTTCTAGCTCTAAAAAATATTGATCTAGGATTTTCGGTAAAAAACGCACTTTGCAATATCGGAAATATCAAAAATGTTGACCTCTTACGGTTCCGCAACGATTAGTGAATTTTGCACTCCCTATGTAGATCATCTCCACTTATATATCCAACAAAATGAATTTCTTGTTTTGAACCATGTATTGAGGCTCAAAAGCCTTAGATGTTTTTATACAGAATAATTGGCTCTCCGGATCAAGCATACAAAATTGAAAGCAGCTATAATGAGAGCGTTATTCCAAAGACAGTAGAATTTGAAGAGTTACGCTTTTTTTAAAAATGGTTTTGATTTTTTCGCATGAAAATACTTTCTTTGAGAGAGGATTTTCAATAAATAAAGACGTTTGAATTGACAACCTTTCCGAGCAATCTCTCATTGCGCAAAGGCAGGTATATGGTATATGGTGGGATACAAAAAATTGAAATTACTCAAAAACTTTCTATCAAGAAGCTTTGAGAAAACAAAAGCAAGAACATGATTCTAAGTCAAGCTTGACCGCAGAAAAACGTAAAGCTTCAGAGAAAATCAACGCCCTAAATACTAAAGAACTGAAAATACTAGACAGCGCCAGGTATGAATCAAATAAAGAAACTAGTTTAACAAAATTTGTATTGGTATTGTTCAATATTTTTCAAATTTTTAGCCTTGTTTTATAGATTATGTTTATTATAAACTTACTTTTAGAGGGACAAAATTGATCAATATCAGTATTATTTTACCAAAACCGGATCCGGGACCAGTTAAAACCATCCTTACGCTTAGCCAAAACCGATGCTTTATTGATGACGCAATTACATGTTATAGGCAAGAATACGGAAAGTAATGTAATGAACTAATTTTTTTTACAAAGTTCAGGGAGAGGAGTGAAGTGGGAACAGGGTCATCTGGGACTGTCGATCACGATTGGAAGGGTTTTTGCTTCAATATTTCCCGGTTTTCTCGTCTGCATGTTCATTTTCATTTTTTGGCCAGAGGAATTGCCGAAGAATTCCCTGTGTTGAAGGACGTGCACTCATTCGATGGATTTGTAAGTGTCAATATTTTTTTATATACAACTAGCTGACCTGTCAGACGTCGTTCTGTCAAAAGCTATTGGACTGTGGCAGTCTCACAAACTTATCTTTTCTGGTCAAGTACTGGTGATGGCCTCATGATGGTTCATGTCGTGATGACATCTTTAGTTTTCAGTAATGGTCACCAGAACAGAAAAGTTTGTGAAAGTCGCAAATGTGTAATTTAACCAAAAATTTTATATAAACGTATTTCAGAGTGATCACTTTATTTACTGAATATAAAATGATTACCGTGATATCAACAATAAATTTACATAATATTAATGTACTTTTCTATGTAATCGGAAAGTTTCCTTTCAGCAACACTTGGTGGAAGTCATTTATTTAAAAATGAAAAGTAAAAGCGCTTGTTTTACTTCTACAAATAGGAGTGAAAATTTTTTCTTTGGGATGCTGATCGCTGAAAAATATCAGCGCTCAAAGAAAAATGATGGAAATCCTCTGATCCGCTTCATATAATTCGTACTCAGATTTAAAATTGAGTACTTATAGGAGTTGTGTTTTTGACCTTTCATCATGGATGTCCGTGGTGAAAAGTGCAAAGTCCCAAAGAAAAAATTTTCACTCCTATTTGTAGAAGTAAAACAAGCGCTTTTACTTTTCATTTTTTTTTCTATGTATTTTTAATGTCATAATCATAAGCAACAACTACTTACAAAATTCAGTTTTCTATTTCATACACTGCAGTACTTTAGTAATATTGTGTTAAATCATATTTTCATTGTAATGGTACACAATATTTATTACCTGGCGCGTAAACAAACAATGCTTTTGGTTTTCCAACACGGGAACAGACAACATACAATTGTCCATGCTAGAAACATTTGTTTTCAAGATTAATGCCGCAAACACTCAATGACTGCCCTGGGATTTAGTTATGGTCATAGCGAAGGCAAGGCGCACTGGAAACTGCAGTCGTTTAAGTTCAAATGGTATGTCTGTCGGAATCTTTGGGATTTGTGGTATCAAAACGTCTTCTCCTTTATACTTTCCGTTTAGAATGATTGCCTTGATCACGTTGTTCAGTAATTTTTTCACCACTAGCCGTGTGTCGTTACAAAGACGCGGTTGGTTGATATTTCACAACATTATGATCACCGATCCAACTCTCAATTGAAGATTGTGAGGCGACAATCCTGGCAAATCCAGCGAGTTCAAAAATTCGGGTGGATAGTTGACGACATCATCTTGGTTAGTAGCGGAATCAACTGATTTGTATGTCCTCAATTCACCGGCAATTTCATTTTGAATTTTGAATTTGAATTCATTTATATCCATGTTTTTGGCAGCCAATCTATCTCTTTCGCTCAACCAAATATGATCTCTGTAATTTTGAGCTACGTTTGGGAACATCTTTTGCATGAGTTCAGTTTTTGATTCAGTAAACTGATAAAAATTGTCAGGAAAGTCAGTCAAAACCTGTCAATGAGTTGTTTTGAAAATATTTCTCCAGATCGATAATTTTGCAACTCGACATTCTTGCATATTCTTGCTTAAATTTAGTATCTTGACGTGTTTCCACAAAACGGAGGACTTTAAACATGCATTATGTTCATCAGCTGGCGTCAGTGATGCCAATTCAATGATTTTGTCACCAAATATGCTGTTTTCGAACACCTCCCTAGTAGCAGAATTTTTTCCTCAGACACGTCTAAAAGCTGATGATTTTTAACTTCTACCGTGGTGACTTCTGATGACTTTAAATGCAGTGATGCCAAATAAGGGACTTTGTCACCAAATCTGGTGTTTTCGAATATCTTCCTAGTGACAGATTTTTTTCTGCGACACTGTGATTTTGAACCTCTTCTGATGACACCAAATGTCTCCGACTTTTTAACGTTTTAACGTAAAAACTCAGCATTTATCATTGTTTTTGACTATTTTTGTACATATTTGCTGGGCTACCACTTAGTTCAGTTAAAACCGGTGTTGTACCACATATTCAAGCAGGCCCATATAATGCTTTTGCAATTCAAACTCAAAACTCATTTTCGCCCACAAAATTAGAATTTTATCACGTTCTTATCGTTCTCTGTTTCTCCTACCTTTTCTTTTACAAATTGAAAGAAAGAAATTGCACGACGCTTATGTAGATGAGATCAGCTGTGGATCAAATCAAAGTGCACTTGAGTTTTTAATGAGCACCAATTAAAGGTAAATACGCTTGTGATTCAGGTAAATACAGTCTTTTATTGAGTAGTAGTATTTACATTTTTGTTATAGATATTCCTTATATTATATTGGAAGCAATTTTGAAACAATGTATTATTTTGTATCTGGTGACTTTTTTTAAAAAAAGGTGTCGTTTTCAGTCCCTATCTAGTGACACGCTTCATCGACGACTTGGCAACACCGGCTGGCATTAACCCGACTTTGTTTTATTTATTTAGATAACTTGCGATTTTCGTAGTATGCGTTATTAGGAGTATCTTTTGATCCTGAGACAGGTAATGGTTTCATTGAGTTCCCACTGACTAATTTAAGAAAAGGTCTGAGTACATAAAAAAAAATCAGCAAAAAAAAAATCAAATTGATACTGTATGTACTGACATCGAAGACGAATCTTTTTGAAATAAATAATGAAAAGGTAATTTTTAATATTTTCTATATAATAATTATTCTGTAAAGGAATTTGTAACATTTTTTTTAATCAAACAATGTGCAAATTGGTTGATATACCTACTTTTTCCGACACACTCGCAATCGAACTCTTAGCTCTTAAGATCTCTCTGGTAGAGATGAACATTTTTCTTCTCTGTTGTTATATCCATCCAAACTTGACAAACTGTGTTGATTCACAAGGTCGACATCTTTCGACACTTTAATTGTTATCTTAGATTTTATTAATAACATGAGGAACCCGGAGGACGAAATCATCCTTCTTGACTTTAATTTACCCAACATTCCGTGGGTATTCAACGGTGATGACGACGACTACCTTCCCTTAAATTGTCTTGCTGTCAAAGACTCCCATTTTCTTGACGCCATCTCCTCCTCTGGTTTACACCAAATAAGTGACGTAAAGAACTCTATGGGAAAGCAGTTAGATCTTATCTTTTCTTCTGATTCGCGTAACACTATAGTGAATCGGTTTCTCATAACTTATCCCCTATCGACAGCTTACACCCGCCCATTTGTATTTCTTTCTGCTATGATGGTTCTAATTCTGGTGATCCCAACTTTGATCAGTTCGTTTTTGATTATAAAACGGCGAACTTCTCTGATTTTGCAGATAGGATCTTCTTAATCGATTTCCCATCTCTATTTTATAATAAATATATCGACGAATGCGTACCCGTGTTTAATAGTAGGATTTACGATCTGTTTAAATCATATGTACCACTCAATCGGTCGGGATCATCCTGCTGCTCTCCCCTGTGGTATACTAGAGAACTTCGGGGCCTTAAGAATAAAAAAATATGGAAAACCTACTTACGCCGTAGAGACACGTCAGCTTACTGTGATTTCGTCGATTGTTATGACAGCTTTTTGGCGTTGTCTTCATCTTTATACATATGGAATACCTTGATACTGTTCGCAATAACTTGCATAGTAAACCTCGTACCTTTTTCAAATTTGTAAATATGAAGAAGAAAACTGATAACTATCCATCTACAATGTGGTATAACGGATCCTCCAGTTGCAACGCGTCCGATACTGTCGATAACTTTGCGTTGTTATTCGAGAACGCCTTTTCTTCTAGCAATTTTGCGCCTTCCCTGGAAGAGTTTGATCATATCCAGGAGCGTCCTGCTGCCTCTATTCCTTTGCCCAATATATATCGGGAACTTAAAATGGACTTTTCCTTTGGCCCTGATGGTGTTCCACCTGCGTTCGTGAGGTCCTGCTCTGACGCATTACTCACTCCACTCGAACTCATCTTCAGCAATTCTCTTTAGGCCGGTAGATTTCCCACGCCATAGAAGAGTTCCTATATAATTTATTTATAAAAAGAGTCATAAAACTTGTTTAAAAATTATAGGACAATCGCGAAGCTTTCCTGCATACCCAAGTTCTTCGAGTCTGTTATATATTCACTGCTTATGGGGCCGTGTAAGGAGCTAATCTCGTCTAATCAACATGGCTTCCTGCCTGGTAGATCGACGACAACTAACCTGCTTGAATTTACCTCCCACATAATCTCTTCTTTTCAACTGGGTCTCCAGACCGACTGCGTCTACAACCACTTCAGCAAGGCATTTGATAAACTCCTTCACTCTGTGATTATGCTCAAACTAATAAAGCTTGGTTTCCTTTTGGTTGGCCTTTGATGCTTGACTGGATCTCCTCATACTTAAAAGATAGGACATATCGAGTATCTTTTCGTAACACTTTATCTAGAGTCGTTAGGGCTTCTTCTGGTGTACCTCAGGGAAGCCATCTTGGTCTGCTGCTGTTTATTCTTGCTATTGACGACATTGTCCCCCTGATTAAACACTCCAAAGAATTAATCTATGTAGACGATATGAAAATTGTCTCTTGCGTAAGAAACAGTTGTGATTCTTCCTGCATTCAGGATGATTTAAATACCTTCAAGGTTTGGTGTGGATCAAATGGCCTACAGCTTAACCTAGATAAATGGGAAGTTATATCATTCTCTAGGAACCTCAGTCAGCTTGTCTTTGATTATACCGCACATGGCGTGCAGTCCGTTACTGATTTTGGGGTGAAGCTAGACAAAAAGCTCGATTTCACTCTGCACATAAATTATATTGTATCTAGGAGTAATTCAGTTCTGCGTTATGTCAAGCGGTGGTCAAGAAAGTTTTCTGATCGGCAGACCTTAATTCATTTATATTTTACTTTGGTTAGACCAATTCTCGAGTACACATCTCAGGTTTGGTCACCTTGCTATGCTGTTCATTCTAAACGTATCGAGTCGGTACAGCGGAACTTTGTTGGGTTCGCACTAAGAGACCTCCCGTGGAATGATCCATTAAGACCTCCCGTGAAATGATCCACTCTTTAGAGGTACGACGCAGAGTTGCTGACCTTATCTTTATTCACCAACTTTTGAACTCGAACATATATTCCCGTGATCTCGTAGGTAAGGTCTCTTATAGACAGCTATAGGAGACTGCCTTTACTACCTGTCGTTCACTCTCGGTCTAACTATGGTATGCACGAGCCCATAAATCGCATATGTAGGGCCATGAATGTGTGCCCTTTTTTCGACCTGACCCTTACAAAAATGATTGATGATTGTTATGTTGTGCGTAGTTAAGTTTTGATTATTTATGTTTTTTGCATGTTGGTGCCTCATTCACCTCAGTATATTCTATATTCTGGTGAATAGGTGAACTGATTATAGGCTTCTGCCCGAGAAGTGCGCCTTCTGAGTTAGAAGGGTTAATTCTATATAAATAAAAAAAAATGTATTTTTTTAGATTTGCATGCTGAAATTGAAAATGCCAACAGACAACAACAAATAATAATTACAAAAGCTTTAGCTACAGGATTTCAATGGAGAAGTGACTCTTGTTAATTTATACACATTGGAATTTAATACTCATGTATCAATTAATTCATTTCTATCTAGATTAACTTAGAATTCCAAAAAATTTATTATTTATAATTATCAAGCAGATAATTTTTTGGCAAAATTTCCAAGTTCTTATGTAGGCCGGATTTTAAATTATGCTAAAAATGTTCGTCCAGAACTGTTGCAAGCTTCAACAATAATCAAAAATGGTTAGAATTTTTTGATATTATAAAAACAATATAATAATTCTAAATAAAATAATTATTGATGTTTTTTTTTGTCCAGAAAATTTACGTGCTTGCGGAGTTACTTCCAATATCAAACGCTACAGTAGGAAGAAAGAGAAGCAAAGATGGTGCGACAAAAGAAGAAAACGGGTAAAATATATTTTGTAGCTATATTTTTATTCGATATAATTAATATTATTTGCTATTATAAATGCGAGTTCATTAAAAAATGTTCTGTTCAGCTTTCTGAATGTTGATAAGACTCAAAAGGGGGAAGAGGAGAAGGAATCAGTAGAAGCAGAAGAAATCAAGATAGTTTCGATTTGTTTCGGTAAGTGATTTAGTACTTGTGTTTATTAATATAAAGAAAATTGTGTTTCAGGGAGGTACAAATCTTCAAAACTTTGAATCATCGTTACGAAAAAATTGTAACAAAAGAAGTCAGCCATATTTAATTATGGCAGCTGGATAAAAAAAAATCGATTTAGGAGATGGAAGTTTTATTAACATTCCAAAAAATTTGGACAGTATCGTGGCGTTTGACATTTTATATTAATGTTATCATGTATTTAAGTTAGTTTACCCTGAAAAACTAACTAATTTTTATTCCTTTATTGACAGGTATATTTTTAATATCAAAATAAAACAAAAAGCTGCATATCGTCTCTACATTTATAAATTATGAATTTAAAATTATCAGAATAGTTTTTAAATCATAGGATATTTATATTTGCTCATTTCATAAAATTATTTTATTTTAATTTAAAGATTAGTTAAGAAATATTGCTATTAGTTTGAAAAATATTTATATTTTACTCTATGATGTTTAATCATATGAAGGCTGGACGTCAATAATGTGCTAAGTGCAAAAAAGTTGATTTCAAGTTATTAAATTTTGTCTTGTTTTGTCAAATAAGTGCCAAAGAAAAAATTCGTAAGCCTTTTTGGTAATTTTAACCCTTTATTACTGTAATTTTGCAATAATAACCTTTGTGTTGGTATTTTATTATTTTGAAGCCTTCTTATTTACTTTTAAAGAATACAAGTTTATTAGTGCTCGTTCACCAATGCGATTCGTCGACTGTAATCTCATTGGCTGAAATCATATAACTATAATCGCAGCAATGCTCTTGATTTGGTGCAATTGTTGAAAATAACCACACTTATTGGTTTATTTACAGCCTTTTTTCGTAGTTTACATCTTCGGAATGTGCTGGTAATCTATCCGTAGAAGTAAAAATGGCTGGAATATTAAGATTTAGATATTTTAAATACAATATAACTTCAAAAGCACTAATTATGAGCAAACCCAAATATAACCAGCAGCAGTATTTTTGTCGGACGAAACATTTTTCGAATTTCTTATTAAATTATCTTGTAAATACAATAAAACTAAGTATGTATTCATCAAGAAAGAAAAACTCATGTATTCGGCACATTTCTGTCATGCTCACTTGAGAACGCACCACTTTCGAAAAAAGTCGTCGAGAAAGTTTGGTAGACTCACCAAAAGGAAGCCACTCACGAAGTTTCAAGTATGTATTAATCATTTAAAAAAAGGAGTGCTGTCTCGCGGACTAATATATATATAGTTCATTCGTATTAAATTCTCTATCAGAAATACTTGCCTATTACTTTAACATGACTGTTTTAAGAATTTATTCTAAAATTTTTCTTCATCAACGTTTTTACAAGAGCCTTTAACTATTTACGCATTGAAGGTATCCAATAATCTCCTGCCGAGCTCGGCGCAGAGAAATTTCTTGGCCAATGGATAACTTCTATGTTAAAGCAAGGACAATCCAGTCTGAATTCGGAATCAGTCGGGATGTTAGGGACACCACCCAAGGTGGGGTTCTCTCTCTCCTGCTATGGCTAATGCTATGATGATCCTGGTATCACGGTTGTTTCCCTCTATTATCAGCCAGATTATGGAGGTTGCCCTGAAGAAAGTGAGCAGTTGGTCTAAGAACAGTGGACTTGCTGTTAATCCAGGGAAAGCTGAGCAAATGGTCTTCACCACAAAAACCAAAGTACTATCCTCCAGTACCAGGTATTTGGATTAAATCCTGGACACTAAACTGAACTGGAAGCTAAACATAAAGGAGCGATAGAGAAGAGGAAGGCATTTATAGCCCTCTATGTTATCAGACGTACCTTTGGTAAAACATGAGGACTGCAACCTAAGATGACGCTGCGGTTATACACAGTGGTGGCGCATCTAATTCTTACCTACGATCCACTGATTTGGTGGCCTGCCATGAGTAAGCGAAGTAGACTGCAAAGAACCGCTTTCATCGGCACTACCGGTGCCCCGCGCTCCACCCCAACCGGAGGTCTTTATGTGCTTCTGCATTTACTTACCCTTGATCACCAGATCAAATTCCAGGCGTCATGCAGTGCAGTAAGACTCAAAGAATCTGGGTGATGGGTTGCGAAGCCCTATGGCCAAAGCAACAAATTTTGAAAGAAGATTCAGTGTCAGGATTCCAACTAGAAGAATGACGGAACCGGACAGTAACTATGATGCCGTAATATTCACGGATAGTTCTAAGATAGAACAAGGTGTTGATGCAGCAGAGTTCTCTAAGACACTATATCGAAGTCTTATTGTCTACCGAACCCATCGAGCGTCTTTCAAACGGAGAAGCAAGACTGTCAGGGGTTAGTTAGCTACTTGGGCAGTATACTTAACGTAACCTTTCATTGGGTTCCGGACATAGGAACATTGCAGGGAACGAGATGACTGACAAACTTGCCAGAGAGGGCGCAGCTCTACAACGTGGCCATGTTGAGGAAACACTTTCTGCATTCCTTGGCACTGGCAAATGCCAAATGGAGCGCCCTGAAAGCATGTATCATATCCAGAACAACCTGGTTAAGTTATAATAAAAGTAGGACATCCTGCTGTTATCGTAAAAACCACTGCGGTCTGTACGGGCCACTTTTTTTTAGGTGAGCATGCAGCTAGACTGGGTGCCCTTGTAATATACACTGGGACGACGTAAAAGAAAAAGAAACCATTATTCACCTTCTCTGTAAATGTCCGGCTCTTGCCAGAGTCAAGAAGAGGACTATGGGGAAATACCCCTTTGAAAACCTGAATGCAATCTCGGCGGTTAAGATTAAGATTAAGAAAATAATCAGTTTCTTCAATTCTTCCGGCTGGCCTTAGTTCCTTTTCCCATAATAAACTCAATTGACTTCAACCATGATTTCAGATAAGAATCAGGGTTGCGAGTGAACTTAGTCCAACAAAAAACAGATAATTGAAGTGTGGCGACGCTCACCACTTAAACGAACCAACCAACTAAGTAATAACAAATATATTATGAAAACTGATCACAAAATATTCTTAACAAGGACCGTTATAAGTGTATAATAATGCTTTTAAAATACTCTTATATATGTAAGTCTGCAAGTTTATAATACTCTTAAATAAGATTTTATGTTTATAACGCTCATATCTAAACTTAATAAGATATCGCACGCTTCTTGAACAAAATATTTATTAGATTATACTCTTACAATGCCCTTAGAAGAAACTGCCTAACAGCGACCAGTTCATTGTTCTTAAGATATTCTTAAGCATAAATTTTATAAAAAGCGATGCTTACTTTTCGTAAAATATACTTACACAAAACCATCGAAGAATGTTATCAGAATAAGATTTCTTCAGAAACGATAAATTAAGGGTATACTTTTTATCAAAGACTTAAATGCTCTCGTAAGAATCAGAATTTAAGACTCGCATTTAAATATATGCTATTAGCGCTGGTTTTTAGCAAAAACCATAATAAACATTTTAAACGAAATATATCTTCGAGGAAAGTTTAATAAGAACTTCATAAGCACCTTACTTCAATTAGCTTAGCCTTCTAAATCGTTAGTTGGGACACTGGCTGTTAACGTGTTAGTCCCCCTGCGACTCTGAAGGCACACGACCCTAACATTCTTAGAAAAGTTTTATCATAGTACCAATCAGGGAACTTTTTGCAATAGAAAAGAATAATCCAAATCTGTGCACCCTGTACAAAGTTAAATGTCGCCTACTCCCCCATTCAAGATACAACAGTTTTATCATGAATGGTATGGTGACACACTCTATACAATAAAAGAAAATCATTTAAAGAAATACATTACCTCCTACCTTCCTCTTCGGTACGGGCATTATGAAGTTAGGTGTCGCCCTAGAGACAATATTTTTGACTTGGTACGAATTATGCAATATGCTTGATGCAACAAAAAAGAATCATACAAATCTGTCTACGCAATAAAAATTTAGCTGACATTTTCCCTACCCCTCTAGGTCCAAAATTGTCTTGGTAGTAAGAGGGGATTATACGGTATAAAACAGAAAAATAATCATCTAAATGTGTCTACGCATTAGGAAGTTAGATGTTGCTTCCTCCCTCAGCTCCTACTCTGGAACAAAACTCTTTGACATGGAACCAATAGGGGAGCATACTCTATCCAACAAAAAAAGAACCATTTAAGGTACTATTACACTTTAGAACTTTGAAAACAATCGATTTTTTTTACATTTTTCAACTCCTTAGACCTTCAAAAATAATCAAAATATTTTGGAGAAATTCGTTTTTCTCGAAAACAAATTTTTTGAAACGGCGGACAGTTAATCTCCGGATCTACTGAACCGATTTGAATAAATCTTGGTGCGTTTTGTTTATTAGAATGTTACCACAATTTGGCCAAAAAATAAAAAAGAACAGTTTTGGCGTGAAAAAATAGCGAATAAAAGGGGATTTTTCACACTTTTTTTCAAAAGACCGCCTTTCTTTTTTTTCATCGATCTTTCAATAACGGTGGTAAATTATTGTATGAGAAAGAAACCTTCATCTTTGAAACCCTTTGTAAATTTTTTCTTTCAGACTTGCCAATCCTGAGATTAGATTTTTCAAAGACTCAACTTTAGCACGCTCTATAAATAAGACAAAAAACTCAAAGATGATTTGTGTAATCTAAAACACAAGATAATGTTTTAAAAAAAGTTTCATGTTCATATCTAATAAAGGAGCTGAGAAAAAATTCTTGAAAATTTCCATTTTTTTAGCCCCTTCTAAAGTGTTATAGTACCTTTATTCATTCACGAGTTTCGACGAGTCTTTCTTTAAAAAAATCGGGTCCAACTGAGAACCTACCTACGAAATCTGGTAAAAACATTATCGATTAAAGTAAGAAAACTGATCGCGTCACTAAAACATCATATCTAGCCCACGAATCCATTGAATTTTTAATAATTAATTAATCTCGCGAGCCTCTTATGACTTCCAAAGCGAGTCACGAATATCTTTTAAATTCGTAATCAGTGCAGCATTTAAAAAAAAAATTTCATCAAAGCTTATGTAATTAGGACGAAGTCACCTTTAGAGTGGAGTCACATTGATTAGCTTTTTTCAAAATTTAATTTTTACCCACCATCTCTGCCTTCCTGGAAAGTTTGTTTTGCATTCTGAGGTTCTGTATTGCCAAGATCCCATACCTCAAATTTCGATCAGTAGTAAGTCAAAAGCTGTAATTGAAAGACTTACAAATAAATAAATATTTAAAAAATTAAAAGAAATAATTAATTTACCGGAAAATTGCGTGGGGCAGCCCGTAATCAATAAACTAATACCAGGCATAAGACTTAGATGGCTTTAGGAGATTTAAGACGCCCACATAAAAAATATAAAAAGGTTGTTAATTTCCCCTATAGAACATTAACTAATATAAAACCTGCGAACATTTTTGTAACCTTGTACCCTTCGAACCATAATAGGTTGCTCATGCCTGCTTTAAAACAAAGAAGCGCTCGCGTTATGTAGAGTTTGTTTTGAGTATCCGCAACCTGATATCACTTTAATCGTCGTCATTCCCCGTAAATATCTCTTAATAAAAATATTGAAGCAAATAATGTGAACTGTCACTGAGCTGTCATCGTTTCCCACCTTCATTAATGTTCTCTTCCGGTTCTTTGGCCATTTTTTACCACCCTGAATATTTGTAAGTACGTATAAAATTCGCAGACCTCTGGGACAAGCAGGATATCATTCACAACCCCTCAATTTGACAGTTACTCAATGGAAGTGTACTTCTGTCGCACAGGGTGACGTCTAACAATGGAAGACATTTTACTTCTTTGATTTGGGGCAGTAACAAAAGGCAGAAGACTGCAAACGATTACAAAGTTGGAGATGATTTATTGTTCCTGGATCTGACTCCTATGCGTAGATTGATTTATCTTTGCGATGTTTACCAAGTTATGCCATTCAGATGCTTGTCACAAGCTTTTTACTTTTGATTATTTTTATTGCCTTTGCTGAAAATATCAAATTAAATTTAGGGAGGGTAAATATATCTGACTTTTACTGGAAATCGTTATTTTGTACAATCACTTTTACTTCAGGAAAAGAATAATGGAATTACGGCAGGTTAGTTACATAAGTTGTCTTCGTTAATACAAGTTTGTATAAGATTGTTTTACAGCACCGTACATTGGTTTATTTTCTACGAAGAAAGCGTCGAAAATAAATAAATTCATAAATATATGATTCCAATAAATCAAAGTCGTTCAAACTGTACCAAAATTGATCGGAATGTTTATTACATTTCATTACAAAAGATCTTAAATGAAAAAATATTTACATAGCAATACATTTTTCTTAGAAGGAAGAAAATTCCGGGAAAGATTACAATTCCACTCAATCGTGTTACAAGACACATATTGTCAATATATAAGCGGCCGCATTATAAAATTTACGATCCTTCCAGTAATTTTTAATGTAGGCAATTTTTACAGAACAGCATAGTAAAATTTACATGACTCTTATAATTTACTGTATGATGTAGGAAAAATAAACTGCCCAATACACAATTTTTCCTGAAATAATCGGCAAATTTTACGATTCTCCACCAAAAATTCGCTGATACTTATAACAATGAATGTATGTGAATGTGAAGGTGAGATTAAACAAACTTAAAATCATAATTTTCATTGTGTCAGATTTAGTTTTCTAGGTTTCTGAATTTCACTTGAACTTAGTTTCCATATTTGATTTGAATATTAATGATTAATTAACTTTCAATCAATTTGGTAAAACTAGAGAAGTGAATTGTATAAAGTGAAGATTTACTTAGTGGTGAAGACGTCAACTGCTGCTGTCAACTAGAATTCGAATCACAGACTGTACACAATTTTCATGTCACTTTTGTTGCTAAAGATGAATTAATTTGTCAATTACTTTTAAGCCTTTCGAATTCTATACTCGGAATGCCCTCTGAAACCGAACAGATATTCCTACCTTTTCACATTGAGGTGAAGAATATGGCAATCAGTGCTACCTACAGGTATCCAACGTCATGCCGGCGAGGCTCTCAACATTTTAACCACTCACCATAAATGTGGAGAAAAGTGAAACTTGAAACTTCCACATAATCCCCCAAGGTGAAGTTAGCTGGTATACGTACGACTTAAAAACCGATACAGAAGTAGTTGCGGGTATCTGGGGCGAATCATTGTAGCTAAACAAGGTTGCCACTGTTTTCCAAGCGGAAGTTTATGCCATACTAGTATATATGCATAACATAACTTTAATCAACTAGAAACATATTTATCTTCTCAAAATAAAATTGGTATGGGTACCGACTTCACAAAATGCGCTAAAATGCATTAAATAATTTTTAATTTTATATCCATTACGACATTTTGAAGTTGGTCCAACTCAAACAAACCAACGAACCACAACGAAGAAAGAACCATCCAAATTGGTCCACGCCTTAAAAAGTTAGGTTTAACCCCCTACCCCACCTCCATTCCACTAAAAATTTTTTCATATAATTAATCAAGGAACATACTCTACCGAACAGAAAACGAATCATCGAAATCGAAATTATTCTCCTATTAGAAATGGGGGATCACACTCTATACAACAGCAAAAGAACTATCCAAATCGGTCCACGCGTTACAAAGTTAGGTTCCACCCTCACCCCAACCCCACCAAAATTTTTTTCTCGTGGTATCAACCAGGGAACATACTCTACCCAACAGAAAAAGAATTATCCAAATCGGTCGACGCGTTACGAAGTTAGACTACTCCTCCCCCCAACCCCACCCCTCACCAAAGGACCAAATTATTCTCCTATTAGCAATGGGGAATCACACTCTATACAACAGAAAAAGAACCATCGAAATCGGACCACGCGTTACAAACCCCCACAATCCCCCCCCCCCTTTCGAAAATTTTTTTGACATGGTACCAATCGGTGAAAATACTCTCGGTCGACGCGTTACGGACTTATGCCCGATCAGACACAAACAAAACAAAATACGCGTCGAACTTAGAATCTTTCACAAAATGCACAAAATGTGCAGCAAAAATTCACTTGACCCGAGTTAATTTTCAAAAAATAAAAATCAGAACAAACTACTTGTACACTCGAGCAATGTAAGAAATATAAAAAAAAAGCCAAAGGAGTTTAACTTTTCTTCATTAGAAACGCCGATCATGTTAAGAAATTTTTATATTTCATACATTGCTCGAGTGTACAAGTAGTTTGTTCTGATTTTTATTTTAGAATCTTTGTTTTTGGGAAGTCGGTTAAAAAGCAAATCGAGTCGACTTGGTCGACTGGTGAATCGAGAAAGGTAAGGAAAGGGCGGATGAAGTAGCACAAAGCTCTGCCATGAAACTTGTGTGCTCAGAACCGGCATGCGGGATTTCAACCTGCATTGCTAAAATTGCTTGCCACGCACTCTCAACTTCTTCCGTCTGCCCACCTAACCACAAGCCATCATCTTCCGACCACCCCACCCCTTCTACTTCGATTTCCGTCTGTCCCACCACTCCTCTGTATACACCAAACCTTGCACCCGGTTCTTCCACCGCATGCGCACCTAATTGCAAGTCATCATCTTCCTTCACTATCGCCCCTCCTCAAACTTCTTCCACCTCCGCTAATCCGCCCCTTTCGCTAACCAAACTTGACTTTACGCTCGGCGGATTCTTGCCCCGGTTACGGGACCTCCGCATTTATGAAAACGTACGTCTATTTCTAGCCTATCTACACGACAAACCGAATTCCGTCTGTATTGATGGTAAAACCAGCACCAACGTCATATTAAGCATACATCAAGAAGGCCTGCCCACAGACCCAACCGTCTTACACCAACTTTTCATTAAGTACCATGAATCATTCAATATCCCTTCCCATAAGGTTTCAGAAGATCTATCCACCTATGCTGCGTACGTCAGTTCTCGCCGCATTTCCCATCTCCAAAAGAGTCGCAACTACTCCTTAAACTACTTTCGCCTTCACAATTTCTGACCTCCCCCCTAACGCACCTGCAGTCACCGATCAAGTACCTCTCCCCAGCAGCTTGTCAGTCTATTACCAGAACGTAAGAGGACTTCGCACAAAAACATCCAATATTTTCCTTACTACGAAAAGTCAACGACCTTCACTCCTTTGACTTCCATCTGAGTAAATCATCCCTTCACAAAGCCTTATCTTGATCCCGCTCATCTTGATCGCCTTTCTTAATTCTTCTTCCTCCCAGTTTGTAATTACCATAATCATAGCTCATATTGTAGCTTACACTATCTGATATGACTTATTATTTATTTATTATAGCTTGTAGTATTAGTATTATTTTACAGCTTGTATTATTTATTTTTTATTTTTGTATTATTATGTTATAGCTTGCATTAAGCTTAAATAAATGAAAAAAAATGAATATACAGAACTGGCAATACGAGAAGCACAAATGCTACTGCAAATCCTGTGTGGGACCAGCTTATTCTGAGTAGAGCTAACGCTTGGACGTGAGACTGATAACCAGTCTGATCACAGTATGAAAGTACTTAGCAAAAATCGGTATAGCAGTTGACCTCACCTGTAGATTGTGTCTGGAAGAAGACGAGACACCACACCAATCAATCTTTTGAAAGCCATTGTTGGATCCGCATAAGTTCGGCCACTTTTCAAAGGGTCCAGCTTGACTCAAGGAGTAGGGAGGGTTAGCACAGTCTTACTGGCCTGGTTAGCACAGCCTTACTCCCTCTTAATCGAACATAAATATAATTGATATATCAACATAAGACTTTTACTAGAAGAAAATAAAATAAAATAAAACTGAAACCAATGAGGTGTGAGGAAACAAAAGTAGTAGTAGCATCATCAGTGATCAAAGATGCTTAGCAAATATTTATAATTTAAAAATATTTTTAAGGCTAAAAAAATTATTGAAACAACAGCTGGTGCTGTGATTTGTTGCTGCATTATTAATGCTTAAATATACATTTTAAATCTGCAAATTGAAGGAAAGATATATTTCTTTGGAAAGAGATTCCGATTTCATCCATTTTTTAGTGGACGAAATCGGAAGAAGCAAATCCTGAGCCAGCGGGCAAGGCCGATGTCTCGGAAACCGAAACGACGGTCTCAGTAGCCAAGGGTATGGCGGAGCAGACTGGCGGAAAAGTCGGAACTGAGCACTGGAGACGGCAGTTGACCTGGAAATTGAGGACAACTCGGTAACCAAGGGTATTGCTGGAATCTGTGATGGAGATCGATCCTCCTGCGCCGGGACCTAGTGAGTCTGGTCAGTGTACACGGCTTATGCAAGTGATACAAATCGAACTACATCACAGCAAACTCGCCTCAGAAATGATAAAAAACAAAAATTACACCTTGTTCTTTGACAAAGGTGCATGTTAGCTCAGTACTTGTATTTTGGCTAAAAGAGACATTCATTTATTTTTAATGTCCAGTTACAGCACCAACAACCTGACAGTCAGGTCAAAGAAGGAACTAACAGGGCGGCTGAGGTTCACAGTCTAGTAAACATAGCCAATAGAAAGAGAAAAAGCCTGATTCTGGGACGCGATGCTAATGGCTATCACTCTATCTGGGGCAGCACAGACATCAATGAACGAGGTGAGTTACTCTTTAATTATATTTTACAAGCAAATTTATGTATCTGTAATAGGGACAACTGGCGAACTTTTAATCTAGCAAATAGGACGGAGGTCGGAGGTCGTAGAGTGTCCGAAAAAGAGTCTATTTCGGACCACTGTTATATTCGCTTCAGCATCGAGCTCTCCAAAGAACCCGCCAAACCCTTCAGAAACCCAGCCATTCCGACTGGAAGAATTTCAAAGGAGGTCTTGCAAGTATTGGCCAACCTCCGAGTGGTGAATCACTTGCAGACAAGAATCCCATTGAATTAACAGTAAATAAACAATCGGAAGCGATCGAAAACGCTTTAGGAAATAGCTGTGCTATTAGTAGACCGTCCGGAAAGTCTTATTCTGCTTGGTGGGACAGAAGGATAAGTTTACTGAGACAATACTCACGGAAGCTTTTCAATAAGGCTAAAACTACTAGACTAACGGAATACTGGGCTGCTTTTAAAGCAAGCCAAAAAGAACTTAAAAAGGAATATAACGATTATCCCTTGGCATCTTGCGATTTTGGAAAGATGCTTACTTCACGCCTATATCCCCCTTGCTTGACGACAGATCAAAGTGATCTTTATCCCCAAGGCGGGAAGGAGCCGGCATATAATGGCTAAGGACCTTAGACCAATTAGCCTAACCTCTTTTCTTTTGAAAACGAGGGATCGAGACAATGCTGAGCAGCCGACAGATACATGGCAAACTGGGAAACCACGAGGCTGTAAGAGCGGACTATAGAGGGGCCCCACAGGGCGGCGTTGTATCCCCTTTTCTTCGACTGTTAGTTGCCGATAAAGTTCCAAAGTTGCTAGAGAACACCGGAATAAAATCGGTGGTTTACGCGGACGACCTGGTCATATTGGTATCAGGAAAGTTCTTAAGCACCATAAGCAAACTCACGAAGAGAGCTCTGTACCCGTTTGAAACACAAAAACTTGGGGGCAACACCTTATTGGTAAAGACCCAAGTGAAGAATTTGGGTATCATTCTTAATTCCAAACTAAACTGGGGCATCAACATTGAAGAACGCGTGAAAAAGGCTTCGATAGCGTTTTATGCTCGCAAAAAAGGCCTAGTCTCGTGATAAGGTTCACTGATAAAAGTATATAAACTCATTCAATTAATGAAACGACCAGCGTAAGTTTAAGTGGAACTTTATTGCACTTTTACTAGAATTTCCGAATTATAACTTTAGTGATTACTAGTGACAAAAACGCATTTTCCCCGCACGACTATTCTCGATTCTCGATTCATCGTAAAACCATTTTCCAAGTCACTTTCTTTGTTCAAGCTGACACAAATATTGTTATGATTTTGCAGCCGAATGAGTGAAATTGTGTACTTTATTGACAGCGTATTGCAAAACTCTCCCAACAAGTAAATGTTAGGTCAAATATTTCCTGACCACCAATTGCTTAAACAAGACTTTGCATTTATCGCAGTTAAGCATGAATGCAGTTTTGCAATACTAAATTAATTCTTCCGCAACAGTATGTTAATGTTTCTTCATCCCACACTAGGGAAGAAATGGAATTAGTCCCCGTATAGTTCACTGAATGTATACATCGATACTGAGACCAATCTTTACTTACAGAAACTTTATTTGGTGGGGCGCTCTTAAAACGAAGTGCAACGTTTAGGAGCTCACCAAAATTCAAAGAGCAGCCTGCTTGGACTCTCAGGAGCGGTAAGTACAACGCCAACTGTCGCATCGGAAGCAATGCTCTATCCCCCCCTGGACATCCACGGTGAGTAAATAGCTGCTCAAAATGCCATTAGACTGAATGAATCCAACAGTTGGAAAACTTCGGAATACGGACACAGCAGCATACTAAGGACCTACTCGAGGGTTCACCTGCAGGAGAGCACTGACTATACCGTTCCTACAATAAGCTTCGAGAGAGCTTCCTCTACTAAAATACCTCGCTGGGAAGAGTGGGAGGGATGTCAGTGGCTGCCAATGCCTGGAATACCGATCTTCACGCATGATCTACAAAAGCGCACTGTAAAGCGATATTCAAGCGGCCATTAAAGTGCTCGACTCCAACACAATTAAATCACTACTGGTTCTGCAGATGCCGGACTGGTCTCGACCGGGAGCTCTGCGCAGGGTGATTCTCTGCTGGGTTCCTTGGGCTGTTACGGGTAATGAGGCAGCCGATGCTCTGACGAAAGAAGGTTCGCAGTATAATGCTTCACAAATAGACAGATCAATCAAACGGCCTCTAATTTCAGTTAAAAGAGAAATCGACCTAAAACCTGTTCAGCACGCCGGGCTCAGGTTGATTGGTCTGTCAACCTGTGACATGTCAAGAAGGATGAAGCCGACGGAATCTCCGAAATATCGCTGTGCTTATTACAGGTCACTGCCTTTTTAGTAGTCATGCAGTCCGCATGTGTATTCTAGCCAATGATTTCGGCCGGAGTTGCCTGAATGAGGACGAGGTTGAAAGCAGGGCATTTGCAAAGCAAAATAGTATTTTCGGCAAAGTCCCGTCGCGGTGATGTGACTAGGATTTTTCAAATATCACTTTACTGATCGATCCAGACTTGCATGAAGGAAGGAATTTTCATTTTGACACAAAATTTTATATTTTTTTTAGCCGAAAAACTAAATTTTTTATACCCCAAAAATCGATTTTTTTGGAAAAATCGTCACCATTTACAGAAATTCTTTTTTTGCAAAAACTTTCGTTCACGCACAAGGTAATGTGATATACTCACTAAATTTTTTCCGTTTTTGATGTCAGTTGAGCTGTTTCCGGTATATCGCGGTCACCGCAAGGCGTTTTGGGGTAAAGGCCACAGTTTCCATATTGACAAATTCTTTTTATAAAAAAAACTGTCACGAGTACATCAACTAATCGATACTATGTACCCTATTTTGATACAATTCTTATGACCTGGCTAAAAAATCATAAATATAAATTAATTTGTCCGCGCCGCAAGGTATATAATTCGTTAATAGCTTAGGCTCTGTTCTGTGTTATTTATTTAACTTATCGATTTCTTGTGATGTCTAAATCTTGGAAATCCTTTCACGAAAAGGGCAACAATTGTGATATAACCAATTATCGAGGTGGTAAGCCATCACATTCATCTCACACTACCAGAGACAACTGGGCTCCTGGTGTCTTTGGAAGATTTTCATCCCTAACGTAAAAAAAGACAATTATAGACCGATTGCAGACTTATGTTGCATTCCTCAGACTTTTGAGATTCTAGTATGCCGTGTAGGAGGGGGGGGGGGGGGTCAATGGCGGCTTATCTTTTAGAAATTACTAACTTCTGCATCTTGGCAATCCAAGTTGATAAGCAGGTTGACTGAATATTCACCGATTTTAGTAGATCATTTGACAGAATTAATCATGTAATTATAGGTTGGTCTCTCTTTGGTTCCCGTATGGGTTGGGTTCGTTCGAATTTTTGTTGGGGTCGCACTCAGTGAGTGTGGTTTTGTTGTTCTCTTTTCAGTAAGATACACAATACCTTCTTTATTATTTATATCAATGATGTCCAGTTCAAAAATTCTGTTTTATACTGACTAACATTTTTTGTGTTGTCTCCTCCATTAGTGATTGTGAAATTTTAAATTCCGACTTAGACTCCTCCTGTCTTTTTTCGCGTAGAAGAATTCAACTTGACTTCAATATTAATGATTGTGTACCAATGAGGCATGACAAAACCGAGGACTTAAGAGTCGGTTGAATATTCGCATTATCGTAGACTTTCGGTTCTGTAAGAAGTTTGATGACTCTTATTTGACACGGCTCATTTATTGTTCGAACGTTCTATCAATATTTAGGTATGCTTGCTGGGTTGGGTCTCCATTTTACAAGATTCATGTATATCGTATCTAGTGTCGATTCGTGCAGTCTGCTTCTCGCGGTCTATTTTATAACAATCCACTTATATTGATCTTTTTATGCAATCTTTTAAAACTCGATTCTCTCGAAACTCGACGAAAGCACTTCAAGGACCTCTGTTGTCTTCCTATGGTGTTTCTGTTCCGTCTTCCTCTTTAAGAAATCGTTATTTTTTTAGTACCATAACACCGCACTAATTACGGGTCTTACGAACCCATCATATCAATGCTTCGTTGTTTCAATATAAATTTCGATAAAATCCATTTTCATCTAAAAATTGTATAGAAGCTAACATTTTTTAAATGTTTTTGCTATATTTATACTTTCCTATTAAGTAATCATTCATGAAAACGATTTCTCTCTCGATCTCGATCACTACTAGACAGAAACAATATATAAACGGATTAAACAAAATCAAAAGAATAAAAAGTGAACATGTTAAATTGATAAAACTGAAAACAAATTTCCATACATATTCATTTCAGAGATGGACGGTAGAAACAAATTATTAGCTACTTCTGATGTGTATCTGTGTTTCGTACTAATCTAGCCTTTTCGTAGATCGCAATGCTATTACTCATGAAATAATGAGAGTTATTGTATCACGGTAGGTGACCAATTTCTACCATAAAGCGCTGTAGTTCGGTGCCTTACCTGAGTCTGCCTAATCACGAATGGTTTCATGTTACACCGTTCGCTAATTAATTCCACGCACAAAGTCACTACGCGGGGTTACTTTGGCCAAAGAAATGATTAATGTCTTCGAGAGAAAAAAATGGCGAAAACCATTTAATCTAAGTCCTTGCAGGGCTTTCGAGTTACCCTCCATTCTTGAGTAATAAATTTTAATTAAACATGATATCAAAGGAGAACTATTTATCTTAGCCACGTTAACGGGTTAACCACAACCTACCCTTAAAGAAGGACCACCGTGGACACGGGAATAAAGGGATACAGTTTTGGCCAGGAAAGGGCATAAAAAAATAATTTTTCATTGCCTGACAACAAACAAACGAACAATGAGGCGAATTAAGATTCGTTTCATGTTTTCTTGAGCAAGTCTTCCCCTTTACCATGAATCTAATCCCTTACACTTGCTGGCGTCTCAGTTGGAGCGGAATCAATCACGGAACGAAAGTTGCCTTGGTCTACATTGTTCGCATAAACCAAAAAGAAATCAGGGGGTTTGTCTACCCCTTAAGGATGCCACAACTAGGCTAAGAATGCGTCTGCTGTCGACAAAAGGAGCCGATTAAATGCTCATGGGAAAGCGCTCTACAGAGGACAGGGTAAAGAGTTCGCTGCTGGATGTCGATTAATTGGATTATTCAGTGGCTTAAGGTAGTTGAAAAGAACCTGAATGGTATAGAGAGAAAATGCAATAATTAAGGGTAATTTCAATTAAGGCCCTAATTTTTGGATGCGTTTGGAATAACAGAAGCAGAAACAGGAGCAGTATATGCCTGTAATATGTATGTGCATATGAATATAACACTTCTTGAGTTTGCATATCGAAACTATATACTTACTTTAAATCAATTCATCATGTACACAGTTTTAGTTTAATTCATGCGTATGTGATAATTTGTTAAATGATTATTTATGTAAATTGAATAATTACGTTAGTTCTAACATTAAAGTAAATGATGAGTGCTGGCCTTCCATTATGAGGAACTCAGGTTTGAATCCCATTTGCCTCGACCACAGGTTGTTTTTTTTTCTGACAACACATTATGCTAAAAGGTCAATTGGTTTGCAGCGTAATGTCGGTGGTTCGGAATCCAAGCTAAATTATTGGTCGTTGCCATCGAATTGGGTGAAGTTTTTCTCAGATTCCATGCCTTACAAGGGAGAAATATAACTAGAGACAGCATTTAGTTCGATTATGTTTTTAATATACCGTGTTGCTTTTAAATTTTAGCGTTCAAGTTTACCTCAAGAAATAAAAATGAGCAAATTTCAAGACATCAAGACAGTTTACTTGCTTCTTTTTTCTAATGAAGATTTAAAGAGCTTTTAGAATAGAAATAAAAACAAACGACTAAGGATTCCTTTGGTTGTATGTCTGTGGAATTGTAACGCAATTTTGACTAACTTAGCACCCATCTTTTAAAAACATTAACTAAAACGCTGCTCTCGGTGGTAATAATAGTAAACTTTAACTTGCGACTATCTATGTATGCACTTTGGTAATTTTTAATTTTTTGACTTTTAGCGATGGCTTTATTGCGTATCCACCAAATTATATTGAATAGCGTTGGACGTATCTGGCATCCATAAAACGATTCATAATAGCTAATGCTGGTCCGGCATCTACAAAATGATGCGTGGCTAAATGCTGAAGCTCGTTAAACTAGAACCAGCGCTAATAAAACTTTTAGAGCAAAAGTAAAGTTTCTGTGCGCCACAGATTGACACCGACCAGCGCCAGCCACAGCACGGACAAATTTGGCGTTAATGATCACTAGACTGACTTACAGTGCAAGCAAACAGATCCCACCAATATGAAATAATAATAATTACTAATCGATAATAGAGTAATTTACATAGTCTGTTCACCATTCTGTGAAAAGCAGCTATTTTATGTCCTCTTGGTTCAAAGGAATCATTGGTTATGAATCTTCATGTGCTGCATGGTTTTATATATACAATATATATATCTCTATAATGCTTACTGGTAAATCCCAAGGACAAAATAGATTCGCTACAAAAATCTGGAGTTTACTGAATTATTTGCGATAATTGTGGGAAAAAATATATATTGGAAGAACAAGATGCCAAATATATAAGAGATTGAAATTGCACATTAATCAGGCGAAAATCAGGCAAAAAATAGTCAATCATTAAGATCACCAGTAGCGCAACGTATCCTTGAACACAGCCGTTTCAATATTCATAGAAAACGTAAGATTAACGAAAAAAGTTACACACCACAGAGAACTTGACGCCTGGAAAAGTTTAATTATGTGTAGAAACAACGAAAATATTTTAAACCATGACGATGGACCAATACGTTCTAGCTTGTTTAGCATTAGGAAAGTTCAACGATCTCAACGGCATTAATACACTTTTCTCCATTCTGAACAAAAATCCGACAAACAGTTGTGCTTAAATTTAGTCGATGCGCCGAAAATGGTGGAAATGCACTCACCAAGTTGCATTCGGCTCAAAAAGGTTATTTTTTTAATCGGACGGAAAGTGGAGTGTTTATTTAAAAAAATAGTAATTTATAAATTTATATCTATTACGAAATTTTGAAATCGGTGTAAATCAAACAAACCAAACAACTTCAGGTAGTATTAAGTATTATATTCAATTGTGGTTCTATAGTTCTTTTATTTGTTTAATTTGCACCGTCTTCAAAAATGTCGTAATAGATATAAATTTAAAAATTATTTTATGCTCTTTAGGGCTTTTTTGAAGTCGGTTAAACTTTTTTTTTAAAAACTATTTTATTTTACCCTTTTTAGTGCCTTCTACTCTATACAACGAAAAAAGAATCATCGAAATCGGTCCACGCGTTACGAAGTTAGACTACCCCTCCCCACCCCTAGCATGGGACCAAATTATTCTCCTAGTAGCAATGGGTGATCACACTCTATACAGCAGCAAAAACGGTCTACGCGTTACAAAGTTATGCCCGGTCAGACAAAAAAAAAAGGGTTTCACCCCCACCCCACCAAAAATTTTTTTTATGTTGTACCAGTCGGTGAACATACTCTACCCAACAGAAAAGAATCAGCAAAATCGGTCAAAGCGTTACGAAGTTATGCCCGGTCAGACATAAAAAAAAACACGTCGAACTTAGAACCTCTTTGTTTTTGGGAAGTCGGTTCAAAAGTTGTTAGTATATTCTGCTGTCGTCGTTCAAATTGAAAATTAGTGATATATTCGTGTAATCCTTTAGGTTTTGGTGTAAGTGTCATCCTGCTTATTAAGAAGGGCTATCCCATTTGAGGCGTCCTCGGATAGTACCTTTTCTAAACGAGCTGCCTCAAAGTTGTGAAAGCTGTCAAAGTTTCAATGCTTTCATATCGTCTCCTCCAGGACGCACGCTTGGACCGTCTTATTTCCTTGTAATATTCAGTGCGTGCGAACCTGTTTTCATCCCACTGTTTGGAGCGTTTACCTATCTCAAATAGACGTCTCTCCCGCCCACGCATTTCAGATAGCCGCTGTCTCTACCAGGATACATTTCGTACTAGTTTGGTTGAGACTGAAACGGTGGTAGGAGGAAATAAGCGCGCCAAAGTCCCTAGAAATAAAGTTATTAATGGGGAAATTCTTAACGAAAAACGCAGGGGTCTTGAATTACCGCTAGGGTTGTTGTTCACCAAAAATCTTCCATAAGGTGGTGGATGCTCCTTTGGCATGGTACAGGTTTGCTTAAGCATCCTTATGGTGCTTACGGGTCCCCCGTGCTAACTGCTGGATAAGCTTCGTCGCCTTAGCTTCTCGAGGTCCTTTAGTTCTGTCCTCTCTGAAAGTTCGCAGCACCTTCTTAATATTCTTGGGATGTCTACATTAGCTGCCCTACCAGCCATTGATAGATTCGACCCAGTGCACAGTGGTACCGTTATAGGTCAAAGTTCAATAAAACCGAAGTAATTATAAAACAAATATTATTACATACTCGAATTAACCAATAAACAAGTTACATGGAGGTATAGATTACTTTCCCATTTTTTACATTATCATACACTTTTCATCATCGGAAGTGAGCTAATTGGACGAGTGTAATTAGCGTTATCAATAAATCATTTACCTGTTGTCCCTAAATCTGTTCTCGCGAATTTGGTGTTTGTGATTGTTACTTTGCAAAAGGCATGTTTTGCACTTTCTAATATATTTTTAATAGTATTATATCATATTTTAAAAATAATTTGACTAATACGTTAAATCTTTCTTAAGCGATTTTTTTTTTATATAAATCTATCTTACATAGACTTTTAACCAATTTGCCAATTAGCGAATTGGTTTCACATCATTGTAAAGCTTCTACGTTTCCGTAGACTCAGCGTAGACTTGTAGTGTTATTTAATGTTCGTATATGTGTTTCAGAAACATTTAACAAGTGTTCATTTTCAAGGATGTGCGTCTTTGAGATTTGTTTCTCTAAAAGTGGAAGCAACACTGAAAAGATCCACCAAGTTTTCGAAGTTTTAAAGGAAGCATTACCAAATGCTGAAAATGTAGATACCTACATATAAGTTGAAAAATTGCATCGAAAATATATGTAAAAGATGTGCAGATCATTGGAAAGCAGTGGCAAGGACTAAATCAAAATTTATAGGAAAATATTCAGATTGGTTAAATGTAGTACACGTCGTATTAGAGATCGATTTAGCAGGAAGTGATGTGTAGAGCAGTCAGGAAGCAAAAATCCAATCCAACCACTCACATGGCCGTCTTAAAAAAGATTTTTCTGAGTAGTAGATAAACCATCAGAATGTAGGAGATTGGCTGAATTATCAAAAGCGGATGACTCTGCTTTGGCTTCACTGCTCACCGATTCTAATAGTCCAAATAAGGTTTCATCAAAAATAAATACGCACGAGGTGTTGTCACTTCTAGTAGAGGCTAAATTGACCAAGCACCACTATTTGATAATCCAGAAGCTTATTGACAACACTGAAATGACAAATCATCGCCCCTCGTCAGCTAGGTACTGTAGACCTATATGGTTTCAATTTACAAAAGAAAGTACCGAGGGTCTTCGCAAGAGGAAGTCTATTTTTAAGAAAAAATTGGGAGCTTTATTCCAACACTTGCCAACTTAAATAATCGGGAATATCTAACCAAGCACACCTTGCAATTAAATACTGTAAATGGTAAAGTATGTATGTAACGTCTTATTCTAAGTGTTAAAAGAAATGAATAATATAGAAAGTTACTTAAATAAACAGGTTGTTAAAAATATATGCGCGCTCGGTTTATCACCACTGCATTCCTGGATCCGGTTCTCCGATTGTATTCATCTTTCCCATAAGCTTAAATTTAAAAAATTTCTAGTTAGGTTAAATGAAGAGAAAGAATTCTGAGAAGCGAGACATTCAACGATGGAAAGACGGCCAGGAAATTTTTCATAAACTCTGACGTATCAACTGAAATTGCAGGGTTGAAGAAAGGTCACATAGCGAAATTTTATACCACATTGCAGTGTCATCGGGATATAAAATAAATAACAATAAATTTAGGTTATCTGCCGACACAGGAACTGTTGGGGCTCTTCAGTCCCTTAGTTCAAAATGTTTACGTTACACATTTTCACCACACTTATTTACCATAGGTTCGAGTCGTCCTTGACTTTCCACGTTTGACATTCCCTTGCCTTCATTTCTGGCTACCTGGGGCATGCGCATTACACAGTGCAAGATTTCCCTTTTTGGTTCAACTTTATTTTAAAAACTATTTTATTTTTCATGTTTTAGTGTCTTCTATTTTGTACAACAAAACAGGAACCATCCAAATCAGTTCGTGCGTTAAAAAGTTAGGTTCAACCCCCATCTCACCAAATTTTTTTTATCGTGGTATCAATCGTGGAACATACTCTACTACGCATCCCACTCCTTAGGAGCAAATTATTCTCCTATTAGCAATGGTGGATCATACTCTGTACAACAAAAAAATAACCGGTTTCACCCCCACCCCACTAAAAACTTTTTGGACATGGTACCAATCGGTGAACATACTCTAGCCTACAAAAAAAGAATCAGCAAACACGGTCAACGTGTTACGTAGTTATGCCCGGTCAGACATAAAAAAAATCATTATTACAAATACAGACTTACTGCACAAACTTCTCCTCAATTCAAATCCCTTAATAACAGTTCTAAGGAAGTTGCCCCGTAAAAATATCAGTTTAGTCGCAAAGTGAGTTAGATTTATTATGTTTGTAGATAAAAGATATTATAACCTCTTTGTATATTATATTTTTACTTAAGATAATGTAATGTATACCTAAGTAGAATTACGAGTCGTATCACCCTATTAGCTTAGTACCTAAGGTTTCAAAAATAAAACAGAAAATTTTTTACTGGAGACCGGTTTCGAAATATGTTTGTTTCATCTTCACGTCCAGATTTACGACTAAAGCTAAAATCACTTGGTACAGAGCTAGAACTTCAAAATTGCAGTATCAGTACATACTAACTTATACATTGTCAAAAATAAAAAAACAAAAAGTGCTTATGCCTATTAAATTATATACATACTTGTAAAGAGGTGATGATATTGGTGCTGGCTCTTTATTCATTAGCGGTGCTGTGGATTTGTTTATATAAAGAGACTCCCAGGCATAAAGTTTCCTATTATCAAAAACGGTTTTCAATATTTTAATCCTCATAAGATCAATGGAGTGGTTAAATTTGATCATATGTTCAGCAACTGATGACTTCTCTGTTTATTTGTGATTTGTTGCACGAATGTGTTCTTTGTGTCTATCGATTAGACGTCTTCTGCTTTGACCTATGTATTCGAAATTGCATTGCGAACAATATTCTTTGTATATGCCCGAATTATGGAGTGTTGATATTCTATCTATATAGTTACACAGTTTATTTTTTAAAGTATGTTCACTTTTGGTAATAATTTTTATTTTGTGCTTTTCAAATGCTTTTCTCCAGCAATTAGAAATTTTTGGAAAAATGGTAAACTAATATATTTAAAATTTTCTTCAAACGGTTTTAATGTTGTTATCTGGCGCAAATTTTTCTTTTCGGAGTGTATATTTATTTATTTATTTATTAATATAAGCTTAATACAAGCTATTACATAAAAATACAAAAAAATACAAGCTATAGCATAATACTAATTCTACAAACTATATTGATGATATTATCCATAAACTGTGTAGAAAACCCATTAATTTTTGCAACGTTGTATATATATTCTTTTTCCTCAATAAATTCCTTTGCTGCCAAAGGAATGTTAATTAACCTGTGGACCATACTATGAAAGGCCGACTTCTTCTGTGCGTCAGAGTGAAAGGAATCAATAGTTATATAGCGATCCGTATGAGTTGACTTACGATATATCGAAAATTTGAGATAATTATTTGTCTTCCTTTCTATAAAAACATCAAGAAATGGTAACTTGTTATTTATTTCCTTTTCAAAAGTAAAAGAAATAGTGTCAAATTGAGAATTCAATATTGATAGTAAAGGTGTTATGTTTTTCTCTTCTATACAACAACAAAAATATCGTCCACGTACCTCCACCAAAATCTAGGAAAGAGTTCATGTTCTTTTAGGTTTTCCTCTAGATCACTGAAGAAAGCATTAGCAAGGTAAGGTGACAACTTGGAACCCATGCTGAGGCCAAAATTTTGCTTAAAGAACTTCCAGAGCCAGCACCAATATCATCACCTCTTTACAAGTATATATTTAAATAGGCATAAACACTCAGTCATATCAGTTTTGTTTTTATATTTTTAACAATGTATAAGTTAGTGTGTACTGATACTGTAATTTTGAAGTTCTAGCTCTGTACCAAGTGATTTTAGCTTTAGTCGTAAATCTGGACGTGAAGATGAAATAAACATATTTCGAAACCGGTCTCCAGTAAAAATTTTCTGTTTTATTTTCGAAACCTTACAAAGCTTATAGGGTGATACTACACGTAATTCTATTTATCTGGCTTTGTGTGCTCAATTACCAATTTAACAATGTATACCTTTTTTTTATTGACTTAGTTGTAAATACATAGTTTATTTGTTTGAATTGTGGTTGTTTGTATTATTAAATAATAGTATTTATTTTGAGTTTCATTGTGAATCTAAACTCTAAGCTCTAATATGAAATAATTTGGTAAAAATTACCATACTTAGACGTTTGATACGGTTGCTACTTAAGTTTTGCGATATGGCAACACCAGTGTGAATATGTTAAGTCTGATATTGTCATCGTAAAGTTAGAAATTTTTATTTGTAATCGCACTCAGAACGTTTTGTCATACGATTGCTATTTGTGTTGTTTGCAGCTACTTGAAACATTCATCCTGGTAAAAAAATGGAATTAAATCATTTCGTGCGATGATTTTCTATGACGTTCGGCTTGGATTAAATCAACAACAGTGTGCCGATCAACTCGATTCTACTTTAAGTACTGAAGCAACATCTCGACCCACCGTGTTTCCCTACTTTTCCGAATTCAATCGTAGTCGCCGAATCCTCATTCGTCTCGTCTCCTACGGCAAAGGCGGCCAATCACGGAGCGGTCGGGTTAGTTGACCCTGATGTTTTATGAACGGCGTACCCCTCTTTAGACTGCTCCCCATTATTTACAGATGAGTTCTTAGCGGTAGAGTTCTTTAGGACCATCTTGGCATGACCTATAGGCAATCCTGCCCCTCGGACTGATCAGTTGTTGTACCAATTTCCACTGGCCGGTTGCGAGGGTTCTTTAGGCAACAATTGATGCAAGAACCTTCTCGTTGGGCAGGCAAAGGCTCTTAAGAAAGCATCCTTGTATCACGAGTGTTCAAGGTAACTGTCCCTCTTCTGCGAGGGCAATGTCACGGTGCGCAAAGTTGCGCCCGACCCAATCTATACCTACATCCCTCGAAATTCAGCCTGACATCCTTGTCCGCATGTTCAATTATAACTTCTATAATCGCCTCCTGTAGAAGAGCCATCTCCTCAATGCTCCGAAGTCGCTTAACCGCATCAGTCGAAATCAATCCCAGCTTGATTTATTTATTTAAGCTATAACATAATAATACAAGAATAATATACATGCTATACTACAAGCTATAATAAATAATAAGTCAAATAAATAGTATAAGCTACAATATGAGCTATAATTATAATAAATGCAAACTGGAAAGAAGAATTAAGAAAGGCGATCAAGATGGGCGGGATCAAGATATAAGGCTTTGTGAAGGGATGATTTACTCAGATGAAAGTCAAAGGAGGAAAAGTCATTGACTTTTCGTAGCATCCTGGTGATTGGTTCGCGTTGACCGTAGTTCGTGCGATGGCGGTCGAGTCAGAAAAGGAGAGTGGACCTAAAGGTACAGGGATTGGTATAGATGGGTAAAGATTGCAGGATTGAAGGGCAGTCTATGGAACCAGTTAATAGCTGATGAATGAAGAAAATGTTGGCAACATCACGACGTTTACTTAGGGGTTGTAAGTCGATCAGTTTCAGACGGTTTTCATAAGGTGGAAGGTTGAATCTGTGCAGGGGAGAATTTTACGAAATCGGAGGCAGCTTGAGGCCACAACCGGTTCACGGATTCGCGAATCGCCATAACCCTAGATTTTTCCGAGCTCAGGCTGAGATCATCTCAAGAACTAGGGTGCAGACAGAGTTAATATCCGAAGACTCTTCCCAGATACAACTACAGCTTAGTACTGACGAAATCGTGGCACTTTTGGGGGACAGGGGTTGGTTCTCTGCCAGAGGCCTCTAGACTGCACTCAGTGGCTCCAACTGAAGAAGCGGTAGTAGCTCATTATCTACTGTAATGTCTGTTCTGACTTTGACCCTACGCTGTGTGGTTGGAGGTTGGTCTATAAAGAGGTTACATCTCCTTAGTTTGCTATCAATAAGTTTAAAGATAGTGAGGGTTATCATGACGCTGCAATTAATGGACGACCCAGAATGATAAGCGAGCCAGACGATAAGATAATAGTAATAGTAAGCAAAAGGGCCCACTGACTAACTGAATCCGAAATACTTTCAGGGGTTAACACGGGAAACACAAAGTACAATAAGCAATGTCAACAATTAAGAACCATCTTAGTGACGCTGGACTTAAGGGATATGTGGCTGGCCGTACCCTTTAATTCGCAAAGAAAATAGGCAAAAGCATTTGTAAGCAGCTCGAACCCACAGCACAAGTACAACAGAAGTCCAGGGTGCTTTGGACATGTGTACAAATTTTATTGATGTAGCTATACTAATTTTTATAAAAATCCAGTACGGCACCCCATCGAAGTAGTGGTGGCATCTACCTCATTTTACTTAAAACTATAAAAATACAAATTTTCTCGTTACTTAATCCCCTTTCCTTATACCTCACAATGATTCTAAAGCTGCATTTTCCCTGCGGCAGGTTTTACTGAAATCTTGTAATACCAACCTTTCTGTACTATAGCACTGTTATTAGGCTAAACACTAATATCAGTCGAAATTGTCAGACAGATAGTTGCTTTTTCCAAAAGTTTCTCACTTCCGGTGTAATTTGCACCGACTTCGAAATGTCGTAGTAGATATAAAATTAAATATTATTTTATTTTTTTAGCGCTTTTTGTGAAGTCGGTTCACCCTGATTTTAAAAACTATTTTATTTTTCACATTTTAGTGTCTTCGGATATGCTACTTGCTGTTCATATAACAAAGCAATTTCAATAGTTGTAGAGGTAGAAAGCGCTAAAAAGTATAAAATAATTGTAATTTTATATCTATTATGACATTTTGAAGTCGGTGGAAATCAAATAAACCAAACAACTATAACAAAAGTATTTACTCGTCCTTCCTTATGACTCCGTGAGCTGAAACGCTTAGGTAGTTTTATATATTATCTTCAATTATAGTTGGGTAGTTGTTTTGTTTGTTTAATTTGCACCGACTTCAAAATGTCGTAGTAAATATAAAATTACAAATTATTTTATACTTTTTGCGCCTTTTGTGGAGCCGGTTCAAATTTTTTTTTAAGCTATTTTATTTTTCACTTATAGTGTCTTCATATATACGACTCAAAGAATACCGGGAACATATTACGAAATTCGTCGCGAATTTCACACCCTCACCTTAGAAAATTTTAACATGGCCCTAGTGCGCCACCAGAACCATCGTACTCACTCTTGGTACAAAATTGTACTCTTACCTTATAAATCAGGAAACGTATGCAGAATCAAAATCATACAAATCGGTCTATGCCTTATGCAGCTAATCGCCGCCCCTCCTCCAACTCCCACCATAACCCACAATTATTGTCAGAATACAAAGAGATACTCTATGCAGTCAGAATCATATAAACCAGTCCACGCGTTACAAAGTTAGGTTACCGTCCCCCCACCTAACCCTAGGTCAATATTTTTCCATATAATTAGTAGCAATAGGGGATCATACTGTATACAACAAAAAAGAATCTTCCAAAAAGATGTGTTACTTAAGAAATTGGGTAACGCCCCCCCCCCTCCCCGCATACCACGCTACCTCATAAATTTCTGTCGTCGCACCAGTGGGGTAACATATTCTACACATCAAAAGAAGAATACGAAGTGAAAAGAAGAAGAATACCACCACCCTAGTTACAAATTTATCATCATATTGGCAATGGGGGATTACACTTTTAAACATAAAAGAATCATTCAAATCGGTGTACATGTTAACAAGTTGACATCCACCCGTCTCCTCCTTACTACAACTCCGCCGTTTAAAATTGTGTCGCGGTACCAATGGGGGAACATATTCTATACATCAGAAAAAGAATCACCCAACTCTGTCCACTCGTTACGAAGTTAGACCACCCCGTCCTCTTCCCAGCCCCCCTCTAGGAACATATTTATTCATTATTAGCAATAGGGGATCATACTCTATACAACAATAAAAGATTCATCCAAATCGGTCGACGCATTAAAAAGTTAGGTTTCACTCCCACCAAGCATTTTCTTGACATGACTATACCCCTCCCCCACACACACACGAAAGCCTATTTCTTTCATTATTATCAATAGGGGGATCACACTCTATACAATAAAGAAAGAATCATCCAAATCGGTCCACGGTCATCCAAATCAGTCCACGCGAGCATTCGGTGAACAACTCTACCTAACAAAAAAAAATCATCAAAAACGGTCTATGCCATTTTGTTTTTAGGAAGTCGATTAAAAACGAAACAAGCCAACAAGAACATGCAATATTACAATTTTCAAACACGACCGGCGTTTTTTAATAAAGGCGAGATAAATTCCTTTGGGCCTTCATGAACAGCAGCACCAAAAGGGTTAGCTTTTCTTTAGCTGCTAGACGTCTTCGCAAGAAACAGAAAACTAGATGTTAATCCAACAAAACTAAACGATTTAGACAGCTGTATCAGCATTCGATAAACTTTTCGTTTGTCTCCTCCCGCATAAGCTACTTGGCCACCTTCTACAATTGCTACCACTTGGAGGTTAGCTAACACTTGTGATTGTCCAAATGAGAGTCACCGTATAATAAAAGTCTTCCAACTTTTCCGTCCACCCCAAGCAACCTTCGTAATCTCTTAATGTGTTGTAAAAAATCTTCTTAAATCCAAGGTTGTAGGAGTCTGTTGGATCCAGGCGTAATTGGGTGACAAATGGTATCTCCTCAGAAGCAGCTCAATCTCCTGTTAAATTCCAGTTGAGTAGGAGGGTATGGGGATCTCTGACAATCTGGTCCTTTTATTTCTTCCCCAAATCGTGCGAACACAAATGGGTAAATTTTAAAATGAAAAACGATAACCGGGTAATCCAGGTACTTCTCAAGGAGTCGAAGTTTTAGGGATGGTAAACAGTAAGAAGTTGGCTATCTCCACGGTACCCGCAGCAGTACCAACTCTGGTAAAATTACCTTTCGAAGGTTCTGGAAGAAGTTGCCATTGACAAAATAAAAACTAGCACATCCTCAGGGACAGTGGTGGCGGAGATTGTAGACGCAATAGAAGATGTAACCTGCCCGCCGAAGAATTAGTTTCAGTGAATCCGGCCTGGAAGAGTCAGAGTTCAACAAATCCCTCTCAACTGCCGCAGCATCTGAAGATATGTGTCCGGAGAAATGGTTCCGAGGGATAGACTTAGGGACTGTAACCGGGAACCTCAACGGACGGTGAAGATCAAAGGTGGATCAAGGTGGCAGGACAGTAGAGTGAATGACAGGCAAGCTTAGTAATGAGGTAGGCGCCAATGCTTGGCATCAAATTTTCTTAAACAATTAGAAACTACAGTATTTTTCCTTAATCTGGTCTTGCGGCTACCTTGTAATTAAAATAAGCAATCGAATTTTTATAAAAATTTTACAGAAACAATTTTTAGTACATCTAAAAATTCATTACGATATTTACAGCACAATGCTTGAATATCGCGATACATATTTATGTTATATTTACCTTCTCTAATTACTTTATTTTATTATCATCAAGATGTTTGTTTTGATGAGCACTATCAGCGTTTTCAGTATTGACCTCTCAAACTGAAACACCCTGTATGGCGTGTATCGTTCGCAGTAATAAGAAAATGAGAGTTCCAAATGACTTGTGTACTTTTTAATAAACGAGGAAAATCTTTAAACTAATTAGTTTTGTTTTCTTTGGAATAAACTTGGCTCCTTGACAATATCGCGGCAATTCATCAAAAGAAGAACAAAAACAACACCTCTCGCCTATTCAATTATAAGAAGCCTACTCCACGCCACCCCCTGCTATTACAACTGGCAGCGGTAAAAAATGGCTTCTAATTAAATCAATTTTGAGAAAAACCACAGAAATTTTACTGAAGAAAATAAAATTAGGTATTCAGTAGAAAAGGAGGGGCGGAACAATCATTACTTAACTGTTATTAATTTTTTGGCTCTTAATTTCTTATTTAGGTGTAATGGGATTGTTTGACTGCTCGACAGGGGTTCGCGGCATGGGAGGTCGGCAGCACGCCACTTTATGGAGTACTCGTTTGTAAAATCAGCCCCGCTTTATACTCAACAGTTGAAAAGGCAATCAAGGCCCTCAGAACGCTGCTATAAACCTTAAAGCGGCTCTGTTTTTGGGTGAATTTAACAGATACGTGGACTGAGGAGTGAAACTGATGAGGTCTGATCAATGTCGTGGAAGGCATGAAGTGCTTGCTTCTATGTAAGATTATGTCATTAATAACCATCCTTTGTCCAATGTCTATTAGTCCATCATTCCCCACACAGAATGCTCGGTCTGGTCCAACTGGCCACCAATCTTGTTTGGTGAAACTCCCAGGGTAATGGCTTGACTTGACTAGATTGCTCCTAATTACAACTGTCTAATGCAAAATTTTCTTCCAATTTAATCGTTTGCTATGCCCGTGTGCAAATAAGCCAACAAAATGAGTATCCGTTTACCTAGTATGGGGTTGCAAGTCGGACTATCCGGGCAAGGAAGAGCACGAGATAAATTATCCCTTGCATTTGATATCAGGAAACCCTCTAAAAAGCACTTAATCCCTGTAAGTGATATATAGGGGCCAATTGGCTTAACTTTGTTTGAACTCAATTAACCGAGGTACCGAGCATTCTTGGAGCCTTTGAGGTAATTTTCGTTGGGTGTAGAGAAACTGAACACGCGTCCTTCCATTCCAATTAATTTAAATTTATGTGTACAAAAGGAAAGTAAATCTTTGCTTTAGTAGGAAAATTAATACTTATCTATTTGTCGAATCGGTTTTATATAAATTCTTTGATTTAAATAAGTTTGGAGTTATGTTATAATAAAATGAAATTATAGCTTTTCCATACTGATTCAAATAAAAAAGATTTCGGGAATACCTTTCCCGCAATCCAATTGCATAAAATCATTATTTGAATGAAGGAAGTATAAAATAATATTTAATTGTATGTCTATTACGTCATTTTGAAGTTACTGCCTATTAAACAAATAAAATAAGTACCTGCATACAGTAATATTCAATCTCTACAAACATATATTAATCCTCCTTACTTATGATCTCACATGCTAAACTGTTTTGATAGTTTTATGATGCAGCCAAAGATCAGGGGACAACCCTATACGTTAGCATGGCTTGCCTAGAAGGGAATTAATTATGGGGAATCTCTTATTTTTGCACTTCAGTGAGCTAGACAACAGCATATAGACGGAGTGATTTTTTTTAATGTTAATTAAAAATTCAAGGGGAAACCTAGACTCGAACTCTGGAACTATGGCTTGGTGAATCCGTCAATCGATCGAACTCCGTCTTATTAAAGAACGTATATAAAAAAAGGTCATATTTTAAGAACGAGAGGTGTTATATTTCACATAATTTTGGTTAGTTCGTGCTTTTTGGCTCATTCCCTTTAATTTACTCTTTAAGGAGCATTGTAGCTAGCTTTTCCCGTATTTTCGTCGCTGCAGTTCCAATGCTGCTAACAAATTCGTCTCTATTATTAACTGTATTAACTGGTTTTGGAGATCAGAATAAGCTGGTGCTCCATCGTGTTGCTAAAACATTGCCTTAAGTTTATTCATAGGGATGTCCTCTATTAGATCTGGCAGTGTATTCTACAAAAAGTCCCCTAAAATTTGGCTATTAAGCACGGACGGCAAAATGAATGATTCTATTAAATGGGTGTTGAGTCAAACATTGGCTCAGAATTTGGGCTGGAAGGAGGTCCCCTTGTCCTATCAGGGTTAGTATCTGACTAGGTATTGAGGTTTTGGAAGTTTGTGATAAAATTCCCGGTGAACTTCGATTCATAGGTCCACAAAGTTCAGCCCCGAAACACCCTATTCTCCATGTCGCATTCCAGAAGCCAAATGAATTAATTTAATCTGCTTCACTTGCTATATGAAAACCCCTCCAAACTTTAACACTTCTGGTTTCTCTTAACCTTTTATATTCCAATACAGTTGCTTTTTCATTTCAGTCTACTATACAATAAATGTAAATTATATCCGCGTATTCCGAAAAGTAAATTTTGGCAATTTTTAATAATTTTACCTTAACAACACCCGTAGTTATTGATTTCTTTTTTAACTATGATTATTCTTGCTCACTGACCCTCTTTTATAGCAATCAGGTATTAGTAACAGAACGCCAGGATATTTTGGTATGAACACTGGCTAATACAAGATAATAACGACAATAATATAAATTTCACTTATCTTTTCATAACTTTTTTTGCAGCAGTAATTAAAACTAGTTACCTGTGTACACTTTCAGTCCTTTTTCTTGAATATTTCGTTTGTTTAACGAATTTCTTTACTACAGGTAGTCAGGAATTTCTGAGGAAGCAGTTTTTATGATCCTTTCCCCAACTTAACCTGTTGTACCTTTTTGGAAAGGTAATAATAATGCTGAATGTAAGGTAATCGTAAAACATTTTTTTCACTTTTGAAAGGGACTGAACCTGTAGCGACATTGTTGACAATTTTGGAAAGTTCATTAGGATGGTAGTTTTTTGGCGTTTGTTTAATGTAGCTGCGTTTAGTAGATCAAAGGATAAAAATAAAATAATGATTTGTATACCGTGAAAATTTTAAATTTATGAATCACCCTGTAACTCCTAAACGGTTGAGATTGGCTCCTCCCTCTGTCATAGCCTAGGTGAGATCTCTGACTTCACTTATTTTGACACACCTTATGTGAAACACCCTGTATAATCTGTAAGTGCCCTCTCATGAATTTTACGACAGTTAAAATTTCATGAAATGGACACCTGCAAATTATATTTGACAATCTCTTCTCTACATATTATAAAACTCAAAATTTTATTCACATTCAGCCCATCTATCAACAACGAAGTTATTTTAAGAGTTCTGATTGACCTTTATATATCTAAATTTTGTGCACCAGTATTTTCGACAACCTATTACGTAGCATTTTAGATCCTTAAGTGGATATCGAATAATTATGGATTTTTTAGGTAATCCGGTTTCTAAGCGTGTCAAATAATTTTGTGTTTGCATCGGGAGCACTGACATACATATAACTATGGACGGACCGGACCATATGCTATTGCATTTTAAGACAACTTTTGTTACCAGCGGTGGGAAACCTTTGTGCCTACATTTTTATTTGGATCATTTTGCTACAGATTAAATTGTCTTCTCTGAGATTATTTTTTATGATACTTTTTCTCTGTATTCCTCTTATTCATTAAAATAAAATTTAGAAATAAATGGTTGATTTCCTCAGAATTGTGCTTAACCAGAATGAGAGCGGAGGTATTTTCCTATATGTTCGTCTATTCCTATTACATGTACTTTCCTGTTTTGAATGTGCTTACAAAGTTACCAATATAAGAACGCAATTGTATTTGCTCGCGGCAATTTAAAATCGAGATCAAGAATTTAATCGCAAATATTTTAGACCGACGGGAACTTCTACACATATCTGAAATTGTGAATATAATAAATAATAATGTAGTACCTTACACGAAGTATAAGATAGTGATAAAATTAAATAAAGCTAAATTCGCACTTTGAAACAGAACATTTACAGAGTCTTCGAAATAGCTCAATGAACTTTGCACGAATTTACCCTTAGAGTTCAATGCAATGTGCTTATAGGGAAAAGGATGAACATACAAAAGTCTTTCACCTTGTGTTAATTTTGACAGCTCTATCTGTCCAGTCGAAACACTTTTTTTTATAAAATATGTATTAGGCATTTTTTTTCGTTCATTATTCTGACTCACAACTCTGATGCCGAGGCACTGCAGTAAAGACCTTATACTTGCAAAATATAGGATCTGGTTAAGAAATTATTTCATGCAACGTTGTGCTGTTGTTACTATTAGCCGTTCATTAAAATTGCTTTTAGAAGGATAATTTGGGAATTAAGATAACTCCTAAGTATCTGTACGTTTTACCTACCTCAATATCTTTACTGTCTAGTACCCACTGCTCTTGCAGCAATCTTCTGCCTACTCCTCGGCTAAATGTCTTTGACTTCAAATGGTTGGTTGTCAGATTTCACCTTTGTAAAGAGTTTCTTAAAAAGGGGAGGAACTAACGTCAGCCAGACTCAGAAATTCCCGGCTGAAGATCCTCCTTCTTAGTCATGCTAAAGTAGGATAAAGACAACAAATGTGAATTGTATTTTTATCCGACAGAGCCGATATTCTATCTCATCGGACAGACCTATGCCATTGCTCCAAGAAAGCAGCTGTTGACCAATCATCTATCACAACTCTTACAATATAGCCTGGGCACTGGCAGTGAGAGGATCAATCGCTTATGTCCAGTTCATCAGCGATACAATTCAAACAATTCCCAAATGACCTGGTATCAAACATTGCATGACCCTCTTACGAGTTGCCAGTTTTTGTAGAGTATCGAAGCACTTATTCGCAATCCTCAATGAAAAACTCTACAAGGATAGAGCCTTAAGGGCTGCTTTGCTATCATTGATGATAGTATTGATGTTGATAAGAGCGGAAATTTCAATGGCTTGTACTTCGGCTTACAAAATACTGAGCTATCGCTCCAGGCCATCGAGACCCCAGTGTTGCGTCCAAAGTCACCAGCACCATGTTTCCTTTTTGAGTCATATGTGAACCACTTGCGACTTTAGAGTCCATGCTTAGGCCACTGATGTCCCAGTCTGCTCGTTTGGGAAAGAGAGTCCTAAATCTTCTGCCAGAGTGCAGTTTCTTGGTCATACGGTCCATTACGATGCACACATTTATACCAGGAATGCACCAAAGAAAGTCTATGTGACCATTAATAATTTTGAAAGTTACTTTCATTGTATTATCCAAAACTTTTGGGTCTTCAGCAAGTACAACTAAATCGTCGGTGTATATTTACAACCTTAAGTTTAGCCCTTCTAAGAGAATACCAAGTTGTCGAGCAGAATACGCCACTAATAGTAGTCTCAGGTATTATTCAAAAGCATAAGCTCTTCGGGATATTTACGAGTTTTGTTGTCACTCCATAATTAAAAAGTTTAAGTATAACGCATTTCTCTCAACTGAGTCAAAGGCTGTCTGGAAATCTACGAAAAGAGCATATATCTTCCTAATCTCTCGTTTCCATCTTAATTTTATAATATTCTTCAGGTTAAGAATATTTCCAATGACAGAGTAACAAGCCCTTAAACCTGCTTAAAATTTATTCAGAACCTTTTTGCGGTTCCAATGACATAGTCTCTCGTTCAATATTCCTATAAAAATTTTCGCAATTGCGTTGATAAATGCTTCTATAACACTTTACCTGATATAAATCTCCTTTCTTCTGAAGATGGGAAATAAAACCTTCCAGAAAGCTGCTGGGAACCCTCCCATTCTCAAAAATCTGTTATAAGCCAGTATCAGAGATGAGATTCGTGTTTGAAAAATTCATAGAGAATTCTGTCTGGCCAAGATCGCAAGGAAATTTCAAACGTAGAAACACAACGACGACTCGAACCTATGGTGAATAAATGTGGTGAAAATGTATAACGGAAACATCTAGAACTAAGTAACTGATGTTTCTAGAAATAAGCTAAGTAGTATAGAACTACGGCTGTGTAGTAGCTTGGTTAGTTTAGTCGTGATTTAGACTGCGAAGTGTTTATATGTGATACTGCGAATAGATATTTGTGCTTTAAACAGTGAAGTGATAAGTGTAAATAAAAATAATTAAAGTCAAACAAACTAATCAGTGAAGTGAATAAAAACTTTGAACACTGAAAATAAGTGTCTTAATTAATTCGTCGAGCCCGAAAACCCCTAACTACGTTATAATTAGTGTCAGAAGTGGGACTAATTACGAAAAAAGTATAAGTTAACTTTAAAAAAAGTGTGATTATGAAATTGAAGTGAAATAGTGTAGATAATCTATATTAAAAAAAAATTAAGGATTTAAGTGTTCAAGACTTGAAGGAGGAATTATGTAGAGCTACCTACCTACGGCTGGGAATAAAAGTGTCTTGTTAGCGCTACTATAAGAAGCCGAGTAAGACAAAAGAAAGGATCCAGAGGCTTTTGTTTTTGAGGACGAGCTAGACGAAGAAGAAACTACTCCAAACATGACAGATCTTCTCAATGCTTAAATGTCTGGAATAAAATCATCCAAAGAAGAACAAAAGTTGTCATTAATCGAGTTAAAAGCAAAAATGGAAGAACAGAAATCATCGACGGTCGAATTAAAAGCATCAATGGATGAACAGAAATTATCGATGAAGGAACGGAAATCGTAAACGGTCGATTTGAAATCCGAGTTAAAAACATCATTGGAAAAACATTGATGGTATCGTCGACCAAGTTGAAATTCTCGATGGAAGGGTCCGGTAACGAGGTAAAGGCATCGACGGAAGAACAGAAGTTATCAGTAGGGGAACTTAAAGCCTCGATTGAAGAAGTGAAAGCTGAAATAGAAATTTTTGTGCGAAAACAGGTTAAAAGAAGTAGAAATTTCTGGACAAATGAATATTAAATAAGTTAAATGAGAAATGGAGCAGTCAATGAGGAAAAATTTCGGTGAAATTAGAACTGAACTAGAGAGTGTTCAGAAACGGCATGCAGCGACTTTATCTACAGATGTGAATGGGTTTAATAGATTTCATCCTCCAACATTCGGTGGTCAAACGCCCTAGCAGACATACAGACTCCAGTTCGAGACGACAGCAGCAATGAACCTTTGGACTGACTGAGAAATGCACTTACAAACAATTTATTTTATGGGACAAGTTGCATTTGAGAGCTTTATAAGAAGAAAAAAGTTCTTGGAAATTTTCAGCTTTTTCGTTTCCACCCTGACACCCTTCAACCAAAGTAATTCATGCTCTCTTTTCTGCTTCATTCGATTTTATTTCGAAACATGCGTCCTTCATAAGCTCTCGTATTTGCAGTCCTATAAAGATTCCTTCTTCCAATTTTGCGTTGCTGATTCGAGGGAATTTTATTTTAAGGGTAGGTTCAAGTCGAGGAATCTAAAAAATAATTTTTTTGTTGTTCCATATTTTAAATCGGCAAAATGTAAAAGTTACAGCCGATTTAGTGCGAACGCGTACCGGCCGAAAAGCATGCCTACGCGGTCGGGTTAAAGGCAGATGCCCGCGCGCCGTATTGTTTGCTCAGCAGGTGTAAATATTCTTTCCTTTTTTTCCTTGAATATTATATAATATATTAATATCAGTTTCACTAGGAAAAGGAAGGGTTGCTCTATGTTCCAGGAAGAGCTGACTAGCTGTATGAAACAAACATTATATTTTTCCCACTTTTTTTCTTTGTCAAACTTTAAGCGCGTTTTCCTCAAAACCATGTTTTTAGACATGCCGTGCAGAGTTGCAGTCGAACCGTTCAACCGATTGACTTCTTTTGTTCTTTTTTTAAGGTATTGAAAGCCTTCGCCCTCCTTGTTTATTGCTTTTACAAAGATTTTCATATGAAGTGGTGACAGCAAAATGTGTTTACTTTCTAATAAAAGTTCTTCATTTACTTTTTGCCTCCACGGGTCAAACTCATTCTTCGTAGTCAGTTTTTTACTACATAATGTTTCTCTTTTGCGCGACTGTCCCATTCGCAAAAAAAAAAATTTTCGTATATCCTCCATGTAGTCCGGTTAACATTGCTTTAACTTTATTTTGTGCAAAATTTACCAAAATATCTGGTTAATAAAAGAAAAACCAACTTACAACCAACTTTACAACTTTTACGATACTAAGCGCCACAGAGTCACAACGAGAAATGCGCAGGCGTATGCGTTGATATAAAAGCAACCCTGGTCGATATCTTTCTTTCTCTTTCTATCAGATAAAACCAGTATTGTATGTGTATGCAAAAACAAAACACAACAAATACTAAATTTTGAGAAATTAAAAAAAAATACTTAAAAAAATATTGACGTGACAGCAAAAAATGGAGAACAAATATAGGTTCAGCACGTTAAAATCTTCATATTCATAATATTTTTATTTGAAAAGGATTTCGTGCAAAATGTCTTTTAAGGAAAATTTATTTTTTTTAATTAATTAATTAGTAAATTTTTTTACAAAAATACCCTCCCAGCTGAACATGAAAAATGGAACTGTCAAAAGTTTTCAAAGTTGTCGTTGTGCCCAAAAATGTTGCTAAAGTTCTCGAAGAAGATGTCAACAGTCGCCTAAGCTGGATGTCGAGAAAGTTACCATTGTGTTTCCCGTTTAACAAATTATAGAGTCAGTTATAAGTGAGCTCAAATCGATATAACTTCGGGCTTTCTTTATATTACGGATTGTATTTTTTAATATTTGTTGCCGAAACCCGGGAGCGTGACGGAATATTAACGTTACAGAAATAATAACCGAAAAGCTGAAGACGAAATTATAAACCTTAATTGTAAAATAAGGTAACGTATTGTAACGGTTTTTTCAGTTTAAGATAGGTACTATTAGCGAGTTAAAAACAATTTTTTTCGATTTTTTTTTTGTTTCATAAAATGGTCTAGAAATGTGTCAAGAATACGTATTTAAAATTTGGGGTCAAAATTCAAAATAGAAAAAAGTTATACAGATTTTTGTATAGTCATGTTTTGACGACGTAAATTTAAACGAGTTTTTCTCGAAATGACATTTTTCAAATTTGCCCAAATTCTAACTCAACAACTTTTTGTCCGATTTCAATAAAACTTGGCTCATTTTGTTTATTATTACGTCTATTGTGTATCCCCCACGGACCCTGGTGACTTTTTTCTTTTTTTTCGTTTAGAGACTTAAAAGCGCGGGAAAATGAGGCTGTTCTTGAAATTCTTTTTCAAATACGAGCCATTTTTCGAAAAAACGCTTTACTTCTGTTTTTGGTGGGGGATGCACAACTAAATATGTCTATATTAAAATGCCATTTGATTTTTTTCTTCAGATGTACTGGATTTGGGCTCTTTTTTTTACTTCAAATTTTCTTTTATAAAACATAGATCCTAAGTTATCATGTGTAAAAAATGTTGCTCGAAAAATAAATTTTTCACTTAAAGGAAAAACATTTAAAAGAATCTTTTTTTTAACTTCACTCGCTAATTGTACCTTAAAGAACATTAAAATTGAATTTTTAACGCGCACGTGATATCGAGGACAAGTGACTAAAATAGGGAGGATTATCCTACTTCCATTTGATCTAAAACATAATGTTTAAAGAAATCCAAGTTAGGGAGATAGAGTTGGATCAATTGGCTGAGCGGCACGACCATTATGCCATGATACTGGGTTCGAGACCAGGTCTCCTCGGGATTTTTAAAATTAAATTAAAGAATCCACTCGGTCGCTGGGCTGTTGTCTAGCTCGCAACAATTCAAAAACAATACATTCATGTTTCCTCACTCCCCTTACTCTAATTCCCTTCCAGGCAAAGCCATGCTAATGCACCAAAGGGTTGTCCCCTAGGCTTTGGCCACATCGTAAAAAAACCGCAATGGACTATTTAATTTTGGTAGAATCGAGGTTGGTGGAGAAAAATGTGTCAAAACTTGTAGAATGGCGAATGATAAAGCTTAGCATGCTTAAATTTGTATAGAACATATATGTAATAGTAGGAGATATATGTAGAAAAATCGTTTCTTAAGATTGATCTCCACGAAGACGACCGTGATAGTAACCGATTTTTCTGGTTTGGTTAGGAGCTACCAAGCCCGTGCGCATGCCACGGATCTTGATAAGGAAAAATATGACTGAAATACTAAAAAAATTACCTAAAATGTATATGAAATTAGATAACCCCCCCCCCATCCCCCCCCCCCCCGCGCAGCAAACCCTGCGCACGGGCCTGGGAGCTACAATCAAAAAATAACTTATCAGCTTTTACGGTTTATCGCATGATAAGAATAACATTCGGAGTTACCTGTAATACACTTTTGCTAGATGCTGGATGTAACAATTAGAATAGATTATAGATTTGGGTAAGGAAAGGGTAAATTTCTCGAATACTTTTTGTCTATTGAGAGACTCCTTTTATATGGACAACCTCGCGATGGCTGTAGACCACACCGATGGAACTATCCGTACCTCTAGATGCTGTGTAAAAATTGTTAAGGACTAGTGATGTGAAGAGAACAAAAGGAACTGTGCTTCAGACAATTGCGCGAATATTCGATCCGCTAGAAATGTTGGCTCCTATAGTACTATAAAATTAAAAACTATTTTGCAGAATGTTTGGAAAAGAAAGCTATCCTGGGATGATCTTTCGCCTGCTTATATGACAAAAGACTAGTAAAGACCATTAAAAAATTAAAAGATATTGCTGAAGGCAATATAAAGTTGGAAGGACGACTTCAGCTGTTGGATGGGTTTGCGGCATCCAGTAATTTTGCCTCCTTAGTACATAAGTGGTCTCATTGTAAAAGAAATACACGAAAGATCGATGCAAGCAGGCGTTAACATCGTACTCACAAAGTCATTTACAAAACAAAAAATGACAGGTGAAGGTGTCAAAAACTTACCGAGAGCCCGCCCTTCAGCCTTTCGCACAATTACCAAGCCTTTCGACAACGCGGGGTAGATTTTTCGATCCCGTTGTATGTATATGATGCCAAAGTTTATGTTATGAAAAAGTTTATATTAGGATTTTTACTTGCGCCATTGCACGTTCATCTTCAGATGGTTATTAATTTAACTTCGAATGTTTGATGGATTGTCGACGTTTTATATCTATGCGGGGGCTTCATACTGCAATATTTTCAGACAAAACGACAATTTTTTTTAAAGCGTCGATAGAATTGAGAAAAGCTAGTAAACTGTCCCACAGTGAAATTTTTATAAAAAATTTAATTGCTTGACATTTTATTGTGGAAAGAGCTCCTTGATTGGGTTGGTACTTTTAAAAACTGATCCGCTCGGTCAGAAATTTACTTAAGGCTGCTATAGGAAACCCCAAGCTGAATTTCGAAAGACTCGAACGATTTTTGTGGAGCCCGAAAGTACAATAAATTTCCGCTTGTATTTTAGATGTGATCCATTGGGTTTATGGCCATTAACAATGACCTATCGTGGATCAAATACTGTTTCTGTTATTGCCGAAAGTCCTGGGAAAGAGCGAATAGAAAAAACTTCTTTTCTATGGATTTCGATGGAAGATCGAGTATTGTAATTGTTGCGCTATTTTCACCACAAATTTTCATAAACGCTAGTAATAGAATAGTAAAGTTCGTACTAGCGAAATATGCTTTGCTGACGGCAGTAATACGTGGCGACCTGTACAATTATTATATCCATAAATATATATTGATATATTTCTGTTCTTTAATTTACTTGCTTGCTGCTTGTACCGCCTAGAAATATTAGTTCTCTTCATAAATCACATAGTGCGAATTTTTCACTGCGAGTGTATAAATAGGCCGTGGAAGAATAAGAATCAAATTTGCAAATAATTTAGCCTTAAATTATAATAAGTGAAAATGAATAAAGAAATCAGCTGCTTTACAATTAAAAAATTTGCGAATATTACTTACGGGTAGTGTACAGTTTCCTTTCCAGAGATGATTATGAGGCTTTACAAGAATCTTAGAGAGAATCCATTAAATTAGATATCAAGTTGGTATAAGCGTCAATACCTGACATACAGCTAATTAATACCACAATCCGCGAATTTTAAAGAAACCAAGGAGGATCGATTAACAGTTTCTGACCAATTTTGTTAAATTATATCTCTTTAAAAATATAAGATAAAATAAAAATTTTGAAAAATTTAAATTTTTGGAAACTGCATTTTGAATTTTAAAACTGTTACATAGTACTCTACCAGAATGAAAAAAAGCTATGAAACCTATGTAACCCCGTTATAAGGGATATTTTATAAATTTTCATTGGCACTAATGGCGTTGCTGAGTTGCTTTACTGGTGTGTAATAATCACCTTATAAGTACCTATAACCTTTCCGCTTTCACACAACTGTTTACTTCTCTCCGTGAGTACTATTACATCACTCAGCATTGACTTACCAAAAGGAAACTCCTTGTTTGTTTGTTTCCAGTGTTAGTCTTTATTGATGAATTTTTTGTTTACGAATATTTAGATTACCGAAAATGTAAGAGCATTAAAAATTATCGAAAATGCAAGAGCAATCTGCTCAACTAGACCAACAACAAATTGTATGGCAGGGGGGGGGGGGGGTGATTCATAAATTTCCGTTTTTCATGGTATGCACGTTACTCTTTTATATTTATCTTTTGATCTACCCAACATAGAGACATCAAGCAATCACTAAGAACCACTTTCCCAATGGGCTTTCCAAAATTGTCAACATTGTTGATCTAACTCCTACCATTATAGGTACAGTCACTTCCAAAAGTGAACAAAAATTGTTTGCGATTACCTAAAGTTCAGCATTTTCCAAAATTTTCTCCGAAATTCATGTAATTAGTACATCCGTTTTTTATTTTTATTAGATTGCCAATCCTATTACCTTTTCAAAAAGATGCAACATGTCTACGTAGAGAAAATATATAGAAACTTATGCGTAGAAATTCTATCGGAGAATGTTTTAAAAATCAACAAATTAAAGAAATTAATCAATTTTAATCTTGATAAGTAACAAAAGCCGCTCAAAATGTCCACCGCCACTTTGGATGAATGCCAACAATCTCCTTTAAGTCGTATTGCAGCCAGCCTCTCCCGTATTTTCGTCGCTGCATTACCAATTCGGCTAACTAAATCCTCCCTATTGTTAACTGGGCTTGAATAAACTTCATCCTTCATTGTTCTCCATAACAAAATGTCCAATGGGGTAAGGTCTGGGGCCAAGGAATCGGTGTACCTCGTCCAATCCAGCGGTTAGGAAATTTTTCACTTAGTATGACCTTCACAATTTTAGCCATATGTGCTGGTACTCCATCGTGTTAATGAAACATTCCCCTAAGGTTATCCATAGGGTTCTTTTCTATTAGATCTGGCAGTGTTTTGTCCAAAAAGTCCGCATAAATTTCACTAACAAGCACTTGCGGCAAAATTAATGGTCCTACCAAATGGTTGCCGATGATACCAGCCCACACATTGACACTGAATCTCTGCTGGAATGAGATCATCTTTGCCTTGTGTGGGTTAGTGTTCGACCAGCTATGGAGGTTATGGAAGTTCGTGATATCATTCCTGGTGAATTGACATTCATCTGTCCACAGAATTCGGTCTAGAAACGTTCTGCCGTCAATGTCGCGTTCCAGAAGCCAAGTGCTAAATTTCAGTCTTCTCTCGGAATCTCCTTCCGAATCTCTGCTGGAATGAGATCATCTTTGCCTTCTGTGGGTTAGTGTTCGACCAGGTATGGAGGTTATGGAAGTTCGTGATATCATTCCTGGTGAATTGACATTCATCTGTCCACAGAATTCGGTCCAGAAACGCTCTGTCGTCAAAGCCGCGTTCCAGAAGCCAAGTGCTAAATTTCAGTCTTCTCTCGGAATCTCCTTCCAGTAGTCCTTGGGCTGGGTGATGATGATGGACGTAATCCCCCTCGATGAATAACCCTGCAAATCTTAGGTGACGACACTCTTAATCGCCTTCGAACTCGTTTCGTGCTCGTTTCAAGGTCCTACCTCACGATGGTGATTATTTGGTGCTCGATATCGGCAGAAGTTTCCGAAGTTTCGGGTCGTGTCTCCATGTCGTGTGAAGTTACACTTCCTGTTTCTCTTAACCTTTGGAAAGTCCGTGTAAATACCCCTCTTTGGGGTGCTCGCCGGTTAGGGAATCTCCTTTGATATTCCAGTTAAGCCGCTCTCTGTTTTCCGTCTACTACACCATAAATGTCAATAATTTCCGCGTATTCTGCAAATGTAAATTTTACCATTTTTTTAATAATTTTTGCTTAGAAATACCCGTACTTATTGATTTATTTTTCAACTCTGATAGGTATTCTTGCTAACTGACTCTTTTTTATAGCAACATTTTCATTTAGGTACGAGTAACAGAACGCCAGGTTACAAGGGTGTGAATTCTGGCTAGCACAAGCTAATATTGGCAATAAAACAAAATTACACAAACATTTTTATAACTTTTTAGCAGAAATAATTAAAATTAATTACCTGTTAATCCAAAACAAACATTTTCGACCTTTTATCTTAAAAATTTTGTTTATTTAAAGTATTTCCTACCTAAAGTACAATAAAATAATAAGGTATAATAAATAAATAATTAGAAAGGTAATACGATGGGCAATCCAGTAAAAATAAATAAGAGTTGTACTAATTACATGAATTTCGGAGAAAATTTTGGAAAATGCTGAACTTTAGGTAATCGCAAACCATTTTTTTACTTTTGGAAGTGACTGTACCTGCAATGGCAGGAGTTAAATCAGTAGTGTTGACATTTTTGCAACGGTCATTAGGATAGTTGTTTTAAGCGTTTGTTTGATGTCGCTGTGTTGGGTAGATCAAGAGATAAAAATAAAAGAATAATGTGTATATCATGAAAAACTGTTTATGAATCACCTTGTAACTCCCAAACGGTTGAGATTGCCCCCCCCCCCCCCCCCCCTGCTATACAATTTTTTGTTGATGAGATCTATCACCCCTGAGTGTTACTACTTTTTTTATTTTGTAAAGTCCTTGATTATGTAAATCGATAATTAAACAATCTTTATGATCCATTGGTTGGAAACGTTGCCCTTCCTAACAATATTCAGGACTTTCTTTTTTTAATACAATTACCGTCAATAAAGTAAAACTTTCTTAAGTACATTTTTATGCAACGTCTTCCAAGTTTAGTCTTAAGTCCAATAATAAATCATAATACATTTTTGTCGAAAATTTTTAATGACACAAAGAAAACTGAATGAATTTTATTATACTCGTATCAGTTTTATAACATACTGGGCGGGCCTGGTCTAGTAATGCAATGCCAGTACACATAAAGCACAAAAAATAGTTTTTGTGTAAATTGTTTAATATTAATGTATTCTTCGTTTTTTAATACCTAAAAAATATTTTTGAATACTATTTATTAACGCTAAATGTATATAAACATTGCCTACGGTGAAGCAAATGAACGCCTCGTTAAGAAAGTCAATCAAAGCCTGTAGCAGGTGGTTATCAACAGTTTACTATCTGGTCACGCAATGTAATGAGTTAAGCAGAACTGAACAAGGCAATTACTTCAAAGAGGCGGGTTAATACATATTAACAGCGTTTTACACACGGCATATATTCGCTTTAATTCAAATTGTTGATGCAAACATGTCTCCTAATTTGCATAAATACCTAGGATACAATTTTCCCTGCATTGCTACGACGCCAGGTCTCGAAAATGTTAACTTAACTGCAATCCTTTACTCCTTCGTGCAAAATTTTTATGCTGGTTGTAGTGTACATTAAAAACCTCAAATAAAATCAAGGTGTACGTTAAATAATGAAAACCTAGTCTACAATTAACTTATTTAGTAAATTCTTTGGTAGTAAACTTTTTCGGTCAGTGGGTTGAATAATTCAATTTTATGTGAAAAGAATAGCGCTTTTAACAACTTAGAAAACTGAGGTCCTTAAAACTAATTGCTTCCTCCATAAAATTTAAACTTCTATAGGAATAGGAGTAATAAAATAAGTCAAATGACAATAGCATGAATAATTCCATAAGGAGTGTATGAGTCAAGACTTAAGCCACTATAAAAAGTTTACATGATGAGAAAGTAACAATTCAATAACGTACTCCAGAGCTCAGTAAAATCTAGATAATAGTAGAGAGACGGAGTAAGGAGCAGCTATTCTCCTGGGATAAGATATATACAGGTTAGTCTTGTCTGAATAATACAAACTTTTCACGAAACGTATAGTGCGCCTGAGACACACTGACGAATTCCTTTTGACTATAAAAATCGGCCGGCAAAGGAAAGAACTCTGTGGGACGAGTGTAGATACGCTAAGATCATAAAGATGGATCAAGAAATGATGCAACACGAAATTAACTTTTTGGCGACAAACAAAACCGGGTAAAGAGGAAGTCGAGAATTTACATCAGCCATATCTAAAATCTAGCTGCTATAGAAAAGTTATCATAATAAAATTTGGCTTTATGTGAATTAAATTTCTTCGCTGATCCCTTTTAGACTTGTTACTAACATCCGGCAGAATTATCAACGCCAAGTCCCACAGCAGAGTGCGTAACATTTCAAAAATTTAGTGCTATACTCCGTGTAAGTAAGCGAACATATGAACTGAAGACACCTTTTACTAACCCTTTGGCGAAACATGTAATAAAGCTCCCAAAGGTGATATAAAAATAGTGATGGGTGATCGACTGGAATGTAATGGTGGAGTATGCACGCGGTAATAGGCACCCAAACGTCGCATTGCTTGTTGAATTTTGTAATTTGCAGCAATTAGTCATGGTGGTTCCTCGTTTGAATAAAAAAGTACTATTTAATATCTTCGGGTCTTCTTGACGGTACAAATAAGATATAAATGCAATATTGATGATAGCAGCGATCACTATTTAATAACAGCATTGTGTCGCTTATGGACGGCAGCAATAGGCCCATATACAACAGCCCAGAGTATATGACGGTTCAATGAACAGAGGCTTCCCGCCTATAGTGCCGAAACGTAACAAAATTGTCAATAAATGTAGAAAGACTCACCAATTCATCAGCGACGTCACTTAGTATAAGAAGAAGACCGGAAGCCGAATTAAATTCGCATTAATTTAGTTAACCGTATTGCAGTCAAACAGTATCAGAAAAACTGAGGAAGTCTCGCCCACCCGGAAAGAGAGACTACCTGCCGTCAACGCAAACCCGTCCCACGAGGTAAGTGGGAAATCTTCTGCGGAAATCAATTGCTCTAAGGCTCCTCTGGCCAGCACTAAAACTTCCACAAAGAAACCTAGTGCACTCCCTCCTTTGGGGAAGAATCTTACAACATTTAAGGCCACGAAACCGAGATGCAGCGGCCCTGTTCTTCTCATATCCACAAAATTCGCGCATCGTGGTGAGTCTTTGGTCACCAAACATGGGCCTATCTCCACCAATGCACTTCCGAGGACATCTCAATCCACCGCAGTGACCTATGCTCATAGAGAGAGAGATGGTGGACCGCCCATAGGATAAGCAGCAGGTTTGGAAATTCCTCGAACATTCCTCCTCCCCCCTTAACACAAAAGAGAAGGTGACGAACAACAGCCATCGAACAAATGTGGCTTGCCCCTTTCCTTTTAACTCAAAGTCTTTCAGCAGTGTGGTGAAAAACCCAGGCGCTGATGAAGGTGTTTTCTCTGAGGCGGGGGGTTATTTAGCGGGGAAGAGAGCTAGGATATCATCATATTCTACTTAAATTTAAAGATCGCTCTGTTTGTCTCTCTTATAAAATTTATCATTAACGGTAAGTATTCCAAAATTTCGCCTAGATAAAACCAAAGACGTGGTGATAATAGGCAAGATACTGGACGACCACACTATAAACGCTATTTTTACCAGAGATCTACAAACAGTAAATACATATTTGTGTCACATTTTAGTTACCATTTAAGCCGCTAGTAACCGCTCTTTCACCGCCTTAATTTAAAGTTATTATTAACAAAGACAAAAGAAGTTTAACTTCATCCGTGCGCTTATGTAGGTGTGTTTTAGGTTCTACAGTTCCGTAGCAACTAGAAACCATAATAGTTTCGTTCGTCCGTACGTCACAGACTTCTATCCTCTCATTTATAAACCTCTTAAGAAGAAATTTGGTATGCGCACGTTACCAAAAACAGGTTTGATGAGATTTCTGCAAAATTTATTTTTTTTTTACCTCCTTTAAAGTGAAATGTGTGCTGAACATTTTTTTTACTTAGATAGGATGCAAGAATGTCTTAGGACCCCTTCCCTTCTATAATCATTCATGCAAAATATCTTCAAAAATTCCTGAATGTGGCCTTTAGTTAGTTATGACAACTATAACGAACATAGCAGCAAAAATAGTTAAGAAAAAATTTAGAAATAACTACTGAACCCAGAGCCAAAGGAGTTTAACTTTTCTTTATTTGAAGCGCTGATCGCGTTAAGAAATATTTTAATATTTTTTACTTCGCTCGAGTTTAAACGGTTTAGTTCGGAATTTTTTATTCCAATTCCAAGTTATTTTAAAAAAATTTCAAAAAATAAGTGCTTTTCATTAAGTTTCAGTGTTGACCGATAGTCCGAAAAAAACTATTTTAAATTGAAATTAACAAAACGATCGAACATATTGAAAACAAAATTGAGTGTATGTATATAATATCGAAATCTATTCTAAAAAGAACCCCGATCAATTAAAAATATCAAGTTTGAGGAAAATCCGGAATGTCACAACATTTCCTGCCGCAGTAACTCCCGTACCATCCTGTGAAGAGAGCAGCTATGCGCAGTCCACTTCCGAGATGGTGGTCGACTTGCTTCTCAATCTCGGTCGAGAGAGTGAAGGCGAACTTCTATCGTCTCCCAGTTGTTGAGAGTAGTGCAAACTTATCTTAACCACTCCAAGGCAGCTTTGGATTCAATGTACAGGGCTCTTTTACGTACAGAGAGAGGTAAACCCATGTCCCGTATTCTAAAACATTAATAACTTTATCCTTTCTCCAAACCCAATGTTGGTGTTCAGCTATATGGTTCACGACTCAGAGGACTTCCCCAACATAGCACTAACGAAGACAATTGCGGAAGCCACTAATCAGAGCACGACCATGCGTACATACTACTATTACATAAGCCGGCCCAACGATCTTCGTGGAAGAGCTTTTGTAATTAAATCGAAAGCACATACGAAGCGGGTCGTTTGTGTAAGACACCAAGTTTGTGTAACAACACCAAATATTTCCAGCCTCGTAATTAAACAATATGTTAACCGGAACTCATCTAGCCTAGAAATTCTGGACCTACTTGTTAACACTTATTTCCCGGACTGTTCGACAACAAGAATAGTTGAGTCTAGATAGCAGAAAAGGCAGAAGAAGCGGCCTACCGTGGTGTCGTGGAACTGGCAGAAAAACCTCTTACAACACGACATCTTGTAAGAGATACTAATGGATCTCTTCTTGCCATGGAGGAACATCAACAGCGGAAGTGGGGGAATAATTTTGTTGTAGTCCTAAACAACACCTTCGGACCGTCGAATACTTCTTCACATGAGCCTAAACTTCGGCCAATATTAACACCAGAACTCCAACAAAATTGGATTTGACTGACGCAGTTAAGTCGATGGACCTCTGTAAGGTCCCAGAAATTGATGAAATACCAGTGGAACTACTTAAAGTGGATCCCATTGATGCGGCTGATATTCTTCTCCCCGTAATCCCCCCCCCCCAGTGTTCGGAAACCGAGACCTATCCAAGAGAATGGAAAACAGGCGTAATTGTGAATATTCCCAAAGAGGGCAGCCTGAGGAAATGTAGCAATTGGCGCGGTATCTATAATTTAACCGCAGCCTCCAAATTGATGGCTAAAACCATCTTAATCCTAATCGAGAATACAATCGAGCGCACGAGCCTTACAGAGGAAAGGCACCCTAGGAAAAATTATCACCATCTTTAGATAATTGTGTTAAACCTTATTTTTCTGTGCAGTGCTCTCTATAGAGAGTAAAAAGAATTATCCAAACCCCGAAAACGTTACGAAGTTTATCCCTGCCACCCTTTCACACCCTCACTCTAAATACAAAATCCTTACCATGGCGCTAGTACGTTAACGTACTCTACATATACAGCAAGAGATAATCATCAAAATCGGGGCACGCATTACGAAGTAAGTGGACCGCTCCTTCCTTTTCTTGTCACTCTAGGTGCAAAATTAAATATCACTTACAAATGAGGAAATATATTCTGTGCAACAGAATAAAGATCATTCAAATCGATCAAGGCTTTAAGAAGTCAGATGACACCACTCATCCCACTCTCACCCTAAGCCCCAATTTATGTCCTGATACAAATGAAACATGATACTCTATTCAGCAGTAAAAGTAGTATCCAAATCGGTCCTCGTGATACGCAGTTAGGCTCCACTCCTTCACCACCCCCACTCCACCATACAATTATGGACGTGATACCAATGGGGGAACACATTCTTTACATCAAAAATAGAGTCATCCAAATCCGAAGTTAGAAGAAGTTAGCCCCCCCCCCCACCAATTCACAATTTTTCTAATATATTATAATATAATAGCAATGGCAAGTCATACTGTTTACAACAAAAGACGACTCATCCAAATCCGTCTACAAATTACGCAATTGGTTCCACCCCTTCCAACCCCACCCAAAACAAATTGTTAACATGACGCCAATAGGGGAACATATTCTATACAGAATCATCTAAATCCGTCGTCGCAACACAAAATTAGACTAATCCCTTCTTCACCCACGCCCAAGGGCCGTATTTATACTACTCAGCTTGATTCTAGAAACTTAGTCAGTTCTAGATGTTTCTGTAACACATTTTCACTACACTTATTCACCATAGGTTCGAGTTGTCCTTTCTACGTTTGACATTGCCTTGTTGATTTCTGGCCACCTGGACGCATTACACGCTTCAGAACTTCCCTTCTCGTGGCCTACGTTTCCTTTCGTGCATGTTACTATATCATAAAAGGAATTGCTAATAAATAGATAATTGTAAGGAGTTATACAGCTTCATTTCTTTGGAGCGGGTTGTCAGTGAAAAATCAAAGAAATTCACTCTTATTATGTTTTTAAGACCTAAAGCCAAATTAGTTTTATTATTATGGTAAAACAGTTCGCACTACTTTATTTGTATAATTACCTTTGGCCTTAAAAAGGGGATTCAGTATTTTTGAAGTGGAGAATTTAATATAGGATATGTATTTTTGAATGAAATATTCTTAGATTGAAGACCTTGAAGTTAGGGATTTCGTATCCAACCTCGAAATGACCACAACCAGTAAGAAATGAGGCTTTAAATTACCTTGATTTTCATCTTGCTACACAGAGAGAAAAAAGCATTTTTAAATCAACTGATATGCGCTTTTGAGTGAACTTTTATGGAATTTATATTTGAATTAATAGTTTTTTGTTCAAATCAAACGAAAATGAGTTTGGGTTAAATATAATTGCAAACGTTGAAGCATTTGAAAAACGCGTTTGAAAGTTCGATAATTTGTAACTGTTTATTAAATGCTAAGACAATTGAGTTGAATGTTAAAACATTTAATTCAAATGTATGCAGCTTTTGTCATTTACAATTAAATGCAAAGACGTTCAATTCAAATGGTGAAACCCTTTCATTTGAACGCGAAAATCAAGCGTCATAATGAAAAAAGTTCATTCTAAACAGCACCAGCATTTAAACCAAATGCGTGCATGTTTGAATCAAAAGTTGCACATCTACACCACTTGAACTCTATGATTATATACACACAATCATACGTTTCCTTAAACTATACTACTAACACTACTGTTAAGACATTTAATTCAAATGGCGAAACTATTTGTTTTAAAGGCGAAAATGTTAGGAGTCATGCAGAGACACATTCAATCTGAACAGCTCGAGATATTAACCCAACGCGTGCGCGTTTGAATCAAAGGGTATATTGCAACCAACGGAATATCCACCCCACTACAACTATCTGCTGATACACATTCTTGCGTTCTGGTTTCCTATATATTATAATAAAATAAACTCATACAGGCAGAGCCTGCGTTTGTGCCTTTTACAGTTTTTAATCGACAACGGAGCAGTAAGTCAGTTGTTTTTATCCCGACTCGGATCCATGTGGCGGGCTTTAAGCGCGATTTTTTGTGTGCTTGCAAAAATTGTCAAGTTTGAATTAAGGACTTGTGTTACGTTTAGATGGATCTAAATAATCCACGGGGAGACTTAAGTTCAGTGGAAGTAGTTTTTGTAGACAACGCAGTGAATTCTGATAATGATGCAGAATTGCTTCTACTTTTGAAATCGTGGGGACTAGAAATTGTGTTTTTACAGCTAAAAGGCGAGTTCGAATTTTTTTTAAGTGGCTCAGTATTTAATAATTTTGTGAAAGTAGATGCTGGTGTTGGAGTTGAGGAACTTCAGTATTTAAGTGAAGATGACATTCAACAGATATTTCCGGCTTATGAATCTATCGGTGTAAAGGCAAAGTTTCGTGCGAAGCTCATTATTTGGCGAAAAGAAACGGTAAGAATTGGATTAATATATTGTTTACTAAAAATCAATATTCGTATAACTTTAAAAAAAATTTAAATTTTAATCTGTCCTTTGACAAAAATGTGTTTATACCCTAGATTAGATCAAAGTGTATACTAAGTTTTTGCTAAACCCTCTAACGCATGATAGTTATTCTACGATAAATCGGACTAAGTAGGAATAGATTTATAAAATTTAAATAAAAAAAGTTAAAATTAAAATTGGTCATGTCCGGCTGTCTGTCTGCATGATATCTTTAGATTGCCTTTACATTATGAGTTAAAATTTTATAAAACTTTTCGGAGGGTTGCCGTACTAAAATTTTAATTTCATACGTTTTTTAAATATACCAAATAGTTATTGAATGTGAAAATCTTTAAAATTGCTTGTGATATTTATTACCTTACGAAAAACCATTTTCGGGAATACAAAAGGTTTATTTTGGCGATATTTCGCCCTCATCTTTGATCTCTTGATCAAGCGCCAATATTTATTAAAATTTGGAAATGTTCTCTATTGACTTATTACAATGCGATTAGGAATTTATCTAGATCAGACTTAGGTTGAGATAATTCTTAATGAAAAAGAAATCCTAACAATTTTTAAGAATCATTTTAATACCATTCTCTAAGAATTGGAGTTAAAAAGATTTCATACAATAGCCTTTCCGCTCTCTTTCTAGTCAACTAATGACGACACAGGATCAGTTGGAACTGAAGTATTGGAGCGGGAGAAAAGTTTGCCGAAAACTCCATTATCTTCTTTCTCTGAATCAAGTGATATTAATATTATTGACGTAAGTTAAATGACTATAATTTAATCGTTGTAGTTTCCTTACTTTGTTTCCTATATCATCAGGTAAATATCGAGAAGATACTTCAACAGACAGTCCAAGGAAGTACAGTTTTACAAACGTTTAAAGATAAAGATAGCTTGACACCAGCCCATCAGCAAAGCATTGCGAACTGTGTAATAGATGCTCTTACTGCAAAACAACAAAGATTAACAACCAGTGACTTAAAAAAGATCAGCGAAAAGATTGTTGAATCATTTCCTGGTGAAAATACTGTAAGATTTTGTAACATTTCTATCATAAAATAAAATGAATTTAATTTTTGTAGAAAACATATTACGTATCGCGAAGCGAAGCAAATAAACGTCCCGGCGGTAAACTACATGACCGATATTTTAATATAAGGACAAAGCTAAGGAAAAATACCCCTAAAGAAGAATCCAAATCATCTCAAAGCACTTGTCTTGATGAGAGAATTGATGAGTCAGATGAAACACTAAACTTTACTTTTAAGTCATGGCTCAAATACAATGATTCTACTCCTGACGATGTTATGCATAAATGGCGGCAAACTTATAATTATCGCCGTTCGTCTATAATTAATTCAGGAGATGCTGTACAAACTGTGATTCAAGATTGGCCCCTCTATAAAAATGGTTCTATTGGGCCCAAACTAGTAAGTATTTTTTAAGGTATCATTTTTCAATAATTTTTTGAAAATAGTAACTATGTTCTTTGCAATAAATGTTAACATTAGGTTACGGAGAACTTTACGGGTATTTTTTATCTTTTGCGATTTCTCAAAAATCGGTTAACATTTTCGGGCTTATATTCGCGAAGATAATATGAAGCTAAATATTTAGTAACCCACTAACCTTTAAAGTACTTGTTATTTTTCATTGTATGACATGATAGTGGAAAGAACAGAGAAGAATTTTTTTTTCACTCAACATGTCATTAATTGTTGTTTATTGTTATTGCAGATCAACGCAGACTTTGAATATTTATACCCAAATAAAGCCAATGGATTTTTCGAAAACTGGGATAAATTTGTAAAGAAAATTATACCATACTTTCGGCAAACAATAAGAGAAAAGGAGTCTAGAGATTTTCTACCAATTCTTGAAGGAGAAATTAATGAAAGTAATGAACCGGAAATCTTAAATAACATTTAGCAATTTTTTTATTCAATTACAGATGCGAGAGATTGTATTATTACTCTTCTTTTGAATGCAGTCATTATTCCGTCAGCAAGATTAGAGAAAATTAACAGTAACCAACGCAAGAAAAAGGTGACAATAAAAGATGCAAGGGACTCCTTAGTACTCCATATTAAAGACTTGAGAGATTTTGAACCGGAACTCGCAAAACTTAAAGAAAGGTTTTACCAGGTAAAACTTACAATACAGCCACTTATAATTGTTGTAGGCCAGAGTTTAGAATCTTTAGAGGAGTTTTATGTCTATTTTGACGGTGTAAAGTTTAAGTTTTCAACTTTTTTATCCTGTGTAGATAATTGCTTTAAAGTATTTCAAATATTTAATTTAAAGTATCCAGATTATTGTGCTGGTGTATGGATATTTCTTCAGAGGTTTTTCTTTAACATTTTTCATGACGGGGAAAGACCCTTTCCTCAAGTTTCGGGATTAATTTCATACATTGAAAATATTAATTTGTAATTGTTTGCATCATGTATTTCTGTTCTGTTTGTAAAGGGAAATTTAATGAAGTGTCTGATATAATTAATCATTTGAAAGAAGTTCATGAGTTGAAGACATTTGCTACATATAAATGTGGTCAGTACAAGTGCTATCAATCCTTTTCAAATCGAAAATCCTTTAAAAAACATTTAGTTAAAACACACAAAAGTTTTGCAAACGAGCAAGTTGTTGATAATTTTTCAGCGGAAAATCCTAACACAAAAAACTTAAAACTAAATTTGGACAAAGATAATTTCTTAGCTACGTACGAAGTAAATTCATTTGCGCCTTCTTCTCCAATGTCACTTGATTGTCGAAATTCTTTAGATCATTTAAGTAGCCTGGCAATTGATTTCTCTTCAGAACTCTATTCGAAGTGCAACATTAGTAGAAAAGATGCAGTTAGTATTCAAAATAAAGTATCAATTATTACAAAATGTATAGTGAGCACACTTAGATGCCTCAATTTCTCAAATGGACAATCAAATAGCCAAGATATCCTGGATGCTTGCTCTGATCCCTTTGAAGTAATAAAAACTGAATACAGATTTATGCAGTATATGTTAAAAAATGACTTGTTTTGTTTTCCCTTAAACCACACCATAAATAATGAAATACAAGAAACCCGAATTAATAGTGTGCCTACCCTAGCTGAAGTTGCTTCAAAAGGTCATTTTTTGTCTTTAAAATTTCAGTTCAGAAAATTTTTTGAATTGCCTGGAATATACCAAGCCACAGTTAATAACATGCAGAATATCGAAGAGAGTGATAATATTTGTAATTTTATTACTGGTGAAAACTTTAAACGACGAAAGAATATAATTGGTAGTGAAAAAATAGTTATTCCTTATTTTATTTATGCTGACGATTTTGAGGTAAATAACCCTCTTGGAAGTCATTCTGTTCAAGACAATCTATGCGGCATATACTACACTTTCCCAACAATACCAAATCATTTTTTATCGAATCTTGGATATATCTTCGTTGCCGGATTTATTAAGACCAAATACATGAATGAATACGGTAATAATTCGTCATTATATTTTCTTATAGAAGAAATTATTTCTTTAGAAAGAGACGGACTGGAGATTTGCATTTCTAATGAAACATTTAGAATTTACTTTGTCATGGGATTGGTGCTGGGTGATAATTTGGGCATGAAAAGTTTGTTGGGGTTTGGGAAATCTTTCAATTCCCTTAAATATTGTCGCCTTTGTATTCAACAAAAACCAGATTTGAAAAAGGAAACGGTAGAACAAAATCATTTTCTCAGAAATCGTGACCAGTATGAAGAGGATGTAAGGAAATCTGACTGTAAACTTACTGGAGTTAAAGAAAATAGTATATTTAACACAATACCATCATATCACGTTGTATATAACTTGTCCGTAGATTTAATGCACGACTTATTTGAAGGCATTTGTCACTACGAGATATGCCAAGTTTTATTAAAATTAATTGAAGAAAATGTTTTCTCGCTAGTAACTTTAAATTACCGAAAAAAAATGTTTCCATATGGAATCACTGAGAGAGGAAACTTGTCTGTCCCTCTTCAAATAAATAGGCTAAAAAATAACAACTTAAAGATGTCAGCCCGTGAAATATGGAATTTTACACACTTTCTCCCTCTAATTATTGGTGACCTTGTTCCTACAAATAACAAATATTGGCATTTACTTTGCTTATTGATTAACATAATGGATCTGACATTGTTAAGTGAGTTTTCCGTACATGATGTTGATGTGTTGCGGAAAACTATTCAGAAACATCATGAACTTTACATACATTTATTCGGAGCTTTGAAACCAAAACACCACTTCTTAATTCACTACCCTACCGCTGTTCTAGAGAGTGGTCCACCAAAGTATCTTTGGAGCTTCCGGTTTGAAGCCAAACACAAAGATCTAAAAAAGTATGCACATGTAATCACATCGAGAAGGAACATAGCATATTCATTAGCATTGAAGTCTGCCCTAAATTTTACAGCCTTTATTCGAGAGAGTTCTACATTTCCTTCAGAATTAGAATATCAAGATGGGTTGTATATTAATTTACATTCGATTCCCGAATATATTAATTTGAAGTCAGCTGAGTGTTCTAACTTCTTTTCTGTTCATATACCAGAAAGTGTAACGTATAAGGGAACAGTTTACAAAAAGCACTTGTACTTGACCAAATTAAATGTGAATCAATTGGAATTATTTAAAATAATCGATTTAGTTCTTAACGGGGATAAGCAATTTTTTGTTATATGTAATGAAATAAATCTTAAAAATTTCAATAAACATTATCAAAGCTATGAAGTAGGACAGAAACAACATAGTTTATTGATTTTTCACATAAATTATTTCACCAGTACTCCAATACACGTATATAGTTTAGTAAATGGAAAAACCTTTATAAGAAATAAAACAATTTGAATTAATATACAACTTATGAAAACTAGATATTGAAGAATGTTGAAATGATGATGATTTGCTTAACGTTAGACGAGCCCAATATATGTAAATATTCATTCAAAAGTTTTATAGGGATTTAATTAATTATGATTTTGCGAAAACTAAGTTCTGAGGCACATATAATATGTATATGTAATCAATATCACTTAATAAGATAAGTATGTATATAAATGTACTATATTATGTAAATAAAATAAATAAAATGGAAAACAATTTTTGATTTTAAATATTCATATAAGGATACTGAAGATTTTTTGGCAGCTGTTGTAATATTGGCAATTCTCGACCAAATATGAAAACGATTCCATCCAACACAGGGACTTTGTTTTAAACACTCGGCAAATTTGAATCAAATGCATAAATAGTATTCAATACCAAAGTGGTGAGCTTTTGGTTCGATTATGGGTGTTATTTGAATTAAATGTGAAAGATATTTCGTTCAAATAAAATCAAATGCCCAAGTTGGTTCGTTTAAAAGAAACGAATACATTGGTTCAAACGTGAGGAATTTTTTATTCAAACTGCAATATTGTTTGAGTTAAAAGCCAAAAACGTTTCAGTTAAAAGAAAGTTACGTTTAATTAGCAAATGATAGGTATTTGATTCAAAAACGTATGCTGTTAGTTTGAAAGCTGATATTCTTCATTCAATTGTGCATATCGTTTGAATTAAATGTCAAATATGTTTGAAGCAAATAAGCACACTTTCATTAAATCAAACACGTATACCTGTTTAATCCAAAAGTTTCAGAATTGAAATAAATGCGGGAACGTTTAAAGCAGGAGATGTTTAAATTAAAAGTACTACACATTTAAAATCAAAAGTTTTGACTTTTGGCGCATTTTCAAACGCGAAATTTTTTGATTTAACCTGTTTTTTTGTTGGTTTTATCGTCGTTTTTCTTTCAGTGTATGTATAAGTGCAAACACAAGATTACTAAAGAATATCGTACCTTAAAAAATATAAAGTTGTAGCGGCAAAAAATTCGAATATTGTAATTACATTTTATTAATTTCAATTAAATCTAATTACTTTATAAATACAAAAAGAATTTCTAATTTCAGGAGAGGCTTGTATCAAAGCGGGTCTTCACGGGCGTAAAACTGATGTCCTCTAGTATAAGTTTCCAATTATATCTAAACTTATAAATAAAAGAACTCGAGGCAGCAGCAATTACCTGTCCAGTTAAAAAAATGTTTCATTTCTAATCAGTACGCACCATGTGCATTTGTTTAATGCGGAAGTAGAAAACAAAAATACGACACTCCCAATCAACGCCTTCATTTCCTAACCGAGAATCAAGCCTAAACGCATCAGTTGAATCGATTTCAGTTCAGAGACGCGAATTACACTCGCAGGACAATAAATTTTGATTTATTTACACAAGCGCAGATTTAATCCTATTTATTCAATTAGGGATGTGCCACGAAGCACACTCTGACTGAGGTCGTAAGTCTAATCTCTACGGTAAGTGGTAAAAAAGAACCCTCTTGCCGATCCCAGTTGCAGCAGTTATAATTGCCGGCTCTGCTGTGGGTTGCGTGATAGTTGAAATGCTAACAGACCCAAATAATTGTGCTCTGCGAGGGCTACCAAAATTATATCGTTTCGTTGCTTAAAAAGTAAATGACGGATGATAGTTTGAAAGGACCCTTCTTAAGGATAGACAAAAGCGGTGATGCGCTCAGTATTTACTTTTCCCAGGCTTTTCGAATAGATTTATTTGTAGTTCTTATAACTTTAACTGGGTTTTCTGTCAAAAAACTATTCTAAAGCATTATTTGCAATTAATTAAAGATGTGACTAGCCTACGACGATTCTACGGAAACTTATAGTGTATATGTGTATACCAGCTAAGCTCTAACTAAATCGTGGCAAGAAAAACTGCTGCAGTTGATCCCCTGTAAAAATACCAAACCCATTAACTGCGATGTAATTTGAAATGTATTACCCTGCAATTTTCAATTATTTCTTACAGAGATGGGCATTTTTTATTCGAATAAAAATAAAGCTAAAAACTCCAATGAATTGAAAAATCGAATAAAAATTTATTTGATTACAAAAATTATTTGTTATTTGTAGAATTATTCGCAAATAATTATTTGTTATTCGATCATGCGTTATTCGATAATCAAATAATTATTCGTAAGTTGATGACTTATTCGCAAATAATTATCTGTTATTTGGTGCTTTTTATTCGAATTTCAAATAAATATTTCTTGTTCGATTATCAAATAATTATTCGATAGTTGATGTCTCTTTATAGAATAATTATAAGGTATATTAAATGTAAGATAACTGAAGGTTAACTATATAAATAGTGCGAAGGAACTTAATGTTTCAGATAGCAAATTTTACCTATCATTTAAAACGGTATCATGTAAATTGTAATTAAAGTTCTAATGTATATGAAAACAAACCATTCCTAAATTTACCTGAAATTAGCAATTTTAATTTCCAGAGCTAATGTATCTGTAAACCTCCGCGAATCAATTGATTATATATTTTTTTCATTCAATTGACGCTAAAATTATTCTATACAAACCTAATTAATTTGCTTCAACGAAATCACAAATACTTAATTGAAAAAAAATTACTTAAATCTAAAACATCGTAACATAACAAGACAGTTAATTTCTTAAGTATGAGACACCTTGTAATATCAAATGCGTGTACCAAGAAATAATTTTTTGAAATTGAACTAATGGACACCAAATAATAATTCTATAGAATTAATAGAAATTACACTTGGCACTTGGTGGAATTTGTTACTTTTCGGGAACATTTTTTATATAAATAAAAACAACACTTGCTAGTAGCAGTTTAGCCACTCACTTGATGATAATGCCTAAGTAGGGCGAAACGCGTCGTGTAAATTTATTTATTTAATAAACTGTGGAATTTAGCAAGTGTTGTTTTTATTTATATAAAAAATGTTCCCGAAAAATAATTATTCCATAAGGAGACTTCAACTACCGAATAATTATTTGATAATCGAATAAGAAATAATTATTTGAAATTCGAAGAAAAACCACCAAATAATTATTTGAAATTGGAATAAAGAGCACCACATAACAAATAATTATTTGCGAATAACTTAAAATAAATTGAAAATCAAATAAAAATTTATTTGAATAATTTATTATTCGATTTTTAGAAAAACCCTTATTTTAATGAAAATTTATTCGAATAATGCCCATCACTGATTTCTTAATGTGCAAGGTCAAAATAAATAGTTGAATAATACAAGTTGTAGCGAAAGAGGCCTTTGAAAATAAATAACTTCGCTTTACGCAAAACCTGACGCTAGGTGATTTACGTCTGGCCAAGCGCGCCAGCAATTGATTGGAATCTCAGTGGCCCGCCCACTGGCCTGTCGAACATGATTTTAACATTGCCTGGTCTGCTGGTCATGCTAATGTACTTGTTAAGCTTTATAGTGGTCAAAGTACTTAGTTGTGGTAATGCTGAGATCAAACCTCAATGTCAAGAAATGGAAATCAGTGGAGTACTGCCGTTAAAGTGCTGTTATAAAAATCGCACGTCGTTCGCGTCAAAAGTCATGTTCTACTGAACGGTCAACGCGCCGCGTACCGCCATCACCTTTAGGTCCCATCGAAATTGCTATGAGAGAGAAAGTATCTTAAGGGGCAAAGCCGCTATAGAGGGTCAAAAATATATATATACTTGAACATATTCATGTAGTTGATGAAGAAGAATATTTAAAATCAAAATATTGAAAACTGAAGCTAACATTCGCCGAATTATCCTACAGGTAAAGCTAGACCTTGCTGCTTTGTCTGCAGCTATCTCGGTCAAAAGTACAATGGTCGGCTCAGTCGGCGCTGATGTAAGGGCTCTCTCCGCGAACAGATGGACTGATTATGGACACCGTGTTAACAAGCTATTCCTGCTTTTGTTTCCTTCTCGCTTAATTTATTTATTTTTTTGGTCGCAACGCAGGATGTATGTTTAGAAGAGCTCTCTCAGGCCAAATCTCGACCGCCTCAGGGCAGCATCCTTGGCCCGCTCCTTTTCATTTTGTATATTACTAATGATGTTTCGCTTCTTCGATCCAACGTTAAAATTCTGGATTACGCGAATGGTGCCAACATTTTTCGCACTGTTTCTCAGGACTCCTACTGTGGTCTACTTACCGCAGCCAACGTTTTGTGAATGATGTGGTCACAAATGCAAATGCACCGCAATGACTTTCTCCCGTAGCAGACGTCCTTTACTCTTTAATTACTCTGTGGGTGCTACTGTCTTCAGTAGAGTTGAGAAGGGTAGAGGTTTGGGTATGGTTCTCACCTATCGTCTTTCGTTTGAGCATCATATGGCATCGTTTGTTGTTAGGGCTAGTTCAAAGGTAAGCATTGTAAAAAGATAGTCCAGCGAACTTTAAGATCCTTATTTAATCAAACTTCTGTACTGCACCTTTATGAGACCAATTCTGACATAAGTCAATCCTGTATGGGCTCCCTACTTCCCTACACGCACCAACCGCGTTGAGACGATGCAGCGCAGATTTCTAAAGGTTGTACTCCATGGTCTTCCCTTGAATGACACTGTCGTTCTTCCCTCTTATCCTGATCGTCTAACATTCATCTCTCTGGACTTTCTTGAAAAAAGACGCAATATTGCCAAAATGTTACTTATCTTTCATTTATTGCAGGGAACGATAAATTTCTCTCGAATTACTGAGTGAAGTAGCATTTATATCCCGCCTCGTTCCCTGAGAAGTAACAACTTCCTTCTCGTTCCACATCACCGAACTCTGTACGGCATACACGAGCCTATTACGTCGATGTATCGCCTCTTCTGGCTAAAGCTGGTACGTCTGCTGTTGTGGGTGAGAGCGAGTTGCGTTCGGGGACTGTTGGTGAGGTGGATGTGTTCCGTGTTACTGTGAATCCTCAGGTGGTTGGCTGCATCTCTTGTGGTGTTTCAGTGCCGGCCGTTGGCTCCCGCTCTTCTAGACAGGGTCCTGAACAGAATACTCCGGAGTCGACTTCTGCCTCTAACTCGGATAGCCCTGATGCGATTGTGGGCAACAACATCAGCACTTTATGGCCAGCTAGGATCCCCAAGTATATCTTCATATCTAGAATCCATCCTGAGACTACTGAGGACGAGGTCATCGCCCATATTCTTTCTCGTACTTGCGCTACACCGGGCACTGTTGCATTTAGACGGATTGGTTCCTCACACAATCGCTCTGGCTGTTCTTTTACTTCGTCGTTCAGAGTTCTGGTTCCGGCGGATTTATTCAATAAAGTTCTTTCCCCTGAGATTTGGCCTCGCAATTCCATTGTGCGAGAATTTGTCCCAAGATATCGACTTGGCTTGGCCAATGAGTCCTCAAAAAACGGATTGCGGAATTGTCGATCTACTACGCAAACGTAACTGGTCTTCGTTCAAAAACGGCTAGGCTCTTTAATGGCTCCAGCGATCTTTGTTACAGCGTAATTTGTTTGACTGAAACGTGGCTGTTTCAGGGAATTCTAGATGCGGAGCTGTTTAGCTCTGAATCTCTGCAAGCCGTTTTTGCAGCCGTTTCAACATGGCTTCATTAGGGGTAAGTCAACTACCACCAATTTATTGGAATTTTCAAACTTCTGTATTTCTGCAATTGAAGGTGGTAAGCAAGTTGACTATATTTTTACTGATTTCAGCAAAACTTTCGATAGAATAAATCATAGAATTCTTATTCGCAAACTCTCCCTTCTTGGGTTTCCGGGAGTATTTGTAAATTGGATTCATTCGTACCTGTCTGAACGCACTCAGAGGGTTTCTTTTCGTGGAGCTCTATCTGATGCAATTTTCAACACTTCCGGTGTACCGCAGGGCTCCCACCTTGGCCCATTGTTATTTATAATTTATATCAATGATGTATCTGCGATACTGTCTAACTCAAATATTCTTTGTTATGCCGACGAAGCTAAGATATTTCGCACTGTGTCTGACAATGCCGATTGCCTACTCTTAAATTCTGACTTGGACGCCTTTCAGAATTGGTGTTCCGTTAACGACCTTCCCCTAAATATTAGCAAGTGTACATCTATGTCTTTCTCACGAAAAAGGTCTCCATTTCAATATAACTTTATCATAGAGGGTTGTCCTTTAACAAGAGTTACTAAGACTAAGGACCTGGGTGTTTAGCTCAATTCTCAATTTTCTTTCCAGGTTCATTTTGATGACATAGTCAACAAGGCTAATATGACTCTTGGTTTCGTAAAGAGGTGGTCAAAGGAATTTGATGACCCTTACATTACAAACCTCTTATATTGCACTTTTGTCCGGCCTATTCTGGAATATGCCTCTCCAGTCTGGTCACCGCTCTATGTGTCACATATCAATCGCATTGAAGCTGTTCAACGGAGGTTCGTTAGGTTTGCCCTTCGAGGCCTTCCTTGGGATAACTCCCTTATATTACCTCCTTATGCTGATAGACTTAAACTCCTGCACTTGGACACACTTGAAAAGAGACGCCGTGACGCCGGGATCCTTTTTGCTTTCGACTGCATTCGTGGGTCCATTGATTCTTCTGTTCTCTTGGGTCGTTTTGGCATATCGGCTCCAGCTCGCTCCCTGAGGAATTGCGACTTTCTTCGGTTACCTTTTCACCCTACTAATTATGGATTGAATGAACCTATAACGTCGATGTCGCGATTTTTTAATTCCGCTTTTGATCGCATTGATTTTCATCTATCGCGAAATCATGTGAGGAGTCGGCTTTGTTCAGGTTACTTTTTGGTTTTTGTTGTGCTTTTTACTTTTTATTTGCTTTTTGTTCACTTTAGTACTTTTGTTTTCTGAATTTATATTTTGCGAATTCTCTTCTTGTTCTTTGTTTTTTAATGATTTGTTATAGAGTTTTTATTTAGTTTTTGTTTAGTTTTTTTTTATTTAGTTTGTTGTTTAGTTCTTTTTTGCAGTAATCAGCACATTGATGAAATATTGTAAATAAATAAATGAGTACTACGCCACTCTGGATGTGAACATCTTTAGGCTTCGATTGTAGAGCAAACTTAAGCTTGTCCTTTATTAATTGATCATTCTAAGTTCGACAGTTGGCTGCCGCATAGTCTAAGTATACATAATTTTTAAGTCAATTATAATTTTTATTGTGTTATAGTCAGTATTAGCTGTGTTTTTTCAATACACTGGTTCATGGATCATGAAATGAACGATTAGGGAAATTTTTTAAATAAAACTGCAGCTAACTTCCCAAGTTACATATTTGACAGTTTTCAGGCAGGCAGGTTAAGCCTAATCGTAAAAAAGAAATGATAAAATATTAAACATATTGAAAAAAATTGTGTATGTAAGTTTAACCAACATTTTAATTTCTTTCGTCTTATTGCACATTCTCAAAAATGATATTAGCATTGAAATTAAAGTTGGCGGTATTTTATTTTTAATTATTATTTTTAATATATTGTGTATACATATACACCGGTCTTGCCTTGGTACCGTGAAGCCCTATGTCTAACGCTGCCCTGCTGAACAGTTGGGAACATCCTTCACAGTAGATGAATTATAGCATTCTTCAATACTATAACTCCTTTTGAGCATATATATATGTTAAAAAATTTAACCATTAGTCAGTTGTTCATTAAGTCGAAGACCAATCAATTAATTTTCAAATTTTTTCTTCTTATATCATATCTAACTGATCTGTGTGTAGTCGATTTTCAAAATATTGATTATAACTATTTTTCAGACAACTTGTAGGAAAAAAACATTAAACCCTTCAAAAAGGTGACATTTTGTTAAAACCAAAACAAAACAAAACGGTTGCGCACAACGATAGTTTTCGATTTATGATGAAAAATGTTTAAAAAATACCAATCCTCCACGTTACCTCCGAAGTTTCCAAAGCGAAAAATCTGAAAAAAATTTGAGTTTATACAGGTTTATGTAGATATTACATGAAAAATAAAACGATGTCTCTAACTAACATAGTTTTTTAGAAATCAGCAACCTTGCAAGCGACGGGAACCTAGGTTCGCGAGTCTGACTCGCACTTGATCGGAATTTTTATTTATTTTGAAATAATTCTTCACCAACATGACACTTCGGCCATTTCACCACCAAGCGTTTCGTCATTATTACATTTTTCTTGTACGACAGATTAGCCAATCCTTGCACACAAATAAAACTGCACACTTTCCTAACCAAAACCAAAGAGAAATGCTATGTCATTGATGCATTTTAAACTCAATACTTCTACAAAACGAACACAAGACTAAAAACTAAATAAAAACTTAAATTGAGAAACTTTTTATAGTGATAATATGTTATGTTCAGAACATTTGTAGGTTTACGTCATGTAAAAAACTACGAGAAAGTAGAATTTCCCAACCTTTTCCAATTGTGAACTGTGGCAAGTTTCGGTTTGTTTACACCAACAATGCTCAGCTGTTCGTGTCAACTTCCATCTATAGGCTTGTATCTTGACTAGGCTGTGTATTTACACTTTTTGACACTTAATGTATATGTCCTACTAACTACTACATTGTCAAACTAAGTCCTGAAATTAAAATTTCCATTTAAGATGGCTTTCCATCCACTTTTTTGTCTCGCCCATGAAATGAACCAAATGCCAACTAATTTCCTTCCCTTCTCTACTCCTCATTTTTTCCAATCGTGAAAACACCCCTCGAAGCTTCCCAAACCAAATATTAGCCAAAACCCTTCGATTAAGGGAACCCTCAGGAGAAACCAACCATACACCGCACATTTATAATAATTTCCACGAAAGGGTCTGCTCTTACAAGGAAAGCCCCGCAAATAACTTGAAATTGCATAATTTATCCAGTAAACACCAAAAATGAGCAATATAAATGGTAATCAAATCGACCATTTATCAAAGTGATACTGATCAGAGAGCGTTATGATCTGCCTGAGAAATGGATTACGGGCCAACATTAGAATGCAGCCATTCGCAACCCCTGCGAGAAAACAGAAGGCTAGATGTGTTTGGAACGCGTTAAGAGATTAAAACTCTTAACTGTGCTGTAACACAATCAAAGAAAGTTTCATTTTTATATATGAGTGTAGCGAACTTCTTGGTCCTGAAAGTTTTGGAACGGGTCGTGACTTATTAAGAGGAAATAAATGTAACCCATATAAACTATGTTATAATTGCTTATGTGAGCTTTAATAGATTTACAAATAAAAATAAGATACAAGTCATCGGTGGAGTAAGAGGTAACGCGAGAGTCACAGGTTGGAATCCCACCGGCGGCGGTAACAAATGGATCCTATCTTCTAACAAGAGATTACGCTAATAATCAACCAACCATAATAATATTTCATGCTCCGCTCGAGTTTTCAACGGTTTGTTTTGGAATTTTTTCGTAATGTTACTACTTTACAAAATCTGCTCGAAATATTCAATTTCGATACATTCTAATAGCCTCCATCTAATTCCCTGTTTAATGTGCATTGTAGTCAGCCTCTCTCGTATTTCCGTCACTGCAGTCCCAAATCTGCCAACTAATACCTCCCTAGTCTTAATCGTTAACGGGTTTTGAATAAAATTCATCCTTCGTTGTTAAAATGAGATCATCCTTGTCCTCATACCCAACCAGGTAAGTAGGTTTTTTTTTTATACGATGAGGCCAAATCCTAGGGGACAACCCTTTGATGCGTTAGCATGGTTTTTTGCTCGGAAGGGAATTAGGGTAAGGGAAGTGAGGAAACTTGAGTCTTGTTTTTGCATTGCTGCGAGCTAGACAACAGCCCAGAGTCTGAGTGGATTATTTTAATTTCTTAATAAAAGCTCACGGGGTCATCTGGTCAAGAACCCGGGACCCATGGCATGGTGGTCGTGCCGTGCGGCTCAACGCATTGATCCAACTCCGTCTCCAAGGCACTTAAGGTTGTGGAAGTTCATGGTACCATCCCTGGTGAATTGCGATTTATCCATCCACAGAATTGGGTCCAAAAACGCCTTGTTCTCTTTGTCGCATTCCAGAAGCCAAATGCAACTTTTTTCTCGGAATCTCCTTCCAGTAGTCCTTGGAAAGGGATATGATGATATGGACGTAATCCTCCTCGACGAATAGTTCTCCTTTAACTGTAAACACTCCTAATCGTCTTGCGACTCATCTCGTGCTAACTTAAGGACACCCGTAGTTATCGATTTTTTTTTTTCAAATATGATCGATATTCTTTCTGACCGACACTTATTTATTGCAAAATTTCCATCAGGTATTAATAACAGACGGCCAGGATACTTGGGTGTTAACACTGACTAACACAAACTAATTACAACAATAAAATAAATTACACTGACTTTTTTATAACCTATTTGCAGCAGTAATAAAAACTAATTACCTGTGAACTCTAAATAAATATTTTCGACCCTTTCTTTTAGAAATCGGGAGACAGTTCGGAAAAAGGCTGAATTTTGAGAAATCGCAAAACATTTTTTCACTTTCGCAAGTGACTGTACCTGTAGTGGACAGAGTAAGATGCATTGTGGAGTGCTGAAGGATGGATGGAAGAGTCGGAAGTCTTCTAGGATATGGGGTAATTGGGTAACGAATGAGGTCTCCACAAGAGCACATCAGTCTCCTGTTGTATTCCAGTAAAGTAGCGTAGTATTCCTCAAGTACGGCGGTGGCAGTGATGATAGATCCTCACGAGTTAACTATCTCCGCGGTACACGCACCAGTAGCAGGTGCAGACCTCACAAAGCTCGCAAGCGCAGGAGGAAAGAGTCGGAATAGGAAAAAGCGACAAAGAGCCGCTAAGAGGAACAGGAAAAGTCAGGAGGTCAACCAAATGGACAAGAGGTTCAACAAATCCCCCTAAATTGAGGAAGAGACGGCAACCGACACCTGCAGGAGGTCGGCCTTCTTCCTGGCGGCAGCGAATGAGCTGCGTCTTGTGGTCGTGGACGCGAGTAGGGATGGGAGGATAGAGCCTTAACTAGAGACTTTTAAGGAGGCCCTGTTGAAGGCTATAGACTCCCCTCCTGAAAACGCCGGAAATCACGGGTTGTGCGGTGTCTTATGGAAGATTTTTACCTCTCCCGCTAAAACAAAAAAAAACTCAGTTCAATCAGATTGGTTGTAGTAGACTTTCCTGTGATGAAGCCGTGCGAAAGGCCAATCAATTAAGCGCAAAATTGTATTTGTCGATATCGAGCACTTTCAATGACTTTCTTTTGACCGCGTGAAAGGAAACCACAAAATCAAAATGAAAAAATGGTAAAAATATACTGAAAAAGAAATGAATTTTTATAATGTCTTTTTAGAATGAAAATTACTAGTCCTGAGCAGTATAATATTTTAATATCGTATTATTATTATATTAATCAATAATTTAAATGCATCTTTCGAAAGTTTTTAATAACACTGTGAAGTAATAAATTAGTTTTCTGTACTAAAATTCTGACACTGAAAATACGAAGATCTGAATCACACCGTTACCCCTTAATCTAATCCTTTGTTATTCAATATCTATGAAAAAATGTTTATAAATAAAATCCATTTTTAAATATTTATTAATTTTTACCTATTACACATTAAAAACTTACCTTTAGATTTGGCTAAAACAATTGTAATGTTATTAGATTATTCTTACATTTTTTTGAATAACATTCTAGCCTCAATATAATACTGAAATGATAGAAGCAAAATAGGGTGAAGTTTTTTTCGATCTCACTAAAATCACAAATGATTGTCAAATATTTTGGAAGCTCTAACTTTTCGTCTCCAACCTTTGAACATAAAACCTTGAGTAAGAAACTAAATGGAGTGGCCATTGCGGGTAAAATTCGTGTACATGAACGTGCCAATTTTTATGACTATTTTTACTCTCAAATTTCAACCATATTGTATTTTCAACTCAACACCAAAGGCGTATGTGTAATTAAATTTTGCAAGGAGTTAATAGAACTTTTTTATTAAAGTGTTACCTGATTTCCAAATTAATTAGTTAATTCTCTTGTGTTAACAGTATATTAATGTGCAGAAAAACACTAATACAAATTACAAATTTTAATAAATATTGCTCGTTTTAAATTGCATTTTTAAATAGATTTCTCCAGAATTTGAAAAATTTTTGCTAAAGCATATATATAAACATTTTTTCGTCAGCCTGTCCTGTGCTGCTTTTGTTGTGTGCGTGTCAAATCAATAACAATAGGGAGGATTTAGACTGGCTACGGAAATCTTTGATGTTGGGCTACATTTAGTTTCTTACTTGTAGCAAAAAAGTAAACTAGAATCGCAATACTACATATGGGTACATATGTGGTGTACGTGTGATCAGCCGTTGAACGTATCAAGGAGTGCGGAGGTGGAGAAGGCTTGTCGAAGTGTCAAAACTATAAAATAAGTCATAAAAGTTTTTTAAAAGAAGAATTTATCAAGACGAAAACACACGGATTATTAATTATAGAATACAGGGTGTTTCAGATCTGACGTGCCAAAATGGGTAGGGTGATAGATCCCATCTAGACAATTCCAAAATTGTCAACAATGTTGATCTAACTCCTACCATTGCACGTACAGTCACTTCCAAAAGTGAACAAAATTTTTTGCGATTACCTAAAATTCAGCATTTTTCCACATTGTAATTAGTACATCACTGTTTTATTTTTATTAGATTGCCCCTCTTATTACCTTTCTTACAAGGTGCAACATGTCCACATAGAGAAAATATGTAGAAATTTATACGTAGAAATCCTATCGGAGAATATTATAAAAATCAACAAATTGAAAAAATTAAACTCAAATTCATCCTAAAATGCTTTTTATTAAATTTAAAAATAATTATAATTAATCTTGATAAGTAATAAAAGCCGTTCAAAATGTCCACAGCCACTTTGCATGCATGCCCACAATCTCCTTCTAAGTCCCTGTTTAAGGCGTATTGCAGCCAGTCTCTCCCGTATTTTCGTCGCTGCATTCCCAATTCGGCTAACTAAATCCTCTCTATTGTTAACCAAGGGCCAAGGGCTTGAATAAACTTCATCCTTCATTGTTCCCAAAAAAAGTCCAATAGAGTAAGGTGGAGATCCAGCAGGAAAAGTAATCGGTACACCTCAACCAATCCAGCGGTTAGGAAATTTTTCACTTAGTATTTCCTTCACAATGTTAGCCATATGCGCTGGTACTCCATCGAGTTTGTGAAACACTCCCCTAAGATTATCCATAGGGTTCTCCTCTTTTAGATTTGGCAGTGTATTGTCCAAAAAGTCAGCATAAATTTCACTATTGAGCACTTGCGGCAAAATGAATGGTCCTACCAAATTGTTGCCGGTGATACCAGCCCAAACATTGACACTGAAGCTCTACTGGAATGAGGTCACCTTTGCCCTGTGTGAGTTAGTGTTCGACCAGGTATTGAGGTTATGAAAGATTGCGGTATCATTCCTGGTGAATTGACATTCATCTGTCCACAGAATTCGGTTTTCTCTCAGAATCTCCTTCCAGTAGTCCTTGGGCTGGATGATGATGATATGGACGTAATCCCCCTCGATGAATAACCCTCCAAACCTTAGATGACGACACTCCTAATCGCCTTGCGGCTCGTTTCGTACTCGCCTCAGCGTCCTGCCTCACGATGGTGATTATTTGCTGCTCGACGTCGGCAGAAGTTCCCAAAGTTTCAGGTCGTGTCTCCAGATCGTGTGAAGTTACACTTCCTGTTTTTCTTAACCTTTGGAAAGTCCGTGTAATTACCCTTCTTTGGGGTGCTCGCCGGTTAGGGAATCTCCTTTGATATTCCAGTACAGCCGCTCTCTCTTTTCCGTAAATGTAAATAATATCCGCGTATTCCTCAAATGTAAATTCTACCATTTTTTAATAATTTTTGCTTAAAAACACCCATACTTATTGATTTGTTTTTCAACTATGATAGGTATTCTTGCTAACTGACCCTTTTTATAGCAACATTTTCGTTTAGGTACGAGTAACAGAACGCCAGGATACAAGGGTGCGACTTCTACCTACCACCAGCTAATATTGGCAATAAGACAAAATTACACTAACATTTTTATAACTTTGTTGCAGCAATAATTAAAATTACTTACCTCTTAACCCAAAACAAACATTTTCGACCCTTTATCTTAAAAATTTTGTTTCTTTAAAGAATTTCCTACCTAAAGTGCAATAAAATAATTAGGTACTCAGGGAGTTCTAAGGGTGCGGTTTTTCTAATCCTGTGTCTACCTTACCATGTTGTACCTTTTTGAAAAGGTAATAAGAATGGCAATCCAATAAAAATATAAGAGAGGTGTACTAATTACATGAATTTCGGAGAAAATTTTGGAAAATGCTGAATTTTAGGCAATCGCAAACCTTTTTTTCCACTTTTGGAAGTAACTATACGTGCAATAGTAGGAGTTAGATCAGTAGTGTTGACATTTTTGGAAAGATAATAAGGACAGTTGTTTTTTCGCGTTTGTTTGATATCGCTGTGTTCGGTAGATCAAAAGATAAAAATAAAAGAGTAATGTGAATACCATGAAAAACTTAAATTCATACCCTGTAACTCCCAAACGGTTGAGTTTGCCTAATCGAGATCTAATACCCCCAATCATTTTGGCACGTCCGATCTGAAACACCCTGTATCTACTTAGTCATAATTTATCGTGTTCGATTGTTATTTAGAAGCCTAGAAAAAAATATTATAATAAGTTATTTCGATAAAATACGTCACGTCGACTTTTTCATTTAATATTGGGAGGTCGCCTTTTGTTTAATATTTTAATTGAAAAATGTAAGTATTTAATTGTGTATTAATTCATTAATTATTTTAAAGAAATATTTTATAAAAAATATTTTTGGAAGACATTTACGAACAAGCGTTAATTAGAAAAACATGGATTTAATGAATATTAAATAAAAAAGAATTTTACAAAAATTTAATAGTTTTTTAATAGAAATCGATGCATTGAAGCCTCAGAACTATTGTCTCAAAATTTTGTTCTGAAAAACACAGCAATTTTCAAGTTGTAGTTAAATTCAGTTGTTATATGGAAAATAATATTTAAAAAAAAACTTTCACTTTTGTTTTTCTCAAAACTTTGTTTTTATAAGCTAAATGTACGTTTGCCAGGACGTTTGTAATTGATGTCATTATCGCGCATCGTATAATATTGCAAAAATTTCATTTTTAATAATAATTTGAAACTGGAAAAATGGGGTGAAAAACGCAATTTTTTTTCAAAGTTGTGTTAAAATCGCGTAAAATTTAGAAAACCCCTATGATAGCCGGTAACTACAACCCTATATTTTATAAAAACTCTTAATTGTTTGATTTTCGATAACACATGTAGCGGAAAACTTGCACTTAATGGAGGAGACTTGAAAGAGGAGGAGCTTAACGGCCGCTTTTTTTCCAAGTAGGAAAATGTTTTTGTTTTTAATAATTGTTTTGTCACAGTCCGTTGAATCGTTTATTCAAAATAAATTCTCAAAAAACCTTTATTTTTCTTTTTCGCATTTAAGCAATTTGCTCTTTCGCAAACCTCAACTATCACTATTAAGATCAAATAACGATTCCACACTATACATTTTTAACATTCAATTATTTAAAATCCACTTAAAAACAACAAATTAATTATATTTAATATACAAATCGGCACGAATCAAAAACAAAAACGTCAAAAGAAATATAATAGTTAAAAAATTATATCCACTTATGGATTGATTCGATTAACTTACATAATACCAAAATTAATTTCTGTCGAATTTTATTTGACTTCGATCGATTGTCAAATCGACTCTCACAATAGGCAACATATGCTATATTTATAATCTTTTAGGTCTTTTTGATTAAATTATAGTAAGCGACAATATTCGTGATTTTGTTGTCGTTATGTAGAGCTTTGGTTACATTTTTAATCTAGACAAGTTAATGGGTTCCCATATTTCCGAAGAATTTTTGAGAAAGGCAGCACATTTTTAGATTAAATTAAATCTTTGCGAAAATTTTTTAAATGTAAATTAATTATACATAATAACGAAGTGAAGTAATTTTTTTCTTTGCTAGTATCGGGATGACTACAAACTAGACCAAAACTGTTTTCTTTTAAATTTTATTATTACCACACAAATCTCCTCGGTGGTTACTCTTGCGCCAACTATTTTCCCTACGGAAGAAAACGACTCGTGAGTTTACAACTCAATGGGTCAACTGCCTAAACTACGCAATACCGCACTCATACTTCTCACTCACATTAGATCACCAAAGCGGACATACCATCAGAGCTGACCTAATCCTGTGATTTGGAGGATTGATACCTGGACATACCAACTTAATCAATTCCTCCTTCATCGGACATACCAGATGATCACAGGACTCACTATGCTTTTATTACAATCCCGGACATACCACAGATAAGTAATAAAACCACCCAATAAGCGGACATACCAGCTATATTGGGATAATTCATAGGAGTGCGATTCAGCTTCACCGGACACACCACGATCCGCTGAAGTCACATCCCTCCAATGTGCGGACACACCAGCACTATTGGCACAACCATACCATGTCCCCCAACTTCACCGGACATACCACATTCCATTGGGGAGCACTTGGACGGATTCATCATCACACACACAAATATTCAACGACAACCTACGATTAGAGGAATTACCACTGATAAACTCTAACTTAACTACTACCCACTACACAGTACACACAACCCAGTACCCACTAACAAGCGGCATGGCGCCTTTCCCATTACATTTTCCCAGAAGAGGTAAAGGATTAATTGAACTTGCCATTTATTGCAACCTACATTAAGTATTTGAATGTCTGAGGATCGAAAAGGGACCAGATCTTTCAAATTGTTTATCTATTTTATTATGGTTGTGTCTGTCCTAGAAATCTTGGATTTTCTGAATTGGTTATTACCTGACACTAGGTTTAAAATTACTAATAAAATATTTAACTATTTTGAATTAATACAATTTGTAATTATTTAAAAGATCTACAAAAAATCTCAAGTTTGACTACTGTCATAAGCAAATTACAAAAGCCCTTACTACTACAGAAAGAGAAATGCCGACATTTCCCTAACTTACTGCCACTCCTATTTAGTTTTATGTTCTAAGGCTCGAACAATTTACCAAATATGAAATCTCGATTGAGTCGATTACACATTAGTCCCAATTCGATGGTTCGAGTCGAGTTACCACCGAAAAAGAGGTTTACTTATGCGATTCTGGTGCCCAATATCTAGAAAGAACTACAGACGTAATGAGAACAATTCACCTTGGAGAACCAACCGACTTGCAAAGGGAATGCTACACTCCAGTTTAAAAGGGTCAACTAATACTTGCAGCAACAATATTTACTAAAAAAGTGAAAGGTCAAGTTTCTAGATTATGGGTACGAAACAGGCCACGGGTTTGGACACTTTGTTAATGTCCACGAGAGTCCTATGGGAATCGGTATACGATTAATGTCAGATGATCCAGCTCTTTAAGAAAACATGTTTTTCTGAAATGAACCTGGGTATTAGGTATAGTATAAAGGTGAATTGGAATTCGTATAGAAGATATGTACACTACAAATTATTCCAGCTGCTGCGCAATATAACTTCGTTGGACGTGGTGCTCTTCTGCTTAAGACAATAAACCCGGATAAGTTGCATTTGAGTTGCCTGTGAGGCCGGAGGCCCGGGCGCATATCCAAATCGGACGATGAGCCATGAGCCTGGCCACCATCCAGAGGGCCAGTAAACGCATATTAACGGTGGGATAGGTATAAGTTCGCAATTTTATATAGCTGTCTTCTGTCAATCGATTAAACTCTTGAATATATTCTTTAAATTTAATTAACTTACAAGCGACCACTTGCAGAAAAGTCTAAAATACAAATTAATTTATAATTAAGTGAGGGAGTATGGGCTAGAACCACAAAGCCTTAGCTTTAGGATCATATTTTTACATCTATGAAATTTTGTGTCGTATTATAGAAATAAAACAAATTAATTGTTAAATTTTTATGCTTTACATATTAAGAAGACTTGGTTAAAGGTGGACACATTATTAATTAGTTCAATATATGCAAAAATAGCCAGCTAATACTATCTTCGTTGTAATCAAATAATTAGAAATAAAAAAGTCTCAAGTGTCACTTAAACTTAAGTTACTGGAAAATAAATATAACAGAAAAAGGATGTATTTACAACTCAAAATTAATCTTCATCAGTTTGCGAAAAAAGAAAATTGGCCGCCTGCTGTTCGTTTTTGTCACAAGCAAAGTACGCCTGAACCACAAGTTCCTCGGGAAATCCCAATGCTTTCAGTCTTTCTATGGCTTCCCTTTCTTGGTCAGTGACTGTTATAACAGGAATATCCGGTAGTGAATCAATGGATTCATTTTCATCTGGTTCATTTAATAGCTGCACAAACTCGTCTTGATTTTCTCGGATGAGTTGCAATAGCCGCGGATTTGTTTGTCCAATTTGTGTTATAACACCATTTAGCAGTGAAGGATCATCTCGCAACAATCTCCTCATTTGTTGAAAACGTGTGTCATTTCGAAGAAATGACAGCGGTCTTTGGTGGTCGGTTGCTTGTATAGGTTCTGTCGTGTCTGCTACTGTTGATAGTTGGGAAACCTCCGTTTCTGTTGTCGGGGGAATGCCCTGTATTAGATATTCAACTGCTCTATCGGGATTATTAAAACTGGCTCTTAATGCACGAATCACTTCTTCTTCAGGATAACCCATTTCGACTATACTATTGATAACATTTCTAATCTCGATTGGGTCGGTTAAGCTTTCAGATGACGGACTAGTCACAGCCTGTTCACTAACCGGTGTCGCCGATCCCTCAACACTATCTGCAGGATTAGGCTTCAAAACTTGTCCGGTAGACGACTTTTCTTGTGTTTGGTTCGACTTTTTCTTCATTACGACCAGGAATTTCTTCTCATCAATTTTATAATCCTTCAGTTGCTTGTTGTCTTCTAATATGACTCCAGCATAAATAAGAGTTTGATTTTCAGCTAAAAGCTCATTATTCGAAACATGTTGTAGTCGTTTCTTTAAATCCAAAACAGTATTAGAGTCTTCGATTTCGATTTCGTATACATCTTGCTTAAAATTCTTTATTGTTACTTTCATCCTAATGAACAAACGACATATAGTTTTAGAATATTGTAATAATATTAACCTAACTTTCTTCGTTGAAAACTTTGCTTTAGATTCCGAAAGATTTTACAATTCTATATACATAGAGTAAAGAAGTTTACAACTTTTTTTTTATTCAAGTGCCACTTGAGAGTGGATTACCAGATGAAAGACTAACGTTGGGTGAAGGTAAACACAAAATTTTTCAAAACTTTCACATTGACATTTTAATTTTAATCGAATACAATAGCCACAGCCTACTTAGATATTATTTTTTATGAAACTGAGTTGAAACCATTTAATTTTTCTATCGTAAATTCAGTAATATTGGAGATGAAATTAATAGCTTCGTTCAATTCCTCACAGGCGTTTTTGGAGTTCCATTAGCTCTCAATATTATTGTTGTTTAGTTTAGTGATAATTGCCAAATGTGGTTTACCTGTTAAATATTAAGAAATATGGAAAGGAATAGATCAAAATTTTATATTTCAATTATGATGACAATTAATTCATTCATCTTCTTAGATATTTCTTCTTGAAGGCGTTTAAGCACATCAAAACCTTCCAAGTGCCAAAAAATAGGTTTCATTGGGGATAATACTATGATGTACACAGTACGGGATTAACCCTGTTGAGGCCTCTAGGCAGTCGAAATCTCGAGTCCCCTTATAAAAAATCACCGTCTCTGGGCTGTCGTCTAGCTCGCAGCAATACAAAAACAAGACATTCAAGTTTTCTCACTCCCTTTACCCTAATTCCCTTCCGGACAAAAAAAAGTGAATTCTTTCAGAATATCTTGGAAATATAGTTTTAGCAAGTCGTCATATTCAGCGGTCCTTGTATGATTAAAGGTCGATGACAACTTATTAACTGTCTCAACTTCAATAAGGTTCGTTCACCAGTAAAGTTCGTGAGAATAGACACTACAAATTCTTAACTCTGTCGTAACGTTTGAGAACGCTGACTGGACCTTATTAACCGACTTCCCAAAAACAAAGAGGTTCTAAGTTCGACGCGTATTATTTTTTTGTTTTTGTTTTTATTTTTATGTCTGACCGGGCATAACTTCGTAACGCGTCGACCGATTTTCATGATTCTTCTTTTTTTGGGTAGAGTATGTTCACCGATTGATACCATGTCTAATTTTTGGTAGGGTTGGGGTGGGGGGGGGGGGGGGGGGGGGTGAAACCTAACTTTGTAACGCGTGGACCGAATTGGATGGTTATTTTCTTGTTGTACAGAGTAAGATCCCCCATTGCTAATAAGAGAAAAAAATTTGGTCTAGGGTGAGGGGAAGGGGGGAGGGGTAGTCTAACTTCGTTACGCGTGGACTGATTTAGATAATTCCTTTTCTGTTGAGTATGTTCCCTGGTTGATGCCACGAGAAAAAAATTTTGGTGGGGTGGGGGTGGGGGTGGAACCTTACTTTGTAACGCATGGTCCGATTTCGATGGTTCTTTTTCTGTTGTATAGAGTGTGATCATCCCATTGCTATAAGGAGAATAATTTGGTCCTATGGTGACGGGTGGGGGTGGAGGGGGGGGGAGTAGTCTAACTTCGTAACGCGTCGACCGATTTTCATGATTCTTCTTTTGTTGGGTAGAGTATGTTCACCGATTGATACCATGTCTAATTTTTGGTAGGGTTGGGGTGGGGGGGAACCTAACTTTGTAACGCGTGGACTGATTTGGATGGTTATTTTGTTGTTGTACAGAGTAAGATCCCCCATTGCTAATAAGAGAAAAAAATTTGGTCTAGGGTGAGGGGAAGGGGGGAGGGGTAGTCTAACTTCGTTACGCGTGGACTGATTTAGATAATTCCTTTTCTGTTGAGTATGTTCCCTGGTTGATGCCACGAAAAAAAAAATTTTGGTGGGGTGGGGGTGGGGGTGGAACCTAACTTTGTAACGCATGGTCCGATTTCGATGGTTCTTTTTCTGTTGTATAGAGTGTGATCATCCCATTGCTAATAGGAGAATAATTTGGCCCTATGGTGACGGGTGGGGGTGGAGGGGGGGGAGTAGTCTAACTTCGTAACGCGTCGACCGATTTTCATGATTCTTCTTTTGTTGGGTAGAGTATGTTCACCGATTGATACCATGTCTAATTTTTGGTAGGGTTGGGGTGGGGGGTGGGGGTGAAACCGAACTTTGTAACGCGTGGACTGATTTGGATGGTTATTTTGTTGTTGTACAGAGTAAGATCCCCCATTGCTAATAAGAGAAAAAAATTTGGTCTAGGGTGAGGGGAAGGGGGGAGGGGTAGTCTAACTTCGTTACGCGTGGACTGATTTAGATAATTCCTTTTCTGTTGAGTATGTTCCCTGGTTGATGCCACGAAAAAAAAAATTTTGGTGGGGTGGGGGTGGGGGTGGAACCTAACTTTGTAACGCATGGTCCGATTTCGATGGTTCTTTTTCTGTTGTATAGAGTGTGATCATCCCATTGCTAATAGGAGTATAATTTGGTCCTATGGTGACGGGTGGGGGTGGAGGGGGGGGAGTAGTCTAACTTCGTAACGCGTCGACCGATTTTCATGATTCTTCTTTTGTTGGGTAGAGTATGTTCACCGATTGATACCATGTCTAATTTTTGGTAGGGTTGGGGTGGGGGGTGGGGGTGAAACCGAACTTTGTAACGCGTGGACTGATTTGCATGGTTATTTTGTTGTTGTACAGAGTAAGATCCCCCATTGCTAATAAGAGAAAAAAATTTGGTCTAGGGTGAGGGGAAGGGGGGAGGGGTAGTCTAACTTCGTTACGCGTGGACTGATTTAGATAATTCTTTTTCTGTTGAGTATGTTCCCTGGTTGATACCACGAGGTGGTGGGGTGGGGGTGGAACCTAACTTTGTAACGCATGGTCCGATTTCGATGGTTCTTTTTCTGTTGTATAGATTGTGATCATCCCATTGCTAATAGGAGATTAATTTGGTCCTATTGTGACGGGTGGGGGTGGAGGGGGGGGGGAGTAGTCTAACTTCGTAACGCGTGGATCGATTTGGATAATTCTTGTTCTCTTGGGTACAGTATGCTCCCTGGTTGATACCACGAGAAAAAAAATGTTAGTGTGGCGGGGAAGGGGGGGGGTGGAACCTAACATTGTAACGCATGCACCGATTTGGATGGTTCTTTTACTGTTGTATAGAGTATGCTCCCCCATTGCTAATAGAAGAATAATTTGTTCCAAGGTGGGGGGTTGGGTGGGGGAGGAGTAGTCTAACTTCGTAAGGCGAAGACTGATTTGGATAATTCTTTTTCTTTGGGTAGAGTATGCTCTCTGGTTGATACAACGAGAAAAAAAATGTTGGTGGAGTTGGGGTGGGGGAGGGTTGGTGGAACCTAACTTTGTAACGAGTGGACCGATTTGGATACTTCTTTTGCTGTTGTATAGAGTGTGATCCCCCATTGCTAATAGGAGAATAATTTGGTCCCATTGTGGTGTTGGGGTAGGGGGAGGAGTAACTTCGTAATGCGTGGACCGATATCGATGATTCCTTTTCTGTTCCATGAGAAAAAAGTTTAGTGAAATGGAGGTGGGGTAGGGAGTTAAACATAACTTTTTAACGCGTGGACCGATTTGGATGGTTCTTTCTTCGTTGTATAGAGTAAAAGACACTAAAAAGTGAAAAATAAAATAGTTTTTAAAAACAAAGTTTAACCGACTTAACAAAAAGCGCTAAAAAGCATAAAATAATTTTTAATTTTATATCTATTACGACATTTTGAATTCGGTGTAAATTAAACAAATAAAACAACTACAGTACCACAATTGAAAATAATACATAATACTACCTGAACGTTTCAGCTTACGGGATCATAAGAAATGACGATTAAATATTTTTGTTGTACTTGTTTGATTTGCACCGACTTCAAAATGTCGTAATAGATATAAAATTAAAACTTATTTTATGCTTTTTAGCGCTTTCTGTGAAGTCGGTTCAACTTTTTTTTTAAAAACAATTTTATTTTCAAAAATGAATTTGTGCGATCGCGATGCTGACAGTTTTTTACCAGCTTTGATAATATTATGGGCAATCGAAGCCCAGGTTAGCCCGAAGGCTTGTCTGAACTAAAAAAAAAATTTGGAAGGAAAAAGAGAGTTTAGCTCAGTTTTAAGGTAATCAGGCAGAACAGGCAAATTTAGTGACGCATGCTCAGGTTTGTAGGAAGGCTTGCCTGAATCAACATAAACCTTCCGGCAAACCTGTACGTCTATAACCTCCTTAAGGGAATGTGTTTCACCAGCTAAGAAACATGGGAACCAGTACTCATTACCTTTGGACAGAGAGTACACGAGCGGTTCTTATTTAATTTGATCTTTTGAAAAGATCATGGAATAGAAACCAACGTCACTTTAATATTACGGTCGCATGATATGCCAACAGTAATTGTACCGCATCTTGTATCTTTAGGAAAAGGTCTTTTACGAGTAAAGCGAAGTTGAAAACGACTGTGTCGTTTTTATTTATTCATCATAATTTTTCGCTTTCTCTTGCTGTTTTTTCATTTTTCCGCACTGCTAGAAATACTATTATTTTTTATTGTGGTTTTCCCTAAGGTCTTAAAAGTGACCTTAATTACTCCTCTTTATAAGAAGAACAACAAATATGATATTTCTATTTATAGACCAAAAATTGTATGGGGTTTTACCGCGTAAAGAGTGGTGCAGTAATGGATACCATATTGATCGTTCATCATGAGGGTCCCAGGTTCGAATCCCACGGATATAATAATATATTACTCTAAAAAAAATCCCCTGGGGAGGAGTAATGGCGGTGGTACAAAATCTACTTCAAATTATACGTCCAGTTGTAATGGTTATCATCCAATCGGATAAAAATTTTTAACCGCCCCATTTTTGGAGAATGTGGCATTGTTTTCTCTTTCTTCCTTTCCTCTACATACATACATTCATACATACATATGTGTGCTGTTACCATTTCATACAATTGGTTGAAACATTTCTTTTCGAAATATGCGCGCCGATGATTCTCGGACTTCTTTTTTTCGAGTGTGGTTATGTTAAATCATTAGTTTATTCCAATAAGCCCACAACATAAATAATATAAAAGCAAACACCTGTCGTATTTATTATTTTTTGCTGAGTTAAGTAGCGATTTATGCAAAAAATACCGAACAAATGCAAGTTGGACTTGCGCAATTAGTGCTCCGTACCATGTTGCTTTTGAAATAAAGATTTTAATTGAGAGGATATAACCAATTAGACAAAAAGATTTTATGAGGTTTCCGATTTTAGGGAATAATAATCGAGCAAGGTGGTTAAAACTTTCTTTGAATTTTATTGAAAGGTGACATTCCATGAAAATAATTTTTTTCCAAAACTCCAATATGGCGGCGATAGCCAATGATGTCGGGAGGCCTCAATTCGCAGAAGAATCCATTTATTGATGTTAAGTATCACTTTAAAAAAAAAATTATAATGAGTTAATTGAAGTAGCTTCTAATTAGGCTAAAGTGCAGGGCAAGTAAAACACAAAAAATTACAATTTTTTTCTTAAACAGTATTTATTTTGAGCACTTTCAAAGTTATATGAATTTTAAGTGACGAAAACGTCGTTTTGAGAAAATCGCTGTCAGAGATTAAGTAACGTGATTTTTTTCCAAATTACTAATAAGACTATTATAATATTATAATAGCGACGGTTCCATTTTACTCTAAGCGACTTCGGAGACAGCTGTCCATTCCTTAGGTATCACAGCCAGAGGTCGAGACACGAAGACTAGGCAGGGTACATCGGTCTTATAGGATATTGATAGGGAACCGATTCGAATTTCGGGGAAAAAATTTCCTCAAGTGTTCTTAAGACAAGCAAACAAAAAAAATACATTTTTTTAGCCTGGTTATTGTTCAAATTCTCGACCGTGTCGAAACAGATACATCCAAGTCACTATATATGTATACCTACTAGTAATAGTTTGCGTTCAATCTGCATTTTTTTCTCAATGTTCAGGTTTTTTTTCAATTTTCTGTACAAACCTTTTAATGATAAGGGTGGGGGACAGCAATTTTTAGCGTTTATCCTGAAAAATATGTAAAGAAATGCATAAAAAATAGATCATGTATATTGCTCAATTCGGGCTTCAATCAGCTTTCATTTGATACCCCACACGATGCCCTTGAAAGAAATTGTTTTTTCCACTTCCCAATCAACCATCAAAATCAAAATCCAATCTTTTATACTTCACGTCTATAATTGAGTTAACACACTATCTCTATGCTTTATTTTAAAATGTTGCGTCGAATAGTTTCAGAGAAAATCACCAGTAATAGACGGACGGGCGTACGGACACCGAGACCGAAGGGATTCCAAAGATGTTCGATTTTTTTCAATTATGATACGAAATCCTAAATATGGTTCGAAAACTGAATCCATTTTTCAAAACTGTCCAGAGGAGGTCATTTACAGGAAATTATTTTCAAAAAATAGTGGCATAAAGCAATTAAAAAGAAAAACTGCACTGATATCTTATACCATTGTGCTTTTATTTCAATTTAAATATCTACAATTTTTATTTTATGTCAGATTTAAGTTTCAGCTCTAAAACGTAAACACTTTCCAATAGTGGACATTTTTTGAGAACTGCACGTGAAAGAGATAGATGGTTGATTTTTGTGAGAAGCTTTCGGAGAGTACATATTGTCCTTTTGATCAAATTTCGAAGTCATTTATATCATATAACGAAATTGGAGCTAAAATTATATCAATTGGGTATGTGGCACTTATAAATTGCCGAACCTTTTAACTTTCTAATAGATTTCTAGCAGGACTCTTAGGCAATCTAAATTGAATTGGAAAGCTCCACTACAGATGTAATTAAAAAACCTGTATGTAACTAACAATTACAAAAATCAAAACATTTTTGTGGAATTTATTCTACCGTGGTTTTTAAAGTTCTTTGGTTTTTCTGAAATGTATAAAGTTATTAGATAAATGTTATCGAAGCAGTTTTTTACTATTGAATGCTTATTAACATAGTTTTTTATTTGTATTTATTAATTTTTATTAAATATTTTTCAAAATTCGGCTATTTCTCTAAGTCCGTGTATGGATAGTCCTTTATTTACAAACAAAGTACTGAATTAACAAGGAACATCTATAGTAATAATTATAAAAAATTCCACTTTCAATGCACAAAAGTAATAAGTTCAAATTGTAATATGCATTTCTTAAACAAAATGAGAATTAAGCTCACCTGACCATTGAACTATCAAGTGTCAGCCTAACACCCTTAGCTGACAAAGGGCAAATAATTTATCATCCAATTACAAGTTTTCCCCATCTTCGTGGCGCCCCATTGCCTAATGCCAAAAAGGCTGTATTGAACACTTTTCTCCTGTTAGCCCCACGAACCCGTCTCAGTTGTTCCTGACATACCTTTTATACAACCAAATAACTCGATTCCAAAGGGTTATGTCCCGCGAGAGTCGTTATTTAACTTCTCCGAATCACTTTAAAATCTAAAGCAAACTTCGAAGATGAATGCGCATCTCTCATTGGGGTAATTTGTGTGATTATATTCCGGCATTGGGTCTATCCTCCGGGCCGACATCCGGAATGCTATTAAACTTTGTCTTATGGGATACCATCGTGACTGAGTTTTGTTTTCACGTTTCACTTTCAATGTTTACAAAGAAACGACTTTATTTGATGGAAGATGAATCCTCAAGGAAAGTCGTTTTGTCCTGATACTTGCCTTTCCTGTGCACATTCATTTTTAACATGTTTACTTTCTGACAGGAAATTGTCTTCAGAGAGTTTTTAAGCTTTTGGACAAGTGGACAAACAGTTCTTTAGAGATTTTTCCAACAATCAGAAACGTTTAGAGCAAATATTTCCCGTGCGGATATACATTTGATTTACTTTATACTTTCTTTGAGTCATATTTTCCAAGGGCAGCAAATCATGTGTGCTTAAAATTGATTTGTGAAAAACAAGATAAGATTGATTTCTAAGGAATATTTAAGAAAATTGAATTTTTTCAAGTAATTGAATTTTTTGAAATTTGTCAGCAATACAAAAACACTCGCATCTCAAAAACAGACCAGTATCGTAAAGCAATATATTGTGTAATATACAATCGCGGACAAAAGAAGGTTAAATTTCAGTCAGATTATAAAATTAGATACCTAGGTATTTTTATTACATATAAATTTACGTATTTATTCGAACTACCAATTACACAAAGATCCTCCAAATAACTAAATATGTCAGAGCCATTCTACAATTGACAAAAGTTAGTTTACTAACAAAAGAAAATTTCAAATCTTACCAAATAAAGGCAACAATATACTTAAAGAATATTTTAGTTTGTTGTTGGACCTTCTTTGTTGTCTAATAAATCTGGAAATTTCGTTGACATATTATGCACCAAATTTTCCGATATATTTAACGGAAACGTAGCACTTGTAGTTTATTCCAAAATATTGGAATATATTAGATCTGTCAGAATATTCGAATCTATCATAGCCCACAGATTTTCTACAGGTTTCAGGTATTTCGACTAAACAGGCCATTCGAGTTCTTAAATCCTATAATTTGTGAAAATTTTTGAAGCTATTTGATAAGTAGCTTGGGGTTATTGTCTTATTTATTCTTATTTATTTATTTATTTAAGATTCATCAAAGGGCTGATTACTTAACATGTAAAATAAAATAAAATAAGAATCACAATAATTACAATAATTAGTAATTAATATAAATAACTAGAAAATAATTAATTTAAAATAATAACTAGAAAAATAGAAAATTAATTAACTAGAAAAATAATTAATAATACATAACAATTACAAAATAATAACAGAGTAGTTAGGAAAGTTTGACCTTCACAGAACTTTTCGACAGATTAAAATCAATGTTGTTAAAATGCGAATTAAAAAACCGAGACATTGATGTGACGGGCTCTTGAAAAACGTAATTTGTGCGATGCTGTGGAATTTTAAGAAAATCTCGATTTCTCAAGGAGCGACTCGGAATCGATATATTAAAAGAAGACAACAAGACTGGAGAGTCAACATTACCTTGAAGACATTCAAAAGCGAAAACAGTTCTAGAGATGTTACGTCTGAATTCAAGAGAGTCTAGTTTTATGAGCTTACGCCTATCTGAGTACGGCGGCAGGATAAGAGGGTCGCTCCAAGGAAGCCCACGAAGTGCAAAGCGAAAAAAACGGCGCTGGACTGCCTCTAACCGGTCAATTGAGTTACCATAAAATGGTGACCAAACACAACTAGCATACTCAAGAATAGGCCTAACAAAGGTGCAGTAGAGAAGCCTGGTGATATAAGGGTCGTCAAATTCCTTTGCCCATCTTTTTATAAAACCCAATATAGAATTAGCCTTAATAACTATCTCATCAATGTGATCGTCAAACTTAAACGAATGTTCCACCAGACACACAAGTCCTTGGTCCTATAAATTCTTTCCAGATCACAGCCATGCATGGTGTAGTTGAAGTCGAGAGGATTCTTTCTATGAGTAAAGGACATAGACGTACACTTACTAATATTGAGGGGAAGATAGTTAACAGAACACCAGTTGTAGAAGGCGTCTAAGTCAGAATTTAAAAGTTCACAGTCTCAAATAGGAGACACAACACGGAAAATTTTGGCGTCGTCAGCATAACAAAGAATTTTTGAATATTTCAAGAATAAAGATACATCATTGATGTATATAATAAATAAAATCTTGTTTGAAAATAAACTCCCCCAAGCACATTTTTTGAGCAGATACTTACAGATTTATTTCAAGCAAATTCACGTGCTGCTCACGTGCCCATATTGTAATTGAGCTTACTTTTTTTTTATATACGATGTGGCCAAATCCTAGGGGACAACCCTTTGATGCGTTAGCATGGTTTTGGCCGGAAGGGAATTAGGGTAAGGGGAGTGAGGAAGCTTGAGTCTTGTTTTTGCATTGCTGCGGCTAGACAACAGCCCAGAGACAGGGTGGATTATTTTAATTTCTTAATAAAAGCTCACGGGGAGATCTGTTCTCGAACCCGGGATCAACGCATTGATCAAACTCCGTCTCCTTTGTAACCATTTTGATGATTACCACCAAACACGTTTTCTCTGCTTTTAATTTTAAACTCATACGAATATTTCCCCCAAAAACGGGTGTTTGAATATACTGTCTACCGAACGCCAATTTCTACTGCCTATTTTGTTATTAATAAAGGGCTTCTTTTATGCTGCATAGCTTTTAAATCTTTTTAATCTCAACCTTCTGTGCACAGTCCTGTCACCTAAATTAAGTTGTTTTATGTTCTCTTTTAACCGTCTAGGTGGTCTAAAAGGATCCTTTTTAAACTCCGTCAGAATTGTTGGGAAAGCATAATCACTTGTTTTCGGTTTATTTTCAGATTTTGGTGAGTCTATAACGGCTCCATATCTTCCAAATTTGTCACACACCTTTTTTATATGATAGACACACGATAAGCATGAATGATCATTCGAGGAGGAATGATCATTGCACAGCCTGTGTGTCATCACGTCATAGGAACAATTATCATTACTATCGTCATTAAATGAATTACGTCCCTGCAAGCTCATTCAATGCCAATGAGCATTCCTACTTGTTGGTTGTCGTGGTTGCTATGATGAAATATGACAACTTATTGAAAAAATTGGAAAAGATGTGCAATTTTTAGCAAACCATACATAATACAACACCTAATGTTTAAAACACTTAATATCCATAGCGTATATTTCACAACATTAGGGCAAAAAGCTTATGCACTACATCATAAGTCCGAAGCCTCCATCTCAAAAAATGCAAAGAACGAAAGAATGCTGCACAGCCTGCTGTAAAAATTACTACGGATGTTTGAAAATGGAAGACGCCACATGGTTTAAAGTATAAAAGTGGAAATATAAACTAAATACCGCATTAATTCTGCTTACGATATTTAGTCAGGAGTGAGAAACGCAACTCCATCTCCAGAAGATATGAATGATAAAATTTATCTTAAAGAACAGCGAATAGAACATAATAACTAATTTTTTTACCTAGGAAGTGAAGTAACAAGAGACTGCAATTCTGACGCTGAAACAGAAGCATGCATCAACAAGTATCGAGTTGGATTTAATACTCTCGCTGAGATTTGGGCAGTAACAACATTTCCTGACGAACCAAAATTCCAGGTTTGTGAATCGAATATAAAATCTGTGCTGTTGTACACTCTGGCGGCATTTTTCTATATAGAAGAAGCCTTTAACAATACACGCATTGAGACCTTCCAATAAACTCTCGCTGAGCTCGGCGTAGAGCAAAGTCTTGGTCACTACAAAATAACAATGCTAAACGCAAGAATAATACAGTCCAATTGAATCTCGGACAGCCCCACCCTGTTCGTTAACTACTTCCCTTGCATCGGGGATGTTCCCGAAGGTGAACAGTTCGTCCAGGAAATGAACTAGCTTTGAATCCAGGTAAGACTAAGCTTATGCTCTTTACCAAAAAAAACCAAAGTACCATACTATGCTCTACCTAAATTAATCGTGCAATAGCTTTCAACGTGCTTCAGCATCTGCTTCCCGCTGACATCCAGATCAAAATGCAGTAAATCAGACTTAGAGAATTTGGGTTCTGATATTCTAAGCCCTACGGTAAAAATAGCATCCTCAGCTTGACACCTAAAGTCACAGCTAAAACCTCGGTTGACCACATTACACCCGTTCTATACAATGACTGAACCGATTAACAATTTTTATACCGCATTTTTTACTGACGGTTCTACGAAGAATCAAGATTTTAGAGCAGAGGTGTTCTCTGAGGTACTGAATATATCGAAATCTTATCCGCTACCGGACAGATCGACCGTCTACCTAGCGGAGGTGTTTGCGATATGGGCGTGTTCACGGCTTAAACTCATTCCTTCACCAAATCAAAACATTGCCATATTTACGGAGAGTAGTCAAGCTACCATCAGGGCAGCAAAAGTGGTGCAGAATTGTCGAGAAGAACCGCTCTGAGGAGCCGGTTAAGTGTAACTCTGCTTTGGGTTCCTGGACATAAGAGGAAAGCTGGAAACGAGATGGCCGACAACTTGCCAGAAAAGGCACTGCACCATTGTCATGGTGAACTGGACTACCTTAAGAGGGAACTCCCTATAACCATCCAAATCGGACTACGCGTTACGAAGTTTGGTTCCACCCCCACCCCCCACCCCCATCCCACCAACATTTTTTTCTCGTCGTATCAACCACGGAACATACTCTACCCAACAGAAAAATAATTATCCTAATCGGTCAACGCGTTACAAAGTTAGGTTTCACCCCCACCCTACCAAAAATATTTTTGACATGGTACCAATCGGTGAACATACTCTACCCAACAAAACAAGAATCATCAAAATCGGTCGACGCATTACGAAGTTATGCACGGTCAGACATAAAAAAAAAAAACGCGTCGAACTTAGAACCTCTTTGTTTTTGGGAAGTCGGTTAATTATTGCGATTAGAGCATTGATTGCATTAGCTTGAAGAGATGTAGAGATTAAGAAAACCAGAGTTATGAGTGAATCCCTTTATTGCAAAAAATTAAATTAAAAGTTAAAAATTAACGAATGCACGCGATTATTAGTCCCAGGCTTACGTACAAAGGTTTTTGTGTTATATTTTAGATGCGCTCAATGTACCAAAGTAAACAAACCTCTACTTACAAGTATTTCACCTCTTCTCTTCAAGTAAAACAGAAATATTGTGGTTCTTGCGGCATCACATAAGAATATAACCACTAAAAGTTCGAAAATGCGTCAAAAACGGTAAAAAAATCAACAATCATGCTCTATTGAAGGGGTTGTTTAGGTGCTTTACTGTAATATTTTGTCGAATAAATTTTGTATGTATTATATGTTAAGTTCTAGCTACTCCTTAACTCTTATCAAATATAAAATAAATGCTTAAATAAAAACTTTTAATTTCCACGACTATCATGGGCGAAATAAGGTCGATCTTTACCTACCTCCCTTTTATTGATAATTTTTTTGGCAATATATGATAGGCAATATGGCCGGCCATATATTGTACTCCATTGTTATATCTACACGGTCTACACTGGCCAAAGTTTATGTAGAGTGCAAACAGGGAGTTATAATACGCACGGTCGTGACGACGACGTAAATCAAAAGAAGACTATCCTCCCCCTTCTTTGAAATTGACCAGCTCCCGCAGAGGCGAGGAGGAGCGCTCTGGGGGATTACTTCTTTCAAAACCTTAAGGCAATCTTGGGTGAAGAGCTAGAGGAACTAGTTAGATTCGTAAATTCCTCAGGTTGACTTTATCCTTATCCATAATAAAATTCAGTCGCTTTCAGGCACTGTTCCAGAAAGGAACCCAGAGTTGTGAGTGGGACTGAACCCTACAACTGAGGCTTATTATCTGTGGCATCATAACGGCGCTATAAGGTGCTAGCTTTGACAACCGAAACGACGATTCCCCATCAGGAATAGAAGCTGTTTTTACGCCTGTTACTAAGGATGGAAAGACCAGTTACCTTCGCTTCGCGATCTCTTGCGAAACCAGAGAAAAATTACTCACACATTGACGAGGAGGTTACATCAATAGCTTGAAGATTGAAGAAGTTCTTCCAATATACTTACCGGAGGAAAATAATTCTTATAACAGATCACAAATCTCTGACAAGCATTTTACATCAGGATATAAGCTTACCAGCTACTTCTGCACTTAGACTTCTGTATTATGCCAATTTCGTGTCATAATTTTATTATACAATTCGCGGCAGAAATACAACTGAACCCGCGGATTTCCTCTCACACTTCCAAGTCTCTTTGGGGCGGAGCTACGTATGGTGGCGCGGCATCAACCATGACATTGAGGTTCCCTGTCGTAACAGTTCGAGTTGTGCCAAATATCACTACATCCTTGGGAACATAGAAGTAAGCGCTGAGAAAGGTTAATATTGTTTTCGCAGACCCTTTCCTGGATAAACATTTTCGTATTGTGGTTGATGCTTATTCAAAATGGTTGAAGATAATTCCTACAAGTTCAACAACTTCAACAAAAAATAGTACACATTATGCGTATGCGACATTTTCTGTTTATTTGGCCTCCCTATATCGTGGTATCGGATAAAAGCCCTCAATTTCAATCGGAAGCATTTCAAGAGTTCATGAAGTCTAAAGGCTGAAATAGATTGCATACGACAGCAATGCGACGAAATTTAGAAACCATTGATTTGCACTGGTTATCACACATTAATGCGACACAGCAATGCGACGAAAATGTTTGCCGCACACCCATTTCTATTTCTAAAATCTGTCGGTCGCACTCAGCACTGCCAACAATAAAATTGATATTTTGCTTGGATTTTCATGTTATTCGAGCCGTCAAGTTTCTATCACATCAGCTGTCATGAGATTTCAATCTGTTTCACAGTGGGACAAAACCATTTCGTCGCATGGATCCTGGAGGAACGAACGATAACTGGTACTATAGGAACGGCAAGAGATCCCTCATACTACCAGTACTGAAATATTCCAACCGTTGATGAAAATATGACGGAGGGACAACACAGCCTAGGGAAGATTTTGTTGATCACGGTTCCCCGATGTTTAGTCACCTATCTATCTCCTAAATTAAGACTTTCAACTAGGATACGTAGACCACCGGCAGGAGTTGAAGGAGTTACCATAGAGCAGGATTAAAGAAAACAGAAAGAAGGTGGAAAAGAACAACATAACTTCGAAGCATTACTGACTGCCTATGCTACACAGGCAGGTCTGTAACTCCGAAATTATAAAAGCAACATGAAATTTGTTGTGCAGTGCCAATTTGATAACCCGAAATTTTGTGTGATAGTCCATTTTGAGGACCAAATCAAAATAATTTATATTTTAATCCAGTCAAGCGAAATATCGTTTGAAAGTTCAATCAAAAGTAAAGAAAAGGAGCCTTATAGGATATGCATATATAGAACTCGAGCTGATGATAAATATAGAACTCGAGATGAAACAATACATAGAAAGTACCATTTTTGCTACTGATTTTTGGCTTACTTTTCAAATGCAATCGATTGAAATCCAAGTCCTTCAGCAAAGATACATACATATATAATGAAATTATCCCAAAAAAGTATTCAAATTAGATACCAGAAGACAGTCAGACAGTTGTTTGGACCAAATGTGTAAAAATCAAGGAAAATTTTGAAATCTGTGATAATTATTAAATGATCCAATTTATACTTTTAAAACATAATATTATAAACTTGACTTTTAAAAAAATCCCAAATAACCTCAATTTTAAAATGGTTATTAAGTATGCCCCATATAGTTTTGTTGCAAGCGTCCAAACACTCCGTAATTGTGATGCAATGCCTCCGTGTACTGTGAAAGCTCACTAATGTCTTCCGACTTTAATTAAGACCCTAAAATCCTTCCAGCTTTTCACTTTATTTTGGTCATAACTTATTTCTTTTCCCTCTAGTAGATATTTCATATCGCATCGGAGGCAAAATTAGCAGAGCCCCGAGGGCAGTTAAGATGCGAATATTTGCCTCGTCCAGGAAAAACGATTTATGAGGCCCTCTGGGAGTTAAAGATTCCTCAGGCAACTATTACAATGAGATAACTTTGTCCTTCGAATAAGTGGGTAAATAAGGAGTATAAAATAGATGTAGATGTATTACATATCACACTCCGCAACTACACCGCCTGAGGTTTTTTGCCACATGCTAAAGGATCCATTATTGGACTTAGTCAGCCACACCGCAGTCGTATTTATCTTGATTTCTGATAACAAGGAGGCGTATCCTGGGAACATGTTCCAATGGCACTTACCCTGTCCATAAATGTGGTTTGCTGCTTTGTTGATAACCCGACCGCTACTATTTTACCCTAATGGGTTATTTTAGAGTATGAAACGCAGAAATGGTCTGCTTTATGTTTACACCTAATTCAGGATGATTTGTTTTTCACAAAAGGGTAGACATAAGGAGTTGCAAAAATGAAGAAAAATGAAAATAATTTCTTCAGTCCGGTGTGGAAGATAGAGGTACGAATAAATATTAAAAAATATTCTTTCATATTAACTATACCTATAATAAATAATAACGTACACATTCAAGCTTATGGCAAGGAGACAAGACAACAACACGGACTTACTATACAAGTATATACAAATATTTGTTCAATTATTAAATCAGAAGCAACGAGTCCTGATAATCACATTCATCAAAACATTGTTACCATTTATCAGTTCGAATATCATAAGCATTGCTGTGATGTATGGGAGGTTCCAACAGTTATGTCTACACATAAGAGGCTTTCTCCGGAACTTCCTGTAGATTTCCGTCCAATAAGCATGTCATACTTTCTATCAAAGGTTCTTGAAAGGCTTATACCTATCCAGATCCTTGATTCCATCGAAAATAGCAACCTTCTAACATGTTGGCAATATGTATTTCGCTCATCTCATAGCGAATCGGCGGTATTAAAAGTAATAATCGATATAAGGAGAGCTATGGACCAAGCAATTTTACCTTAGTGCTCTTAGAGTGCTGATAACCATATTCTCTGCCAAAGCCTTTCGACATCCTCTTGCCTTGATCACAAATTTCTTTACGGGGTTAAGTCAGCATGTTAGGATCAGTAACGCACAATCGGATGAAATCCCTTTGCTGCCTGTGGTACCTCAGGGTTCAATATTAGGTCCATTGCTCTTTCAATAATATGCCAAATGTTGTCTGCGAAGATCCACCTTTATGAAGACGACGTAGAGCCCATCGGTTACCTAGAGGACGATTTAGAAAAGAATTAACACGGGCAAAAACAATGCGCTATTATAAAACTCACATAAATCTCAATGCATGACCTTCTATAATACCAATGTCGATGTTGCTGGAATCCCCTTGGTAATATTAAGTAATGTCATGCTTCCAATGCCAAGTAAAATGATTAATCTTTGAATTGTACTCAACCAAAATATAAAGTACTGTATTAATTATGGCTACGCTGGATTGCACAGACTTTGGATCTCTGCCCGCATCTTATCAAGAGCCTTGCTAAAACTCATTCAAACTATTATATTACCAAATTTCACTTTTGGAAGTCTCGTTTTCCTAAGCTATTAGCAACTATTTTGTATTATGAATTGTTCACTTCTCTCTTTTCTTTTCTCTTTTTCTTCTTTCCGGCTCCTCTTTTTCATATTTTATAGTATATTATTGTTTAGCAAAAATCCACTTGATCATGTACTTATAAAATATTGTTCAATCCAGAAATTAAATTATTATTATACATTATTGGCGTGGTTTTTTTTATACGATGTGGCTAAATCCTAGGGGATAACCCGTTGATGCGTTAGCATGGTTTGGCCGGAGCGGCTCAACGAATTGATCCAACTCTCAGTTTGTATTTTTGTGTATACGAATAATTCAGTATTGCCAATATCGCTACTTAGGATTATAACACCCGCGTTGCAGGAAAATTATTGGGTTAACTACATTTGAATAATGATATGCAAAAACAAGAAAAAACAACTGATGCTATAAAGAAAGGGATACCCGGAACTTTAGTACATGAAGCAGCCCCTTGTATATCAATTAGTCAAGTGTAGGCGAACACGGTTGTAACAACTGCAATATATGTCAGAGCCCTTCTAATTGCTGAAAGGAGTAAGGCAAGGATTCGGACTGTCACCTTTTGCTTTTCTTGATCGCCATTAATGACGTATTGTGCAGCGCCCTAAATAACCACCCACCGCGAGGAATTATATGGAAACGTTTTGACTACCTTACGCACCTGGACTAAGCCAACGATGTATGCAGAGTCATGTAGCCCTAATGTCCGAAGCCCTGAGTAGAAAAGATCGAAAATCAGGGCTTAAGATCAATGCTGCTAAAGATAAACTTATGAGCTTGGACTCTATGAGACAAAATTAAATTTATCTTGAAGAGCAGCAAATAGAAGAAGAAATAGAATACTCTATCAATAATCTTCGTTACAACCAATTTTCAAGTCAAATATAGTGAGAAACAAAGTATTCAATTTATTCCTCTTGCTAGTAGAACGAAGTTAATTTGAGTGGAACACCTTTAGTAATTTGAAATGTTGGCGGCACAGTAACATAATAAATAATTAAAACTAAGTTCAACCCACACCCCATCCCCACTCCTCCAACAAATTTTTGACATGGTACCAATCGCAGAACCTACTCTACCCAACAAAAATAGAAGAATTCTCCCATTCCGGCTATGAATAAGGGGAAATTTTTTGTTTATGTTTTGATACCTTATCATGCGACGACATGCCGTAGTAAAATTTTTGTTCGCCGGTAATTTTACTTTTTGAAGATAATTGTTTAGCATTACTTTATAAAAGTAATTGTGTATGGGTATTCGCAGTGGCGGCATAATTCAAAAATCTCCCGGTACACTAAAGTGCCGCGGCGAAGTGGTTTAGAATCACTACAGTTTTGTCCCACTGTGCGACGCCATGAGCATAAACGCTTTTAATTTCTCTTGAGTTATACTGCTTCAGAGACGATTTTTTAACGACTTTAGTATTGAAAAACTTCACAACACACGCAACTTGTGTATAAAATAAAGACAATAAATATTTGTAAGCCAGACCTGCCCCAGTGTAGGTACCTGTCAGTAAATTGTACCTACTCAACATTTTAAACACACATTGAGCAAAATTTTTACAGAACCTGCAAGTTGTTCTGCAAGGTAAGATTGAAGGTAACATCTTCATTATCAGCAATACTGTCTGAATCCTCACTATCTACAGTTTTCGTGGACCTCAATTGCCTAACTCTATAGGTCTAAAGGGTTGAAAGTTACACACGATGCAGGCAGCGCGGCAACATAATATCACAGCAAGATTTTAAAATAAAGAATAAAAACAATAGAATCAAAAAAAGTAAATATTGTTAATCCGTCGATCTGATTTTTTAACTTTTACAATGTTCAAGAAATTTAGCAATCTCACATTCGTGCGCTTCGGATGCTGCCTAGAATGTATTTTCAATGAGGCGCAACGACAAGCATTCATGTATCTATGTTACATTCAAACGTGATAGATAGAGAAAGAAATAAAAGTTTTCCTGGTAAACATCAAACGAGGTGACCACTGAGATATATAATACTGGAGTGACTGGTGCCATGAAATTTCTTCAATTTCTTTTCGCTAGTTGTCCCTTTCTGGGTAAGCATCTTTTTTTTCAACATGGTTTTCTTAATTGCCAACGTCATGTCGCCTATTAAATGCTGGCGTTAGAAATAGATGACAATATTCACAATCATCTTACATCTCTTTCTGTGTAAGCATTATCCAGACTAAAACAACCTTTTATTTATAATTTTTATTCCAGTAATTCCAATGATTTTTACATTTTCCTTAAAACAATATAGAAGATTAAAATTAAATATGTCTCTTCGTATATATTTGGTTATTATATTCTACTCTGAATGGCTGCAAATTCACAGTAAACGTTGGAGATTAAAAATTGTTTTCCTCCACTGAAAGTAAAATTGTACCCATATGAGATAGCTAATAAGTCAGTCCAGTTAAATACATGTCAGTGGAGGTGACTTGCTTGAGTTTTTACTGGCCCGTCTGAACCCCACACGCCCGCTGTAATCGGAAGTTATCAATGGACGTTGACCGAGCAATCGGGCAACGTTCATCGGTGCTGCATCACGTCGTCGGGGTCGGAAGCGGCACTAGCGGGAAACGTCCACGACGACCGGCACCGACGCAATGCCGTTTTGTGGACATGGGTGGACTTCACATCACTTGATACTATGAATAAAATAATAAAAGTTAGCACAGAATTTTTCCGCGCCAAATGATGTCAATAAATTTCTTTTATTTAAATATTTATTTTTTACTATTTAGTCTTTTTCAATATTTTTCAATCGATTTTAAACATTTTGATGAGATTAGCGTGAGATAAGTAATAGGATTCTGTATGGACCTCTTAAGAACAGACATACACGAAAGCGAGTTAATATTGCATTGTGTCATCAAGTTTTAAGCTATGTCTAAAGTTTCAAGTCTTTAGCTCATCGGGAAGTTAGCTTAAATGAAAAGCGATTGCAAACGTTTTACCGAACAGACAGACAGACAAAAAAGCGAGTTAATAAAAACGTAGTAAAATTAACATAGGGCTCGCCTTGTCAACGAACAAAATTGTATTTTCGAATCTAAATACAACAAAAAATGCGCATTCTCTTCCTTGAGTACAAGAAGTTGCAGGCCAGAAATACAAGAAACAAAAGGAACTAAAAGTTGATTTTAAACTTACGTGAGAGCTTCCCCGTAATAAATCGTTTCTTACGATTTAAAGCAGCATAGCTCTGGTGATGCCCCAAAAAGGCGAAACGCATATAAGCTCTAGTTTTATTTAAGTAATTTTGAATAAATATTGTGTTTAACAAGTGTGTTTAAAAAAAGTTTGATCAACTATGCAATCTCCTAATTATTGCGAGATCATATGTATACAAAACTAAAAAGGAACCTATAATACAAGTATTTTAATCATATAGTTAAAGCGGTTAACATATTCGTCAAAAAATTGTCTCTCTTTGCTAAAAGGAAAAGGTGTTAACGTAAATGAAGACTATCGGAAAAATTTTACTAAACTAGAATTGCCGAACCGTGCATTCATGAAAAAAATAATCTCCTACCTAGTCTTATTCTTAGATCTATATATATGTACATAGAATCTCGTTCTCCCGACCTCATTCCATTTGATTTTTATTTCTGAGGGATCGGGAGAGAAATAGTAGAAGTTACAGTAAAGATATGAACTGATTACAAGAATTTTATAAGCCGAAAGTAAAATGAAAGGAAATCTAGCAATTTTCTTTAAAACATCCCTGAGAAAGAGAGCTCTTCTGTACATTCAAAATAAAGGAAGACATTTTGAAAATATTTTAGCTAATTAATTTGACTTTCATTTTAGTAGGTACTATTAAAATCCCAGTTTTTTTCAGTACTCCCAAATTTAAATACAAACAGTAAAAGATGATCAATTTAGGAGGCAGGTAGATTTTTTTCAGGTAGTGCTGTGCAGGTATGAGCTGTGCGTTTGGTCATGTAACTTGAGAAAGATAAAAGATTTTTGTGTGTTTGAAATTTTTTTTGGAAGAGTATACATTGACCACTATTTTAAACCCAAAAAAAACATATTATAGGCCTAATTTTCAAAACATCGCCGGCTTAAATTTTTCCACACAATTCAAGTTTGAAAACTCATTTTTTTATTAAAGTATTAGCATAAAAAAAAAATACGCAGCGCTTAACATCATTGTGCTACCTGTCAAGATATTATCAACGTCTATAAAACTAAAACTGTAGAAAATGGGCGATAAAATGATAATTTCATCGTAAAATATCTCAAACTCCTCCAACTTCGGGGCGTTTCTCGCCTAGATCTATTTTTCATTTTTGCACACGACCTAAAAAGCACCCTATAGATGTTAAGTTATTATCTCGGTACTTTCTTATAATTAGTTTGCACGTCTTTAGACCTCATTGGATTTTAAACCGTCTTCAAATTATAATCAGTTAATTGAATGGAGTAAGTGATAACTTGTAGGCTTACCAGTCCGGAGGTCCAAGGTTCGAATCGTACCGACGGATATCTCTGCTGACAACCGATTACGATAAAAAGGCCACGGGGGTTCCAGAGAAAATACCAATGGTTCGGAATCCACTTTGAATTGTAGGCCCATTTTCAATCACTGTCTAGAATCGAGTAAAGTTCTTCTCCCGCCCCATGCCCCACAAGGGGTTACGGGAACTAGACAGAGAGAGATATCGCACTTTCTACCAGAAACCAAAAAGTGAACATTTTAAACAAAACAAGCAGCAATAAATTATCATGATCGCGAATATACAAATTTACTTTTTAAAAATTTAGGTTTAACTTAAGAAAAATTAGTGCTGAAACATTTATTTCTAGCATATAATAATTTAAAGTTAAAAAAATTAAGCTGAAGAAAGGCTTATTATTTTTTCCTTTAACTTTTTTGTGCTGTAAGAAACAGGTTTTGAAGCTGGTTAGTTTTCAAGGAAATATAAAAAGCCAACTTAAAAACAAAATTTAAAGCCGAGCTTATAAAGTTAATACCACATTTTGGAAATATATGAAAAATGATGTTTCCTTGCAATCACGTTTCCTGTTTTCATTAAATGTGCTTCTGCTCGTTTCTACGATGCACCTTAATTGGCTAAAATTAAAGAGTCCTTTGAACCAGATACTATTATAGATTTCTAATATTTGCTCGAATAATAGCAAACCAAAAAAGTATCAAGCATTCGCACTTACTTCTCTAGCTTCAAAACTATTATTGGCCAGAAATAAAAAGTAAGGCAAGCTTTATGAAAAAAGTCATAATTGATTCTATCTCTCCTTTCTGTATTAAGAAAGCTCAGGCAAATATGTTCAATATATTCAACTAATAGAATAATTCGAGGAACAAATTGTTTTTGTTATTTTGTGTGGGGATTCTAGTAACCATTGCTGAGCTATGATTGATTGATTATGCTATGCCTCGGAGGAGAGATAAAAAAAAGTTTTTTGCGATGATCTTTTCTGTCAATATTATCACAAAACTACCTAAAACAGTTCTTGCAGAAAAAAAATCATTGAATTTAGGTAAAACTTCGTTAAAATCACTATTTGGAAAGCACACAATTTCTTACAAATTTCAAATCTATACTATATATCTATTGTATCACTTTGATAATACCAAAAGACGGAGTTGGATCAATTCGTTGTGCCGCACGACCACTATTCCATGAGTCCCGGGTTTTATTAAGAAATTAAAATAATTCACTCCGTCTCTGGGCTGTTGTCTAGTCTAGTGGTTAAATATTTTTTTGGACTCCCCGATCTTCTTACGTCTACCTGTGCATACTACTTCCAGTTGACGTATACCGAATTAACTTAGTTTTTTTCGATCTTGTTATTAAATTATTTTTTTCTCACGATTGCATCCTTTCAAAATCGGTTTTCTGTCACAGAGTTGATTAGCATAATGCAAGATTAAATGCGAATCGGAACTACGTCACCCCAAAGAAAAGATATAAAAAACTACACATGATGGCACAACTTACAGATAGAGAAAAGTGACCAAATTGCAAGGGTCGTTGTCAACCTCCCCTGATATCATGCCTTACACATTAGAGAAATCAAGCGTTGTGGCTGACCGTTTTTAATTCAATATCCGAATATCTATTTCAGTTACCCTAATTTGAGGATTAACCACGGATGACATATTGCAGCATGCACACGAACAGGAGGGGTACCAGCTCGTCTGTTTTTGAAGTCATTCGTGTGCTGCTCAACTTTTTGTCACCAACTGCTCTTTACACAAATCGTGGGAAGTTACACTAGACTGTAACTAGATCGATTAGATTGATAGATTTTTCAAAAGTAGCAGATTTGGATTTTTGCTAGGAAGAAGTTGTTATTGATCTTTAATTACTAATTGTATAGTTAAAATTTCAAAGGTTTCAATTTACTACAACGGATTTCTTTGTCATAGCTTGAAAAATTACTTTGAAGATTGCATTGAGCTTTTATATGTTTGCCTTGCAAAATGAGTCTAATCGTGTCTTATAATAAGAGACACGATCAGCACTTCAGCGCTTGAATACGGAGTCTGATTTAATATAATTTCACCCTAGGCAATCAGGTATCTCAAAACACCCTGAAAACCCTTCAAAAACTTTTACAATATTAACATTGTCAGATATATAGTGCATATGTACTTACATTTGAGTGACACCCATAATTATCTTGATATTTTGGAAAGGGTTATGTTATTAGAAATGTAACCGTATCGGTTAAAAGGTACATTTAAATGTAAAAAAATTAGTGTTTTGCGAATATCTTCAAAAGGAAAAGGAGTAGGGATCTGAAATCTTGTACAAACATATTGTGTCTCAAGATTCTACAACGAAAGGTTGAATTAGTTTTCGGAAATGTTCTGTGGCAGGACTAGTAACAGCATTTTCAGCGGCTTCAAATAACACCATAAGCAATAAGACCATATGTTGCTAGTATGGTCTTATTTCACTTTGGGAAGTGAAACAAAGCCATTGTTAAATCAAGAGTTTTTGACTACCTTGCAACCAAAGTGAAAGTCGCTTAATGCTTTTTTTTACTTGTTATTGTTAATGTTATTATTAATAATTGGCTGGCACTATAGCAACTAGTCTCGTTCCCTTGCTGATTCGCTAATTTCTGTCCGGATCAAGACAGGTTACCCTATTCTTACAATGATTGTACAATGACTGAAATCTTTAGAACTTATCAAAAATCTAATCAATGAATTCAATGCAAGAAATATATTACATTTACATTAATTCAGAAAGCTATGCATCTTCTATTTATATTACTAAAATTATATGTTTGAGATTTTAAAATAATAGTCATTTTATAAGCCCATGGTTATGATATATGATATGAAAAATCATTCAATTACTTCTACACTTTTTGTTTGTCTGTCGGTCTTTTTGTCCGGGCTAATTTCGGAAAACAGCTAATCCAATTTCGATTGGACTTTCACGAGAAGATTTAGTATTTTTTAGGCATAGTTTATAGTAAGGAGGGTATTAGGGGTGACAGGTTAAAATAATCGAAAGCAGCGGATATTGGTGCGTAATCCATAATTTTCGGGGTGAATAATGACACTCTCGATGCCCGTAAATAAATTACATCCCTAGGGATGGAGGTGGGAGAGAGTGACAAAGTTTCAGTACTTTCTTAGACATAGTTTAAGGCTTCTACAAACGAAGAGGGGAGTACAAATAATAGAAGCAACTGATGTTAGGATCGAATCTTGTTGAGCGACATATTATGACCGTTTTAGAGGTTGTGTATACTCCCGAAAGGGATTTAATAGCTGCCTGACTATCTGTGAAAATACATACATTTCCTGTAGGTAGCGCTAGTTGATTCAGGCGGTCCACAGCTACTTTTATAGCCATGATTTCTGCTTGAAACACGCTGCAGTAGTCAGGTAAGCGAAATGAGACATCGAGGTCCAAGTGTTCCAAGAATATTCCTCCACCCACTTTGCCATCCAATTTGGAGCCGTCAGTGTAGAGATGCACTGAGTTCTCCCATTGGGGAGGACCTTTCTCCCACTCCGATCTGGTGGGAAAGAAGGAATCGAATTTTGCTCCAAAGAAAGGCTTGGGCGAGGTGTAGTCGATATTGCTGGCAGTTCTATTTTGCAATATTTTGGAGTGACCGAAATCAGTTCGCTTCCAGGTCTGGATTGAGTTAAGCCTAATAGCGGCTGACGATGCGGTTTGCTTACCAAAGAGATCCAACGGTAGAAGGTGAGAATAGTGTTCAGGGCTTTGGAAGGTGTGGTTCTCAGGGCACCTGTTATCAGCAGTGCTGCCATCCTCTGAACTTTGTCCATTGCTTTGAGATGGGTTGCTATATTTAGTGCCGGCCACCAGACAATCACCCCATACATGAGTGTAGGCCGTATGACACTTGTATAGGGCCAATTCACAATGCGTGGTTCCATACCCCATCTTTTCCCTATAGCCTTCTTACACGAGTACAGCGCTACTGTGGCTTTCCGTACTCTTTCTTGGATGTTAGGCTTCCAGGTAAGTTTTCTATCTAGGACTAAACCTAGATACTTAACCTGGTTACATAGTTCCAGCCTAACCCTGTCTAGTGTAGGGCAATTAATAGGAGGTGTTTTATGCCTCCGAGAGAAGAGTATTAACTCTGTTTTGTTAGGGTTTATACCTAGACCACACCCATCACTCCATGATGAAGTCTTGGAGAGGGCGTGTTGTAAAACCTCAGCCAGTGTATTGGGATGCTTTCCTGAACATACCAGGGCAATATCATCGGCGTAGGCAATAACCTTGTGACCGGATAACTCCAGGTCTATGAGCAACTCATTTAGAGTTAAGTTCCATAAGAGTGGTGAAAGGATTCCTCCCTGAGGGGTGCCTCTAGTTACCACTCTTTGGATATTGGATCCCCCTAAGCTGGAGATAATGACCCTGCTTTTTAGCATGAGGTCAATAAGTTTGATGAGAGGGTCGTCGATTTCAAGCCTCCTCAAGGATGCCATTATCGCCTCTGATCTAATATTGTTAAAAGCACCCTCAATATCAAGGAAGGCTACAAGTGAATATTCCTTCTGTAGTAGCGAATGCTCTATGATTCGTGTAGGGCTGTCTCTACGGACTTACCTTTAGTATAAGCATGTTGCGAGAGAGACAACCTGGAATGATTGATTGCCTCTTTAATGTAGATATCTAGGAGTCTCTCCAAGGTTTTGAGCAGAAAGGAGGAGTGACTAATGGGCCTAAATAACATAGCTGAGCACCTGAAAGTACGGCTAATCTGGGTGCCTGGACATAGTGAAATTCCGGGCAATTGCAAAGCCGACGAACTAGCTAGAATCGGTACCACACGTCCTGATTCGGACATTAACCACCAGCTGGGTAAACCGCTAGCTTCATGCAAAATGGAGCTCTCACAAGAGGCTCTCAAGATTGCTAATAACAACTGGCAAGAAGAACACACCTGCCTGATTACCCGACAGATATGGCCAAAGCTTGACCTTAAGCGGTCAAGAGAGCTTATCCTACTCGGACGCAAACAAATTAGCACTACAGTAGCCGTAATCACGGGTCACTGCCTCATAGGTAGACACGCCGATAGGCTTGGCGTGCCCTCAAACGACTTCTGTAGGAGTTGCCACGACGAGGAGGAAGAGGAAACCATACTTCACCTCCTCGGTAGCTGCCCGGCCCTAGCCAACCGTAGGAACCGGCTTTTGGGCTACCCCTACTTCAAAGAGCTAACCGAGCTAGGCTCCATAGATGTCAAAAACCTGACTCGATTTATCGGGAGTTCAAAATGGTTCCCCACGATGAACTAAGGATGAACATCCTTCACAACCCAGTCAAAATAATTTTGACTTCCCGTGAACTAGTTCCACTAGATACAAAAACTGGATCGGTGTACAGGAGACGGAACCCTCCTATTCCTTAGGTAATTTTATGGGGTTGTAAATTTCAAGCCTCAACGCGGTAGCACAAAGGCCCTCTTAGGCCTAAGTGTGCCTTCTTAGGCAACCACTTTAACCTAACCTAACCTAGGATCGAATCTTTACTTTTCGGGGTCAGTAAGATAAATAATAACACTTCCGATGCCGTTAGATACTACGGTAGTAAGACACTCCTAGGCGTGGTGGTGGGAAAGGACAGAGACAATTCATCGAAATCGACCGATGTTAATGTCAAATTCATGGTTTTCAGGATCACTGCGATAAACCATTACACTCTAAATGTCGTTAGATGCTATATGGTTAAAACACATCTAGCACCCCTAAGGGTGGATGTGGGAGAGGAGTGTAAAAATAATCGGAAACGGCTCTCATTTACCAAACTCCGAGCACCACCCGGCACACTCAGCTAGTATTTAATAAATGTAATAGCTATTAAATTTATTACCTTAAAATTTACTACATATTATTGTCACTCTATATCTGTCTGTTTGAGCCTATTTTCTTATGAACTGTTTCACATAGAAGGTTCAAATTTGGCAAGAATATAGAAACTGGTGGCCTTATCACAGCCGTGTAGAAAATTAAATTTAGATTTTGAGTGGTGAAATCGGAAGTGAAAAAAATGGTTTTTTAACGGACTTCCCAAAAATAGAGTTTTTGTTTCTTTAATTTGCACCGACTTCAAAATGTCGTAATAGATATAAAATTAAAAATTATTTTACTCTTTTTAGCGCTTTTTGTGAAGTCGGTTCAACTTTTTTTTAAAAACTTTTTTAATTAATGTCGTCGAGTGTGGTGTTAAATGAAAGCTCGTAAAATCACTACTCAGAAAAATTCGATTTTTTTTTAATATTCTCTAAGGTGTAGATTGAATGAAAGTTATCACGACTGTATTTACCTTCGATGATTTAGTTGAAAAATAAAAACAAGAGGCGTAGCGCCTGTTTTGACATGGGCGAGGAATTGAGGCGTAATGATCGTTTTATAAGTTCGCAATAAAATATTTGCGCAAGTCCTATTTGCACTTGTCGATTTTTTGTCGAAAAATATTCATGTTAAATTTCTTGAGGATATTCCCTATTATTACAAAAATTATTTGGACTACAACACAAAACAAATTCCTTGGGTTTAAGAGATGCTAACGATAGGAGATTAAAACTCCGCAATTTTTTGTATAGCGTATCGAGCAAGTTACAAGCCTAGATTTGATATACAACACGAAAAATTGCTCTTGCTTGGCTCCAAGTTGTTATTTAAGAGTTCAATAGCAAAGTTCCCAATCAATTCTATTACCGAACCGCTCGGGAGTGGAGATCAGACTGGAGAATATCGAACCGCGCCGGACTGAGAATAACGTCAATAACAACGAGTATACAGGGTGTTTCAGATCTGACGTGCCAAAATAAGTGGGATGATAGACAAGGAAAGACCAAAAAACAAAAAACTTGTATGGCAGGGAGAGGGGCAATCTCAACCGTTTGAGAGTTACAGGGTGATTCATAAATTTCAGTTTTTCATGGTATGCACATTACTCTTTTATTTTTATCTTTTGATCTACCCAACACAGCGACATCAAACAAACGCTAAGAAACTACTATCCCAATGACCATTCCAAAATTGACAACAATGTTGATCTAACTACTACCATTGCAGGTAAAGTCATTTCCAAAAGTGAAAAAAAATTGTTTGCAAACACGTAAAATTCAGCATTTTCCCAAATTTTCTCAGAAATTCATGTAATTAGTACACCTCTTTTTTATTCTATTGAATCGCACCTTTTTACCTTTCTAAAAAGGTTCATTTGAGGTGATTTGAATTATTTTTTACGGCACCTTAGCACCAGTCTTAAAAAATTTAAGAACAACACAGCTAAAGAAGGAAACACTGGACAATATTTTAATTTTAAAGCTAAACAGTTCTTTATTTCAAAGAATTCATTAAGACGATTATGAAAATAAAAATTAAATTTCAATATACTTCTGCCTATATTTATTTTGTGATATTTTTGACCTCATTAAACCTGAACCTTGTACAAAAATTATCGAAAAAAGAAAATTTTACCTTATTCTTGTACAGGACGTGCTCATTGAAAAAATGTCATTTGTGAAAAAGTATCAATTGAAAATTTCTCAAATGATAAATTTTCTAATTTTATTCAAACCTTTTTTTATCATGTGATATTTTTTGAAAGGTAATTTCCTGTGTGATCTTCTCAATTGATAATTATTCTTTGAAAAAAATTATCAATTGAAAATTTTCCTGAATTTTACTCAAATGAATTTAGATCGATGCAAAATTACTTGAAAATTGTCAAACTCTGAATTGAACACAGCATTTGCCTGCACGTAAAGGTAAAAGTGCATCCACCCAAAATTATAATATAATTTGAAAGTATGCATTGCATAACGTGGTCCAATGGTTGTGCTTTATTGCTTTAATATTCGGCCAACTTTGCTGTGAAGTTATTCATCAAGATTTGCCGATCAACACTACAGTTATTCCTTAAGGGATTACATGGGTTTCACGGCTTCAAAAAATCGATTTTTTTTGTCTTATTAAATTCTACAACATCTCTAGAATATTGTCCTAAATTTTCAAGTCGATCGGAGTAATAGTTTCAGAGATAGAGCCTTGGGAAGTTGCGCGCTCAAAGCCAGTTGGGCTCAGCGCGCCGCAGATATATTGGAATAGCTGCTCAAAAAAAATCTGCGAGCGAGACTCGCGAAGCCAGGATTTGTCACAGGCAAGAACAAAAGGATGCCCTGGATATTGCAGCTGTAGCAGGTCCTTTACTTTATGGGCCAGGAATCGATGATTCTATGAAAGTTGAAAAAAAAAATTCCCAGTTTTATTGTTACTCAAAACTTAAAACACGTTTTTCTCGAAACTGTATTTTCAAAGTCGGTTGTCAAGATTTCTCGAAAACTACTGAACCGATCTTGATGAAATTTTACACACGTCTTCGAGATATTATTGACATGGACTTGGACGAAGGATTTTTTTTAATTGCGACTACTTAAAAAAAAAATTAGAGTAAATTTTACCGAAATTTTTAATTTGTTGTAAAAGGGTCTGCCAAAAATCCAATTTTCACTTTATTTTTTTTTTCCTTCGTCCAAATTCTAGTTTAAGGTATTAACTAAAACACGTATTTATTTTTTTTGACGTCAGTTGATCCTGTCATGAGTTCTGCTGTCAACGCACAAGCAGCTTTTTTCCGAGGGGTCACCGGAAATGGCAGAGGTCACCGTAGCAATGGCAGAGTTTTAAATATTTTTCTACAAAAATTTCAGAAATTCTTTTTCAAATGTGTATATTTAAGGCAATAAAAAGTTTAAATGAAATTTTTCATTTTTATATAAAAAAAATTGTTAAAAATAAGCCGTTTTTTACCCGAGGAAACCCATGTAACCCCTTAAGCGTGGGAAGGTTTTTAACTTTATGCTTTACTCGGTGTAATGGTGCAACAAAGTCCTTATCTTGGGTAGGAGAACACTTTTATTCGGTTGAAAAAAACTGGTCGCTTTCTATTTTTATAATAAAATTATGCACAGTCTCATGAAAACAGAAAAATAACAGTTTGTTTACGAGGCTTGGAGATAAGTATTTTTTAGTATAAATTTGGTAATAAACTGTGAGGTTTTCCGAAAACTAGAAAATTGCGGTAAACCGTCTTTACGTTCCTCATTTATTTCTTTCCCGAGTTATAAATTTACAACAATTTTACTAAAAAAGATTTTAATGAAAAGTAAAATATTAAAAGCGCCACAAAATACCTTTTAACGGTTCCATAGCCACATAACTAGGAACCATTATAATTTCAGTATGTCCATCCGTCATCAAGTTCATATGAAATGCAATGATATAGACGTAAATTGATGACCCAATCATACGAATGAAGATATTATTGAGAAATAAAATAGTTTTTAAAAAAAAGTTGAACCGACTTCACAAAAAGCACTAAAAAGCATAAAATAATTTTTAATTTTATTTCTATTACGACATTTTGAAGTCGGTGCAAATCAAACAAACCAACCAACTACAACAAAAATATTGAATCGTCATTTCTTATGATCCCGTAAGCTGAAACGTTCAGGTAGTGTGATGTATTATTTTCAATTGTGGTACTGTAGTTGTTTTATTTGTTTAATTTGCACCGACTTCAAAATGTCGTAATAGAAATAAAATTAAAAATTATTTTATGCTTTTTAGTGCTTTTTGTGAAGTCGGTTCAACTTTTTTTTAAAAACTATTTTATTTTTCACTTTTTAGTGTCTTCTACTCTACACAACGAAGAAGGAACCATCCAAATCAGTCCACGCGTTAAAAGTTAGTTGTAACCCCCTACCCCACCACCATTCCACTAAACTTTTTTGCTCATGGTATCAATCAAGGAACATACTCTGCCGAACAGAAAAGGAATCATCGAAATCGGTCCACGGGTAACGAAGTTACTATCCCTCCCCCTCCCTCACCATTACCATAGGACCAAGTTATTCTCCTATTAGCAATGGGGGCTCACACTCTATACAACAGCAAAAGAACCATACAAATCGGTCTACGCGTTACAAAGTTAGTTTCGACCACCTTCTCCCACCCCAACCACATCAAAAATTTTTTTCTCGTGGTATCAACCAGGGAGCATACTCTACCCAAAAGAAAAAGAATTATCCAATTCGGTACACGCGTTACGAAGTTAGACTACTCCTCCCCCCACCTAACCCCCCGCCATGGGCTAAATTATTATTCTATTAGCAATGGGTTTTCACACTTTATACAACAGAAAAAGAAGCATCCAAATCGGTCCACGTGTTACAAAGTTAGGTTCCACCCCCCCCCCCCCCCCCCCCACCCCACCAACATTTGTTTTCTCGTAGCATCAACCAAGGACCATATTCTACCCAATAGAAAAAGAATTATCCAATCGGTTCACGCGTTACGAAGTTAGACTACCCCTCCTCCCCACCCTCACTTTTCACCATAGGACCAAATTATTCTCCTATTAGCAATGGGGGATCATACTATGTACAACAAAAAAAGAACCATCCAAATCGGAGCACGCGTTACAAAGTTAGGTTTCACCCCCACCCCCCACCCCCACCCTTTTTTTTTTGACATGGTACCAATCGGTGAACATACTCTACCCAACAAAAAAAGAATCATCAAAATCGGTCGACGCGTTACGAAGTTATGCCCGGTCAGACATAAAAAAAAAAAAAAAAAACGCGTCGAACTTAGAACCTCTTTGTTTTTGGGAAGTCGGTTAAAAACATTATTTAGATGCCTGCGATACAGTGAAAAGTAAATCAATAAAATTTATAGTAACCATTTCCCCTAAAATGCGTCAGAAATGCAACAAAAAACTGTTGGGACCTTATAATTTTAGCCCTTTCTTCATTCATTCGAAACCATCGATTCAAAAAATCTGAAAAAAATCAGAAATATAGCTTTTAGTTAGTATTTTCAAGAGAACTAGGTATTTAGAAAAATATTGGTATACCCTTCGAAATTGTAATAACCTCTTACTTGTCCTAAATATATAAAAGTACATTAAAATTTAATCCCAGGCCCCTCTAGATAGACCTTTAACTAAATTGCAGCTTATAAAAACCACAAATAGAAGTTTGCACTACTAACTTTAACCTGAAAAAGCCAACGCGTGACCGACTTATTTTAAATACATTGTTGGCGCGTGCCACTTGTATCTTATCGTGGCGACCAAATTTTTACTGGTCACGTGTCACCATTGGCTCTTCCTGGTGCACTAACATCTCAGTGCACTCATAACAGCAGTTCTCCCATCCAAAGTGTCAACAGAGGCACACTAAAGTCAGCATTTTTAATTCAGCTGCAACGATGCATTCATAATCGATTGATCTTTATGACACATTCTGGCCGACTTCTGAGATATCACGTCCTAATTTAATTACGGATTTTGGAATCTGATTTGGACTACGTGTGATATATATGTGTGTAATAACCGTACGTGGAAACTGCTCGGGTTAGATAGCATCAGTTGCACGCTTTTGTCATAAGTTAACTAAACTCGACGATGGGGTGCTAGGAAAAGAAAAGATTTTTCATGACCTTTCACCTTACCCCGTTTCTGTATGTATGTATGTATTTACAGGGAACAAATTAATCTGCAGTTTTGAAATCCATGTCTTTTGAGCTGACACAAATTATACATAGTGCGAAAGTTTTATTAATTAGGTATCATCACAAATAAGTAAATATAGATGAGGAGCGCATATCTGAAAAACGAAAACCTTATCAACATTTCTGGTAACCAAGTTAGTTAGCTACGACGAAAATTGTAGCTTAGAAAACAAAAAATTTCCCTAATTTTTGCTAATATGTTTCAAGAGCATTGTTGGCACAATATGGGATGTAATCGACCATAGTTTTCGTAATTCCTAAATTAATGTTTGATATTTTTAGTTTAAGTTGCAATTAAATTATGAAATTTTAATTGCAACTTATAATTTAATCTTTTTCAGAGTTTTGGAAATAAAATACATAAATTAAAGGATTCAGCCCTTCAGTTTAAAAATGTTTATGGCCTTTGCATGTAAATTGAAAAACTTTATAAATTGAGTGCACTTGATCAGTCCATTAACTACTCTTGACCACCACCTGCATAATATGATATTAAAATTTCTGGGACTCAAAGCTTCAATGAGTGTTGAGTTTTTTTGTAGCAGCAGGCTAGGAATGAATATGGAAAAATCCCGCCCGCTGCAGAGCGGAAAGGGGGCAGATATAGTCCTGAATTTTTCCGAAATTTCAGCAAGGTAGGGTTCTTAAATGTTACATTTTTATAAAAATTAGTATAGGTACCTCGATAACGAAACACCCAAAATTCAGCTATTAATTTGTAAATTACAAATTTAAAATGTGTAATGTGAGCCATTTTCCCTAATATTTCGCTCCATCTGCGTGCTGAAGTGGGAAGTCACTTTTACACACAATTTTTGAGTTACCTAGTACTTCTGTAGTTGTCGTCTCCGTTAGCTGCCATGAATGATGTGCTTTTGGTAAGAAGAGGGATATATTCCGTGACAGCTGCCTGAGAACGACATTCGCAAGAGGTAAGTGACAAATCATTATAAATAATTTCTATAATTATCCGAGCCATCCATCTCGGATAAGTGCAATATTTGAACATTTCAGCGCATAATATAAAATTTCTGCCACCACTGCTTACAATTTTTTTAAAGATCTGACGATATCCAGTAACTTGAAAGCCTGCGCAGGCTAGTTTAGAAAAAGAGAAAAACGAAGAACATTCCACAGCGCAACCACTGTCTTGTTCTTTTTTTTACCAGACAGCACATAAATATACATATACGTGTATACAAGAGAGAGAATGGCCGCCATAGGCGCGGAGGCATAACGCCCGGCAGTTGGATCATAGTGGTCCAAAATCCCCACACGCATATAAAAAGGGGGCAGGAATTTGCTCGTCGTACGAACGAGATACGGAAAAAAATGCTCCGTAAGGCAGCTCCCACATTTCTCCGTCCTCCCGCACGCGTAATCCAGGCCCGATATATAAAGACGAAAAAAGCCCAACAGAACAAAAAAAGGAAAAAGGGAATCCTAACCAAGAAAGGCCCCTCCAATCCCATCGAATCCAGGAGCAGTGATGGTCCATGTAACCCCTGTATGAAAATGCAAGAAATTTATACTTTGAGAACTCCGAAGATACCAAAGTTGCAAGGTATGGAAATAGATGACAGACGAGTTAAGGTTGACTATTCCATCACAGCGAGAGCTCATGCAACTACCCCTGGAGTATAATAGTACGAGAGCTAGCAACATCGTTAAAACAAGAATTCCAGGTAGGCTGGTTTTGTGATATCCGCTCCCTTTCCCTATCACGGTAGGCATGGGTACAGTCTGGCTAGTGGGAGAGGTTGCGTTTACCTGCGAGCGTAACATTAATACAGGTAAACATATTAATTTTTAAATCATTTTAGGTACATTATTTTTTTTTTAATTGGGTTTTATTAATTTGCAGCAACACAAATTTATTGTTGCCAGACACTTTTGTTGTTGATAACGCTGTGCCAGACACTATTTTGTAGTTAAAGAAAATTATTTTCAAAGAATTTCAGTATGGCTGAAATTTTAATATGATGTTAGTCAGTTATCAAATGATGTAAAATTAATTTGCCAGACAATAATTCGGTTGTTTAGTCAGGAGCCAGACCGTTTAAGTCTTGCAAGTATTGTGATAATATGCAGGTAGTAAAAGAGGGATAGTTGCAAACAAGACAGCCGAAAAATATGCAGTATGACATTAAAATTAATTTATTTTGAATTACAAATTTATTACAGGAAGAATCATAACTGTTTCTAACGCATGAGAAAATCTTCATATCGTCTGCATAGATTAAAACTTTGGAGTGCTTAATCAGAGGGACAATGTCGTCAATGGCAAGAATAAACAGCAGCGGCCCCAGATGGCTACCCTGCGGTACACCAGATGAAGCCCTAACGACTCTAGATAAAGTATTACGAAAAGAGACACGGTAAGTCCTATCTTTCAAGTAAGAGCAGATCCAGTCGCGCAATAAAGGCGGAAAACCTAACCTTTCAAGCTTAAGCATAATCACGGGGTGAGGGAGCTTATCAAATGCCTTGCTAAAGTCGGTGTAGACACAGTCAATCTGGAGTCCCTGTTGGAAGGCAGAGATAATGTGTGATGTAAATTCCAGAAGGTTGGTTGTTGTCGATCTACCAGGCAGAAAGCCATGTTGATTAGATGAGATTAGCCCCTTACACTGCCCAACAAGCTGTGAGTATATAACAGATTCAAACAACTTGGGTATGCAAGAAAGCTTCGCGATTGGCCTATAATTTGTTATGGAGTTTTTAAGCCCCTTTTTATAAACAGGAATTATATAGGAGTTCTTCCATAAGGTAGGAAATCTTCCGGCCTGAAGAGACTTGTTGAAGATGAGTTCCAGTGGAGTGAGTAAAGCATCAGAACAGGATCTCAAGAATACAGGTGGAACACCATCAGGACCAAAAGAAAAATCCAGTTTGAGTTCCTTGATAGCATTCATGATAATGTCGCGAGATATAGTGGGCAAAGAAATGGAGGTAGCGGGACGATTTTGGATATGACCAAACTCTCCCAGGGAAGGCACAAAGTTGCCTGATAAAAAGGCACCCTCAAAAAACAATGCAAAGTTGTCAGCTATATCAGGCGCGCTACAACTAGAGGATCCATTATACCACATTGTAGATGGATAATTATCGGTTTTCTTTTTCAGATTTACAAATTTAAAAAAGGTACGAGGATCATTGTGCAAGCTACTGCGAACATTATCAAGGTATTCCCTGTATAAAGATGACGATAACGCTAAGAAGCATTCATGACAATAAACGAATTCAGAATAAGCTGACGCACTTCTACTGCTTAAGTAGGTTTTCCATAACCGATTTTTTTTATTCTTAAGACTCCGTAGTTCCCTAGTATACCACGGGGGAGAATGAGAGGATGATCTCACCCGTTTAAGTGGTACACACAAATTAAACAGGTCATAAATCCTATCATAAAAAACGGAAACGCAATCGTCGATATCGTATTCATGAAAAAGAGATGGGAAATCAATTGAGAGAATCCTGTTCGAAAGATCAGAGAAGTCCGCCCTTTTAAAATCAAAAACGTACTGATCTACGTTGGGGTCAACAATATTAGAACCATCGTAACAAAAAGAGATAAAAATGGCCGGATGTAAACTGTCGATAGCGGATAAATTATGAGAAGTCGGTTCGACTGTAGTGTTACTCGAATTAGAAGAAAAGATGAGATCTAACTGCCTTCCCATAGAGTTCTTTACATCACTCATTTGGTGTAAACCAGAGGAGGAGATGGCGTCTTCAGTTAGTACTAACCTTCAAAAGAAAGCTGTTAAAATTTCATGATATTCTACTTATAAGTTAGTGAGTTATTGTGCTAAGAGTAACACTACTTTTGTTATTTTCGGAACAGTGGATCAAAAACAATTTCGTGTTTTAATTTTACACTGCTTCTTGATGGGAAAAAATACCGTTCAAGCGGAGCAATGGCTTCAAAAGTGTTATAAGGACTCCGCTCCATCGGAAACAATAATAAAACGTTGGTTTGCTGACTTCAGACGTGGTCGTAGAGACACCGATGATGAAGAACGCAGTGGACGTCCAAATGAGGCGATAACACCAGAAAACATAAAAAAATCCACAAAATCGTTTGAATGATCGAAAAGTGAAGTTGCGTGAGTTAGCTGACATCGTAAAGATATCAAAATAACGTGTTGGCTTTACATTACATGAGCATTTGACTATGAGAAAGCTCTGTTCAAAGTGGGTGCCGCGTTTGCTCACTGTTGACCAAAAACAAGAACGTGTTGATGATTCTGAGCAGTGTTTGGCCATGTTTAAACGGAACAAACCGGAATTTTTGCGTCGATATGTAACAATGGATGAAACATGAATCCATCACTTCACTCCGGAATCAAAACGATCGTCATCTGAGTGTACAGCAACTGATGAACCTCGTCCAAAGCGCCCGAAAGCACAACAATCGGCTGGAAACGATATGGCCTCGGTATTTTGGGATGTGCGTGGTGTAATATTCATCGACTATTTTGAGAAGGGAAATACCATTAACAGTGGTAATTAAATAGCATTATTGGAGCATTTGAAGGCCGAAATTGCAAAGAAACGACCGCATATGGCAAAGAAAAAAATTTTGTTTCATCAAGAAAACGGACCGTGTCACAAGTCAATCAAAACAATGGCAAAACTACATGAATTGAACTTTGAATTGCTTCCACATTCACCGTATTCGCCAGATTTGGCTCCCAGCGACTACTGGCTGTTCGCAGACCTCAAAAAAATTCTCACCGGTAAGAAATTTCGCTCGAATGAAGAGTTTATCGCTGAAACTGAGGCCTATTTTGAGGCAAAAGATAAATCGTTCTACAAAAGTTGTATTGAAATGTTAGAGCGGCGCTGGAATGATTGTGTGGCTCTTGATGGAGATTACGTTGATAAATAAAGCCAATTTTGAACAAAAAAAACCGCGTTTTCTTTGTTAGGCCCTTGACTTTTCAGCCCATGTGTTATATGGATGCTGTTAAAAGTTAATTTTTCATTCATGGCCGTATTCTTAGAAAGTTTAAACATCGAACCTATAAAGTACATTTAGATAGAAGTAAGTAGAAGAGCCTTTATATGGGTGAAGGTTATTCTGTTTGTGCACAAACATCAATACCGGATTGCAGCCTGACATTTAAAAGATGTAATTTCATTATAAAAGGGATAATCAATTGTTAAATTAAAATATTTCGCGTTTGTTTTTGTTGTAAGTACGCCTAATGGTCTAAAAACAACAAGTAAAGAGTTAACCGAGAAAAATGAAAGAAAGAAAAAAAAAATAAAATCTTACATGAATGAATTGACCCTGAAAATTGTTATATTATTTTATCCATGATTAAGTAATATTCGCAAATAGCATGCAGGCCGTATAAATTCACATGAAATATTAACAAACAAATATTGATAATAGATATAGATCGAACCTTAATTTTTTTATCAATCAGAAGGTATTTAAGTTTCGTAATAGGTCTTTATAAATAATCTTTAATTAAGGATTCAAGCAGCATAATTTTCCTTTTATGTCCTATTGAATTAAATATGTTATAAATAACTTCTTTTAGTTTCAGGAATTTCTTAATGCTTCTTCCCCTTCTTGCTTTCCTCATCCCTTCTCCCTCTATCCCAATGTTTTTGATTTAATTTTTTTGGTGTTTTTTGTTTCAGCATTTTTTACTGGTTGGGCCTGTACCCTAGCCAGGTACAGGGATGGCGTGGGTTAGTACTGAACCATCGCACATGGGGGTAGTTTGTTTCTTGTTTTTGCGAATTTCAAGATGGTTCACTGCGGCTAAGGGTAACATACCGACGAGCTAGGACGTGCTGCCAGCTAGCGCGTGACACATGAACATCTTGCGGCAACTTCACGTTGCTCTTCCTTGAAAATAATAGTCAAAATCAGTTTCACAAGGAAGAGAAAGGATTGTTCTATGGTCCAGGAATAGCTGACTAGCTGTAAGAAACAAAAATAATATTTTTTCCCTCTTTTTTTCTTTATCAAACTTTAAACGGGTTTTTCTCAAAACCATGTTTTTAGATACGCCGTGCAGAGTTGCAGTATAACCGTTCAACCGATTGACTTCTTTCTACTTCCTTCTTCTGAGAGAAACAAATTCATAAACTCAATTCAGGGCGCTCGACTAGAACCTACCCTTAACCTGACTTCAATTTTCAATTGGCAGGAATATTCCTTTGTGTTTGTTACGTTTTGTTTTTTTACATATAAGTATTTTCCTCGGCTCCGTCCTGAAAGTAGAACAGATGAGAAGGGAACAAGGAACCAAAAGTTATTTTGACTTACCTGTACAGTGTGTTGTCCTTAAATCCAATATAGAAGTGGTGCTGCAAAAGATTTTTGTTTAATTACAGATTAATAAGGAAATCACTGATTACTTACCTGGATCTAGTTGCGCTGGCCCAGATTGCACTTCGAAGTCGCTGCATCCATATTCATTTCAGTTTCTTACGACCGCTCACCTGCAGGAAACATCGCACGTCAACTGCAAAAATAAAATACTCAAAATATAGTACTCACCAATGTGGATTATAGCACTAACCGGCATGGATTAACCTTAGACTCCGTCTAGTAGCAGTTTCCATCATGTGGTATACCTCGAAGATGTCCTAAGAAGAGAATGTTAAATACATGTTTATGAAGAAGGTATGACATTAATTTACTTACGTACGTTCCCTGGATCTCTCGGATGACTGATTAGATGCTGCAAGTATAGAGAGTTTTAGCATTAGTTAATTTCAATTTAGATAATTAAAATAATTAGCAAAGCTAGGTTGAATATTTATGTAATTTTAGGAATATCAGAATAAATAAGCTCTAAGATTTAGCTAAAGTAAACAGAAATTAAATGAAGATTAAAGCTTATATTCGGTTTAGTCTAATGAAATAAAATCATAAAATAGGATTAGTCTTAGATTTAGGAAATTAATTTTAAGCTATTTGAATTAAAGGATAGGAAGAATTAATTAAGCAAGGAAGGACAATTTAATGAAGAATATAAATTTCGAAAAATTTTTACCTCAAAATATGATGTCAAGCCCAAAAAGGGTTAGCGCAAGCAATTTTCCGTTTAGCCTGAAATAAAAAGAATAATTAGAAATTTTCACTTACAAAGTAATTAGAATGATTTTGAAGCACTTACCTGTCCTGGGCTTCCTCACAACACTTCAAAAACACATAAAAGGCGACCACTTAACCTTAAAATAAACTGACCGGATTTACCTGCGAAACTTTATTTCCCGAAAGTAAACGAATGACTTATAGGGCTGTTCGTAACCCAAAGTTTGAGGTGGTTCTTTATTAAAACACGGAACGATAAAATAAAGATATTCCGAAGCACGTGAAACCGGATGTCAACTTCTGACAAAAACACAGATTTAGTCGACTTCCTGCCGGAATAGAATTTTTCCAATTATACAAAAATGATTCAAAATTCACAAAGATCATTTTTATTGGAAAATATAGAATTTAATTTTATTAAATTTATACGATTTCCCAGTATTTGAAGAACATCCCCGGAAATCGGCATAATAGGGGCGATTAATTTATAAGACCACCCACTTTGGTAGGTGAAGCGAGCAGTTCGGTGACAGATTTTGGCAGAAGAACATGAGTGGAAGTGAAAGTTTAAAAGTCATTATAAAATAAGCAAGTAAAAGGCCCAACAGAAAAGGAAAAGTTATAGCTGAAGGAAAAGTTACTGGAAGAAAAGCAAAAGTTATAGAGGAGAAAATAAGTGTGAAGACGTCGAAGGAAATCGAAGGAAGGAATTCAGGACGGTTAAAGATAAGTAGTTTTTTTTATATATAAGAGTGAAGATTTCTAGTTTTGTTTCCTTGTTCTTTACTTTGGTTTTGATTATCTTTTGTTTGGTTTTGCGCGGACCTATTTTGGGGGTTTAGTTGTTGCCGGAGAGGTTATTTTGCTGATATTGAATTAAATTAAAGCCAAATCCATTGTTGACATTTATTAGATTTATGCATCATTTGTTTAATTTTTGAGTCATTTATTGAACTTTACTCACTAATTGTAAATAAACGTATAAGTTTTGTTGAATTTATTTTGTTTTACAAAATTTTGCTCCAGCCACATTCGAGTTCGCGGACTCTAAAACCGCGTGGCGCCCAAGAAAACAATCCCACCTACGACCCTTCCTCCCTTTATGTGCTTAAAGCAAGCATATAACATGTTTACATATTGCTTCTATTCCGTTTATTCTGGCGCGAATTCTGTTACTTCTGTTCCTTCCCCGGAATGAATAAAGAAATACACCCATAGAATCTTTAATTGCCTCTCAACATGAATCTGACTTCAGGTTTTCAATTTTCCTATTCCATTCGTTATCTGTAGTTTTAATTATTTGTGGTATCATTCGATTCGTCTTATTATTAGTGACGCGCAGAGTAAAGGCTATAAACAATTTGAGATCCTAGAAAATGTAAATTTTCAAAAATGACGACCTTTTTTAATTTGAACAGACAAGCAAATATGTGAAGAAGGAATATTGTATGAATTTTAAAGCCCTTTATTATTCGTACAGAAGTGTTGACCTTCTTTAAATAAATTCTGTTTATTATTGCAGGTTCGTACAGTTACGGAACAGAATAAGACCATTTAAGTTACACACTAAATATAAATGTTATATCCATTGACCTCTGGTTCCAAATATTATTTAAATATAAATATTCATTAGTATCAAAAATATATATAATTTCAAATAAAATATTTATTACAAATTAAAAGTAAGAAAATAGTTACTTACCTTAAAGCTGCTTTTAATAGAAATATCTAAGGGCATTTTGCGAGGTTTTCGTTTACATTCGTGTTTTGATAGAAAACTATTTTTATTTACTATGAGCACCGTTGTGTCTGGCATTTCGAGGATTATATTCCTCTGCGGATGTAATAATCTGCAATTAAAAAAAACATGCATTAATAATAATAATTAACAAACTAAAGCAGATCTTAATATAAGCTGGACTTTGCAGAGCTAAAGGAGAATACCTTCGTTCTAAGCTTCATACTAACTTATCTTATAAAATTCTTTGGCAATGTTTACAAAGTCATGGCGTTTTTAAGGATGTATTTCTCATTGCCCCTTGACCCAAATAATAGAAATAAATTATTCACTTCATATATTTCTGACTTGAGGAGCTCGGGAGATAGTGTAATTGATTCTTTGTCTTTTTGCTGTGTTGATTATGATAAACTTTATTCTGTGATATTTTCGATTAAATCCAATACTGTTGAATCCGATGAAATTAACCCCCGCTTTCTTAGAAATTGTTTTCCATACATCTAAACCTTTCTTTTAGACATTATAAATGCCATCAAAAACATAACCTGTAATAAAACCAAGTCTCGCAACTCAGTTCTTCTATCGTAAAAAGTTGTGAGATCCATGTAATACCAAGTCGGTCAATTTATTCAGTCCCTACTTAAAGGTAAACACAATTTATCTTTTTTTAATTTTTTTTTATTAAAAACACAATGTATCTCACAAGTAATATTATATTAAATTAGATTGTTTAGTGCGATTGCCAAGTCAATCTATTTATTTAGAACATAAAAGATTTTTAATATTGATATAGTCACTATAAGATGTTGTTAGGTTAGCCAATTACGTAATAACTTAAGACAGAAGGATCCTTAAGTAGGGACTGAATAAATTGACCGACTTGGTATTACATGGATCTCACAACTTTTTACGATAGAAGAACTGAGTTGCGAGACTTGGTTTTTTTTAAAGGTTATGTTTTTGATGCCATCTCATTTCTTTTTGTAGGTAGTCTTCCTTTTTTTTTTTTCCGGTACTACTTCTTGAGCTTCAGCTACAGTCTTTCTTAAAGCCCAAGCGCGGTTATTTACAATTTCATTCTTACTTACGCACATATAAATACGCACGTGCTTAGCTCATCAACACTCATCATACATACGAGACGAGAGTGGCCGCGTCGTGTTCTTTATTTTAAAATAATTTTTTTTTGCATTAGTAATATTTAGGGCCGCACTCGTCAAACGTCGGTTAAAGTTAATCCTTATGTAAAATTGTTATCTCTCATTCACTATAAAAACTGTCAATGTACCTAACAGAAAATTAATTACAACATCAAGCTTAACAGAGGATTAATTGAACTAATGTACGGCACTCACTCCCGTATCCAAAGTTTTTTTAAATTAATAAATTACTTAACCCATTATTTTTCTATGTCCCATTCTTGCTTTTTCATTCCGTTGGCCATTTTACAAGTTTTGACCACTTTATTACAAGTTACCTTTAAACATAATTATATCTAGGTACCTATCTACACTTATTATTCCATTATTATTTATACGTATACAGGTACACTGATTCGTTCACTGCAAATGTATTAATTAATCTGGGGTCCTATATTTATATAGGACTACAAAGTTATTTATGCAGTTGGTGTATCTAGAAAACTGGACCGAAATTGCAAAATATTTTAGTTTTTCCTTGATTTATACACTAAGCACTAATTGTATTCTAAATTTGAAGCTTCTATGTCTGCTAGAATTGCCTTAGAGTTTTGATGATCGGTCAGTCAGTGAGTGACAAAATTAAGAAACCTTGATTAGTTATTATTCTAAAACTACTGGTTCAATTTGAATGAAATTTGAAATATACCGTGTTTATACAATGCTTGCTTGGTTACTGATTTCAGGCTTCTAGTTTTATCCACAACGAAGTTATAGGGGGGTCGAAAATGGCCTGAACTGCTTCGAGAAAAGGATGGTACGGCGGTGCCGCTTGTTTTTGCTCGACTACCGTGCCCCCAGATCTTTGTTTGACCAAATCCTATTTTCCTAATTGTTGGATGGTTTCTCCTGTTGTACCGATTCTAAAGTGTTCAATAGGATCCAGTGAGTGTGACTACCGCTCTACTACTACTACTCTCTCAGCTTTATAGTTAAGTATTGGAAAAAATAATAACAATACAAGTTTAAAAAGGTCTGGCACAGTATAACCTATAAACTGGTTTACGAAAGACATTTTGTCAGGAAATTGATCGCAAAAAACTTTACCGGAAATGCACAGGTATTTTATCGCATGACCGGTTATCGAAAAATACAATCGAAAGAAATAGGATTCGATCTTTACCCCGTCCTCGTTCTTTATTCCTGGGTTAAGGCAAAGCTTAAAGAATAATCTTTCCTCTCTAGGGTCCGTGGTGCATGGGGTGGGAGAAGAATTTCACCCAATTGGCGACAACGAAGTGTACCTACAATTTAAGGTGGATTCCGCACCAGCGTAATTATTCTGTAACTTCCAATGGACTTTTGACGTAATCTGTTGTCAACAGATAGCAACCATGATTCACCGCCGGAGGGGCTCGAACCTGGTACCTCCGGGATGAAAATTCAACCTGTTATCACTTATTCCACCGACGATAAAATATTTACTAAAAAATAAGTTTGTATTCAAACCGATTTTCGAAATATGCAATAAAGTAGAGCATTTTTAAAACGGCATTTAGTGCATTTTCCATTAATCGGTCATACAATACCTTGCTATTGCAGTTTTGCATTTGAGGTAAAGTTCCCTTAAGACAAAATGCTTTGCAATCAAAAGCTCACGATAAAAGTTTTACGATAAAATGGTTGCGATCAAATGTCACTCTGGTTTCTGTGCTAGTCATAATTGTGAAACCGCTTAACTGAAGGGCTCTTTTGATCTTCGTAGGATTTCTTCTGATCTTCGGTTTTTATAACTCGGTTGTGGAATTATATTATCATCTTTCTGAAGGACCGTTACCAGTTTGTTAAAATCGTTGATAATAATAATAACCCCAGTCCAGGAATGATGTGCGACTTTTAGATCAACGCAAAGTTAGATGGTGTGAAGTATTTCTTACATCTCTGTAGAAAACCCAAGCATTTCATCGCATTTTTAGCGACTGCCAATATATTATGTTCAGTTCAGTTAGGAGTTAATATCGATCAATTATTTATTTAATATTAGAATTACCACAATACTATATTAGGCAGAAAATTTGTTTATCTATTATCATGGAAAGTTTTACTATTTGTATCATAATTAGTTAGGGCTCTTACTATTACTTTCCTAAAAAAAGCACAAGAAAAATATAAAATACTTTCGCCAGTGACATCTTTCTATTTAATATTTTTATGAAAATCAACAGTAAATCTCTAATGAGTTATTAATTCTCTACAGAATGATATGCTATCATATACTATTTACGAGCCAATTTAAAAATTTATAAACAATTTGCTTTTGAATTGGATTATTAATTTAAGCCAATGCATTTTAAAACAAATACTTTTCGACGTATACTATATAAGGTTAGCTATTAATTTGTCAGAAAATCGAAGTTCGATAAATATTAAAACAATAGTTAAGGAAATAAAAATAGAACCGAAAATTCGACATTTTTTCAAATTTTTGCTAAAAATTAATAGTAATTAGCCGCGTGCCTTCAGACTCGCAGGAGGAATAACACGTCAACAACCAGTGTTCATGTCGTAACTGTGAGTCCTGAAGGTAGTCCGACAGCACCCCCACGCGGCTAGAAACAGTCTCATGAAGTATCTTCAATACTGGCTATTTGATGTCAGGTTGAGAGGCAAGGAGTAAGGAGTAAGATCTTTGCACTTGATAAAACTTCCTTCAAACCCCTTCAACTCCCAAAAGGCTGCTTTCACCTAATGAACTGCAGTCTTCTTCAAAAAGAGCAAAGGTGGCTTGTCTGCTAAGTCTTTTAGCGATATCCAAGATCATGTACCTTCATTAAAATTGACATTATGCTATTATATGGTTGATCTCCAGCTATTTGGCTCACGTTGCAAAGGATATCCCTCGTACAGCCTTAAGGAATTTGGTCAAGAAAGCCACGAGACAGAAGACAACTCTAGGTATCGGAGCCGACGCCAATGCGCACCACACAGTCTAGGGCAGCTCGGACATAAATAAAAAGGATTAGTTACTTTTTGATTTTATTCTTGGTACTATATGTCCCATATATGTGATGTGGGTGTGGAACCCACCTTTACTAACTCGATTAGGCGGGAAGTTCTGGACATTACGTTTGTCTCGGGCCAATAGGCCCATTTTATAACAGAGTGGAAGGTATCTAAGGAACTATCCTTCTCTGACCACACTTACATTGAATTCGGAATAGCATTTTACAAATAGGTCCGTTCGCCCTACAAAACTAGGCATAGAACAAACTGGAACTTATATAAAACTGTCCTGAGTAACAGTCTACCTACCGTAGGTCCACCTATTATCGAAAATAAGTAAACCCTCGACAAGGAGGTGGTTAGAACGCTTGCATGTATACTGAGACACAGATTTCTTGTCCCGACCGGCATCCTTGAGGTAAGCCTAGACCTCCATGGTGGTCGAAGGAAATCATAACCCTTAGGAAGCTCTCAATAAGTTTAAGAAGTTGATTAGTCTTCTTCTTGAGAAGAATGTGGACAACCAAAAACATCAACGATGAGGAAGGAGAACTCTACGGCCCCGGTATAGCAGATTAACTCGTAAGTTACTACAATCAAGTTATACACCGTAATTTATCATTAAACGCGTTTTCCCGAAAGTAGTGTTTTTTTAGCTGCCGAGTAAGGCTTCTCATAAAAGTATTGGTCCGATTTCAATAATTTCAATAATTTAATTTTTTTCAATTGTTCAGAAAACATACCGCTATGTTTTCCCGAGTACGATTTGCAAAATTTTATTTTGTTCCATTTTTATAGCCTCTAATAGGTAAAAAATGACGTAAAAATTGGAAATTTTTACAAATTGTTGCATAACTTTTACAAATTGCAAAATAAAAAAAATCTGTCTGGGGAAAACATAGCCAACGTAATTATGATTATAAAGAATTCAGATTACAGATTACTCAATTGGCCACAACTTTGCTTAAGCGGGACCCATTCAGTTTCAACATCAATGTCATCAATGACGTTTCAAGGTCGCGAGAGTAATTTTTTTTCATCTTCAAAAGTAAAATTGAAAAGTCAAAACATGTATCTTCGAAGTAAAAAAAAATTTAAATGTATTCAGTAGATGCTTCGCAATTTATTCCCCAAAAAACCGCTCAATTTCAGGCCTCGAGAGTAGAGGACCCCATTAAGCAGTCGTTCCCTACCGACGATTGGAAATAAATGTGCTTTGGTAGCGTTACTATAAGAAGACTGGCACGCCAAGAAGATTAGAGACGTTTGTTTTTGAAGACGAGCTAGAAGAACATCAAACCCCTCCAAGTATGACACATCTTCTCAATGCTCTCTTGAAACTTAACTCATCTATGGAAGAACATAAAGCATCGATGGTAAAGCAGAAATCGTCGACGGAGAAAGTAAAATCATCAATGGAAGAACAGAAAATGTCATTAGCCCAGTTGAAATCATCAAGAGTTGAAAGAACAAGAAAATACAATCAGCCTAGTTGAAATCATTAATGGAGGAAGTATCATTAAATAAGTTAAAATCAGCACTGGAGAAACAGAAAATATTATCAGCCGAGTTAAAAGCAGAAATTGAAGAACAAAAATCGTCGACGGCCGAGTTGAAAAGTCATCACTAGTAGCTGAACTGAGACCTTAAGTTCAGCTACAAGTGATGACTTTTCAATATATGATGAATAAGTGAAAGATGAAATGAAAAGTTCTACGCGAAAACAGTTAAAAGGTCTGGAACCAGCTGTAGAACAGAAACCGGAAAACATAGAAAACTCTATGAAGGTTAATCTTTAAGGCCATATAGATCATACAATGGGAGAGCTAAAGTCAGATATGGAGGGGAGATTGGAGGAGGCAAAAGATGCTAGACCAACTCAAAATAAAAAAGGATGGTACTGTAGAATGAAACTCATGAAGAAACATGTCGAAAAAATTAGATTAGAGAGTGTGCAGAAACGGCATTCAGCGACTTTATGTGACTGGTGAATAAAAGATATCATCCTTCAACATTTGACGGTGAAAGGCCGTGATAAACTTACAGACTGCAATGTAAGACAGCAGGCTTCGTTGTGCAGATCAGACTATCTCCCACCAATTTTCCATCTCATCTGCTTTGATTTAACCTCTGCGCAAACTTTTCACCTGTCCTGTGTTTGCGACTTCATGAAACTTGTTCATGTTCAGCCAATACCTAAGCCAGGAGAGGCAACTACAGATCAATTGCACTAACCTCGCTACTATCTAAAGTTTTAGAATCAACTCTCAGTTGATGAAATATCTAGCAAATAACTATCTTATCCACGATTGACAGTAAGGTTTCCGGGCTGAACCAGAGACCTACTAACGGCTCTAAAGAAGCGTTGGAATCATTGTTTTCATAAGTTTGGAGAGTCCGAAATCGTCGCTCTTGATATTGCAAAATCTTCTGCTAGAGTCTGGAGTCTCATCTCTTAAAATGGACAGAAAATTGTTGGTCAGGCCGTTCAATCCTTGTAATAATTGACGGATTTACATCTGATCCCTACGAAATGAATGCCGGTGTACCTCACGGTTTCTCTCAGCAACCTTATTTCTTTTTTTATCAATGATATTTTATCTCTCACTCATTCCCATTCATAGTTTTGGTGACGACACCACCCTAGATTTCACGTACTCTCTTAACACTGTAATGAATTCTCCTGGGAATTCTACAGAAATCAACGTATGTTTGGATGTAAGAAATACTTTACCATGTAGAATATGACGTGGCGCTTATCTACACACATCAAGCCTACACTTGAATATAATTCCCATACTTGCGCAGGGTCGGACACACGAAACTGTCGGTTGAGCAAAGGCTGCAAGGCTACAGCCCTGTAGGGCCCCTCCCTTATGGATTGATGGTGTTAGTTCATGTTTGTAGTATTTTGTTGGAGTTACATATAGTTTCTGGTTTTTGAGTTAACCCTTTAGTGCTGCTGTTATGGAAGCCCCAAAAGAATTTCGGTTTCTTTATCAGAAACGTTGGTCGTTTAAAAAGAAATTTTAATATTTTTTGTGTTGCTAAATTTTGAACGATTTTGCATTTGTTAAAAATATTATAAAAAACCACTCGAATCGAGTGCTTTTCTCACAAAAACGGTTCCTGTATGGATTGGGTAAATTTTCCGAAGAAAATTTATTTTTGCAACAACATAATGCCCCAATACATGTTAGCGCTTCTACAACGGCTTGTGAAGTTGCTTGGGTGGATAGCACGCCCGTTCACCCGTTTTGAACTCGAAGGAGAAGACTTGGGGATGGTTGATGAGTAAGGTATACCCAGACAATAGGCAGTTCAGTTCGAGGCTATTCAAAATGTGTGTTTTCGAGGTTATAAAACATAATAGAGGACAAATAAGTTATAAATTTCATTTGCATTTTTATTACTTTTTTCTTTAGTCCAGAGATCCAGTGCTTCTATAAATGAAATACTGGCAAAGATCCATTTCCTCTGACAAAAATAAAAGTATTGTTACCAGAGCAAAATTTCTTCGGCAATTTAAAACAGTAAATAAACGTAAAATTTAAATAAATATTACTTCTTTCATGAGTTCTCCATTGTTCTCAAAAACAGCTTTCAATGGGATGCATCTGTAGCTTTGAAACAGACTAATTTAAAAATTACAACACGATTCAGACAAAAACGTCTAATCATAGAGTTCCGTTTTCCATTCGAACGTACAAAGTATTCGCTAAACTCTGCCCACACCTGTAGATTATGAAGATCAGTTCCAGGATGCAATACTTAAAGCAAAGTAGTTGTATGAGCAATAATTTTACATGTATCTTTTCTTCTAATTTTAACCAAGAATTACAATCATGAAAGCTATGCCTATTTTGGTAACCGAGGAGTTATAAAGTAAAATTAAAAAGTACTGAATAAGCATTGTTGTATTTTGAATAATTACTTCGTCATTTTTTGTAAATGTTTATCTATTAAAAATCCAACCCAAATAAACGACGCATTCCTCTCACGTAATCCATTACCATTGGATCACTTTTCCAAAAAGTGGCATCATTTTCTGATTTGGAACCCACAAGGACTAAAATAATGAGTTAATTGTTTCAAGCTGTAAAGGAAGGACAGTTCTTTGTTATGCAAATATGTTCCAACAGATTTAACGGAAATATGACATCAATAATAGCTTTATTTATCCAACCCATATCACAGGGTCAGCGTTAATGTATTTCATAAAAGGATGTGAAATTTACAAAAAATATCCATTAATCTATTTATCAGAGTAACTAAAACATTACAATATTATTGAATTAATTTATTTCATATAAGTAGCATTTGTTATAGCTATTTAATTGTAATGAATTTTGTCCTTCCCTGCGTAACATTTACTTTCTTTTCATAAGATCAATTTCAAACACCAATAGCTCGAGATCATTACTCTGTGGGTTGGATCGCTTTTGCATAACAACGTGCATTTAAACTTTGCTTATTAACATGTTGAAAGTTCGGCGATCTGGTTGGTTGATTAGAGTGATGAGAGCCGGTCAACGAGGCCAGCACTCTTATTAGGGAACACGAAAACGAAACGAATTTTTAGCCTAGACACGTTTTTAAATGAGAAAATGCACATAGAAATTTGTCTTGACTAGAAATTCGTTTCGTTTTCGTGTTCCATAATAAGGCCCCTGCACTCTAATTAGCGCTAAACGCGCCGTTTTGTTACCAGGACCTGTAAAACAGCATATTCACGGCATATCATACGCAATGAGGTAAAGTACAGAGTCGCCAATGAGGCAAGGGATGTACTAAAACCAAACCGAGGAGTTAAGGAATTGGGCTAACTCCCTAATCTTTACTCCTGATATTTCTTTTAGGTTCTGGAGAAAGTAATCTCCCAGTCACTTTCTGCTCGCCAAGGCTGAGCACTTACAGATGAAGTATAGTTTATTTTTCTGCATGCACGCCTATCAGGCAAAGACCCGTGCAGACGGCGACTATTTTTACAATGAGCTCACGAGACCTGTTGAGCAGCTCCGATGTTCTATTCTTGTTAAAGCTTGGCCAAGTCGCTCTCGAGATGGCACAGGTAACTCCAACTGTGGTTAGCCTTCTCTAAAAAGTGCTGGAAGGACTCCCTTTTATGGAGTTTAGCAGTATGTGAACTCCGTTGGGGTAGTACGTAGCGTCCCAGTAGCCCCAATGCAAGCGGTTCTTTGCAACTTATTTAAGGGGTTATATACAAAGTTGGGGCTTGATAGCATATTCTGAAAGTACATACTTTCGAAAATATCTGTGTGAAATTTCATCCTGATCGGAACACTAGATTACAAATGACAGCCGTCCGCAGCGTGCTAGTTCCATCCATAAGCACTTGGCGAGCGGCGTCCAAAAACTTTAAACGCGATGATCTCGGAATAGAGTTTTTTGAAAAATACCTTTGCGGTGAACGTATATCTCAAAAACTTTTCAACCGATTTTCATAATTTTTCTTTTAAATTATTCATATTTACAATCTCTTGAACGGTTCCTTTTTTATCTAAAAATGTTTGATTGTTTGCAATGAATTTTCGTTTAGAACAACCTCAAAAATCGATTTTTTTGTCAACATGGTTTTTTCATGGGAAAAAAAATTTTTTTTCGGAAACCGAACCGTTCAAGTACACCACATTACATTTTTTTTTGCGGTTCGCCTTGGAAAGTGTTCACCGCAAGCCTCTGCAAAAAAAACGCGCTTCGGGGGAGGGCCCATAGCTCCGATAATTTTTAATATTTTTTTATAATTCAACTTGTTTTTTTTTTCTTCGATAGTACTACCAACAAATTATCTTTCGCTTTTTCTAATAAAATTTGCATAAAACCCTTAAAAAAAATCACCAACTTAGCTCACTTTTTCCCCTCAACTTTGTATATAACCTTAATTTGACTTTGCTGTACCACTTCTCCATTCCGGCCACCAAACTAGGGAGCCGTGAGTTAGGATAGACGTATCACAGCTGTATACATCCACAGCGTCATTCTAGGCTTAGAACCCCACTATTTAATAAAAGTTTTGTTTCAGGCATAAAGACCCAAACCTGCATTTTTGACTCGTTCTTCTATGTTTTGCTTCCAGTTCAACTTGGCGTCGAGAAACATCCCCAACTTCTTAACCCTGGAGGGTAATGAAAGTTGGCGCCCGTTTAATATGGGCATGACAAAGCTGCATACTTTGGTTTTTGTGTGATTTACGTGGTTTTTGTGAAGAGCATCAGCTCGGTCTTTCTCGAGTTCACAGACAGTCCACAATCTTTGTACCATTTGCTAACTTTGCTTAGCGCACTTCATTATGTCGCCGATTACGGGAAGGAATTCTCCCAATACCAGGATTGTCAAATAGTTAGCATATGTGATATCCTTAATTCTGTCTTGGTCTACTTTGAGAAGTAGGGGAGTCAGAACTCCACCCTAAGACGTATCCCTACATAAGTGTCTTACAACACGGCTGGTATCCAGTTCGGACTGTATTATCCTTGATGTTAGCATTCTTAAAATCCCGGCCAAGACTAGGCTAGATTCAGGGCGAACGTTATTGAATGCCTCTTCTATGTCTGTGAACGCTGAAAGAGTGAATTCTTTGTATTTTAATTAGTGTTCATCGTACGTACAAACTTGTGAAGAGCAGTCTCTATAAATCTTCCCTTGCAGTAAGCGTGCTGGTATTGTGACATACGCTTTCCGTCAAGAAATTACCTAAGGTGAATTTCGAGCACCCGCCCCCGAGTCTTCAGCAAAAGGGAGACTAACAGGTTTAAAGTGGTTTGCGAGTGTATGACCTCTTTTGCCAGCCTTATTAATGAACACCACCTTAACATTCCTCCAGGTCCGAGGAACGTGATTGAGAACAGTACAACCCCTAAAGATAGCCAGCAGATACTTCTCTACTAAGTCTATTAGCTTCTGCAGCATGATTGGGATGATTCCATCCGGCCCAGGGGTTTTATGTAGGGCAAAGCTGCTCATAGCGTAGATAGTTCTTTCTCCGGTGATGATGGCTTTAACTTCGCTGTTTGTAATGTAATTCTTAACAGAGTTGCAGATTGCCGATGTGTTTGGCTTTCTCACGGGAATTGAGCATATATTAAAAGCTCCAAGGTTTCAGCCTCTATCCGATCTTCTCAAAAAAGAGTGGTTGGTGTGCCCTTTGGACAGGATCCTACTTAGTCTGGCTGCTTCCCTTAAGCCAGTCCTTACAAGGCTCGAAGTACGTATGCCTGTTGCAGAAGCAGTTGAAGATGTCTCGAGTAATATTCCTGAGATTATCACTTTTTCAAATGTGTCTATCCTTAATTCGAGCTTTTGGATTGTTTTATTGCCTAAATCAAGTACAGGTATTGGAATTTCGGCGATCTACTGACGTTTAGTATTTAAAAATAAGTCTTGATATAATGCAATTGCTTTATTTTGGTTCCGACTTTACTGTTTCGCATCAAAAGTGGTCAACACGAACCGTTATGATAAGAGGATTTTTTCCTTGGGGAGGATTGTCAGGAGAAAATTTAATTTAAAAAAAATCAAACTTATAAAAACAGCAATTTTATTTAAAGAAATTATTTGTAATAGAAAATACCACTCTGACAGTTTAGTAATGAAATTCTAACAATATTGTAATAGGGCCTACCACAAAATGTGCTTAAGAAGAATTTAAAAATTAGGAAACTAAAAAAGTTTTCGGAGTTATAATGAAAATCGTAAATAATAATTTTTTCTTTATTCTGCAATGCAAAAGTTTCGACGGTTTTTTAGTTAAAATTCATATAAATAATTATTCCTTTACTTAATCAATTAATCGCCAATTTTCATCCCTGGTTACGACTTTCTTAAAGGGCTGCGGTTTATGTGGACTCCATAATAGATAGAGCTTTAGCACCCATCCTAGAAGGTTAATCAATATACCTAAGTATAGTATTAAGTTGTGAATTGTTCTGGAATTTCTATGAGTACTTAAGTGGCAAATCCAATTCAAGATAAAATTGATAAAAACCACTGTCTGAACAAGTAACACTTTGTTTAGGCAGTGATGAATACGCAATCATGACCAAATGTATTGGCCCACTAAAAGTTGGGACATATACCAAATTCTGGTGGTGACTTCTGGCTCGCAAGAATTGTATGCAATTATTCTGATGAGGTAGGTAATAGCAAGTAAAATGTTAAGTTATTGATCAAAGGCAGTTAGCAGTCTAAAAAAAGTGACTTTTGATACACATCAAAACCAATCATTACGGAAATCAGTTATGCGGTCCCCACTGGTCCCCTTTTCCAGTTCCGTTTCAAAAATAACTATTTACTCTGTCACGTGTAAACACAGTTATTATAAAAACACTTAAATTTTAATTTTGGTTCTCGCTATATTTCAAAAATACTTAAATGAAAGAAGTTTTTAACGATCATAATCTTCTAAGATAATTTAAATAAATATCAATTTTGTAAAATGCTTTCAGCTTATAGAACGTATTATTTAATTTTTCCTCCGCAGATTGATTTCTTCAATCAAGCATTCCAATTTTACTTCATCTTCCTTTCGAGTGTTTACCTCTCGCAGCTTTACAACGCCACGTTGAAGCTCAGAATCTCCTAAAATAATTGCTAGTGGAATTCCATTTTCTTCACAGTATTGAAGTTGAACTAATAATTTCGGATTTAGTTTATACGAATGTTCGGCCTGAAAAGAAAGCAGAACCATTACACAAAAATTTTACTTTTAAAAAGTTCTAAAAATACCTTTACTCCCCCATCCCAGAGCATATTCATTAATTCAAGTCTTTTTTCATGAAGACCTTTATGAGCGGATGCCACGTATACCTCTACTTCAGTTGTGCGCACTTTAATACCCTCCGAAAGATACTTAGCTTCAATAACAGAAAAAATTCTCTCAACTCCTAGCGATACTCCAACACAAGGTACTTGCTTTCCTTTCGCATCAAACATTCCTACCAAAGTATCGTACCGGCCACCTCCGGCAACAGATCCTACCGTTGCGACTTCACCGTTCTCACAATTTGGTTCAGATTTTAGAACACATTCATATATTACTCCAGTGTAATAATCGAGACCTCTGGCTAAGCTTAAATCGAAAAGAATTCGGTTTTCTAAGCCAAATACTTTGCAATATTTAAGCAAAAGTTTCATTTCTTCTAATCCTTTCACAGCAGACGAAACTGTTTTGAGTTTTGGATCCTGTAAGAGCTTATCTGCCAATTCAGCACCACCGTTTAGTTGGACGTAATCGCCAATTTGATCAGCAGTAGCTTCGTTTAATCCCTTTTCTTCAATCATTTCTTTCCGTACTTCCAGCCATGGTGACTGAAAAATATTAGAATATATTTAGAAAAACAAAAAAATTATTTTTAACATCTAAAAAATTATAACATGAAATATCTGAAATCTATAAACTTTTGTCTGATACTCTTTTAGCTAACCTCTTTGATCTTTTTCTTGAAAGCAATTCCGAAAAGAGATTCGGCAAACTGTATAACGCTTTTCAAAGTAAATAATATTCTAAAACTAAAACTAGTGAGATGGTTCTCTACAAGATAACATTTTTTTTTCTTAATCCTTAGACGTAGGTTTGATTTATGTAACGGCTCATCCGCGAAGGAAAGCACACATAGGCCCACTGTGATAATCCTAAGGCCTAATTAAATTAAAATATGTCATATACTGATTTCATACTTTGACGGTTGTTTCCGTTATTCTATAATCTATAATATGATAATTAAAAACTCCACAATCTTTTCTTAAATTTCATTGATGGAAAGTTTCAAAATATCTTCAATTAAAAAAGATTTTAACCCAACGAAAATGTAAGTTGCGTTGTGTCATTTTTAACTTTAGCAGGAGAAAGAACATTTAAATTTCTGCTCACATGTTTCTTATTGAATTTGATGTTTCCTATAACTTCTTTTGACCGAATAAGTAATAAATCGCTGTGAATTCATATTATAATCAATCACTTTTGCTGTGCAACAACTTAGTTATTTATCGAATTTTTTCTCTTTTTATTGTCCAGAATATATTTTTTTATTTTATTTTGCCGTAACCGCTTTCGATTTCAAAATCTCAAATTTACAATTTTACAAAATTACATTATTTACAAAAGACCTGGAGTGGCCACCTTTTCTCTAGAAAAATGTTCCTTGATTTGTTCAGGTTTTCGAGGTGACTAAGATCTGAATTGACTTATAGTCGACTGAACGCTACTTTGGTTCACGGTCTAGAGAATATAAGGGGAGTCTTATTACTGAACACGATCCGATTGCAATCGATCGTAAATGTAGGAAATTTAGAATTGAAAGCAGTTGAAGCTAGCAACTTACACAAGCACAATATCTTTTTAATCTCATTGAATTCTATATTTCCTATATTTACGACCGATTGCAATCAAATCGTATTCAGCAATAAGACTGAAGGTCTTTGCAATAATTTCGGATAATCGCCATGTTATCTGAATTATTATTATAATCACTGTCCCACTTTTGACCAGCGAGAAGTGAATTTAAATATTTTGAATTAAAGGAGTATTATTTAAGCACAAATTAAGTTTTTTATGGACCAATAGTGTTGTTTTATAGAGTGAATTTAAAATTTTCCGACTTCTTGAAAATACGGCTGACTACCGAAGCATAACACTAGGTATGTTCACGTACTCAGTTTTGGGTAAATGCATTATGATATTTTTACTCAAACGCGTTCACGTACTCATGAAGTGGGGGAAAATTTGCTGACGTAACATTTCCCCTACTTAAAAATGTTAGTCCAAATTTACCCGAAGAAATAAGTTGAGTAATTTTGTTAAGCTTTGTTATAAAGCCACTAATTGTCACTTTGACAGTTATTGCTTTAGTTTTTGTCCAAGACTACTCAAACTCGTTCACGTACTATTGGTATTTGCTAACTTCTCCTATTTAACATTTTTACTCAGAATATTTCTGATCAAAAAGTACGTGAACAGACCTACTATCATTTGTCTTTTGTAACAGCTTTTCGAAGACATTTATTAAATTCCTTGTTAAGAGGACGTGAATTCCGCCCAAGCCGACGTCACATCCCTTTGACACGAAGAATACGGACCTTGTATTCACCAAACCGTGCAAATTTAAATTTACTACTTTCTTTGCACATGCACCCAAGTACGATTTTGCCAAGGTTACACTGTAGTACGATGAACATTTTCTAATTTTCCATTTTGTAGGGTTATTTTTTCTAGAAGGGCACTTGCTCATCTGAGTACTACCACAGATATTTTGTACAAATTTACTTAATAGTATTTATATCTTTTATACTTTTATACATAAATTAAGTACTAGAAACTCGTGTGCTCCATTATTAATTAAATACTAAGGAAGTCGTTGGTGGAGTTAGTGATAACGTGTCACCCTACCAATCTAGTGGACCCGACTTCAAATCCCACCGGCGGCGTCACATGATTGTTTTCTGCTGACAACAGATTACGATAAAAAGGCCAGAGGGTTGCAGAGAAAATATCAGTGGTTCGGAATCCACTTTAAATTGTAGGTCCACTTGCAATCGTTCTCTCGGACTACTATAGAGAGAGATTTCCTAAGGATGCGTGGAGACTTCGGTTTCTATTTCAAATGGCCTGATTTTTTCATTAACATGTCCGCAGAACGGGGGGTTCATTTTTACCTCACAGGAAACCATTACAGGATGTTTACTAAAAGAACTCATAGAAGGCTCTGACCTGATTTCCGCATGTTCCAGAGATGAGGACCTTATTAAAACCATTACGGAAAGTTTTTACAACACTAGACTTGAAACATCGAGATTTTTATATGGTATAACCATATAGTGAAGTTATTATATCCCTTATCTAACATGCACTTGCTCAAAATTTCCATTCTTAATTAAATAATCTAGATACCAGGACTGATATCACTCTCTTTTATTTATTTTATTTATTGACTGGCTGTTTATCTCCTGCATACCTTCATTGGAGAATTAAATGAAATTGAAAAAAACCTCGCATTTTTGTGATAACTACTGTACTCCCTTTTACATTCTATAATACCTACAACCTTCATACAGATCTCAATTAAAGACCTTTTCTTCTGCAGACATGCTAATGTAAAATCAACACAAAGCAGGACTATAATGAGATACCACTTACTGTATGAATTTTAGATTTTAGAATATATGTATCGCATTCTATTAGTGGAGATAAGTGATGAATGCGAGAGTTTTTTAAAAAATGACTCAGCATAAGGTGGATATATTATGTGATATTAGCTGAAGGCGTCTTGGAAGTGAAGAATACCTGTCTCCTCCTAAAAGAGAGTTAGTTTGGATAAGTTGATAATAGTCCATTATACCAGAATGATATGACAGTCATACACGTGTCTAAAATGGCTGTTAATTTTTCTGCTGAACAGATTTTGAGTTGATTCAAAAATTAACTTATAGATCAAAATGTCTACCCAAACTCCAAAAAAGGACGCCTTCTTCTGCAGACATTGTAATGCTAATATTACATCAAACAGAGATAAAAGTAAGGTCTCGTAAATTTCATGTGAGTAATATTAAGATGTATTTCCTACTGGCTTAGAATACAAAATTATAGAAAAGGAACAGAAGAAACGAAATCTTGCAACATAATTCCACCAATTATTGATTTTGTCAAATGCTATTCTGTTCGAAATACAGTACCAAAAGTAACCCTATTAACTCCCACAACTCTTAAAAAAGATTCGATCATCTGCGTTATTTGGGTACTCAGATTTCGGAGAGTCAGGTTTTAGCGCCTGAGCTGTAGTACTGACGTTTTCGAACCTATTGCTCCTATTTCTAACAGAAAATATTTAGCCAAAAAACATTTTCAACTTATTCTAGGTATTTTGTGTATGATGCGGCGCTAGCATTTGGATGTATGAAATAATAATATTCATAAGCATACAACAATAAGTAGGTTATAGGCCTAAAGACCTGGATCAATATTTCCTGCCAATTTTGACACGTCTTTTTGAAATCAACCAAAACAGTGGGTCTTCCCACAGGAAGTTGTAATCATCCAAATCGAAAAATTCAAATTGCCTTTTAGAATAAATTAATATAATTTTTCACTGACGACCGATTTCTTTTTTGATTTTTGATTTTTAACGAAGTGGAGCGTCGTCAAAGTCAAAAAACGGTAAGAATTTTATCGATAAAAAGCATGTAAAATCCAAACAAATTAAAAAATTGTATAGTGAAAAGAGAATAACATTACAAATAAAAAACAAAACGGAAGATTCGAATATGTTCAATCGTTTTCTCCGGATCTGTCCCGTCATTTTGGTTGATTTCAAGAAGATGTTTGTGCACAGCTTTCATCATCAATTGTCAATATCATACCCCGTTAATCATAGCAAGTAATATTAAGTTTTAATAGCATTAAACAAGACACGATTTGCTCCGCCCCAAGCGAGTATACTAGAAATATCATTATTTAATGATCCGTACTTTTTCTATTGATATCTAAAGAGGTTCCACGGGAATTCACTCAGAGAGTAAGTGAAATTATAGTTGCTTGAATAAGTAATTCATCTCTAGTTCCCGTAACCCCCTCTGATGAGAGAGGAATTTTACCAGTCCTAAAAATTAAGGTGGATTCTGAACCACCGATATTTCTCTGCTAACCCCAATGGCCTTTTTATCGTAATCTGTTGTCAGAAAACAACCATGGCTCGCCGCCGGTATGATTCTAACCTCGGACATACGGGATGGTAGGCCAATACGTTATCACTTACTCCACGAAAAAACAAAAAAACCGAGTTCTGTGGAAAGACGGAACTTTTTTCGCACAACAATAACAACAAGAGCAAATGTTGAAATACTATTTTGATATAATTAATTATTGAGTGTGAGTTGAACCTAACTTCGTAACGCATAGATGGATTAGGATGGTTCTTTTTTATAGAGTATGAACTCCCACTGCTACTATTAGGAAAAAATTTGACATAGAGTATGAGGTTACTTCGTAACACGTGGATCGATTTGGATGATTCCTTTTGTGACGTATAGACTATGGTACATCATTGATATTATGATAAAAAGCATGGGGTGGAATAGGGGTGGTGGCGGAGTGGAGTCTAACCTCATTTCGCGTGGACCTATTTAGATCCATTTGTATCATGATATAAATTGTGGCTTAGGATGAGAGTAGGAAGTGGGGCGTTACCTGGCTTCCTAAGACGAAGGCCAATTTTGATGATTTTCGTTCGGTTGTACAGGATACGTTTCCTCATTGCTAAGTGATAAAAGAATGATTCATCTAGAGTCACTACGGGAAGCGTAGGGAGCAGTACCCTTACTTCGTAGCGCATTCTCCGATTTTGACGATTCTCCCTTGCTATACGTTGGCGAACTAGCGAAATGATAAGAAAATTGTATCTAACGTGAGCTTGTGAAAGGGTGAGTGCTGGGATTAACTTCGAATCGTGTTCTGGATTTGGTTGATTCTGTTTCCTTTCTATAGATTCCAATACCTCTGGAACTCCTAAAATTGAGCAGGGTTTTTCAAGCAGAATATCCGAAGACACTAAAAAGTGAAACATAAAATAGTTAAAAAAAAGTTCAACCGACTTCACAAAAAGCGCTAAAAATCATAATTATGTTGCTTTTTTTTAATTTTATACCTACTGCTAATTTTTGAAATACGTGCAAATTAAACAAACAAAACAAATACCCGACCACAATCGAAGATACTATATAAATCTACCTAAAAATTTCAGCTCACGACAGCCTGAGAAAGGAGCATTAAGTACTTGAGTTGTTATTGTTTTGTTTCTGCCAGAAAGCGTTTGAGATTTAATACAAAAATTGTGAACTCTAAAGATGTTCGGCACTTAACAATATTATTTTAATCGGTTAAAATTATTAAATTAAGAGGTCTAAATATGACTACAAATATGACTACGAAGACCAAACTGTATCTTGTTCTCCGTGAGACCAGCTTCTTCCTCAGGACAAAACGATTAACTCGAAATTCAACTATAATCATCTTTCCTAATTAGGATAACACTTACAGAGAAGTAGGTAAAATTAATAAATCGTAAGGATTTATCTTCCATATTATATGCATTAGTTCATTATAAATATTTTCAGAAAACTTTTAAACAAACGCCTCCTATGGTACGATTTTACCAATTTGACAAATACTTAATCTTTTTATGGAACGATTGCATTCCTTAAAGATTTGATAATAAACGATACTGTACGATACATACTACAACAGGGAGCTTTTGTTTCAAAGATTTCCGAAAGTTTTCATAATTAACCAATACATGACAAGAGGGTAGTATAATGCTTCCCTTTCTACATCTGCTACATCATAGCAATATCGCTGGTTATAATGTAAAGATAGTCAACGTCCACACCTGTGGAAAGAGTTCAGAATCCCAGAATAACTTCAAAACTAACTTGCGTTTCTCCACTAGAAGAAATTCACAAAAATATATGAAAAAATTCTCCAAATAAACCAAGCAGCTTTAGCCATTTTAATAGGCATCTAGACATTTATATTAACAACTTATATGTATAATGATCCCATATAATGTTGCTACAGCACTTTGTTCCAAAAGTAACGGTTCTTTAACGTCTGACCTGTTTCGCTGCACAAAATACTCAACAATTCTTTCAATTAGATGCAATTAAATACAATTTTTTTTAAAGCTGTGTCTCTAGTCTAGTTAAGAATAAAACGTTTAACTCTTTGAAGTATGTCCCTATGCTTTTATGATAGTCAGTTTTCTAAATTTTAACGTAATTCTAAAGATTTCGTTTTCCAAAATTTTATAAAATATTTCATATTCACTAAGTGCTTTAATTTCAATCAGATATCTCAAAATATAACACTACCTGGTAAAATTTCTACTATTAAACACTTACCTTATCGAGTTTATCCACTGCCGAACAAATAGATCGAAATTTATCGCTTGGAACTCCACACGCTTCAAACATTCCATCTAATAGCTTTCTATGGTTTATTTTAATAACATACTCTCCTATCTGAAGAGAATCTAAAATTTCTGATACAATTTTTACGCATTCAGCATCGGCAATCATAAGATCATATGATCCCGCTATATCAAAATCCTGTGAATCAATCAATTGAATTGAATACAATTTATTATCTAAAGCCTATAATAGGTAATCTTACACATTGATAAAATTCTCTATAACGTCCTTTTGTCATTGCCGGATTGTCTCGTCTATATACCTTCGCTATATGGTATCTTTTGATACTAGATATCTTCCCCATAGCTAAATATCTTGCCAGTGGCACTGTAAGATCGTATCGGAGCGACAAGATTTCGCCTCCTTGATCTTTAAGATCATAGATAAGTTTTGAATCTTCACCATATTTTCCAGTAAGGACTTCCTGTTTGAAAAATTGTTTTCGATAACACGGATAAGAGCATGTTTATTTTCATACCTTAAGTTCAAACACAGGTGTATCAATTGATTCCGCTCCGTGCTTCTTGAAAACTGCAACAATTTTATCTAAAACACTTTGCCTAACCGCCATCTGTTGAGGGTTGTAGTCTCTCGTACCTTTTGGAGTTTTAAGGGTAAATTTTTGTGGAGATGCATTTTCCTCTCCCAGTTTGGCTTTTAGTGCCAATAGTTTAGCAACTTCCTCATCAATCTGAAAAAATGCTATTGTTTAATTATATCACCCAGTTTTAATTTGATTGAAGATGATTTTAAATAATAAAAGTGTATCTGACCTTCGAAATTTGCTGTGCAAACTCGTCAAATTCTAACATAGTTTTGGCTGAATTGCAATATTGGCCGAAGCGAGTAGTAAGCCCATGGCGTAATAAACATGAAGCACGAGCAAACTGACGCAACATTTTTATGATTTTGATTATATCTCTAGTGGGCAGGAGGCCCGTTTAAACCTAAATAAATCAATTATGATTAAAACTCTTACAATAGGCTGAATGGAGAATTTTCAAATAAAGACAAAACATAACTAGTACATTGGTAGGGAGGGAGCAAACGAAACTAAATAAACGGGGATAAAAAATTATTCGTGGTATTAATTCCTAATATAAGAGTTGAAAATTTCTAAATTAAAAAACGTTGCGTCCTGAGCCCTCATCCAGTAATGAATACTCTAAAGCACAAAGCACTATTCACAATAAGGAAATGATAAACTGATTTCATCAATCACTTCAAAACTAACACGAGTCGACATTCAAAAGTAAGTAACTTTCGCGAACACAACATTGTTGTCACATCCGCAAGTTTTCCTCTCTTGTGTTTCTGAAAGATGCAAAGACTAAGATTTAATTTCCTTTCAGATTCTTGTCAAAAAGTTCTACATAGCCGATTTATGAGTGTGTAATTGAAAAGAGCAAACATGGCCCTAAGATGGTAATTAATGTTTTTTTTTTTGAGATATCCACAAAATCGAACTGAAATTATTTATATGACCTATTCAAATCGTACATTCAAAAAGGCATGTAGTTATCATAGTTAAAAAAGAATCATTGATATTATTAAATCTTCATTATGAGGACATAGATGAAAAAACCTTTTAAGAATCGGTTTATCCCGATAACAAAGAATAACTTTATAATAGACACCAAATTCTAGGGGAACAGTGTCACTTATACGATGTTACTAATGATTAACTAAATAAATCACACATTCTTGATAATCCTTGGTATGTAGTTGCAACCTTAAAAGTTGAGGATATCTTATTAAGAATTTAAATAAATATCAGAAATTATTAACAACAATTACTTAATACCCATTTCAGAATTCTATATTACATATGTATGTATATCGATCAAAAAGAAAAGTAAAATTTTAATTGAATAATTCCAAAATGTTTTCGTGGCGGCATTTCAGAAAACTATAGAATAAGCAATTCCACTGTCTGCAAAATAAAAAAGGTCGGCCAGTAAGTACATCGACTTGCGCGTCCTTCTAACGAATGACAGTACTGCACGTGTTTAATTAATTTTTTTATTTAGTTTATCCTTAATATTAAAATTTAAAGAAATCATTGTAGAATACTACAACAAGAAAACTTTCTAGTCGTTTTATTTCAGGAAGCAGTGTTTCCGCTTCCACTTTTGTTCAGGCTTTTCCTCTCTAAATTAACATAAATTTCAACGATATCTTTATTGCTGACAAGATATTTTCAGGCTGATTACATAAAAATTCCAGTATGGGGTCTAGTGACTTAAGGAGAAGTTAATTCTCTAGTTGCAATGTAACTACTAAAATGTTAAACATGTTGAAGAATTAATGAGAGTGAAATATTGTGCACATGATGCTTGGCTGAATTTTCCACCACGGCATATACTCATTTCTTCTGATTCCTATTTAACCAGTTTCCAGTTACTACTGCAATAAGTAGTTATATGGATTATTACGACAACCAATGTTAAAGTAAACCAAAGAGCGTGCTTGACCAAAGCAACAGAATTGCATGACAAAAAGTAACGATGTAATCCGCGATTAAATTCCATTTACCTGTAACCAAAAATATGCAGGTAGTAGCAATTAATAAAATTTTTGTTTATTGAGAGAGTAAGTGATCAAAAAAAATTCGATGCAATCGCCTGAACTGCCATCAGTCTACGTATTAGAATCCCTTCACACGACGTCACTATGGATCTCTAGTTGATTTGAGAGCGGTTGCAAAATAGTCGCAATTAAATTGAAGTACGTGATTATTTATAAAATATCAAGGAAATCATATACTTCAATATAACTCCTAGTCGTGCGGCCATGGTCGGGTAGTCTGAAGCAACTTTTATAATTTCTTAGCAGTGGCGTACCTCCGTACACAAGTTTTTTTTCATTGTCATGACAATTTCAAGAGAACTTTCGCGATCGAGTTTTGCATTAAACTCAGTAATAAAATAGTCTTTTAAGTGTCTTCATATATACATGCAGAGGTAGTGCACTAACAAAATTATCCAAATCTGGCAACATATTACGAAATTAATCACCTTCATCCTTTAGAAAATTCTTAACATGACCCAAGTGCGCCACTGTTCTCTTAACAACAAAAGAGAATTATCGTAGTCAGATAATCATTGTAGTCACTTTAGGTACAAAATTGTTATCATTTATCAACCAGGAAACGTATTCTGTACAACCAAATCAAAATCGGTCTACGCCTTATGAAGCTAGGCGCCGCCCATCCTGCAATTTCTCACCATAAGCCACAATTTTTGTCAGAATACAAATAGATACTTTATGCATTTAAAATCATGTAAATCAGTCCCTCCGACCCAACCCTAGGTCTACATTTTTGCCATAGAATAGTAATGGGGAATCATAATGTTCACAACAAAAAGGAATCTTCCAAATAGGTGTGTAAATTAAGAAATTGGGTAACGCACCCTTCGCACACCACCCAACCTTATAAGTTTTTCGTATCAGTGGGGCAACATATTCTAAACATCAAAAGAAGAATCATTCAAATCGGTCCACGCGTTACAAAGTTAGACTACTCCTACCTCCACCCAACCCCCACCTAGGACCAAATTATTTTTCTATTAGCAATGGGGGATCACACTCTATACAACAGCAAAAGAACCATCCAAATCGGTCCACGCGTTACGAAGTTAGACTACCCCTCCCTCTCCACCCACCCTAGGGCTATTTTTTTTCTCCTATTAGCAATGGGGGGGCCATACTCTGTACAACAAAAAAAGAACCATTTTTTGACATGGTACCAATCGGTGAACATACTCTACCCAACAAAAAAAGAATCATCAAAATCGGTCGACGCACTACGAAGTATGCCCGGTCAGACATAAAAAATAAAAAAAAATACGCGTCGAACTTAGAACCTCTTTGTTTTTGGGAAGTCGGTTAAAAAAGAGTTCTTCCATCAGGATATTGCTGGGCCAGATACAGCGAGGAGACAGTACCAAGGCAGCAGTTTCATAGCGAAACTACCCACCATATTCACCGGACATCCACCTATATGATTATTATTTATTCCGCAGTCTTCAAAACCATTTGATCGAAAAAATATGAATACTTTAGATGAAATCAGAATGGCATTGGAGTGGCATTTGGAAGAAAATGTTAAGTTAATTTTTAAAAATAATAGAAATATAAGAAACCACACCATTTATGCGATGACCCAACATAAATGTTTGTGAAGAGAGGCGAAATACGCTTACTCTGTCTTGGTTTATTTTGCTACCAAACAGTCAACCGTTGTTAATATGAAGGGTGAAGGGGAAGTTGGGGGGAGGGGAGGTGAAGGGGAAGGGGAATAAATGTCTAGATGAAGGGAGGGTGGTAGGGAGTAGAGGGGAGTCGGATGACTTCATTATATAGAAATCCCAACGACAGCAATTTAACTCTAGCCCTAATGTTTCAGTTGTAACCGAAACCGAAAATTTTATATCTACGTGGTTTTTAACCGCAACCGAAAACTATATTTCACATTTCGGTTTTAACCGAAAATTATATTTCACATTTCGGTTTTAACCGAAACCGAAAATGAAATTTTACATTTCGGTTCTAACCGAAACCGAATTGAAGAAAATTAATTACGGTTAAGGTTGTTGCAATTGCGGTTTAAATAACCCAATTGGGTTTCGGTTGACCGTAACCGATTTATAATTTCGGTTGTGGTCCCATTTCGACTCCCTGCAATTTACTATGACCAATTGAGTTGAAATTTGGTACACATATGAATGTGTAACGTAAATAAATGACATTTGAATATAAATATTACAAATAATGTTTCTTACGTTGCTCGAGTTTAAAAAACAGTTTGTTTTGGCTCTTATTTTTCAAATAAAAGGGCTTTTTGTGAGGGTCTCAAATATATTTTTTTTATAATTTTGAAATAAATACAATACGGTCGTGATACTTTGACCATGCGTTAGTACGACATACCCGAAACTTTGACATGGTCAACAATTGGGATTTTTCCCTTAGTAGGTTGAGGAAGCAACTGGCGATTTTTCCCTTGGTAGTTTGACCACGCACTTAATACTTTGACCAACATTAGCGAAGGTCAATTCTATGACGCCAAAAGGAATGAAATATAAAACTGATTTCATCCTGTTATTTCTTTTCTATTTCTAACGGTAAATTTTTCCGAGTTGCGTGAAATGCATTTAATAATTTAGTTTGCTCTGTAATTTTTCGTGATTTAAAACGAGTTTTGTATTCTGGCTTAGTGTTGTGTTAAATAAAAAAATAAAACCCTGTCGTTGGAACTGAAGGAAGAGACTATATAGCTAATACGTCTGGGTGAATTGAAAAAAAGAAGAACTTTGCGAGCAGCAGAAAATCGGAAATTGAGTCTGCTTTATTTACATGGTTTTTGCAACAAAGATCAAGACACGTTCCCATATCCGGTATTTTGTTAGCTGTAAACATTTACACTTTGTAATAAAATTTATGGACATTCCCGATTTAATGCTAGTAAAGGTTGGCTAGATAATTTCAAGAGAAGATACGGGATACGCTTATTAAAAATTACCGGTGAAAAACTTTCCTCTGATTCTGCAAAAGTGGCACCATTTCAAGAAAAGCTTTTAAAAACTGTTTCTGAAAGGGATTTGACCCAAAACCAGATATACAATGCAGACCAATCTTCTCTATATTGGAGGTTACTACCTTCATCAAAAACTATGGTTAGTGTTGATGAAAGGACTGCACTCGGCAGGAAGTCTAACAAGGAACGTGAAACATTTTTAGTAGCTTCCAACGCTTCTGGGGAACATAAGTTGAAATTGCTTATCATTGGAAATGCTAAGAATACTCGTGCATTCAAAAATTTTTATTCACACAGTTCACACAAATCAACCAAGAATGCTTGAATGAGCCGAATTGTTTTTTTACAATGGTTCCATGAAAGTTTTGTAAAGCAGGTTAGGAGTTTTTTTAGAGAAAAGGGGCTGCCTGAAAAGGCTTTGCTTTTTTTAGACAATGCTCCATGTCATCCTTCGGAATCGGAAGTGATCAGTGATGATGGACATATTCGCGCATTGTTTCTTCCACCTAACTGTACACCTTCAATACAACCCATGGACCAAAATGTGATTAATTTGGTCAATTAGGCTATAGATCACAATTGTTAAATCGTGTTTTATCAGCCAAGGAGAGGGATGTAGAGCTTTGCATCAAGAAAATTAATATGCGAGATGTATTAACATTTTTAGATACTTCCATTAAATGATGAATTAGGTGATTCGGAAGATGAGATCCCTTTAGCAGTGCTAAGGAATTTACTTCAACAAATATCAGTTTCAAGGTAATATTTAAACGTGAATTTTCAGAAATTCTCAAATTAAAAATCGTTTATGTATTTAGACAAGAAAATTTAATGTCGATAAGGAATAACCTGGAAGAAATTTGTGATCATAACTTAGCTGACTCAGAAATAAACGAATGGATTTACCTTGGAGATGGATCGGAAGTTTCTGCTGGTTCAAAGGAATTGGATGATGTTGAAATCTTGCAGACCGTTAGCGTACAAGAAAGTGAATAAAGTGAAAACGAGGAGGTTTCTATGCAACAGGTAGCTGAGGTGCGAATAAAGGGTGACACTGCAATAAAATCATGAAATTTTTTTGAATTGGGTCGAACAAAAAGATGTCTAAAGTTAGCAGAGCAAAATGGGCAGAACCAAAATTTTAATACAAAAAATTAAAAGGCTCATTAAAGGCTAATTAAGTGTCCAAATGTCAATTTAAGTCCTCTTATATATTTTTTTAAAAATCATGTTCTTTTAACTTTTTCAAACTAAACTCTCTGTCTGTTGTTGCCGTAAACGAATCAGTAGATCGATTTTGCAGCAATGTTCCCTTCCAATTCATCCGAAATTTTTCCCAGATTGTATTGGGCTTTGAGACAATTTTATCCGATGGCAACACAATGTCATATTTGTAATTTAACAGGGAATTCACCAATATACTTGGCCTTATTCGGGAATCCTTACTTGAGGAGACATTTTAAGAAAAACATCTACACACACATGAAACAGCGACGCACGACAATCCCAGATACTGGCAGTTAGGTATCATATATAGGTATCACTGCTATTGCGGCCTGAAGTTAACCCGTACGGAATGTTGGGAAGACCTTAGAATAACGAACTAGTAGTGGTATCGACAATACAGGCGTAATCTATCTCAGATTTTAGGTGGGACCAACAGTAAATTTAAAATCTTGATAATTCGTAAAAGAATAATTTGATTTTAACTTCTCTGAATATAATATTTAAGCTGCATATTAATTTTGACGTAATATTATAGGGTCAAGCGAATCATCAATTTTGCTGTTAATTGATTAAATCTTAGTTAAGATTTTCTATGGATGCCCCTTAAAATTTTTTTAGCGCCACCACTACAACGAACAACCACAGAACATTAAATCAGTTTTCATGTTAACCTTACAAACATTCATACGAAACTTTCACTCTTTTCCGCAAATTAAGGTTTTAATGGAACATGATATATTTATAGAATGAATTTAGAAGTAATTTATATAGTGTGTTTAACGACAAAGCGATTTTCCGTCATGCTATTTCTAATTATTTGGGCACCAACATATCTTACCCTTCGTGCTGCTTTTTTTAACCAATTTCTGCTCTTTTAAGCAATGTCGGTTCACAAAAAATCACAAAATAGTCTAATAATTTTATTACAATGAGAATATACAGTTTTAATAGGAACTATCTTAATTAACTGAACAAAATTTAACTTAAGGGGTTATATACAAAGTTGAGGGGGGAAAGTGAGCTAAGTTGGTGATTTTTTTTAATGGTTTTATGCAAATTTTATTAGAAAAAACAAAAAACAATTTGTTGGTAGTACTATCGAAGAAAAAAAAACAAGTTGAATTATAAAAAAATATTAAAAATTGTCGGAGTTATGGCCCCTCCCCCGAAGCGCGTTTTTTTTTTGCAGAGGCTTGCGGTGAACACTCTCTAAGGCGAACCGCTTAACTGAAATCAAAAGAGTAAAAAAATTATTGAAGAAAAATGTAATGTGGTGTACTTGAACGGTTCGGTTTCCGAAAAAAATTTCTTTTTCCAATAAAAAACCATGTTGACAAAAAGAATCGATTTTTGAGGTGTTCAAAATTCTAAACAAAAATTCATTGCAAACAATCGAAAATTTTAAGATGAAAAAGGAACCGTTCAAGTACACGAGATTGTAAATATGAACAATTAAAAAAAAATTATGAAAATCGGTTGAAAAGTTTTTGAGATATCACGTTCACCGCAACGGTATTTTTCAAAAAACTCTATTCCGAGATCATCGCGTTTAAAGTTTTTGGACGCCGCTCGCCAAGTGCTTATGGATGGAACTAGCGCGCTGCGAACGGCTGTCATTTGCAATCTAGTGCTCCGATTTGGATGAAATTTCACACAGATATGTAAAGTATGTACTTTCAGAATATGCAATCAAAAAATTTCGATTTTTTGAGCCCCAACTTTGTATATACATATGTAACCCCTTAATTCACTGGAGGAAAAATTAAACAACCTTTGACGGTACGAAATATATTTGTCTCTGTTATGAAATATGCTTTTGTCTCTTTAATTGAACAACCACAGTTGATTTTCAGTTCCTGGAGCAGCTTCACTCACGAATAGGAATTTTATACAGTACAGCGCTTCCTCTAGTTTTTTATTCTAAGGGTAAGACTGCTGGCGCGTGAACGGATGCGATTCAAAGAATTACACGAATTCAAAAGATCAAGCCCTGGATGCTTTTTTTAGAAAAAAAACTAAATTTTTAATAGTTATTATTACAATTATTTAAGGTACATATTACACGGAGAAGAACAAGGAACAAAAATTAGCATCCTTCTGCAAAGGAGGAAAATTTTTTAATGCATTTTTCACAAATTCGGTAAGATTTTCGGTAATTTCGATATGAGAAAACTGGTTGAAAAGTCCAAAAATTTTGAATTTTCCCTTTGTTGCTAGAAAGTATGATAATTTTAGCTTTTTTTTCGGCGTGTATCATTTAAAAAAAATTTATTTGAACGCTTTGCTGTATAAACGAAATGTTTGCGACAAAATTCATTTGCGTAAAAATACATTTTTCTGCAACATTTAATCATTGTAATGAAATAGGGGACTTATAATTAATTCTGAAGGACTTGAACTGTATGCTCTGCTAACTTTTTCAAAAGTTATTTAATTGGATTGCATTGAATTGCCTTTGAATTTTTTGTATTAAAATTTTGGTTCTGGCTTGAACTGGATGCTCTCTCTGCTAACTTTTTCAAAAGTTAGCAGAACATGCTTTTTTTTAAAAAAATATAAGACCAATTAAATTGGCAGTTGGGCGGGCACTTAATTAGCCTGAAATGAACCTTTTAATTTTTGTATTGGGTCTGCCCATTTTGTTCTGACTTGAACGGTATGCTCTGCTAACTTTTGAAAAATGGTTTTAAAAAAATATATATAAGAGCACTTAAATTGACAGTTGGGCACTTAATAAAGCCTTTAATGAGCCTTTTAATTTTTTGTATTAAAATTTTGGTTTTGTCCATTTTATTCTGCTAACTTTAGACATCTCGAACAAAACGACTTCGAGCAGCGGGAAATTTTGCTTGGAAGAAATTAAAAGGAAAGCAAAAGAAAAATTTTCTAAAAGATTAAAGCAATGTAAGATTTCCACATTTTTCAAGTAACAGTTAGTAAGTGTATTCATTTATTTAAATATAAATATATACATATGTATGACAGAAATCTGATATATGATGAAATAAACAGGTGATAAAAAAAATTCATTATCCCTCGACAGTTTGAATACCTCTTTACATTGACCGAGGTCATGCAAAAATTAAGTCAAAGTTTCACGACCCTAAGAAAAACAGGTTATTTCTTCGGTTATTTTTTATAGGGGTTGCTCAAGTTGTTGTAGCTTCAACGTGGTATCACAATGGGCCTCTTTGGTCTAAGTGTGCCTCCTCAGGCAGCCACTTTAACCTAACCTAACCTAACCTTCACGACCCTACTCTAGTTTTTAAAGTTATTTAAGGAAGAAGCTACTGAGCCTAAAATTTTGAAAAAATATAGAAAATAGTTCTTTACTTATAGATTTCGGGAAAACCTATAAGAAGTCTATGATCTTAAAATAAGTACCTACAGCTCAACGCTGTGGAAAATTAGTCAGGGCAAGTGTCTGATTGGTCAGGGACGCAGCACGCCAAGCGAGCTCGTGTATTATTGCGATGCGCGCTACGCTGCAGGTGTGGTGGGGGTCGGGTCTATGTTACAGCGGCAAGGCGCCGCGCGACTCACATGGTAGATAACATATTCATCGTACGGAACCCTCTCCACGCGAGTTTAGCTCGCACTTGTCTGGTTTTTGTTGTATAGAATATGATCCTCCATAGTTAATAGGGTAGTCTAACTTCGTAACCTGTGGACCGATTTGGTTGATTCTTTTTCTGATGTGTAGAACATGTTCCCCCATTAATACCACGACAAAGGGGTGTGCGTGGGGGAGGGGCAGATGTTAACTACTTAATCGGTAGACCGATTTGAATGATTCTTTTTTTGTTATATAGAGTATAATCCTACATTGCTAATATGATCTAGTGCAGTGATGGCCAAACTCACACTACTTAATTTGAGGAATGCTTAAAAGCTTCAGAAGCATTTTGTACTGTTTGTTTAATTTAGATCCTTAAAATGTTTGCAAAAGGTTGTATATCTTAAGATATTGTATAATTGCTTACAAAACTACTTAAATATGACAATTTCTTTTAACTTTTGCATGCTTTAACAATTAAAAACGCAAAAACAGAAAACCGAATACATCCAAACAAGTGCATATACGAATTTAAAAGCTTAAAAGCTCACTTGCCCGCGGGCATAGGTTTGGACATCACTGATCTAGTATGAGGGTGGGGCAGGGGTAGGCTAACTTCGTAACGTGTGGACCGTTTTGGATGATTCTTCTTTTGATATGTAGAATATGTTCCTCCGTTAGTACCACGATAAAAATTTATGGGGTGGAGAAGAGGCTTTACTCAACTCATTAACGCCTAGACCTATTTGGATGTTTCTTTTTTGTTGTATACAGTATGTATTGTTGTCTACAGTTGTACAGTGGGGTGGGAGAGTAGTCTAACTTTGTAATGCGTTGACTGATTTAGATGATTCTGAATTAAGAGAGTATCTATATGTATCATTACAAAAATTGTGGCTTATCGTGAGAGTTGGGAGAAGGGGTGGCATATAGCTTTGTAAAACGTAGTGTTTCGAGGTTAGGTGACAGTGCAATAACTGGATAACTGCCCCCTCTAAGGGAGACTGGGAGAGTACGAAAAGGGACCCGATTCTATGTGGTCTGTTTCGGCTAATCTCCAGAGAGGTGTTTTTAGGGAGTAAGAATCTTACACTACCGGAGGGCAATGGCTGTCCGCTGTCTGTTGGAAGATTTTCACCCGACCCGTTAAAAAAATGCGGTATAAGGCTGAAACACATTCACTGCAGTAAATTCAACTTCAACTTTGTACTCATCGACTTCACATAATTCCTTATGTGTCAAACTTAATGTTGCCTGCATTTATTCAGTTGCGGCAGCAAAACTTAAACAACTTAAACTTCGGCTTTGAGAAATTTCAATTTTGTTGCAAATTTTACAGTACTGACAACTTAATTAACTTTGAATTCACTGTAGGAAATTTGAAAAAAAAGTTCTATCTGTAATATTTTAGTTGTATTTTGCTGTAGCTGCATTAATTTATCATATAAACTAATTTGGTTTCAAAAATACTAAAATGGAAGAAATAAATTCTGATCTTTTTTGTATTCGTTCTATAATTGAATTAGTTTATATATACCGCTGTTAAAATGAAGATGCACGGTTAATGTGGCTTACATATGCGGTGAAGTCGACTTTGTTGAAACGGCTGCTGCAAAGCCGAATTTCCTTTTGGAGGGGTATTTTAAGAGCCCACGGTTTGTAGTAAACAGAAACCGGGCAAATTGTTGCACATCAGTGCGTTTTCATAACATTGTATAACGAAGGTCCTAAAAATGAATTAAAAATGGTCCGCTGCTTGTTACTGTTGCTGCTTAGCACGTAAAATAGGTTTCATTTTTGCTGCAAATTTTTCTCCAACAGGCAACACAATTATGGGGATTCCTATTTTAAGAGGATTCGTAATAGTAACGGATTTTGACATCTTGTTGATCGGAAGTTTCCTAATGTGCCTTAAATCATACGGTTGTGAAACTTATATATTCACTTAGATATTTAGGCTATGTAGCAGCAGTAGTTTGAATATTAATACCAACCAATCCAAAAAACAGCTTTTGTATTTAAAACGGAAACGGTCTTTTGATTTATTTCTTTGAAATAAATAAAACAAGTTCGGGAAACTAAATTGGACTAGACACCTATATGAAAAGAAAAACAAGGCGGTAGGAGCTTTCCGGACGTGAAGAAATGCGATAGGAAAGTTATGGGGACTATCACCTTATATTATAAAATGGATATACACATGCGTAATCAGACCCATGATGACGCATGGAGCGATAGTCTGGTAGAAAGCAATGGAGGTGGGCAGAAACCAGAAGATTATTGATCAGGCCCACCATATGTGCTGTTTAGGCATAACACGGGCTACAAGGCCAAAACCGACAAGGACCCTGGAAGTCATTCTAAACATTACTCCACTAAAATTCCAAGTTAAACAGATGGCTCTTAACTTGGCCGTACGTTTACGCATGAATAAACTGTAGAAGGAAGGGGGAATGCAATCCCAACATGAAAAGATCGTCCAATTATGTAACGGATATACGATCAAGAAACAGTTTGAGGAAGAAGTTTGCTGGGACTTCAAAACTGGTAATCCCAAAATGGAGACATTTCCCGACAAAAATTGAATGGATCAACAATAGGGTGTTTCACGAAAACACCATAGCGTCTTACACAGATGGCTCCAAATGCGAGCTACAGCAGTTAATGGAGCAGATAGGAGCTAAGCAGCTACTGGAACGGAGAGTAAGATTCTCTAGAATTGTAATTTGTACAGAGAGCCAAGCGTCCATTAAATCTTTAACAAATGCCGCAATAAAATCTAAAACGATAGAAGAATGTAAACAAGCCCTCACGGAGTTAGCGAAACAAAATGATGTCACCGAAATATACTGCGGTATCCCAGGAAATGAAAACGCGAATAAGTTAGCAAAGAGGGGCGCAAATGAAGATACTCCAAAAATACTCAACCTGAACTTATCCATCTAGGAAACCAAAAAGAAATCATGGAATGGGTATCGAGAAGGTACAAAAGGAAGTCGGAGGGACCCGACATCGCCAGACATACAATAGCGTTTTGGGGAACTCTCAATACACATAAATCTAAAAAGATTAGCAAGCTCAACAGGGCCGAACTGAAACTCCCTGTGGGCCTCGTGACAGGACATGCAAGACTAAGGACTTATGCCATAAAAATGGCAGTGGCGTCTTACACGTTGTCGGTCAATGCCCAGTCCTAACGCAAAGAAGGTTTAGAATCTTAGGAACATACTTCTGCGAAGATTTAGCAGAAGTAAAGAAATTGGGATATAATCGAATTACTCAATTCGTTACGAGAACACAGTTGGCTCGACAGTGGCCTTTAAGGTACGCTGCCGAGCAGAGGACGTACAACGTACCGCTAAAGGACTCAGTGCAAGGAAGATACACATCTTCCCCCTCTTGCAAACCAAACAACCAAGCAATGAAAAAAGTTATAACTGTAAATTTAAGGTGGTCGTCTACGTTGCAAAAAATCTCTTTTTTTTACATAATACTCATTTGGAAGATGTGAGGAATGTTATTTTCAAAGGATTTGGGTAAACTCTTCACGGTTATTGAGCAATAGAGTGTTGAGCACGGTCGCTCACGGTGTTTCCGCGCGCTCCCTGTGACCGCGGCTACCCCGAATTTTCTATTTCCTTCAGTTTTAAACCGATTCTCGATCATAAAACATCTAAACTGTTTCGGAGTTACTCCAGGAAGAGGAAGGTGAACTCTACGGCCCCGGCATAGATGATTAATCGTAAGATCCTTCAAAAATATTTTTTTTTTCTGTAAACCTTTAAACGCGTTTTCCCGAAAGTCGTATTTTTCTAACTTACTTGCACGATTTTAAGAGAAGTTTTACACGTATCGATTTAATTTCTTTTTTTACTTGCTCAGAAAACATGTCGCTATGGTTAGACACGAGCTTTTGACGAAATATTGTTTTTTATTATTATAACAGGCAATAAACATTTGAAAAACAAGGGAAAAATAACTTTTTTGTCAAAATTTCCAGCATTTCGAGAGATTTTTGAATTTTACAAAAAGCTTGTGTCTAAGCATAGCTGATGTAATAACAATTTTAGATTAGTTTCATTTTTTGTTGTAGGTTACGTGGTTGGCCCAAAATCTTGCAGGAAAATTGATATCAAAATTCTGATGAGGGCACGTTCAAGGTCATCCGGCACTCGAATATGTAGAAATACAATTTCAATGACTTTCCCTCTTGAAAGATTACGATTAAATAAACAAAAAACAAAAAAAAGTGAGTAAACATCTTTTTTCGTTCCTTCGTAATAAATTTTGAAAAACAAACTCGAAAATCAGGCCGCTACGTAGACGAACCCCTTAAAAACGTTCACCTTAACATTTTCCGTTTGCATTGAGTGTAGCTTTTCCTTGGCGCTGTTCCAACGCCGTTCATTGAGGTTCCAGTGTAAGTGCGAAAAAAGCCACTTAAGCCTTAAAGGAACGTGAAAATATTTGCCTTGAATTCCTTAACTTTTTTTTAATTAAGTTACATTGTAAAAATTTTAATTGCTTAAGACTACATCAGTTTTTGAGTATCCGGACAGTGGTCATAGCATATAGAATATGTTTTGCTATTACTTTTTTAATATCTCTTTATATTTCTGTTTTGTTGATAACGGAAACGGTCATTATTTTCGCGGATCCTCCTCGGATACGTAACACATCACTCAATAAGTCTCGGGCCTAACATATAGATGACGCCACCTACTAATTTTTGTTAACCTCACTATGTAGTTCCAACCTCCAAATGACATATGCAAAAATTTCATTACAATCTGGGGTTTAGCTTAAAAGTTACAGTGGTTTTAGTGAAGCAACTTTTGTTTGTTCATAAACAATGGATGAAAAAGGATTTCGAATGTTGATTAAACATTGCTTTCTGATGAGAAAAAACACTGTGCAGCAATGGTTCGATAAATGTTATTCGTACTCTGATCCATCGGCTTCGACAGTTAAAAGGTGGTATGCAAACTTTAAACGCAATCGCGCAGACACAAATGATAGTGAACGCTCAGGTCGCCCGAATTCAGCAGTTATCCCAGAAAAAATAAAAAAAACTGCGTAAAATCGTTTGGCCAATCGTAAATCGAACTTGCGCGAGATAGCAGAGGAGTTAAAGATATCAGAAGGAAGTGTATTCACTATTTTGCATGAACATTTGTCAGTGAGAAAGCTGTGTTTGGAGCTGTTTAAGCGAAGTCCAACGGATTTTTTGCGTCGATATGTGACAACTGACGAAACGTGGATCCATTACTAGACGCCAGAATCAAAGAGATCATCAGCTGAGTGGACAGCAGCCGGTAAAAAACGTAAAAAGCGACCAAAACTCGAACGTCAACTGGCAAGGTCATGGCCTCCGTATTTTGGGATGCGCACGGAATTTTGTTCATTGACTACCTTGAGAAAGGCATAACCATCAACAGCAAATATTATATGGCTTTATTGGATCGACTGAGTGAAGAAATAAATAAAAAACGTCCTCATATGCAAAAGAAAAAAGTGTTGTTTCACCAGGATAACGCACCGTGTCACAAATCGATGAAAATGATGGTCAAATTGAAAGAAGTTTGGCTCAAATGAAGTGATTACCGAACTTGAAGCCTATTTTGCAAACAAAGACAAATCATTCTACGAGAAGGTATAAAGAAATTAGAAGAGCGCTGGACTTAATGTATCAATCTTGAAGGAAATTATCTTGATAAGTAAAGGTGAATTTTCTCTGAAAGTTGTTTTATTAGTTAGACCCGGAACTTATTGAGTGATGTGTTATATAGGTTCCGAAGCCAAATCTAAACGAACGTCTTGCAAACAAAGCATAAGTGACAACAGATTTTAGATTCATCACTGTTAAGTTTATCTTACTTAAATTCGCAATTCTATTGACAAATTTAAATCGTCAAATTATATTCCTATTTCACATGAGATGTATTTAAAAAATAGTTATATCTATAATGTTTACACAGATGCAATAAAAATAAAAAAGTGAAAAACCAAGAGCAAATATCATAAATTACATGGCGCATGCCACTTGTCCATTAACTTATCATAATCTAGTTTCTGATTTAAATTTATTTCTAGTTGACTTCGCGTTCCTTTCCAATTTTTTCAAAGTTCGCAAAATCAAGTTCAAGCAAGTATATATACTTTCACTCGAGCATAAAGCTAAACTTTAATAAATACCAAATGAAATTTTTAAGAACATTCAAAAGTTATTCACGCTTTACGCACGTATCAGTGCCCTTTTCCAAAGTGTTCTCTGAAATATGTTAATGAATACCATATGCTGTAATAACAGGTTTATATTAAAAATTTATATTTACAAATTAACATAAAATATTTCCCAGCCGAAAAAAACATATTTGCAATTTGCACCGGCTGTATATGATTTATTTTTGTAAAGTTTTTGCATTAAATATATAAAATAGGTACATATTTTGCTATTTGCAATAATTTGTAAAGTGGGGGGTAGTCTAAAAAATCATGCCACCACAGCTGCCACGAATTCAATCAGATAAACTATTGCGCTAAGTAAAAAATAATTGGAGGTCAAAGCTAAAAGACGTTTTGTTGCTGCAGCTTAAAAACTGGCTTAAATCAAACTGAATTGTAACAAATTTACAACTCTGCACCAGGAATTTGTTCATGGTCATACACAATAACTAGATATGTATAAGAAAGAATATACCAGTTATAAAGGTTAAAGCAATCAGATCAGCAAAGATTGGGTTCAAAGCACTCATGTATTGTACGATGCAAAAAAGTGAAAGTACTGTAATTACATGTGCAAATACTAAGGCATAACTTCCAGTAAGTTTTAATGATTAATTCTTAATTTATTGTTAATTTTGAGTTAAGATATGATGCAATTCTACAATGTTTACCCGTTCTTTAGGCTCCTTTGCTGCCTTTAACTTCCGGATTAAGTCGCCTTGTTCTTTGATAGATTCCAATAAAGTTTCACGAGACTCACTCATTATTTTATTGTCACAACACAAGCACAATAAATATAGTTCGTTCCCGCTATATTAAATCACTTCTTTATGTTATTCAATTACAAATTTCAATAAGTATGTTGCCTACACGAGGTTAATACGAAACAAGACCCGTCTGACAGATAACTATCTGACAGACAATCTAATCTAATTGTACTAAATGAAGTTAGCAGCAATTGTTATGAACTTTTCGGTCAATATTTGTATCCTTAAAGGCCATATCAGATTAGGTTGCACTACTGCCGTCAGCAACAACAGCAGCAAAGAGCTTATTCAATCTTATTGGTTAAACCGAATCACGTGACACAACCCGTCAGCAGAAAAATTGTTGCTGGCGAGTCAGCTCCAAAGGCCGTATTAGATTGCAATACTGCCGTCAGCAACAGCAAAGTGTTCCTATTGGTTAATCCGAATCCTGTGACCCGACTCGTCAGCAGAAAAATTGTTGCTGCCTCGTCATCTCTAATCTAAATTTTGTAGTGTCATCTCGCGGGCAGCACGATTAACTTTTTATTTACTTTTAACTCCGAACTGACGTTTCTCGCAGTGGCATTTGTTCGGTAAAAATATGCTCTCGTGTATGTGCAATCTGATACTGCCGACAGCGAAATTTTTTTTGCTGTTGTCCGTGCTGTTGCTGTCGTACAATCTGATACGGCTATAATATTTATTTTTATTTTTACAATGATTTTTGTTACTGTTTTTATAATGCCCCGATCAAAAAATAACCTCGGCCCTAATTTGGACCGAACGGCTCGGTCCGACATCGTTTAATTATCGGGCCGATTTCGACGGTCGATTCTAGGCCGACCTAGACGTTCGATATATACAGTTCATATCACTTTACGGTTGGGGGAAGGGGGTAGTCTAACTTCGTAACGCGTGAACCGATTTGGATAATTCTTTTTCTGTTGGGTAGAGTATGTTCCCTAGTTGATACCACGAGAAAAAATTTTGGTTGGGTGGGGGTGGAGCCTAACTTTGTAATGCGTGGACCGATTTGGATGGTTCTTTGTTTGTTGTACAGAGTATGATCTCCCATAACAAAAGAAAAAAATTTGGTCTAGGGGTAGTCTAACTTCGCAACGCGTGGACCGATTTGGATAATTCCCCTTTTGTTGGGTAGAGTATGTTCCCTGGTTGATACCACGAGGAAAAAAATGTTGGTGGGTAGGGGGTGGAACCTAATTTTGTATCGCGTGGACCGATTTGGATGGTTCTTCTGCTGTTGTATAGAGTGTGATCCCCCATTGCTAGAACGATAATAATTTGGTCATATGGTGGGAGGTGAGGGAGGAGAAGGAGTAGTCTAACTTCGTAACGCGTGGACCGATTTCAATGTTTCTTTTTCTGTTGGGTAGAGTATGTTCCTTGATTGATTTTGTGGGATGGAGGTGGGGCAGCGGGTTAAACCTAACTTTTTAACATGTGGATTGATTTGGATGGTTCTTTTTTCGTTGTATTGAGAAGAAGACACTAAAAAGTGAAAAATAAAATAGTTTTAAAAAAAAAGTTTAACCGACTTCACAAAAAGCGCTAAAAAGCATAAAATAATTTTTAATTTTATATCTATTACATTTTGAAGTCGGTGCAAGTTAAACAAATAAAACAACTACACAACCACAATTGAAGATAATAATACTACCTGAACGTTTCAGGTCATGGGATCATAAGAAAGCACAATTAAGTATTTTTGCTGTAGTTGTTTGGTTCGTTTGATTTGCACTGTCTTCAATATGTCGAAACTAATGCATTGTTTCATTAAATGTTTACTAACTTTGTTGGTACAATTCCTATTTAAGCCTTTAGGAGTGGTTTGGAAAAAATTTTGATTACTAGCTACTTTACACAAGGCACTTAGGGAATTTTGTCCAAAAATATGTTGCGTGTCCTAATCGGATAATTTAAAAGTACCGTTACATAATGTTTTGATAATTTTATATACCGCTATTACCTGAAACGAAACAAACTTTTTCAAAAAATTAGTTTGTTTTTAATAATATATTATTTGAAAAATTTATGAACAAAATTAATTATCACCACCACTCCAGAATCCAAGGCGTTTATCTGGAAAAAATTGTTATGGGATTTTATAAACAAGTGTATAAATCGAATATTAAATATAATGATTATTAAGATAAATGGCAGCCGCGAAAGGACATATACAAAATAAAAATAAAAAATTAAGTACAAACACTTTTAAGTTAAACGGTTTTATTTAACATTAGTAGATGTACTAAAAGCTAGCAAATAATTATTATGGATCTCAGATGTGTGAGCTACTATTTACTAGTAGATGGTGATCTACTAAACACTGAACAACAGAAGTCCTTTGCTCTTCGACTATTGATGACCCCTATTTAACCAAACTTCTGTACTTCACCTTTGTGAGACCGATTCTGGAGTATGTCAGCCCGGTGTGGACTCCCTTCTTTGCTGCACATATCAACCGCATTGAGGCGGGCAACACAGATTTCTAAGGTTTGCTCACCGCGGACTTCCTTGGAATGACCATGTCGCGCTCCCCCTCACCCTGATCGATTGATATTTCCAAAATATCCTTTATTTTTGCTCTTTTGTAGTGATCGATAAATTCTCTCGGTTTATTGCAGGGCACGATAAATTCACCCGAATTACTGAGTGAAGTAGCTTCTCTATGCCGCCTCGTTCCCCGAGAAGTAACGACTTCCTTCTCGTTCCACGTCACCGAACTCTGTATGGCATACACGAGACTATTACGTCGATGTGTCGCCTCTTCAATGAGTGCTACGCAAGCTTGGATCTAAGCGCCTCCAGACGACGATTAAAGAGCCAACTTATTCTCGATCTTTATTGAGTTCAAATATGCTGGTTGAAGCTTAGCCTAAGGATGCGTAATTTTTGAATTTTCATTTAATTTCAGTCTATTGTATTGTATATGTATTGACTTATCTTTAAATAAATAAGGTCTCACATATTTTTTGTAAAATCAAGCAGCCTTCTAGTAAAGTTAAATGTTTGCAATAATTATTAAATATTATTTTTATCTTTTGAAAAGCATACCTTTTCGGATGAATCTATATTTGCGATTTGCGGTATCACAACAAAGCAGTCAATATGTCAGGTGAGGTGCAGGTAAAGAGCTTTCGCCACAATTGCACATACAGTGAAGTACCCTTCCAAGGTGGTCTGGAGTGTAATGTCAGCGCAAGGTACAGGATGTCTATATTTTGTAATACAAAAATTGCTGCAAGAAGAATTATACACGGTTTCCAACCTATTAGAGTTTGTTTCTAGCAATGTGGGTGGATTTTTGTATGGCTGCCAAACTGACTGCATTTATACCGATTTTAGTAAGGCCTTTGATAAGCTGTATTATAATTTTCAAATTGGCCAAGTTGGGCTTCCCGGCCCCACTCATTGCATGGATAAAGTTGTATTTATCCAATAGGACTTATAGAGTGCGTTTTCGTGGCGTCCTCTCTGATGCTTTTGTGGCTCCTTCTGGCGTTCCCCAGGGTAGTCATCTTGGTCCTTTGTTATTCATCCTCTCTATTGATGATATGACTTATTTACTTCAAAGAAGTAAAATTCTCATTTATGCGGACGATATCAAGATTTTTCTCCCAATCAAATCTTTTGTGGGTTGTGAGATCTTGCAATCGGACCTACACATATTTTAGAGCTGGTGTACTTTTCAGTTCTAGTTTGAAGGTACTTGTATTCAACGGGTGGAAGGAGTGAAGGACTTGGGTGTGTATCTAATAATAATATCGTTGCCAGGGCCAACTCTTTGCTGGGATTTATCCTCCGATAGTCCAGAGAATTTCCTAGCCCTCACATAAGACTTAATCTTTATACATCCCTTGTTAGACCACTGCTGGAGTATGCTAGTCCGGTTTGGTCTCCGTTTTACGAATCTCACATTAAATGTATTGATTCCGTTCAGCGTAGATTTGTGAGATCGGCTCTTCGTACTCTGTCCTGGAGTGACCCTCTTATTCTCTCGAGAAGCGTCGCTGGGTTGCTGATATAATTTTTCTGCACCAGCTTCTGCAGGGAAAGATTGACAGTGCGGAACTTTCTTCCAAAATATTTCCTAGGGAACTGCCCTATTCCCTTCGCAACCATTCAAGTTTACAGATAGCTTTCTCTTAACCGCATGTGTAGGTTTGCTAATGATGTTGGTGATGTTTTCAGCACTAACGTGGACAAGGTAACATTAAGGAGGAGCCTCTATAACTTATAACCATCCTGTTGTACTCACTCGTTTTCTAGGGTCTTTGGATGTTGGTTTGTGTATGTTTTGTATTAGTTTGGCTTAAGCGTTCTCTGTTGCCTCTGCACCCCTGATTGTTTTGTTTGGGTGTGTTTTGGTTTTTGGGTTACTAACGTTTTTTTTTGCATGTTGGTGTGGGAGCCTCATTCACCTCAATATTTTGTTATATTCTGGTCAATTGATTCCTGGCTTCTGCCTGTGAAGTGCGCCTTCTGAGTTAGAAGGGTTAATTCTAACTAACTAATTACAGCTGAAAGTCTGATTCCCGGATGGCGATGTCGTATTCATGCAAGATAGCGCTCCATAGCATAAAGCGAAGTCTATTACCAAGTTTTTGGACGAGAACAACATAAAAACCCTAGCATTGGGTGGTTACAGCCGCAAAATGACCCCGATTGAGAACGGTTCATTGTGCAGAAAAGACTGAAGAAATCCAGAATAACAACGAAGGTCCGCCGCATAGAAACGTTACTTAAATTTGGCACAAAGAAGACGAAATAAAAAATTTCTGTAAGAAACTTGTAGAAAGCACACCAAAACGCATTGAATTCCTTATACTAAACATGATTTTTCAATAGATAACAAAAACAACGCTTTTCTTTCAAAAATGCACTTATTCTAATAAATTTCATACCCCAGAGCAAAGATTCCTAGCTGCTACGGAACTCTAAAAAGAGTTTGACTGAGATTACTTTTCCGGCGAAAAAATTAATAAAAGTAACTCAATTATTAGCTGAATGACTCCATTTTCGAAGAAATGAAGTAATTCAGGTTCACAACTAGTTTCACAGAAACTTTATTTTACGAATTTTGATTTTTCTGGGTTTTTTCGTTGTCCCCATATATTTCTTATATATGTACCTACAGTTTTTGTTGAGAACATTAAATTAAAATAAACAATAAATTGTAAAACATGCCTTTTCGAATAGGGGTTTTTTATTTTGATTGTACGTTGTATATTTTTTCTAAATGCACAAATAAAAACCTGAGTGTTCTGATGTTATCGGACTTAAATTTATTGTTGAAAAAATTACAATAACGAATTCCTTGTATATTTGTATAATGTATTACTTCAAGTTTCTTTACCTATTTTTATATTCATAAAACAAAATTTTCTGTATTTTAAACAATATTTCTCCATTTTTTTTAACTTGAAAAATAAAACTATTCTGAAATTAGTTTTGAAACACTAACTTCATTTATATCACTTCTTAACATAATTAATCCTGCTATTCTTTACGAAAATATTGATGATGAGGTCGTTCTCTTGCCAAAGTTTTAATTTGCTCTTCTCTTTATCGTTACTTTTCCTTTGGCAAGTTGAGACATATTTATTTTTACTTTATTGTTATCGTTTAGCTTTTTAACCCATACCTGCCAAAATATTTAATTACAAAACTACCGCTTCTGCAAAAATTAATTTTTGAACTTACCACTTCATTTCCGATTGCTGAAATTGTAGCAGCAAATCTTGGCATGTCCTTTCCCTCAATGTAAACAGGTTGTCCCCTGTGAAACCATCTTCGTTCATATAGTAATTTTCCATCTTCTATTCTTGTTTCCACTAGTGTAGGAGCTGTATCTGTGATGATGGGATGGCTATTGCTATGTGAAGGAATCCCATTTGTTGAAATTGCTGAAAGAAAAATCAACAATTGAGTTATAAATACAATAAACAATTATGCTAGTATACGGGTCTTTGCAACAGCGAATATTAAGGGAAATTTAATTAAAATGTTGTTTATATTTAGTTTATAAAGACTATTTTATAAGTTTCAATATGCCAACATAACACAACATCAAACTTTCTCAATTTTAAAGCAACTCTAAAGCGATCCCTCGAACTATACACTCAGGAGCAAAACTGATACAGATACAGAATTTAATTCCACTAAAAGTAACAAAAATAAATTACAGTTCAGATCGTTGACCCACGTCCACAATCCTTTGCATGCTTTACTCCCTGCATGACTTTTGGAACACTTTTATATAAGTTCCCAGCTGTTTACGTTGGGATGGCGTACCATTCGTCATGCGTACTTGGCCAGTTGTTCATTTTTAAATTTTTTGTTATACGATGTGAACAAATCCTAGGGGACAACCCTTTGATGCGTTAGCATGGTTTTGGCCGGAAGGGAATTAGGGGAGTGAGGAAGCTTGAGTCTTGTTTTTGCATTGCTGCGAGCTAGACAACAGCCTATGTCTCACGGCACAGACCACTCTATCTGCCAGTGGATTGGAGCAATGCTATCAAGCCGCCAGATCCACACAAAACTGGGCAACCACGAGAGAGTCAAATCCGTAGACAGAGGAACACCCCAAGGGGGCGTATTGTCACCATTATTGTGGCTCCTAGTGGTCAACGATATCCTGATCTCACTTGAAAGAGATGGGATAAAGGTGGTGGCTTATGCAGACGACCTGGCCTTACTGGTATCAGGAAAGTTCCTAAGCACCATGAGCGAGTTAATGGAAAGAGCACTAGGTAAACTCCACAGGTGGACGAAGAACTGTGGTTTATCGGTCAATCCTCAGAAGACGGAGACAATCCTATTCACAAAGAGGAGAGTGATCGAAGCCTTCGAACCACCTAAACTAGCGGGCAATACCCTAGCAATGAAGACCCACACTAGGTATCTAGAGGTCATACTCGACTCCAAACTAAGCTGGGGTATGAACATAGATGAACGCGTGAAGAAAGCGTCAATAGCGTTCTACGCCTGCAAGAGGATGTTTGGCAAGAAATGGGGTATAAGCCCTCGTATTGTCCACTGGATGTATACCTCCATAGTTAGACCTATCCTTACCTATGGCATAATAGTCTGGTGGACCGCTCTAGAGAAGGAGAGCAATCTTAAGATAACAAACAACATTCAAAGAGCTGCCTGCTTGGGCATCTCCGGAGCTATAAGCACAACGCCAACGGCTGCAATGGAGACTATGCTCCATCTCCTACCGTTCGACGTCTACGGCAAAAGTATAGCTGCACGCAGTGCCGTAAGACTGAAAGAGTCCAATTGCTGGAAGAGCTCTGATAACGGCCATAGCAGTATAGTAAGGACTTATCCGGGAGGCTATCTGCAGGCGAACACCGATTACACCATCCCACTACTTAGTTTTGGGAAGGCCTTCTCCACAAAAATCCCAACTAGAGAAGAATGGGAAGAGTCGGGGGATGCCACCGGTGCAGAAATATCGGTCTTCACGGATGGGTCTAAGGCGGAGGACGGAGTGGGAGCGGGGGTCTTCTCGGACTGCCTAGGCATATGCAGTAGGTACCGAATACCGGACCATTGCAGTGTATTCCAAGCAGAGATCTTGGCCATAGAAAGGGCGCCAGAAATAATACACAGACGCCCAAACCTACCAATAGGTAGCGAAATATGCTTGTACATCGACAGCCAAGCAGCTATCAAGGCGCTGGACTCAAACTTAGTCAGGTCACGGCTGGTCGGCAGGTGTCTGGCTGGTCTCCGGACTTTAGGGGCGAGACATAAAGTAACTCTATGCTGGGTCCGTGGGCACAGTGATGTTCAAGGGAATGAGGCAGCTGATGAGCTGGCAAAGGAGGAATCACATTTGGATGATTCCTCTATTGACAGATCGACCGGCCGGCCGCTAGAATCAGTAAAGAGAGAAATTGACCTACCTTAAGTCAGTTCAGTTCGCTAAGCAGAGATGGAGTAATCTAACCACATGCAGCCTATCAAGGCAGCTATGGCCTGAATGGGATTTGAGGAAAACCGCGTTCCTGCTAAACGGAAGCCGGATAAACCTCCGAAACATTGTGGCAGTTATTACTGGCCACTGTCTTTTCGGTAGACACGCAGAACGTCTGCGCGTTCCCACGAATGACTTCTGCCGGAGCTGTATGGACGAGGAAGAGGCGGAAAGCATTCAGCACTTACTCTGCCCGGGCCTAGCAAAAAGAAGGTACAATGCAATGGGCGCGTACTTCTTAGGTGGCATGGGCGATATAGCCGGCATCGGGCTGAAGCAGCTCCTAAGGTTTATTAACAGTTGCGGCTGGTTTTAGTTAAACCCGGCAATCAGGCACGGTTCCACGGATGTGGTATCACAACGGACCATGTATAGGTCTATGTGAGGCTGATCGGCTGTAGGGCTGATAGCCGCCACCCTGACCTAACCTAACCTAGACAACAGCCCAGAGACAGAGTGGATTATTTTAATTTCTTAATTAAAGCTCACGGGGAGAACTGGTCTCGAACCCGGGGCCCATGGCATGGTGGTCGTGCGGCTCAACGCATTGATGCAACTCCGTCTCCGATTTAGATGTGAGCACAAGTTTTTAATCGGAGTTAGGTCCGGATTTTGTGGTGGCCAATCTAAAATATTAAATCGCTGACTCTGAAGACATTTCGACACGACTTTGGCCTTACTTTTGGGTCATTGTCGTGTTGAAATGTCAGGTGATATTGTACGAAGCATCTTTGAATCCCTATTAAATAAACTCTGGTATACCTGACTCAAGTAATTTTTGTTATAACTTTAGCAAAGCTGATTATTCTAAACTTAATGATTGGCTCTTTGCCTGCGATTGGACGAATGTTCTGAATGAATGCGATATTGATAATGCTGTAATGTCATTTTATGATTCTCTTTCTGTTTGTTTTGCTAATTGTGTTCCTGTTTCAAGGTCTCGTGGTTCGCGTTCATATCAGCCCTGGCTTAATAGTTCTGTGAAGCACTTAAAGAATCTGAAGAATAAAGCTTGGAAGCGGTTTTGTTCCTCAAGGAGTGATGCTGACTATTTCACTTACTCCATGTTACGCAACCAATTTTGCTCTGCACTTGATATTTCTTATTCTGACTATTTGGAGAAAGTTAAATCGTCTCTGCGTGCTGAGACTAAACAGTTCTGGAGGTTCGTAAATTCTAAGCGCAATTGTGATGGCTACCCTTCCGTGTTAAGTTTTGGTGATGTCGAGAGTGACGACCCCCTGACGACTGCCAACCTTTTTGGCGAATTCTTTGGCACTGCATTTTTGACTTCAGACTGTGATATTAGCGATAAGGATTTTATTCATATGACGAGGTTTGCTCCGACTACTCTTGAAACCAAAGACCTTGTGTTTGACGAGGATGCTGTGCTGAAACATATTTCTGGTTTGGCTGATGGTTTCTCGTGCGGTCCTGATGGTATCCCTGCTTGCTTTGAAAAAAATTGTCGCTTGTCCCTGGTTTCTATTCTTTGTCACTTATTTAACTTGTCTATTCGTTGCGGTGTTTTTCCGAAATCTTGGAAAGCATCTGTCATAATTCCCCTTCATATGAAAGGTAGTAAAAAGGACATATCAAACTACCGTCCCATTGCCAAGTTATGTTGTATTGGTAAAATGTTTGAGGCTCTGGTGTGCAATGCTCTTAACTTCCACTGCAAGCCTTTTCTTGGTTCCTTTCAACATGGCTTCATGAAGGGTAGATCTACTGTGACTAACCTGCTGGAATTCTCTAATTGCTGTATTTCTGCCATTGAAGCGGGTAAGCAGGTGGGTTTTTACTGATTTTGACAGAATTAGCCATAGTATTCTTGTTCGTAAGTTGTCTTTTCTGGGGTTTCCATCAATTTTTGTTAATTGGATTCGTTCCTATCTGTCTGGTCGTACGCAACGTGTGCTATTTCGAGGTTCACTTTCGAACGATATTTATGTTACCTCTGGTGTTCCTCAAGGAAGTCATCTAGGACCATTGCTTTTTATCATTTACATCAATGATGTATCCGTAATTCTCCCGAATTCCAGAATTCTATGTTACGCCGATGACGCCAAAATATTCCGCGTTATTTCAAGTGCGAATGACTGTGCACTATTAAACTCGGACTTAGACGCCTTTCATAATTGGTGTTCTATAAACTTCCTTCCCCTAAATATTAGCAAGTGCACTACTATGTCATTCTCTCGATCAAGGAATCCAGTGCCCTTTAACTACACCTTAGACGGTGGCTCTCTAAACAAACTTGACAAGACCAAAGATTTAGGAGTAGTGCTAAATACGACCTTTTCATTTGATGACCATATCAACACTATCGTAAACAAAGCTAATTCTGCTCTGGGCTTCGTCAAGCGATGGTCTAAGGAGTTTGATGACCCATATGTAACTAAACTCCTTTATTTTACGTTCGTGAGACCTGTTTTGGAGTATGCTAGTCCTGTGTGGTCTCCTTTTTATGCGATTCATATTAATCGCATTGAGGCTGTGCAGCGTAGATTCGTTAAATTTGCCCTTCGCGGTCTTCCTTGGACCGATCCTCTTCGGCTGCCTCCCTATGCTGACCGTTTAAAGCTTATTTCATTGGAGTCCCTTGAAAGCAGACGTGACAACTCCAGAGTTGTTTTTGCCTTTGATTGCTTGCGGGGCGCGGTTGATTCCCCGGAACTGCTGGGAGCTCTAGGTTTATCGATTCCTGCTCGTCCCTTGAGAAACCATTGCTTTCTCCATACTCCCCACCACCGCACTAATTATGGTATGCATGAGCCTATTACATCTATGTGCCGTCTTTTCAATAATAATTTTGAGCTTATTGATTTTCATTTATCTAGATCTCATCTGAAGAATCAGCTTTGTTAGGGTTACTTTTTCTCTTTCTTTGTGATTATATTGTTATTTTTTGTTTTTTATAGCTGTCAGTATTTGAGTATTTGATGAATCGTAATTAGTTAATCACTTTGTAATTTACTTTATACTTCATTGTATGTTAGATCTACTTTTTTTTTTTTGATTTCATTGATCTGTAGTAGTCAGTACTTGGCGAATTTGTAAATAAATAAATACCTCAGGATTCTACCGCTTTACCTAATTTTGATAACGTGCTAACGCTATAGACATTAATCGAAGCCGCCTCTTTGATTCATTAAACTACATTACACAGATACTCGCTTGGGCAGAGCGAGTCGAAACTCAATGCTGTATTCTATCTCTTAAATCTTAAACACTAAGATAGCCAGCAAGTTTAGCTTGATAGACCATATATTTTCCACCACAATAAGTTCAATTTTCAGGGTTCTTACAAAGAACCTAACTTAGCGCTGTTCTACAAATCTACAAACGCCATATAAGCCCTAGACTATGTTGCATTACTTAAGAGGTTTTTGCATCAAACGGAATTTTGAAAGCAATGACATAGGTGTTCAGGTATAAAAAGTTCACATCATGGATTTCTTCAGATATATAATTTCTGAAACGAATTGTTTCATTTTCCCGTATTAGCGCTGGGGCATAGTACGCCGTGTTAAAGTAAAGTCTTCAGAATTATTGGCGGTGTTGCGATTGCTTTAAGGATTGATTCTCTGGAACATCGAAGCAACGTCGGTTGTCCACCGCTCTTCTACCATATATCCATGGTTATTGTTCTAATATAAAATTCTAGCATAATCCCATGTATGTATGTAGATGCCTCCTTTCGCGAAATAATACTAGAAATGGTAATCCTATGTAACCAAAACTTTAAGAGTGAGGAACAGTTTGCCTTCCTCCGCTTTCCTCTTCTTACGAGCATCATAGAGTTCTTCCTGAGCTTTGGCATTATCATAAAAAAAGTCCGTCAAGAGTGAGGCGGGTTCGCATAATCAGAGTCCCTAGCAGCCCGTTAATGCCAGATTTCAATAATGTTCAAACAGACGGAAATAAGAGTGATCTTATAAGTTAACACAGAAACATTTATTTTTTCAGCAAGTATGAGACTGGCGAAAAAGTGGTAGTTTTTCTGTCATCTATGATTGTATACGTTCAAACCCTAATAATATCAAAATTTTAGCTTTAGAAACCTTTATCACCAGTTCACCAAAAATTTAAAAAAAATATATATTTTTTTATAGTCCTTAAAAGTACGATAGAAAACAAAAAATATTTTCGGACGGCCAACATCTCTTCTTTAAAAATTAAAACAAAAAAATTGATAATCTTTGGCTGTGGACATACATATGGTACGTGCGCGTCACAAAGCTCCTAACATTTCAAATTCCTGCATTACGTCGGTTTCGTGAAAAACGTCTGTGACACACAAAGAGACCGATGGACGCCAGAATATTCTCTGTGTTTTCATCCGTTGTCTCCTTTTAAGGTATGGAAACCTAAATATGTTTATTATTTTGTCAACCGCTTAACCGCTGCCATCCTCAATGTATAGAGCGTTTTGTATATGCAACATCACAAATTCCAAAATTATATGAAGGCGTAACGAAAATACATAAGAACGATTGTTAGGTAAACTGGTTAAAAAAATTTTATTTTTTAAATTAAGCTGTGATATGACAGAACGGAATACTCGTGTAAAAATTTTATAACTTGCAGGAAGTTGGCCGTGAAAACGAAATGTCCGAAAAAACACCGTCTCCCACCTGATCTCCTAGGTTTCTAAAGCTTAAATGTCGATATTATCAGGGTAAGCAGGCAAGCACATGCTCAATTAAGACTAGATACCCAGAGCATGTTTCGGCTGCCAAAAATAATCATCCCACTTCTGATTTGTCCAAACATCTTATTGACACAGGACATACAACCTCAATAAATAATGTTAAACTTATACATGGCTTAAGCGGCGGAAGAATACTGGACAGATATGAGATCGTTAAAGTAAAAAAAGCAAAAGAAAGAGGTTCATTCCTGGTAAACGATCAATTAGATTTCAATAATAATAGCCCTTTACTTAACCCTAAACTTCTGAATGATTAAATACATAGATGATGTCAAACCAGAAAACAGCTAATATAATCTACCACTAGAGCAAGAATTCAGTATCAGTTTAGCCACTCACTTGATAATGCCTAAGTAGGGCGAAACGCGTCGTGTAAATTTATTTAATAAACTGTGGAATTTACGAAGTGTTGTTTATATTTATATAAAATGTTCCCGAAAAGTAAAAAATTCCACCAAGTATCAAATGTAGTTTCGATTAATTCTATAAAAAAAGAAGCATACAAATCGGTGCACGCGTTATGAAATTATGCCCGCTCGCACATAACAAAAAAGAGTTTTTAAAAAAAAGTTGAACCGACTTCACAAAAAGCGCTAAAAAGCATAAAATAATTTTTAATTTTATATCTATTACGACATTTTGAAGTCGGTGCAAATCAAACAAACCAAACAACAAGATAAAACCTCCTCCACGCCTCCGGACAACCCGAATTATTTTTAATACAGGATTAAGGAATAAAATCCCTAAAGCAATCAAAAATTACATTGTAGAATATTGGACAAGGTTAAGGTAAATCATTATAATTAATTAGTTAACTAAGTATTTAGCAAATTAAAATCAGCTTTACTAAAGTTAAATAAAGGCGCGTTTGGTTCACCATCCATGTTAACGACCACTTCCAGTGTGGGATGATAAGAATCCTCCGCAAGCAAGGCGTTGTGTTTAATATATAAAGGATTTAAGACTTTTAATGAACTCGTACGTGATATCAAAAATATTAATAGTTTAGTAGATTTCAAAAGAAGGATATCTGAACATTTTAAAGTGATGTTGAATAAGAGAGGGATCAGTTAATTGAAGGATTTCTTTACCTAAGCTTACCTTGAAAAAAAAACTTGTGAATATTGTATAATTTTGTTTAAAATGGCAAATCATGCCAATAAAAAATAATAATAATAGAATTATAGTAGATTCGCTTTACGGCTAGTAGGATGAAGACAGCTACAAGGCAGCTTTTAATGCCTTATTAAGCGCTCTGTCTGGGAAATCTTCAATTTGAAGGTTTTTGTGTTGCGTTAAATATAACGAGCAGTAATATTAATTTAAAAACTTACGGCTTGGAGTCAAAGCCTTTCCTCGACTTATTAATTTAAGGTCGTTGTCAATGTCTTTCTCATCAAGCAGATATACTAGCAGCTGTCCAGTTGTGGGTTTTCTCCGTTTCTCTACAACTGGAATTGGTTCGTTCGGACGTCTGCGTAGTTTTCTTGTCACAGTTGGCTTAATCTGATAACGATTTCGTTAAAAATAATTAATTCGATCCATTAATAAAACACTTACTTCCATTGAATCACTAGTTAATTCCAAGCTATGCCTCTCAGATTCAATCATTTTTCTTTTATCTTCGAAGTCTGTTAACAGATTTTCTTTTAAATCGGCCTAAGGTAATGATTTTTTTTTATTATTTTAATTCTGTTTAAAATGTTATATGCCTAAATTAAATTGCATTGCAATAACTCTACCTTTTTTTCCTCATATTCTTTTGCCGCTGCCTTTTTTTCGAGAAAATAGTCCCTCTCAACGCATTCTTTTAAATAATCGCGATATATTTCGTTTAAACGTAATCTTTCCTTGTACTGATGTTCCAATTTCTTAACCCGTTTTACATACTCTGGATGTACACCGTTCTTAAGATCTTCAAGTTGTTTTTTTAGGTTAGCCAGTTTGTCCTGATACATCCTTAAAAGATTTGTTTATTAACTGGTTTATTATGGAACGGTTTACCTACTGTTCCTTTATTTCCATCGGTTCTTCGTAATTTCTATGGTTGGACCGAAACTCGGTCTCACTGGCTTCTTCAGTATCTAAACGTTGGCATGATTAGGAATTACATTTATTTAAAGCTTCTGTTACCTTCTTCACTGTCGTACGCGTTGTTCTGCTCAAAGATGTGCGAGTCTTCATTATAATCTGTACGCTCCTCATCAAAGAGATCGTAGTTTTGAGCCCCAAAATAATTTGGGCAAGACATCCTGCCGAATTGTCCTCTAAACAAACACAACGTCAAAATTCTTAATGTTCTCAAACTGTTTTAACTTCTTCTTGTTTTTATCACGGTAACTGCCCAAGTAAACTGGCAAAGAATTACAAATTAGCTCAAAAAAACATTAAATTATGTTAGAAACACAATACTTTCGCAACTTAGCCGACTTTTGGCAACTTTAGCACTATTTTGATTTTGGATAATTTGTTGAGCACAATGACAACTTTGTAAATAAATTTAACAATTAATTAATAAAAAAAAATGTAAAATACATTTTTTATTATTAAAATCCGTAAAATTAAAAAACTCGCTCGAAAACATACTCAACAGCTGACTGTCACACTAAAAATAAATGTCAAACGCTGACGAAGTTATAGTAATATCAGATTGCACAACAGCCACCAGTATCAGCAACAGCGCGGACAATAGTAAATAAAATTCTTTCGGATGTATCAGATTGCACAAACACGACAGCATACTTTTAGCGAACAAATGCCACTGCGAGAAACGTCAGTTCGGAGTTAAAAGAAAAAAGTTAATCGTGCTGCCCGCAAGATGGCAATACAAAATTAGGTTTGGAGATGACTCGGCAGCAAAAAATTGTCTGCTGTGGGGTATTTATTATCTCTTTCCTAACATAATTTCATGTGTTTTACACGGTCTGTTGGAGAAAGTTACAATTGTTACAATGTTTAGTCAAATTTTTTGAAGCAACTAATTTTAATTAGCTCAATTGTATATTGCAGCACAAATAGCTTTGGGCAGTACTATTGCTATTTTGACATTCAAGCCGTCAATAAAAAGCTCCCAGTCTATCTTTGTATTTCCAAGATGGTTGTGTGTCTCTTGTATATGGGAGGGATTTAACATATTTTTCCATTTTTCTGAACATAAAGTTGCCAAAATATTCACGTTCATTGTGCAGAAAATAACAAAATTATTTTAAAAATGGATTTCGGTACGCTGTTACATGTTGCGAAAAAAAATAATGAAAGCGGTAAAAATGCAGAGGTAAGAGCTTGGAAATTCCTAATGGAAGGTTTTTTAAGGCTTTTAATCGTAACATCACAAGCAAGACTTCATATTAAATTATGTCATTACAAGTTTCTTTTTTTTGAATTCCGATTTTAATCTTTCAAAGATCAGAAATAATAAATTTTGGGTGATATTTCTTACATTGAATATAATTGTTTACTTAGGACCTAGAGGAAATAGATACTTTCATAGATATCCGTGCAATATGTTAGTATAGTTGATAACAAGATCACGAAATGATTCTTATTTCAGTATTTGGCATTCTATCGAAAATTATCCGTCGTCCTCGAAGCACGTAGTAGTATTTAGCACTATTTTAAAACAATTTACAAGAAAAAATATTTTATTAACATCAAAATAAATTCAGATTGTTTAAAGTTAGATAAATTATATGTTTGCGCAGCACTCCTCAATAGAAGTTCATAAACAAATAAAAGTCAAAGTTTTACCTGCAAATCTTTTAAAAGTAGTTCCAATTATACATTTATATTCCTAAATTTGTATATAATTGTTTTAAGCTAATTTTTGAAAATCATTTTTCCTTTTATTTTGGCCATGGCTTTATTTAATCATTCCCTATTTCTTGATGGATCTGAACCTTAAATAATTAGCAGAAACAGCAAAACTTTGATAAATGATTTATCGGTTCCACTCAATCTTGATCTTGTAAGTATCGGTCTGAAGATGGTTATGGTAGCGAGTCACCTGTAATGTAACGTATGCAGTCTCTCTAGTTCCCGAGCCCGGGTGGGGCATGAGGCAGGAGAATAATCATTCTATTCGATGACAGTGATTGCAAGCAGTCCTACAATATAAGCCGATTTCCAAAATACTCAATTTATTCTGCATTCCCCAGTAAGTTTTTCTAGCAGAAAACACCATGCGTCGCACAGGCGTAGCGAGCCAAAAATAAGAACAAAGTATTTCGAATCGACTTCTTTGTTTGGTTGGTTAGTTTTCGAGGAAAAAAAAGATGCGTGTCTTCCTTGCACTGAGCCTTTAGTGACCCGTTGTACACCCCCTGCTCGGCAGCGTACCCTAAAGTCCACTGTCGAGCCAATTTATCCCCGTAACGAATTGGATAGTTCGATTTTATTTACGATTTCTTAATTTCTGTTAAATCTTCGCAGTAGTATGTTCCTAAGATTCTAAACCTTTTTTGCGTTCACGCTGGGCATTGGCCGAGAACGTGTAATACGGTCTCATCTTTTTCCTTACATCCCCTGCATAAACTAGTGTTCGTCCTTCCCATTTTTTATGGCTTGCATGTCCTGTCACAAGGCCAACAAGAAGTTTCAGTCTAGCTTTGGTAAGTTTAAGGGATCCCGGTGATCTAGCACCCGTGAATTTAAGGCATTTTTAGGATGTTTTTTGAAGGTGAACATATTGAACAACGATACTTAAACTTTGTAGGTATATTATAATACTCATAAATCACACAAAAACATTTTTATAATTATCAAAAACAAATTTTAGTTATTTAAAAAATCACGCTGAAGATGACTCCCTCAAAAAAATGGACCTGGGCGGCTCTGCCCCTTATTTGAAAAATAAAAAACAAAAATTTAATAATCTATATGAGTGTAGCTATTGCCGGAACCAAAAAAAAAATTAAAAAAATTTCGACAAAATAGCGCGTTCTTGAAATTTGAATATCGAAAACAGACTATTTTTCATTAGTTTTTTTTACGTAAAAAATTAGAAGTTATTCAAATGAAAATTTTATGGTGGTCTCGGTCATAGCCACTGGATAACATTAAAATTTGAGATGATTCGGATGAATAGCTTTTTGTTTTTTTCCTCCCACCGTGCAGAAAAAAGTAGTTTTGAGATAAATGAGTTTATAGATTTTTAGGTTGTAGAACGTAAAATACCATCAATATCATTACAAAATTTAACAGTATATTATCGAAAGACTATACTTAAGAAATATAAAGAAAAATTGAAAAATTCTAGACCACCGAGTCCCCTTAATGATCTTTTTAGATTCATGTGCATTGAGAGTTCCCCAAAACGCCTTTGTATGTCTGGCAATGTCGGATCCCTCCCACTTTTCTTTGTGCCTCCTCGTTACCCAGTCCATGATATCTTTTTGATTTCATGGTTGGATATGCTCAGGTTGAGCATTATTGGAGTGTCCTCATTTGGGCCCCTCCGCGCCAGCTCATTTGCTTTTTTATTACCTGGGAAATTAATTTAGACGAATTAAGTAATAACGTGTCGGCCTTCCATCCCGGAGATAACAGGTTCGAACCCAACTGACGAACAGTGACCGAAATTTAAAAAATTTGACCAAAACCCCAAAAACTAGAGTATCTTTCGGGATTATCCGTTGATTTTTCGTGGAAAGTATATCATATAAAGCCGGGGTTATATTGATCACTTATTGGGTTTTTCATTATTAAAATGCCTCTTAGGTTAAACTCAAACTCCATATTACACTTTGTTTTATTTACTTATATTCATCAAATGCGGCACAAAATAATTTGTGCGGTGGTGCGGAACAGACAGAAAGTATTGGTTCCCCAAGGGCGAGCAGGAATTGATAAATACGATGGGGAAAGCAATCGGCGGCAAAAAAAATTCCACAGTTGCCATGTTTTCAAGGGACTCCAATGAAATGAGCTTTAATGGGTCAGCGTGAGGAGGCAGCTGTAGAGGATCGGTCCAAGGAGGGGCCACGAATGGCGAATCTTACGAATCTACGCTGTACAGCCTCAATGCGATTAATATGTGTCGCATAAAAAGGATACCATACTGGACTAGCATACTGCAAAACAGGTCTTACGAAAGTAAAATAAAAGAGTTAAGTTATATATGGGTTATCAAACTCATAAGGCTATCGCTTAACAAGGCCCGAAGCAGAATTAGCTTTTTTTACGATAGTGTTGATGTGGTCGTCAAATGAAAAGGTTGTACTCATTATGATCCCTAAATCTTTTGTCTTGTGGTCTATTCAGGGAGCCACCGTCTAAGCTGTAGTTAAAGTGCACTAAGCTGTAGTAGTAGTAAACTTGCTAATATTTAGAGGAAGGAAGCTTGTAGAACACTAATTATGAAAGGAAGTGAGAAATTTTAGCGTCATCAGCGTAAATACGGAAACGGTCCTACCTTGAGGAACACCGGAGTTGGTACAAATATTATTATTAAGTGCATTGAAAGTAAACGTTACAACTCCAGAATTGTTTTTGCCTTCGATTGCTTACAAGGCGCTGTTAATTTCAGCGAATTGCAGGGGGGCTCTGTATTTACCGACTCTGTGCTCGCCCCTTGAGGAACCAATGCATTCTGCATATTCCCCACCACCGCAACAATTATGGTATGCACGAGCCTATTACATCTATGTCTCGTCTCTGTTATAATCGTTTTGAGTTTATTGATTTTCACTTGTCGAGTCCTAAACTGAAGAATCAGCTTTGTTAAGGTTAATTGTTTTTTTTTCTTATGTAATTATATTGTTATTTTGATGTAGTAGTCAGTATCAGAATCTTAATGAATAAATAAATAAAAGCACCGACTGCAAAACAGCATCCGGTACAAGAAGTTTAAATGTAGCAGAGAAGGAACGACCCCGCTGTCCGCGTCGTGCATTAATTCAACAAGAAAAAAATACGTAGAAGCTCAGCCGGTCTCAAAGCCATCGTGGCAGTCAGAGGTCTCGCAGCGTTGACCACGGTGCAAGCAGGCGTGTCAGATGGTGATACAGCGTCAGCAACATCGCAAGTAGTTGGTATTGTTGATGCGGCACTGGAAACCGGACATAGGCCCAAGACACCACCCCTTGTAGAAGAGGGTGCAGCACAAGAGAGGAAGCAGTTATCAACCCCGACGAAATTTTAGGGGAGCATATGTCCTCTGTAGCGCCAGCAAGCAGAGTCTGATCCCTCCTGCGTCTTCGACTAGAGCGTGACTTCGTTCCGTCAGAAAGTGGTACATTGGGAGAGGGAGGCTTAGCAATAGCTTGTTAGTGTCCAGAGCGCCGCTACATCCAAAACCGCAGGTCGATCAAAATTACGACGCAGGTACTGCACAAAAGATGATATAGGGATAACAGGAGAACAGGATTTGCAACAGCATTGGCACAATATGCAGGATATCTATGTCCTCAATAGAGCTAGACATAGTTGTTATAGAGAGATCACGTGACTTGTCCAGCAGCAGGTCAGCTAGCTCCAGATTTTTTACTAAGGTCGTCAAACTTTCGGTTCAATACACTGAAATCGTCAAATACTGCTTGAAGGCCGAGCAGGCTGTAGTGATGTTGCTGACATTTTAAGCCATATACTTCGGATCAGCAGAGTTACTCACCTATGTTCCTCATTGATCTAAGGACGAGCAGTCCTTACAAGTTCTGACAAAAAGAAGTTTTTTTTTACACTTTGCTTTAAGCACGTCGAGTGAAAAAAACTTCCACAAATGCCGTCACAGGCAATAGTGATTTCCGAGCAGAAAATCTTACGCTTACAGAAAATTTTTGCGAGTTCACGGTCTACATAGGCCAAACTTGTTAAACTTCGAAGTTTCGGTCATTACCATATTGAATGAATTTTGTAAATCCGATAACGGATTTGTAATTAACACCCTTCAAAACCTCCGAAAGAGAATGATTTTTCCGTGAGGAATTTTTTTTAATAACGGATTTGGAATCAGCACCTTCGAAGCCCTTCGAATTTTTGTCCGCTTATATCAATATTTGACAGAGAGGCGAATTTTGCCCACTTGCAATCGATGTCTCGAATCGGTTGATCCAACGTTAAGCCCCTCAAGGGGTTGCGTTAAATCTAGTTAAGAGATATTTTTAATTGAGTAATATGTTTAATAGAGTTGAACTTTGTGATTTTTATTTTCGTTGAAATACTCCAGAAGGCTTACCTACAAGCTATTATCGTGCATTTTGCAGACAAATCTGCCAGAAGGTTTTCACTCATCTAAATCCGATTCAATCGGTGTACTGTGTTAACAGCTCTAAAAGAACTTTCGCAAGCAACTATACTGCATCCAAATGTTTCAAGTTTTTATAATCTGATAAGCCTGTGTCATTGTAACAACGCCTTGAGAGGTTCTTAGAATTTTCCACTTTTGAAGAATGCTTTTACAACTTTGAGTTCGTATTCAAATCCACCATTTACTATAGTGGCTTCAATCTTCCCACTATCATTTAAAAAATTCAGGAGTGCTTGAACTAAATTCAGCATCCGTAAGTTGCTCGGACATAACTAAAGCGGTATGTCTATGATGTGTCGCCGCCGATGGGTTCGAACCTTGGACCCGCATGATGGAAGGCCAACACGTTATCCCTTAATCCATGTAGTTATATTGATAAATTAGTTATCGTGGCTATTATCACATGGTGGTCGTGCCGCATGGTGATCCGACTACCAACTGATCTGGTTTGATCAGAAAATTTCCTTTCAACAAACACTTGGTGGAAGTCATTTATTTAAAAATTAAAAGTAAAAGCAATTGTTTTACTTTCACAAATAGGAGTAAAAATTTTCTTTGGGATGGTGATCGCTCAAAAATATGAGCGCTAAAGAAAAATGATGGATGTTTCGACCGAAAGTGCAAGCTGGTCATCTTCAGCGTGGTACTTGCACTTTCCACCACGGACATCCATGACGGAAGGTCAAAAGCACAACTCCTATAAGTACTCAGTTTTAAATCTGGGTACGAATTACTTATGAGGAGGATTTTTAGTCCATCAATTTCATAAAATACCAATACTGGTTAAATATTGTTTAATCAGAAAGTTTCCTTTCAGCAAACACGTGGCGGAAGTCATTTATTTAAAAATGAAAAGTAAAAGCACTTGTTTTACTTCCACAAATAGGATCTGGTTTGATCAGATTCGCGGATGTCTCGACAACAAATTACGAAATTCGGTACTCACTTTAATCTGTACGCCCCTTTGCCAACATTTTTCATTAATCATAAATATGGGTAAAATTTTTGTGCAACATTCCCCGGGTACAAGATAGAGAAAAACTTTGGGAATGAACACTACTAAAGTCTGCCGTACTATTTTAGTTAGCGTAAAATATATAAATATAAATTATCCCTTTAAAGTCTACTAAATTCGTATATGTTGGATAGAATAATATCGGACACCGTACCGGCTTTCTTTGTTCACGGTTCAATTTTTAAGCAGACTATTTTTCTACTTATATACTTTTATCTTTCACTTTTATTCCTTTTAATAGCTTCGCATTGGACAAAGTTCAAAGAAATACCATGATGCTTATTGGCGATGCTGTGATAACTTCGAACATTAAATTCTGCAGAATATCGACGAACAGGCCAGGTGTATCATCCTTCATGCATTCCATAGATTCTTCTTGCATATTTTTTTATACTCTTCACTCCTCAATCCCATATTCCAACCCACATTCAATCCCACCAAACTAGTGCAACTACATCATTATACACCCTGTGCCTTGGAAATAAGTAAAAACAAGATTGTGCTTTAATTCACTAATCAATCAACACGAAAGCCAAAAAATTCAACTAACGGAGCATCTACATTACGCTACAGTAATTATTGTATACTAGCTGGTGCCCGCGCCTACGGCTGCGATGATACTGTAGGTAGGTCATGGTGGTGGTAGGGCATAGGGGGGATGTGCTCTATTTAACAAAAAAAGAATTAGCGAAATCGGTCCACGGGTTAGGGAGATAGGCTAAAGTAAAGTAGGGGGAAAAAAAAGTGAGGTAAGGAAAAACCTAAGAATACAATAAGAGAAAAAACAAAAAAATAGACTAAAAAAAATAAGGGTGGGTGGGGAGTGGGTGGGGTGGGAGGAGGGATGACCCCCTATTTAACAAAAAAAGAATTATCCAAATCGGTCCACGGGTTAGGGAGATAGGCTAAAGTAAAGTAGGTGCAAACAGTTAAACAGTTTCTCTTAAGTCAAATGTAGTATATTATACTACAAAAAAAATCGAATAAAATGAGAGTGCGGGGGGATAGGAGGGTATGTAGGTGGGAGGAGAGATCATACTCTATTTAACAAAAAAAGAATTATCAAAATCGGTCCACGGGTTAGGAAGTTGGACTAAACCTTTGTATTTGCCCGCCCCTTGCGAGCAACCACGTTTGTATTTTTCCCGCCCCTTGCGAGCTACCACGTTTGTATTTTTTCCGCCCCTTGCGAGCTACCACCTTTATATTTCTCCCGCCCCTTGCGAGCTACTACCTTTGTATTTTTCCCGCCTCTTGCGAACTACTACCTCTGTATTTTTCCCGCCCCTTGCGTGCTACCACGTTTGTATTTTTCCCGCCCCTTGCGAGCTACCACCTTTATATTTTTCCCGCCCCTTGCGAGGTACCACCTTTATATTTTTCCCGCCTCTTGCGAGCTACTACCTTTGTATTTTTCCCGCCCCGTGCGAGCTACCACCCTTAAGTCCTTCAGGCCTTTGCAAACAAAGTAGTAAAAAAGCCTAATATCCAATATATAACTTTCTAATGGCTTTATAACTTTCTAATGAGTTTACCAATTTCAATGAAATAAATTTTAAAAGAAAGCACAGGATTTGCACATTCATGCCCGATATCACTTATCAATATTTTATAAGCTCTAATCACATTGATAGAGGGCGGCACAATACACTTTCCATACATTTTATTAGATTTAACGGAAAGAAACCGTTATATATCCTACTATAAGTAAGGAAATTTAAAATGGTTTTCATAATTGAATTCTACTCAAAAATACCTTTCATTTGATACCAAACTTGCCGGGAAAGAAAACAAAAAAAAATTTCGTAATTTTCCCTACGGTATTGGCCAGGATTTCGGGGTTGAAAAGGTACCTTAGTACAGGTAAAAATTCATATCTCGCCAAATAGTAAACGGATTTCAGTTATTTAAAAAGCAGAATTAAGCAGAGGTTTTCAGCTACTACTACTATAACCCGCGCACCTCTGCGGTTTCATTTGTACCCACCAGGTGGCTCCAAGTCGCTAAATCAGTAATATTACAAATATCCTTAAAATATCAACTAAATATATCCTGATTTGGTCGAAACTTAGTATAGCGCTTAAGCACCACCTACCCCTTTAATATAAATTCACACTTTGTAGATATCGTAAAATTTTCTTAACAAAATTTTACTTTTCAATTTTTCAATGAACATTTTTGAGGCAAAATTTAAAATTTTTCAAAATTTTACCCAATCGGGATGAAATTTTAACCAAAGATAACTATCTTCATCCCTTTTAAAATAAGGGTAGTCATTTGCGCGAAAATTGAAATTTTGTTAATGAACTTAACCAAAAACCCCTGTGAACGACTTATTTTTGTTATTTGGTCGTGTATTTTTTTTCTACCACTGTGCTTGTATCCGTTAAACGTATCTTAGCTATTTGTTAATATACTTCAAAGCTTCCATAACAAATAGCTAAAAGAATTATTATAATCCGTTCATAAACACCAAAGTTATTGGTACCTAAACATTTCAATCTCACCTATAAGGTGAGATTTGTGTACCTCATTTGAATAAGCGCAAGTGTAGCTATTTAGTTAAAAATATTTTCTAAATGTAAACATTTAAGAACAAATGAGGTAAGAAATTATATCTATAATTCCTCCCCTATCGATACATATCAATAAACCTGCTTCGTTTTCATAACTTCGAATACTAATTAGTAATAGTAGGTACCCAGTTCCTAGTGAAAGTAGGTAAAATTTCAGCGAAAACACCAAATTCATGTTACTATTACTAACAAAGTATGTAATATCGAGCTTTCACATGTAAGGCAACATTAGAGCCCTAATAGAGTAGAAAAGGGATAACTAATAAAAATCCCTTAATATTCTATTATTAACAACTTTTAGCAATAAATTACGTAAACTGGTCGTGGCACAAAAGAGCCTCATAATTTGCTCTTTTGTTAATAACTTTACAACCACTGCACGGATTTGCGTGATTTAACTTTTAAAATATATAAGGGTGGTTTAACAAACATTTAAAATACCCTGAATAAGTCAGCAACCCTTAATTTCACCCCCATCTCATATATTATAATCAAAGGTCGGCAAAAGTTAGAAATCTACGATTAGTATAAAAAATTTAACCGTAGCGAAATAAAAAAAACATCCTGTATATCCTATTTACATCCCCTTTCGAATAAGGGTAGTCACCCCCGGGTGGGTGAAATTTTTTTAACAAATTTAACTAAAATATTTTGCCGCTTTTGAACTTTTTCCGTTTTTGGGTGTATTTTTTGACCCAATTATCGCTCGGAATAATTTTAGAATTTTACACATCTAACCCTTAATTAAGGGTTGAAAGAATTATTAAGATAAATTAAAAAACACTGGAGATATAATTTATTGAATTATACTCAGTTTCCCGACGGTACTCAATTATTGGCATTTTTCTCAAGTGACGCCGTTTTTGTATAGCTAATAACTACCCTTAATATACATTTTGGATCTGGAATATGGGGGTGATTTAGCTTCTACAATCGATTACCTATCGATTGATGTAAGTTTCACCCCGCTTTAATGAAATTTTCACACAACTTAATGCAAATGAGTGAAAAAGGACAAAATTTCACTTTTCATTTTTTCAATGGAAATTTAAATTTTTTAAAAAATTTACCCGATCGGGATCAAATTTTAGTCATAGCTACACATTTACATCCCTTTTGAAATGAGGGTAATCACTCCCGCGAAAATTGAAATTTTTTTAACAAATTTAAGAAAAACCACGTGTGAACGGCTTACTTTGGTCCTTTTGACGTGTATTTTTTGTCTTATACTGCACTTATATCCACCCAAAGTATCCAACAATGCAACTCATAGTATTACTAACAAACTGTTAAAAGAATTACTAAGATATCTCAATAAATACCGAAGTTATTGGTACTCAAACATGAGCAACTCTCTAGAAGGTGATGTTTGTTTTTACCTCATTTAAATATCCGGAAATTAAGATATTTAGTTAAAAATAATTTCTATATGTAAACATTTAAGAACAAATGAGGTAAGAAATTATATCTACACTTCCTCCCCTATCGATACATATCAAGAAACCTGCTTCGTTTTCATAATTTCGAGTAGTAATTAGTAATAGTAGGTACCGAGTTCCTAGTGAAAGTAGGTAAAATTTCACCGAAAACACCAAATTCATGTTACTATTACTAACAAAGTATGTAATATCGAGCTTTCACATGTATGGCAACATTATAGCCCTAATAGAGTAGAAAAGGGATGAGTAATAAAAATCCCTTAAAATTCTATTATTAACAACTTTTTGCAATAAATTACGTAAATTGGTCATAGTACCAAAAAGCCTCATACTTTGCTCTCTTGTTAATAACTTTACAACCACTACACCGATTTGCATGGTTTAACTTTTAAAATATATTAGGGTGGTTTAATAAAGTTTTAAAACACCCCCAATAAATCATCAACCCTTAATTTATACGAAACAATTCACCCCCATTTATATAGTATAATCAAAGGTCAGCAAAAGTTAGAAATCTACGATTAGTATAAAAAATTTAACCGTAGCGAAATAATAGAAACACCCTGTATATCCTACTACCATCCCCTTTCAAATAAGGGTAGTCACCACCGGGTGGGTGAAAATTTGTTTAACAAATTTAACTTAATTATTTTGACGATTTTGACATTTTTCCGTTTTTGGGTGTATTTTTTACCCAATGAAATTTTATCGCTCGAAATATTTTTAGGGGATGGTAAATTACACCCTTAAATAACAGTTGAAAGAATAATTGAGAAAAGTTCAAACCGACCGGAGATATAATTTTTTGAATTATACTCAGTCTCCCGACGGTACTCATTTATCGGCATTTTGCTCAAGTGACGCCGTTTTTGTATTGCTAATAACTACCCTTAATATGCATTTTCGATCTGCAATATGGGGGTGATTTAGCTTCTACAATCGATTACCTATCGATTGATATAACTTTCACCCCGCTCCGACAAAATTTTCACACAACTTATAGTAAATGCATGAAAAAGGTGCTTTCCAGTTCCTAGTGAAAGTAGGTAAAATTTCACCGAAAACACCAAATTCATTTTACTATTACTAACAAAGTATGTAATATCGAGCTTTCACATGTATGGCAACATTATAGCCCTAATAGAGTAGAAAAGGGATGAGTAATAAAAATCCCTTAATATTCTATTATTAACAACTTTTTGCGCTAAATTACGTAAATTGGTCCTAGTACAAAAAACCCTCACACTTTGCTCTCTTGTTAATAACTTTACAACCACTGCACCGATTTGCGTGATTTAACTTTTAAAATATATTAGGGTGGTTTAATAAACTTTTAAAACACCCCCAATAAATCATCAACCCTTAATTTATACGAAACAATTCACCCCCATTTATATAGTATAATCAAAGGTCGGCAAAAGTTAGAAATCTACGATTAGTATAAAAAATTTAACCGTAGTGAAATAATAGAAACACCCTGTATATCCCACTACCATCCCCTTTCAAATAAGGGTAGTCACCCCCGGGTGGGTGAAAATTTCTTTAACAAACTTAACTTAATTAAGTTAGCGTTTTTGAGATTTTTCCGTTCTAAGGTGTATTTTTTTACTCAATGTATTTTTTTCGCCCGGAATATTTTTAGGGGATGTTAATTCACACCCTTAAATAACAGGCAAAAGAATAATTGAAAAAAGTTAAAACCTACCGTAGATATAATTTTTGGAATTTTCTCACTTTTCCGACGGCACTTAATTATCGGCATTTTGGTCGCCTGACGCCGTTTTTGCATCGCTAGTAACTACCCTTAATATGCATTTTCGATCTGGAACATGGGGGTGATTTCTCTTCTACAATCGATTACCTATCGATTGATGTAATTTTCACCGCCGTCCGACAAAATTTTCAGTCAATTTAATGCAAATGATTGAAAAATGCGCTTTTTTGCACCGGAACTTATGCAAATTTTTGCAAAATGCTCCCAACGCGTTTGCCGAAAAACTATTAGTTATAGAAAAAAAGTTTGTTCCCAAACATTTCATAACTTTCGGAGTAGATAGTTTTAAAAAAAAGAACGGTTCATTTTGGACCACCCCTTAGGACTTGGGGGATGGCACCACCGGTGTAATTTTCGCCGAAAAAAAGTCAGCGATGAAGTTTTTTGAATTAAAAAAAAAAAAACGCCAATCTATTCGCAATAAAAATACCTTTAATTTGATACCCCACATCCCTTATTTTGACATAAGGGTTGGCCACCCCCCACCCCCACCCCTCGAAAAATTACCCTTAAAATTTTTTTTTTATTTTTCTCAAATAGCCTCGTTTACGAAACGAATAAAAACAGTTTGTTTTTTTTCAATTGGACATCCCCACCGTAAGTAATAATTTTTTGAAAATCGATTTTGTAATAGATGAAAAAAATCTAGTACAAAATGAAAAAAAAAATTTTTTTTTTTTGGAAATCGAAATCTGGTCTACCAAAGAATACGTGACAGGTTTTTGAAAACTTTCCAAAAGTTTCTAGTACTTTTCGAAAATTTCACTATTAAAGAATTTTTTTTCGTCTAGTACTTTTTGATTTTTTTTTTGGATTTTCTAATAGATCTGAGAATTCTACGAAAAATGAATACCCACATGATAGGATTCGGTTAAATACTGCCCGAGTTATAAGCGAGCCTAGGACGCCAAGGATCAAGGACACGCCCCTTTTGAAAATATCAAAATAAAATATAGCCTACGCCACCCACCGCCATAAGTTTTACAACGTCTGTAAAAATGAGCGCATTCTGTTTGGCCGTTTCCACAATCATTCGATGACAGTGGTCCGATTTTGAGCCTTTTTCGAGGACCCCATCTGCATCCTTAATAAGTCCGCCATTTTGTAGGCTAAAAATCCAAATTACATCCGATCGTATTAAGGACATTCTCCCCTATCCATAAATATCTTAAACTCATCTACACGTTACCCCGTTCTCCCGCTATAGGCCGGCAAAGTTAAAACTTTTAAGCCCCGCCCACAAAAAATGGAGGATTTGAGGGCAAAAAAAAAAACGCCATTCGATCGGTAATAACGTCCCCTTTCATTTAATAGAAAAAAAAATTTTTCATGTTCCAGGTCCTTTGGAGGATATATGAGTCCTTTTTCGAAAATCTCACTACGCCTATAACCCAGTTTAATAGGATCTTAATTAAACACCCTTGACCGTTTGTAAATCCTTCCGGTAGATCCTGAGAACGAACGCGCACCATTTTGGTCTATCAAATCACAAGTCGCATTTTAAGTATTTTAGACTAGCTGGTGCCCGCGCCTACGGCTGCGATGATACTGTAGGTAGGTCATGGTGGTGGTAGGGCATAGGGGGGGATGTGCTCTATTTAACAAAAAAAGAATTAGCGAAATCGGTCCACGGGTTAGGGAGATAGGCTAAAGTAAAGTAGGGGGAAAAAAAAGTGAGGTAAGGAAAAATCTAAGAATACAATGAAAAAGAAATCAAAAAAATAGACTTAAAAAGATTTGTGAGGGCTGGGGGTGGGTGGGGTGGGAGGAGGGATGACCCCCTATTTAACAAAAAAAGGAATTATCCAAATCGGTCCAGGGGTTAGGGAGATAGGCTAAAGTAAAGTAGGTGCAAACAGTGAAACAGTTTCTCTTAAATCAAATGTAGTATATTATACTACAAAAAAAAAATTAATAAAATGAAAGTGCGGGTGGGTGGGAGGGTATGTAGGTGGGAGGAGAGATCATACTCTATTTAACAAAAAAAGAATTATCAAAATCGGTCCACGGGTTAGGAAGTTGGACTAAGCCTTTGTATTTTCCCGCCCCTTGCGAACTACTACCTTTGTACTTTTCCCGCCCCTTTGCGAGCTACCACCTTTGTATTTTTCCCGCCCCTTGCGAGCTACGACCTTTGTATAATTCCGCCCTTGAGAGTCACCACCTTTGTATTTTTCCCGCCCCTTGCGAGCTCCGACCTTTGTATAATTCCGCCCTTGCGAGCTACCACCTTTGCATTTTTCCCGCCCCTTGCGAGCTACCACCTTTGTATTTTTCCCGCCCCTTGCGAGCTACCACCTTTGTATTTTTCCCGCCCCTTGCGAACTAATACCTTTGTATTTTTCCCGCCCCTTGCGAACTACTACCTTTGTATCCTACCGCCCCTTGCGAGCAACCACCCTTAAGTCCTTCAAGCCTTTGCAAGCAAAGTAGTAAAAAAGCGTAATATCCAATTGCTCTTGGCTTTATAACATTTTAATGAGCTTACCAATTTCAATGAAATAAATTGTAAAAGAAAGCACAGGATTTGCACATTCATGCCCGATATCACTTATCAATATTTTATAAGCTCTAATCGCATTGATAGAGGGCGGCACAATACACTTTTCATACATTTTAGAAGATTTTACAGAAAGAAACCGTTATATATCCTACTATAACTAAGGAAATTCAAAATGGTTTTGATATTTGAATTCTACTCAGCAGTACCTTTCATTTGATACCAAACTTGCCGGGAAATAAAACAAAAAAAAATTTCGTAATTTTTCCTAGGGTATTGGCCAGGATTTCGGCACTGAAAAGGTGCCTTGGTACAGGTAAAAATTCATATCTCGCCCAATAATGGACGGATTTCGGTCATTCAAAAACCAGAGCAAAGCAGAGGTTTGTAGCTTTCCACTATTATACCCCACGCACCTCTGCGGTTTTATTTGTACCCACCAGGTGGCTTCAAGTCGCTAAATCAGTGATATTACAAATATCCTTAAAATGTCGACTAAATATGTCCTGATTTGGACGAAACTTCGTATAGCGCTTAAGGACCACCTACCCCTTTAATATAAATCCACACTTGGTAGATATCGGAAAATTTTCTTAATAAAATTTCACTTTCCATTTTTTCAATGAAAATTTTTAAGGCAAAATTTGAAATTTTTAAAAAATTTACCCGATCCGGATGAAAATTTAGTCATAGCTACGCATTTACATCCCTTTTCAAATAAGGGTAATCACTCCCGCGAAAATTGAAATTTTTTTAACAAATTTAACAAAAACCACGTGTGAACGGCTTATTTTGGTCCTTTTGACGTGTATTTTTTGTCTACTACTGTACTTATATCCACTCAAAGTATCCAACAATTTTACTAATAGTATTATTACCAAACTGTTAAAAGAATTACTAAGATATGTCAATAAATACCGAAGTTATTGGTACTCAACCATGAGCAACCCTCTAGAAGGTGAGGTTTGATTACCTCATTTGAATATCCAGAAATTAAGATATTTAGTTAAAAATATTTTCTAAATGTAAACATTTAAGAACAAATGAGATAATAAATTACATCTATAATTCCTCCTCTATCGCCATATACCAATAAACCTGCTTCGTTTTCATAACTTCGAGTAGTAATTAGTAATAGTAGGTAACCAGTTCCTAGTGAAAGTAGGTGAAATTTCACCGAAAACACCAAATTCATGTTACTATTACTAAAAAAGTATTGTACATCGAGCTTTCACATGTATGGCAACATTTTAGCCCTAATAGAGTAGAAAAGGGATAAGTAATAAAAATCCCTTAATATTCTATTATTAATAACTTTTAGCAATAAATTACGTAAACTGGTCGTGGCACAAAAGAGCCTCATATTTTGCTCTTTTGTTAATAACTTAACACGCACTACACCGATTTGCATCATTTAACTTTTAAAATATATTAGGGTGGTTTAGTAAACTTTTTCAATACCCCCAATAAATCAGCAACCCTTAATTTCACCCCCATCTCATATATTATAATCAAAGGTCGGCAAAAGTTAGAAATCTACGATTAGTATAAAAAATTTAATTGTAGCGAAATAAAAAAAACACCCTGTATATCCTATTTACATCCCCTTTCGAATAAGGGTAGTCACCCCCGGGTCGGTGAAAATTTGTTTAACAAATTTAACTTAATTATTTTGACGATTTTGACATTTTTCCGTTTTTGGGTGTATTTTTTACCCAATGAAATTTTATCGCTCGAAATATTTTTAGGGGATGGTAAATTACACCCTTAAATAACAGTTGAAAGAATAATTGAGAAAAGTTCAAACCGACCGGAGATATAATTTTTTGAATTATACTCAGTCTCCCGACGGTACTCATTTATCGGCATTTTGCTCAAGTGACGCCGTTTTTGTATTGCTAATAACTACCCTTAATATGCATTTTCGATCTGCAATATGGGGGTGATTTAGGTTCTACAATCGATTACCTATCGATTGATATAACTTTCACCCCGCTCCGACAAAATTTTCACACAACTTATAGTAAATGCATGAAAAAGGTGCTTTCCAGTTCCTAGTGAAAGTAGGTAAAATTTCACCGAAAACACCAAATTCATTTTACTATTATTAACAAAGTATTGAATATCGAGCTTTCATATGTATGGCAACATTATAGCCCTAATAGAGTAGAAAAGGGATGAGTAATAAAAATCCCTTAATATTCTATTATTAACAACTTTTTGCGCTAAATTACGTAAATTGGTCCTAGTACAAAAAACCCTCACACTTTGCTCTCTTGTTAATAACTTTACAACCACTGCACCGATTTGCGTGATTTAACTTTTAAAATATATTAGGGTGGTTTAATAAACTTTTAAAACACCCCCAATAAGTCAGCAACCCTTAATTTATACGAAACAATTCACCCCCATTCATATGTGAAAATCAAAGGTCGGCAAAAGTTAGAAATCTACGATTAGTATAAAAAATTTAACCGTAGCGAAATAATAGAAACACCCTGTATATGCTACTACCATCCCCTTTCGAATAAGGGTAGTCACCCCCGGGTCGGTGAAAATTTCTTTAACAAATTTAACTTAATTAAGTTAGCGTTTTTGAGATTTTTCCGTTCTAAGGTGTATTTTTTTACTCAATGTATTTTTTTCGCCCGGAATATTTTTAGGGGATGTTAATTCACACCCTTAAATAACAGGCAAAAGAATAATTGAAAAAAGTTAAAACCTACCGGAGATATAATTTTTGGAATTTTTTCACTTTTCCGACGGCATTCAATTATCGGCATTTTGGTCGCCTGACGCCGTTTTTCCATCGCTAATAAGTACCTGAAATATGCATTTTCGATCTGGAACATGGGGGTGATTTCTCTTCTACAATCGATTACCTATCGATTGATGTAATTTTCACCGCCGTCCGACAAAATTTTCAGTCAATTTAATGCAAATGATTGAAAAATGCGCTTTTTTGCACCGGAACTTATGCAAATTTTTGCAAAATGCTCCCAACGCGTTTGCCGAAAAACTATTAGTTATAGAAAAAAAGTTTGTTCCCAAACATTTCATAACTTTCGGAGTAGATAGTTTTAAAAAAAAGAACGGTTCATTTTGGACCACCCCTTAGGACTTGGGGGATGGCACCACCGGTGTAATTTTCGCCGAAAAAAAGTCAGCGATGAAGTTTTTTGAATTAAAAAAAAAAAAACGCCAATCTATTCGCAATAAAAATACCTTTAATTTGATACCCCACATCCCTTATTTTGACATAAGGGTTGGCCACCCCCCACCCCCACCCCTCGAAAAATTACCCTTAAAATTTTTTTTTTATTTTTCTCAAATAGCCTCGTTTACGAAACGAATAAAAACAGTTTGTTTTTTTTCAATTGGACATCCCCACCGTAAGTAATAATTTTTTGAAAATCGATTTTGTAATAGATGAAAAAAATCTAGTACAAAATGAAAAAAAAAATTTTTTTTTTTTGGAAATCGAAATCTGGTCTACCAAAGAATACGTGACAGCTTTTTGAAAACTTTCCAAAAGTTTCTAGTACTTTTCGAAAATTTCACTATTAAAGAATTTTTTTTCGTCTAGTACTTTTTGAATTTTTTTTTGGATTTTCTAATAGATCTGAGAATTCTACGAAAAATGAATACCCACATGATAGGATTCGGTTAAATACTGCCCGAGTTATAAGCGAGCCTAGGACGCCAAGGATCAAGGACACGCCCCTTTTGAAAATATCAAAATAAAATATAGCCTACGCCACCCACCGCCATAAGTTTTACAACGTCTGTAAAAATGAGCGCATTCTGTTTGGCCGTTTCCACAATCATTCGATGACAGTGGTCCGATTTTGAGCCTTTTTCGAGGACCCCATCTGCATCCTTAATAAGTCCGCCATTTTGTAGGCTAAAAATCCAAATTACATCCGATCGTATTAAGGACATTCTCCCCTATCCATAAATATCTTAAACTCATCTACACGTTACCCCGTTCTCCCGCTATAGGCCGGCAAAGTTAAAACTTTTAAGCCCCGCCCACAAAAAATGGAGGATTTGAGGGCAAAAAAAAAAACGCCATTCGATCGGTAATAACGTCCCCTTTCATTTAATAGAAAAAAAAATTTTTCATGTTCCAGGTCCTTTGGAGGATATATGAGTCCTTTTTCGAAAATCTCACTACGCCTATAACCCAGTTTAATAGGATCTTAATTAAACACCCTTGACCGTTTGTAAATCCTTCCGGTAGATCCTGAGAACGAACGCGCACCATTTTGGTCTATCAAATCACAAGTCGCATTTTAAGTATTTTAGACTAGCTGGTGCCCGCGCCTACGGCTGCGATGATACTGTAGGTAGGTCATGGTGGGGGTAGGGCATAGGGGGGGATGTGCTCTATTTAACAAAAAAAGAATTAGCGAAATCGGTCCACGGGTTAGGGAGATAGGCTAAAGTAAAGTAGGGGGAAAAAAAAGTGAGGTAAGGAAAAATCTAAGAATACAATGAAAAAGAAATCAAAAAAATAGACTTAAAAAGATTTGTGAGGGCTGGGGGTGGGTGGGGTGGGAGGAGGGATGACCCCCTATTTAACAAAAAAAGGAATTATCCAAATCGGTCCAGGGGTTAGGGAGATAGGCTAAAGTAAAGTAGGTGCAAACAGTGAAACAGTTTCTCTTAAATCAAATGTAGTATATTATACTACAAAAAAAAAATTAATAAAATGAAAGTGCGGGTGGGTGGGAGGGTATGTAGGTGGGAGGAGAGATCATACTCTATTTAACAAAAAAAGAATTATCAAAATCGGTCCACGGGTTAGGAAGTTGGACTAAGCCTTTGTATTTTCCCGCCCCTTGCGAACTACTACCTTTGTACTTTTCCCGCCCCTTTGCGAGCTACCTTTGTATTTTTCCCGCCCCTTGCGAGCTACGACCTTTGTATAATTCCGCCCTTGAGAGTCACCACCTTTGTATTTTTCCCGCCCCTTGCGAGCTCCGACCTTTGTATAATTCCGCCCTTGCGAGCTACCACCTTTGCATTTTTCCCGCCCCTTGCGAGCTACCACCTTTGTATTTTTCCCGCCCCTTGCGAGCTACCACCTTTGTATTTTTCCCGCCCCTTGCGAACTAATACCTTTGTATTTTTCCCGCCCCTTGCGAACTACTACCTTTGTATCCTACCGCCCCTTGCGAGCAACCACCCTTAAGTCCTTCAAGCCTTTGCAAGCAAAGTAGTAAAAAAGCGTAATATCCAATTGCTCTTGGCTTTATAACATTTTAATGAGCTTACCAATTTCAATGAAATAAATTGTAAAAGAAAGCACAGGATTTGCACATTCATGCCCGATATCACTTATCAATATTTTATAAGCTCTAATCGCATTGATAGAGGGCGGCACAATACACTTTTCATACATTTTAGAAGATTTTACAGAAAGAAACCGTTATATATCCTACTATAACTAAGGAAATTCAAAATGGTTTTGATATTTGAATTCTACTCAGCAGTACCTTTCATTTGATACCAAACTTGCCGGGAAATAAAACAAAAAAAAATTTCGTAATTTTTCCTAGGGTATTGGCCAGGATTTCGGCACTGAAAAGGTGCCTTGGTACAGGTAAAAATTCATATCTCGCCCAATAATGGACGGATTTCGGTCATTCAAAAACCAGAGCAAAGCAGAGGTTTGTAGCTTTCCACTATTATACCCCACGCACCTCTGCGGTTTTATTTGTA